>JANBXA010000735.1:38977500-40385000 GCA_030556225.1 Cricetiscus sungorus | reverse complement strand
CATATTTTACATTACATTTCCCCCCATTGGATCATACGAGAGCCTATCATTGATCCTATGTTTGCTGTCCAGGGAACTCAACCGTGGGCACTGTGTGTATTCTTGAGGCCTTTTCTCTGTTCTGTGTATGTGTGCCCTACTCTCCTTTCCAAAACTGTGGCTAATATTCCAAGCGTTGTTTTCTTATACATACCTATCTCTATTAAATCAGAAAAGTTCCCAGAATTTGGAGTTGTAGTTAGTAATTCCAGATAAGAGATTTGAGAACCATTAGTCTCCTGTTGAATCTTAGGGGAAACTATTTGAAAAGGAACAGTTTCCAGGGAAGATTATAGCTGTTGCATGTGTGACTGACAAAGTAAAACTGAAAACCTCCCAAAGAATCACCATCATAATGACAGAGAAAAGAGCCCGCACGCTGCACAAACTATGCTGTCCCATGAACTACTGGTTCTTGCTGAGTGAGGGTCTATTTCCACAAGTGCTTTGACCTGTGGAAACCCATTGGACAGGTAGTCGTATGCAATCAGAGACTAGGCTGCACGGCTCCCACAATCCTTGACCTTCTGCTCCTCCTACCTCTGTTTCCAGAGTGCTGAGATTACAGATGAGTGCCGTGGTGTTTGGTTTTATGCAGAGCTGGTGTGGGAACCCAGAGCTTTGCACACATTGGGCAAGCATTCTACTGAATGAGATATATCCATCCCAGCCTCTTCCTTCCTTCCTTCCTTCCTTCCTTCCTTCCTTCCTTCCTTCCTTCCTTTTTCTTTTATTCCTTATTTGGAATCTTTTACCACTGAGATACCCTGGCCTTTCTTTTTTATTTTGAGACAAGGTCTTGCTAAGTTGTCCTGGCTGCCTTAAATGGTGCTCTACAGCCATGCAGGCCCTGTACTCATGATCCTCTTGCCTCAGACTGCTGAAGAGTTGGAATGGGCCTGCACAAGCCTCCTAAATGTTTCCTTGATGAAGCAATCGGAGTGGAAGCTGTAGCCATCCATCGTCCAGGTAAGGGACGCTGTGGAGCCAGAAGCTCTCTGCCAGTGGCCACAGAATATGTCTTATAAGTAAGCAGTTGTATTAAAGATGCTATTGTTTGTTCAGTGTTTGAGGCCATGCCTCAGGTAGAATAAGCCAGCTTTGAGTGTGTTATCTAGCTTTGGCTGGCCTGCTTGTCTCCACCTCCTCAGTGCTGGGAGTTCAGGCCTGTGCTACCACACTTGACACATCTACAACAGCCTTTAATTTTCTTTTCTCAATCCAAAACACTTTAATTTTGAAACATCAACTGAGAGACAGGGCTATCTTGCGAAACAAAGGGTCTGTGAATGTGGCTTGGGAAATGTTCATAACTCACACAGGAGGGCTGTGTTGGCTTTCTACTCCAGAGAAGGTGTGCTCCTCTGCCAGGGCATAGGCTTGCGTGTGAACTCAGGAGGCACCTGGCTTGCTGCCCTTGAAGAGGAAGTGCTTCTTGGGTCGGTTTTGTAGGGCCGCATCTGGACTGAGGCGTTACTGGCTACAGCAGAGGCAGACTTCCTACATTTCGCTTTCTTTCTTTCTTTCTTTCTTTCTTTCTTTCTTTCTTTCTTTCTTTCTTTCTTTCATTTTTTCCTTCTTTCTTTCTTATACAAAGCAATTTATTAACAGAAAATAATTTGAGAAGCCCTGTTCACAGACGGCGACCATGACGACCTCCCTTTCTTTGGGTGCTGCCAGAGGGGATGGGGGTGACATCTCAATCTGCCCAATCTTCATCCCTGAACGAGCAAGAGCTCTGAGGGCTGACTGGGCTCCAGGTCCAGGGGTCTTGGTCCTGTCTCCTCCTGTGGCTCAAAGTTTGTTATGCAAGGCAGTGATGCCCAGCTCTGGGCATCCATCTCTGGGTGACATCCTGGGGAGCCAACATGGCTGCATGTGGAGAAGACTCATCTCTGTCAGCCTTTACCTTCGCTCCACCAGTCACCCGGCAGATGGTTTCCTTGCCAGAAAGATCAGTAACATGGACAAAGGTGTCGTTGAAGGAAGCAGAAATATGGCAGACACCAAATGCGTTCTCTCCTTCAGCCACTGAGGCCCAAGGCTAATGACCTTGCTTCTTTTCCTTCCCCTTTCGAGGTGCCATTTCTGAACGTCATCTCTAGACTTCTCCACCGGGAAGAGAGAGCGACTTCCTACTTTCTTAAGGCTGCTTCTTTCTGGCTGCCGGACACACATCGGAGCTCCAGGACCTTTTTGGTAGTCATGTCCGTGAGCTCCACCAGCAGACACCGCCTCTGCACTTCGGGGTGGAAAGAGCCAATGCCCAGCACTCGGCACTCTGCCCCCCTCGCTCCCGCCCCACGTGTAGGCAGGTGATGTGCAGAGCCCGTGGCAGAACATCTTGGGTTTCTCACTCCAGGTGGATCACCCGAATGGGCAGTTGAGCCATGAGGTGTCCAGGGCTGGCTAGTACTGCCTCTTGAAATACTCTGTCATGGCCTTCAGAGGACACAGCCTCAAACACCAGTTTTACTCCCAAAATACAATTTCTTGATTTTTTTTTTTTAATCCTCATTTTGTAGATGAGGAAACTGAGGCACAGATAGGTTTAAGCAACTTGCCTGAGACCACTTGGCCTGGTTGTTCATTTCCCTCATGTTCTTACACATTGTAACCAGCACAGGCTAGCAGTAAACGGTACATTCTAGATAACGACTCTTTCTTTGTTTCCCTTTCACTGGGTTGGGGATTGAAGCCGGGCTCCAGCACAGGCTAGCCAAGCTCGCCACCACTGAGCTGTACCCCAGTCCTAGAGAACAGCTGTTAGACGCTGCTAAAAGAATGACATCTTAAGACATGAATATTGGATGGAATGGGTCAGCCACTGAGAGCTATCCCAGGCTGGCCTGGAACCCTGTGTAGCTAAGGACCACTTTAAATGCCTGATTCTCTAACTCCCCAGTCCTGGGATGTCTGGTTTAGGGGGTGTTGTGAATTGCTGCAAGGTCTGTGCCAACTGAGCTACATCCCCACTACCAAAGAGTCATTCTTTTATCAGGAGAACACTGGACCAGAGAGCCATGCTGCCCATGTCTCCATGTTCCCTCATTTCAGTAAACACTACCGTTTGCTACTCAGTGTGTCCTGGACCAGGAACTGCAAAGTAATATTTTCTTTTGTCTACTGCCTTTGGCTACTGCATCCAGTGTTTACTATATACTATCTATTTCCTTCCTTCCTCCCTCCCTCCTTCCCTCCCTCCTTCCCTCCCTTCCTTCCTTCCTCCTCCTTTTTTCCCTCCCTCCCTCCCTTCCTTCTTTCCTCCTCCTTTTTTCCCTCCCTCCCTCCCTTCCTTCCTTCCTCCCCTCCCTCCCTCCTTCCTTCCCTCCTTTCCTCCCTCCCTCCCTCCCTCCTTCATTCCCTCCTTCCCTCCCTTCCCTCCCTCCTTCCCTCCCTCCTTCTCTCCCTCCCTCCCTCCTTCCCTCCCTTCCTTCCTCCTCCTTCTTTCCCTCCCTCCCTCCCTCCCTCCCTCCCTCCCTCCTTCCCTTCCTCCCTCCCTCCCTTCCTTCCTTCCTTCCTCATCTTTCCTTCCCTCCCTCCCTCCCTCCATCCATCCCTTCCTTCCTTCTTCCTCCTTCCTCCCCTCCCTCCCTCCCTCCCTCCCTCCCTCCTCCCTCCCTCCCTCCTCCCCTTTCCCTCCCTTCCTTCCTTCCTTCCTGGTCCTTTTTTCCCTCCCTCCCTCCCTCCTTCCCTCCCTTCTTCCCTCCCTCCTTTTCTTCTTCCCTCCCTCCCTCCCTCTCTCCCTCCCTCCCTCCCTTCCTCTTTTCTACCCTCTCTCCCCTTCGAATCAGAGTTTGCACTGTGTAGATTGAGCTGGCCTCAAACTCATGACAGTCCTCCTGCTTCAGCCTTGTAGGTGCTGTAATTGCTGGAGTGAGCTGCCATGCCCTGGCTCCTTTTCCTTTTCAAAATGGCTTCTCTAAGTCACCGGATACCACTGCCTCCTCACTTTGGTTTGACTCTGCTTCTCAAAGTTCACGTTTTAAAGGCTTACTCTCTCACAACACAGGGTTAGGAGGTGGAGTACTGACGGATGAGTGGCCTGGGCTGGAGCTGTAGGGCACGTGCCTACCATGTGTATTGCACAGTGTTTGATGGCTTGTACCAGTTTTTAAAAAGTGGCTAGACCATGCTCTCCTGACTGGATTAATGACCTATTGTAGAAGAGGGTTCTTCTCTGCTCTTCCTCTCTCTCTTGTTTTTTCTCTCTCCCTCACTCCCCCCCCTTTCTCTCTCATGTGGGTACTTTTTTCCCTTCCACTTTTCATTCCACCAAAGAATGAGGAAGACCTTCATCAGATCTAGCCTTAGGGACTTGAGAATTCCCAGTTCTGGAGAACTGTAAGAGATAACCTTCTGTTCATCCTAAATAAGTCTCAGCGGCTCTGTTACAGCAGCACACATGACAGTGTCCTTGCCTATTTCTCCTTATTCAGCTCCTACATCACCAATTCATCCCCTCCATACAACTTCAAGTCATCTTTAAACCACAAACATAGGCATGTAATACCTTACATGAGACAGCCTGCCGCTACCACAGAGATTACCAGCTGAATGCGGCACGGTAAGACTTCCATGTTCCACACCATCTAACCACCTAGTTCCGGGAGTCAAATCCAGGTCCCGATACATGATAGGTGTCTTAGTTAGGGTTACCATTGCTGTGGTGAGACACCATGACCAAAATCAAGTTGGGAAGGAAAGGGTTTTATTTCACTCACAATTCTATGTAACAACTGGTCAAGCATTGAGGGCAGGAGCTGATGCAGAGGCCATGGAGGGTGCTGCTTACTGGCTTGCTCACCATGACTTGCTCAGCTTGCTTTCTTATAGAACCCAGGGCCACCAGCCCAGGGATGGCTCCACCCATAGCGGGCTGGGCCCTCCCTCATCAACCACTGATGGAGAAAACACCATTGCATGCAGTCCAGTCTTGTGCAGGCATTTTCTCACTTGAGGCTCCCTCCTCTCTGATGACTCTAGCTTGTGTCAAGTTGGGATAAAACCAGACAGAACACGAGGCAAGCACTCTACTGGTGGCTATATGCTAGTCCTAGAAAGTAGCTGTTGACATCTACCTTCCTCTCACAAAATCCGAAATGTAAGTACCCAACCCTCCCCATCATTTTTTTTTAACATGCCAGACCACAGGTAAATCAAAATACCCACTGTGCTTGTAGGTAAACTTCCTCTCTTCACCTTGCAAACCTTCTCATCCTTCCAAACCAAGGTCAAGTAGTATTCCCACCTCCATACTCTTCCAAGGTGGGTATTATTCCACCTGGGTTTCTTCTTTGTCCCTTTGTTGTTGTTATTATTGATGTTAGTATTCAAGCATCTGTATTGATCAGTCCTTGGGGTTCTGATGGGATACGCCCTCAGCTGCAAGCACTAAGAGCACCACCTGCGCCTATTTGCTGCATTTCCCTTTGAAAGGGCCCTGCCCACCTCCTGTCTTTCTCTCTCTGCTTCTCTGCCCATCTCTGTCTGTCTCTGTCTCTCCCCGGCCCCAGCTTCTCTTCTGCTACTTCTGTCCCCATCTTCCCTCTCCCCTCCCCCCCCTTTCCACTGATTTTTAAAATGGCAACACTTTTTCCTTTTCTTTCTTTTTTTTTCCTTCTTTTTGAGCCAGTGTCTCACATGCAGCCTAGGCTGGCCTCAAATTCACAGTGATCCTCCTGCCTCTGCTTCTGAAGTGCTGGGATCATAGGGAAGTGCCACCATGCTCGTCACAATTCTTTAGTAAACATTTGGGGCTTCTCCCCTCCCCCTCTGTTCTTTGTAAGAAAAACAAAAATGCATTTACGTTAAAATAGAAGGAAATTCTATACTTCTGATGACTATGTACATAGTGTCTTTAAAACAACAAAACAAGAATCCCCTCAGCACCTTGGTACCCATTTTGGCTTTTTTTTTCTCTCTCTCGGTCATGTTACCTTTCTCGGGCTGGCCTTGAACTTGTGGGCTCAAGTGCTCTGCTGCCTTAGCCTTCTGAGTAGCTTTGACTGCTGGCACGTACCTAGCCTGGGTTGTTTCTGCCTTTTAATGTGGCTAATTTATCTACCTGGCAATATGAAGAGTGTCTGGAAGGTGAGCCCTTGTCTTATACTCCCTTTCATGTCAGCCATTTATCGTTTGCCATCTGCGGCTAGAATGTGTACCTACCCCCCCCCCTCCATTTAATCCTAATTATATGTTGTAAGGGATGAGAAAAACACAGCTCCAAGAGCAGCAGGACTTGTCTGACCTGTCCTCCACCCTTCCATCCTTGCTTTATCTACTTTTGAGCCCCGGTGGCCTTTGCATTAAATTAGTGATCAATACATAGTGATTGGAAGGCTTGGGGAAGATAGCCTGGGGTAGAGCATTTGCCTGGCTTCCACCAAGCCAAGGGTTTGACACTAGAATATAGTTCAGTGAGAGAGTGTTTGCCTAGCATATGTGAGGTTCTAAGTTCAATTCCAGCATTGCCAAAGAAAGGGGGGAAGGAGGGAGGGAGAGCAGGAAGAGGGAACCTAGTGGTTTGTTTTAGACTACCAATGCTCTAAAAGCTACTGGCTTTTATTTTCTGTTTTAGATATATTTATTATATATACAGCGGTCTGCATTTACGCCTGAGGGCCAGAAGAGGGCACCAAATCTCATTATAGATGTCTATGAGCCATTATGTGGTTGCTGGGAATTGAACTCAGGACTTCTTGAAGAGCAGCCAGTGCTCTTTACCTCTGAGCCATCTCTCCAGCCCCCGTGGCTTTTGTTTTCACGGCACAAAAGGAAACACAGATGCAGCCAGATAAGATGTGTAAGAGTTAGGGAGTGAAGGCATTCCCTTCTCTGCTCTCTGAGCTACCCAGGGTCAGCCTTGCACTCCCACAACCATGATGACTGGACCCTCTTTAACTGACAGCCAGAATAAATACTTCTTTAGCAAAAATGATGTGGTGGCCTTCTAAATTCAATCCCCCAAAACATGCTTTGTTTTTAAGCCTCACAATTTTAATTCCAGTGCCGAGGAGGCAAAAAGAGATAAGTCCCTGGGGCCTGCAGGCCAGCCCCCCTAGTGTCCTTGGTGGGGGATCCAAGCAAGTAATAGATTCTGTCTCAAAGAGCAAAGCAAAACAAAACCCATTTCACTTGCAGCATCGAAGAAAACTTTACCAGCTCCCACATCACCTTTCCCATCACATACATCTACAAGCTTTGTGTCATAAGCTTAGGGATGAGAAGAAGAGTGAAATGAAGAAATCAGAATGGCAAGGGAGCGGAACTATAACCCGGAGCAGTGCTTGCGCTCATACATGGGTAAACCAAGATGCACAGGTTCCCCAGAGTCCAGAGACCACGCAGATGAGCCTCGGCAGGCAAATGTAGGTGAAGATTTGTTTTGTTAGTTTTGAGGCAGGGTCTCGCATAGCCCAGGCTGGCCTTAAACTGTCTATATGGTCAAGGATGAACTTGAACTCCTAACCATCCTGCCCCCCTCCTCATGCAGTGATGGGCTTGTGTGTGATAGACAAACATTCCACCAATTGAGCAGCCTCTGGGCCCTATTATTTAGTAGTCACTGAAACTGCGCATATAGTGACTTTCTTAACTGTGGCTGATGTCCGGGGTTTCCGTGCTGGGATGACCAGGTACAGTGGCAACTAGGACAAATGGTGTTGCTAAGTATCCTCCTCCTTAAAGAGTGGTGGGGACAGGGACAGCTGCATTTTTGCAGACAGCAAGGAGCCACCAAAACGCATTCTTTCCCGTCCTCCCTTGCCTTCCAGACAAGCATCCTCATACTCTAATTAGGTGCTGTAAATCTCAGTCCAAGCTTAAGGCTTTGGCTGGTGTAGAGGATGGGCATGAGGGGGTGGGTGGAAGGAAGGAAGGAAG
Organism: Cricetiscus sungorus; assembly: GCA_030556225.1. Classification (NCBI taxonomy): domain Eukaryota; kingdom Metazoa; phylum Chordata; class Mammalia; order Rodentia; family Cricetidae; genus Cricetiscus; species Cricetiscus sungorus. Next base: position 40,377,077 of record JANBXA010000735.1, on the reverse strand, counting down.
GAAGGAAGGAAGGAAGGAAGGAAGGAAGGAAGGAAGGAAGACCTGCATGGGAGGAACTTCGTCCATGCTGTTCCCATCCCCAACCACAATCACAAAACATATTCCTGGCTAGATTTGTGACCTCCCACCCACTTTCCTTTGAGAAAAACAAGAGGGCTGATGGCATGTGCTGAACTTTCAAATGCTGAATGACGGTGAAAAGTCTTTTGGAAGAGAAACTATCTTTGAAATCGTGCTGCACAGTAGAGTCAATGCAGCCCATATGTCCCCTACTAAAAGTTAGAAAAACAAACTAAAAACAATACTTTCACGCCTGCCAGGCTGAAATGTGATCTACTGCTTAATATGCGCTTAACCCAGAGCCAAATACTTTAAAATGGTAATGATTCCAAAGGGCAGGCTGGGCTCAGCACAAAAACAGACCTTAAAATTTACGTTCCACTCCTAGCTCTGGGCAAGTCACCTGATCTCCTTGCTTCTCAGTTTTCTCAGCTCTGAAATGGGGGCATCAGTACTTTGGAGGTGTTTATGAGCCACACCAAACTGACTGCAAAGCACATTACAAATGTTTAATAACTGATGCTCTTTTTTCATGGCGTGGCTTTATGACATCATTTATTGTTCATCCAGTGACATGGAAGTCAATGACGACAGCTCAGATGAGTGTGGAGGACATTCGTACTCGGAGCTGGCTGCTGAAGGTGTCAGCCACCCTCTCTTGCATCTCAAGGAAGGCAGAGGGGGTGAAAAGAAAATTTAGAGTGGGAAGGGACAGCTTTGGATACTCTAGGATTAGAGGTCGTTGGAACAGGGGAGGCGGAGGCAGGTTACCAAGAAACGAAGTATCTCAAGCAATTGGTTTGGGGGCTTTCTCGCTGGCTGGTCCTGTGTTGGAAAGTGAATGGGATTCTGGGTAGATGTCAGTTACTCACTGCAGAGGTTGTGGTTCAGAGTTTACTGGCCACAGTTGGTCTAGCCATTGTTCACTGAATATGTTTTTAGTCTCCTCACGGAGAATTAAAAGAGAAAGTGTCCCAGTTACCTCCAAGAGACAAGCTGACACTTGCCTGGGAGCCAGGAATACTTCTGATATCATATAAACCCCCTCCCGCACCCCAGGTGTGGTGACACACATGTTTAATCCTAGCACTCAAGACGCTGAAGCAGGCAGATCTCTGTGAGTTTGAGGCCAGCCATGTTAGAGCTGGGAGTGCCCATCACTAATAGGAGCAGCCGCATTCCCTGGTCTGAATCGAGGACTGTGTAAATGTGGAGAAAGCAGGCTGAGTGCAAGCCTTCATGTGTTCATTCTCTCTCTGCTCTTGGTGTGACTGTGACTAGCTGTTTCAAGCTCCTGTCTTCATGACCGAAGCGATGAATTGTAACATGGGATTGTGAGCCAATAAACCCCTTTGCCCTTAAATTGCTTGTGTCAGGGTGTCTTAACACAGCAACAGGAAATGCAAGGAGACATCAGGTTTTCTCACTGATCCTGGACCGGATGGGCCAGGCTGGGCAGCTAATGAGCTTCAAGGATAGACCTGCTTTCACTTCGACTGCCCAGCTAGGGACTAAAGGTGCTAACTAAAGCCTGAGCCTGGTCTGTAGGTGCTGAGGATCTAAACTCAGGTCCTTATACTCAGATGCAGGCACGTTGCTGACTGAGCCGCCATCTTCCCTGCTCCATTTAAACACTCCCAAAGAGAGTCAATTCAAGCCAGACATGGTGGGCACTGCACTGGTCTATAATCCCAGCCACTTGGGTGTCTGGATCTGAATGATGGAAAGCTCAAAGCCGGCTTGGCCAACTGAGAAAGTCTGAGACCTCCTTAGGCTACTTAATGAGATTCTCCCAAAATAAAAACAAAAAAATTACTAGCTGGGCAGTGGTGGCACACACCTCTAATCCCAGCACTTGGAAGGCAGAGGCGGCTAATCTGTGAGTTCGAGACCACCCTGGTATGCAGAGCAAGTTCTAGGACAGTTAGGGCTACATAGAAAAATCAGTCTCAAAAATAAAATAACATCAACAACAAAAAATTAAAGGATCGAGAATATAGCTCAGGGGTGGAGCACTTGTCAGGCATACACAAGCCCTGGCTTCCATCCCCAATATCACAAATAAGAAAGAAGTTGGGCGGTGGTGGCCCGACCTTTAATTGCAGCAGAGGCAGGTAGGCCTCTCTGAGTTTGAGGCCAGCCTGGTCTGCACAGAGTTCTAGGACAGCCAGGGCTACACATAAAAACCCTGTCTCAAAATAAACACCAACAAACAGGAAGGAAGGAAGGGAGGGAGGAAGGAAGGAGAAAAAGAGTAAATGCAGAAGACAGACTGCTAAACTGACAATTTTCACTTGACACTATGGACATGCTATTAGACTAGCCAATTCTAGCCAGGAGCCTGAGCTTTCATAGGGCCCCAGTTCCTAATGGGTAGGCCAGAATATACCCCTTCGGTTTGGGGCTTAAGTGGCCTAATGTGTGGGAAAGGACCCTATAAAACAACCAGTTTAAATCCTGTAAAGGGGTTTTTAAAAACATTTTTGGAGTGAGATAAGAGAATGTAACATAGGCCTTTGGAGTTCTACCATGTGGACGGTGGCCTTAGATTAATTTCTATAATTTCCAGTTAAGAGAGACCACCAGACTGAGCCTCTCCATCCTGCCCACAGTTCCCACCCCCATACCTCACCCTACCCCCATCCCGAACCAATGTGGTTGTTGCTTTAAAGAAGTAGTTTTCTTTTTTTCATCCATGTAAGAAGAATAAAGTACAATGATATCGCTCACGTGTCCATGCCATTAAAGCAGAAACAAAATTGCCTGGGCTAATGAAAGGGAGGGCAAAAGGAGAGAGCACACGTGTGCAAATATAGTCATATACTGTACATGTGTGTAAATATAGTTAGTGCACATGATGTGTAAGTACAGTCAACATACATGTCACACTTACACGTAAATATCTTTTTGAAACCCATCACTATGTATAATGAATATCTGCCAATAAAATTATGTGTAGAAAAGGATGAGAGATTGTTATACAGAAAACAAACCTAGTCTGTTTTCCATTTATATTACTTTCTTGTCAAAGAAAATCCAGGAGGAACAGTCTCAAGAGCCAGTCATCCAAGGTACTTTGTGACAACTCCTGCTTTCGCAGTAACTCCCAAGTTGCCACACTGTGGCCATGCTGGGGTCGTGTTGGGAGGGGGACAGTGAGCACCCTTCTCACACTCTTCTTCCGGTAGAGCCAACGGAATCAGAGATTTTTCATAAAGCCATTTATCCAGAAATACCTCAGTGGAAGGGCACCCGGGCATGGAGAGAAACACATCTCCTTCCGATGCAGTTGTGTCTGTATAGTTTTCTCTTCCTGGGAAAATCACCTGTCTCTGTTGGATGATGAAAAGGAGAATCTTTGCAAAAATAAAATACCAAAAAATAATACCGAAGTCTCATTTCTTTTTCTTTCTTTCTCCCCCCACCCCACATGTGAACAATAGTTCTCCAAGTAAAGAAATAGTCTGGGCAGTGTCTGTGTGGCTCACCCCACATCCTACAGGCAGACCTCAGAGGGCTGCTAGCTGCTTTTTCAAAGGTTCGTGTTCTTTTTTTTTTTACTACTCTTTTTCTCTCTTTGGCTCTTTGGTCACTCAGCTCCCACACACAGAGGCTTATTATTATTACTTATAATAATCCTTAGCTTGGATTGTTTCTGCCAGAGTTTCTTAACTTAAATTTGCCACTCCTTTGGCCTCTGGGCTCCCCCTTCTTGTCTCTGTATCTCTTTCGCTCTCACTCTGTGTCTTGCTGGGTAGCTGCTTGGCTGCCGCTTGCATCACCCTCTCCTTGCTCTCCCGAGCCCTTCTCCCCCTTTTTCCAGCTGTCTCCTCTGCGCCTGCCAGCCTCGCCTATCCTGTCTCCTGCCTCGACATTGGCCGTTCAGCGCTTTATTAGACCATCAGGTGTTTCAGACCGCAAAGAATCACAGCTTCGCAGAGTTAAACAAACGCAGCACAAACAAAAGCAACACATCTTTGCCCTGTTAAACAAACGTTCCAGAGCAGAAACAAGTGTAACACACCTTAAAGCAATATTCCACAGCCGTCCTTCCGGTTTTCCGTTCTCAGACTCAGAGAACATGACCACTAGGGGCTCGGGACATTTCTTTGGGACTGGGCAAAACCTGAATAATTAGTTTCCACATCTCACTAACCCATCCATTTATTTTTTAAAATAAGACTTTCTTATTGTCGCTCTAACACTAAATAATTATCAGTTTGTAACTTTTTTTTTTTTTTTTTTTTTTGAGACAGTTACACATAGCCCAGGCTGGCCCTATAGCTTAGGCTGGACTGGGAATCCCTATACAACTAAGAATGACCTTGAGCTTTAAAAATAAGGTTTGCTTATTTTTCCCTTGTGTGTTTGAGCATTTGCACGCATGTGTGTATGTACATCATGTGAGTTTGTGGGGCCCACAGAGGCCACAAAAGGGCACTGGATCCCCTGAAACTGAAATTACAGATGTTGTGAGCCCCCATGTCGGTGCTGGGGACCTCTGCAAAAGTAACGCATGTTTATAGCTGCTGGGCCATCTCTCCAGCCCCAAACTTGAACTTCTGTCCTCTGTCTTCAATGATTTGTCTTTTCATTTTGAAACAGGGTGTTATATAGCCCGGGTTGGTCTCAAACTCTGTACATAGCTGAGAATGACCTTGGAGCCCTACCCTCCTGCCCCTACCTCCCGCATGCTTAGACTCCAGGCCTGAGTGCCTCTGCGCCTGCTCAGACCCTTCTCTCAGCTCAAGCGGCCGTTCGCTAAATATTCACTGCTGACTCCTCCATGCCGGGCACGTCATCAGAAGTTAGAGTCAAGGGCCGTTGTTTTTGTTGTCTTGTTTTGTTCTTTGAGATAAACTGCTATATAAACCAGGCTGGCCTTTGATTTGATCCTGTTTGCTTGCTTCTGCCCTTTGAGTGGAGGGATTTCAGGTATGCGCCATACCACCCGATTGATTAATACACAAATAATTACAGAAAATTGTGCCAAATATGACTTTATACATGAGCAGAGCAGTATGAATAGAAGTTTTCTTGGGAAACTAAGAACTGATTTGAAGTTCAAGGTTATCCTTGGTTACATAGTGAATTTGAGACCAGCCTGGGCTGCATGGAAATCATGCCTCAAATAAATAGATGATTGATGGATAGATGATAAATAGATGATAGATGGTAGATAGGCGATAGATTTTAAAAATGAGGGGTAGCTGACAGTTTACAGAGGCTGAGGAGTCATATCATTCAGAAAAGTCAGTGTTGTGCTCTTATTCTGTCCAAAGTCTTGAGACCCAAAGGAGGTGATAGTAAAAATCATAGTTTGGGAGCAAAGGAAGACAAAATAAGAGGCCTCAAGCAGTAAGGTGTGTGTGTGTGTGTGTGTGTGTGTGTGTGTGTGTGTGTGTGTGTGTACGCAGGTTCAATCCCTAGCACTAGGGAAAGAAAAAAAAACCCAAGAATCTAGAGCAGGTACAGTTGTAAGCATGTGTTATGAATGCTTTTGAAATGTATACTTAAAATAGTTCAAATAGTAAAGTTTGATATGTGTATTTTACTACAATTAAAAATATACTTTACTTGTTTATTTCAATCCAAAGTGCAGACATATATGTGTCACAGTGAACACGTAGAGATAAGAATGAGATGATTTTCTCTTTCCATCATGTATTCCTGGGGACCAAATTCAGGTTGTCAACCTTGACCAATAGTTACTTTACCTAACTGTCTCAATGGCCCTAAAATCATTTTAAATATGACTTCAAGCACATGCACTATTCAGCCTTGAAAAAGGATGATGGATTCATATATGCTGCAACATCGATGATGCTCATGTCACGTGGACCCAACTGTGTGAAGTGTCCAGAACAAGTAAATGCATGGGGGCTGAAAGCATGCAGATCAGTGGATGTCAGGACTTGGGAACCGGGAGAAATGGAGAGAAACTTCATGGATTCAAGGTTCTTAGGAATGATGGAAAGGTTTGGGGATGGGATTGAAGATGTGGTGGCAAAGCATTGGGGAGTACTAAGGACACCAAAAGGTTAATTTAGAGCACTGAATTCTGTCATGTACCACATGAGGTCAACGGAGCTGAAAATCTATATTGTCCAGTGACACTGTGGCTTTCTGTGTGATATGGAAGGATGCATCCATCACTCAAGTGTTTGTGGTAATGCTGCTGTGACAACCTAGACCTACTATAAAGCCACTTATACAAACGCATGCGCTGTACATAATACTTGTTGGCGATGATAAACGACCGACTTAGGCTCACCTATGTACTGGCCTATTCTTTAAACTTATAAAAATTACATCGTGTGTGTGTGTGTGTGTGTGTGTGTGTGTGTGTGTGTGTGTAGGGGGGGGTTGTGCTCATGAGTACAGGTGACTGAAGAGCTATAGAGGCCAGAGAACACTAGATTCTCTGGAACCCCATTAAATGCTTTCTGTTGTAAGTTGCCTTGTTCTTGGTCTCTTATCACAGCAATGAAAATGCTACTAAGACAGAGGAAAGCAAGGAAATGTATGAAAAAGCCTTTTGTAAACACACTACATTATAGGCTAATATAAATAGAATAAGCCAGGTGGTGGTGGTGTACATCTTTAATCCCAGCACTCAGAAGGCATAGGCAGGTGGATCTCTGTGAGTTCGAGGCCAGCCTGGTCTACAAAACTACACAGAGAAACACTGTCTGGGGGAAAAAATTTAAAAAAAAAAGTTTGAACACAAGAACACGACATGGATAGACAATGCTACCCCCAGAAGTCATGGTTTAATAAATGGATTCCAGCTATGGGCTTTCTTCCTATGTTATTGCTTAGGGAAACAGCATACTCTCACTACTTTTGGTTGCCCACCATAACTAGATGGTAAGACCATATTGCTGAAGGCACTACATATGTCCTTTATAGGACATAGATCACACTGGAGATGACCAGGGAACTTAATCCTAGCTATCTAGCTTTCATGTAGGTCACTGGGGGGAGAAAAAGCCCCAGTGGTCTTACCCATAGGCATATCTTGTATGCTACAATACCAACCTATTATCTAAGATGTAGCTATTGGTGGGATTTACAACTGCTTTCTGGTTGGATTTGAGGCTCTTTCCACAGGAGGGAATTCACACCTAGTATCACGGACCTGGCCAAAAGCACATGGCGTAGGGGGTCATAGTCCTTGTGGGAGACCCTGCCTTAAATGGGACAGCTGTACCAATTCCATCAATTAAGGAACATCATGAAAGAAGAGGCAGGGAGAACGTCAGAGCCATAGGATGGGGAGCAGTGCTGTGAACTTCTGTCTTCTGGACACAGCTGCTGTACTGTGTAGCATGTATGTTTCCACCAGCCTGCCAACCTGCCAGTCTGGGCCCACAGCCGCACCAGCCCCATTCTGAGACTCTGTATTTGATACAATCCTGTTGGCCAGTTACCATTATTGTTTATGGGCTAGCTCTGTCTTAATTATTAACCCATTTCTACTTATCTAAGTATTTCCACATGGCTCATCTTATCCGGGAGCCTCGCCTGGTGTCCTGCTTCCTCCATGCTCTACATCTTGACCCCTCCTCTACTTCCTCTTTGCTCCTCCTAGTCTCCTAGCCCCGCCTATCTAGTTTTTCCGCCTATCTAGTTTTCTATTGGCCAACAGGGCTTTATTAACCAGTATGAGAAACATATATACAGAATAACATCTCCCATCATCTCCTCTTTTCTGTCTAAAATAAAAAGAAGGGTTTAAACCTTAACATAGTAAAATATAACATACAACAGTTATCAAATAAGTATCACAGTTAACAATATTTAGTCCATTAACATTTTGTAAGACTTAAAGAAAATAGCATCTATCCTATCTTTGTGAGTCTAAAGTCCTATGTGTAACTTATCTTTAATCCTAACTAAGGAAAACTATAACCATAACTATCTGTCTTCAATTCTTTCAAAGACCACAGAAGGATAATATATAAACTCTAGAAATGACAGAGACAACTCATTGCCTGGTCAGTCACCCTAAGTTCTTCTGTAAAGTTCCATCTTTAGCCCATAGGCCATAGTGTGTCTCCAGACTCCTCAACAAAGCAGGAAACTTTAAACTGTCCACCTGTATTGGCAGTTTGTCATTTTTCTCTGTGTCCTGTAGACTGTTTGGCTGTCTGGCAGCCTCGTCCATGAAGCAGGAATCCTGTAGCAATGTCCATCTTGAATCAGCAGTCACCTTTTTGTGGGTCCTGCATGTCCAGTTTCTACAACATAAAGTCAAACAGTCTAGACAAGAGAAGTACCTTGCTCAAATGGCTAGTCTTGCCATATTAGAAGCAAACTCCATAATGTGTTTTTTCGATGTCCATCTTTCTTTCTGATGCAGGTGGTGTTACCAAGAGCAGTTGTGCCTCACTGTCAAGAAAACCCTAAACCATTTTAAATGCCATATTCTGTAGGTCTTTGAAAGATTTGAAGAATGTCAGACTGGCGGGCTGGCGGAAACATACATGCTACAGTTGGCGCCCAACGTGGCTATAAGAACTTTCACTTAAAACTTTATAAAAGCTTAAAAAGAGATTTTAGAAACCTAGGAACAGAGACTAGCAAGACTTCTCGGTAGCAGCATTTTCTCAGTTGGTTTTGTTTTGCTGTAGATGGAGATTTGCGCGGCTCCTTTAAGGGAGGTTTCCAAAATCAGCATAAGTGGCAAAAAACCGCCTTGCTTTTAAAGAGCTCTGCTAACAATTCATTGGTGTGTATGAGAGCTGCAATGAAGGTTTACACTGTGTTTTTAAAAATACGCTGGCTTGGGAGAGAAAAAGAAACAGGATACAATGGTTTAAAAAAGAAAGAAGGAAATAGAACGGATGGGTATGGTGGTGCACGCCATTAATCCCAGCACTCTGGAGACAGAGTCAAGCAGATCTCTGTGATTTCAAAGTAAACCTGGTATGCAGTGAATTCCAGGACAGATAAAAGTTACACAGAGAAACCCTGTCTCAAAATATGTAAAAATAGAAGTAGAATAAAGAGAGTAATAAAAAAGCCACGTAAAGATGGAAAACAGAGAAATTTTGGATACTATACGCGCTTCTGTTGTCTTTAAATTATTTGATTGCTGAGAAAATAACTACTGATAAAAGAAATGCTGCTGGATTAATTCAATTTATATATTTTAAAAATGCTTTGACTCCAAGATTTAAGCCTAAGGACAAGTTACTGGGGAAAAGGATTTCTATTTTTGTTTCCACAGAAAATGAAAAGCTGTGGATTTCTTCCAAATTAATGTGGTTTGATCAAGCCAGACCCCCTGAAACAATACCCCAGATGATCCAACATTCAAAGCAAATTGAGACAAAGCCTTGCAGACTACAGCCAAGATTTCTGCGTCTTCTTAGGATCCCCATGACAGCGCCCTCTACCAGCAGGAAGTAGTTTGGAAAGAACAATGCCCAATTTCCCAAATATTGTTTATAAATGTTTGTTTTCATTTAAATGGGCTTGGTTATAAATGGATATAACCACAAGCAATCTTTTTAAAGGTAAAAAGGGAATTATGGTATAGATATGAATACTTTGCTTTGGAATGGATTTTCTTTTATTGATACAATTTAAGGTCAATTTTGTGATATGTATATTTCTCCTCTTGTTTAGGTATTGTGTTTATATAGCTCATTGGAAAATGTAATGTATAATTTAGTACAGATTAGAGAGTTACCTATGATAGTCAAAACTTGGAGTTAAGTTAGTTAGGATTTCTAGATATGCAGAAATGTATTTGAGATGAATAGACATTCTTCAAACCTTTCAAAGACCTACAGAATATGGCATTTAAAATGGTTTAGGGTTTTCTTGACAGTGAGGCACAACTGCTCCTGACAGCACCCTGCACTTTCCCGAAAGTATGTTGGAGACTGTTGTTGCTCCTTCTGGAGTTCATCCTTGCTTCTACTAATGGCCTCTTGGGCAAGGAACTGCCTCAACCTTGACCACTGATTTGGACATGCGGTCCTATATGCTTGCAGGAGACAAACATAGAAGACTGCTGAACTTTGCCAAGTCAGGGTAAGACAGCCTTTCTACCTCCCTGCTTTTGTTGTGGTCTGTCAAATACTCCTGGCCTTAGCCAAAAGTGGCTGTACCAACGTTGCTGTGAGACCTTGGGTGACTGTCCAGGTAGCTTGCTGTTTCTGTCCTCGCTGCACCTTTTGGAAGTTGCCCATCCGCACTTCCCGTCTACCCTAGTATCGTTATTTTCCTTCTCAGGTCTTGAGGAGGTTGTAGATTAAACTATCTTAAGTATTATTCTCTCTTCCTAGTTAGATATATTAGGTACTAGACTTAAGCTTTTCAGCTTAGGACAACTCTATTGTAAACTCCCTTATGCCTTCACCCTAGGACTAGGTATGTTTGTGGTTTTGTTCTCGATTTTCCTTTTCTTAGAGCACACTTGTTATTCACTGTTTTGTATATAGTTTTGTATCAAGCTTAGATCTTTTCTTTAGACTAAAAGGGGAATTGGATATTCACTGTGGGATATTCACTGTGTCTGCTTCTATGGCACTGACCACACCCATTGAGGGGTGGAGCCAGGGGCGGAAGTGAGCTGTGGGGCTTGGTCTAGGAAGGAGGCAGAGAATGCTCTTTTCTGGCTGGACACAGAGAGAGGAGTATCCAGTTTTAACTGCTGTGTTCATCTGTCTGTGTTGTGAGTTGTTTCTCCCTTAATAAACATCTATTCAGCCTATTTGTTTATCCTGACCCTTATTAAACCGTGATAGTACTGGAGCTCACAGCAGCTGTGGTCACCTACACGAGCCCAAGGCAGCAAGGTAAACCAACATTCCAGTGGACAACTTTACTGAATTCAGGACAGAACAGTGTGTGTTTGGGCGTGCCTGAGGGACACCAGAAGGGAGAATTGGAGTAGGTATGATCAAGATACATTGTATCCACCATGAAGTTGCAAAAGAACACATTTGCAACATTGTTAAAAGTAAGACTAAAAGGCTGGGTGTGGTGGGGAAGCATCTTAGATCTGAGCGCTTTGGAGGCAGAGGCAGGCAATTTTCTGTGAGTCTGAAGCCAGACAGGTACACATAGTAAGTTCTAGGTCAACCAGGGCTACATAGTGAGACCTTATCTTATCAATCAGTCAATCAATCAATCGATCAATCAATCAATCGGCCAACCAACGAATCAAAAACAAGGGGTTGGGGAGGTTGACTAGCATGTAAAATCCCTAGTTTTGATCTTCAATAACTCAGTAACCTTGCATCTGTGCTTCCCACATCCAGAAGACAGAGACAAATAAAAACAAAACCCCACTACCTGCAGGATAGTCTGTGCCTGTCCTAGGGTTCACAGGTGGAAAGGTTTCTAGAGCGAGGTAACCTGGAAGCAGAGCACCAGGTCACGAGCATGCCAGACTTTTGCCAAGTCGCCCCTTGTGTGCACTTTCTTCTCCTCTTGGCTCTGCGCCCCGGGAAGCTGCCCTTTAGACTGCATGGATGACTTCCTTTCCCCTCTGGCTTCATGCTCAGTTCAGCTCCCAGGACTTGTCAGCAGGGGAGCTGAAAACAGAAAATGTGAGCCTGCTGATTGTTCTCCCAGCTTCTGTGGGCTGGGCTTCTGGTGGCTGGGGGGTCTTCCCCCAGTGACTCTGATCCTACTGCACCCTTCTGCTCGGGGTCTAAGGCTCTGGTAACCCTTCAGCCCTTCAGATAGGTGAGTAGCTGTGACATTTCCCACCACCCCTGTTACATTGTTTTTACCCTCACGGGGAGTGAATGCAGAGTTGGCTCTCTCCTCCCGCTGAGTCCCACGATCAAACTCAGGTTGTCAGTCTTGGTGGCAAGGGCAGCACCTTTCATGGAGCCATCTTGTTGGCCCATGCACCTGATGCTTTTAGTATTCACAGAGCAGTGTTCAATTTGGTGTTGTTTTATTTATTTGCTTTCCTTGTTGTTTTAGACAGGGCCTGGCTATTTAGACATTGGCCGTGAACAGGCCTTCTTCCCGTGTTTGCTTCTCCAGTGCTGCCATTACAGGTGCGCTTTCCCACACCTGGCTCGATTAGCATTTTTTTTTTTTTCAAAGCCACAATACTGGCAATTGGACCTAGGACTTCACACATTGTAGGCAAGCACTGAACCATATCCTGAGCCCCCTTTAAAAGTATATTTTTGTTTTGTTTGAAGCAGGCTTGCATGTAGCCCCAGCTGGCTTAGAAACGGCTGTGTAGCCGAGGATGAGCTTGAGCTCCTGATCCTCCTGCCTCCACCACCCAAGTGCTGGGATCCAGGTGTAAACCCATCGTTTGGTTCTTGGGTTTGTTTGTTTATTGTTTGAGATGTTGTATTAGCTACTGGTCTAAGAACTATGGCAAATGCCCAACAAAACCCTAGCCCACAGGGAGTGGTGCCACCCACAGATAAAGTGGGCCCTCCTACCTCAGCTCAACAACTCTAGATGCTCTGTCACAGGCATGCCCAGAGGCTCTGTCTCCTGACTGATTCTAGATCCAGTAAAATTTACAATACTCACCATGGTAGATGGTGCCAATGTCCAGGCTGGCTTTGAATTCACTCTGTAGCTGAGCCAGGCTTCAGCCTTTCTACTTCAGCCTCCTGAGAAAATGTGATTACAGGCTTGCCCCGCCACACTTGTTTCAATTTGCATTTTTTAGCACTGCAGTAAGTGAACTTCCCACCTGAAACCCTTACCCCAGTTCTCAACGAATGGAATTTCCCCTTTTCATGAATGTTTCATTTATTCTTTTTTAATTAAAGGGGGATGTACTATTGTGTGTGTGTGCACGCACATGCACGCATGCACACGCATGCATGTGCATGGGTGTATGTTATGAGAGTGGGTTCCCTATAGACAACAGAAGAAGGTGTCAAATTCCCTTGGAGCTGGAGTTATGGGCTGTCGTGAGCACCCGATGGGCATCCTGCGACCTGAATCAGGTCCCCAGGAAGACCAGGAAACTTTTAATCACTGTGCCATTTTTAGCCTGCTCAACTTACTCTTATGTAAATCATATCTTGCTAAAAGGCCCTGAGTTTAGGGAAGTGTACATTTTGGTAGTAAAGGAAATAAGGCCTTAAGTTTACCATAGTTATAAAACTTTCACTAAAATAAAAACACTCACACTCTTCATTAGCAAAGAAATTCTCAGTAGAGGAAGCAACAGTGATATCCAACCGCATTGTTACCAGGGATCAAGGGACTTCCATTCTCCACCCACTCCTGCGTGAAAATCAGGTTCCTTTTTGGACTTTGAAGTTTGTTAACATCTGCAGACGTCCTAAGGGAAATTGGCATGAAATACATCCATGTGTGCTATTTTTAATTCCACAGGGTGGGGTGGGGGTGGCTAGGATAAATTAAGTTTCTCTGTATGAAAGTTGGAATAGAAACACTTTTCAGAAGTCTACTTAAGCAAAAAGAAAAAAAAATTAAGGTTTTCATAGCCACAACCAGACACAAGATCCTATACTAGTAATCTCTATACAGCTTACAATCAGGCTACAATAATAAATCCTGGACATTTGTGAGCTTACAAGTGTCTTTTCCTTTCTTTCTTTCTTTCTTTCTTTCTTTCTTTCTTTCTTTCTTTTTTTCTTTTGGTTTCTCTGTGTTGCCCTGGCTGTCCTGGAACTCATGCTGCAGACCAGTCCAGCCTCAAACTCAGAGATCTGCCTGCCTCTGTCTCCTGAGTGCTGGGGTTAAAGGCATGCACCACCACCCTGCATCTGTCTTTTAAAAATGTTTATTTTTTACCCTGTTTTCATGTACATGGGTGTTTGCCGGCATGTATGTCTGGGTACCACATGCATGCGTGGCACCTAAAGAGGCCAGAAGAGGGTGTCAGATCCCCAGGAGCTGGGGTTCCGATGGTAATGGCTTATGAGGGCGATGGGGATTATACCTAGGTCCTCTGGAAGAACAGGCACTGCTCTTAACTGCTGAGCTATTACTCCAACCCAACTTTATTTCTAATTATGTGTATTCCTTATCATCTCTGTGTGAGAATATGCAGGTACCTGAGGCGTCTGATCCATTGGAGCTGGAGTTACAGGTGGTTGTGAGCCACGGGCGTGAGTACTGGGGCCAGAACTTGGTTCCTCTGCAAGCACTCTTTCTGTTTTATTTAGTCTTCCTTCCTTCCTTCCTTTCTTCCTTCCTTCCTTCCTTCCTTCCTTTCTTTTTTCCTTTCTTTCTTTCTTTCTTTCTTTCTTTCTTTCTTTCTCTCTTTCTTTCTTCAGGATTTCTCTGTGTAGTCCTGGCTGGCCTCAACCTCAGTGACCCACCTACCTCTGTCTCCCGAGTGCTGAGGTTAAAGGTGTGTATCATCACTGTCCAGCTAGAATCGAGACAGTGCTGGTGTCCCAAGTGTTGTCTCGAGACCGACAGCAGACCTGGGAGATTGTAAGAGAAATGCAAATCTGCGGGCCACACCCCGAACACTGGCTTGGATTGAACTATCTGTGAGTTAAACCCTGCAGGTGATTTTACAGCTGGATCAAGTCTGAGGCTCACCCTGCCAGGGAATTGTTTACACAGCACCTACCTGCCTGGCAGTCTCTGCAGCCACCAGACTCTGCTGAGCCTTTTATTTCAGGAAGCGTTCTTTACTTCACTCTTCAATGTTCGCTGAGGCCAGGTACACCTGTGCGTTCAGACAGACAAACACTGAGGAGAGTGTCTAACACTCAAAGGGTAGGAAGCCTTAAGACCTATTTGGTGTTATTCCTGGTGGACCAGCTAACTCATCAGTTTTCTTAAAAAATGTTTCATTTGGTTAGCCTGGACCCATAGCCACAGGAGGGTCATCCCAGCTACTCAGGAGGCCGAAGCAGGAGGACCACAAGGGCTGCCAGGGCTACAGGGTGAGTTCATGAGCAACCTGCAGGACTTACAAAACACACACACACACACACACACACACACACACTCTCAAACACATACACACACACACACTCATACACACACTCTCTCATACACACACATACTCATATACACACACTCTCTCATACACACACACACACACACACACACACACACACACACACACACACGATCACGAGGATTTAAGTTGACAGGACAGAATCCATGAAAACAAACAACCTGGACTTGTTGGTTCATGATGTAATCCCAGCACTGGGAGGCAGAGGCAGGTGGACATCTGAGGTTAGCTGGCGAGCTACAGTTCAGTGAGGGAGCTGAAGAGAACAAAGGCTCACAGTGCCGGGTAAAAATGTAGATGACCACCGTGGAGCCACGAGGGACATCAGGTATGGCTTAATTAAGATGGCTGCTACTTGCTGTTCTGGGAACCATGAGCAAACAATAAGCAAGACAGTTTTGTAACTCATTATGTAACCAGTTCTGGCAAGGACACGCTTGAGGTGACTTCCTATAATATGTCCTTGGGCCCAAAGGTGCATGCTCTCACCTGAAATAAAGTGTGTCACATCTACCAGCAGCTGCTGGTCATCCATCTCTGCTAGCCTAACTCAACTGCATCAGGACCCTATCTCAAAGGATGGAGGGACTGATGAGACAGCTCAGTAGATGGCTACACTGTCCTGATGTCCCCAGTATGATCCCTTGTGTGTGCTAGTTTTGTGTCAACTTGATATGGGCCAGAGTCATTTGGGAAGAGGGAACCTCAATTGAGAAAATGCCCCCATTGGCCTGTGGGACGTTTTCTTGATTGATGACTAATGTGGGAGGGCCCAGCCCACTGTGGGTGGCGCCACCCCCTGGGCAGGTGGTCCTGGGATGTATACGGAATCATGAGGAGCAAGCCAGTAAGTAGCAGACTTCCAAGGCTTCTGACTTAGTTCCTGCCTCCATGTTCCTGCACTGAGTTCCTGCCTCTGCTTCCCTCAATGGCGGACAGTCGCCTGGAAGAAGAAACCAGCCTTTCCTTCCCAAGTTGCTTTTGTCATGGTGTTTGCTTGCAGCAATAGAAACCCTAACAAAGACATCCCTGGAATCCATGCAAAGGTGCACAGGAGAGAACCAGTTACACATAAGCCACCCTTGGACCTCCACGTGTGTTGTGTGATATTTTGTTCACATTCTGACACTCCAGAGACTGCCAATAATATTTGTTTTGAATCAGAGGGTGGAGCTAGCTACTAGCTGACCAAAATTAACCATAGAGGTTTTGGAGGACTGAGAGCAGAAAGAGAGACACAGGAAATAGTAGAATGGGGCTTAGAGATGGTCTCTGGGTTTTTGGATTGAGGAATGAGAGAGGGGTGGAGGTAGAGAGAAAGAGAGAGAGAGAGGAGGTCACTAGTCACTTTTTTATTGTTTCTCTGATCATTCAGGTTCTTACCCTGATATCTGACTCCTGAGTTTTTATTGGTAAAGAATAATTAGATAAACACTTCACACATGAATGCCATGAAATGTCTATATACATACACCATATAAACACACAATGATAATAATAACAACAATAATAATAATAATATAATAATAATAATAAAATTAAATCTAAACAAAAAAGGTACAAAGAATTGAAGAACCCTTCAGATACAGATACATACACATGCATATTCTCCACAACACTCCCCCCCCACACAATGATGTAGCTCATTGTTGGGGGGTGTCTTAGTTAGGGTTTCTGTTTCTGTGAAGAGACACCATGACCAAAGGAACTCGTATAAAAGAAAGCATTTAATTGGGGCCTGCTTGTAGGTTTAGACGTTTAGTCTATTTTCATCATGATGGAAAGCATGGTGGCTGCAGGCAGAATGGTACAAGACAGCTAGCTGAGAGCTCTACATCCAGATCCCCAGACAAGAAGGAGAGGCAGTCTGTGGGCTTGGAATGGACTTTTTGAAATTTCAGAGCCCACTCCCAGTGACCTACTTCCTCCAATGGGGATCTCATAACTTTTATTATAAGGTGCCAATTCTAGTGACTAGGGTTGCCCTCCCTAAGACCCAATTGTCTCCCTAAAACTTCATCCCCTAATACTAAGACTTTGCTTGTTAGACTGGCCTTGAATTCAAGGTCTCTGAAGATGACCTTGAACTATCAATTCTTCTGCCTTTAATTCCCAAGTGCTAGGATGACTTGTCCTCTTTGGTAGTACCATTATAAATAAACAACAATAATTTCAGTATCTCACAAATTAAACATGGACAAAGCAAAAGTGACTTGGCAAGGTAATTCTTTTGGTAAAAAGCGTTTGCCAAGACCCAAACTGGGCTAGCAAGCATGCTTGGCCAAGATGGCTTCGGCCTTTCATCCGTGCCATAGGTGTGACTTTGTCTCATCCTGTTGATGAAAGCTCCACTTCACAATCTCGATTGACTAATTGATATAAAGAGGAAGGAGAAGACTCTGGAAAATATGAGTCCTTGCTGGCTAACTAGCTCTGATAGAGAGAAACCTACCTATCTTTGGTAGAAAACAATCAAACAAAACATTTCTCGCCAGTGTGCTAACACATGAGTTTTAGAGGGCACATTCAGCCCTATAACACACTCAAATGAAAAAATAAAAGTTCAAGGCTAGGAAAATGGTCCATATACAGTGAGATGGGAACAGAAAAGAGATGATCTTTAAACCAACAAAGGTCTATGGAAATTAGTATCTACACTTGAAAACAATTTTGAAGAAAAAGCAGAAAGTGGCTTTGGGAATATAGAGACGTAGACTTCCAACTGAAGGAACGGTGCCAGCAAAGACTCCTCAAACAGAGCAGGAGTTGCAGGGGTCCAGAGATGCTTAGAAGTCAGAACCTAAGGAACTGGGCTGCTTGAGAGGGAGCAAACAGACAACCAACCACCCTGCCTAGCCCAGAGCTGTCCTGGGGTAGCAGTGACAGTCCTTAGTTCTCCAGGACAAAGTAAGATGGCTGGCCACACCAGGAGAGAAGTTGTGAGGCAGATGCTCATTTGACAAGATACATAATTGATCCACTGAACCACTTAAGGATCAGAATGTATTTAGAAAAGAAAAATGTCAGAGGGCTGTATCACCAAGCACCGTAGCCAGAGGTCAATGCCTATGCTTTGCAAGGGAAGGCAGACTCAAGTCTCCAAGCTTCTGCTAGCCGATGCGAGTGGAGAAATGAAGATCAAATAAAGGTGTTAAAGAGGAGGAGGGCATAGACAGGAGGGCTGGGGGTGGGTGAGGAGTAAAGAGCACTGTGTGCATTCCTCCCAGCCACTCACATGGCTCTGAAAGCTTTGTCTTCTACATCTGTGAAATGGGATCATACCTAGTTGGTTTGTGAAATGGATAATTCCTACCTCCTTGGTTTGTCTGATGATCAAACGGCCCAGTGTGTGTAAAAGAAAGAGTGGTTAACTATAAAGCACTCCATGGTGGCTCCTAATAGTACCACTGTCACACCCTCTTCTGTCGAATTCAACCACATCAATCTGGACAGAGTACATTTGGCCGTCAACGCGTTACTTCCTGCTGTTCAATAGCGTTGTGTCATTAATGAACCCCCCAGTGTCAGCTGGCTTGGATAGGGTTGAGAGGTTGCTCGGGAGATTCTCTAGGGAAGAGACAGCCCAGAATCTTTCCCCTTTCCCTATGCACTGGAAACTGGGTAGAGTGGGAGTCAGCCAAAAGGCTCAGGCATGAAAGCTAAATCATCTGAGCATCCACACGGTGGAAGGAGAGACCTGACCTCCCAAAGTTGGCCTCTAACTTTCACATTTACATCTGGTGTATGTATTTTTCCCTACGTGGACATATCACACACAGAGAGACATAGGCACACACACACACACACACACACACACACACACACACACACACACAAATAAATAGATCAGGTAAAATGAAGTTTAAAAGAAAAAGAAAGTTTTGTTGTGACATTAGCCTCTAGTTCCAGTGCTAAGAGGCTGAGGCAGCAGAATTGCTTGGCCCCAAGAGTTTAGGGTCTAGCCTGGGTTCCATGGAAACCTCCCCAATAAAAATAAGCAAGTAAATAGGTAGATAAGGTGATAAATGAATAGTAGAGCAAGGAGACAGAGGGATAGAAGAGAATGGAAGAGGTTTATTCTTGACTCCAAAGCGGGCTCCCAAGGGTTGCTACAACTTTAGGTTGCATTCTGCTCATGTCCTGATAGTCCCTTTCCAGAGGACAAAGCCAGGCAGTAAACGTAGTTTTCCTGGGTGTCTGGCATGTACGAATCCCGGGCTCAGTTACCAGCACCATGTCAACTTATATCCACCGTCTCAGCACTCAGGAGGTGGAGGCAGAAGACTGCGCATTCCAGGTGATCCTCAGCTACATATGAAATTCATGGCCAGCCTGGGCAACATGAGACCCTGTGTCAAAGCTCACATTTCTTGATCAGGGTTCTGTCTTCTCTCTCTCTTCACAGCTTACTGGCTAACACTTACATGTGTTACTGGCTAACACATGGCTTACCATGGTAAACTGTGTCCTTTCTTCTAGCTCTCCTACCTTTTTAATCTAAAAAGTATGTGTGTGTGTGAGTGTGTGTGTGAGTGTGTGTGTGAGTGTGTGTGAGTGTGAGTGTGTGTGAGTGTGTGTGAGTGTGTGAGTGTGTGAGTGTGTGAGTGTGTGTGAGTGTGTGTGAGTGTGTGTGAGTGTGTGTGAGTGTGTGTGAGTGTGTGTGTGTGTAGTGTGTGTGAGTGTGTGTGTGTGTGAGAGTGTGTGTGATTGTGTGTGTGAGTGTGTGTGTGAGTGTGTGTGTGAGTGTGTGTGTGTGTGAGTGTGTGTGTGTGTGTGAGTGTGTGTGTGAGTGTGTGTGTGAGTGTGTGTGTGTGTGAGTGTGTGTGTGAGTGTGTGTGTGTGTGTGTGTGTGTGTGTGTGTGTGTGTGTGGTGTCTGAGAGGTGGGGGAGGCCAGCTTTTATAGCTTTCAGGCATCGGTTCTCTCTTCACCTGTGTTCTGGAGTCCTAGCTCTGGTTGCCAGGCTTGGGTGACAAGGGCTTTGACTTACTGAGCCACCTCCTCAGCCCTCTTTTTGTTTTGTGTTTTGTAGACAATCTCGTGTAGTACATGTGGCTGAGGGTGGCTTTGACGTCCTGATCCGCCATCTCCACCTCCCCCAGCGCCAAGGTCTCTGGCATTCTCCACCGCGCATAGCTTCCCCCTGCTCTTCTTGTCCATGCTGTCTCTTGTCTGAGCTTCTTCTCGATGTACGCATCCTGACACTTCAAATATGAGCTCAGTGTCTGTCAGCAATGTGTGAAATCTGCTTTGGCTTCCTCAGGGAAAGTCGGAGATCTGTGAGCCAGGAGCATCTTGGGAATTTTTTCTAGTACAAGGAAGAGTGTTGTGTTATGTATTAGACTGCTATTGTAAACCTGGGGAGGTGTAAACAAGCTTCTAGCCGTCTCTATAGAGCACCGGAGACAAACCAAAGACAGATTCCACCAAAGTCCAGCTTGGGGAACCAAGACATTTATTAGGCTCACTTACAGAACATGATGAAATGTTTCTCACAGGATTGTAGGTGGTCCCAGACAGCACACTGGCAGGAATTCCTACCCCAGCATGAATGAGCACTCACTGATAGCTTTATAGATGGAGTTCTCCATTGTGCTAACCTTCAGCTGCCTATATACTCTTGCGCCTCCTGAGATCACCAAGCCATGAATCCCAATGCTATTTGGGCAGAAGCACGAACAACTAGGTAGAATGTGGGTGTGGTAGTGGCTAGAATCTCAGGTGACAGTCTAATGACCCTTGGCATCTCCTCCCTCACGGAGGGAAAGTCAACAACCAACAGACCTGATAACTGAGGATGTCTTGCAAATAGTCACAGCTCTTCTGATAATGATGGGGGGCCTACGTTTTGGAGGATGGTGCTTCACAATGGTTACGGAATTGGGTTTGAGGTTAAGCTCTATCTTTTAAGCTCACATCTGCCATTTTGCTCCTTTTGGGCAAGGCTTAAGAGAAGTACTGTAGATTATCAATAGTCTTTATTCTGGAGCCAGATGGCCTGGCTGTGAGGTCTCAGACAAGTTATCAAGCCTTTGGTCCTGCCGTGCCCACATGTATAAAATGGAGATGTTTGCATTAGTGCATATTTCATAGAATAGCTTAAAATATATGTGTGCAAATATAGGACTATAGCCATGGATATATATATATGTATGCATATGTATATATATATATATACATACATATGTGAATAACCCCCATCTCCTTTTTGTGCAACTAAGGTTTGATCCCTGGACCCTGGCTATGTTAGACAAGCTGTCTCTATTCTGGCAGTGTTTTTAGCTTTTATTTTAAGATCGTCTCACCAAATTGCCCAGGTAGGCATTGCAATCACTCAATAGCCCAGGAAGGCCTTGACTTTGCAGTCCTGCCTCAGTTTCCCAACTAGCTGGAATTACAGGCCAGGAATATGAGACTCATCCGTCTCTACTGCTCTCTGACCACTGAAAGTCAGCTTGTCTGGAGACCTTCAGGAGTACTTTTGTATAAGTTGAATGTTAATATGATTGATTGTTTTCTCTGTATTTTGAAGGCAAAACCAGATTTATACATCCCTCAAATAGAACTGATTCTGAAATTAGAAAAGGAAAAACTAATTTCTCCTTTCCTGATTGCAGTATTCCTCTTCATCCTCTCTTGCAGAAATGGCAAGGATGATCAGGGGTTGGGAGTTTAGGAATGGAGCTGGGAATAGGATTAAGACCATGTTTTCTGTATCTGGACATGTGCTTTCATTACAACTTTTTTTTTTTTTAAGATTTATCTATTTTATGTGCATTGGTGTTTGTCAACATATTTGTCTGCTGTAAGATCCCCTGAAACTGGAATTACAGACAGTTGTGAGCTGCCATGTAGGTGCCAGGAATTGAACCTGGGTCCTCTGGAAGAGCAGCCAGTGCTCTCAAACACCCAGCCATCTCTCCAGACCCTGTGCGTGTGCTTTGTAAAGCAGCAATGATATTCTTTCACTTTATGTGAAAATCGAAGTAACCCCACATTTCACAATTCAGATTCAGGCTAAAAAGCATGTTAGGTGGTGAGATTTTAGCGAGGAGCAGAATGACATGACAACTCCCTAATGTCACCAGACCTTTTCAGAGCACGAAGGAAAACTGTTGTGTTGAGAACAGATGCATGTGCTAAAATACATCATCAAGGATGGGACCTTGAACCCCCAGGCTCGGGTTCTGCTGCTGCTTTACTAACAATGCAACTTTAAACCTATTTGAGCTGGGAAATTTGTTATCAGACGACTCATGTGGGGAAATCCAGTTCAACGGTGCCAAAGATGACAGAGAGAGATTAGGTATTTAAATATTGAAGTTCCACTTGGTCTTGTGAATGAACTACAGCTCTTTTGGATGGGGAGAAAATAGAGAAGGTAGTTACTAGAGCTTAAAAAAATAAAATCATTAAAGATCTCTATGGATTTAAATAATAAAACTTTATGCTTTCAACATGTTTGTCTTTCAAATAGCCTAAGTACTTTTTTGTAAAACATGCCAAGTTTTTTTTTTTTTAAAGTAAATTATATAGAATAACTTCTTGTCTTCGGCTAGTTGAGATTGAGAACTGGATTCCTGTCACCCCAACACTTCTTAGAATTATTTCCAAAAAGATCTTCCCTCTATTGTGATGAAGGGTTGGTACCTCCTGGTGGACTCAGAATTCACTGGATCGTGAGGACACTACCAGAATCAATGGGCAAACCCTTGACCCATTCATTCACAATCTGATGGTGTTATCCATGAGTAGTGGCATTAGAAAATGGCATAGTTAGAGAAGTAGGTGTGCCCCGGAAGGGTTTGTTTTGTATCTGGCTCTTTGCTGCCTGGCAACCATAAGATGAGCATCTGTGTTAGGCTTTGTGGTTCCACCATGATCCTGTTTCACCACAGATCCTGAAAACACCAGCCAAAACAAACCTTTAGTGTTTACATGGTCTCCCTTGAGTATTCTGTCACAGTCATAAAACATCTGACCACACCCATAACACCCATGTGAAAAGTTTTATGGCATCCACTTATAGAGTAAGCCTAGAACAGCCTCGTCTCTTCGTCTCTGCGTCTGTCTGTCTTGGTCTGTCTCAAGTTAGTCCAGCGCTGCTCAGAATGCTAACCTGTCAGCAAACTCATCACGACCTTCCTGCTTCTGCCTCCTAAGTGCTGGGTTTACAGGCAGGTGCTGGTTCCATTCATTTTCCTTCCCCGAGCTTCTACCCTAGCATCGGCTGAAATGAGAGTAGAGATCAGATGGTGGATTCTCCAAAACTCCAGGCAGCCATACCAATCCTTGACTTTGTTTTGGTTTGTTGTTTTGGGTTCTTTTTTCCTTTTTGTTGTTGTTTTGTTTTGATTTTGGCTATCACTGACAGTCACTCCAGCAAAGAGAAGGAACCAGAAGACAGATGCAACGCCTCACTCTGCACATAGATGCATCATCAGCTTACTTCACCTCCTGAGGGAGTGGAGGGGGCGTTGCTCATTGGGCAATTGCTGCCTTCTAGGACTCAGGCGGGGAAGCACCTAGCCGTAGTGAGTTTGCACTGATTTCAACAAAGGGATGGGCAGAGACCCGAGTGTCGTGGTTCACTAGCCTTGAACTTCGTTATTGTGCTATGACATGGTAGTGTGTGTCTCGAGAACGCGAGGCTGTTCTTTGTGTGTAGCGTCTGTGTGTGGTGTATTTGTGAGGACATGTTCATGTGGGCATGTGTGCTTGTGGGCAGGACACGTGGAGGCCAGGGGTTGATGCCAGGTGACTCAGGTGACACAGTCACTTCACTGTGACTCTCGATCTGCGAAGGCTCTTTCCTGTTGTCTAGCCTTAAGCTCACACTCCGCCATTACTCCAGTAGGTCAGCCTCAAACTGTGAGACGGAGGCCACAGAGATGTGAGCGCCAAGAGATGAGAGTCATGGGAGACAATCGCACTTCGGTAAATGCTTGCTCATCAAGTCTTGTCTTGGTGGCTGCTTTCCAATAGCCATGCCTGCCTATAGGACAGGGATAGGATATGCATATCTATGTGTATCTGTCTATATATCTCAACCTGACTCCTTTCATTTTTTCTCCTTCCCTTCCTCTCTCTCTCTCTCTCTCTCTCTCTCTCTCTCTCTCTCTCTCTCTCTCTCTCTCTCTGAGACGAGATCTCTTGTAGCTCAGGCTGAAGTTGCCCTTGAACTCCTCTCCTGATCCTTCTGCTCCTCACTCCCACCTCCCAAATGTTGGGATTAATAGCATGCACCCACCTTGTTTGGGTAGGTTTTCAAGACAGGGTTTCTCTGTGTAGCCTTGGCTGTCCTGGAACTCATTCTGTAGACCAGGCTGGTCTTGAACTCTCACAGATGTGCCTCCCTCTGCCTCCTGGGTTGTTTATTTGTTTGTTTTAAAATATACTTAAGATAGTTGACTTAAAATAGTCTATGTATTCAGTGTGTGTGTGTGTGTGTGTGTGTGTGTGTGTGTGTGTGTGTGTGTGTGACCTGCGAGGTCAGAGAATCTTGGAGATTTGTTTGTTTCTCTCCATATTTACATGAGTTCCAGGGATCAAACTCAGGTTGCTGGGCCTGGATGACAAGACAAGCATTCCACCATCTTGCTAGCCAGAGTCAGTCTATGTTTCTTTCCTCCTCCTCCTCCTCCTCCTCCTCCTCAGAAGACAATGATGCTTCATTGTCCTTTGTGTGTCTCACTTTTTTGTTGTTGCTGAAACTGGGACATTTTTGAACACAAAGTGAGTTGTTATTTCCTCGGGATTTGCTGGCTTTGCTTATAGATGTCGGTGTGGTGATTGTTCTAAGCTGCTTTTCTAATGATGGCATTCTTTGTATTGTGTGGGTTATGGAGAATGTTACTTTAGATTAGTGGTGGCCAACTAATGTTTTAACAACAACAACAAAAAAAAAATCAAAACAAAAAATGTCACTCCTGGGTCTTTGTTTGATCCAACACAAGCCATTTGTAACTCTGCTTTAGCCTTCACTTGCTACTTGCAATAAGACTAAAGAAACAAAACAAGGCGGAGTGGAGATGGCGCTCACCTTTACTCCCAGAGCTTCAGAAGGCAGGGGCAGGAGGATCTGAGTTCAAGGATAGCCTGGTCTACAGAGTGAGTTCCCGGACAGACAGCCAAGGCTGCACAGAGAAACCCTGTCTTAAAGAACCAAAACCCCAAACCAAACACAACAAAGCAAAAGAACCCAACAACAAAACAAACAAACAAACAAACAAAAAACCAATTTCATACTATATTATAATGTGTAACACCAGCGCTATGATCTGCTCCACTAAATCAGTGAAGGCCTAGAGATTGAAATAAGAGACGCGACATCGGGTCATTCGTCAAAGATCAGTGTCCGAATGCCGAGTGCTATTTATTGAAGGGATGGAGTGGAATTATAAACTGACTCACAGCACAGTGGAAAACAACAGGGTTTTTAGGCCTTGCTCCTCCACAGTAGATGTGTGTTAGCAAAACAGGAAGAGTACCAGTAACAACTCGGGGGAAAAGGGGGAGTTCCAGCCAACAGCTTCAGGCTTTCTCAAGGTGTCTTGGAGGTCCATGCAGGGCCCTACAATAGTGTGTGTGTGTGTGTGTGTGTGTGTGTGTGTGTGTGTGTGTGTGTGTGTGTGTGTGGCACAGTCCATGTGTGGAAGTCAGAGGATAACTTGTAGGATGAATAGGTGCTGTCCTTCTACCGTGCGAGTTCCTGGGGGTTGAACTCGGATGGTCAGGCTTATTTATTTACCTTCCAATGTTTCAAGGAATCAATAAAAAAAATCGGGAGTAAAATATCAGGGTAAGAACCTGAAAGACCTGAGAAGCAGGGAACAGTTGCCCATTGCCAGTTGCCTCCTACCTCTTCCATTTCTCTGACCAAAAGGTGAAATCCTTCCTTAGCCCCGCCTTACTACTTCCTGCCTCCTCTCTGCCTACAGTCCTCCAAACCTCTGTGGTCATCTAGTGGCTCACTCCACCCTCTGACTCCAATCAAGCTTTATTTGTCAGAACACAATCAAAATACCACACAACATTTCCCCCTTTTTGTCTAAATAAAAAACAAAGGTTTTAACTAACATAGTAAAGCTGTATACAATAAGTATAATGACTATATACAAATATATACAGGCAAGAATTATATTAACAATGTCTAGTCCATTTGAATTTGACAAATTCAGAGAAAATACTCCAGTATTTGTCCCATCTTGGTGAGCCCAAAGTGTTGTACCTAATTCACTTTCTATTCTAACTTGTATTACCAACCCAAAACGATCTTTTGATATCTCTCAACCGTATGCACTTTACACCTCTTTTGTGAGTTTCTTTTCTGAATTTGCTAACAAGGAAAACTATAGCTATAACCCTTTAGTCTTCAACTCTATCAGAGATCTGAGAAGGATATAATCTTACCCGAGTAAACAGAAAATGCAAAGCAAACAACTTCAAAAACTAAGAAATGACAGAAACAGCTGGCTGCCTGGACAGTCACTCAAGGGTGCTCTGTAACATTGGGGCATCCATCCTCGTCCTACAGACCTAGAACATCTGACAGACTTTTCTGTGAAGCAGATTTTGAAGGACTGTGCTACCTCATCTCGGCAAGTTCAGCAGCCACATTCTTTTGTGTCCTGTTTGTTTTGGACGACATATTGTCGGCAGTCAAGGCAAGGGCAGTTTCTTGCCCAGTGGCTAACTTTTGCCACAAAGAAGTCAGCTCCATGTGGAGTTTCTTCAATGCCCATCATCTTCTTTGAAGTAGATTGGTGCTGCCAGGAGCAGATGTGTCTTATTGTCATAAATCAAAACAAACAAACAAAAAGCCCTCATGTTATTAAAACATCTTAAGTGTCATATTCCATAGATCTCTGAAGTGTTTGAAGATCATCTGTCTATCTAAAATATATCTTTTTGACCTTGAAAACATACCTAATATGACTACAAGTTTGATTGTAATAAGTGACCATTAACCTGCATTTCTTCCTCTTGTTCTTTCTTTTTTTATTTCTTGAGACAGGGTTTCTCTGTGGCTTTGGAAGCTGTCCTGGAACTAGCTCTTATAGACCAGGCTGGCCTCAAACTCTCAGAGATCCACCTGCCTCTGCCTCTTAAGTGCTGAGATTAAAGGCATGCACCATTAACCTGCATTTCTATATTATCCCAAATAGTCTGTAATAATAACTTTCAAGTACTAGAAATTTGTGTTACATTGTTAAATGAGCTGTATAGGGATATTATCTTTAACAAGAGTAAAAATGTGTGTACAGTAAAAGTAGGTTCTAATGAAAATAACCTTAAGTTTATATCAATATACAAAAATATCTTAAACGAGAGTAGAGACAATCTGGGCAGTGGTGGTGCATGCCTTTAATCCCAGCATTTAGGAGGCAGAGGCAGGCGGATCTTTGTGATTTTGAGGCCAGTTTGTATTACAGAGAGAATTTCAGTATAGCCAGGGCAATACAGAGAAAGCTCGTCTCAAAAATGAAATGAAATGAAATGAAACCAAACCAAACAAAACAAAAAGCCCCATAGTATACAAGGTCAGAAAAATATATACATAGTATAACAAAAATAACCTCAAAATTGTATCAATATACAAAAATCCATACCAATGTAAAACATTTAAGGCTAGTAGTTGCTTTTTGGGTTTAAAAGTAGATTCCACAATCTACCTGTCATTTCTATATCACCCTTTTTCTTTTCAGAAGATCCCTGAACCTAATGTCCTTCATTCAGTTTTTTCCCCCGACAATTACCAATAACAATTTGTGACCAGCCCCCCTAAATGATGATAAATATCCATAGCCCATTGAATTTCCAAAAACTGCCCACCCCACCTTTTGCGAATGTGGGTGTCATGTTCTTAAAATTACTTCTTGTTGTCTGGGGGTGATGGCATCTTTAGAGGACCCTAAAAATTGGGATAATTGTCAAGAGAACTAGCTGTGTCATTTGTTGTCCAGTCTCTGTGTAATGGGAAAGCAGGGTTTGTCTCAAGTAGTCTATGAGTCTGAACCACCTCAGCTAGGCTCCTCAAAATTTTCTTGAACAGTTTGTAGTCCGAAGCCGATCCTTGGGTGATGTTTGTCAGGTTAGTGCCATTGCTAAAATCTAGATGGAATCATCATTGTAGGGCCCCATCCTCCCTTTGGGACTTCAGAGGTCACTTTTAGGCCTGGTCATGGTTCACTGCAGAAAACTTAGACATTTTAAATATCAAATGCAGCAGACCTCAAAGAGGTTGAAGGACCACAATTTGTTAAGTATATCCAGAGTACAGAAACTTAATTCCTAGTTACCTGATAGAGACTCAAACCAGAAATCATGTACAGGAAGATAGATGAAGCCATTTTCTAGAATTAGTACTCTATATTAATATCATGACAAAAAGTTTAAAATATATATTTTAGATAATATTTATACCTTAAGAAATGTTTTATTTTATTTTCCAGGAAAGGGTTTATTTCAACCTATGCTTCAGGGTGACAGTCTACAGTTGAGGGGTGTCAGGCAGGAACTCAGGCAGGAGCAGATGCAGGAACTCTGGAGGAAAACTATCTCCAGGCTTTTCTTACACAGCCTAGACCAACCTGCCTAGGAATGGTACTACCTATGTGGCCTGGGCCCTTCCACATCAACTGCTAATCAGGAAAATTCCCTATAGGCATGCTCACAGACATGCCAGTCTGGTGGAGGCCATTGCCCATTTGAGGTTTCTTCTTGCCAAGTGTATCAGTTTGCAAGATGGCAGACCATGATGCCACACAGTGTCTTTTAACATGAGTTTGTCTGATATGTCTGCAGCTATGAACGTGGTCCAGGAACCTCACAGAAGCGACACTGTGTTCTTCTCACTGACTCCTGACATATTACTGTCTCTGTTGACTGAGTTTGACTGAGGGGATATCTACAAGGCTTACCCTGTGCCTCTCAGCTCAATCCTTTTCTCATTGTAACTCAATGCATTTTGTGGGCAGGACCTGTGAGCCATGAAGTCTCATCCTTTATCCACCTGCACCCACTGGCTTTGACATCCCTTGACCCTTTTGATTGAAGTACTCTTGATTGTGATGATCAGGCTTCCCTAACTATACACTCTAGACTGGGGAGGGCAGAAGGGATTGTCAGCAACAGAAATCTTTTTCGAAGAGAGGAGGTTGAAAGTCTGAATTCGGGGTACCTGTCATGCTCAGGAAGGCCTTCTTCCTTCTCCAAAGGCCAGCTTCTCTGGGTTAAGTCTCCCCAAAAGACTTCCGTGTCTGTGTTACTGCCAGAGGCCATGTTGGTCCATGACCTGTGGTACGGCCAGAGACCATGTTGATGTCTGTGACTCGTGCAGCCATGCTGAGTTCCATGCCACCATAGGCTGTGTCCATAATCCGTTCAGCTGCCAATTGCTGTGGGCAAGGAAGCTTTTGCAGTGGTATCGATGACTGCAGGCTTATAACTGAGAATGAGAGATGCTGAAGGCTTCTGTGACAACCCCTTCCGTCCCCCCTCAGTTCAGAGGTGTAGTCCATTGTCATGGCGGCATGGAGGCAGACATGGTGCTGGAGAAGGAGCTGAGGGTTCTTCATCTGGATCTGCAGGCAGCAAGAAGAGAACCAAGAAATGTTTTAAAGAGTCAAAATAAAACCAAAGAATTATAAGACTAGTGGCAATAGAATAGTCTCTTAATTTTGGTTTGTCTTGTGTCCTGAATATTAGGTGGCTCTTCTGACATGAGACAGAGATTTTAGATGTTGCTTTAACAAGCATGCTTGGGTTTAGTAAAGGAGAGAGCCATACTCCAACTCAAAACCAGCTTTTATTTTTAATTAAACTGGGACTACAAAAAGACAATTAGCCTTATATGCCTATAGAAAACACCCGAAGCAAACATTTGGGAAGATTTACAAAATTTTATCCTTTTTGTTGGGACATTTTCTCTGAGTGATTTATCCTTTTTCTTCAGAAGTCTCATTTGTCCAGTGGTCTTCAGGTTCCTTAGTTATATGCCTTAATTCTCCTGGAAAGACAAAAACAAAACCCTGCCCCAACCCTAACTTTGGTGAGTTTCCCTTTTGGTAAGTTATATCTTATCAAATAAGAAGCATATTTTAGTATTATAAGTTAGTTTATATTGAATGGTCTTGCTGTTTGATGAACTATCATTCCTTCTAATCAAGAGGTCTCTCTTTTTTTTAATCTAATCTTCATCGATATTGATGGTATTCATAACTTTTCTTCTTCTGTAGAAACTAAGCAAAGCCTCTTCCCCAACGTAACACATAACTATGGTTTCCATTCTGAGGTCAACACATTTTTAAAGTATACAGGCTGATTTATTTCAGCAGTTTCCCCCCCCCTACTATCCAATGTCTTTTTGTGGCTGTCATCCCTCTTTAGCGTTTAGAAAATTTAAAGTTAATAAAGCAATGTGCAATCTATCTCTGAAGGGATCTTTATTACTCCTTTCTGTTTATTGAGTATATCTTTTAGAATTGAATTAGAACTTTCTATAACTGCTTGCTCAGTGGGGTTATGTGGTAATATGCTTTATGTTTAATTTGCAAAAAACTGCTTTATTTTGGTAGAGACATTTGGAGGACCATTGTCAGTCTTAATTTGTACAGGTATCCCCATGATGGCCATAACTTCTAATAGATGCATAGTTATAGAATCAGCCATTTCAGAACTCAAAGCATTTGCCCATTGAAATCCTGAATATGTATCTATTGTATGGTGTACAAATTTTAATTTCCCAAATTCTGTAAAATGAAACACATAAATTTGCCAAATTTCATTCCTTTGAGTACCCTTTGGGTTACTTTCTGCAGGTTGTGGAGTTTGACTATAGAAAGAACAAGTCTGACATCCCCGTTTAATTTCCTTGGCTTATTGCCAAGCAATGGAAAAATCTTTTTTAAACCTTTGCTATTAACATGGTGTTTCTAGCATATTTCCTACCAATAGTAGATCAATTTCATCATTACCTTGTTGTTAGAGGGTTTGGTAGACCTGCATGGTATCTGATATGATATAAGGGATGATATATATTTATGATGATTTCTTATAAGTGAATGAATAACAAAGTCAGTTCTGAATCATCTGGAATAAATTTAGCAGTTTCAATATGTAAATCATCTTTTTGTACACCGAGAGTGAGTAACTATATAAAGAAGTTCTGGAAAATCCAATACTACCTTGAGGATAGTATATAATTCTGATTTTTTTTTAACAGATTCATAAGGTCTTTGAGCTACTTTAAATTTCCTGTCTTGGGGGCTGGAAAGATGGTACAGTGGTTAAGAGCACTGACTGCTCTTCCAGAGGACTCATGTTCACTTCCCAGAACCCACATGGCAGCTCACAACTGTCCCTAACTCCTGTTCCAGGGGATCCAATACCCTCATAAAGACATTCATGAAGGCAAAACACCAATGTACATAAAGTAAAATACATAATTAAATATTCCTGTCTTATAACCTGCCTTTCCTGATTTGTTTGCATCAGTATAGAACATAGGGGCTCCAGAAATTGGTGTTCCCTGTACAATGTGAGGAAGGATCCAATTAGTTCTCTTTATAAACCAAATTCTCTTGCTTTTGGGATACTTATTGCTAATCTCTCCTGAAAATTAATGCGAGCTCATTGCCAATGTTCATTTCCTGCTTATAAAGAGGAAATTTTAGTATTAGTAAAAGGTACCACAATTATTGCGCAAAACATCTCCTTTATCAACAGGCTGCAAACCAAACTCAGCTTGGCTTACAAAGTTTTCACTAAGCCAGGTGAAGTGACATAGTCCTGGCATCCTAACAGCTGGAAGATGGAGGCAGGAAGATCGGGAGTTTAAGGTCATCATGACTATATGAAGAGTTTGAGGGCATCCTGTGTTACTTGAACCTTTGTCTCAAAAACCTCAAATATTTTAGGTGGTGGTGATCTACATCTTTAATTTTAGAACCTGGGAGGTAGAGGCAGGTAGATCTCTGAGTTTGAGGTCAGCCTGGTCTAAAGAATGAGTTCTAGGACAACCAGGGCTACACAGAGAAACTCTGTCTCCAGAAACCAGATACAAACAAACAAAAACACAAACAAAACCAAAACCAAACTAAAAAACAAAAGAAAACAAACCCAAAAACCAAAAACCAAAAACCACCACCACCACCACCACCAAAAACAACCCAAACCACAATTACCAAAAAGTCCCCTAAACCTCAAATGAGTAAATGAATGACTAAATGACTGAATAGTGTTCTCTAGTAATAAACCCAATTCCTATGCGCTGGTTCTGCCTCATTTTTTGACATTCCCCCAAAGCCACAGTTTAGCAAGATGGATCTACTTTCAAACCCCCAGCATGCCACGTGCTCTGGTTAGTCCGTGGCTTCTCACCTGCTGTTTCTACTTTCTATGCCTTGTCAGCCAGGTCAACTGAGCCTTGAGTGACATTTCAGGCCATGGTTCTCCAGTTTTTCTCATTCTTTGAACCATCTAGTCAGACTTAAGAGTTTCCACATTCAGCAAGTGTAACATTTTAACTCATTTGTGTTTACAAATCAGTTTGTTACCTTGAGTGTGAGGACTATTGATTATCTTATTGTTAAATCATCAAGACCTAAGCCAGGGACTGTGTCTAATGTGCACTTAAACAATTGAGTGACAAATCAGTTCTATAATAAGAAGAGCATCCTTGGGAGGACTTACATTACAGAGGTTCACTTGTGTATGAACCTTTGTATGAACCTTATGAACATTTGTAGTAGAAATACAATCTACCAAAGGAGAGGAAGGCAAAGTGCATCTCTACTCTAGTATCTACTTTGTGTTATTATTTCTGGTCTTTTCTTAAATATGTGGTATGAGTGTGTACACATATGCACACATGTATAGACTACATATAGTTATATTTTTACACAAGTGTAATTGAAGTTTTCAGTTTCTTCCCCCAGCACAAGAGACTGAAGTCTAGGGCTTTGCACATGAGCCAAACCCTCTTCTCTTTTCCATTTTCATCATTTCTTTGTGCACATGTGTGTGCACGCCTGTGTGTGTGTGTGTGCATGCGTGCATGTGTGTGTATGTGTGTGTGTGTGTGTGTGTGTGTGTGTGTGTGTGTGCTGGAAAGTGTGAGGCCACAGCGTATATGTGGAGGTCAGAGTACAGTTTGAAGGAGTTAGATCTCTCCTTCCACCGCATGGCGGCAGGTATCTTTGTTACCGTGCTGAGCTACCTCACCAGCCTCCCTGCACATGTCTCCTAGCGCTCTTACACACTCATTCGACCTGGGTTGCTTCAGGTCCTGCTCTCAGGACTTGAGTGGCCTTGGATAAGTCCCCAAATGTCTCACATTCTCATTTTCCTCCTTTGTGCAAAGGACATCACAGCAAGTGTCCCATCTGATCACAGAGCTGGAAAGCTCTGGGTGAGTCCCTTTTCCATTTGCCTGCAGATAAGGGCATGCGATGGCTGGATAGAACACACCTTATGTTCTGGCTTAACGCTGGGAGCCCCCAGCCTAGGTCGAAGCTAGCCAGGGGGATGCAGAGGACGCCTGGGTCATTAGGAACGCCCACTGCACATGTAGTTGTACAAGTTGTTTGTGTGTGTGTGTGTGTGTGTGTGTGTGTGTGTGTGTGTGTGGTCCTTTCTTTCTCAAGCAGAGAACCACTCATTCACTGCAGCTTGTAAACCTCTCTCTCCCCACCCCAGTTCTGTCTTCCTGCCTCTTTGCTGTTTGTTGATGCCTCTATCAAAGGATTTGCTCTCTAAGTTTAGAAATCTTCAGTCCTTGTCAGCTTAGTTTGCAAAAAGTCTGTATTTCTGGGAAACATGAAAAAGGCACGGGGAAGAAAATAAATCTCTTTTCGTTATATTCTTTCTTGGTTTATATTCATTATACATAATGATGGATAAGATTCAAGCATGTAATTTTCTTTTAAAACATTAACTCCTATGCTCACCGTTTTTTGTCCCCATCTCACTAGCCTCCTTCTTTCTCCCAGATAGTTACTTTTGTCTTCTTATCATATGTGTAAACTCGTCTGTCTGTCTGTCTGTCTATCTATCTATCATCTATCTATGTATAGATACATACACAATCTAGCCACATACGAGAGATATTTGCGTGAGTCAGGCTTACTATGAGTATAAAATCTAGGACCTACATACAATCTTTGTCTTTTCAAGTTTGGCCCTTTTTTCGCAAATATGTGACTTTAGTTATACATGTATGGCAGACTCCACACCGAGAGAAAACATACTTTTTTTTTTTTTTTTTTTAAATCTGAGTCGGGCTTATTTCACTTCATACGACGACTCTCAATTCAGCGCCCTAGAAACCAGCTTCGCGTCGGCTTCTGCACATCGTCCAGCCGGCTCTCCGCTCTGAGCGAGTGCAAGCCGCACTGGCACTTTTTAATTTTCCTGGACGCAGCGCCGCAGCCCGGGGTCCCGCAGCTCCACCTGGCTCGGCGGCCGGGCGCACAAAGAGCGGCGCGGGCGGCGACGGGCCGGGACGCAGAAAGTAGTCCCGACCACGCCGGCCCCAGTGTCGGCCGACGTCGCCTCACGCCCTCCGCCGCCCGGGGAAAGAATCCCATTGGAATGCGCCCCGGGAAGGCCTTTTCCCCGCCAGCCTGCCGGGGCTCGCGAGGCCCAGCTCGCGGGGGGACCCGGGGGGCCGTTGGCGCGCGCGGCGGTGGCGGCTCCCGGGGTCCGGCGGCGGCGCGCTGCGGAGGGGAGGGGGGTGTCGGGCGCGCAGGGAGACGGCGGCGGCCCCGCGGCGGATCCCTGCGCCGCGGCGAGAGGAAGAGGCTGAATGAGGCGCCGCGCGGGGGACGTGGGGCGCCGCGGGAGGAGGCGGCGGCATGGGGGCAGGCGCTGGCGTCGCGCGAGCCCGGGCCGGAGCGGCGCGCTAGAGCCCTGACGTGCGCCCTTCCGTCCCTTTCTTCTCCTCCTCCTCCTCCTCCTCCTCGTCCTCCTCCCGGCCGCGGAAAGCATGAGCGTGCAGACCCGCCGCTGCGGCGGCCGCCCCGGCTCCTCGCTCGCGCGTCCCCTGGCCGCCGGCCGCCGGTGAGGGCCGCGAGCGCGCGCCGAGCGGGGAAGATGGGGGCCGTGCTGAGGAGCCTCCTGGCCTGCAGCTTCTGCGTGCTGCTGCGAGGTGAGGCGAGGAGGCCGGGGGTGGGTGCGGGAAGTTGCCGGGGTCGGGCGGGGGTGGGGGGTGGGGAGGGGAGGCGGCGGGGACCGAGAGGCCTGGTGCTGGGGGAGCCGCGCGAGCGAGCGAGGGGGCCCGCGATCGGGGGCCGCGCCCGGCCACGGCGCACACCCCTGGCCGCCGGACAAAGCTGCGGGCCCCGGGGCAGCCCTGGTCCCCTGCGCTCCGCCCGTGCCCCGCTCTCCCGGGCACAGGGGCTCTTTTGTAGTTGGGCTCTCGGCACAGTCGGTGTTGACCCCCTTCTCCCTGCAAGCCCCCACCTCTCCCGTGACTCTTAGGTGAACTTTTTCTTCTTCTCCTCCTCCTCCTCCTCCTCCTCCTCCTCCTCCTCCTCCTCCTCCTCCTCCTCCTCCTCCTCCTCCTCCTCCTCCTCCTCCTCCTCCTCCTATCACCTGGCTGTTTCCCCCTCTCCCCTCCAGGCCTTGTTACAAACTGATAATTGGCTTCCTTTTGGCATAGAGTGATCCTGGGTGGGAGCACAGTTGGACATTGACTCTGGGGTTATAGGTCGCGCCGTTGAGCGTTGGGGACTCTTCTGAGCCCATAATAAAACACAAACGTTGCCCTCGCAGCCCCTGGTCTTCAGGGCTCGCCCCCCGTGTTCGGAGTGTGCAGTGTACACTTGGCACCAAGCAGGGGAGTCGTCCTCGTGTGGCGAGGAGCTTATCCTGGGAACTAAATTATCATTTGCCGGGCACCCCTGGGAACTGCTTGGCACTCGAGTAAATCACAGAATGCCCTGGGTAATTTGCTATGCGAATCGCTTACATTTAGTGTTTGGAATTGGACTGCGAAGCTGACACCTACGTCCTGACTTTTTGTCATGCGACAGTTTGTAAAGGGAAGGCTTGCTGATGGTCTTCTCCAGTTGATGCGAGGCTGGGGCCGATGCTGTTGAGTGTTTCACCTGTGCAGGAATTTAGTCGCCTCTGACGCCGTGGCTTGTAGTTTTGCTTTTGTTCACTTCACTTGTGCCAGTTAATGGGACCTCTCTGGAATTCTTAGTTATTAACTTAACAGGCTGAACTTTTAAGTCCCCTAGACGTAAGGACTCTTCCTGTAGACGGAAGGAAGTTGGCAAAGCAGGATAGTAACTAACATAAACGGGACAGGTGTGTCATCTCTGGGTATGTGAATAAGAGTAGTAGCCTTTAAAAATAAGTAAGCATTTTCTAAAAATAAGCATATCCCAAATTGTCTAGTCTTACTTGTAAACTCCAGAAAGATAATTGCTGTTTAATTTCCATGGTAGAGAAATTAATATTAGATATTTGAGAGATTTAATAATATGTTTATTTTGTTATAGTAAACTCTGTAGGTAAAGGAGATTTTGCTATAGCTGTGAGAAAGTTGTAATTGACATGAGAATGAATTGACAGGTTCATAAGAATTAAATATAAGAGCCAGTGAATTAATCAGAGTTGGGAAAACACAAATCCATAACCTAGGATAGGTTTAGCTTCTGATAGTCTCGTTGCAGTTCTTAGATGGGCATGGTGTGGTACAAATGCTGTTTGTTTTGATGTCAGGGTTGAGTCTAGAGTAGATTCATTACTTGGGTGTATTTGTGCTAATAGTTTAGAAGCACGATACTATGTAACAAGCTCAAGAAGAAGTAACAATCCAAAGTGGAGCTCTCTTTAAATGTAGCATAATAATGGCTTGAGGAGGTCTTTCTTCTGTTTAGCACTATGTAATTGTATCTATCTTTTCAACTGAAACTGTCTTTTGATGTAAAAGAGTCTTGTTCATAATTTAAATTCTCTTTGCTCCTTGATAATGTTATCCTCTGTTATAAATGACAGTTACACTTGGTTTCCAAGGAGCAAAGTACAGTTTAGTGGCACTTTCATACTGGGTGTGTGAGCTTGGGACCTTTGGCCCTATAGCCTTATTTATCAGCAGTTGAGAGTCATTTACTATTGCCAGCATCAGGGTCGCTCCCTACCCCTATTATCAAGTGACAGATATATTGGAAAAAACGTGAAACTTGAGGATTTCAACCCTGAAGTCTTGAGTTTAAAGTTAGATCTTCATTTTTCCTGATCTGGTTCTCTCGGTCTCAGTTTATCTATAAAACATGGGTAATGATACGTGTCTGTCAGATTTGCAGGGTTATTAGTTGTCTTTAATGAAGTAACATATAAAGTGCTTTCCAAATATTAATTAAAAAATGTTTTAAAGACAAGATCTTTCTATGTTGCTCAGGCTGACCTCTAAATGCAACTATTCACCTTCCTCGGCCTCCTGAGTGCTTAACACATCTATAAATGTTATTTTTTGTGTGTGTGAAAATTTTTGATTATTTATGGATGTGTCGTTGTTGATGATTAAAGATTTGGTTAAACCAAAGTAGACGGAATTGTGGTCATTTGCAAGGAGCGGGGGCATTATCTGCCAGCTAGTTAACGGTAGAGCAGGGATTTACTCCATTCCCCTGGCAAGTGTGCCCAGAGGAGCTCCTGTATGTACCCTACCCAGCTCCTGTAAAGCGTGGAATAAGACAGACTGGGCTGTGCTCTATTAGACTCCATAGTTTAGGTTAGGTCTACCCAGCTACCAATAGAAAAAATTAGTGTCTCTAATTTTCTAGATGAAATATTTTTGTAAAGAATTACAATTCTATAAAACATTCATCTTTTTAATTTTAAAAATTATGTATATCTGTATAAATAAATATAGAAGCCAGAAGCATGGGTTCTCTGGAGCTGTAGTTATAGGTGGCTCTGAGCCACTTAATGTGGGTACTGGGAATTGAACTCTGGTCCTTTGGAAGACAGTTTGTACTCTTAACCCCTGGGCTTTCTCTCCAGCCACAAGAATTACAGTGTTTGAAGGCAAGCATATAAGCATGTGCCTGCAATTCCAGCACTTGGGAGGTACAGATAGGAGACAAGGCCAACCTAGACTACATAGCAAGTTTAAGGACAGTTTGGGCTACATAAAACTTTTATCAACAACCATCAACCCTCACTACACAAAAAACAAACTTCTTTCAAATGACATCAAAATATGTACTTGGTAAATGCAAGCTTAGTTTTCATTGAGGAGGCCTTTTAAACTTATTGCCTGTATAAATATTTTTATTTTTTTGAGAATTTCATGCATGCATATAATGTATTTTGTTTATATTCATGTCTCTATTCCTCCACCTAACTCCTCCCCCTAACTTCTCCCATATCTACCCTCACTCTGGAGTTCTTAAAATAACCCACCAAGTCTAATTTGTGCTGCCCCTATACTCATGAGTTTGGAGCCATGTACTGGAATGTAGTACACCTAACAGGGGCCACAGACGGACTCTTCTGCAGAAGTCGTCAGCTCCCATAGTTCCTCAGACAGCAGTGGGGGGCCCATGAGCCTCTCCCTGTCCCCGTGTTGGAAGGCTGATGTACTTGAGTTTGTGCAGGTTTTGGATAGTACCCACAGCTGCTGTGAGTTCGTGAGTGCAGTGGTCCTGTTGAGTCTGGAAGACATTGCCCTTATCCTCCATGACTTTTGCTCTTAACAATCTTTCACTCCCTCTTACGAGATCGTTTCTGATCCTTGTGGGGAAGGGAGTGTGTAGATGTCCAATTTGTGGCTAGGTTTGTTATATGACAGTTCTTTGTTGTCTCTCTCCCCCCCCCCCTTGTAGACTGGTGAATGGTATCAGAGCAAACTAAATACAATGTTTCCAACTTACCAACTTAAATTTCTAGAAAAGTGAGTCTTCCAAAATGGATTTTCCTATAAATCAGGTATTACAAAGTTTTGGGGTTGTCATACAGGTGTTGGCATGGGAATCAGGAGATAGTTCTAAGGGTTATAGTTCTAAGTTTGGTGTTCTATGCTTGGGTTGGTCTTAGTTTCCTTATATCGTATTGGTTTCATCAAGGCAAGGGACCCTTTTGAAGATTTCTGTTCCATTTAAGGGCTTTGAGAAATCTTGAAAGACGAAATGGTCAGTTGTAGCTGTCCTTGCATAGTGGTCCTCAAACTTGACAACGATGTGGCTTTTGCTGTTTGGTTTTCCTTTTTGAGACAGGTCTCCTAGCGTCCGGATGTCCCTGCTTCTGCCTCCTAGGTGCTGGAATTACAGGCATGTACCACCATGCTCGGCGCTCTCCGAAACTTTGTGTGTGTCTGCATGCTTGCACACCTGTGTGAGTGCACTCACTGTGTCTAGGCATTGGCCATCTTCAGTGCTCTCTACCTTTTTGAAAAAAGGTTCTTTCACTGGATCTGGGGCTTACTGATGGCTGACCTCAAGCCCCTTGGGTACTCCTGTCTTTACTTCCCAGTGCTGAGATTATAGATTCTGGGTGGCTTTTCCCATGGATGCTACAAATGTGAACCCAGATCTTCATGTTTGCAAAGCAAGCAAGCACTTTACCCACTAAACCATTTTTTTAAAACAATTTTTTTTTTTTAACATTTTTTAACTTTTGCTGAAAGGAACGCTGGAGATTGGGTAATCTTTTGGATTTCAGGTTGAATCGGGTGACTTGGTAATGTTTGGTTACAAGCTGGTTTTGTTTGACCTGGTGCTTTTGTCCCAGCTTACTTGCCCTAGGTTCGCCCATCTGGCTAGAGAATAATTCGTAGACTTTAACATTTCAGTTCATTGTTATCACAGGTACCAACAGTGTTTACCCCCCCATCTGTTTTTTTTAGGGAATTTTTTCTTTTGCTTTAATTAGAGGTGCTCCTGTTTGCTAAACTGACCTGTGTCCTTAACCACACGTTGACCATCAAAAAGAACTTATCTTGTTTCACTATCAAAGGCAATTCTATAAAGAGTTATGTTGATAACTTTTTTCTGAGAACAAATTTTGTCTGAATAATTTAGATGTATGGGGAAAAACTAGTAAAAAGTTTTGATACTGCTGGGCTGTGGTGGTGCACACCTGTAGTCCCAGCACTTGGGAGGCAGAGGCAGGAGGATCTCTGCGAGTTGGAGGCCAGCCTGGTCTACAGAGTGAGTGCCAGGACAGCCAAAGCTACAAAGAGAAACCCTGTCTCGTAAAACCAAAAGAAAAGAAAATATTATTGACTACTCTGGGAAAACTGGTTTTCCTGTAAATTGTAGTGAAGGTCTGTTTGGAGATGTCTATAAAGGGGCTACTGTGTTAGAAAGGTGTGAGTTTTATCATCTTGTTTTCTGTCACTCTTATCTCTTATGACAAGTAAGTTATGTAGCCTCCTTTAATTTTCTGTTCATCATAGCCAACACGATGTTAGTGAGACGCTGTGCGGAGGTTTGTGAAGGAGGAGTAGTGCTGGTAGCAGGCATTGAATAGGTGGCTGGGCTAAGTCAGGTTTGGTGGCTGTGATTCCATCAGAAAGCACTGTCAGACCGCATCCCAGTGTAGTGAAACATTTAAATGTTCACTGTGCTTACACTACCACTTTACCAGTTGATAGTTTCAGAGCAATGTTTTTTTGGAAGTTTTGAATCTGTTACTGAAACATCCTACTTTTGATGTTTTATATTTTGTTTTATATGAAATAGGATGGTTGCTGGCGATTTTACTTTCTTTTTACCTTCTGTTCTTGTGTGCATGTGTGTGGGGCCACAGATGTGTGCAGTTCTTAGAAACTGGATTCTGCAGTATTTTCAGTCAGGGTGTCTCACTGGTCTGGGACTTGACAGCAAGTCAACCCTTGTGACGACTTGCTGATCTCTTCCTCCCTGTTGCTGGGGTTGCAGTCTCATAACTTCTGGCTTTTTTTTTTTTTTTTTTGTTTGTTTGTTTTGTTTTTGTAAACATAGATTCTAGGGATTAAATGCTTGCAAGACATTTAAAACAATACTTTATGGACTGATCCATTTTCCTAGCTTTCTTTTACTTTCTGAAGGGTTATAACCTTAACACTGATTTAGGTGATGATGACTATATAAGCTAGACAGTAGAGAACTCTACCTCAATGGATTGTGATACTTTTCATTTATTACAGAGTTAAGTAAGCCAGGTATGGTGGCACATGCCTTTAATCTCAGTACTTGGGAGGCAGAGATGGGCAGATGCAGATCTCTGTGAGTTTGAGGCTAGCCTGGTCTAGACAGGACAGCCAGGGTTGTTACATGGAAAAACTGTTGTCTTGGAAAACAAAAAGCAAAAAACAAAACAACAAACAACAAGAAAGAAAGAGTTAATATAATTTTATCAAAATAATTAGAAGTATCCAGTTGGTGGGTTCTTTTCTGAAGACTGAGTGGATGCTGTCTATACTAAGTTCATTTGTGCTCTTAGTCTCAACATAGGTGTGTTCTGCTGTGAAATAAGTTCCACTTTAATGACTAAAGCACTGCTCTTTAGGAATAACTTTGAAATGTCAAATGCATGATGAAGAATCAATTTGCCCTTAAGGCGATTTATTTTGCTGACTATGACAGTGCAAGCCTTTAGTCCTAGTTAGTTGAAGGCTAAAGAAATATTGAAGCTTGGGGGTCAGCCTGAGATCCTGGCTCAAATTTAAAACAAAAAGTCTGTCTGTGCATAGGCACAGGGAAAGCAGTGTTGCATGTCAGCAGAGTTTTGTTTCTTACAGGTGTGTTTTTGTGGCAGTGACTATACTCAGGAAAGGGGTGAGCTCTTCAGGCGTGCCGTTAGAAAACAAGAAGTGCTTGGGCCCTCCTCCTTGAGTGATTGGCACTTTGATGCTGTGGGCCTATTCCCTGTAGTTTACCTTGCGTAGAAGGGCCATTTATAAGTGCGTTGACCATCTGGAACTAATCTCAGGAGATTGCAAGATTCAAGATGATATTGAGGTATATGAGTGACTAATTGATACCAGGCAGAACGTAACTGATCACATTCCTAGAGTGAAGTGAAAATGCAAAGGGAAGCACGGTCAGCAGTTGCCACCCCTCCCCCAAGGGAAAAGTCAAGTAATAAAAACTAGGAGATATTTTCTGCATTGGCCTTGGTTACCTTCATCACTATGAGACCCAAGTCACACTGTTTAGATTATTAGAATATGACTTTCATTATTGGCCAGCTTTATTATAAAGTGATGATTAAGGATGTTCCTGTATTTTGGGAGGCAGAGGCAGGTGAATTTCTGTAAGATTGGGGCCAGCCTGGTCTACAGAGGAGTTCCACGGCAGCCAGGACTACAAAGACTACAAAGAGAACCCTGCCTGAAAAACCCCAAAAGAAGTTGCATCTGTGCTTGACAATACAGAATCCCCTTCCTGTCTTTAGTCCAAAACAGTAATGTAACATCTGTTTTACAAAGTGCTTATATTAGGTGCTGTATTCTTGAGATGATTTAAAGAATTCATGTGTGTGTGTGTGTGTGTGTGTGTGTGTGTGTGTGTGTGTGTTTAAATTACATACTACAGATCTCATATAAAGTATCACACCTACAGGTTTTGGTAGGGAGGCTTGGTTAGTGTGTAGGGTAAGGGAGGCTGTGAATGGAGGTGTTCAGGAATTGGGGTGCAGAAAGTGACTGTGCTGTGTCATCTCTCCACTCGCTGTGTTAGGGATGGAACCCAGGTCCTATGCACGAAGGCAAGCACTCTCCACTGAGCTATATTCCCAGTCTTTGTTTCTCTGCAGGGAGCTCAGATCTTTCAGTCCTATTGCCTTTGCCTCCTGAGTGCTGGAGTATT
Organism: Cricetiscus sungorus; assembly: GCA_030556225.1. Taxonomy (NCBI): domain Eukaryota; kingdom Metazoa; phylum Chordata; class Mammalia; order Rodentia; family Cricetidae; genus Cricetiscus; species Cricetiscus sungorus. The sequence continues at coordinate 40,334,256 of JANBXA010000735.1, read as the reverse complement.
GCTTATGTATCATTATGCCTGCCTGTGATTAGTTTTTAAAACCCATTTTAGAAAAGGCATCATTCACTTTGTGTAAAAGTTTCCATTTTTAAGTGTCCAGTGGTTTTTAGTGTATTCACAAGGTTGTAGATATCACCATGATCTTTTCCAGAACACTTTTAGTACTTGCCAACAATGTTCACACCCTTAGCAGTCCCTTTGTATTTCTCTCTGCCCGAACCTCTGGCAAGTATACATTTGCTTTGTGCCTTTGTGGATCAACATAACGTGTGGCTTTTTGTCTAGCTTCTTTCACTTGGCATACTTTTGTAATGTTTATTGTATAACATTAATCTATATTTAGTTCCTTTTTATAGCTGAGTAATTGCATTGTGTAGACATGTGGAGTGAATATGGGCCTGACTGTTGGAGTCTTTACCCTAAGTTATTTTAAAAATCTTATTCTCCCCTCCCGCATTTGTCTTGAGAAAGGGATTCACTGTGTAGTTCAGGCTGGCCAGAAATGTGTAATCTTCCTGCCTCAGCTTCCTGAATCCTGGGATTATATGCATGTGTCACCACACGTGGCAGAAACCACGTGGTTACTGAAAAGAATCCAGAATATCGTTTGTATTGAGCTGCTGAGATTTACCTAGATACTTGCTAGCATTTCTTGCTCCTTTCTTGACTTATAAACAGCCTTGTCTTACTTAAGCCATGGTGTGTGTGTGTGTGTGTGTGTGTGTGTGTGTGTGTGTGTGTGTAGATGTGTACAGGTCAAAGGTCGATGTTGGGTGCTTTCTTCAGTCCCCTCCCTACCTATGCATTGAGTCTTGAGATCACTGATTGTCTGACTTGCTGGCTGTGAGCGCCTGGGGTTGCTTGTCTTTCCTTCTAGGTTTGTTGTTGTTGTTTTTGTTTTTCCAACCTGAGTTCTGGATATTGAACTCTGGGGTCTCCTGCTGAGCATCACGCTCTTTACTGACTGAGTCACCCTCCTAACTCTTAGTTAAACCATTTTAGTTTTGATATTCACATCTACCGAGTTCATATCCACTAAACTCATTTTTAGAATGGTAAGATAGAAGAGGCTTGGAGTTCTGTTTCTTTTTACAAATTAGAGAGGTGGGCAGCTGACTTCCGGCTGGATGGCTAGTGCTCTGGATGGAAGTTCCACCTTCAGTACTTCCTGTAGGTATCTAGTCCTACCTTTTTACCTAAGTCTTTTTTAAAAGACAGAGCCTCACCATGAGCTCAGGCTGGTCTGTAATTCATAGTCTTCTCATCTCAGTTGGGATTATGTGAGTGTACTATCATGTTTATTATGGTTTTTGGAATGATACTGGGAAAAAAAAATGATTTATTTATCTTTGACACTGGAGCTTGGTATGCTGCCCAGGCTGGCCTTGAACTCCTGGGCTCAAGTGATTTTTCCTCATCTTTTTAAGTAGCTGGTATTATAGGCAAATGTCACCACACCCAGCTAATCACTTTTGATAGAAGACAATAGCATAATTTCGGAGTTTGCAAATAGACGGTTTGTTACAGGATCCCAGATAGAAACCAATCTGTACTTAGGTAGAAGAGAGGCTCATTTTAGTAAAAGTGCTTTCTGTAGACCCCCACCTATCTCAATACCAAGTACAGGAACACTTCCTTTCTAGGCAAGGGCCAGAAAGCTAGCAGGAACTCTGGGAGTGGAGCCAAGTGGAAAGGGTAAGTAGATTGCATGATCACAACCGTTTAACTGGAAAATTATGTTTTTGTCTGGTCAGCTGATACTTGGAATGAGGGAGAAAGTTGTGCATCTGCTTGCTTAAGCTGAGGGTGAGCCAAGGTTTACGGGCTTGCTGGAGGAGGGAAGTGTGACTGGTTTGGTCAAGCCTCGTCGTGGGGACTGTGATGTGCATGTGTCAGAGTCCCTGTTGTGTAGGACAAAACCTGTCTTCCTTGGAGATGGAGCAAGACGTTGTGGACTTAGTCTCTAGATTTGGCCTGATTGCTTTCATGGTGTTCCTCTAATGGGTGTTTATCTAGTTTGCTCAGAATTTTTGAAGGACCATCACATCTTTTTAAAGCCTCTTGAGGTTAGAAATGTAAGCAAAGAACTCAACATCAGGTTTCAATCCTAGTATAAGATTTGGGTTAATTCCTGGATTTCAGATGTCCCCCAAATACTCTGGGATTTTGGGTCCTGCCAGGAAGTGATCATCCTTCATGTACCTGAGAAGCTGGAAACTCTGAGCCAAAGAGCAGGGCCAGTTTCTCCAAAAGCTATGAACAAAGTGTGTGCATTCAGCTGAGTGGAGCTCCCTAAAGTGTGAGGCTGAAGCTTCAGCACATCCCGTGCTTCCTATTTTGAGGCACACTCAGTGACTCGGGACCAACTGAATTCAGGAGGAGCTTTGGGACTGAGGAGATTGCATGATCACAACCGTTTAACTGGAAGGAGAAAAGGTAACTTAGATTACAAAGGACCAGACTGTTAGCAATGGCGAGTTGGAGAAAAGAGTGGATGGAGGATTACTTACATCCAGGAAGTAGGGCATTAAAGCATCAGCAGTATTTTCAGCAAAACCCACAATCATCCTTTAACAGGTCATTCAGCTCTGTGTAATTAATTCTTGTTCTGCTGGGTCTGTGTGTTAGTTTCACGAACCCATCTGTTTATCTACTGCCAGCTCTTTGGAAATCCTGACTCAGTCTTCTTGTGTGAGCTCAGAAAGCTGCCACTAGGCAACTGTGCACAAGAGTCACCTGGCACAGTCTGACCTTTTTCAGTGTCAACTTTTTTTTTTTTTAAGTTAAAGATGAATACTTGCTGATTTGCAAGTATGACCCAGGAAGCATCAAAATATATCATATGGTCTGACTTACACATTACCAATAATTTTAAAAGAGAAGAAAAAAATCTGGTGAGTGGTTGCTACAAAAATAATGTATTTGGCAAGGATGTGTGGTGTGTGGTGGTTTTTGCACACCAAGCTGGGTCCATCCAAAAAAGTTTTACTTAAGATGTCTGTGAGCAGCCTGATACATTTTATTTTAAAAGGGGAGTGGCTAGTAATCTAATAAGTGAATATAGATGAACATAATTTTTTTCAGAGAAAAAATAAAGACGTAATAATCCTCAGACATAGTGTTCTCAAAAAACCAAACAAACATAGTGTGTCAAGAATATATAAACATTATCAAGTAAAAAGACTTAGTAAGTTTGGAATGGACACTTCTTCTCCATATAGTAAAATAGCGTAAGTTAGTAACGTGAGTTCTCAACAAAGATCCCTAGGTCTACCTAGGAGTTACTACATTCAAGTTAGTTAATTATGATCAAGTTAACATTGAACCAAAAGTATAACAGGGATGGACTGTGCTGTATTGTAGTCGTAAGCAGACCAGAGCTCTGGTAATAGAAACACATCACTAATTTCTAGCAATTTCATACTAGCGTGCATCTTTTGAAATAATTCAGATTAATAATGTCTTATCTATACTCCTATAACATGTATCCTATAACATTGGGAGGATAAGCTTTCTTTTGATAGTGCCTACCACTAGAATTTTTAATGTTTGATCAGATAAACAAAATTGTTAGCTTTGGACTTTTACATTTTAATAAAAAAAAAGCTCTTTATGATTTGTCAGGGTTCCTCTCATGATCTTAAAGGCAGTACCTTAGACTTGCTACATTTAGGATTTAGTTTTGAAAGGGCAAAATGTCATTTGTTGTTAAGAGGACTGAATGTCTGACTAAATAGGCAGGATTATGGATCACATAGGAGGTAATGCAATGGAAAAAAATAGTTCTTAAATGAGGCTTTTTTTTTTTTAAATAATCCAGAGCATAATAAAACCAATATTAAGCATGGGGAATGCTGATAAGATAACTTATGCTTTGGGTTATTATAGTTATTTATACAGTAAGCAAACCTTTTAAATTCTCTCTTTGATCTCATACCTATAACCTAAAAATATTTATTAATTTTAACAGAACACCAAAATCTAATTTTTATAAGGATTCCAAAGAAACTCTTGTATATAAACTCACTGGAGGCCAACTAATTTTGACTTCAGCAAAATTTCCTTCTAATAAATTACAAACTTTTATAGCCATTTAGATTTTGTCCTACATTTTCCTGTAATCATTTCATAACATTAATGATTATTTGACTTTAGCACAGAACTGTTGTCTTTTCCCTTCACAAAACATACCCTGCGTGTCTTGTATACAAAGTTGTTCATGTGTGACATTTTGAATAGTCTCATTTGCATATAAAATTATAACTCATGTAATTGCAGCAACCGATATTTTAAGAGAAAGCTACTTGGTAGGTAATTGTGAAACTTGTACATCAGCATTTCATAGTAGACCAATAGAACTTACGAATATACCTCTTACCTTTTTATAGTCACATGTTTCTTGACAGTACTTTTGTCTTTTTTATTATTGCTCTTTTCTTTTAGTGGTACTGATAGTAAACTTGACCTTATACATGCTAGGCAAGTATCCCAGCCCAGTAGAATTTTTCAATGTGACAAAATGAGTTTTCTTTAATAAATTCATATAACCAGGCAATGGTGGCACATTCCTTTAATCCCAGCACTCAGGAGGCAGAGGCAGGCAGATTTCTGAGTTCCAGGCTAGCCTGGTCTACAGAGTTCCAGGACAGCCAGAGCTACACAGAGAAGCCTTGTCTCAAAACAAATAAACAAACACCCCAACCCCCCTATATATTTAGCTTTTCTAGCATGAAAATAAGAGGTAAGAAACTATGTAATTAGAAAGTATGCTTCATTGTTATAATTAAAATAATGTAGATAAGTAATAAGCTTCATGAACTAATAACGTTAACTCAAATCTGAAGTTTTATATTACCAAAGACTTTGGAAATTGTCTTTACATTGGCTTAGTGTATGGTGTGTGTATGCATATGTGAGAAATGTAGTGTGCACATTTGGAGGCCAGATGTCAAAACGTTGAGTGTCTGCTTCAGCTGCTTTCACATAGGGTTTGTCACTGGACCTGGAGCTCACCATTTAGCCCTGCTATCTGTTGCTAGAGTTCCAGGGGTCCACCTGCTTCTGCCTGCAGCACTGGGATTAGTTGTACTGCAATTCCCCGCTATTCATGTGGGTTCTGGAGATAGGAACTCATGTTTGTGCAGCACGCACTTCAGCTGAGCTTTTTCCTAGCCTCACTTTGGTTTGCTATCATACGTAATTACTGTTAGAGTCAAGTTTGTCTTAATGACTCCATTCAGCTAAATGCAAGTGCAGATGTAATGCTTGTTTATTTGGTCAACTAACCTTAAAAGTTTAAGGAAACACATCCAAGCAGAATGAGTATTTATGCTGGCATTATATTTAATGAGCACAGACACAAACTACTACTTGCAATGTGCTTTGCCTCTTTTGTGCTGGGGATGGGATGTTGTGCCCTTTGCGTAAATTTTAGTAAGCCAACAATATTTAATTAGTCTTTTTTGTCAGAGTACCCAAATTCATTTCTACTTAGCCTCCCCCTCCCTTCTTTGGGACTGCTTGTGTAATCTGGATTTCCTTAGACTTGATTTGTAGCACAGGCTGGCCTAGAACAACTCCTGTTCTAGCTTCCTGAGTGCTGGGATTACAGGTGTGAGCCACCATGACTGGCCTTAACTTGGCTTTCTTTAAAAATACTTTGGAAGGTGCATTTTGGATATCTCAGGGATGACGGACTGAAGGCAGACCAGCTGTTTTTTTTTTTTTTTTTTTTTTTTTCCCGGTATCTCCAAATCTCATCTGAGTGTGTAAGTCTGTTCTAGCTCTGTTCCTGCATGGATCCCCAGTGGAGGATGGGCAGCCTCAGGGTTAAGCAGGCCTGTAGTGTTTGGGAGATTAGAGGTGGAGGAAAGAATCTGGTAAGTTACAGGTCATTGCCCTCGAGCTGGAGGTATTGAAGGAAGAAGAAGTACATGGAGGGGTTAAGGGAGCTTCAGGGGAAGTTGAGAACAGAAGAAAGGAAGAGAATGTGTGAGGGGGCTTGAGAGAGAGAGAGAGAGAGAGAGAGAGAGAGAGAGAGAGAGAGAGAGAGAGAGAGAGAGAGAGAGAGAGAGAGAGAGAGACACTAGTTATAAAGGGTTAGGTGAGACAGTGAGGGAGATTGTAGGTTTTTAAGGGCATTGAGTTCTTCTCAATTGTCATTAGTAGAATTTTGCCATTTGTGAGGCGTTGAGCTGGGTTAGTGCCATGAGAGTACAGCATATGGTCAGAGAATAGGGGAGGCATCTGCTAAAGTTCCTTGTGAGGGCTTGAAGGATCTAGGAAAGAGTACTCCACTATGAGGAGCCAAGGAAATTCTTTCATGTCATCCCCCCGGAGTAGTAAAGGGAAAACAGAAGACCCTAGGATACTGCTGTTAGTGTCAGAGACTGCTTTCATACCCATAGCCCGAGGAAATGTTTGCTTTGAAAGATTCAAAGCAGTTCTTTATGCTATTACAGCAGACAGGTCTGGAGAACTAGTTTAAGAGTTTATCTCAGGGGGCTGGCTGTGTGGTTAAGAGCACCTGTTGCTCTTGCACAGGACCCAGATTCAATTCCCAGCAACCACATAGCAGCTCATGCCCATTTGTAACTCCAGTTTCAAGGGTTCAATGCCTGCTTCTGACCTTATTGGGCACCAGACACACATGGCTTAGGATCATGCACACAGGCCGACACAGGCAGGCACACATATGGCATATGGTCATGCACACAGGCAGACACTTACACACATTTAAAAAAAATGTTGATCTCAGGAGCATGGCTTTGCTGCATCTCTGAACAGGAGAGACATTCAAGTAATTCCCAGAGCACTGTCATTGGGGTAGGGTTGCCACACACCCATAGATGGCGGTCTCTTTCCGTACAATGATGTTGCCATCCAGATATTGAATGGAGATAAAATCTAGGCAGGCCTATGTAGAAAACAAAACAAAACAAAAAAAACTTTAACAGGGTTATGCTTTGATAGTAGGGTCTCTAGGAGCCTCACAAACAAACAGCAAGACTCTAACAGGTAGAGCTGACAGTGCTGTAGGGCTTTTCCTGGGGAGGTTACTTGGGGTTAGCAGGTGTCAACACTAGGTCACTTTAGCAAATGACTTTTGGTGTGGCCTGCTGACTTCTGAATGATGCTTCAGAGAGGATTTTCAGGGGCTAGGGCTGTGCTCGGTGGTAAACCCTTGCCTAGAATGTATACAGCCCTGGCTCTATCCTCAGAATAGCAAACAGAGAAGAAAGGAAGAAGGGTGAGAGGAAGGAAGGGGAGGGGAGTGTGCTGAAGCAAAGCTTAAGGGACTAGAGAAGCCTGACTGCATTTAAAGCCACCACAGTGGGTAGTTTTGTGGGCATTGTGACTCTTGGTTGGAACTTAAATGTGGTTTTGTAGATGTACTTGTTTTTCTGGGCTGGGGATGTGTTCCAGTGCCTTGTGCATGCTAGATAAGCACTCTACCATGAAGCCTACCTATGTTACATGGTAAATTTCTCCCTTTCCTTCCCTCCCCTCCCCTCCCCTCCTTTCACTTCCCTTCCCTCCCCTCCCCTCCTTTCACTTCCCTTCCCTCCCCTCCCCTCCTTTCACTTCCCTTCCCTCCTCTCCCTTCTCCTCTCCTCCTCTCCTCTGCCCTCTCCCTTCCCTTCCCTTCTCCTCCCCTCCCCTCCCCTCCTCCCTTTCCATGTGTGTGTCTGTGTCTGTGTGTGCACACCTGTGGCTGTGGGTATGTGTGGGTGGGTGCACACATGAGATTCAGAGGACAACTTGGGAGGAGTCAGTCCTCTTCTCTGTGGGGATTCTGGGGACTGAACTCCAGTCATCAGGCTTGTTGGCAGGCATCTTTACCTGCTGAGCGATTTTTCCAGTCTCTAAATGAGGTTTAGATTAGGCTCTGGAAGATGGAGGATTACTGTTTTTGTTTTTGGCAAGGCTGGGGATCTAGCCATGGATTTGTGCATGCTGTGTAAGTGTTCTACCACTGAACTATATCCCTAGTTCTGGAAGAGGAAAGATATAGATAAAATTTGGAGAGAAGTATGAGAGAGCGGGGAAGATGAGTACACTGGTGATGGATGTCGTGATGTGATGTGTTCCCAGTTTATATGTTAAACTGTTTTTATATACAGAGGCTATAAAACATGAATTTGGAGCTCCAGGAGGAAGCAGAATAGTGGGGAGCCGAGGTGTTGGCTTCATGTCTTACACAAAGGGAGTGAGAAAGCTTTTGAGTTGGGTGAAGCACAACTATATATTAGAGGTAGGAAGGGGGTTGCTGAGATCACTCACTGTTAGGGTAGTTTAGATGTGAGCTCATGAAGCCCAGGGCAACAGAGTGGTTCTAGAAATGAGGGGCACATTTAAAGAAGTGGTAAAGAAGGGTTAATTACACAATAATTGGCAGACTCGGGGAAAGAGGAGGAGACCTGGACTGGAGAGACGTCTTTATGTAAAAGTGCCTGCTATGCATGTGTGAGTACCTGAGTGTGGATCCCTGGCACCATGTAAACTGTGTGCCACAACTCCAGCACCGGAGGCCAGGTTCAGGAAGATGGGGGGGGGGGGTGAGGTGGGGAGGCTCACTGCCTGGCCAGTCCTGTCTCAGAGAGACATCTGATGTCCACCTCTGGCTTCCACAGGTGCATGCATGGGTTAGTGCAGCCATCCCACACTTGCACACACTGGCCTGTACCATCCCTACCCCACAAAGAATTATAACGTCTTTGAAGAATTTTTTTGGAGGGAAAGGTAATGGATTTTAAGTCAAATGGTAGAAAGATTGCAGCCCTCCCCACCAGAAAAAAGGCTGGGGAACAGAAGATGGTGTTAGGTTAGCTTGAAGATGATGGTTTAGAAATCAGTTGTGTAAAGTTTTGTGATGATCAGGAGAATCTGGGTACGCTCTCATTTGGGGACTAGAGGTCTCAGAATACTAAGTGAGAAGTGGGGGAAAGATTTGAAACAGACAAGAATAGTAGGTAGTATGATATGGAGTAGCACAGCTATAGCAAATGCTGTAGAGGAGGAAAGAATAAGGACTGAGAAAGGTTGTTAGTTGGATTAAAGAAGTCACTAGAGAGTGAATGGTGGTGTGAAATGTAGTCAGGAGAAAGAGAAGTATTCTCTTGATAGCAAGCAAGGTTAGAGTTGGATAGTGTTTGAAACCCGAGCCTGCCATGAACCTTTGAAGACAGACAGAGCTAAGTTGGGGAGAGAGTGAACCTAAAGTGTTGCTTGATCCCACAGAGAAGGGAGGGCATTCCTCCACCCACTACTGAGCACAGAGGAAATCAGTGTGTATCCCTGACTGGCCTAATGGCATGCTTATATAGACCAGGTTGGCCTTGAACTTTCAGACACCCCCTGACTCCAGTGCTGGGATTGGTGGTACGTGCCATCACACCTGGGTCCAGATTACCTTTCACGACGTATAAGAAAGATGTTGAAAATGTGACCCCTGCTCATATCCTAGGACTTAGAGAGAATTGTGGCTGTTTGAGAAAGACCTTGTCTCCATCAACAGCTACTCTTACACCTTTGGTGAAAGTCATCCTCTTTGGCTGAGTGCACAGTTTTGGGAGGGGTGCATGTGGAACACTTGGGGGTGGGGGTGGAGGTGGGGTGGGAGTGATACCTGCAGAGCCTGCAGATCAGCCGAATCAACGATGAAGATCAGTGGGGAAACAGATGCCCTCACATCCATTGTATGATTAAGGTGTGAAAATCTGTAGAACAGAGGAGGTTCAGGAAGGAAATTTGGTGAAGGAGAACAGATTCCTAAGCTGCGAGTGTGTTTGAATTCGCTTGTTATGAAGTCAGGTAAACATTGTGGAGTGAACACATGGTATCTATTATGTGGGCTACTGATGCGAAGGAAGTGTGTGCAGTCTGTTGTATCTAGTAGATAAAAACGGTGTTACAATGTTTTCCACTACTCAACAGATACTGTTGACAATGTTGTAGACCCCAATCATGTGTCAGAAGGGTAAAGGTACAGATGGACCTTTTGATACTATTCAGGTTAGAGTAACAGTCCCTCAAAACCCTTAGCCATAACTAATGCTGTTAACTGGGTAATGCACAGTCCCCAGAATGCTTAACCATAGCTGGTACTGCTAAGTTAAAGCTATTAATCTGCTTCTGTTCCCCTCTAACTCCAGTGGTACTCAGCAAGCCCACTAGACTTTAAATTACCAGAAAAGTTCTTTAGATTTTTTTGTAGATTAAAAACTGTTCAGTGGAAATATTAAAGTTTGATTTAAAAGTTATGAAAGTCATTTGGCTGCCGCTTAATGCCACAAACAAGTTTGGTATATAATGTCTTTCATGGATGGTTGAGTCATAAAGAAGTCTTTGTTAACTACTGCATTGCTTTTACTCTTAAATTGTAAAGGTTAAGTATATTGGGACTATTGTTTTTGTTTTGTTTTGTTTTTCTTCAGCCTTTCAGCATTGAACTCTTCACTAATAGGAACGTTTTTTTCTGATATTCTTGTTTGGCTTATTCTATTAAACCTGAATGTAAGACTATTCAATAGTGACCATTGGGTGTGATGTGTGCACATCTACAGTGAGTTTAGGGGAATTTGATGCTATCTGTCTGTATTCGTTACATACAGTGAGAAGAAAGGGCCATTTTCTTTTTCTAGTGAAGTGGATGCTCAGATGTATTTGTGTGGTTGGATCAGAAATTTCCTATTATTTAACAGATGAATAGAACACATACATGTTCGTAACCCAGTTTGGCGATTGCAGTTCTATAAATGGGCTTACCAATTACTTTTTTTTTGTAGTAATTTTGTGAGCCACTTTATGATTTAAAAAGGAGGGGTACTTTTAGGGGTGGATAGTTGAACATACTTGATATTCTGATTGCGAATATTTACAGGGTGACTCACAGCCATCTGTTACTTCAGTTCCAGGGGATCTGAAACCCTTTTCTGACCTCTGTGCTCACCAGGCATGCATGTGGTACACAGACGTGTAGGCAGAACACTCATATACATATACTGGAGGATCCTGGGTTAGATCACCAGCTCTACAAACAGACAGCTAACCAAACACCTGGCAGCTCTTTCCACCAGTAGAGTGTGTGTGTTCCAGTTACTCACTGTTTAGTATGGAGAAGCTTTTAAATTGTATCTGACAGACTCTCATTATGTTCTTTTTTAAAGTGCTAGAAACAACATTTTAAATGTGAAAAGATCTTAGCCAGCTCAGTATTGATTTATTTCCCATTTAAAGAAAAGTGTAGCTCATTCATGTGTATGAATAAAGTGTGGCTCATTCGTGTGTGTGGATAAAGTGTAGCTCATTCGTGTGTGTGGATATTTGCTGTGTGAGTTTATGTGTACCACATGTGTACAGTGCCCACAGAGACTCGGGAGGCGTGGGGTCCCTGGAGCTGGAGTTACAGGTGCTTGTGAGCCATTTGATGTGGGTGCTAAGAACCAAACCCAGGTCCTTTGCAAGAGCAGCAAGCCTTCTTACCTGCTGAGCCATCTCTCTGGCCTCTTTATTTCCTACTTTCTTACTTTTGATAGTATTTGGTCACAGGTGCTGATTTGAAACCCAATTTATAAGATCTGATCTGTTTTATTCTTTCTTATGTATTTTTGTTTCAGCGGCCCCTTTGTTGCTTTATGCAAACAGACGGGACTTGAGATTGGTTGATGCTACAAATGGCAAAGAGAATGCAACGATTGTAGTTGGAGGCTTGGAGGACGCAGCTGCGGTGGACTTCGTGTTTGGTCATGGCTTGATATACTGGAGTGATGTCAGCGAAGAGGCCATTAAACGGACAGAGTTTAACAGAACTGAGAGCGTACAGAACGTTGTTGTTTCTGGATTATTGTCCCCGGATGGGCTGGCATGTGATTGGCTCGGAGAAAAATTGTACTGGACAGATTCTGAAACTAATCGTATTGAAGTTTCTAATTTAGATGGATCTTTACGAAAAGTTTTATTTTGGCAAGAGTTGGATCAACCCAGAGCTATTGCCTTAGATCCATCAAGTGGGTAAGTTTTTGTGTATTATACAAAAGGCATTCAATTTCTTTTTCTAGTCTTCCTTCACTGGTAAACACTCCCTCACTGCTAGGGGAAAAAAGAAAGAAATGGAACTTTTGGTTTTGTTTTCAAGCAAACTTGACTATGGAAAGTTGGGTTTATTCTTAAAGGACAGTCTTTATCCATGGTTGGTGGGGGTGCAAATTAATCGAATCATTGTGGAAATCAGTTTGGAGATTTCTCAAAAAATTGAAAATAGAATTACCATGTAACCTAGTGATTTCCTTTCTGGGCACATGTCTGGAGAACTGTATGCCCACTAGAGAGATAATTGCATGCCTGAGTTCACTGCTGCTCTGTTCACTACAGAAGAACTTTGGAATTATCCCAATTGTCAGTCAACAGATGAATGGATAATATTATGCATACTGTTCAGATCTAAAGAAAAGTGAAACTTAATTTCTGAACATTGCTCATTTTGCTAGAAGCAGTGAACTAACCAGGGCAATTCTAGTGGCAGAGACAGGGGACAGCTGGTAGGCTGACCAACCCTATAAATACCCAGGTCCAGAACCAGGGTTTTTGTTGTTTCATGCCAACATCTACCCCATCTGTGACCTGCTGGATTGGGGAGTGGGGGTGGGGGTGGGGATAGTCCTGTGGACCCAGGGCTGTAGGATCTCCAAGACACAGGGCAGCAGTGGGATGCCCAGGAAGAGTCCCAGTGAGGACCCGGGGTCAATGGTGCGACAGAGACCAGAGGCCTCCAACCAGACCAGCGATTCTTTTTAATAAACTCTTGCATGTAAAAATATAAGGATAAAGGGGTTTACTGAGCGATTCACTGTCACACTGCAGCTTCCATGATGAGATTTTCCTCCCTCCCTTCCTCCCTTCCTCTCTTCCTTCTTTCCTTCCTTCCTTTCTTCCTCCTTCATTTTCCCTCTTTTTCTCTTAAATCTTAGTTGTTTTATTTTGGGGTAGGGAGGGAAATGGGTGGGATAAAGAGACATGATGTGAAAGACACTAAGAATAAAAAAAATTCCAGGAAAGTGGATGGACTTAGAATGTAAAAAATATTAAGTGAGGTCACACAATCTCAGGGGGAGAAAAATAAACAAACAAAAAAACCCTGAATATTCTCCTTCATATGAGGAATCTAGTTAGATATACACACAAACACATGTATGTATGCTTACAGGCATGCACATGTAGACAAATATACATGTAGACAATAGTATAACAGAAAAGAGAATAAGAGGGTAAATATTTGGGGTTAGGAAAGACTGGATTATGTAATGGACATGAGATATGAAAAAGGCTATATATAAAGCTAATTGTTTTTCTGGTTCTAATACTGTTGTGGATTTTTTGTTTGTTTTATTTTTAATAGTGCATGAATTCACTAAGTGAATGTATAAATTCAGATGTGAATCATACAGCTTCAGAATCGATGTTTAAAATGCAGAAGTTCACTGAGATATATAGACTTTGAGTCTGGTTTGTTTTGATGTGTGTGTGTGTGTGTGTGTGTGTGTGTGTGTGTTTTGCAAGTTTTTTTTATAATAAAAATTATAAAATTAAGAAATATAAAAACTGTAAATAGTTTTGTTTCTTACAGCAGTTATAGAACAGCCATGTTTATAGTTCCTGGGTTGTTTTCTTTCTTTCTTTTTTGTTTTTTGTAATTAAGAGAGGAGGAAGACAGTATCTGATCACTTGAGATTTTAAAAAAATATTTTTGATCATAGACTATCATATAATCAATCATTTTGCAATAGTATCTTTTGTATTAAGCTATGAAATACTACTTAATGTATCAGTGCTGAATGGAAAGAATAGATATTAAATGACCGATTTCTACTTAGCTAAACACACATTTTATGTGCTTGCAGTGAGAGTTGCTTTCTGTATCTCCCCCACCCCCATGCTAGACAAACCCAAGGCCTTGTTGAGGCTGGACAAGTGCTGTACTATTGAGCGACATCCCTGGTGCTGCCAGAGGTCACTTTCTAAAGAGAAATACAGCTCAGAACTGGAGATTCCATATCACAGAACATGGACTCTGCTCACATTGCTCTTCACTTACTGTTTCAATCTTACTGTATACTATCTTACATTTTTATTCAGTATATTGCTATGGATGAATGTAGGTAACTATGTGAACATGCCTCTGAAATGAATTAACTAATATTTTGTTAAAATCCAAAGCTAGTTACTGAATACTTTGAGTATTTTAATAAATTTCTTAGATTTTTAAAAAAATTTTTACTTTTGTTTTTATGTTTGAGACAGGGTTTCTCTGGCTTTGGAGGCTGTCCTGGAACTAGTTCTGTAGACCAGGCTGGCCTCAAACTCATAGAGATCCGTCTGCCTTAGAACTCTTTGTAGATGGGAGCAAATTAATTTTATGTAATAAAGTAGAATTTAGAGCAACCAGATAAGGATTTATATAGATTCTTTTGTTTTGATATCAGGCCTGATTTTCTGACATAGATTAAAGACGATGCCATGTTGTAAATAAATGAAAATTTTTGTTTAGCTGTAAAAGATGACAGTAGTGCAGTAAAATTTTAGGATTTGGCTATTCTGGAAAGAACATGCATGCATATATATACACATTAAATAATATTAAGGTATAGTGGGCCTAGGGTTGCTCAGAGATTCACCATGACCATGAATACGTTTTAATAAGAGAAGGCTTTTTATTTAGGCCCAGCACCCAAACCTGGCACCATGTTTACCTACCTGAGAGCCCTCCCAAGACACAACCCCTAACCATATCAGCCCAGGGCTTACAAAGGCCAAATCCTTGAAGTTACAATTTTGGGTCTTGTGATTGTTCTTTTGAACAGAGTAAGCAAATTTGATTACAAAAGCAGAAATAATGGTTAGTCGTATGACCTATTATTTTGTAAGAACAGCAAATTTTACAAGATCAGTCAATTTAAGAATTTAAGGACAGTCTTCAACATCTGGGGAAAAAGGGAAGTGGGTTGACGGTACAGCCTGTACAAGCTAGGGCTTATTTGTTAGAGGCTGGTTTTTTTTCCCCCCTCTTTGGTCTCAAGCATACTAATGTTAACCATCACAAAGGTGAGATGGTCCTTTAAAACACACCATATTTAGGGTGTGCAAAAGTGGCAGGACAGCTTTCAGGGGGTCAGTTCACCCAACCACATGGATCAGATTGGTAGGCAGGCTTGGTGCAAGGGCCACTAAATGACATCATTTCCCTTAGTAAAGCATCAGAAAGTGTGGAGGTAGGAAGGGGTTGGGAATCAGAAGGAGAACTCTTAGAGACCATGTATGCTATGCTGTTCCAATTAGCGGCTGGGGTTGTTGAGAACTTTGAGTATAATCTTGAGGAGTGGAGCTAATAGTCGGGCTGCGGGGTGGTGATGTGTTTGCAAGGTTACTGCTTTTGTAGATCCCAGCTTTGCTGCTCTCACTGATCAGTAGGGAAGAAGACTGGTGAGAAGAAACAGTTCTCCCCTTCCCTGTCCTCTCCCCTTCTTCCTATTCTCCCTCCTTCTCTCGGGCCTTCTCACCGTGCAGCTCAGGCCTGCAGGCATTTGTAACCCTGCTTCAGCCTTCTGAGGGTTGGGGTTAGAAGTTCCTGCTCCACCACGCCCCCTTTTCTGTTTCTTTGTGACAGGCTGGTTCCTATCACAAGGGTGGTGACTGAAACTCGCTATTCAGTGGTTAGTATGTTTCAGGCCTCAATTTGTTGCTTCCCTTGGGATGTTAAGGGTCATTCCCAGTCTGCTTAAGGACAGACAGTGTGGGAGAGAGAACTTTCTTCACAGGATGTGTATTGTGCTGCATGTATTTGAAGGTAGAAAGGGTAGTACTGAAGAAACGAGAAGACCAGTGGGAACTCTTATTGGGTTGATTATTACAATCCATGGTTTTACAGCTTGAATACTACAATTCTGGCATAGCACCTTTCAACATGGGGTTACAGTTGCATGTGCGCTACACACACACACACACACACACACACACACACACGTGCTTGCACATATACACTCTTTCTCAACTCTTAATTGTGGGATAATGATTTAGTGAGTGGAAATTACTATTTTCATTTCATTCCTCAATGAAGGAGCTTTACCGCTGCTAATGCTTGTTATATCACTAAGAAGTCCATTAGAGGCTTTTGTTTATCTGTTGCCTTTTCAGTATTAAATGAGAGCATTTGCCAATGACTCATCATTGTAAGAATAGATGATAATGTACTTTGAAGGTAGAAATAGTGTTATTTAGCTTCTAAATGTGATTTGGTGAAAATATACACATTCTTTTCCTGAGGCCCAAACAGTGAAATCGTTTTCATTATTTCTGATGTTTGTGGTTAATGGGATAGGGATATAAGCTCACCTTTTCCTCTTCTTCAGTAGTTCTAAAATCTTCTTTTACTTTTTGGGAAGTTACTTTGACATGGCTATTTAAAACATAATTTATGGCTGATGAGATGGCTTACTGGTTAAAGGTGCTTGTCACTAAGCCTGATAACCTGAATCTGAATCCTAAGACCCACATTGTGCTAGGAGAGAACCAACTTGCACAAGCTGACCTCCACATATTCACAAACACATTCACACATACACACCGCACACCCCAATAAATATGATTTATATGTAATTGGCACCAAATAGCGTCCAGCCAAATGGCATGTATTTGATACTTAATATGTTAGGGAAAATATTTAAAAATTATATTTTAAACTCATGAATTAAAAAGATATTGCCCTTTCAGTATTACTGATCTTAGATTTGTGTCGTGGGTTGTAGTTTTAGTGCAAAAACAGTCACAGGTAGAGTTTACTCCTTGTCCAACAGAAGAGTCAATTTCCAGATTTATTTTCTAGGGAAACATGAAATGTTTACATTTTAGATAAAGTGCTTAAAACAGTACTGAGGAAAATGTAGACTTTCAGTGTCCAGGATCCTGAGTTTTGAGAATCTCTGACGTCATCATGTGAGAGGAAGGCAGTTGAATGACCAGTATTGTTGAATGCTGAGAACCAGTGCAGCCATCTGTGTGCTTTGAGATGTATGGAGGTCTTTGTATTACCAGCTCATTTATCCTAGACTGGAGGAAGATTTTCCTAAATTGGGCCTCTATTAGTCTGTTCCGACCTCTGTGCTTTTAATACTGACTGGTAGTGTAGAATTCAGGCCAAGGAATAAGAAAATGTGTCTTATGAAAGTTGTTCCAGGAAGTCGTGTTGTCTTTTATATGGGTAGAGGACATTCCTGTACCACCCCGTTTGGTTCCTCATTCTAGTTCCCACATTGCTATCCTGCCCTCATGATGCCGAGAACCTGGTTCATGTACAAGTCTCATAGTAATAATTCTAAGAATTTTTTGTGCTTAATTCTAAATAACAAAATATTTTTTGCAAGCTAAATGTTAGTGATCTTGCGTGTGGCCAGCAGACTTGTGACCCCAGTGGTACAGGTTTTAAAGATACATTTTCTAATATTCATGTTAAGTGTAATAATTAGTAACAGTCAAAGTTCATTTAAAAGTGCCTATGTAAACAGTCAGGAGGTGGGAGTAGGAGGGTGAGGAGTTAGAGGGAAGCCTGGGCTGCACAGCAAGTGTAAGCCAGACCTGAGCTATATATATATAGTGAGACTGTGTCTTAAACAATCGCAGGGCTAGGGATGGAAGAAAGAGGGAAGTAATGCATGCAATTGATAGGAAAATGAGTTACCATAGATTATGTTTAAAATATATACTGGTATATCAAGATGAATGAGCCAGTTCCTGTCACATTCAAGTGTTTGATAAATGTGCTTTGAATGGCTGAACTTTATAAATTAAAAATGTTCTTATAATGTATGCTCTTTAATATACTCTCTCAGTTTTTAATTTTGAGGAAATGTAAATTTTAGTATTGTCTCGTGGCTTAGCTGTTACAGCTGTGGCTGGTGAGAAGGCTGGGTGGGAGAGGCTTGCTGCTGAGCCTGGCAACCTGAGTTTGATCCCCAGAACCCGCATGGTAGAAGGAGAGGCCAACTCACCATAGTTCTCCTCTACACACATGCAGGAGGGTGCGTTTGCATCCCACCTCTAAACACACACGCACACAAATAGGTGCACATTTTTAAAAAATACAGCATAGCTTTTGTTTGTGAATGTTTACATAAAACTAAGAATTTTAAGCCTTTACTTTAAAAAAAATGTTATGCAGGTAATATTTTATTAGAAAATGCTAACCAAAGTTTGTTTTGTCTCTTACTCAGCTTGTCATTTATTAATGTTACTTCAGGGTTACTGTTTACTTGTGCGTTACCTCAGGTGTTGGACCTCTGCTTCTTCGTCTGTAAAATGAATTCTTTCCTGCTCGTGTGTGTGTGTGTGTGTGTGTGTGTGTGTGTGTTTGTGTGTGTGTGTGTGTTCTCAAATATTAGGACAGAGCATTTTTCCTGGAAATGTCATACCCTCACCCAGTTTTTCCTTATATAAAAGGATGTTCATAATTTGCCTCAAGTCCATGAATTTTAATTGTGTTTGTTTGTCTTAGCTATGTAGCTCTGGCTGGCCTGGAATTCATTGTGAACACTAGGCTGGCCTCCAGCTCAGAGGTCTACTTGCCTCTGCCTCCGAAGGAATTGTCTGATTTTTGTTGTTGTTGTTGGTTCCGGTATTTTAAGTCCACTTTTATTAAGAGAATGTTGAAAGGGAACATTTGTGATAGTAAATGACTTAATATAGCATAAAATTTTTCAGAGCTTTGTTTTTGAGTGAAAGCTCTCTTTTTTTTGTTTGCTTTTGTTGTTGTCAAGTTTTCAAACTGAAACTGGGCCCCTGGAGTGCTAGGTGCCTTCTGCTCCAGCTACATTCCCTGTTTGAAACAGGGTCCAGACTATTAACTTCATGATCCTGCTGGGAATGTAGGGCTTAGTACTGCTACATAAGTTGTCTTCTTTACCATCCTCCTGTCTCAACCTCCCGAGTCCAAGCACTGTTATCCTGGTTCTTTATTTAGTTTTGGAGGTGCAGGGTTGGGAGTTCCTATTTATAAGTGATAAATTTGAACCCTAAACCTTTGTGAGGGCACTCTGGCTACCCCGTTCTTGGTGAGTTTTTTCATTTACCACATCTTCAGTGGGTTAAGCCAAGACAGAAGAACTTTGCGCTCCCCGCTGGTGGGCAGGTGGTTTGTTGTCCCTAGAGTGCTCCGTGCAGGGATCTTGCACAGTTGTGTAAGGCTTGATTGTGCTCCAGGGTTTGTCTTCCTCCGTTTGCCAGACATCGAAGTCCTTTAGTTTCTGAGACCAGAGCACCTCTAGGGTTGTTGCTCACCCAGTCCGGCAAGTTCTGCCTTTTTATTCTGTCACGTTTGGTCTCTGCACATCACCCCTTTCTCCATACTCTAGCTCTGTGCTGAAAGAGGTGTTTCTGTATTTTATTTTGTGTATCTGTAAAAATCAAGTAAAAAGTTGTAGTTTTAGGTGTTTTTTTTAAGTTTTTTTTTTTTTTTTTTTTTTTGGTTAACTAGTTACCAATTACTATAACTAGAGATTCTGACTTCTGTATTTTGTATATTGGAAGGCAGCTGTCCTCACCACTATGCCACAACACACAACCTGTATATTGCCTGTTAACATAGTTGGACATGGTGTCTTCTTATGAACAGAAAAACATGCAAAGCTTGAGTGTGCAGTTTGAGCTTTGACAGATGGAAGATCAATGTGCCCTGCACTGTCATCATAACAGACCACTCTATGTGTTTTGAGATTCTCAATGTGTGTATGCTAATGACTTACAGGTAGGGTTAGATAAATCACTTAAGGATCATGAAGAGAATTGTCACTTAGTAAAGATCTGGTTCACTTGGTTTTTATAGCTCAATTTTGATGTTATCTTTTTGTGTAATAACATTTTGTAAAGGACAAACATTTTCTCATCAGTTTAGATTTATTGCAACCAAAAATTTTTGAATATTTTATTTTGGAAAGCTGGATTCAGATTGGATGCATTAGAACAAAATAAGGATTCATGAAGATTTTGAAATTTATTATTTTTCCTTTACCTAATCATAGAAAACACATGACTATAATTTAATAAATTTGTATAAAGTGGACTGTGTATAATTTATCAGTTTGAGATACTTTTACTTTCTTGGCATAACAATTTTTGATGTCTTAAAAACTCAATATGAGCCACTCAATATGAGTGATTGTGCATACCTTTAATCCCAGCACTTGGGAAGCAGAGACAGGTAGATCTTTCTGAGTTTGAGCCCAGCCTGATCTACAGAGTGAATTCCAGGACAGTCAGTGCTACACAGAGAGACCCTGTTTCAAAAAACCAAAACAAAACTCAGTATGTATTTACTTTAATTCCTTTACTCCGTTTAAAATGATGTTTTCAGAAAGCATTACAAATGAAAATCAGGCCAGATACAGCAATGAAATCATATTATATAGACACTAATCAACAGCTTATAACACCCTGGTATTACTTTTTGTGATTTTTTTTTGATGGATAACAGATGTGCATACTATTACAAAGTAAGGCTGTAACCACAGATCCTTAATTCTTTAATATCAATTAAATGATTACACTCTTAATTCAAAGCTAGAGTAAAAGTCATTGAAACCAAAATAAATTAGGAGACTAGTAGGCTACATAACTGAAGAGTAAATAATTGCTGATGAAAAGAGAATTTCTCTTGTAGGAGACTGTAGCCATTGGAGATAATTTATCAAAATCTACTGAGTGTTTCCCTAATCTTACTTTTGAATGTGTTTATAAAAACTTACGGAATATATTCCTACACTTGTTGAATTTAGCAACTTTCTTAGTATTTCTAAGTATCCATAGCTCCCTGAGAGCTTCACTGCAATAAAAAAAAAAAAACCCAACCAAACCTTCTCCTTAATCTGTGCCCACCAATTAGTTTTCATGTCTGAGTTCAAAATAAGATTATGATTGGCAGTCAGGGTCAGTTTTAGATGGGTGGGTGAGGGTGGCATTTGACCTTGAGACTGTTTCTGTACTTCCCCGAGAGTTTCTTCTGCACCCTAAGGTCTTGTGGCCTTCTGATGCTTTTCATTCCAGAAGCTCATCTTTAGATGACAAGTTCCCACATTTCCTTCCTCATGCTGCCTATTTCCTTTTTCTTCTAAAGAAAAAAGAAAAAAGAAAAAAAAAAGAAAAAAAAAAGAAAGTAAAGGAAAAAATTTTCTTTACCCTTTAAAAGATTTATTTTTATGAATATAATGCTTGCATATATATGAGCACCGTGTGTGTGGTGTGAGTGGAATTCAGAAGAGGGCTTCTGATTTCTCAGAACTGGAGTTTGTGAGCCACCATGTGGGCATTGGGAATGGAACGCAGGCCTTCTGCAAGAGTAGTAAGTGCTCTTCCCATCTAGTTTAATATAGGAAGAGTGTACCTTTTACACATTATCTCATTAGTCTCAAAGCATTTACCCCGAAATTAAGACACATTGAACAGAATTAAGACCGGAATAGAAAAATATATTGTCAGTACTTTGAGTATTTCATTTAAGACATTGGTTCTCAACGTGTGGGTTGTGACTCATAACAGAAACAAAATTATAGTTATGAAGTAGCCACAAAAATAATTTTATGATTGGGAGGAACTACATTAAACGGTGTCAGCATTAGGAAGGTTGAGAAACACTGATTTAAGAAATACTGTAGAATTTGTCAGACTTTAGGGGCAAGTTGTGGAGGGTGGGAGAAAGAGGAAGATCCTAGGCGCAGGCACGTTGTGTTATTAATCATTGCTCAGTGCTTCCAGCATGAGAGAGAGTTGCGCTGATGCAAGCCTCATGATCACAGACTGGCTTCAATATTCTGTGGTATTTATAATTTTGTTAAATATAAATAAAAAACTCCTCCTCAAAGCAAAAACATTCAAAATGTTTACATAGTTGGCACATGTACCTGCTTTTCAATTAAACACTTGTTTTGTGGCAGGCTTGCAGTCTGGTCACTCAGGGGTGCTGATAAAAGGTCTTGTGATGTGAAAATGCAGGGTACTCACACCCTGGAAAAGTGAGTTTCTGATTGAAATAGACACTTCTTAAGTGTCTCATCATTGTTTTTCTTCTCCATTGGCATGTGAGATTACCAAATTGTCTGGGAGGATGATTTTAAATACTTTGATGTTGGGCTGTTAAGTAATTTTGTTAATTGGAGTTTTTCTGATTGATGAGCAGTTTACCAATTGCTTTGTAGGTAGTGATTTTTAGAGTTTCCTATACATTTCTTCATATTATGTGCTGACTGTGCAGTTTCTGATAGAGTATTGTGAGGAAAGATAGCACTTGGTTTTATTCTGTTGTTGTTAATGATTCTTTACTCAGGTGGAACTTGATTTTCCTGAGCCCGGTGGCTCAAGGACCACACTTTGAGTAACAGGGTTTAGAGAGGGGTAGCAGATGTTTTCTATAAAAGTGCAAATAGTAAATAACTTAAGGTTTGGCAGACCACATACGGTTCTTGTTACTGTGCTTTTCTTTTTTCCTTTTGGAGTTTGTTTTTCAACTCTTAAAAATATGTAGAGATCATTTTTAGCTTGTAGAGCCATACAAAAACATGGTGTAGTCAGATTGCTGGTAATTGCTTGCCTCTGAGAAAGGTGTATGCATTTAGTCATTCCTAGAAACAAAAATTCTGAAGTAATGTTTATGATTTTTTCAGCATTTTATATGATCACGTGACCCATGTGACTTTTTTTGACCTAATTTATTGATAAGGTGAATCACTGTTAGTGGTTTGAAAGCTATTTGCTTGTTGCAGATTTAAAAAATTTTAATGGAGATATAATTTATGTACAGTAAAATTTACCCTGTAGTTCCGGTATTATAAACAGCTGCATACAATTATTCTGTCAAAGATAAAGTCACACATTAAAGTTGTATTTTAACCAGCAATGTATTGCAGTGGGGAAAAGGTTAGCACTAATTGAACTCTAATTGGTACAAGGGTGTCCATTGTTCCATTGTACAATGAAACTAAGGGAGGAAGAAGAGGAAAAATTGCCTCTATTTGTAGTTTGGCTTAGTGGTTAAAAACTTATGATGCTCATGCAGAGAATCAGAATTCCTTTCCCAGCACCCGTGTCGGATTACTCACAGTTACCTGTAACTCCAGTTCCAAGGAATCTGATGTTTTCTTCTGGACTCCTTGAACCCCTATGCCCACATGCACACAGACACAGACACAGAAATAGAAGCAAACCTTAAACACTACAAGTGGTTACTAGAACTATTAAGTGAGCCGAGCCAGATCAGAGGTTATTGTTTGAGGTTATAGATTGTTTGCAGAGCAGTCATAGGGCACCTGCTGCACAAAGCTGGTTACCAGACTCTGACACCTGGAACTTACGGAAGGATGGAAGGAGGGAGCCAGCTCAACAAAGTTGTCCTGGACCTACACTGTGCACTTGGCTGTGGGACACGTGCACCCATCCCTTCTGCATGCATATGTACAGTAGCAGGGCACAATTGGAAATTAAAACAGTATAACTTACTGTTTAACATTTGGAATGCTGAAGAGTAAAAGTAACTATGAAACCTGCATAGGTTTCTCTGCTGGAAACTGCGAAGGAGGAGCTTAAGCAGTCAAAGAAGATCTAAATAAACAAAGAGATACGATGTAACAGTGAACTGGCAGATGGAGTAATTGATATGCCAATTCTCCTATGCTGACTAACACTGTCAGTCCCAAACACTCAACATAATTTAGAAATAGGCAAGCTAGTGTAATACTGATTAAGAAAATCAGTTGCCAATACTACTTGATGATGACACAATTAGAAACAAAGAATAGTTTCATTGTTGTACAGAGGAACACATGAACAAAGCAAGAGTAGCTTGGTAAGGCAATTTTTGCAAAAAGGAGTTCTAAACCAGACTAGCAAGAACATTAGGAGAGAAAGTTCACTTGGTTTTTATTCTAACTCCGGTGGTGACTGTGATTTCTTTCCCCCATTGGCTGGAGTAATTACCTCACAGATGATGGAATATAATAGTAGATCATTAGGGATTAGTTTAATACTATGTCCATTTAGGCAAATAATAATTGTAGGTTTTCTTCTAGGGTCTGTGATCTGTGTAGCCACATGTTCTTGGCCTGGTAATGGTGCCAGGTTTGAGTTTCATTTTGTGGAGTGGGCTGTAAATCTTAGTAGAGTGGTTGGTTGCTCCCATAACTTGTGTCACTACTGCAGCAGTCACCATGTGTAGACGGACGTTCTTGTCCCACCCTGTCCTGCACCCATTCAGTCCCAAATAAACACAGGGGGGCTTATATTAATTATCAACTGTTTGTTCTTTTGCTCAGGCTTATTACTAACAAACTCTTACAACTTAAATTAACCCATACTTCTTATCAGTGATAAGCCACATGGCTTGGTACTTTTTCTCAGTATGGCATTCTCATCTGGCTCATGACAGTGTCTCTGCATTTCCTCTTACCAGCTTGCATTTCCTCTCCTAGCTTGGTAGCCCTGCCTATACTTCTTGCCTGGCTACTGGCCAATCAGAGTTACTTCATGTTCTATGACTCAAGAATGTAGTGTTTTAAGCTCTGGAGAGTAACCAGGAGTTGCCAGTAGCCTATAATGTTTGGAGGTCTTTAGAGAGCCCACTGGTCAATAATTCCAGAGGAAGTAACTCATTCCTGGAATAGGCCTTTTCTTTGTTAGCCTTGTGGTTTCTGGTAGGGACATTACTGCCCAGTAGGTAACTCCATTTTTACTTTTCTAATGTGTGTGTATAGATACATTTTAAGGACTTCCACAGTAGTAGGTTTCCATATGGCTTTTGAAAGAAAAGCTTTTAGTATTTATTCTTCCCATTTCCTCTCTTCTATCCATCTTCCTCTCCTCAGCACAAGTTATCTTTTCCTGTTCCCTTTAAAATTTTACTGATTTTTATATGTGTGAGTGTTTTGCCTGGGTGTCAGACCCTAGGATTGACTTACAGATTGTTGTGAGCTACCGTGTGGTGCTGGGAATCGAACCCTGGTTCTCTGCAAGAGCAGGCAGCTAGTACTTTTAATCCCTGAGACATCTCTCCAGCCCCCGTAATTCCCTTTTATCCTTTTATACCAGTGTTCGATTTCCCATCTCTTGAGAGCCCTTCCTTCTCTTTGGGCCCTGACTGCTAATGTCTTGAGTCAGATGGTTAATGAACTAAATGCATTAACATCACAGTGTAAGAACACAGCCCGATGGATGAACAGGTGAGAAAAATCACGTTCCACTTCCCAGGTTCAAACCCTGTCTGAATATATTAGAATTCTTGGGGAACTTTTTTTCTATGTATACTTTATTTTGAGATAGAGTCTTGCTTGTAAATACGGTGTGCACCACCATATTTGTCTGTCTGTGTACCCATGCACGTGTGCACGTGTGCACCTAATTTCTCACCTTCATGTATTGAGATGGTGTCTCTGCTGTATACACTGCATATGCCTGGCCTCCCAAGCTTCTAGAGATTTTCCTATCGGCTCCTCCCATTTCTTGGTAGGGATGTGCTGGGATTACAGATGGTGTCCTGCATCCTGCTTTTTATATGGGATCTAAACCAAGGTAGTTAGGCTTACATAGCAAGTGCTGTATCCACCAAGTCATCTCTCTAGTCCCTGGTTGAGACTTACTGGAATTTTATTCAGCCATAAAGAAAAACGAAATTAAAAAATTTACAGGAAAACAGATGTATCTGGAAATTATTAAGTGAGGAAACCCAGACAAGAACCACATGTTCTTTCTTATATGTGGATTTTAGCTTTTAATGTATTTGTGGGAGTGAGTGTGGGTATAGGTCATGAAATGACTAAGCCAGAAAAGAGGTTTTGAGGAAGGTGGGGTAAAAAAAAAACACATAGTATTTGGAGACAGTGCTGGGGATGTAAGGGTTCAAAGTAGGTCAGAGGATTTGGGTAAGGGAAGAGGATCAACAAAAACAAGCTGTGCATGAAAATGCCATAATGAGCTAGGCAGTAGTGTTGCACACCGATAGTCCCAGCAC
Source organism: Cricetiscus sungorus (assembly GCA_030556225.1). Classification (NCBI taxonomy): domain Eukaryota; kingdom Metazoa; phylum Chordata; class Mammalia; order Rodentia; family Cricetidae; genus Cricetiscus; species Cricetiscus sungorus. The sequence goes on along the minus strand of JANBXA010000735.1, from coordinate 40,308,224 downwards.
TCGGGAGGCAGAGGCAGGCTGAGCTCTGAGAGTTCAAGGCCAGCCTGGTTTACAAAGCTACACAGGGAAACCAGGTCTCAAAAAACCAAAAAAAAAAAAAAAAAAAAAAAAAAAAGACCATAATGAAATGTAGTACTTTGTACTCTAACAACAACAAACTACCTTGATTCCTGGTTCCGCCTCAAACCAATTAAATCAGAGTGTGTGGTGGAAGACTCAGGACCAGTGCTGCTTTTAGTAAATTTCCTAGGTTGCTCTCAGTTGCCAAGGACGAAAGTTCCTGCCACAGGCGCTTTCTTGCTGTTGCTCTTGTCTTGTGTGTTAGAAGCCAGGGAGGAAAACATGCTACAGAGAACTTATTCAGAACAATCTTGGTTTTTTAATATCCAAGAACTTACTGGATTCTCATTGCTATCCTCAAGCCTCCCCAAATGCTGATGAGCAGTAGCGTTGTCTAAGGAGCAGCACTTGTTGTGAATGTGTGGGTAATGCTAACTGCTTATTTGGGATTCTCTCGTCTCCACTGTCTCATGGTTATGTGGTGAAGTATCGTCTGATGCTGTGTTGGCCTTTTGATCTGTCATTTGCCCTTATCAGTTTGCCTCTGCACACTTCCTGTCTGGTACCTGCACTGCAGTGAGGTCCGGCTGCTTCCCTGCCCTTGGCCATGATTGTGGGAAGAGCTGTGTGGCTTGAAAGTGCCCTTGGTTAGTGGCAGGGAGCTCTAAAGGGATGTTGTTGGGATGGCTTTGGGTCTAAGAGTGTGTGCTGTCATTCATAGTTTTAATCAAAAGAGATCTTTTTAGGTTAGTTACCAAAAGATTGTAGGTAACAAGCTGTTGGGTTACTTATGATGTCGTAAGCCATAGAACTTGGGTGAGACTCTGTAGAAACAGTGCTATAGATCACACCCATCGCTGGCTCTGTGTAGGCAGTGCTGCGAGTATGCTCCTCTCACTATGAGAGGGTGCTCCTCTCACTCTATGAGAGGGTGCTCCTCTTGTCAGTGCCTGCTGTGAGTGGACACCCTCTAACACTGCCTTGAAATGGGCTCCAAGAAGGATGAATGGATGCAAGTGCTTGTGGGTTTCTGCTGCTTCCTCCTCATCTGCCGCCTCCTTTTCACACCTCATTCTTTTTCAGACAAGCTCTGTTTGGTCCAGGCTGACCTGGAAGTTGCTGTTTGTCCCAGGTTCACCTCCACCTCCAGGCCCTCGAGCCTCTACCTACACACCAGAGTCACAGATGTTTGCCATCACAACCAAAAGTTGAGGTTGATCTGTGTGATTGGTAATGACTGGGGCTTGTGCACAGGTACTGATTGCCGGGGAGGATTGGAAAGCAAATATCTGGTGTTGTTTCTGCACTTTCAAGATGTGGTTCTAGGTCCTAAGATGAAGGATTCTTTAAGTACACAGGGAAGTATTTCAAGTGCTGGGTGACCCCTCCCCCTTCCCCAGTGCCAAGTATCTGACAGCATTTTGTGAGTGAAAATGAATGCTCCTCAGTTTGAATCTTGCTTGTATTTCCCACCTTTCTAATGTTAGAAGAATGATTGAAATATGATAGTGAATATAAAAGGAGATGACACAGAATTTAAAAAACAAACAAACTTGTAAAATCGGGTCCTAAGAACTGTTTACTTGGTCTCCTTGTTTTTGAAAATATTAATGAAAAGTTAAAGTATGTCATTATCTGGCTCCTACTTATGCAGGTTACAAACCAAAGCTTAGATACTTAAACTTTCCAAAGTTAGACTGCCGCAGGTCTACCACATAGATTACTTTTACTCATGTGGATTTAATATTCAGATAGTTGGAAGAATTGTGAGAGCCAGAGGTGGTATTTAAAGAATTAAACTTTTCTGGACACAAGGAGGCAATTGCACATAGGAACACACAGGGGGTTGTGACAGCACGCACAAGATACATGCTCCCCACCCTCCAAAAGAAGCTCAGATCAGATAGAAATATCAGTATTTCCTGTAAGCTTATGCCTCCCATATTTAGTTCCTACAATAGCAGCCTCATGCATTCTGTTTTAAATTGTGATTATTTATTGTGGAATGACTAGCATGGTAGAAGTTATAGTTATAGTCGCAACTGTTGAATTATTAAGTGTGCTTGCTAGCATTTTGAATTAGGATGGGATAAGATAATTGATGCTAAAATATAGATGTAAGAAGCTGTATGATGTGTTGGGAAGAAAATATTTGCTTACTGTAGTGTCAGTCAGAGGCAAGGCTGGTGGACTCCTGTGTTTTTGGCTGAGCTGTGCTTCAGTCTGAATGGTATCCCACAAGAAGAGAAATATGTGTTAGTCTTAGCATGAGGGCTTAAGGTAGGAAGTATTAAAAGGTGGATCTGGAAAGGTAAGCTTTGTATGGATAAGTATTTCTGTTGTTCAGCTACCATTGTTTCATTGCTCTCCCATCTATTTTCATTCTTCTAAATAGAATTGACGGGTACATACAAAATGTACCTGGCAGGGACGGATCAGCCAAATTTGTTAATGGTTTCCCAATGCCCAAGTTTGGATTCCTAGAAGCCATGTAAAGCTGAACTGGTATCATACCTGTAAGATGCTGTGGAAGGCAGAAACAGGAAGCTCCCAGGCCCACGCACGAGCCTAGTGCCTACCTTATATATCAGTGAACAAGAGACCCTGCTTCAAACTGCATGGATCCCCATATTTCCTCCTTACCCCACAGGTGGCTCGAGAGAGAAAGCTGCCATGAGACAGAATTCAAGCAGAAGGACTTTTTTATTGAGGGAAAAAGATTGTAAAAAGGGGAGGGGAGAGACCAGCTTCTGGGGACAGGAGAGAGGAAAGAGGGGCAGAGAGAGAGAAAGGGAGGGAGATAAAGAGAGAGAGGGATGGAAGGTGGGCAGGGCCCTTTCAAAAGGGAACATAGTGAATAGGAGTGAATAGGCACATGGTGCTCTTAGTGGCTGCAGCTGAGGACGTACCCTGTCAGAACTCTAAGGACAGGCCAGTGCAGATGCCCGAATACTAACATCTTCCCCGCATAGGTTTAAGCATCTGATTTCTTATGCACGGTTTTGTTGGTGATTTGACCACTTGTGTGTCATTATCTCAGCTCTTCTGTTTTATGCTGCAATAATAAGAGAGGCTATGCTCTGAAGTTCCTTATTACATATATTATGCCCAGTGTGGTTCCCCTTCCTTGAGTGTTCTTCATCTGAGGCTCAGACTCAGATGTCTGTCTGAAATATATAAAGGAGAAGAGATCTGAAGCTAGAATAGCATTAAAATCTTTACTGGTATGTGCATTTGAATGGGAAATACTCAGATTGTAAATTAGCATGTCAGACTGTAATGACACAGCCTTCGTCCCTCAAATTTGTTGTGAATTCCTACTCACCTTCTCTGCCAACTCATTAAGTGTTACTTATTTTGCTAAATCTTTCAGAAGCTGTTATGTAATCGGTAGATTATTAAGAATCAATGTGTAGAGGGTTGCTGGGGAGGTGGCTCAGTGGGTGGGAGCACATAGTACTCTTGCAGAGGGTCCAGGCTTGGTTCCCAGCATCCTTGTCAGGTGGCTCACAGCCTCCTGTAACATCAGCTCCAGGGGACTGGATGCCTCTGGTCTCCGAGTACCTTCACTCATGTGCACATGTCCTCCCCCCCCCCGATGTATTCACACATACCCTTAAAAATAAAATCTTAAAAGAATTACCATGTAGGAAGTCATAAACCTCAGAAAAAGCAATACTTTCCTTACTTCAAGAATGAAAAAAAAATCAGTTTTTAAATTTTTTTCTTACTCAGAAAAATGTGTAGGACTTAAATGTCAGAGGCAATAAGTCCTAAACATTGATTAGTTAACATAACTTCTACAAGTGTAAGATACTCTTAAGCCTGTAAGAAGCATTGACGGAATTTGGACTGTTGGAGTTAAACTGGGAATGGTGGTGTGTGGAGGGAAGTGGCCACGTTGTGATGGTGACCTGCGGATGTGGGGAAGCAGAAGATACTGGTGTGGACCCGGCAGGTGAATAATTTACTCAAGGTCACTGTAGGAAGGGGCAAAGCTTCTGTTCCCTGAGACATTTCCTGGAAATGCTTCATGATGAAAGCATTTGTAGCTAAGCTGGAGAACTTGTCACTGAGAATGACAGCACCCTCGTTCCCAATGCTGTATCCATGCCGCCAGGTCAGGTCCCCCTCTCACCCTAACAGCTGTGTCTATTCTAGGATGTACGGACGCCTCCCTTCTTAGAGACAATGTTTTCTGTCCAGAGACCTGTAGAATCCATCCACCATGCCTGCCTGCTGTTCCCTTGCCTGCATCACCATCCTGTTGCTTTTTTCTCAAAAAAGATGGACTTTTTGTCTTTTCCAGTTGCACATATTGTAAATATTTGCTGGGATTATTTAGGTAGCATTGCAACCACTTTTCTCTGCTTTCATAGTATAGTTTTGATAGCTGTGCTCAGTGACACTATAAAGGATTAATGGAATTTGCAGAAGATTTGACAAGCTTGTTTTTAATTGACTTTAGTTGACAATTGTAACCTACCATTGTCTGTGCAGGAGTGGGTCTGTTACTCTTGTGTGGGATAATTGCAGTATTCCCCCATGGCTCTTTGGGAAAATAAATTCTATAAAATGCTGCCTCCACACCCATCTTACGTTGACAGTTCCCCAATTTCCATTAATTGCCAGTCCACAGGTTAGAGCATTCCGTTACCTGGTGGGGGTCCTTGCTCTCATGGCCACAGGCAGATTCAGGTGTTCTTTATCCGTGTATTTGCTTTTAAAGAACTATTGATTCTAATGGAATTGGATTCTTTCACTTTATGGTAGTATTCTTGAAGTCTCACATACTCATCCATGAATCAAGTGTGTAGTTTCTTTTCATTGCCATATATCATTCTATTGTATGAAGAGAGCAAATTTTGTTTTATTGTTTCATCTATTAATGAAGGATTTGGCAGGTTTCTGCTTTTTCCTATCACTAGTAATACTGACCTAAGTGTTCACATAAAAATATGTATATGAATATAGTATTTCCTATTCCTTGGGTAGAGAAATCGCTGGGTTATCTGACAAATACAGGTTTACCATACTTACAACTCCCTCCAAACTCCTCTAAGTTGCATGTTTTATTAAAGTAGCTACATCATTTTATATCCCCACCTTACTACATCCTTGCCAAAACTTAAAAAAAAAAATTATGGTTACTTCTGTTTTCAAGTCTGTATTAACTTTTTGTATTTCTGATGAAGTGGCTAAGTCTCTTTTGTCCATCTAACTTTTTTCTTTTTTTAATATCCCTGGGAATTACTTCTAGGACAAGTGCTCACTGAGCTGGATACCCTTGCTTTCTATTTAAAGTGTCATTGATTGCCTTCATATTGAATTATAAGAATCTATTGTGCATTCTGAGTAAAATTCTTTATCATGCATATGACTTCAAATCTTTTTACCTAGTTTATTACTTGTTAAAATTTGGATATAAAGGGTCCTTTAGAAGGCTTGTGTGTTGAAGGCTTGGTCACTGATTTAACAGTGCTCAGAGGTGACTGGCTCATAAGAGCCATGGCTTAATTGATCCGTTGAAACTGACAACGTGGTGGTTGGTGGAAGGCATTGAAGACTTAAGAGATAGGCAGTTAGAGGAAGTAGTCTGTGACAAGAGTTAGAACTTTATAATAACTGATTAACTGATTTCAGTTTTAATTAGCTGGAATAATCAAGGTAACTTGTATGTATGTATGTATGTATGTATGTATGTATGTATGTATGTATGTATGAATGAATATAAGAGTAATAGAATAGAATGCAAGCCCAACATGGTAGCTCAGGCCAGGAGTAATCCTGGCATTTGGGAGGTGGAAACAAGAGAATTAGGTGTTCAAGGTCATCCTAAACTACAAAGTCAGCTTGAGGCCAGCCTGCATGAGACAGTTTTAAAGAAAAAGTAGACAGAAACAGCCTGGTGTGGTGGTACCTGGCTGCCTGTAATGTCAGCAGGAATTACACCATGAGTTGAGTATAATCTGTGCTGCTGTAAGTTCAAGGCAAGCATAGTCACATTTGAGACTACATCCATACCATTTAGACACTCTATAGAAATAAAATCAACCATAGACTTAAATTTAAAAGTGAAAACATCTACAAGCAGCAACCGTGTTAAGACTATGGAAGCCCTGCCCTCGACCTCTCCCCACCCCCTCCCCCAATCTTCTCATTGCCACCGGTCTCTCGGGTCTCTAGTTCTCCCTCCTTTCCCTGAAAGACAAAGCCAGCCATTTGGTCTTCAACTTAAAAGTCTCCAAGTGTCTTCATGTTGCTCTTAGAATAAAAACCCTTAAGAGAAACATGGACTGCCTGCTTTCCTGTACAAGGTACCTATACCTATACAAGCTCATACAGAGCTAGTCCTTCTCTTGGGTACAGCATCCTCCCATCACCTTCATTTAGGAAGAATTTGCCTGCTTTCTAGTCCTAAAACACCAAGGCTACAGCATGATCATCGGCTTTAGAATTAGAGAGTTTTGTTTGAAATCCTCTTCTCCATTTGTTAGCAGTAAGACTGAGAAAAAATAAATTTTCTGGGTTTCTTGTTTGAAATATTGTCTGGAACAGTGAAGGTTTCCTAAGCTTGTTGATTAGGTCCTGTATGCAAGAACGGCAGTGACAGTAGATGCAACACAGGCATCTTATTGTCATTGTTTCCATACTTGAATTCCATGTGGGTTTTAACATATTTATTGACTGCCTTGTATTTAAACTTGAACATTTATTGTGCGTGTGTGGAGTATACAAATGCTGGAGTCCTCACGTGAGGTTCAGAGATGCTCATGGGAGTTTATTCTCCTCTACCATGTGGGTTATGGGGCTAGAATGCAGTTGTCAGGCTTGATTGGGAGTGTCTTTAATTGTTGAGACACCTTCCTAGTCTGAATGCCTCTTCATGTATAGTTCATAGTATCCCCATTAACTTTCTTAAAAATGTGCTGTTAATTGATGCATAGCACAGTTTCCCATTATATCAAGGAAAATTATTATTATTATTTTTTTGTCTGTAATGAGAACATAAAACTTGTTTACTTATCATGTTTGGTCCCCTCTAGTCTAGATTGGCTCTTTAGCCTTTCTATGACTTTCATGATGTCATTATTGTCAAGAGGCCAATTTTATAGTGTCCCTCAATTTGAGCTCTTTCGTGTAGGATTTCACTGAGACTGGGCGTTCTCTGGGGAGGGCAGGAGTACACAAATGGTGCCTTGTTTTCAGTACCCACAGAGAGGTCTATCCTGTCAGCTCTGTCTCTCGTTGATGATGTTGGCATAGACAGCTGGTTTTGCTGTTGTCACCCAGACTTTCTTTCTCTACAGTTGCCATCTCCTCCTTGTTAATAAGCATTCTGTGGGATGTACAGTGGGATAGTGTAAATGTGCTTTTTTGCAAATAAACGCTGACCTCTGGTTTTGCACTCCTGGTGTTCCTTGTTTATATTGGGTACACTTGTATATTGGTTTCAAGTAGTAGATTATTAAAATGTGGAAAAAAGAGTCTAGGGCTTATTTTCAGTTTGTAGTCTCTGAGAGAGCTTTGTGCAATAGTAGTAATTACAAATACTTTGTGGTTATGTATGTCGTGGCTTTAATTTTTGTTTTTAATGATTTTTAGGTTCATGTACTGGACAGACTGGGGAGAAGTGCCAAAGATAGAGCGTGCTGGGATGGATGGCTCAGACCGCTTTGTTATAATAAACACTGAAATTTACTGGCCAAACGGACTGACCCTGGATTATGAGGAGCGGAAACTTTATTGGGCAGATGCAAAACTTAATTTCATCCACAAATCAAACCTGGATGGAACAAATCGGTAAGGCTGCCTTGTTTTACAATTTAATCTTACGTATTTGTCTGCATGAGTGTATGTGCACAAATGGGTGTGCCAGGGGGTATGGGGGCAGAGGATGACTTTGGATCTCTCAGATGCTTCTCTTCCTACATGAGTTCTGGGATCAGAGCTCCACTTACCATGGCTGCTCAGCAAATGCTCTTAGTGCTGAGTCATCTCTGCCTGTCACGCCTTTTCTTCTTTAATTTAAGAAAGCTTCATTATATCACCGAAAGCAAAAAACTTTTTTTATTTTTTTCTTTTTAAAGAAATTAGTTTATGTTTCTGTGTCAAAAGGGGGTAAGGGGATTAGAATAGACTTTTATTTAGGTCTTTCAAAAAGTAGCTGTATTTTTCTGAGCTGGGAAAAGTGCTTGCTGTACAAGTGTGAGAACCTGTGTTTAGATCCCTCCTGCCCTCCACAAGAAGTGGGATATAGCAGCGCATTCCTGCCATCCCAGCTCTGGGAAGCAGAAACAAGATGAACGAACTCAGCTTCCTGGCAAACCAGTCAAGCCAGCCACTGAAGTCTAGGTTCAGTGAGAGACCGTGACTTGGAAAAGTAGAGAGTGCTAGAGAGAGACACCCAGCATTGAGCTTTGGCCTCTACACGTGCATGCATGCACACACCAGTATTCACATGTGCACAAACATGCTCGACCTCCTCACTCCCATGTAGTTACACTTCTCACGTGTTGTCTAACATTTTGAACGTGTAGACTTAGCGCAGCTGTGTTTAGGGAGGGAAGTGCCGGCTGTCGGGGTGCACAATCCTAGCGCTTGGTGCAGTGGCAGTGGGGTCTCCGAATTTGAGGCGTCACTGTCTATGCAGGGATGAGCAGAAAGGAAAGCTGAAGATCAGAAAAGCAAAGCAGCGGCCTCTAGCTCTCACCTCTACCTCAGGCTGAAAGGGCCAGTCCTGTCTCCATAAGCTCTCATCAAGCCCGAGACCGTAACCTCTCCTCAGTGTGACTGGGGGAATAAATCTTTTTAGTCTGACCTTGCTTCTTCCTTTTATACCTCTCAAATCCTGGGATTAAAGGTGTGGGATCCCAAGTACTGAAAACTCCTTTGTGTGAGCTGTTTCTCTTTTAGACTGGATCAATTTTGTGTAGCTCATGTGGCCTTGAACTAACAGAGATCCATCTACTTGTCTCTTGAGTCCTGAGATTAAAGGTGTGTGCCACCACTGCCTGGCTGTTGTCCAGCTAGTATGGCTGCTGGTATTACCACTGCCTGACCTTTATGGCTTGTGGCTAGCTTTGCAGGTAATCTTTATTAAATCATAAATAATGCATCACTATATTTATTAAATCATAAATAATGCAACTCTATGCTGGGGTGAGCAGAGAGAGAGAGAGAGAGAGAGAGAGGGAGAACATTGCATCACTGTCTATGCAGGGGTGAACAGAGATAACATTGTATCACTATCTATGCAGGATATTATCACTATGTAGGAGTGAACAGAGAGAAAACATGGTGTCACTCTGCATGCTGGGGTGGGCAGGGAGGTGATGTGGTATCTTACAGGACTTGAAAGTAGGGAAGCTCCAGAAGAACCTCAGCTCTGAGGGACAGCAGGATGTCACACACTTTAAGATTGACAGGAGGATCTCTTGAGTTCAAGGCTAGCCTTAGCCTGGTCTATAGAGCTGAGTTCCAGGACTGCCAGGGCTACACAGAGGCCCTGTCTCAAACCCCTCTCTTCCCACCCACCCGCCAAAAAAAGTATTGACAGGAGATATGGAGCGTGAGTGGCTGCTCGGTCAAATAAGGCAAGTATAGTGTGTCCACGGGTGGAGCTAGCAGTTTAACTTCAGTGAACTTTTGGAAAGTAGTAATGCCAGAGTTCTTACTCAAGTTAGGGGACCACACTGATGGAAATAAATTGCATAGGAGAACTGATTCACAATTGCACAGAAAGGGCCAACAGAACAGGGAGAAATAAAGCGGAAGAAAAGAGGAGTTTTCAAGAAGGATCAAAGGAGACAGCTAGTGGTTCTCAGAAACTAAGCTGTCATAGCTTTGAGCATCACAGGAAGAAGAAGGATGCATTTTGTGAAGTTAAAAACTATCTTAAGTAGAGCTTTCTTTTTAAAAGTTCAGAGAAAATAATTTGACTAAAGAAAAAAAGAAAAGTATCAGATGAAATGCCATGTAAAGTTACTTCAAAGGGAAAAATAAGGAACATTTCCTTCCCTCCCTCCCTCCTTCCCTTCCTCCCTTCCTCAAGAAAACTTCACCATAGAAGAGAAATCTTTGTTTAAATATGACCAAAAGTTAATGAGAAACCAGATAATATGTAAAGGAAAGTGTAACATTAGAAAAGTTCTGAAATAAGATTATTAAAACTCAGAAAATTTTATAGTTGAAAAAAAACATTTTAGGTAAAAAGAAAAATAAACAACTGAACAACAAAAAAATCTGCCTTAAATGATCAGTGACAAAAGGGTGAACAACAGAAAGTTTGGTAGAAGTTTAGAGGAGGGAAAATGTAGATTTTTGTTAAGAGACCTAATAGAGACTTTCAAATGTCTCAGTAACACTGGGAGACCTACAGGAAGATGTATAAAAAGTTGAAATAAAAAAGCAGGAAGAAAGTTCTGTAACTGAAATGAACACTTCCTGAGGTGAAAAATGCAGTAGGGAATTTAAAGACAAATGCCTTTAAATTTGAGTAAAAGATAAAAACAGGAAACTTAGGACAAGGCAGAGAGAGCATCAAATCTGAGGCACAGGAAGAACAAAGACTCTGAAAGAGAGTTCGGTGAGGGCACCACTGGGTGGACTAGTATGTTCACTGCCCAGGTACCAGAAGGGAAAGAGAAAGAAGGGGACCTTAGATGCGAAGGAAGGCAGGAGTGCCAGTGATTGAGAAGCCACTCAAGTTAATGCAAGAGGAACACAGTCTACAACAAATTATAAGCAAATTTAGAGAAACCAGAGATAGATGATGTTAAAAGTAAAGAGAGAGGTGACTTGTTATGTACAAGGCAACTTAAATTAGATAAACCATGTAGACCAAAAGGCAGTTGGCCAGTATTCAAAGTGCTAAAAGGAAAAAAAAGTAAACTTAGGGCTCTCTTGATCAAAACTTCAAATGTGAGTAAAAGTGAAACATTCCCAAATGTACAAAAGCTGGAAGGATGTTTCCATGTAACAATGTTTCTTTGGGTAAACTAACCATCAAGGTACAACAGACCAGGAGACCTGCTGCACAGATCTGTTCCTCTTGAAGCTGGCGATTAGGCTGTAGGAAATGCTCTTTGCCTTTGCTTTAGCATGGACTGTCCATAGAGCTCTGTTCATTTTTTATTGTCTGAGCAGGGTCTCGTCCTCCATCTTCAGCCTTGCTAGTTTCTCATGCTTACTTAACTTCTCCTGTTGCGGGCTCTGATTTAGCGTTACCAGCTTTACCGAGTTATTAATTCCAAATTCCACTGGTTTACTTATTAACCTATTATGTCTTGCCTATTTTGAAAACAAAACCCAGTTTTTCATTTCAATGATAATTGAGGTTGCTAGTATTGATATATATTTACAAATTTATGTTATATACACATGTGTATAAAAAAGGATTAGAAAGGTAAACTTTATGTTTTTGTGTTTCTAAATTTTTATAGAGAACTCATTTATTTCTTTTACAATCAGGAGAAAAATAACAACTGGGAAAAATAACCTCAAGCATTAGAGTTTGCCATGTCTTTTGGTTCCTTTGTGTATTTCCTTTCATTTCTCCTACAGACCTTACTAACTGTCCTTGCTTTTGGCCAATCTATAATCTTTTGGGGACCAAATTTAAGCTTAGATTTTCCTCATGAGGCCCAGTTAGATATTATTTTGAAGCATTCTGTCAATCAAAGTTTCTTATGTCATCTGTCTTCTAATTGAGGGGTCTGTAGTCTATACATTTACCTCACTGTTTTGGTGGGTGCTCATGACTTTTTGTGCATTGTATTTGTGTTTTGTTTAGCTCAGTATTTAACCAATCTTGTGATTCTTCTTTGGCTGCTGTTTTGTTTGTTTGTTGTTTTTGTTTTTTATATTTTGACCTGGTTCTCACTTTGCCTACACAGGCCTTAGATTTGTGGTACTATTTCTGCCTCAACCTCTAAAGTGCTAGGATTATAGCAATGATCTACATGCCTTGTGACACATTGCTCATTTAGAAGAAAATGAGGAAAAATTTAGCAAATGAGAAATTAAGAAAGGTTTAGTTTTTTGTTCTTTATCCATTTTTCTTTCTTCTATAAAACATTCATTTATTTTATGTGTGACTGTTTTACCTGAGTGAATGTATGTGCATGTATGTTGTGTGTACTTGGTGCCTGTGGAAGTCAGGGGAGGGTGGCTCATCCCCTGGACCTGGATGGTTGTGAGCCAGCACAGGCTTGTGGAAACTGAACCCAGGTCCTTTGTCAGAGCAGTAAATGCTCTTTGCTGGGGAGGCATTTCTCCAGCTCTGGTTTAGTTTCTTGATGCATTTCAGTTTAGATAGAAAAAAACACTTTGTATAATGTAGCACAAATAATAAAAGACCCAGAGACTGATGTTGGGGTTCAAACTTCAGTCTGAATATCAGAAAAGCAAAGCAACTGGCCACTAGCTTCTTGCCTCTAGCTCAGGCAGACTGGGCTGATCCTGTCTCCATGAGTCTCAGTGTGGCAGGAGAATGAATGCCCGTCTGAGACCTCACTTCTGTCTAATATACTTCCCTAATGTTGGGATGAAAGGTTTGAGCTATAATTCTCTTTTAGACTGATTTAATCGTATGTAGATCTGGGTGGCCTTAGATTTACAGAGATACATATATCTCTTAATCCTTAGTCCTGGGATTAAAGATGAGTACCACCACCTCCTAGCTTCTGGGTGCTGGGATTAAAGTTGTGTGCCTGGCTTCTATGGCTTGTGGCTGACTTTGCTTTCTGAATTCTCAGGCAAGCTTTAATAAATCATAGATAATATATCCCTATGATATAACTTCAGTATTTATTGGTTGATGAGGCAGATCACACCATAGGCCTTTTCTTAGTCTCTATTACTCTCTAGAGTACTGATGTTATAAACCTGTGTGTCTTCACCAGGCAGAAACATGCGTTAGTATGTATGCTTATATTTTAGTGTTGTTTCTGAGCCACATCCCCTGAGATTTCAGTTTTAATGAGCTGGCATGTGGAATTGGGATGTAACATGGTGGTAGAAAGAGCACTTGCCCAGCGTATGCACACTCTGAATTCAGTCCCCAGGACTTCAAGAAAAATAAGGAAAATGAAAGGAGAAAATTGATGATTTAGGTCAGCTAGTCAGTATGATGGTTTAAAATGTAAATTAGTTGACTTCATCTTGTACTCAATTTTAAAAGTAAAATCTGTGTTGAATTTATTTTAGGTCAGGACTGGTTCACGTGTAACAGACAGCGATTCCACAATTCCACAGTTGTCCTTGTCACCCCATGACCCTGAAGTTAAATCATTCTCTTCAATAGCTTATGTGTCTGTGTCTGCCTTCCCTCCCCCAGGCTGGGTATTGGAGAACATTGTTTATAAAAATATTGAAGCAGTTATTGTCTCAGATGTTTGTTTGGCTGAAATCACAATTTATTCATTTTGTCTAGAACACTTACTAGTTACACAACTCTGACACTGCAAAGTACTGTTGGCTTGAGTACTAAATCTCTTTTTATGCAATATGTTTTGTTTCTAAAATTCAAGTTTTGTATTGTGAACATATTGTGCCAACGCAGGACTTCACTTAGCTGTCTGGAGAGGTTTAATTATAGTACAATAAAAATAAACAAAATATTATTAATAAACAAAAATTATTAATAGATAATTTTCTAGAGCTAAACTGAGTTCTGTCATTTTAGCATTGTGTGTGTTTTCAGTTGCACTTATTAAAATCATAGGATTGAAAAACAGGCTTCGGCTCTTTGCTTTTGCTCATCAAGCAGGGACAGACCTCTTGTTACCTTAAGTCCTACTTCCTAGTGCCAAACTGTCAGCCCTGGCATTTTCCTCCTTGCTTACTTTTTTCCTGTCAATGGTAATTATATGAAAGAATAGAAAGTATGAGTCTGGAGATAGTTGTTGAGAGGGGAGGTTGACAGCAATGTTAAAGTTTGGGTTTCTCTGACTTGTGACTTAGTTTACCTACTGCCAAGGCAGGGACCAATCTGACTGTTTGGTTAGGGGTTTTTTTTTTTGTTTTTGTTTTTGTTTTTGTTTTTGTTTTTGACAACTTGAAAACATACTTGAACATGCCATTTGAATTGTTTTTCACAGATGGGTTTAATCTACAGGCATACGTGTGTTCCTTAGCATGTGTGTATGTTGATATGAACTGTTTTCATTGCTGAGTGATAATGTTGTCATAAAGAAAAATATAAAAGTTTGAGTCTTCTTTCTTTCTGTGTTTGTTAATAGGCAGGCAGTGGTTAAAGGATCCCTTCCACATCCTTTTGCCTTGACGTTATTTGAGGACACATTGTACTGGACTGACTGGAATACACACTCTATTTTGGCTTGCAACAAGTATACTGGCGAGGGTCTGCGTGAAATCCATTCTAACATCTTCTCTCCCATGGATATACATGCTTTCAGCCAACAGAGGCAGCCAAATGGTAAGTGATCTGGATTTTTAAATTCCAGGTTGGAACGGCTCTGTAGCACTCCAATGTCTGGCTTTAGTGAGGCCCAGGAGGAGGAAGGGCATATCCAAACTAGGCAGGAGGAAAAAAAGAGAAAAACCATACAAACAGAATTCAGGTTAAACACTAGTCTAAACCCTTGTAGCCTGATACTTTTTATCACATAGTATTTTGTCTTTTATTTGGGTCTGGGATAAGAGCAGTGGAGAAAAGAATTGAATTAAAAAAATTAAGAATGCTAACTTTATATATAAATGAGTTTTTTGTTCATATTTTTCTCACTATTCTTGGATGTATGAGTGTGCTTTAAAAAAAAAATTGATTTAATAGGAAACCTCTGCTAACCCAGCTGATGGATTCTAGTACCTAAGTGTGGAAAATAAACTACCTGCTCAAGCGTTTATATGCTTTCCTTCTTTTCCTTCCATGTATTTTACCTTCTAGCTTTGCTTCTGTGCTTGGTTGCCTTTTACAATGACGTGGGGCTCTGTCTGCTGACAGTGACCCCTTGTAAGAGAGGAATGGGTTTGGGTTTTAAAAGGAATATGAGAATGGTAAATTTTTGGCACTTGTGTGTAAATAAATGTCTGGCGTGTGTCTGAGTATATTTCAAATAGTTTTCCATAGCCAAAGAAGAAGAGTGTTTGGATTTTGAGTTGTGTTGTATTAGTTTTTTCCATTTAGGGAGAGATAATCAAATATTGAATGTGTTACACTGGAGTCTGATGACTGTTAGCCCATAAAAGCATTTTAAAATAGTTGTGTTAATCTACATAAAAATAAAATGTTTATTTAGTCCTTTGTGAACTTCGTATTCTTATGGTTAGTCCTCAAAAAGTCGCCAAACCCCATTTTAAATGGCAGAGTTGATCCTTTGTTTTACTGGTTTGAGAACTTTAGTTATTTTTTATGATGTTCTTTTTTATGTTTATGTCTTATTATATTGATATTTCCATGAAATTACTTGAATATATCTATTCACAAGCTTGGCTGCTTTTTGTATTTTTCCCCAGGTCTGTCTCTTTTTCTTCTTTGTTATTTCTTTCCGATTTTATTTTGCAGTACTAGAGGCTTACCCTAGTTCCCTATTTCTTCTACATTCTAGACAACTACTCAAACCACTAAGCCACAATTTAGCCTTAAAAAAAAAAAAAATAATGATAAAAACGAAAACAGCATCCCCTGTACCTCACACTGGTCCCCATCTCACTATACCTAAGACTGACCTTGTGCTCCCGTTCCCAGGGGGGTTGGGGTGTGCCACTGTGCCTGTCTGTGGTTCACTTTCCTTCCTCTAGTCTGTTGAACTTACTTTTTCATCTTGTTCATTCCAGAGGATGGCTTTCCAACATTCTAATTGTATTTTTTGGCTTTTATATTCTCTACCACAGTGTTTCCTTTCTTGATGTTCCAGTGTTCAGAAACTTTAGCCTTTATTTAATAGTGTTCTCCTTACTGCCTCCCAGGCCTGGTCTCTAATTTTTTATTCTGAAGGCTTTTTACCACACCCCAAGTGTTCAGAATGTCCCCCTTTGTCCTTCAGGATGCCTGTGGGACCCATGCATTCTGTGAGGGTTTTTATTTTTTATTTTTCCTTTAGCTTTTTAAACACCTAGATTAATTTTCTCTTTGGTTGTCTACCCTCTTACAGTTGGCAATGTGGAATATAGTATTTAGCTTCCTTGTTTATTTTTTGGCCACGGATAAGTTTATAAGCTCCACTACAAGAACTTTCTGCTTTTCTTCTTAGTTACGTCTCTTTGGGTAAAAATGCTAAGTAAGTTTTTACTAATTAATTCCTTTCCTTACAGATGGTTGGTAGTCAGGCACCTGGATGAAATTTGGTAGTCATTTTGGTTTATCACAGTTGCTCATGTTATGGTTGTTAACCTTTGTATATCTAAAGTGAGCAAGGTCATCCCTAATCATTGGCATTAATCAGTGTGATTTATATTTGACAGCTACAAATCCATGTGGAATTGATAATGGTGGTTGTTCCCATTTGTGTTTGATGTCTCCAGTCAAGCCTTTTTATCAGTGTGCTTGTCCAACTGGGGTCAAGCTTCTGGAGAATGGAAAAACCTGCAAAGATGGTAAGAGTGTTATTACCCAGGGGAGGGAAAGTGCTGAGAACACTTGGGCTCTTTATGAGCAGCTCTGTATTTCTTTTGTAACTCTAGCTTTGGCTGTGCCTTGGGAGATTATTCACTCAGGTGGTTGGTAGCAGGGATGGCTTATGTTTTGTGGCATCTTTTAGTTTTATTTTATGTTACTTCATTTATTTAGTACTTAGGAAACATCCTGTTTTTGGAAAAAACAAAACCTAAAACAGGTACTATTTCTCCTCTTGACCAAATTTCATAGCCACCCAAATCACCATCTCATAATAGGCATGTAACACTTGTAAATAAAAAAACTGAAGGAAAATTATTTATTAAACTTTTATTGATGAAGACTAAAAATGGGATAGATTAGTTTTTCTATTAAGCTTTTGAAAAGATACTTTTGACTGCTCTTTAATGACAAAGAAATACTTTAAGAAAAACGTTTCACATTGTACTATTGAAGTAACTTTTATTTTTGTAACTCAGCTAGTCCATTCGGCCTCTTCTCCTCACTTTAATTCCCTATAGACAGAGGACATGTTGGAGAAGGGTTAGGGTTAGGACATTGCAAGGGGCCTGTAGTTGGGGAGAACACCAGCGCTTTGCCGTAATGAGGATGCTATTCTTCATTCTTACCCCTATGGGTCACCATTCTCTGGCAACCAGCAAAACCTGGTAAAAACGCTGTCACATGTGCAGTGGCTTCTTGATCTACCTCTGAAAGCCAGGCGCCTTTAATCCAGAGCATGTTAGAGGGCTCCTGGCAAGGAGGTCAGCGACTTAGTGAGATGGAATCGAGTCAACTCAGTGGATGTTTATTATGAGTTGGCGTTGATAAATTATCCTCATAGTCAAAGGTGAAGCTGGCTGACTCTTGTCAGATGGTTTCCATGGTAAACAGTGATTTGGTTTCAGTTTAAACAAAGGGGTTTTTGTAACATTGCTTTTCTGTGTAAACATGAACCTTGACATTGAAAAAGAGAATTTATTTCGGGAGTGAAAGTTTATCTTCTCTTCCACAGTGGTACATATGCACATGCTTTCCCAGTTTTAAATTTCAGATGCATAAGGCACCTAGTAGCCTGAAGGTAACTTTGTTGTTTTGATCACCTTGCTCAAATGAATAGTTCTGTGAATTCTTTGCAAAGTTTGAAATGGCTCTGTTTGGCGGTTAGCAGGGGCACTGAGTTGTGTGGAACCATTTCTGCTTTGCGTGCCATTAGTGGTTGGACTGCATTCCCTCCAGTTCGGAGCTGGTGCATAGTCAGCCGTCCAGTCAAACTGCTGATGTTGAGACTTGCCACTCCTTCCTGATTTTGCAGCTATGATTTCAATTTCATACTTCAGTTTACATGCCAATATTTCTTTACACGCATATTTTAACTGGGATTTCCCCCCCTTGATCATTCAATTGATAGATAACATATATTTTTTATAGTCTCTTAGATGATTACTTTGCTGATCGTTTACTTGAATATTAAAAATAAAAAAGTGAACTTTATTTTTATTTTTAATTATGCTTTCATTGGATACTAATTCATGTTAAAAATTTCAGAAATCAGATTCATAACTCAGTCTTTATTATTATTATTATTATTATTATTACCATTATTATTATTATTATGTTTTTGAAACAGGTTTTCTTCACTGCCTGGCCCTCAGTCTTTATATTTAATGATAGATTATTTGGTACTTATTGACTACCTTTTATGATTAGTACCTTCCTGAATTTTATAACTGTTTATCTTTATTTTTACAGCAACCGTTACACATTTAGCCGAGTCTAGGCTTTGAGCGGCTCTGTATTTCCTCTCAGTTGTACACTACTTGAGCCAGATTCTATTGGCTCAAGTCATCTTAACCACTGCTGCAGTTCCTAGGTTCCCTCTTTGCAGGGCTGCTGCTCCCCTGCACAGTTTCCCTGTCTGCAGGGCCGAGGATAGTTTCATCGAGAGATAATTTGTAGACCATAACATTCTTCTGCTTCAAAAGTCAGTTTTTAACATTCTTGTCCTAGATTTTTATCATTTTTGTGCGTGTGTGTATGTATGTATGTATGTATGTATGTATGTGTGTGTGTGTGTGTGTGCGTGCGTGTATGTGTATGTGTGTGTGTGTGTGTGTGTCTGTATGTGTGCGCGTGGGTGTATGTATGTGTGTGTGTGTATATGTATGTATGTGTGTGTGTGTGTGTGTGCATGTATAAGCATACTTGTGCATGCACATGTCTGCTCATGTGTATGGGTCAGAGAACAAACTCAAGTGCCATCCATCTCTTTTCCCTGTGGAGGCAGGTATGTGGCATGGAATAGGCTGGGTGGTCTGTGATATCTTTACCATTCTGCCTAGATTGCTAGTGTATTACCACCATGACTGGCTTTTGTATGTGGGTTGAGGGTGTCAGACTCAGGTCTTCATGCTTATAAGGCAAACACATACTTTACTATTTTCCCAGCCCTTCTTTTAGACCCTTTAAAACATGCTTCTTGAATAAAGAATCTGTAATTTACAAATTTCTTCTTAACTATGGGGAATGAAATGATAATTGATTACTTTTGCATACCTCTTACATACCTTTGTTGTCCAGGGCTTATCTAGTACATGAAAGCAAGTGGATCGAAACTTGATTTGGAGAGGTTAGCCATTATGGAGTTTGCATTGACTCTTCTGTTTCACAGTATGGTTTTTAGTTCTACTCTAAAGAGCGTAAATTAAACTCAGCTAATTTTAATTCCTGAGGACTTATGCATACTTTATATAGAATGGCTAAATTTTGCCTGTGGCATTGGAATGATTGTTTGATTTTGCTTTGTTGGTTTAGGTGCCACTGAGCTGTTGCTTTTAGCCCGAAGGACAGACTTGAGGCGCATTTCCTTGGATACACCAGATTTTACTGACATTGTCCTGCAGTTAGAAGATATCCGGCATGCCATTGCCATAGACTACGACCCTGTGGAAGGCTATATCTACTGGACTGATGATGAAGTGAGGGCCATCCGTCGATCCTTCATAGATGGCTCTGGCAGTCAGTTTGTGGTCACTGCCCAGATTGCCCATCCCGATGGCATTGCTGTTGATTGGGTTGCAAGGAACCTGTACTGGACAGACACTGGCACCGATCGAATTGAAGTGACAAGGCTCAATGGCACCATGAGGAAGATCCTGATCTCAGAGGACCTAGAGGAGCCCCGGGCTATCGTGTTAGATCCCATGGTGGGGTAAGAGCACTCACATTAGTCGTCTGTTTCTGCAAGTACAGAGGCAGCAGCTGAGTGCACAAGAGCTATGAGGATGTTATTCTCCAGGAAACAGTCACATCAGCTTTAGAATGTGGTCTCAAAGATCATCACTTTTTAAAGATCTTGATTCTCTTCAGTAATTTTTTCTACGCTATTAGACTTGTTGATTTGGATGTGGTGTGTAGACTTTCTCAGATCGTATCATGGTTATAAAAAATGTGGAAAGAAATTACGTTCAGAACTCTGTCATTCCCCCTCTCCCCTGCAGATTTAATTTGATTCTATTTCAGTAGTTACTCTGAGAATTATATTACTTTATGTTCCTTGGTACATGAATGGCTCATTTTGGAAAACCTTGGGAATAGCTTTAGTTTACATGTTTTTGTGAGCAAATACAGTCCAGGGAAGAGACGGCTTTCTCTGTCTTCCCAGTGCTGTTTTACCGGGAGGTGTATTCTGAGGGCTGATACAGTAACAGATGTTATGCCTCATTGTACACAGTACCTTAGAGCCACTTAGACATCTAGGAGCCTCAGGATTGCTTAGTGCCACAGGGAGCGTTAGTTATTTGAGGAATACAGTTTGTCACCTATTTATACTAGGTAACTTTCTGTACCAGATCTGAGAAACCATCAAGCAAGCGTGGTACCTCGTGGGAAGAAGAAGAAATAATTAGAAAAAATATAAATAATATTGGGGGACATTTTTAACCAATTCAAGAGAACAATTTTGATCTGAAAATTTGCTTATATACTGCTGTGATGTTAGAGACTTTGCCAAAGTTTAGGTAGTCCTATGTTATTTTTCCTTCCTTCCTTTCTTCCTTCCCTCCCTCTCTTCCTCCTTTTCTCCCTCCCTCCCTCCCTTCCAATAATAATGTAACATGTGGAATTGGGCTTCCTTTTTTATTTTCTACTTTCAGCTTGATTTTTATGTGCTTCTATAGGTACATGTATTGGACTGACTGGGGAGAAATCCCGAAAATTGAGCGAGCTGCTCTGGATGGTTCTGACCGCGTGGTTCTTGTTAACACTTCCCTTGGTTGGCCCAATGGTTTAGCTCTGGATTATGATGAAGGCACGATATACTGGGGAGACGCCAAAACAGACAAAATTGAGGTTTGTGTCTTTCTTTTTAAAAAATATTTTAAACCAATTTTATAACATTTCTTTTTAAAACATATTTCAAACCAATTTTATAACATTTCTGGGTGAATAGTAGCTTCATTCACATGGTCTCTCAACAGTTGTCTGGGATTCTAGGATGTCATTTCTAGAAATCTTCCTCAGTGTTCACCGTTCTAGGGATAATAGATTGTGGTCCTAATCCTAGGGTTTCTGAGTTGTGTTGCTATAGGAAATGTTATAGTTTCTGGGCTTAACAGCTTCTAGATGATTTGCTTCATTTTAGGTAAAGTTGCTACTTGAATTTCCTAGAGCCAGTTTCTGCAAACCAAAATCATATCAGATCCATACAGGAAAACAATGTCTATCTTTCTGTGTGTAGATATATAGATATAGATTTGTGTGTTTGTGCATGTGTGCGTGGGTGGGTGTGCGCTCATAACGTTTTGTTGTTTTTGGTTTGGATTTGGTAGAATATATTAAATTCTCAATTTGTTACATTAAAAACAAAATTTTTGCTTGTTTATTGAGACATGGTTTCACTGTGTAGTTCAGGCTAGTCTCAGACCTATGATTCTCTTGTGTTAGCTTCCCAGACATGTGGCACCATACCAAATTAAAAACAAGTTTGTTTGTTTGTATTTTAATATTTATTTATTATGTACAGCATTCTGCCTGCATGCCAGAAGAGAGCACCAGATCTCATTACAGATGGTTGTGAGCCACCATATGTGTGTGAGGAACTGAACTCAGAACCCCTGGAAGAGCAATCAGTGCTCAACCTCTAAGCCATCTCTTCAGCCCCTAAAAACAAGTTTTAAATTGATTTGTGGATTATATGGGAGAAACAGCCAGATCGTGGGAAAAAGATTTAAAGTGATGGAATTAAGTTTGTGGGCAGTAGAAGTATGGTGAAAATAATCAGTAGTAAATATTGTAATAGAGTGTCTTGTAAATGGCACATCCTTATGCTGAATGTGGACTAGGCTGTCCTTTTGGGAATTTGTGGCTTTTCATATAAAGAACTTTGAAGAAAAGACCTCTATAAAGGCAGCCCCTTGCACATTCCTTATGGATCCAGTTTGGACTGTGGAACAGTTATTTAAGAAAGATAATTTTGAGGAGTTTGATGGACACTCAGGGAATAATGAGTTAAGGGCTTTCCTTTCAGAGTGGAGACTTAAAATTGAAAGAAAAACAAACATTAATACATCACCAATCTCAACTATTGGCAATTACATTTCCCCCCTTACAGCTGGTTTCCATTAGCCGAAAGTTTTGTATGGTATAACTGTAACGTTTCTCCTTGACTAGAGTTTTGGTGCACCATCCCCCATCCCATCCATTCCAGATTAGTATTTGGATCTTCAACAGCTGGAGGGGAGTGGTAACATAACAGAAGTGATAGATTCCCGTTTCAGATGGGTTGCTAGCGTGTTTGCTTACTTCTATATCACTCACCCTACGTGGGCACATAGAAAAACAGATAAAAGTTCATGTTTCCATGTGTCCCAGAGGTGTCTAGTCCTGGGTTTTATACAAGGGGGAAAATGCTTGATTTATTATCACCTCGAGGGTTTGTTTTTATTATTTTTATTTCTGTTTTTGTCTTTTTTAGTTTATTGTGATTGGCTTGATAAGAAAGGTGTTGCTTCTTGCTGGGAAGATGTTGGTCCTCTTTCCCACTTACCCTCAGGGAAGGCTCCCCGTTTTCCCCCTGGAAATATTGATGTGCTTTCACAAGTTAAATGTCGCTGCTCCTGCCCTTTCTTAGACACGTCTAAAGCACAGCAGTTACGCCTGTTCATCGCCACTGCTTCCTTTCTTTCCTTCTTTTTGTCTTCCTTTGATCTTGCCTGTGTTGCCCAAGTTTGGTTGTCCTGAGCTGCAGTGATTTTTGTGCCATAGCCTCAGAGGATTGGGACTTAGTGTGTCACTATACCTTGCGTGTTTATCCTCTTTTACACTAATGTGTAAAGCTGCTGATGGATAACAGACTGAGTTGTGAAAGGAGAGCACTTCATTTAAATTCGTCTTACCTACTTTGAGGAGGAAAAGCATTCATTTTCTGTTCCGAGCCTGGTAGTGATTATGGAAGCCTGTGCTCCCAGCGCGCCCATCTCCACGTGCTTGAGGGTAGGCAGAAAGTATTAACCTTGCCCCTTTGGGAAAGGTGAGTAATTTAAAAGTTTAATTGTTAGACTGTTGTTAGATAGCAGCAGTTTCCAGGTGCTTCCTGTTTTCCAAGAGGACTTCCTCGCTCTGTCACACTGAGGACTGGGAGCTGCTCATTCCTGGACTCTGAGGGACAATCAGGCCGTGGCCCTGTTTGCTTCTGAAGACACTTAAGAAGAGATAGTTATCTGGTAAATCATTCTGTGGCACAATAATTTCTTGTGTTTTGAATGGAGGACAAAGAAATGCTCTGAATATCTGGGCCTTTGCTCCCTCAGTGGCTGGGGCTTGGAGCTGCTTCTCTTTCTGTTGAAGTGGGTGGTGCTGGTTGGTTGAGTTGACGAAGGATTCAGAGAAATGAGGGAGAAAGCACAGGGAGCCGTAACTTTCAGACTAGACTCTTCCTTACAGAGTTGTTGACAAGTAGACTAGATTTGCTTGACCCTCAGAGTGGCCCCTGCAGATAGAGGCAGGGCACAGGATGTTGTTAATGTCACTGAAAGACAGCTGGCGCCGTGCTTCTTCCATGTAAAGATATGGAGGTGAGGGCAGTCTGCTCCCTTAGCTCAGCAGCTGCTGTGGGTGGTGTTTAAAGGTGCAAGCTGGTGCTTGCCCTGCTGTTCCTGCAGTCCATGGGAATGCGCCCATCATCTGTGAGCAGACCTTCTATAGCGTTTACACTGTTCCGCAGTCTCCCAGTCTTTACTGTAGCATCTTATGGCTTCTTGTATTAGCAGAAAGAAGTTTTAATTTTTCTGCTAGAGATGTCAAAAACCTTTATGTCTCTTTGATATGACCTTACAGTTGTTGGAAAACCATTGTAACTCTGAAACATTTACATCTGCTTGGTAAAGTGTCATTGCCCCAAACATAGTTCCCATGAAGTAACTGCAGTCTGCATTACTGCTTAATAATAGCAAAGACATGTCATTGGTGCGTTAAATTGTTCCTTGCATGGTATAAATTAAGAAAGTGCTGGTAATTTTCCCCCCTCTTTTTAGTCTTTGGGAATGGTTCCCTACATTGCCCAGGTTGGCCTCACCCTCCCTCTCCTGCCTTGGCCTCCCAAGGATTGGGACACTACAAAAGTGCATCACCCTATCCATTTATGCTGTGTTTCCTTGAGGATGCTTTCATTTAACTAATTAAAAAAATAAGTTCTGACTATTCTTTTTCAAAATAATAATAATTTCTTGACAATTTGTTTTTACCGGGCTTTTTATTTGTTCCGTCTCCTATTCTGAGTTTCTACTCAGAGTGTAACAACACTCAGTAGTTAGAACTAAAAAGATTTTCCTTTTGAACATGTGCAGATTGGCTTGAAATCTCTTATTGTAAGATCCTTCACTTTGATACTACATTATCCATAGGTTACGTAGTCCAGATCTGATCATACATGGCACTGTTTTTTGGTGGGAGGCAGACAGATTATTAGAGCCCTCCGTACCAAGCAGTTTTGAATAAAGAGGTATTATTGTCTGTGTTGTGTGTTGAAAACTTGGCAGTTGGTGAATGTTCTGTTTCATATTCTGAACCTGAAATTGCTAGGCTACATTTTCCTCTGATGACAACTTCCTCTGTTTTATCAATACCCAAAAAGGAAAATTCCTTTCCAAGTATTCAGATTTCTCTTAAAGGAATTTCTTTGTCTTAAATTTCTAGCCGACCTAACGTGAAAGTCTGTTGGGACCCAAGGCTCTGTCTGTGCTGCTTTTCTTTACTGTTGGTTTCTAAGATTAAGAAATTATAACAATCTTTTGTTAAGAAAAAGCTCTTGATTTTATATGCCAAGTGTCAGTGAGTACTTCTTTTTGAGTCTTCGACAGTTTATAATATTCATTGTTCAGAGTTCCTTACAATTGATTATACTTTCAATTTGAGAAATCGAGATAGCGTATTTATAAATTCCTGAATCTTTGCCCATTTGCTCTTATTTGCCATGCTGCGTGTGTGAATATTACGTTTTCCTCGACATCTTCCTGACGTCTGATCAGAGAAGAATTGTTAAAAACTCTGTTGTTAGGTTCTTCAAGCATGGTCTTGCCTTATTCTATCATTTTATGTCCTTTAGGGGTACATAGGAGTTTGTGAATTCCTGTTGAAAGGTTGTTGATACAATAGTCATTGAAACATTTTTTAATGTGTTACAACCTACAGCAGCCAGAGCAGTTAATCAGCCGCTGGTGTGCTGTTGAAGAGAGCCTTCATGGTGGGCGTGATAGCTCTCCTGAACTGCCACAGTAAACCCTGTAGCCTCACCAGGGGAAGCAGTTCACTTCAGTTAAGGACATTTCACCCATACAGTTCAGAACAACCTAATGCATCTTGGTACTCAACATTTTAGTAGCCTGTTGTTGAACTTGTTCCTGAACCATTTTAAAAAATGTTATGCTGTTTTGGTTTTACATCTTGTGTTTAATATAAAATCACTTAATATGTACACTGATGTTTTTTAGTTTCAGTCCTTTTCTTTTTAAAGTTCTTTATTCCTTGGCTGTAGGCATAGCTCAGTGGGATAGCACTTGCCTAATATGTACAAGGCCCCGAACCATTGACCATCTAAAATTACTTCATCTAAAATTACTTCATTCCTTTAGGCTTTGGACTTTCAGGGGAAAGGGGGCACAACTTGTGTGTGTGTGTGTGTGTGTGCGCGCACGCGCGTGCGCGTGCATGCACGCGCGCCTGCATGTGTGTCTGCATGCTGGAAGAGGGCATCAGATCCCATTGTAGGTGATTGTGAGCCACCATGTGGTTGCTGGGAATTGAACTCAAGACCTGTAGAACAGTCCTCTTAACCACTGAGCCATCTCTCCAGCCCCTATCTTACTTTCTTAACAAATGAAGTCTGCACCTTCAAGTTTATGTCAGTGTTTAGTAGTGAAGAGTGGTAATCCCAAATTATTTTTTGAAACATTTTACAATACTGGGCCCTTACCTTTGTTATTTTTATATTTAAATGAGTGTTCCTAGATAACTTACATAATCTTTAGTGTTTACATTTTGGCCATAAGACCATTTGAACCAAATAATAGCTAGGGATCTTCTTAGCTATAGCATTTCTGGTGTTTATTGTTAACTGTCTGTTCTGTTAGGAAAGGATAATTTACTTTGCCTTGGGAGAATTACTCAAAGGGACTTGGGTTTGTATGTGCTGCATAGTTAATCGCTATTAACATAAAGAAGCTGGTTGGGAGCTGTAGCTCTTTAGTATCTCACTTTCTCTGAAAGGACCTTTCCTGTTAAGTTGTCCGTGGCTTCTCTTAGGGGAGGTGTGGCCAGATGTCCATTCACTCCAGAGAGCAGACCAGTGGCAGACCGAGGAAACGGTTCCTTTCAAGTCCAGCTTGGTGAGCCTATGAGCTTAACTTGAGGGATCATCCATGGGAGCATGAGTAGTAATTTACAGGCAACACCACCAAAGAGCCTCCAGGTGGGACCTCATGCACTGTTTTCTTGAGTGCCTTATTTAACTCGTGAATCCTTCATTGGCGCCCATCGAGCTCCCCCTCCTATAATGGAATGTTAATGAGGATGGCCTGTGGGAAATCATAGCCACTCCGATTTCAAGACTGCAATGGCTTTGTCGTGTCCAGATGACAATTTCATAGCTCCTGTATACAGTCTCTCCATTACTAACAAAAGTAGTAGGTTAAATAAATGTTTAAAGCTATTGTTTGATGCTTGTCAAATACATTTTTTTTAAACTAATAGAGTCTGTGTAAAATACTATTTTAGGGGCTGAAGACTGCTTTTGTGGGTTTTTTTTGTTTGTTTGTTTGTTTTATTTGTTTTTACATGTAGGAACCTACTGTAGTTTTAAAAAGTCATTGATATTTTATTTTTACTGTCTTTAGAAAGGTTGGAAAGTATAGGTGACTAAGTAATGGCAAAAGATCAGTGCTTGGAGAGCTCCTTGCAGAAGACTGAGTAGTTAACAATGTAGGAGTTTTGACTTTCTACAGCAACTTGTAGTTATCAACAAGTATTTAAAGATTTCATCCCTGTTCACTTTGAAAGTCCTTTGTGATAAAAAAGGAAGGAAGGGAGGGAGGGAGGGAGGGAGGGAGGAAGGAAGGAAGGAAGGAAGGAAGGAAGGAAGGAAGGAAGGAAGGAAAAGAATTCTTCAACTTGCCCCTTGTCCACTATTCTACTTTAAATGTGTTCTGCAATGCAAAAACTTAGACCTGCAAAGAATGTGATGGTGCAAGCTTAAAGGGCTGGGGATGTGTGAGGCTCTGGTACCAGAACCCAGGGACATAACACTGCCACAGCAAAATAATCCAAACCTGTAATTTATTTGTTAAACTAATTTTTTAGCTCTCATAACTTGGCTTTGATAATCAGTAAAGACCTGTAATACCAACCTCTATGTTTCAGCTACTGTGTTAATCTTAGAGTTTTGAAAGTGAATCATTCTACACTGTCTGAGTTACTTTCCTGTTCTAATAAGACACCATGAACTAAGTGGTTTACAGAAGGAAGGGTTTTTTGGGCATTAGTGCTGCAGAGATGTTAGAGCCTATTAGTGTCCTAAGGAGCAGGCAGCAGGCAACGGAGCAGCTCAGCATTCACCACTCTGCCCACAAACAGGAAGCAGAAAGGTGAGGTTGGAATGGCACAGATCTTAAAACCTCAAAGACCTCAAAGTCCACTCGGGGACCTAGTCCTCCAGCAAGGCCACACTTCCCAATCCCCAAAGAGCTTCCACCAGGGGACCAAGTGTTCAAAGACTCATGGGAAGATCTCACTCAAGCCATCAAAAATCTCACCAGCTTACAGGTGATGTGTTGATGTATGTGCTTCTTGGGTTTTCAGAGTTTTGCTGCTTTTACAAAAGGAAGCCGTTTTCAAATCTCATAAAATTAGCCATTATTTGTTTCTAAAATTTGTTCTTACACCAAAGATCTTTGTTCCTTCTGTCCCAGTCTCCTCTATCTGAAAATTCAGGAATATTAATTGTTTTTTGTTCAGTTAAGTCTTTTATTTGCTGAAGGAAAAGAATAGAACTCATTTCCTACTCCCAGCATAGGACTTAATTTTAAACCTGTTCACTTTGAATGATTTCAGACTTAAAATCGTTTTCAAGAACCATGTCACATAATCATAATGCAGTTATCAGCACGAGGAGGTTAACACTAGTGCCATTTTTTGTAATTTCTGTATTGAATCCTCCTATAGGGAAGTACATGTTCTTCTCTCCTACCAATTTAGCCTGCTGTTTACATGTGCGCTCATAGCTGCTGGTGTAGTCATTTAAGACAGTTTCACTGTTTCATGAATTGTTCCCAGATTCTAGTTGGCTTTAGTTCCCCTTTTACAGACCTCATTTTTTTTTTTAAGTTATAAAAACATGGACAACAGACATTATCTTAACATTTTTAAATGTAAGTACAGCAGATCTTTTTAATAATTTTCATCATCTACAACAATTATAGCCATCGAAGAGTAGCTTTCCTTTTCCTGTTTACCTTTTCCAGTATGAAGCAGCCACCATTTTGGTGTTACTAAGACAGTGGAGTATTATGTCAATGGCACTTGTTCTTGTCATGTGATCACTTCCATGTTTTAAAATTATTATAAGGCTGAGTAATATTGCATTGTGTGTACATAGACCACGTTGGTGTGGCATTGCGTGTATATAGGCCATGTTAGTGTAGCATTACATGAGTATAGGTCACGCTGGTGTGCCCTGTCCATCTGCTGATGCACATTACCTTTGCTTCTACCTCTTGGTTGTTGTGAACAGTCTACAACAAATGAAGTCTACGTGTTCTTGGAGATCTAGTTTTCATTTCTTGTGAATATGTACCCAGAAAAGGGATTGCTGGATCATACCATTTAAGTTTTTGAGGAGTCTCTGTCTTTTTAAAGCCACTTATATAGCAGTGTAGCCTAGCCTCATCTGACACCCCTCAGCTGCATCCTAGAATCTGTTATTTTCCAAGGACCTCTGATTCTTTTTAAAGAGTATTTAAAATCCGTATCTGGGTATAAGTTGTGTTCACTGAACAAGGGTCAACCAATCTGTCTTTTAATATTAAGGTATTTTAAGTGATGCATTTACTACTTGGATTGCAAATAGAATTTACTTTAGCTGTGTTTGAAAAGAATAAGAGGAAATTGAGGTAATTTTCCATGTTAACATGTTAGTGTTTCTTGATTTATTTGTGACTTCAAGACTATGGAACACTCTGAAATATTTCATACATCACTGAGAATAATTAACTGTGTTGTTATTATTCATCATAATGATGCCTTTATCTGGAAATCCGTTTGTTGTTTTAAGACGGTTTCTCAGTGTAGCCTTGCTTGTCCCAGAACTGTGTGTAGACCAGGCTGGCCTTCAACTCAAAAGATCACCTGCCTCTTGCCTCCTGAGTGCTAGGGTTAGAGGCATGTGCCTCCCTTCCTGTTTGGCAAGCAGTTATTAATTATCTAGTTTGCCTGAGTAATTCAGGTTTAAACAAATATGGTCACAACAGTAACTCTTAGCTCTATCTGAAAAAGGAGCCTGGAAATGTCTAATTCTAAGTAAGCATGATTACTTTCAGTTGTGATATAAAATTATGTAGTATAATTAACACACTCAAATTCTATTTCCATGATAAAAACATGTGTATATTCAGATGTAGGTTGCCTTGGCCTAGGTTTAAGAATTTAGAGGGTGATACCTTAATTGCCTACCCAGAGTTTTAAACAGTTGTATGGTATCCCTTAATTTTGCCTGCTGTGTTCAAAGCATTCCTTTGTACTTGTCATTTTCCTGTATCTTCTGGTCTGGTCTTGAACTCTAGTAATCCTCCTGCCTCAGCCTCTTGAGTACAGTATTCCCTCTCCTACCCTCTCGCTCTCCCAGTTTATTCTACTTTTGACAATGATGTTTTATTGCAGTTACAGTTAGGTATTTAGGAAGTTGTATCAAAGATAAATACACTTCTAAATCCTGATTATAGCTTTCTTAATACACAAACTCTTAGTGACCTGTTTTGTTTTGGTTATTGACTGGAATATTTAAAACAGAATGATTCATTTAAAGCAGAGGTTCTCAACCTTTTTAATGCCATAACCCTTGAATACTTCCTCATGTTGTGGGGACCCCCAAACATAACATTATTTTGTTGCTACTTAATAATTGTAATTTTGCTACTTGCTATAGATCATATATAAATATCTGGTACACAAGCTATCTGACATATAACCTCCAATGGAATTGCAACCCACAGGTTGGGAACCACTGGTTAAGAGCATAACTTAAGTCTACAATGTGGAACTTTGTAGATCACCATTCGCTGTTCTGCTGTCATGTGTTCCTTCAACATGTCTAGTCATGTGAAGTTACATAGGAACAGTTTTAGTAGCTGACGGGCAGCTTTCCAAAATTCCATGGGTAAATCTGTGTTAACATTTAATTAGCTGATGAAGCTGCTGAAAAACTGGATGTGATGCCTATAGGAAGTTTGCCATTACCTGGTCTTTGTGCGCCTGGTATTATGGTTTGCCTACATCTATTGCCTGTTGTAGCCTATATTCTCACGTGGTTACCAGGATTTGGGAATGCCTTAGAATGTTAAACCTCACACCACAGTGTGGTGGTAGCTGCTGAACCACTGAAGACTCTAGTTCAGATTTGGAGTTAGATTTTAGAAATGACAGAAGTATAATTTCAGTTTAGCTAATTAAACTAGTCTGAGGTAATATAGTAAAACACTCTCAAGGGTTGCCAGATATAATTAATGACGGCTTAGTTTTTAAAGTATAAAAGTTATCTTTTGGAATTACCTAATTTTTTTTGTTGTTGTTGTTCAGGATTCAGATACAAATGAGCTTATACCATGAGTTGCTTTATTTTAAATGTAAAGGGCTTAAAATCATATGTATAAATCTAATAATCTATCCCAAACTCTTGCTTGTTGGCTTTAGAACTTGATAGTGATTTTCCTGGAGACCAAGCAGCTTGTCCCTCTGCCATGCTGCTGCTGCCCACCACAAGGGCAGCATGGCTGATCCAAGACCACTGTTTCCTAATTGGAATGTCACCTCTGCAGAAGATGGGTTTCAGAAATCCTCGGATATTACAGAGGGATACATCATTCTGTAGATCGTAGTTCTTACCGTCAGGCCTGCTTAAGCTGTTGATCCTTTAATCTCTTCAGAGGAGCCTTTTAATTACCCTCTGCATCATAGTAACAACAAAAGTGATAAGCACATTTATTCCTCACAGCAATTATCATTATTGTTATTATTTATTCAGAGGCCCTTGGACTTGTTCCTTATCTCCTTCCCTTCATTTCTGTGGTTATGGAAAACTTCAGGCACATAGAAAGCAGAATAGAGATAATCATGAGCCACCCAGATGTCCGTGCTTGGCTCACCCAGAGTGCTGCACAGCTAGCTCAAGGGAGGGGTTCTTCTATTAATGTGCCTGAACTGCTAAGACTGTTTGAGATTAGGAGAGACAGAACAGTAAGGCCTTTTAGTTACTTTTACACACATCAGATAGAGATGTAAGGAGAATGATTTTAAAGTGTATTTTTTGCCATACCCTCGATTCTAAACTGAAGGTAACAGGCAAGGGAGAGAGAGGGCAGGGTTATAAATTTAAAATGGAAAGCACTAAATCCACTATGTGCGGTGCAGTCACCTTGTTGAATTTGAATCCCACATGGTCCAGTGTGAAGCCACTAGCCAGATGTGTGAATGTAGCGTTTACAGTATGGCTTGTCTGTAAAATACAGAGTGAGAGATCCAGAATGAAAACAGAATATCCTAAAACCTAGTAAACGAGCTTAGTATTTATTACACCGAGAGACAACATTTGGCCAGTCAGATTGAGTCTATAATGTTGTATTTGTTTATTTTTACTTTTAAAAATGTGTTTTCTAGAAAGCTTGTAATTAAAAGCTAGGCGTGGAGGCATACATAGAAAGCCACAGCAGTCTGAGGCCAGGACTGGGTGGGCTGCATAGTGGGAAAGATATTGTTTCTGTATACCAAATAAAAAGAAGTTAAAATTTCCAAATCACTTTGCTCATGCTTGTGAATTGTATTTTATTTCTCTTGTACAACATTGTTTTAGGTCTGATTCTTTTGTAAAAATTACAACAAATGAGAGCAGGGAGACTAAGGAATTAAGAAACAAAATATGAACATAATTATGTTAAAATATTTAGCACATTTTAATTACATTGACTAACTTGAAGTATTGTCTGGTTCATTCCTTCCCCCTACCCTCCCAAAATCCTTTTAACCTTTCTTAAAATAATAATAATAAAAAAGGACATCTTTTTCTTATTCTTTGGCAATTTCATACATATATATATTGTGTATCTTGAACATATCCATGCCCAGTTTTCCCTTCCCAAACCCCCTACACATATCTCACATGTCCCCCTCCCTTTCATATCCTTTCATATTTCATATAAAATCCCGCTGCCTGCTGGAGTATTGACTGACCTTGTTGGCTTGATCTTGTGTAAATGAACATAGCTCTTAGCTTCTTAGAGTAAGATATTGGGGGAGAGGTTAGAAGGAGTGCTCCTGAGATGGGGGGGTAGAAGGAGTGCTCCTGAGATGGGGGTAGAAGGAGTGCTCCTGAAATGGGGGGTAGAAGGAGTGCTCCTGAGATGGGGGGAGGTTAGAAGGAGTGCTCCTGAGATGGGGGGAGAAGGAGTGCTCCTGAGATTGGGGGTTAGAAGGAGTGCTCTTGAGATGGGGGTAGAAGGAGTGCTCCTGAGATTGGGGGGGTTAGAAGGAGTGCTCCTGAGATGGGGGGGAGAAGGAGTGCTCCTGAGATTGGGGGCGTAGAAGGAGTGCTCCTGAGATGGGGGGTAGAAGGAGTGCTCCTGAGATTGGGGGGCGTAGAAGGAGTGCTCCTGAGATGGGGGGTAGAAGGAGTGCTCCTGAGATGGGGGGTAGAAGGAGTGCTCCTGAGATGGGGGGGGTAGAAGGAGTGCTCCTGAGATGTGGGGTAGAAGGAGTGCTCCTGAGATGGGGGGGGTAGAAGGAGTGCTCCTGAGATGGGGGGGAGAAGGAGTGCTCCTGAGATGGGGGGAGAAGGAGTGCTCTTGAGATTGGGGGGGAGAAGGAGTGCTCCTGAGATGGGGGGGTAGGAGTGCTCCTGAGATGGGGGGGAGAAGGAGTGCTCCTGAGATGGGGGGAGAAGGAGTGCTCCTGAGATGGGGGGAGAAGGAGTGCTCCTGAGATTGGGGGGGAGAAGGAGTGCTCCTGAGATGGGGGGGTAGGAGTGCTCCTGAGATGGGGGGAGAAGGAGTGCTCCTGAGATGGGGGTAGAAGGAGTGCTCCTGAGATGGGGGGGTAGAAGGAGTGCTCCTGAGATGGGGGAGAAGGAGTGCTCCTGAGATGGGGGGTAGAAGGAGTGCTCCTGAGATGGGGGGTAGAAGGAGTGCTCCTGAGATGGGGGGTAGAAGGAGTGCTCCTGAGATGGGGGGGTAGAAGGAGTGCTCCTGAGATGGGGGGTAGAAGGAGTGCTCCTGAGATGGGGGGGGGAGAAGGAGTGCTCCTGAGATGGGGGGGGGAGAAGGAGTGCTCCTGAGATGGGGGGGGAGGAGGAGTGCTCCTGAGAACAAAGCTAGCTGCAGCTTTCCAGGAACTTGACTTTCTGTCTAGTCTTCTGAAGATCTTAAGAAGACTTTATTGTTAGTTTTACCAGATGTTGCTTTAAAAAAAAAAAAAAATGAAACAAACTCTCCCCCTTTAAAAACATGAGATTTCTTAGTGTTTCTTACTCCTAACAACATTGCCAGTACTTAGAGCATGTCTGACATAGATCTGATCTGTTTTGTCGAGGATCCCTGCACCTGTATTTCTAAGACCCATAAAGCATTGAAGGCTTAGCATGGTGTGGTATCTTTGGTTGCTGGTCTTTGCTGTGTGGGGGGGGGAGGGGGGAGGACAGGGCAAGGAGGAGGTGCTCGTTTTGTTATTTTGTTTTGGTTTCTTACTGTTTTGGGGAGAAAAAAGTAAGATCTGGCAATGACATAGAAACGTATCATGTGAGATACATTGTTAAGGTTTCTAAATATCAGAAAAAGGTGAAATAATTATAGCTGGCAGCTGGTCCAAAGACTTTTAGGTAGGAGGTTTTGTGTGTGTGTGTGTGTGTGTGTGTGTGTGTGTGTGTGTGTGTGTGTGTGTTGTTTTAACTTTTATTACAGTGTCACAGGAACACATTTTGGTAGCCATAATTCTGTGTCTTAAATTAGGTAACTTTAGCATAGAGTGGATAGTGATTAATAAGGGCTGTCTGAAATATGGCTTTGTTATACCATTCTCCTTAAAGGGCTTTCCAAGCATTGTTTTCTGTAGTTGCTTTTATCCTGGTATTTAATACATACACAGTGAAGCCTGATGCTGTCTCAGAGTTCTCTGTGAGTTCTTTCTGCTTCAGTTAATTCTTTTCTTCTAGAAATACCTTATCTCTCTGTCAAAATTCTAGCTCCTTAAGATGAGTTCCAGCCACCCTGGCTGGTCTCTGTAGTCATCTAAGAGGGGTGTTGACTGTAAATACAGCTCACCTCCTTGACCAGGCTGGTATTACCTTAGGCGGGAGAAGCTTTGTTCTCAGTTACCTTAGCCGTCATCATGCCTTTGGTGGTGACTTTGCTGTATTGGTTGCATTTATTAACGTTTGATTTAGGGAGAGGTGGGTGGAAAAGTCACCCAGCTGGCAAAGTGTTCCTTTTGTGTACTTACCTAGTCTTCCTGAGTAGCAGAAGCAAATAGACTGAAGTTAAGAAGTAGGAATACAGCTGCAGCCTCCTCACAGCTGTCCCCTGGCTCTCAGGATGTCATAGACCTGCATTAGTCTCATCCTTTTAACAGTGTGGTTAGTTTGGTCTTTTATTTCTATATACTCTTATGTACTTAGTTTTATTTTATGCTATATTGTAATAATTTTATCTATCATACTTAGGTATTAAAACATTTTAGTAAAATAAATTTAACCAGGAGGAACTAACATTTACCAAGCATCTACTGTACATTTGTCACTGTTACATATGTAATGTCATTTTAATTACTTTTTGAATAATCAATGTTAGTTCACTTGCTACCCAGTGTAGAATCTGAACTCAGTTTAACTGTCTCTGTCACTATTACTTGCTATCACTTGAGATTTAAAAATAAAGAGAGCAGAGGACTTAAGAAAGGGTAGTTATTAAACAGATGAAACAGAATTATATGAGTTATTTTGAATTGAGGCTTTAATTTTTTATATGTGATTTTAGCCTATTACCCAGATTCATACCTATATCATCCAATATAAAAAAATTTTTTGTATGTGTGTATGAATATTTTACCTGCATGTAAGTATGTATATCATGCATATGCCCGGCGCTACAGAGGCCATAAGAGGATGTTAGATTCCCTGAAATGGGAGCTACAAAAGGTTGTGAGCTGCTTTGTTGGTACTGAGAATAGAACCTGGATCCACTGAAAAAGCAGCCAGTGTCCTTAACCACCGAGCCGTCTCTCCAGCCCCTAATCGTTTTTTAAATTAAAACTTTTTATTTTGTGTGTGGGGTTGCTGGTGTATGTAGCTACATGTAGAGGCCAGAGTCAATCTCAGGTATCATTCTCAGGTGTTGTCTAACATGAGACAGGGACCTGTAGGAGCTCATTGAGTAGGGTAGGCTATCTGGCAAGAAAGCCACCACAGCCTCCCTGTGCTCCCCTTCCCAGTGTTGGGAGCCTGTGCCACCATACCGAGCTTTCATGTGTTTTCTGGGCGCAAACAGGTCCTTGTGCTTATGCTGCAAGCCCATTACTGATGAAACTGTCACCACAGCTCTCAGCCATCTTGCATTGCAGCCATTCATTCATTCATTCATTCATTCATTCATTCAGATGACAAGCAGAAACTGTGCAGGGTGGTAGAGCTAAAAGCAAAGAATTAGTAGATCCTGTAATATTTTTTGAAGTAGAAATATAAATTTTATTTTACAACATTTGGTATTAGTCATCTCATTTGTACTTTTAGACCATCAAATTCACTTTAATAAGATGAGATAGTAGTGCATTTTCCTGAGGAGGCAGCTGGAAATACTACCATTGAAACTAATCAGAAAGCCAGTGTGCCAACATATTTCTGTAAGTCTAGCATTTTGGAGACTGAAGTAGGATGTTGGAGGGTTCCAAACCCTTTGGCTGTATAACAGGAGCCTCTGACCAAACAAATATACAAAGACCCTAATTTGACCTTAAGCTAGAATTTACAGACCTCCCTCCCTCCTTCTCTCCTCCCTCTGTGTGCTAGTCAGCTTGTGTGTGTGTGTGTGTGTGTGTGTGTGTGTGTGTGTGTGTGTGTGTGTGTGTGCGCGTGCACGCGCGCGCGCATTTGGAAGTCAGAGGTCGGTGTCAGAGATGTCTTCCTCAGTCACTTTTTGAGGCCGTGTCTCTCACTGAGCTGGAGCCTCACTGATTAGGTAGGCTGCCTATAGGCCACCTGTCTCTGCCTCCCCATCACTGGGATTATTAGGCCGTGCCTGGCTTATTGTGTGGGTGCTAGGGATGCCACCAAAGGTCTTTGTGACAGGCAATTTCTTAACTGAGCTGCCCCTTCAGTCCTAGAACTTAAGGTCTGTAAGTTTTCTATATAAGTTAACAGAAGAAATAGGGTTGACTCAGAATCTTTGAAATCTATTAATCTTGAAAAATATGAAGTAAGAATTTGGGGTGGGGGAAGGAACCAGTGAAATAAATAGAAATGAAAAACAACTTCACTATTAAAAAACAACAACAAAACCCCCAGATTTTGGTGAATCAGTTTGGTGGCGTTTCAGTGGGTGTGTGAGGATACTGAGTATGAAAAGAAACAGAAGAACTTAGGGACCGAGGAAAGGAGAGGGTTGGAAGTCAGTTTTAGTAGTTCATCTGAGTTACAGTTTGGAGTCCTTTTCAGCAAGTTAAAGAAATTAATGAGAGGAGGAGGAGGCTGTTGTCACAGATCATATGCAAATAATATGGCAATAAAATGGGGACAAGTGATTAACAGTGGGTGTGTAGAAACTTGTATACACGCTTCCTGAGATGTTATGTTAAAGTACAAGGGGAGCTCCTGGGAAGTATTGGGAGGAAATCCTTGACATGTTTGATGGAGCTTAGAGAGCTTCCTATGATGCATGAAACCCTGCATGCCAACTCCACTCTGGGGTGAGTAAGAGTCAAATAATCTTATTAAGATGGGGACATAATGGGGCTGGATAGGTGGCTAGCTATTAGGTACATTTGCTCTTCTTCTAAAGGACCCACGTTCAGTTCCAGCACCCACATTGGTCTGCATCTCCACCTTAGCCCCCCTTGAGTGCCTGCATTAATGTGTGCACACCCTCATGCAGACACAAACACCTAAACATAATGAAAAATAATAAAAATAAATCTTAAAACTTGCCCTGCCTAAGACATGTTTTCAATTTGGATATTTAGTAAGGAAAGTTTCTTCCTGACAAAGCTGAGAGTCGTAAGAGAATAGAGTTCTTTCTGTGTCTCTGACTTGAGAAAGGAATGGAGAACGTGTCCTTTCACCTAGCCCATTGTGTCTTGCCACGGATTTAAAAAATTGGGGGAGGAGAGCGTTTGTGGTTCAAGTAGTAACTAGGATTGAGAGTGAGGGCATTGTATAAATAAGTTCTCTGTCTGTTGTTAGGAAGTTGGTTTGAGAGCTCTGCACAGGTAATTTCTAGCAGTCCTCACAATCCCATTTTAGGGTAGTGGTCACGGATATTTTAAAAGTGATCTAAGCTGGGAGTGGTGCCATGACCCTGATATCTGAGCACTAGGGTGGCTTGAATCAGAGAAATCTTAAGTTAGTGGCCATTCTGGGCCATATTATGATATCCTATCTCAGAAAAAGAACACTAAAATAAATAAAATGTTAATTCTAACCCTTTATATATTACAGGCTACTTCTAAGAGCCTGGGTAAAACTGTAAGCGCTGGAGAGTGAAGAGGAAGGTTTTTATAGACGTGATGGTAGCAGCCACAGTAATTATTTTTTTTCTGAAATCACGGTTAGATTCTTCCTACATATGACTTTGTGCCCTCTAGTCCTCTCAAGTAGGCAGTCTTTTTCTTTTTTCTTTTTTTCCTTTTTAATGAGCAACACATATTTTGTAGTAGGAGAAACCAAGAGTTTAAAAATAAACACTTTAGGACTGGAGAGATGGCTCAGCCATTGAAGGCTAGGCTCACAACCAAAAATAAACACTTTAAGCATTCATGTTAAAAGAGTACAAATTGTTTGTGAAAGCCAGGCATACAGACAGGGTAGTTTCTCTTGCTTTGCTTTATTTGTGATAAAAGTATTCATCTCACCCTGTCCCCAGTTTAAAAGCCACTTACCTTTTACAGGCCTGTTGCTAGGTGCTTGAAAAGTGAGTAGGAGGAATCTGAGGCCCTGCTAGAGTGCACTCTCATGTGAGACACAGGAAGAAATAGCCGACTCCCTGTCACTGCTTACCCTTTCCCTCCGCACACTCTTGGTATTGACCTAAAGTAGAAAGGGGTCTCAGCAGTTACAAAGCACGTGTTGCTCTTGTAGAGAACCAGAGTTGGGTTTCCTCATATTGGGCAGTTTACAATACCAGTAACTCCAGTACTAAAGTGTCCTACACCCCCTTCTGGTTTCCATGGTCACACACATGCCTGTTTAGGTTTTGATCTTCAAAAAAATGTTTACTGTTACTTACAGTTGTCTAATAGCCCTATTATATCTGATAGAGATAATCTCTTCCGTTAGATATACATCAAGTATTATTGAAACTTGCAAGTGACAGAACAAGGATACAGCACAGTTTTGTTTGATCAATTTCCAGGTGCTAGATTTCTTTGATGGAAGTTCAGCAAATGTCTGTGAACTTTCAGAGAAGATAGAAAAGATAGCATCTGGTCGCCCATGTAGACAATTACAGTGCTGACTTACTTGGAATGCCCTGCTTATGCCAGCCTCTGAGTTGTTATATAGTCTGAGGATGACCTTGAACTTGTGATCTTCTTGTCTCCACCATGCCCTCCCCCCCTTTTTATAGCGCTAGGGACTGGACTCAGGGCTTTCTATGTGCTTACACCAACTGACCTATATAATCTTATGAGGTTAAATACAGGTTGCTACAGATACACTGCTGGATTTACTAATATTGCTCTTGGGTAATTGGGAAGGAAGGTATAGCCTTGATTATTGCACAGGGGGCATTGCAGACTCCAGGCACAGGACTTTTATAATTATCTGTTCAGACACCTTACCCTTTGTCTGTTAAACTTTTGGTGGTGTTTGTTATTTAAATAACTAAATTAGAAGCATTAACTCTTTACAAGTGATGTGACTTTAATGAATCTTAGTTTCCTTAGAAAAAACCCAGACTCTAAAGGATGAAGTAAAACATTGTAAAACAGTGGTGTGTTATATACTTTATAACCTGAGACAAACGTGAAAACTTAAGTTAATGGTAATTCTTGTTTATTTTGACAGTCATTCAATGCAAGAGTTTTGTGATGCATGCATTATCTTAGCAGGCGTTTTCATTTTACACACATTCAGAGGGTAAGCACTGACCTAATCCCTCTTCCACCCTGCCCTGAAGGTTATGAATACCGATGGCACTGGGAGACGAGTGCTAGTGGAAGACAAAATCCCTCACATATTTGGCTTTACCCTGTTGGGTGACTATGTTTACTGGACTGACTGGCAGAGGCGGAGCATCGAGAGAGTACACAAACGGAGTGCAGAAAGGGAAGTCATCATAGACCAGCTGCCCGACCTCATGGGACTGAAGGCCACAAGTGTTCACAGAGTCATCGGTGAGTCCTTCCAGAGTCGCTTAGAAATGGAAACTACATCTAGGAAGGACAAAGAAAGGCAGGCAGCAGCTTGTAAAGCATAGAGGTGAATTGTTGATGCTCGAAGTGATTTAAGATCCTCTTTACTGTATCTGCCTGGTATTCTGACTTCACAGTGTGTCGTTCTGTGCAGATCCATAGGCAGCCACCTTCAGCAAAAGAACTCGGCCCTGCTGTATAAGTAATGCCCCTTATTTTAAAGCTCACTGTGGGTATAAAGCATTTCTCCATACTTTCACTCACGGATAATCCTGACACTGCTTGTTTGTAAAACTGGAGTTGAGGTTAGGACCAACACAATCATATATTAATGAGCCAAATATGCCCTACTTTAAAAATGGGTATGTGCTGATTATGTGAATGCGTGTGTCTTTCTGTGTCTTTTGTAACATATTTTTCTTTTAGGTTCCAACCCCTGTGCTGAGGAAAACGGAGGCTGTAGCCATCTTTGCCTCTACAGGCCTCAGGGTCTTCGATGCGCCTGTCCCATTGGCTTTGAGCTCATCAGTGACATGAAGACCTGCATTGTTCCCGAGGCTTTCCTTCTGTTTTCACGGAGAGCAGATATCAGGCGCATATCTTTAGAAACAAACAATAATAATGTGGCCATTCCTCTCACTGGTGTCAAAGAAGCCTCTGCTCTGGACTTTGATGTCACTGACAACAGAATTTACTGGACTGATATATCACTGAAGGTTAGCAAAGAAGTTTGGAGTGCAAATACTGGGGTTGAAAGTGAGCTAGAATTGCAATGTCATTGAATTACAGTGACATACAACCTCGGCAGCTTACACCAACTGACTGTGGTAGAATGTGCCAATTGTGAATTATAGCACCCTTCTGTTTTGTTTTTCCTAGAATTAATACTTAGAAGCTTTTTGAGCTAGTGAGGAAACTACTAACAATAAAATCTGGAGGGTAGTCTTTCCTTGTGGCTTTATCTCAATAACTTTTGTACACTTCTAACTTGCAAAAAAACATGAGATGTTGGAACCAGACAGTTGGATTCTAGTAGTTTTTAAGAAAATATTCTAATGGGGGTGGGGGAGAATAAACCTTGGCTCTAGTTGGGTGAACCACCATCTTGCAGGACTCTTGTATTAAACAAGAATATCTCCAGATAGATACCGCTTATACACCTCTTGGCCTAGAACTTGTCAGGAGCCAACATCTTGTTATTACTTTTTAAAATTGATAGGGTTCAAAACCTTAATGATACAGAAATTGGTTCTGTTTTATGAGCTTAGAGGTGGCTGAGATCTGAATTGGTCCGAATTGATGCTGATTTAGCATACTTGCAGGTGCCTTCTGAAAACTGACTTCCAGTAAGCTCTCGGCATTCTGGTCCCTTCTTGTTCATTTGATTGCCTAGAAATTTCCAAAGAAAACTCATTCTGGGGAGATGGCTCCATGAGCTTTGTGTGCTCTGTAAGCATGATGACCTGATTTCAAATCCATAGCACCCACATAAAAAGCTATACGTGTGTTTTCATGTTGGGAACCCCAGTGTTGAGGAGTAGAGACAGGCAGGGCCCGAGAGCCTGCTGGCTTGCTAGTCTAACTCAGTCAACTTCTGTTCAATGGGAGGCCCCACCTTAAAGGAAAATGGTATAGAGTGGTGGGAGGAGACAGACACCAGTGTTATTCTCTGGCCTGTGCCTGTGCGTCCCCGATATACACACCACACTAGCTAAACAGAAAAAACAGCTATCTCATTCCATTGCCTTAATAAGAACTTTTTTTTATTCTTCACCAATTCAGAAATTTCCCCCTAAATATACAGTTGCATATATTAAAACTTGCCACCTCTACATCTTTGTCCCACCAGTAAAATCCAGGCTTTGGACAGTGCTCTAACCTTAAGTCATGTGTCTTAGTTGCACATTTTACTTTTGCAGACTATTAGCAGAGCCTTTATGAACGGAAGTGCACTGGAACATGTGGTAGAGTTTGGCTTAGATTATCCCGAAGGCATGGCAGTAGACTGGCTTGGGAAGAACTTGTACTGGGCAGACACAGGCACGAATCGCATCGAGGTGTCAAAGTTGGACGGACAGCACCGACAGGTTCTGGTATGGAAAGACCTTGACAGTCCCCGGGCCCTGGCATTGGATCCTGCTGAAGGGTAAATAGCTTTGTGTGTGTGTGTTCTTCACAGCATCATCACACAGTAGTTTTGTATTATATCCCTGCTGTCTTAATGTTCATTAATAATCTGACAACTAAACAATAGGAAAGATTTATTTTAAAACCACTTACGGCTGGGCGTAGTAGCTAATGCCTGTAGGACCAGCACTTGACATGCTGAGGCAGAAGCTCAGCTACATCATGAGTTCCTTTCCAGGTTGGGCTACAGATTGAGACGACATCAAAAACCCAAAAACCCCAGGGAATTCACTTTTGCTGCTTAATAATAATTCATTGCTAAAATTTACCTCATTGTAACGTTGAATGGAGAAAGGGAAATAGCTATCACAATAAAATATTAACTGGTCAGTATTATTATACTGAGTGAACAGTACTTTATCATCATCCTACATTTAGTTACTCTCACTCAAATTGCTCCAGTATGTAGATTCCAGACTTCTATTGGAGACCCACTAGAACAATGTTCTATACTGAAAAACAACTTATGTGGGTCCCACTCCTACTCCCACTCTGGCTTTGCTTTCCACAATTCTGGTTACCAAGCAGTAGTCTAGAAATATTGGATAAAGCATTCAAGAAATGAGCATAAGTTCTAAATTGCTTTTACTAGGCTATGTATTTTTTCTACTTTTTATTAGTTGTTAGTCTTTTGAGGGCAAATTTATACATTAAACTTTGTATAAGCAAGTATAGAAATAAACATAGTTTATATGGTTTGTTACTATTATAGTTTTAGTTATGCACTATGGAAGAATTTATTAGAATGTATCCCTCACAGGTAGAACGGCTGTATTACTGTGCAGTTTTGAAAGTGCCATTCATTTTATCTGTGTATGTCTGTGTGTGTCTGTATGTATATGAATGTTGTTTGTAATCCAACCCAAGTCCTTGCCCCCAAAAGTTGCATTTTAGGATTCCCATTAATTTAAAGTGGGCAATTAGTGCAGTCTTTATTGTAAACTTAGAAATTGATGGCATTGTGTAATAGACTAACCTGTTTATTACAGCACAATTTTTTCATAGTTAGATGGTTCGTATCAGCATGTTTTCATGTAGCAGCTGAAACATCTGAACATTAAAATAGTTTCTAATGAAGTTCTCACGTTAAATTTCACCATTTGGTCTTTGTTTATCTACGGGGGTGGGGGAGATATGAAGGACAGCTTCTCTGTATACCAGAAGTTATAGTGAGATCACAGTGATCTTTGCTTTAAGCACTGGTTGTCAGTAAATTCAGTACTTAGAATGCTGCTGGCAAGAATAAAATTTATATCACAGTTGTTTGTAATGCGACAACATTGCAGATTGCAGTGGTGTGCACATGGCTCTCAATTGACAAGAGCAAATGCAAACCAAGTCTAGGACAACTCAGATTTTTAGAAAACATGTTCACAGCAAATGCTACCAGTGAACCTTCAGTTGACAGGCT
The DNA here is from genome assembly GCA_030556225.1 of Cricetiscus sungorus. NCBI lineage: Eukaryota > Metazoa > Chordata > Mammalia > Rodentia > Cricetidae > Cricetiscus > Cricetiscus sungorus. The sequence goes on along the minus strand of JANBXA010000735.1, from coordinate 40,264,623 downwards.
GTTGAGTGCATATATGTCCTTCAGCATTTCATGAGAGCTGGCATGTGGAGTGGTTACCCAGGTGCTAAGGGATCACTAGCAGCTACCTAGCTTAGCTGGAAAGGCATTTAGTTAAGAGTAAGACTCCAGTTCTAGCTATGATTTGTAACTGACTTGGAAACATCAGGTGGAGCTTTCATACTTTTCTACCTTTTTGGCCTTCCATATATAATAAGCCATAGGGAGCATTAAGATTAAAGAGACCTCTCAGAAAAGTAATATGTAAGTAAACAAGTATTTTAATGTCATAAGGAAATTTATTAGTAGTTGTGCTCATTGCTCAGCCAACATACTAGGATAGCACATTGTGCTTATTTGTGTAGTGTGTTCCCTTGAACTGTATGACCAAATATATTTTCCAGCTTTTTTTTTGGTATGAGCCTTTCAAAGTCTGCTGTTTATTTTTATATTAGTGTGAGGAAAGTTGATTATACAAGTTGGAAGGTAAATCTGGTATTTAAAATTTTTTAAGTTGTTTGCATTCAGAAATGTACAAAGATATTTTAGTAAAGTGAACCATATTCTTAGATCAGACTGCTAATCTTTTTCTTAACACTAGTTTTATAAATGCTAATGCTACAGTGAAGAAATCTTTGGTTTATTTACAGTTCCTGGGTCTGGGGCAACAAATTGATTGGGAAGACTAGGGAGAGCTACGTGACTCACGTCTTTCTGGGAATGTGAGGAGTGTAGTTAGTTGGAAACGACTAAATACTTGGAAGAATCATAGACATGACTTTGTTTTATTTATTTACTTAAGTTACTATGTATTTTTTCACATTTATTCAGTTACTATATGTGAATATGATCTCTTTTCTCCCAAAAATCAGATGTGAACTATTAAATTTCCATTGTTTTAAATCCAGATTTATGTATTGGACCGAATGGGGAGGAAAGCCTAAGATTGACCGAGCTGCTATGGATGGAAGTGAACGAACTACGTTAGTTCCAAATGTCGGGCGAGCAAATGGTCTGACTATTGATTATGCTAAAAGGCGGCTTTACTGGACGGACCTGGACACTAACTTGATAGAGTCTTCAAATATGCTTGGTAAGTGTCACTGTGTGGTTCTCTGATGCTGCATTTCTGTAGTGTCAGTGGCTGCCACTCATTGTTTAGATGGTGTTGCTGACACTTCATGTCAATAGCTAGCTTCTTCTGCTATTCTAAAAAAGAATTGCATCTTTTTTATTATTATTAGTAACTACCTAGTGACCTGATTTATTTACAATGTGAACTGTCATTTCTATTGGGTCTGTACTGATATTTTTGAAGGGATACTCCTGAGGTGTACATACATATTTTCCCTGTCTTTTTGTAGGAAAACGAAATACTGAACTACTAAGTAGAATAAATAAAATGAAAATCAAAATAGTCCACAGGAATTTAAAGAAGCTTAGTGATTTATAACAAGGATATGAGTTTGAGGCATGGGGTCAGACTATAGATGCTTTAATTTCAGAGGCCTGATCTGGTTTTTAATTGTTTTTATTAATTGTTCTATTTTAAATTGCTTACAAAGATAATGTTTCATATGTTGCCTTTTTTCTCCCTCAAAAAGACACTTGTTCCTCACATGGTCATTTCTGTGACTCTCCCTTGTCTACTGACTTTCCCAAAATAGGACTCAACCGTGAAGTTATAGCAGATGACTTGCCTCATCCTTTTGGCTTAACTCAGTACCAAGATTACATCTACTGGACGGATTGGAGCCGACGCAGCATTGAACGTGCCAACAAAACCAGTGGCCAAAACCGCACCATCATCCAGGGCCATTTGGATTATGTGATGGACATCCTTGTCTTTCACTCCTCCCGGCAGGCAGGGTGGAATGAATGTGCCTCCAGCAACGGGCATTGCTCCCACCTCTGCTTGGCTGTGCCAGTTGGAGGTTTTGTGTGTGGATGCCCTGCCCACTACTCCCTGAATGCCGACAACAGGACCTGTAGTGGTAAGCTATAGTATGCCCCAGAGACAGCTAGAATTAGAAGAGAAACCAGCATTTTGAGAATGCTTAAAAAGATAAGAGTAGAAAGTTGTGTAATTACCAGGGAAGAGTAATGGAAGACATACAAGTTTTTATCACTTAATTCATGATAGCAGCTTAATTTCTTTCAGTGCTTCTTGTCTTTTACTTTTGGGCTTTAAGTATTTAGTGTGAGAGGAACACTCATGTGTTAATACATACTGCCTATTTATTCATAAGGGAGAGCAGCGCAGTGGAACAAAGAGAATCCTAAAATACACTTCTTTGAAGAACACAAAACAGGACTAACAAGCACTTTAATTGTCTGTGAAGCTATGCAGGAAATGCACACGAAGATGGGGATGGTTCCCATGCCAACCTAGTATGTAGTCACTGCCTGATTCTAGATCTTTTCACCTGTCACGGTCAGAATTGGAAATGGTGAGAAGGAGGGATGTCCCTATGTCTTAGTCTGAGTTCTATTGCTGTGAAGAGACACCATGACCATGGCAACTTTTATAAAAGACTACATTTAATTGGGTCAGTCTTACAGTTTCATGGGCAGCATGCAGGCAGGCTGAGTTAGCTGAGAGTTCTATAGCTAGATCCACAGGCAGAGAGAGACACTGGGCCTGGCTTGAACATTTGAAACCTCAAAGCCCACCTTGAGTGACTCACCTCTTCTGACAAGGCCACACCTACTTCACAAAGACTACACCTCCTAATAGTGCCACTCCCTGGTGACCAATCACTCAAATCCATGAGCCTGTGGGGATCATTTCTATTCAAACCAGCACACCCTACAATATCTTTTTAAGGTTAACAAAAATTTCACATTACAAATAACACACACAGTGCTAAGAACAAAGCATGTTACAACATTGTTGGCCACTGAAAACCTGGTGTATGGCTTCAGTATCTATGAAAACCCATATCTTGAGGGTTAGATACTAAAATTAGTAAATGATAGATCAGGAAGTCTTGGACAGCAGGAAACTATCAGTTTGAAAGAAAGTAATGGCTTGGTATAAGATTTTAGTTATATTGTTATCTGAAGAAATGTATCTGAAATCATATAGGGAAGGATTTAATCTACTCTGAAATAGGCTTCAATTATGGAGAAAGAATACAGATTATAGTTAAGAGATTATACTTTAGAGATTCCCACACATTTTTTTTTCTTTTTTGCAAACTATTTCTAAGCCTGAATTTTAAAAATGTGAATAGTAGCTAGAGTTGCTGTAAGAATCCAGCAATATGCAGTGTGTGAAAAGTGATGTGGTGCTGGGGAAGACCTGGACCGCCAGTATGTTGGTGATGGAGAGATGTTCGTGACCTGTAGATGTGCTTTGGAGTTAGAATAGATCTTGGAAGTAAGCTTAGTATGGAGAAGAAGAGCGATGCAACAAAGCAAAGATGATTCCCAAGTCAGTGCCCTAACGGGGAAGTGGTAAGGCTGAGGACATGTATTCCAGAGCTGCAGGTGTTTGCATGAGGTTGCCTGCAGAGAGAGGTGAATGCTGGCTCCAGCAGACCTGGGAAGGGCCAGATAGCAGCTTTAGGCACATGGGAGTACGGGTTCTTTTAACACTACTCAGATCTGCCCAGCTTTGTCGATAGCAGCCGCAGACAGTATTACATTAAGGGGCAGCAGACCAGGTGTAGTTTATGGGCCATAGTTTACAATACCTTATGGAAAGAAAAGAACCTGATGGCCAAAAGCACTGACTCAGGACAAGTTTGCAAAAGGTACTGAGATTTGGCATAGCCAGAGACCAGAGAACTAAGAAGAGAAGGGAGCATCAAGGTACCAAAGAGAAGAAATAAGATTGTTTCAAACAAAAGTTGCTGACTGCTGCTGAGAGGTTAGGTGAGGTCTTAAAAATAACATCCATCCTTTAAATAGTTTCCATTCTGGCTAGAGGTGGGTCTGGCTGACCATGAAGACAGTAATTTCAGGGAAGTATGGTGACAGACAAGTTGAAGTGCACTTCTACAACAAGTCTCACAAAGAAAAGGAGGGAGCCATGCATGCGCGGGTATTTCTCTCAAGAACCTCAGCTTTTGAGTTAAGGAAAACTGTTAGAGATTAGAGACATAAGGAACATGGCAACACTTCCTGAGATCAATGTGTATTAGCTGGCTATGTCCCGTTGGCTGGCTGGCTGGCTGGCTGGCTGGTTGGTTGGTTGGTTGGTTGGTTGGTTGGTTGGTTGGTTGGTTGGTGAATAAACACCATGGGGAATCACTGTTGAGTGCCCTACCTAATGTCTGTACTTGACCATCTGATAATCAGCTGTGCCTCAAGGCTTCTTGTGTGCTGTTTTTATGAGTGCTATGTAATATTTGCTTGGAGTTGTATTAGATTCCATGTTTTATGAGAAGTTTAATGCATAAGTTCTTGCTTTCAAACATGTTCCAGCATTGTTTAATTTGCATCTTGACTGATTTTAAAAGCCTTTTTAGAGCAGCTTGTCTCTGGTCTCGAATGACACAATGCTCTCTATCTCATACCAAGTAAAACCCCTGAGTCGTACAAGGCCTTCAGGGCTCAACATGAGCGGTGTCCCTCACTTCACATCAGCTTCCTTATTTTCACTTCGTTACTGCATCTTCATCCCACATACCCAAGCTCCCTTTTCTAGCCTTTTCTACTGTCCTTTAATTTGCTGTTTCTATAACGGACACTTTGGTCTCATTGCTGGTTCCCCATTTCAGCCCCATTTCAGGTCTGTGAGCTGCTTATTTCATTTCCTTGAGGTGCTCTTCCCGCTAAACTTTGCATGGCCATCCTTCATGCCCAAGTCTTTGCTTAATTGTGACCTGTGTAGCAAGATCTAGTCGGCAGCACTCACCACGGGGAAAAAGCCTTCCTCCAGTGCCATTGCCAGGGTCCTACAGCTTCCTTTCCAATAGCACCTAGAACACTTGTGTATAATGTAACTTATACACTCTACTGTTTATATACTCTTACTTCCTTTGCTGTGCTTATTGCTTACTGTGTATCCCATGAAGCAGCAGTGTTTTCTTCACTGATGTATCTGAGGTGCTTCTGGTACAGGGTAGACACTGGATATTGTTAAGTAAATGAGTGAAGAAATAAGGCAGTTCTGGCAAGATGTGTGGCCTTCCACTCAGTAGCTTTTGTGATCTTGAGAAAACTTTTAACTTGTCTGAGTTTGCTCACCTGTAAAATGATAATGTAGGAACTGAATGGCATTCTGTGTGATGTGTTGGGATATAGGGATTAAATGGCATTCTGTGTGATGTGTTGGGATATAGGGATTAAATGGCATTCTGTGTGATGTGTTGGGATATAGGGATTAAATGGCATTCTGTGTGATGTGTTGGGATATAGGGATTAAATGGCATTCTGTCTAACTGATGTGTTGATAATGTAGAAACTAAATGGTATTCTGTGTTATGTATTGACAATATGGATTAAATGACATTCTGTATGTGTGACATATTGATAATATAGGGATTAAGTGGCATTTTGTGTGGTGTGTTAGAATATAGGGATTACATAGCATTTTGTGTGATTTATGACATATAATATAGGGATAATATAGGGATTAAATGGCATCCTGTTTGATGTATGATGTGTTGGAGTTTTTCAATAAGTACCTATTTCTTTTACTTCCCTTCTCTAATCTTATTGTTACTTAACAAAATCAAGGCTACAGAGCTGTCTTTGTTGTCATTCAGGTTTGTTTCTTTACATCATTTTTTAGTCTTTCATTTCATATGCATCAAACACTTACTACATGCTAGGCATTATTTTAACCTGTGGGAAATACAATGAATGAAATAGACTGATATGCCTGCTTTCACCAAGCTTACATTTCCCTGGAACTGTTAAGGTGAACAATGTGAAGGCTATATGGTGATAAGTGTTATGAAGACATATTAGTATTATGCAGTGTTAATAGGGTTATCAGGGGACTCCATACTAAAGTGACATTTATGTCAAGACTTGAAGGAGGTGAGGAAATGAGCTATGAGGATGTCCCACCTGATTTGGTAGGTTACTCAGGAGCTTAGCAGCAGAAGAAGAGTGAATAAGGATACTGAGGGTGATGGAAATTTCTAGTAGACTGGGTACTTCCTGAATCTTCTAAGCTGGCTGTGGACTTTTCACCAATGAGGAACTTAACAGAAATGCAGTGTTGCAAGTATCAGATTCTTTGTCACTCCCGGTGAATTTCTATGTATACAGTTGAGTGTGAGAGTAAAGTAAGCCCCAACCACAAGTAAGAGTTGAGAAGATCGGGAGTCAGGCAAGGAGTTCTGGCACGGTCTGCTGTGTTTACATCCCCAAGAAGGGCATGCTTCTGCTGTGTTTAGGTAACGGCTGAGCACCAAGAAGAAGAAAGTATTGTTAAATCAAGTTTATGTATATAAACTGTAGGAAACTCCCCTCTCCCACTGCCATCATTTTCATTTTCGGTGGTTTCCATTACCTGTTGTCAACCTCCATCTGGAAATAATGCATGGAAAAATTCCAGAAATGATTCGCAACTTTGAAATTGCATGTGGTCTTGAGTAGCACAATGCAGCTTATTTCAGTCCTACCAGGATTGAAATAATTTCTGTGTCTAGCACTTCTACTCTGTATGTGCTGTCCTCCTGCTACCTCCTTAGCAGCCATCTCTGACGTCACATCAACTGGCACAGTATCCTGAGTGCTTGTGTTCAGGTGATGTTAATTCTCCCTAGCAGTTTCTCCAATGCAAAAAGTAGTAAGAGTGGCAATTATATTATGGGATATTGTAATTTTTCTTATTTCCCTGTTTGCCTGCATGTATGCTTGTCAGTCACACCATGTTGCCTGGTGCTTGGGAGACAAGAAAGCAGCATTGGATCTCCTGGAATTTGAGTTAGAGAAAGCTGTGAGCCACCACGTGGGTGCTGGGAGTTGAACCTGGTACTGCAGCAAGAGCAACAGTTGCTCTGAACCAGTGAGCCATCCCTCCAGCCCCTTGGCTAAGTTTTAGGAAGCTATATATGTATAGGGAAAATACAACAAATAAAGGATTTGGTGCTGACAAACTTCTGTTTGTTTTGAAGAGAAGTTCTTACCATATAACCCAGTCTGGCCATGAAATCAATTCAGTAAGCAAAGCAAATGAAATCTATAACTTCTTATGTCTTAGATAATTAAAAATCAATACCCAGAGAGATGTAATTACAAAATTAAGGCATTTTCTCTCACCATTTTAATTACTGAAGATGAGACACACAAATCATTTATAGGTTTCTTCCCTTTTCTGTTACTCTAGAAGTAAGCCATTTCCCTGCTAATGCCCTTATCTATTCAGATACAACTGAGTATTAACTTTTATTTAAAAATCAAATTCACACTTCTATTAAATGAAAGAAGATATATTAGTTATTTACAATGGAGCCGAAGGTCTAGTATGTACATAAGGTATGAAGATCTGGTACCATGTAACTGAAAAATAGTTGAGTAAAGGCAAACTGGAAAGAAGCAAGTTTTATTTCAGAAGTGGGAGAACCATATCTGGGTGGGAGTCAAGGAGATCAAGGCAAGTTACACAGAAGATATGGCAGTGAAATGATCCTGGTGGTATGGGTGGGATTTAGAACTAAACCAATGAAGGAACTCCAGGCAGCAAAACCAGAGAAAGCAATTAGAAAATGCAGGGCCAAGGGGATGGGAAACAATTTACAACTGGGTTTATAGCCAGATTATTCTCACTCTGAAGGGAGTTTTTGGAGGTCTGCCACAGGGTTCTCCCTTCAGCCTTAACATGTAGATCTGTTGTCGACACACAAACCAGGCTCAGCAAACCTTGGGTGGTGGAGAAGAGAGTCACAGAGTTTCAGATTTCTCTTTTCTCTTTTAAGCTCCCACCACTTTCCTGCTCTTCAGTCAGAAGAGTGCCATCAACCGCATGGTGATCGATGAACAGCAGAGCCCCGACATCATCCTTCCCATCCACAGCCTTCGGAACGTCAGGGCCATTGACTACGACCCTTTGGACAAGCAGCTCTACTGGATTGATTCTCGACAGAACATGATCCGGAAGGCACAAGAAGATGGTGGCCAGGTAACGCGGGCTTAATCTAGAGTCCATTTCTGACTAGAATTACTCTACCCATCCACACGGCTTCATCTGCGTATAGGAGAAATGGAAATCTAGGGCTATGACTTTCTTTTACTACTCAAAATAGCTGTACTCTATTCATCATCTTTTGCTGATGGCATTGGGTTGCAAATTTTGTCAGGGAAGCTAGGTCATTAGTGACTTTTCCACCACTGGTCCTATCCATTAATGCCATTTTTTCATTACCCCCTTGTACACATGTTTTGAAACCAAATAGGTCTTTGTTCTGGTCCCAGCTTTATCACTCACTAGAAATCTTAGGAAAGTTTTTGGTTGAACAGAATGTAAGGCATAAAGCCCCTGGCTGTTTAATAGTTTATTAACTAATTACATTTTAAGACTCATTGATTAGGAAACACGATAATCTTAGTAAAATTAAAAATGTCAGCAATGTGTTATTGACTGTGGGAGGTGTCTTTGGTTTTTGGGTTTTTTTTTTTTTTTTTTTTTTTTTTTTTTTTGGTTTTTGTTTGTTTGTTTGGGTTACTATTTGGGGACTTTAGAATGAGAATAAGGATAACATCAGTTTTATCTGTGCCTAAGTGCCATTGTGGATTTCAGTGCTATTATTTATACACCTTCCTTCTGGGGCCAGTCAGTATAAGCTTGAGACTACAATAGCCATCTATCATCTTCCGTACGGATGTTAAATTGCATTTTGAATGGTTAAAATTTAGGGAGATGTTACTCAGTTAAGAACAAGGAGGGTGAAATATACATACGCACATACATACATACTACGTACGTACATACATACATACATACATACATACATATACATACATACTACATACACATGAGTGCTGAGGAATCATTTAGCAGTGTGGTCACACTTTGTACTGCAGCTGTACCTTGCACTACATAGGCTAGTACTAGTGGCCAATAAGTGATGGAGAGAAATTACACAGCCAAAGATATAGCAAATAAATTAAGTAATCTTTAAAAGGCTATGCTAACTCAGAATCTTAGTAAATGAAATAAAATTTATATGGACAGAATAAATAGACAAATCTGCTTTTGGTTGGCTTTGTAAGAAAAAAAATATTATTAATTTGTAGTGAGGCATCTTGGTATAGGGCAGTAGTCCCAGCATGCAGGAAGCTAAAAATGAAAGCTCCTGGCCTATAGAGTAAGACCGTGTGTGTGTGTGTGTGTGTGTGTGTCTGTGTGTGTGTGTGTCTGTGTCTGTGTGTCTGTGTGTGTGTGTGTCTGTCTGTGTGCCTGTGTGTTTCTGTCTGTTCCTGGTTGTTATTTTCTCCAGAATAGGGTTTCTCAGACTTGGTACTGTTGTTCTTGGGGACTGCACAGTTGTTTTCTGGGAGACTTCCCTATGTATGCATATACTTCAGGGTGTTTAGAAGCATTCTTGGTCTTTACCCAGTGGCCTTCAGTAGGTTTCTCACGTCTTGATAGCGAGATATCTCTAGACATTCCCAATGCCCATGGATGCAATATCACCCTCAGTTGAGAACCACTGCTCTAGAGGTATCTCCAGGATGTGATTGGAGCCACAGTTGTTTATAGCTATGGAGAAAAGCTGTCACCGTCTCTGATGAAGACATTGTCAATCCCTCAAATATCTTTTGATATTTGATATACTGTCCTCAGCATCCTCTTCTGTTCCATAAAGCAACTCAAGGGGATATTTGAAATGCATGTTAACAAGCAGGTACTTCACTCCTAAAAACCCTTTCTTTAAGAAATATCTCCAAAGACTGGATACCCTTCTTTGGTGTGACCACACAAATTAAGAATTGCAGTCATGACCTGTAGTTGTCTGGTGTGGAATCTAACTTATGTGTTTTTTCCTTTCTTTAGGGTTTTACTGTAGTTGTTAGCTCAGTTACAAATCAGAACCTCGAAATACAGCCCTATGACCTCAGCATTGATATTTATAGCCGTTACATCTACTGGACCTGTGAAGCTACCAATGTCATTGATGTGACAAGATTAGATGGACGGTCGATTGGAGTGGTCCTAAAAGGCGAGCAAGACAGACCTCGAGCCATTGTGGTAAACCCTGAGAAAGGGTAGGTTACAGAGCCCCAGTCCGATACTTTGGCGTCTGATGCTCTCCACCCGTCCTTGCTGCAGCAAACAACTCCACTCTGTGTTTCCTGCTCACTTGGCCCGGCATTTTCTTACTGTTCTTTCTCGTTTTACTGCCCAGCGTTCTTCCCTGGTTTAGTTCTAAATCCCACCCATGCCTCCAGGACTGTTTCACTGCTGGCCACGTCTTCCGTGTAGCTTTCCTTGACCTCTTTCATCCCCCAGCCGGACGTGATTCTCCCACTTCTGGAACCCCAGTGCTCACTGTGTCTCTTTAGTCATGCTTATTCCTTTCCAGTTTGCTTTTACTCAACTGATTTTCAGTTACACAGTTACTACTAGACCTTCAGCTCCATTGCAAATAACTAATATGTCTGCTTTCATTTAATAGAGGTTTGTAGTTCATTTAAAAAAAAAAAAGTCAGTACTCAGTTGCTTCTAAGGAAAATGGTTTAATCTGGAGTTACAGAAAAGGGATGAAACCTATAAATGATTTGTGTGTCTCATCTTTACTAATTAAAATAGTTAACTTGAGAAATGCCTGAAAATTTTGTAACTAGGTCTCTCTGGGCATTGTTTTTTTTAAATCTGTGAACACTTTTTGGTGCCCTCTGTGACTGTTACTTTTAGAAAGTAGACTGGGGGTGGTCAGGGCAAGCCTGGAGGAGTTCAGTCAGTAGGTGCTCTTCATTGAGCAACTCTAGTGCACTCCTGCACAATAGGCTGACCGCTAGGAGCAGCTGACTGCACAGTGCATACCCCAGAAATCCATCAGAAAGACTGCTTACCGTAAACAGTAAATCCTCCAGGATATAGACATATTTCACATAACTACAGAGTATATACATGCTTTGAAATGTCCAATTATCCTATTATATGCATAATTTTATGTGTTTGCATATAGCTGAAAATTTTTAAATAGATTTGAAAACATTTTACCCTCATCCATCTTTATAAGTAAAAGTTTGTGTTTTGCGGAATTAAACCCAAGGAAGGCCTTGTACATGTTATGCAGGTGATCTCCAACTGAGCTGTCCTTTCTGCATTTATCTTAACAAGAATATTCTCAGTTTGTCTGGTTCTTCAGTAATTTTTTTTTTCCTCCTATTGTCTTCAGGTATATGTATTTTACCAATCTTCAGGAAAGATCCCCTAAAATAGAACGGGCTGCCTTGGATGGGACAGAACGGGAGGTCCTTTTTTTTAGTGGCTTAAGTAAACCAATTGCTTTGGCACTGGACAGCAAGCTGGGCAAGCTCTTCTGGGCTGACTCAGACCTCCGGCGAATTGAAAGCAGTGATCTCTCAGGTACCCAAAACTGTTTCTGTATAGGGATTTGAATTTTAAGATTTCACTACTGTGGATTTTTACTTTTCTTGTATTATTTTTGTACATGATTATAATTTTTTCCATTAAATGTATTCTACATTATGTTAGTTGGGGGGAGATCTTTGAGATTACGTCCTTGTTCCCTAATTACTCAACAGTTTTATTGATCTGAAAATTACGTCTCTTTTTTTTTTTTCCTAGTTTTTCTGCTCTACTATTACCTCCTATCCTCTCTGAACTCTAACCTATGATTGGTCTCTGTGCTTTTTTTCGTATGAAAGTGCAGAAACAGTCTCCCATATGCAGATGCTGTTCTGAAGTGTGTTTCCTAGTATCTCTCCTTAAAACTTCAGAGCATTCTCACTCAAGGAAAAGCCTGGCTCACAGTCATCACGTTTACCCTTCTCTGTGGTCTTCATAGTTTCATAGTTTCCTCTTCTCTCCTAATTCATGATGTCCAGTTTCCGCATGGCCTTATTGGTGACCAGGAAAATAAATTAAAATAATATACTGTTTATTTTTGTCAGAGTGGCAAAAGTGTGTTAGGGTTTATTATACTCATTACTTGCCAGGATGGTAGGAATAACAAGCTCTCCTAAGTGTGGAGTATAGCATCTGCCTAATGTGAATGCTGAGTCCTGTCTCCAGCACCACAAATCCAGCACCTTTACTGGAGGGCAGTCTGCCAATAATTACTAGGATTTGAGGGAGGTAGCACCTTTGATTTGGCAGTTTCTCTTTTAGACAATTGTCCTACAGAAACACTAGCAGAGTGATGACTGAACATCATCTGTGATGGTCTTTCGTAGAGAAATTCACTGTAGCACATGAGTGTGTGGACCGTCAGTTCCACACACGTGAGACTAAGGTGAGGCAGTTGTGGTGAGGTACTTGTAGGCACAGCACTTGGAAACAGGAGCAGGAAGACTTATATGAGGCCTGCCTGGACTAATCCAACCGCCCCCACAGTGCTACGTGAACCTTCCAGTGAACATTTCTCTGGCCTGAAAGTAGTGACAGTCCTATGTGATACAGACAATAGCACGCGTATTTGTACTGACAGATAAAGACAAGTGTGGATTCTCTCCAAAGCTGTAATATTAGTCTAGAGAGCCTGTCAACATTATATGAGAATCATCTCCCTAGCACCCGGTAGTGTTGGATTATTACAAGTCTAATAGTTGGAAGTGTATATCATAGTAGCAATTTTTCATCTTATTTATGGAATTGAACAAATTTTTTTTTGTGTTGATTGGCAATGTGCATTTTTCTGTTTCTTACCACTCATAATTCCCCCTCCCTTAAAGAAAGCCTTGCCCTGTTGACCACACTGACCAAAAACTTGAGGTACCCTTGCCTGCTTGTGCCTCCTGGCCTCCTAAGTAGCTGCAATGTGGGCATATACCACTGTACTCATCTGCCATTTTCCACTTTGAATTTCTAGAGTTTTTTGTGAGCTCAGAATATTAAACATACATACATACATACATACATACATACATACATACATACATACATACATACATATCTGTATGTGGATATGGCAAATCTACCTGTTTAGGATCAACCTTGACCTTGCTTAGTGGAGTTTTTGTCTGTAATCATCTTGTACTTTGAAGATTCATAGGAATCTCCATTTGCTGATACGAGAAGAGAAGAAACCTTGCATTTTGTCTGTGTAGTCAACACCATTGACTAGACAATCTGTCTACTGTTTTGAGACATAAGTTTTAAAAAATAACTTTTTCTGAATGCATTGTCTGTGTAGCACATGTGTACCTGGTAGCTTCACTGGGTCCCCTGAGACTGGAGTTCCAGGTGGATGAGCTGCCATGTGGGCACTGGGAATCACGTAGCTCAGTGCTGGATCACTTGTCTAGCTATATGCAAGGTCTTGGGTTCATTCCTCAGTAACACACATGTATGAGTCCATCTCTGAGTCATATTGCATAAAACTTGTGATGTTGCTGACTTGTACATGGTCCTCCTTTTTCTTCAGAGGATATGTTCTGAGATCCCCTGAGAGCATGGGTGACACCAAACTCACCTATGCTTTAGCATTTCCACATCATCCAGAAGTCAATTACCCTCCTTCCCTCCCTTCACTGTTCTTGGACATTGAGTCCAGGATATTATAGGATAGGATTAGTCTGTAACCTGTGAGTCACATGAGAAGCCAGGTGGGGTGAGAGTAGAATGTGGTTGATAAATGTCTCAGGTGTTTTCAGAGTGGGGGATGCTAAGCATAGGACTCTGGACTTTGCTACCACTGCTTCATCCAGATAAGCATTGCTTTCATCTGTTTTATTGTTACTTTTTCATAAAATTTAAGTTGAAAATGGATTCTGCTAAAGACAGAGTAAAACTCACTGTCCCAGCTTCTTTGCTGCATTTTATAACTAGAAAAGGTCCCTGTATATTGGACTTCACTCCTATTTGCATGTGTCTGGTTTAATACCGTTTTCTGGTAGCTTCAAGTCTCGTGGTGCAGTGCTTGTATTTCCCACACTTCTAGGATCTACTTGGTCTTCATTGGGTAACTGTTGAAAGTAGGATTTGGACACACAAATCATTGCTGTTGAATATTTTTCTTTTCCAAGGTGCCAACAGGATAGTTCTAGAAGACTCTAATATCTTGCAGCCTGTGGGTCTGACTGTGTTTGAAAACTGGCTCTATTGGATTGATAAGCAGCAACAAATGATTGAAAAAATTGACATGACTGGTCGAGAAGGAAGAACCAAGGTGCAGGCTCGAATTGCACAGCTGAGTGACATCCATGCAGTAAAGGAGCTGAACCTGCATGAGTACAGTAAGTGAGGTGGATGCTGCCAAGCGTGTGTGTAAGAAACAAGTATGGTCTCATGGCTTTTTGACATCATTGTTCTTCTTTACTTTGTTTTTATATTTGGGAAAACACTTTGTTGAGTATGAAATCTGAGCACCAAGGGGTGGAGGCAGGAAGATTGCCGGCTTGAAACCATCTTGAACTATCTAGTTAGACCCAGTCTCAGTAAACCCAAGACCCGGGATGTAGCTCAGTGGTAAAGCATTTGCTTAGCACCCACAGGTCCTGGGTTTCCTGAGTTTGGTCTTCAGACCAAGTAGATAATTGAATAGTATTGTATGCATTAAAGACTGAGAGTCACCTCTACTGATGCACATTCAGACGTGAGTACTATCTATTTTGGGCAATCTACTCCTTTGTGGATAGTTGATAATCTCAGTATCAACACAGCACCCATATTATGATGTAAAACAAGTCATAATTGATGACAATATTGCATAATGATAATGATACTGTGACAGCAAATATCAGGTTGTTTGTAACACAAGCTAAATAAAAAATTCAGAGCAGTGGCTTCATAAAGTATAACTTGTGAAATAGACATTGAAAAGTCACCCTAATGGCTTGTCTAAAAAGCTTCACTCACATAAGAGGAAGTTACATCTTTGTCATGCTATCTCTGGCAATTGATCAAGCAAGTAATTTTGTCTGTTTCAGTTCCAAGTAACCATTAAGTTTTTCCTTCTACTGACTTTAATTTTCTACAAATTATTTATTAAAATGTGCTTTTTAGAATGAAATAATCTTTTAGAAACATAGAAGTTCTGAGTTAAAATCTTTAGAAGAGAATTCCCAGTTTTCAAAAATAAAACTATGTGTCAGCAGTCACCCCTGGCAATTTTTCTAGTTCTAAAATCATTTTTTTATTCTTAGGCTTTTTGAATCCAGCTCTTGTTGTGTGGTCCTTGCTGGTCTGGAACTTACTGTGTAAACAATCCTGGCCTTAACTTATGGGATCCACCTGCCTCTGCTTCCCAATACTGAAATACATCACAGCCAGCTAATATCTTAATTTAAAAAGTACTGCAAGTTAAGTTTTATTTGTTGTATTTATTCATAGTTTTAGTCATTATCTTGTTTAGGTTTGTTGTTGTTTAGGATTGAACCAGGGCCTTACTCATGGCAGGTACTCTTACATGGAGCACTTTTCCCCAGCCCTTGCTTCTGTTTTTAAGAAGGAAATATGTATGCCTATGTAACGTGCTGGATTTTATACATGCCTGTAATCTCAGTCGTTTTAGAGGCTGAGAAAAGAGGATCATCACTTGGACTTAAGACTGGCTGGGACAGGGAGACTCCTATCTCATTTCCCTTCTCCATGCACTGGTTATATGGAGATACTTTGTTATAGGTTATAGAGAGAGAGAGTGGAATTACACTATATAGAAATAAAGTCAGAACTTACATTTAGTACTGTTTGTGGTTTATACATTATTGATTTTGATAATTACAATCTTTTCCAGGACAGCACCCTTGTTCCCAGGATAATGGTGGCTGTTCACATATTTGCCTTGTAAAAGGAGATGGTACTACAAGATGCTCTTGTCCCATGCACCTAGTTCTGCTTCAGGATGAGCTTTCCTGTGGAGGTAAAGAAGTTAAAATCTTTCTTGTGCAAACCAGAATTCCACATCTTGATCTAACCATCTATGGCTAGGCAGTGAAGTTGCTATTTTTCCTGACTTAATTTGTGTTCTATTTATTTGCACACTACCAGGCTTGCCTCCCCGCCCCCCCGACTGTCCCTGCTATTACAGCTTCCAGTGACCATCATTTTAACAAGCTCCGTTTCTGTGTTTGGATTTTATGTATTCCATATACAAACATGATTATGTGTTGTTTACCATTTTGTGCCTTCTTTATTTCATTTAACATATATGTAGTTCCT
Source organism: Cricetiscus sungorus (assembly GCA_030556225.1). Taxonomy (NCBI): domain Eukaryota; kingdom Metazoa; phylum Chordata; class Mammalia; order Rodentia; family Cricetidae; genus Cricetiscus; species Cricetiscus sungorus. The sequence goes on along the minus strand of JANBXA010000735.1, from coordinate 40,248,374 downwards.
CTTTTTAAAGTCAAATATTATTTCATTATATATGTGCTGTGATTTTTCCAGCCTATGAATTTTATTTCCTAATAATACAGCAGCTTCCCCACTTCTCAGGGGAGTAATAAGATGAATTCACTCTGGTCTTAGCCCATTGAATTCTGAATTTTGTCGGTGTGTCATTGTTTGGAGTATGTCCAGTGAAAAGAATATTCTTTTGTTCAAATCCATCAGGATTTTCCTGGTGTTTTAAAAAAGAGTAAAAAATAAAACCCAATAATGAAAGAAAATTTACAAACCTCTGGTGTATACGTCTGCACATATGTAGGGGTACACACATGCATGTTCCCATGTGCAAGTGCAGAAGACAGAGTCATTATTTCTCTTCTTTCACCTTGAGATGGTGTCTATCGCTACACCCCAGGCTGGCCGGCTGGGCAGTCTCCTGTCTACTTCCCATCTTCTGTAGGAGAGCTGGGATTATAGGTGCTCTCACCTCAGTCCTGACCTCAGGTCCTGGCACCCACACCCGCTGTGTTCTCTCCCCAGCACAATCATGTACTCCTGGTGTGCCCTTTCCCCAGGGAACACTCATGTAGTGCCTTGTGTTGTCACTCGTGAGGCATAACAAATTTTCAGTACACTCTTTTGAGCACCATGGTCATGTTCATACTCTTAATCAAGAAGTCCTCTTACTGGAGATAATGCACAATTAATTTTAACTGAAGAAAAAGATGGTGGCATGCTGCTACCTACAAATGTAGCAATTTAAAAGGACTCTAGTTTCTATTATTTGAAAAAATTGTTAAATACAGCAACTGAATAAATTAAAAACTTTGTTTTATTTATTTTTTTAGTGCTGGAGAGCGAACCTAGTAATGAGGATATTAGTCAAGTGCTGTACTACTGAGCCTTATCTCCAGCCCATGACATTCATTTAATAAATATTGTGGTTATGAAGCTGATATAAAAATGTATTTGGCTTACAGGGAAGGGGTTTTGTTTTCATTTGTTTCTTTGTAGTGCTGAGACTCACCAAGCCCTTCATTTGGATCTTAAATTTTCCCATTTTAAGGCCATGTCCTACCAGATTGTGGGGCTGTTAGGTCTTGGAATCTCTGGCATTTTTTGAAATAGAAGTTGACTATATTATCCAGGCTAATCTCCACTGCCAAGCTTAATTGGTTCTATTACTTCAGCCCCCTTAGTGGCTTCGGCAGTGCAGTATCTGCCACTGTACCTGGCACAGTACTTGCCAGCTTGTATGAGGTCTTGGGTCCTGTTTTGAGCATTGCAATTTAGTATTTGAAAGTATTTTTCTTTTGTGAGGGCAGTTCTGTGAATCAAGATTTAAAGAAATTGTATTCAGAAGATAAAAAGTAGAGATGAAACAGGATTACAAATAAATTTTATCTTTCTGACTTTTTAAAGACACATGTCTCAGTAGCAATGGCAATGTATTCTGCTTAGATCACAGGGAATTGAGGTTCAAGGTAGTGCATACAATTTGAGAACATGGAAGCCCTTCTGGGTGCACTTAACTATAATACCGAATCTCAGTACTATAAATTAAATTCATTCACCAGAAGGTCTGGACACACACACAAATAACATTCCATAATTCCATGGTGTTACTTCAAGAGGAGGCAGAGCTACTTTATGTGTCTAAAAATCAAAATATCCTTTTCCAGAAAAAACTGACAGCTGTGGGATACTAGGGTGTTCCTCTACAGAGACCTAATGTGCACATAGACAGGAGGGAAGCATTGCTGGATGTGGAGGTGTGCACTTGGAATTCCCACAGAACAGCTCTTGCAAGTCTGAGGGAAGCTCGAACAACTTAGGAAGACATTATCTAAAAAGGGAAAAATTATTAGAACAAACAAAACAAAGTCAAACTTTGCGCAATAATGTAGACATTTAATACTATTGAACTAGATATCTTTCAATGGTTAAATTGGTAAAATTATATTGCATATATGTAAAAAATTGTGTTTCTGTATAGAGCATTAGATTTTCTTTAAAAAGCAAATCCTGAAGTAATTTCTCACTGTGCTAATAACATATAAAACTGAATCAGATCCCATCTTCCAGTTAGAAGATTTCTTTTATAGGGACTTAATTTTTTGCCGATAAAGTGAATTTTTTTATTTGTGTATAAAATGAATAGCAAGTTTTAGAAAAGTATACAACTGAGCTATTAACTTGACTCAAGATGTAGAGGGTTACTATTAAGAAAAGTACTCTTAAAGGTAGTGTGCTTGAGAGACGGAGGCCAGCCTAGGCAGTGTCAGATCCTGTCTCAAAATAACAAAAAAACGAATGAAGGAAGGGGGTGGGAAGCGAAAGGTCAGAGCAGTCACAGAAGGAAACATTGCTCTGTGAACAGTGGTACATGCCTGTGACCCAGCACTGGGTTGTTTAGTGGGAACTTGTCTCACTCATCCACTGCAGAAGAGAAGGGAAAAGAGGAGGCAGAGGGACAGAGGAAGGAGCCCTCGGTTCTTACTGAGTAGTTTTCTACTGAAAACACCTACTCTTCAGACTGTAGCTCCATGCAGAGTTAGTTTCTTGAACATTATCAGTGGAATCATGGCATGTAATCTTTTGGGTTTTAGATTCTCTTACATAATACATTTTGGAGATCTGATGATATATCAAATGTGTCGGCACTTTTGTTGCTGAGTCATAGTTCATTGTGTAACACTGCAGTTACTTTCCTGTGAAGAAGTGTTAATATTTATTTTTTATAAAACTTCCATGCACGTTATAAGTCTTTAGCTTATATTAATTCTACAATAGAAATAAATGAAGCATAAAATCTAAATTTCTGTCTGGTTTTTGTAACATGATTTCATTTGTTCTTGGCTTACTGTCTTATGTTATATTTCTTCCCAACTTGCTCTCTGGGTTTATCTGGTGTTTTGATTCTAATGTCCACTCTGGCAGGTTCTCTTCTGTTTTGCTCCTGTTTGCTTGTGCTATTGCAAATACGTGTTTCTCTTCTTAAATAATATCTTCTTACTTATTCGTGACGTGCACTGGGTCCCTGTGAGACCTTGAGTAGCTTCTTTGGATTGCAGTCCTTGTCAGCTTGCATGTTAACACATGAGTGACTATGCTCTCACTTATTTTGTACTTTCTACCTGCCCCTATCTTAACCAAATTCAGTTTTTTGTTTTTAAAGAATATAGGACAGATTTTACACTTTTTAATTCTCCGTACAATCTAGTAAATTTTTGAAAACAATGAACTTTTAAGAAAAATAATCCTTCAGATTTAGCATGTAAACTGTCCACCTATACTCTGTAGTAGTCTGTTTTAAAGATAAGGCATTTCTGGTGAAGGTATGAAAAACTCGTTTATTTCTTAGAGAATTTACTAACATGTGTTTTAATGAAATCATAATATATTAAGTATGGTGATCCCAGCATTCAGAAGGGAGAGGCAGGATTGTCTCCAACTCGAGACCAGCCCGGTCTGCACAGCACCAAGGTGACAAAGTAGTGAGGCTTTAAAGAAGTCTCTACTCGTGTCCCTTTAAGATCACCACCCCTTAGACGTGTGGTAATCTGTGTGGCCTTGAGCAGTTGACTACTTAGCCTTTCTCACTCATTGTTCCCACTTGTAAGATGAGGAAATTATAACAGTAATAATATTAAACCCTTACCACTTTCATAACATAAATGAAGTATGTTAATAAATTATTTTAAGGCAGAAAACCTTTGCTGTGAAGCGTTTTTATATTTTTACATCATTATAAGTTTGTGTTTTATTCTTTCAATGTTCTGCTGGGATTTCATGACTGCTTCTGCATTGTTCTTCTGTAGTACATAGTTTTGGTTGGAACATTTGAAGAAAACTGAGCCTCACATAGATAGTTAGGAAATGGACTGTAATAATAGCTTTTCCAGGGGTTGGCGAGATGTGCCAATGCACTAGTTCCTATTCCTAGTACATACATAAAAAAACAGGTGGATGAGCACGTCAGTAATCCTAGGGATCAGAACAAAGCTGAGCTTGCAGCTCACTGGCTAGCCTGTCTCAGGGAGTAATAGAATGAAGTACCTGGCATCAAACTGTTGGTCTGCCTGTACATATACCCACATGATCAGGCACACATGATAATGATAGCCTTTCCAAATAATATGACTATTCATCTTGAGTCTACACCAAATCTTGACAAGCAGTAGTTTCTTTGATTATAACTAATTTACATATATTATATTAAAATTCTGTGTGTTGAGTTAGGGATATAGCTCAGTGATAAATGCTCACTCACTATATGCAAAATCCTTGGTTCTTTTCCCAAGTACTACCAAATATACATATGCATACATGCATGTGTGTATGTATGTATATGCATGCACACACATGTTGTATGTGATGGCATGTACCCACAGTTTAAGCTATTTGGGCGGCTGTGAATTATTTGCGCTCAGGAGTTCAGCAGAAAAACATGAGACCTTGACTCTTGGAAAACAAGGCAGGAGTTGGGATTCTCTGAGATGATGGCTCAGTAGGCGAGAGCATTTGTTGCACAGGCATGAGGGCCATAGTCACAATTTCAAATACCATGTAAAATTAAAGAAAAGCTGGACACGCTGTGTGAGCATGTGACCCTAGTGCTGTAAGAAGGAAGGAGATTGGTGGGGCTTGTTAGCTACCAGTGTAGCTCCAGGGTTAGTGAGAGGCCCTGTCTTAAGTGGAGAGCAGGACATCCAACAACCTCCTGACCAGTACCTGTACTTACACATGTGCAGACACCTGTGCATACGTGTGTACATGTACATATGAAAGAAGAAGATGAAAGGGGGGGCTACATGTGTTAGATTGTGCCTGTAATCCCAGAATTTATCAGGCTGAGCTAGAATCACTGTGAGTTTGAGCAAGCTTGGCTACAGAATGAGAACTTGCCCTGGTCCCCTAACTCTGCCCTTCTCTCAATGTTGGTTTTTATTACTGTTGTTGTTGTTGTTTGAGACAAGATCTCTGTATGCACCCTCTTTGGCTCTTAAACTTGAGATCTTCAGTCTGCCAGTTGCCAAAATTATTTATAGACAGTACCACGCCCAGCAGTGCCCATCTGTTTATTTTCTGTGGGTCTTACATGGCATTTTATAGTTTCAGAACTAGGGAAATCCATTCATGAGTCTCTAGAGGGGCTCGGGGAAATGGTTCTGTGTACTTGCTGATCTTATAGAGAACCCAGATTTGGTTTCTAGCCCCCAATGCTAGCTCACAGCCATCTGTAACTCTGGTTGCTAGGGAGCTGATGCCCTCTGCTGGCTCCCATGGCCTTCAGGATATTGTGCATGTACATAAGGGCAGGCACTAACTCATACACAGAAAATAAAAAGAAATCGTAGATCTTCAGATTCTGGCCTGTCTCATCATTCAGTATCAAAAGCTCACACCTGTTAATGATGACACAACCTCACAGGAAGCGCTTGAGAGCTGCTGAGCTACAGGTGTGCCGCGTGGAGCACACTCAGATTTCCTGAACTCTGGTCTGATCCCAAGTTCCAGTTTTATGATTGGCTACAAAACCAGCCATTGTCTTTGTTTGGTTTCATTTTGTTTGTTTGTTTGTTTGTTTGTTTAGTGGTAGGCTCATTAAGTTTTTTGTTTTAATTCCCGAAAAATCCCTGAATATGAGTACAATGAATTTCCATGTAGGTCATTCTTTCAGATAAAAACAGCACTCTGTTTTCACTTATGTTTACAATGTGAACAGATGCTTGCCTATTAAAAACCAGCCTGGTTAGATGTACAGTGTAAACTTAATGTATACCTTCACCTTTTAAACAGTAATAAACTCAAGGCTTGATTTTTAACCATTAACATTTTTTTATTGACTTACAATGAATTTTTTGTTTCTTAAAAGACAGGATCTCATGTAGTCTAGGCTGCTGTCAATTCACTTTGTGGCCAAGGATGACCTTTAACTCGTGGTTGCTTTTCCTTTGCCTCCAAAGTGCTGAGATAACAGGGGGGTGCTATTGAGACCAGCTCCCATCATAAGCGTGCCTATGAGTAACTTGGCGTTTTTTGTTGGTTAAAGCTGTGGTCCTGTGGCTGTGTGGCATACAGGGACTCCTATTAATGTGGTACAACTGCAGTCTACTAAGTTTCCTACAACTTTACCCATAATTCCTTCCTCTGTAGCATCAGTGCAAGTGTGAAAAATGCAAATGCCACTTTAGAATTGTTATGAAGAGTTCTGGCCTGTTTACTGCTGACTGGGGTGGGACCTGAGACAGTGGAGCTGATAGCTGAGTGGGCTAACGTCCCGTGCAGTAGCCCGGTTCATAGAGTCACAGACACGCAAGCCACATGTGTTGAACAAGTTGCATGTGACAGAAACATGTTTTCCCATAGAGGCATGTAAACCAGTAACAGTGGCCAGGTGTAGTGAGTAAACTGAAGGGAACTCACTGCTATCCACTACCTCAGAGCTAGGAAAATAAGTTACAAATCCTCTTACTGTAAAATGCTGTGTATTTATCTTTAATGAGCTCCACGTGGCTATACGTGCTCCTTCCTCCGTGTGACCACTGTTTTTGTTTTGCTTTGTGTTGTCACTCCCTCCCCTTGTCCGTTTGAAGAACCTCCGACGTGTTCTCCTCAGCAATTCACTTGCTTCACCGGGGACATTGACTGCATCCCTGTGGCCTGGCGCTGTGATGGCTTTACGGAGTGTGAAGACCACAGTGATGAACTCAATTGTCCTGTGTGCTTAGAGTCTCAGTTCCAGTGTGCCAGCGGGCAGTGCATTGATGGCGCCCTTCGATGCAACGGTGATGCAAATTGCCAGGACAAATCGGACGAGAACAACTGTGAAGGTATCAAGAATTCTCAGTGCTTGGTTTATAGTTTCTTTTCACCATCTTACTTGAAATTCACTGTTGTTGTTGTTCCTCAGTAGATTTGGGTTTTATATTTATGGCATGAACATTATACATGTTGCTAGTTATTTGAGCCATTTCATATGTGTAAGGTCTCTGCGAGTTAATGTGCTCATTTTGTTACTTTATTGAAATGCCGTGGCAGTGAATATCTGTTTTACTTTTTTGTGACTGTGATAAAACAGCATGACCAAAGGAATCTTAAAGAATAAGGGGTTCATTTTGGCTTAAGGTTCCAGAGGGGGAATCTGTGAAGGCAGGGATGCTAGAAGATCACATCTTCTACCTCAGGGTACCAAGCAGAGGGAGTGAACTCAGAAAGCCCATCCCCAGTGCTGTGCCTCCTCCAGAAGAGCTTCAGCTCCCATAATCTCCCAGAACAGCTCCACCAACTGAGGGTGAGCCTGTAATGGGGCACTGCTCATTCAAACCACCACAGTGGCCATTTTTATAAAGAAAAGGTTTATGTGGAACACAAGTCTGCAAGGTCAAGGGCGTGCTGTGGAATAATTAACCATGTAAAGATGTGTTACATTTGTTTATGCTGCACTTGTTTAACGATGTAAAGATGTGTTGTTTTGCCTGCCTAAAGCACCTGATTGGTCTGATGAAAAGCTGAATGGCCAGTAGCTAGGCAGTAGAAGGATAGGTGGGGCTGGCAGGCCAGAGAATTAAGTAGGAAAAGGAATCTCGGCTTAGGAAGAGAGGGAGGGTGTGGTGAATGAAGAAGTGAGAGTCTCCGGGGTCTAGCCAGCCAGACTTGGAGTAGGACGTACAAAATGAAAACAGGGTAGAAAACCCCCAGCAAAATGTAGATGAGGGGAAACAGGTTAGCCTGGCATTGGTGGCACACGCCTTTAATCCCAGAGGCAGGTGGAGCTCTGTGAGTTCGAGGTTATCCTGGTCTACAGAGCTAGTTCCAGGACAGGCTCCAAAACAATACAGAGAAACTCTGTCTCAAAAAACCAAAAAGAAAAGAAAAAAAGAAAAAAAAAAAAGAAGAGGAGGAGGAGGAAAGAAGTTAATTTAAGTTTAAAAAGCTGTCCAGAAACAAGCCTAAACTAAGGCAAAGCATTCATGATTGATAATAAGTGTCATGATTTGAGGGCTGGTGGTCCAAGAAAGCTGCAAGGTCATGTACTGCCTTCAGTTGTGCCAGGTGAAAACCTCATGGCACAGTGGCAGGAACACTTGGGACACTGAGCACATCTCAACAGGAAGCCAGGGCAGGAGGAGGAGCCAGGCTCTTGTTCTTTAAAAATGTGTAGGTGTTTTGCCTGCAAGTATGTCTGTGAGCCTAATACCCAAGGAGGCCAAAAGAGGGTGGCAGACCCCTTGGAATTAGAGTTATAGATGTCTGTGAGCCTCTGTGGGTGCTGAGAATTGAACTGGGGATCCTCTGGATGGGCTGCCAGTGCTCTTGACAATGAAGCCATCTCTACAGCCCAGGCTTGCTCCTCTTATAGCAACAGTTTTTCTTAAGAGCTAACCCAGGGTACACCAAGAGCTCCGTAACACATCTGAGAAAGAGGTCCAGGTACCTCCCACTGGGCACCCTCTACCTCCATTGGATCCCTCCACACTCAGGGTCAGGCCTCCAACATGTGAACCTTTGGGGGAACCGTGTAAGCCATACCAATAAGCTCTGAAGATTGAGAAAGGGCACCAAAAATTAAGTAAAATAAAGTTTTAAGAACAAAGAATGAAATTTCTCTTTCCTACCAACCGGAGCTCTAGAGTAGAGTTTGCTTTGTGTCTAAGCCTCATCTGTTTTTAGGTTGTACTTAGAAGGTGTTTGATTCTTGATAGGATTTGTCTTCATGCTGTAATGAAAATAAAACTGCCTTTTTTTCTAGTGCTGTGTTTAATTGATCAGTTCCGCTGTGCCAATGGTCAGTGTGTTGGAAAGCATAAGAAATGCGACCAGAGTGTGGACTGCAGTGACAAATCTGATGAACTGGACTGTTGTAAGTAAACTGCTCTCAGGGAGGAATTCGAAAAGCACCTTTTCCTTTTTGTATTTTACTTCCAATCCAGACTTCCTTGCGTAGAACATAAATACTAGTTATTTGTGCCAGAGCTATTTTCTGTTTTGCTTTTAGTAATTGTTTAAAGACAACAGTTTCTTTGTGCATAGAGATAGTAAAACACCAGGGAAAAAGTAAATAAATAAACATTGCCCTGCCACATCTAAAGTCACAAAATTGTCAGGTAATTTAGATACATGGAAACTAATTGCTAACCTGAACTTCTTTCTGAACATTAGTTTGTATTTAACTATTTTTCTTGAAGTGTTTCTACCAGCTTCTTGGGGTCTAGAATTTAAACGTTTCTTCTTCCTCCTTTCTTCTTCATTGCTTCAATGCCTGCTTGCCTGCCTCTCTACCTTGGTTCCCTCTGAGCTTTTCCCTGCCTCCCCAGGCTGATCTTGAACTCACTAGTGCAGAGCTGTAACAGAGCCACATAAGTGAGTGGCAGCACAAAGATGGAGTAGATCAAGGAAGTTTTCCTAGAAAAGTGATGCCTGAGATCAGATGTTGATGAATGAAAGTGTTCATCCTATATAAATAAGTAAAGATGCTGCATTGTGTTTAGAACCAGGAAGGTGTGAAACCAGACATCTTTCTGGAACTATGTAAATGGAATTGCTACATTAGTTGTGTCTTGTGTGTGTCACCCAGAGAGAATAGTGGTGTACGTAGATCATGAAGGTGATACTGTACTCACGGTTAAGAATCACTGACATTTCTAAGAAAAGGCTAGGGTGGGAACATAAAAGCAAAAGCTGTAAAATGTGTTGGAGATGATATGATTGTAGGCAGGGACATACTTGTTTTGAATTTCTTTGGACCACATGAGGAGAAGTATAAAGATAAGATGCCTAGGTAGAGGGGCTGGAGAGATGGCTCAGAGGTTAAAAGCATTGGCTGTTCTTCCAGAGGTCCTGAGTTCAATTCCCAGCAACCACATGGTGGCTCCCAGCCATCCGTAACGAGATCTGGTGCCACCTGGGTAGAGAAACAGGTGTCACTCAATAGCTTTTCTGCACCTGAAGTAGACTACATCGCGATTTTTTCTGTTCCCTTTATTTTAAATGCTGGCTGCAACCTGATAGGTTGTTTCCCCATCTACTAATACTTTGCAGTCTGTAATTGAAAATGCTCAGGAGGCATTTGTGTTCTGACGGAAGATGACCTAAATCAATAGGAACAGTGTGGCTGGGAAAGGGAGGCTGGTTCTCAGTTACTGCAGGGACAGAAGGGTTGGTAGCCACTTAGCTACAGTTGTCAATTTTGAGTTGACTCATGGGCCCTCACAGTGTGACTGGAGTCCTTAACCATGATTGCAGCGGGAACTAAACACTGAAGTGTCCTGGGATGGGTGTGATGCAGTGCTCTTTGCTCTCTTTGTTTTAAATTTAAATGGCTTTCACAGACATGCACTTTAATGCTTGCCGTGGCCATTCCAGTCTTCATTGTTCTTAACTGGTCTACCCCAATTATTATGTGTTTTACCTCTAGATCTGAGAGAGGTGGCGATAAGGGTGAGTTCAGTTTGAGATATGTTACATTAAAGGTAATTATAGGATGTCCCTTTAATATTGTTAGGAAGTTGATTGAATGAGTCTGTGACTCAGGAAGATATTTGACCCTGATCAGATTATTGATGGTAATTAAAGCTACGGCAGTGAATAGAACACTCAGAGAGTGGAGAAGGAAGCAAGCAGATAGTAACTCAGGGAAGCACTCACAGCTGATTGACAGCAGGAAGCAAGCAGATAGTAGCTCAGGGAAGCACTCACAGCTGATTGACAGCAGGAAGCAAGCAGATAGTAACTCAGGGAAGCACTCACAGCTGATTGACAGCAGGAAGCAAGCAGATAGTAACTCAGGGAAGCACTCACAGCTGATTGACAGCAGGAAGCAAGCAGATAGTAACTCAGGGAAGCACTCACAGCTGATTGACAGCAGGAAGCAAGCAGATAGTAACTCAGGAAAGCACTCACAGCTGATTGACAGCAGGAAGCAAGCAGATAGTAACTCAGGGAAGCACTCACAGCTGATTGACAGCAGGAAGCAAGCAGATAGTAACTCAGGGAAGCACTCACAGCTGATTGACAGCAGGAAGCAAGCAGATAGTAACTCAGGGAAGCACTCACAACTGATTGACAGCAGGAAGCAAGCAGATAGTAACTCAGGGAAGCACTCACAGCTGATTGACAGCAGGAAGCAAGCAGATAGTAACTCAGGGAAGCACTCACAGCTGATTGACAGCAGGAAGCAAGCAGATAGTAATTCAGGGAAGCACTCACAGCTGATTGACAGCAGGAAGCAAGCAGATAGTAGCTCAGGGAAGCACTCACAGCTGATTGACAGCAGGAAGCAAGCAGATAGTAACTCAGGGAAGCACTCACAGCTGATTGACAGCAGGAAGCAAGCAGATAGTAACTCAGGGAAGCACTCACAGCTGATTGACAGCAGGAAGCAAGCAGATAGTAACTCAGGGAAGCACTCACAGCTGATTGACAGCAGGAAGCAAGCAGATAGTAACTCAGGAAAGCACTCACAGCTGATTGACAGCAGGAAGCAAGCAGATAGTAACTCAGGGAAGCACTCACAGCTGATTGACAGCAGGAAGCAAGCAGATAGTAACTCAGGGAAGCACTCACAGCTGATTGACAGCAGGAAGCAAGCAGATAGTAACTCAGGGAAGCACTCACAGCTGATTGACAGCAGGGTGGGGTGTGGCCACACACACTCATGACCCCACGAGGCAGGGGAAGATCAAGACTTAAGGCTCAGCTTCAGCTACATAGCAGGATTGAAACTAGCCTGGACCAGGTGACACCCGAAACAAAAAACAAATGGTAAAACTAGACTGGTGTCTCCCATCGTGAGCAGATACTGCTAAAAGAGCTGGGGCCCATGTTGACCATGTAGAGAGCTCTGTGAGATGAAGAGTCTCTTGAATATGGCAAAGAGGAGCTCTAGCCTTGCCAGGCAATTTCCCTGCAGTGGTGTTGGGGTGGGGGGAGTGAGAGGGGGAAGAGCCTGACATGAGCAATGCGACTCAGAGGCTGGCACTGTGGGGCAGGAATTTCAAGAAAGTTTTTGTCCCATCTGGTCCTCAGCCCTTTAGTTCCAAGTAAGCACACAGAGGCTTATATTAATTACAAACTGTTTGGCCTATGGCTCAGGCTTCTTATTTAGCTAGCTCTCTCAATTATTAACACATTTCTATTAATCTGTGTATCTCCAAGTGGTCTTGGCTTACTGGAGAATGTCCAGACCGCTTTCTTCCTTGGCAGCTACATAGTGTCTCTTCTTGCAAACCACTCTCTGCCTTCCTTTTCCCAGAGTTCTCCTGGGAAATAATCCCACCTATATATTCACAGCATACAAAAGGACATACCCCATCAGTATATTTATATAAACTATACAGTTTGATTAATCAATATATTTTCATGTTTGCATTCTTTTGTTGCTATTTTGAATGTACAGTTGTTTTTCCATAAGATTACTATAGTATTTTCCATTTTAGATCCAACTGAAGAGCCAGCACCACAAGCCACCAACACAGTTGGTTCAGTTATTGGGGTAATTGTCACCATATTTGTGTCTGGAACCATGTACTTCATTTGCCAAAGGATGCTGTGTCCTCGTATGAAGGGAGATGGGGAGACTATGACGAATGACTATGTGGTTCATGGCCCAGCTTCTGTGCCCCTGGGTTACGTTCCTCACCCAAGCTCTCTGTCAGGATCTCTTCCAGGTAAGTGAAGATTGGCTTGTGACAATCTGGTCTTGCCCAGTTTTAAGTTTTAAAAATATTGTATTTTCATTATGGAAAAAGGACATACCTAGGATTACAAACTAGATTACTTTGGGTTTAAGAACTTCTGAGAGTGAATTGTTTGTAAACTTTTATATTGTCTTTCTATGCAGAAAGACTTAGGTATGACTTCCTCAGTCAACTTCAGGCCTATGATTGCCTTGTGGGGCTGCACTGAATTGAAAGCAAGTCAGCCAGTGCTTTGGTGACCCTGAGGCTATTGAGTCTAGGAAGAAAGAGTCCAAAGATAGATGGCTCTGCTTTCCACAGGCAAGGATCTGGAAATAACTGGTTGACATGGAAGGAACATGCTCCCCCCTGCTGTCTCCTGATCTAGCATGGTGACAGTGCTGTGAGGTTGGTCAAGGTATAGCCAGATGCCAGAGTTCCACCACTGGGGAGCAGGAAGGCTTTCTCCAGTGTTTTGTGGTACCTTTGGTGAAAAGAATCTTGCCTTTTAATGAAATAGAGGCGATGCCTAACCTCTGAAAATCGGGATTTACTGTGGCTGTGACTAGATAAACAGCTGTAATATTTAAGCTTGTAAATGATAATACTTCCTTGTTGTCATCCCTACTTCCAGTGAGTAGAAATGGAAACCTAGTTGGAACAAACAGACTTTTTTCTTTAGCATTAGTAGTTGTGAGTCCAAAGGTATCTGGGTGCCTTGGCACATGTGTTTTAAAAGCTTCACTTTCTTTGGAGCTCATCTGTCACTTTCGTCTTCCCTGGTTCCCAGTCTTCATCTTCAGTCCTTTCCTGAAGTCTTCATGAAAACCTCTCACTTCGAGGGCTCTGACCAGGCAGGAGCAGCTTGGCTGTATTAGAAGCCAGTTATTTCAACATTCGTTTCCTAGTTGTCATTAACCCTTTACAGCTATTACTAGGAAAAGAGGACATAACTTGTTTTAGTTGGGCTGTTTCTAACTTCAATGTTGATTCGTGATTTTATATATTTTTATAGATATTACTCATCTTCATTTTATCTCCTTCAGGAATGTCTCGAGGGAAATCAATGATCAGTTCCCTCAGCATCATGGGGGGAAGCAGTGGGCCCCCCTACGATCGAGCACACGTCACAGGAGCATCATCAAGCAGCTCTTCAAGCACCAAAGGCACTTACTTCCCTGCAGTAAGCAGTCCGTTTTTGCTTTGTTTTTCTTTCACTGTTAAAATATGTTAGATCAGCTCATTTAAACGTGGTGCTCAGTGATGGTAATGTAGACGTTAATACAAGATTGAAGTACATAGGAGTCGATGGAGAATTTACCACCACTGCCCTGAGCTTGTAAAGCTTTTAAGTTTACTCTCTAATAATAAACATAGCTGAAAGCATAATAATAATTTCACAGTGCAAATAAAAGATAAACTACTAAGGTACCAAACAAACTTAGGACCTTTATTTCATAACCTACTAAAAGAAGCATGTGGCTGGAGAGATAGTTCAGTCTGTAAAGTGCTTGTCTCCAGGGTAAGAGGACCTGAGTTCCATCCCCAGCTCCAAGATAAAAAGCTGGGCCTGGTTCATAATCCCAAAACGGCAGAAGTGTGGGTGGAAAAGAGGATCCCTGGAGTGCACAGCCCGTCTAGACTAGTTACTGAGCCCTAGGCCAGTGAGAGCCTGAGCGGCCAGTGTTCCTGAGTGGCCTTTGTGGTTTCCTTTGGCCCACAGCTTCATGCCTGCATACATGCTCTTGTACTTGCACATAAAAATAAAATTTAAGAGGAAGCACATTAGAATTCCTCGTAATAATTTTCTACAAACAGAAAAGTTGTGTTTAAAATTTAGAGCCTGTCTGCCAAACAAGCCAGTGATGTAGGTAGCAGCCTTTTTGTTGTTTTGTTTTTCTTAGCACTTGTTCAGGGTAAAGAATGTGTGGTCTAGGAAGGCGCAGCCCAGCCATGAAGTGCTATTGAAGTAGCTGTTTTAAAAGAAGACCATGCTAATAGTGTAATGGAAAGTAGACACAAAGATGAAGAAATAGACGATAACAGTGCTCTGCATCTATGTCTGTGGAAAGTTGTTGTTAATTTCGTATTTTAATTGTTTTCCTTTTAGATATTGAACCCACCACCATCGCCTGCCACAGAGCGATCTCATTATACCATGGAGTTTGGTTATTCTTCCAACAGTCCCTCCACACATAGGTCCTACAGGTAAGACACACCTTTTTTTCCATATTCCATTTGTGAGTATACCAAGCCTCAAATGAACAGACAGGCCATAATCACCAAAGAATAGGATTCTTGTCTTGGCAAGACCTGACATTGTCCACCCCCAAATGGGGAGATAGTTTCTTTTTCATTTTATAATATTGTATAAGAGAGTTACACAGCTGGCTTTTAGAGTAATGCAGTTGAGGACTGGGAAAGACAGATCAGAATTGTGAGCGCTCGCAGGCAGCAGCAGTGTGGGTCACAGACACTGGCAGAAGTCACTGTGGCCTGGAATAAACCAGTCGTCTCACAGGAAATGATGCCTCTGCACTCATTGTGAGTGTGTCAGGAGGTCTGTTACTGTGTGTGCACCTCACTCCTCCATCCCACTCAAACACCAGCAGAAAGTCTGTGTTCTGTCTGAAGCCTGCATGCTGGCCTGCAGTCCTCAGTGCCTGTTACCATTGGATAATTTCCTTTCAGTCACTCAGACCTCAAGTCACTCTGCAGTGATAATGGAAACTGCCTACCAAAGTCAGTTAAGACAGATAGGGTTGGCTCCAACATGATTGCTTCTGTGTGTCATTGTAAGACTTCTTTTCATGCCACAGCTTTGTTCTAAAATGACAAGACAAAAGCCGAGGCCTGAAAATTGAAAAACAAGGCAAGAACCTAAAATTTCATTTAAAATATTTACTTAATTCAGCTTGAATAAAACATCAGACAAAGTATACAGCTGCTTTAAACCATTTCCATGTCTAAAGTAGGCTCCAAATCTATGTCAAACTTTATCACTTGCCATGATTTTGCCCAAGCTGAGATATCACAGAATTTTATTGTTTAACTTCCTTTCCTCCCCCCCCTTCTTCTTTTTCTTTACGAGATTAGAAGTTTTTAGCCTTTTAAGTTTTAATCCAGAAAGTCTCCCCAGGCTTCGGCACCTGTTCGGACAGAAAGATGAAACAGGAAGCGAAAGTGCTATGAGAATGTCCTGCCGGCACTGGTGATAAACGCTCCAGGACCCGCTCAGGGAGGCCGTCGGGCAAGGCTAGGGACAGCAGCGTGGGTCCTGTGTCACTAGGAAGTTTAGTTGTTCTTGCTCATGTCCCCTGTCTTGCAGCCATGGTACTTTAGAAACTGCTTATTCGTGGATCTTTAGGATGAGTATGAAATAAGTTAAGCTTGGCCATATGTAGAATAAAAGTTGTAGGAATCATAAGCATGCCAGTGTTTTAGGCCAAGTCTTACCTTCATGAGTAACTATAGATTATTTAAAATGTATATGAACAAGTGTAAACATGTATTAAACTCTTACACTGTGTTAGAAAGTTCACTGACCCTCTGGGCATTTTAACTGCACTTAGGACATAAGTGTATCTGATCATACAGAAATCAAAACTACAATCAGGCAAGTTATGTAATGGCACAGAGTGTTGGGTGAGAGTAGACTGTGGTGACCCATTTCCACTCTGCGAAGCTGCAGATACTGCTGAGCTCTGTGAGAGTGAGGTGTGCAGCAGGCGGGTCAAGGCTGGAGCTGAGCAGAGCAAGGCTGCTCTGTGCGGGCAAGGCCCTGGTTCAGTCCCCAGCACCAGGGGAAATAGAACAGTTTTCCAAAGTGCATCAATAAAAATACTGGGGGGGGGGGCAACCCAGGGCCTTATTACAGCGCATGCACTTAAATTTACCTCAGGGAAGCAGAGCACATTTGGGGCTCCATCGAGTTCCTCTCTGCCTGCGAACTCCATCCATTTTTACTTGCCATATATTTTACTTGCAAATAAGAAACTGCGAAGGTCCCCCTTTATTGATGTGTCATTGCCTCTTCATCTGTGCCCATTAAAAGTGCAGTGGCTTTGGCTGTGGCAGTGATACTGGGGACCGCTGGCCTCACTGCACATGCCAGGCAGGGGCCACCTACCCTTCCATACAGACTTTAACTGCCACAGCTTACAGCTTCCAGGTGAAATACAGAATATTCTTTCATAAAACTAACTACTCTTTTCTTTATCTCTTTCATGTGCTAGCTACAGGCCTTATAGCTACAGGCACTTTGCACCGCCCACTACACCCTGCAGCACTGATGTTTGTGACAGTGACTATGCTCCTAGCCGGAGAATGACCTCAGTGGCAACAGCCAAGGGCTACACCAGTGACTTGAACTATGACTCAGAACCTGTGCCCCCCCCACCCACACCCCGAAGCCAGTACTTGTCAGCAGAGGAGAACTATGAAAGCTGCCCCCCTTCTCCATACACAGAGAGGAGTTACTCCCACCACCTCTACCCGCCACCGCCCTCCCCCTGCACGGACTCCTCCTGAGGAGGGGCCCTCCTCCTCTGACTGCCTCCACCGGGAAATGTAAATACACATCTGGTTGAGATCTGGAGGGGGGGGAGGGAGCTGTAAAGAGTGAGGCAGACTGTACAGTTAATGTTATAAAGTGGTGGGTACTGGAGATATTTGTACAGAAGAAAAGGATATTTATATATTTTCTTAAAAGAGCAGATTTGCTGCTTGTGCCATAAAAGTTTGTATAAAATATAAGTTTGTACTAAAGGTTTTATTTTTGCAAACTAAATACACAAAGCATGCCTTAAAGCCAGTGAAGTGACTGAGCACTAAGGAAACAGGGACAACAGAGGCATCACTCACTGCCCGGGAGTGTCTGGGTTTAATGATACCAAAAACTAAGAAAAAGAAGAAAGTAATTCCATCTCAGTGGCAAACTTGGAAGTAGCCAAATCGCCTTCAGATTAACATTTGAGGGCCAACAAGTTAAACCATAAAAGAAAAAAAAAAAATTCAGTACGAACTTTGGACAAAGGCTTTGTTTTCTCTAGGAATCCAACAGTTTTCTTAAGGAAAATCGATACTGTACAATCCATCTTGAATGTCGCTGTTGCAGGAGATGAAGTGTCTGTCTGTTGCAGGGTGCTGTGTAGCTGGTGAGAGAGAGCCCGCACCCTTGTCTCAGTTCTTGGTAGCACTGGCTGCTTTCCCCTTGCTGCCCAGAACCCTGTAGGCCATTCTGCCAAGAGCCATGATTTCGTCAGGCTTTTTAATCTGCGGAACTGACTAAATGGAATTTACTCAACAAGGGATTGATTTGGTATATCTACTATGCTTGTTCATTATTTGGCTGAGCTTTTTAAGTTGTAGGCTGTTTTTGCATAACCAAAAGTTAGCCATATTATCGGTCTTCCATGATTGTTTTAATGCTCATTAAAGTGTCTTTTTTACAACACATATAGACAATGCTTAAAAATCACAAATCTGTTATATTCTTGTAAATTAGTTTTGTATCCTTGCAGCATACAATATCACAGTGTGAAATCATTTTATGTATGTTTTTTGACTAAAACATTGAAATGTGCTCTGGTTAGAAACAGAAACAGTCTATTTAAAAAGAAGGGTGTTTTGTTTTGTTTTGTTATTAGGTTTCCCCTATATTAACTGTTTGTGACATTTTCACTTTCTGTGGACCAGCTTTTCTCAGAGTGACGTCTACAGGCATACCTCTGTTAGTGTGGTGTGAGGTCCCTCCTTGTTATGTATGCACTGTGAATATGTTGTTTTCCCCTACCCCACAGTCTGTTCTTACAGTCATCTGTGTTTCTTTGTGTGCTCTCTCTTACCCCATTATGGATTAAGATGGTTTCACAAATGTAACAGCGGGGATTAAATGAGAAGGCTCACTGTGAATGTGTCAGCTCAGGAACTTGAGTGGTGGAGGCTAATAGAAGTGTCTGTGTAGCATGCCTCACGGGCTGTCAGGGCTGACCTGTGGGATGACCTTAGCTCACCCTGTTCTGCCACTGTGCCAGACATTAGTCTCTTGCTTCTTACATGTGTCTAGCACTCCTTCGCTAAAGTTGAACTGTTTTTAAGTTGGTGCGTTTTTACTTTAGCAGGTGTTGATTACCTATTGCATATATTTTTAAATTATATATTGATGTGAGGCTTCTCTGGATTTTAAAGCCTAAGCAAAAACAATGAAAGGAATGACTCCAGAATTTTGGCGACATTTAAATAACTTTTAAAAAACACATGAGTACATTTTAAAGAGAAAAACAAACCTTTCAAGATAATGCTTGTGTTGCTGGGGACAGCTTAATCAGAATCAGGGGCACTTATCTTGCATATAAGCAAATGGCAATCCATCCGTGTCTTGCATTTCAGTCAGATAATCATGAACTCTTCCTGTTACTGAAACAAAGTGCTCATAGTCTAAGACAGAATGGACATTGAACTAGCCTTCTGTTATGCACAGGGGCACTTGATACATAAGTGGAGATGGAAAGGTTCGTAATGACTGGGGATCAGTTAGAATTTGAGAATTCTGTATGTTTACATTTTTAATGTGCATCTTTATCTGTGGGCTTCCCATGTAGAGACTTGCACTATAGTGAGCTAAGAAGGGTGCTGCCTTGTTTCGTCCAAGTGCTTGTGCTGCGATGGCAGTGGCCTCTTCTTGCAAAATACTGATTTGTGTGCCAATTTGTTGAAATGATTCGAAGGCAGTTCAGGATAATCTCAGTATCCTCTTTCTGGGGCAGCTGAGTTGTAGAGAGTATTTTTGAGAGTATTTTGTAGTGAGATGGATGTTAAACTTGCTAAAGAAATAATGATACTCAAGTTACATGGACAGTTAAGTTTAAGTAAACTGTGTCTTAATTATTGAACATAAGAAAAACAAGGAGAAAAACTTATGAGAACAAAAATTGGAAAAAGAAATTTTTAAATTAGGATGTGTCTGGATGAATTGTTTAAGAGAAAATGTGAATAAAATTTGGTTAGGTTCCATAGTTACATGGATATTTATTTTGAATTTGTATCTTAAAGTATGCCTGTATGAGCCTGCATGAGGTGAGCTTTGGTGTAGCTTGCTTTTGTACACTTCCGCAAGCGTTTCTGTATAGAAGTCTTTATAACTAGGACTCAAACTTGACTCCTTTACAGTCGTAGTCTTCTAACCAAGGCCTGAGAGTTCTTGTTTAGGTCAAATAAATGGCACAGTCACAGAAAAGGTTTAAACTAGAGCTGGTGGGTAGAATATTACTAGTATTTTTCTTTTTAAAGATTTCACAGTGCTTTTGGCATTGCACACCATGTTGCAAAACCAGCCATCTGTCTTAGGTAGCAGTCTGGGAGGGGGGCATATTTGTCTCGCTGTGAAGGCCCGTCTTTGGTGAGCACTGTTTGGAGTTCATAGCTGTGTTTACCTCACCAATTAGTTCAGTCTGTGTCTAGTGACCAGGGCGGCTTCTGCAAGTAAGCCTGCTTCCCTGCAAGCTTCAGAAACAAAGGCCGTCTTGTTCACCCCCTAATATGCCGTTTCTAGTGACTGTGCAGCGCTTCTCTGTAGCCCTTGTGACTTTATAAAGAGAATTACAAACTGACTGCTCACTGAGAGTTAGACTGTAGGTTGGGGTATGGGTGTCTGTCGGTTGGCGCTATTTAAGAATTCCCAAAGCATTAGTAATGTCAGCATCCCTTGAAACCTCCTGGGCTTTCCTTATCCCGGGCCTAAAACAGGCATGAGAAGAGGCGAGATTTTAGGACTTCTGCGATGGCATTGCTTTGTAATAGTGTCAAGATTTGGCTTTTGAAATCCTCAGGTTTTATAGTCAAGGATGTAGGGCCTCAAATATGGAATTTCACATTTGTGACTTAAGTGACACACATTGTGGATCCATATTTCAGTACCTGTCTCTGACTGCACAGCTCATGGAACTCAGCTTACACCCGAGTAGAGGTAGAGGGGAACAGGACGCTCAGGGCTATCTTAGTTGACTTTGAATCAAATGACCAACTCTGTCCATGTCACCCTCCTGCAACAGAAGGTGGCGTTAGCATTTTTGGTTTATCATTTTCACAGGCATTTATATAAAAACCATTCTTAATTTTATTCCTAGAGAATTTTTAGAATTACAGACTGATGTATTCAGAAGCAGCGTATGGACCCAACATACACTAATCATTGGGTTTTCCATCATCGCGTAGTGTTTGCCCAAAGTCAATACCAAAGAGTTATAGATAGACAGCATGCTTTTGCTTAACTGTCCATTTGGCCTTTGTTTATCCATTAACTATGGGAAGGTTGGGGGGGCGGGTATAGCTATACGTCCATGTAGATATGTTTCTATATCAGTGCCTAAATATGAGTAGTAAGAGGAAAGTAAAGCAAGAATGACCCCATCGGTGTGTGGTAAGGGGAGGCTGGAGAAAGAGGATACGAGGAGCTGAACTGGACTGGCCTCGTTGCAAGTGAAGGATCTGGTGCTGCTTTCGGATGTTTGTCCTTTATGAGTCTAAACTGTTCCTTAACCTTTAATCTTTGTCACTGTCTTAAAGTCAGCTGGTGTTTCTTGTACATCGACTTTGGTACGATGGTGCTTCGCAAGGATGTATTTATATTATAATGGCCAACATTTGGTCAGCCCTTGTCCACTTATTCACTTCCCCCTTTTTGTAAAATAAGTGCTTTAATTATAAATTGTACAAAGGTACCTTGTATAAACCCCCTTTTGATTATTACAATAAGCTGAACTGTAACAAATGAAATGTTGATTTTTATAATAAAACAATGGAAAAATCAGCGAAAATGCAGAAGTGTCATTTCTTCACACCAAGAAACAATGTCAGTGGTCATGCTTTGTGTGATTAGCCCCCTGTATGTCAGATAATGGCAAGTGCAGCTCTGATGCAGCTCCTATGAAGAGCTGAGAAGGGCCGCTGGCTAGCTCAGGGCTGGAGTGCCTGCGCCTAGAGATACGGAGTGCTCCAGGCTCTTCGACACCTGCCTGTTCTCCTCAATGACTATGGCTGATGCCTTTCTCTCTCCTAATGGAGCCTTAAAGTGGTACTGCTTTCCTGGTGTGGAGCTCAGAGTGGTGTTGCCATGAGAGATTTGTGGAGCTAAACCAATAGGGATGTCCATACTAGGTCCCACCCAGGCTCGGCTCTGCTGGTGTGATGGAAAGTGGCAGTTTAAGTGCAAGCCACATTCTAAGGTGAGGTCATACGAGATGCTCTAGAATTGCTCTTGAGAGAAGTCTTCTTGTCTTCACTTTTCCTTCTGAGGAAGGAGCAACCACATAGGTCACACCATTTCCAATAAAAGGGAGGGAAGAGATGCAGCTTTACTTCAACTTGACATGGTCTCAAAAATGGTGAAAAGCCATGTGTATCTTGGGCCTCTTTTTGCCAAATAGGCTTTTGGTAACATTTATACAGTCCTTTTAATTTTAATTCATTGCCTTGGATGTACAGCTTGTGTGGTTTCTGTAAATTTGCCTCATGATGAATTGCAGCCAGTGAGGTCTCTGTCATTTACATAATGTAATCTATACATTTGGCTTCATTCTGGAAAGTTTTCTACTGAGATTTGCTTTTGCAAAATCAGATTTAGTCAAAGCAGAAAATTGATCTTGCTTCATACAAAGGCTAAAATGAAGGCTAATTTTATTGAAATATGGCGAGCATTGACTGTGCACCAGGCACTGTGCTGAGTCCTCCCATTGGCACATTCAAAAGTAATCAACTCATTTATGACTAAACTGGGTGACAAATGCCTTTCAGAGGATGGACTTTTCCACTGTAAAATTTCTGTTAAAAACAGGTTGTGAGTGTAGGGAAAGGTAAGACAGGGACCTATATTCTGCTCTGTTGTGTCACAATGGGATGTTGTCTCAGTTACTTTTTCTACTGCTGTACTAAGACACTGAGACCAAGGCAACATATAGAAGAGTTTGTTGGGGGCTCACAGTTCCAGAGGGTGAGTCCATTGTCATGATGGGATCATGCATGGCATCAGTCAGGAATGTGTGATGCTGGATCAGTAACTGAGAGCTTACATCTTGGTCTACAAGCACAAGACACACTGGGAATGGCTTGGACTTTGGAAATCTCATAGCTTGCTCCCAGTGACTTATGTCCCCCAAAAAGGCCACCCCTGTTATGAGTAGGTTTTCTCTGCTAGTCTGGTCTCACGGCTGCACCAGCCCCAAATAACACACAGAGACCCTGTATTTGCTATAAATGCTCTTGGCCAGTATTGCGGTTTAATAAGGGTCAGGATAAACAAATAGGCCCAATAGATGTTTAATCGGGGAGAAACAACTCACAACACAGACAGATGAACACAGCAGTTGGAACTGGATGCTCCTCTCTCTGCGTCCAGCCAGAAGGAGAGCTTACCCGCCTCCACTCAGACCTAGTTCCACAGGTCACTTCCGCCCCTGGCTCCACCCCTCAATGGGTGTGGTCAGTGCCACAGAAGCAGACAAAAGTGAATATCCCACTACAGGCCAATTACTTGTTTCTTATCGGCTAGCTCTGTCTTAAATATTATCCCATTTCTATTAATCTAAGTACTTCCACGTGGTCTCATCTTACCGGAGAAAGGGGCTGGCGTTCTCTCTGTCCTCCATCTTGAATCTCCTCCCTACTACTTCCTCTTTCCTCCTAGTCTCCTAGCCCTGCCTTTCTTGCTTTCCTATTGGCCAACAGTGTTTTATTCATTAACCAATACAAGAAACATTTACAGAATGACATCTCCCATCACACTCCTAATCTTTCCCAAACAGTTCCAGCAACTGGAGACCAAGCATTCACATATGAGCTTTATGGGGGTCAGTCTTGAAACCATCACAATTGTTAAGCCATGTCTGGACACGGTTAGATTTTCTTCACTTTGGGGAAGGTGGTTCTTCATTTGTTTTGAGATGGGCTCATAAACCAGGCTGACTTTGAATTTAGAGATCCGCCTGCATCTGCCTTCTGAGTGCTGGATTAAAAGTCTGCATCACCAAGCCTGTACTTGCATATCTGGTTCCTAAGTGTGCCTTAGTTTGCTTTCTATAAATGTTTTCATTAGCATTCAATTTGTAACGTTCTGATTTTGCTGGGGTTTTTTATTCTTTGGATATTGAATCACACAAAAGTATGCTTAATTTCTAAATATTTGGGGAATTTTTCAATAACTTGTTACTTTAAAATTCATATCCATAAAGGTCAGATTTAATCCTTTTAGCTTTTTTGAGACTTGTTTTTATGGCCAGACTGTGGTGATGGCAGTAGATGTTTCTGGAACCTTGGAAGGGAATGTGCACTCTGTTGTCAGTGGGGCTAGCTCTGAAAGTCAATGGGATTGCTCATGTCTTCTACGCATGATGGGTTTTCTATGTACTGTTACCAAGAAGAGTTGAAATCTCCAAAGGTCCCTGTGGCGTTTCTGCCTTCACATAACAGTGTGGTCACCCTTTAGCATTAGCCGGTGCTCTTCTGCCCCGTACTTGAAGCCTACTTGTCTGATAGTAATATACCCACCACACAGCTTCCTTATTACTCCCATGTGCTTTTCTGTCCTTTCACTTTCAACCTCTGCTTTGTGTCTAGATTTTAAATAGTAAAAATATAAATAGCCACTGAGATGGATCAGCAGGTAAAGACACGCTTGTCAAGTCTGAGGACCCGAATTCCCCTGTCATACTCATTAAGTAAATGTAAATAAAAATGTTGGCCCCATGTTTTAATGGGGGTCCTTGTTCTTTTGTGTATGTTTGTATGTTTGTTTTAAGACAGAGTCTCACTATGTAGCCTAAGCTGCCTTGCTTATGTAGACCAGGCTGACTTCAAACAGAATGCTCGGATTTTTGTTTTGTTTTTCAAGACAGGGTTTCTCTTTTTAACCCTGGCTGTCCTGAAACTCACTCTGTAGAGTTGTCTTATCTACTTGTTTCTTCCTTTTAGTTGAAATGTTTGGCCATTTCTCTAAAGCGGAAATCCTATCCAATTCCTGCCTAGCATTTCTCCTTCTTACTCCCTCCTCCCTAAGTCGTCTTACTCCCTCCTCCCTAAATCCTCCTTGCCCTTAAGACAGAGACTCACTTTATAATTCGGGTTGTAACTTATTACATAGTCCAGGCTGCCCTGGAATTCAATCTTCTTGATTTTACTTTCTTAGTGTGGCTACATTTGTGTTTCATCATGACCAGCTTTTAGTCCGATGGTTCTCAGCCTTCCTAATGTCATGACCCTTTAATACAGTTCCTCATGTTGTAGTTACTCCCAACCATAGTTATTTTTGTTGCTACTTAATAACTGTGATTTTTACAGTTATGAATGGTAATGTAAATCTGGTGTGCAGGATATTCGTATGTGTCTGTGTATCTGTCCTTGCTTCCTTCCCTCATTGCCCCAGTTAGTTAGGTCAGTCCCTGAAGCTGCACAGAGCTCAGCACCATGCAAGCTTGAAGACCAGAGTTTGTCTCAGAACTCACGTAAATTCTGAGTGGGTAATTCCACTGTAATTCCAGTGCTCAGAAGGCAGACGGAATTCTCACATCCAGGCTTGCTAGCCAGGCTAACAGTATTGGTGGATATGGGTTTAATTGTGAGAACCTATCACAGTGAAGAAGACAGAAGACTGTCCTTGTCGATCTCAAGCTTACACGCACATATATTTACTTGCCTATGCATTGAATGAAACACATGTGATCACACATATATTTGGAAAAAACATGCCCAAAGTCTAGCAAGATGGTTTGGCCAGTAAAAGTGCCTGCTGCCCAAGCATGATCATCTGAGTTCAATCTTTGGATCCCATGGTGGACGCAGAGAGCTGACTCCTGATAATAATCTCACACCTCCACATACCTGCTGTGACACTCACCTCCCCTCGCACACCCAATATAATAAGATAAAGTTGAAAGGTCTCTGTTCAAGTCTTTGCTTTCAATTCTGTGGGAATCTACCCAGAGATATAATTGCTGTGTTATGTACTAATTCAGATTTTAATTTCTTGAGTAGTTATTCTACTGTTTCCTAAGCTCAACCCCCATTGGAGGACAGAGGGAGGGAGAATTAATTACCTTTGGAGTCATGGCCACTGTAGATGGCCCATGCCTTAGTGGATGGCTACATGCCTGTGGGTATCACTAATTGAATTCAGATGGTTAATAATTATATACACATTCATATATATGAACATCATTGTGTAGTCAAAAATGCCCTTGAACATTGATCCTCCTTCCTAGCCTCCTGTCTGCTACCACACCCAGCTTGTACCTTCTGTTTTCTGAGACAGGGTCTTACTATGTAGCCCTGGCTGGCCTGGAACTCAGGTCTACCAGCCTTTGCCTCCCAAAGTGCTGAGATTTAAGGTGTGCACCACTATGCCTTGCCTCACTTACATCTTCTTGATGTGTTGAAAATATTTTAATTTACATGTTTGTACAATGTGTGTGTACATGTATGCATATGCATTTGTGCATGTGAATTCAGATGTGTGTGTGCCATAGCGTGCTTGTGGAGGTTAGACAACCTTGGGTGCTGATTTTCATTTACCATGTTGTTTTGAGATTAGAGTCTCTGTTACTTTTACATTGCATACATCAGGCTGGCTGGTCTGCAGGAGCCTGGAGATGGTCTTGACTCTGTCTTGTACCTCCCCATAGAAGAACTGCGATTATGGATATTCATGCCACATGTCAGGACTTCATGTGGGTTCTAGGGATTTGGACCCTGGTCCTCATGTTTGTATTTCCAAGTCCTTTGACTCAGTAAACCAATCATCTCCCCAGCCCAAACATTCAGATTTTATCAACATATAAATGTCCTCCTTTGCCTTTGTAACCTTTCTGTGAATGTGGTATATTTGTGTGTGTGAACATATGTGTGTGGAGGCCAAATTTTGAAGTAGTGTCTTCCTCCGTCAATAACTTCCCACCATCTTTTGAGGCAGAGCCTCTCCCTGCACCCAGAACTTACTGACTCAGCTACATTGGTTGGTTCGCAAACCCTGCCCTTTTGTCTCTCCCTCTCCAGCTCTGAGATACTGGTGTGTCTACTACGTGGGCAATGGGGCATTGTGCAGCAAGCTTTTCACAAGAGGCATTCTGAGTGTTCTGCCTATCTCTAACATCGGCATCCCCCCTGGCCCCGTGAGTTCTAGTGAATGCTCCTTTCAATAGTTGCAGGGGGTTGGGAAGCCTTGGGGAGATTTGTCTACACGCACATGTTTAATTGTCCTCATCTGTAGACTTGGGAAATGTCTGCAGCTTGGGGTGCTACTCTCCTCTCTACCTTCTTCCCTAGACCCTGAAGCCACATCGCCCTTCCTGGACTCCGGCTCAGACAGACTGCTGTGCTCTGGGCGTTCCGTCTCAGAGTACAGCCAGAGAATGCTTTCCATGACACATTCTAAAGCAATCGTACCTTCTCATCTGTCAGCATTACCATTGCCGCGTCTTCGAAATCCTTGTTCCATTTATTTTGTCTGCAGTAAAATGAAGTCTCGGGCAGGAGATGAGGTCTAGTTACTGTCGCATCATCCAGACTGGAGGCTGCGTATGATTTTGGAATCACTTGGGGAGTTTGTTATGACTCCGTGGATCTCGGGCCACACTCCAGCCGTACTGATTTACAAGCTGTGGCAGAGGCTGGGGTATGATCTGCAACCAGGTGCCAAGAAGCTGCCTGGTGTCAGATGTGTGAAGTCAAACTACACCAAAGAGCCCCGCGCCACTGAGGAAGGCTGCGTGTGCCAGTTTATAGGGTGCAGCACACTCAATGGAGTGTCTGCAGAGAGAGTGCTTTGGACCTCCCTCGAGGAAAGGCATCCAAATACAGCCCCGTGGCGGCCAAGGGAGTCCTGAGAGTCCGTAAATGACGCACGGGGCGGGGAACGGGGGGGGGGCAAGGGGGCGGCGAGGAGGGGAGGAGGGAGGATGAAGGAGTAAATTTGGATTAGGAGACTGGGGAAAGGAGGCTGGAAGGCAAGCACATTCCAAGGGGAGAGGACTTTGTTTAGAATCCGTGGTGCGGGAATGCATGATACGTCTGGGAAACCACGAATAGTTAGGAATGGCTGGACAAAAGACAGAACAGGGAGATCCACAGAAGGAAATAGAGGAGGAAGGCAGGCCCTGTGCTACACAGGTTAGTGATGCCTTTTATTTTAGGTCAGACTACATTCTAGGTGCCAGCAATCCAAAAATATGCAAGGTCCTGTATTATTATTATTACTATTGAGACAGGGTCTTACTATGTAAACCAGATTGGTTTGGAACTTGCAGTCCTCCTGCTTCAGCCTCTGTTAAGTTTAGAAACCCAGACGACTGCTGCCATGTCTGCCGAAACGTTGTTTTGTTTTTTGTTTGTTTGTTTTTGTTTTTTGGTCATAATATCGATAGCAAAAGAGCAATCGGTAACTGAGAATTGTTGTGTGAAATGTTTTTTTACTCTTTGTGCTTTTGGCTTTTTGAGGGGGCCACCACTCAGCTCACGAATAAATCACACATGGAGGTTTATTCTTGGGAATGCCTGGCCTTAACTTGGCTTGTTTCTACCCAGTTCTTATCACCTTAAATTAACCTGTCTACCTTTTCCCTCTTCCTGTTTATACTCTCTCTGCCTGCCAGCCCTGTCTGTCCTTTCTCCTGCCTTGCTATTGGCCACTCAGCTCTTTACCAGGTGTTTTAGACAGGCACAGGAACACTTCACACAGTTAAACCAGTGCCGCATAATCAAGCTGCACACCTTAACATAGTACTCAGCCACAGAGGATGGAGCGCTCTCAGCTGAGATGTGGGCGGCTCTCAGCGGGAAAGGTAGCAACCGGCTGACACTAATTAGGTCCCGAGAAACATCCTGACCACTTCGTGGAGGTTAACACATTTGGTCTTCACGGAAGCCCTCCTGTGACAAATAACTTACTATTTTAGCAGAAAACCCTGTTGGGAGGGGAGTGTTGAGACAAATTCTTGAACTCATTATGTTTGTCTGGTTGGCCCCAAACTTGTGGTCCTCCCACCTCAGCCTCGGCCTCCTGAAAGCTGGGGCTGCAGGCAGCTGTCACCACACCCAGCGTAGATGACACTTTTAGCAACAACCTTCCAAACGTATTTCTTTTACTAGTGACCAGCCATTATGCTACCTCCAGGAATAATAAAGTCCCAGAGCTGGGGCTGGGGAGATGTCACTGTGTTAAAGTGTTAGCCACAGAAGTGAGGACCTGTGTTTGAACCCCTAAACAGTGGGATGTCTTGGTGCACATCTGTAGCCCTAGTGCCGAGATTGGAGGAGGGGACAGGGGAATCCCCAGAAGCTCTGGAGCTGTCGAGCCTGGGGTATGACGCATCGCACAAGATGCCTTGCTTCAAACAAGGTAGACCCCAGGCTGCCCCTTGGCCTCTGTACACGCTGAGGTGTGTGTGCCCCATCTCAGTCCCAGAAGCCTGGTGGAGTGGAGGCGTGCACATAAAGAAATCCGTAGGTGATGAGCTAATGATTTTGTACCAAATGGAAGTCTGTCAAACTGCCACAGTAGGTTTTGAGGGAATGGGGTCAGCAAAGCTTATACCCAAATGTGGTGACATATTATTTATGATTTAATAAAGCTTACCTGAAGGATCAGAATGCAAAACCACACTAGTTAGCCATAAAAGCTGGGCAGTGGTGGCGCACACCTTTAATCCTAGGACTCAGGACACAGAGGCAGATGGATCTCTGTGAGTTCAAGGCCACCCAGGGCTACATTAGAGTGAATCAATCTAAAAGAGAAACTGAGCTCATGCCTTTAACCCCAGCACTAGTGAGGCATATAAGGAAGAAGCAAAGGGTCTCATGTGGCAATTAGTTGAGGAGAGCAGAGCAGTTTTGCAGTCTGAGGTTTGGTGGGGAGCAGTGCAGTCTGGAGATGCAGTCTCAGGTTCAGTGGACCACGCTTTCGGTCCAAGCATTGGTAGAGGGGAGAACTCTCTAGTGGCTGGCTGCTTTGCTTCTCTGATCCTTCAGGCAAGCTTTATTAAATCATAAACAATATATTACTACACCTAAACCATAGCTAACAGTAAATTTGAATAACATCTTCCTAAAGGTAAGGTTGAGATGGTGTGATTACCAGGCTATCACACACGTAGCCTGAGAACAAACAGTACCAGAGACTAAAAAAGTAATCACGTGCATAGTTTATTGTTTCACCTCCATGAGATCAACAGACACCGGCCAAACACTTCCTCTAATGTGACTAATGGGATGGTTTCCATTCAGAACGTTGAATGGTAAAATGACCTCGGGTCTTTATGGCTCCTTCTTACACTCAGCTCAAACAACTTCAACGCTTGCTACTGAGTCCTAAGAGCTGGAAGAGCAAGGCCTCTCCCTGCGCCTCTTGAGTCAAAGGAAGGATGGTTCTAGAAAACGTGGGCTCCATCTGCTGCATGCATTTGGATTTTCTCCTGAAGTCTATGCTGAGAGCAGTGGGCACAGGACTAGCGTTGGACACAGAACGTTCCAGAGGACAGGTCTTTGGCTATTTCAGTCTACTTCTTCATGTGATATCCCGAGTATTTTTTCCTAGAGGAGGAAAGGAAAGCAAGCCCTTAGCATTCAAAGTTTGACTCACGGCTGAAGTGAAGACACAGGCTGGGAGGCTGGGCTGGAGCTGGGGAAGGTGTGGATGGCTGGCTTGGCATCCTTGGGGTGCCTGCAGGGAAACTAAGAACTAAGGACTTGCGTTACACATGCAGGGCTGGAGACTGACCTATGAAATATGTTAAGGCCTTGAGAGCCCTTCTAAGATTCCAAAAAGGAAGCGAGGGTTGACGCCAATGGAGGCTGCAGTGACTCCTCGACCAGCAAGGAGGAAGCCTGTTTAGTTTGTGCCGTGCTTTGAGTATGAAGGGGCTCTCCTACAGACTCTTGTGTTGAACACATAGCCCCAGCTGGTGGGCCTGTTTTGGAAGGTTGTGGAACCTTGAAGGGGTGGTGCTTCCTGTTCACCCAAGATGTGAGATGAGGAGTCCCAGACTCCCACCACCATGGAGCTGTCTTCCCCTCCGTGACTATCTCTCCCTTCAAACTGTGAGTTAAAATAACCCAACCACCCTCAGCACCGAGAAAAGTACTTAATACAGCAGGCTTTGGGTTGGACCTGATCAAGTTACCACTGAGCAAAGTATTGACTCAACATCCTTGATGCGTGCAAAGTAACAGCAGCTGTGAGGAAGACAAGAGAGACGCACATATCGCCCCGGGCAAACTGTAGCTGAGTTGGAGTGGTTAGCTGAAAGCCCAGGGAACCTGCAGAATGGAGACAGGAGCACAGAACCCCCTTCCTCCCACCCCGCTCCCTGCCCCTGCTCAGCCCCTTCCCTGGGGATTTTCCTTCCTTCCCTGCTCCTTCCTCCCCACTCTTCCTTTTTTTCCCTCTCATTTTGAGACAGGGTCTTACCCTATGGCCCAGTCTAGCCTCATCTCACAGCTCTCATCCTGTCTCGGCCTCCTGAAGGCTTGGATGATGTGTACATCACCATGTCCAGCTAAGGCTTCCCCAGATGGTACCAATTCATGGTTGCTCATAAGTATCCTGTTCCCAGTATCTCTTAGCTTTTCAATCTTTCCTGGCACGTTTGGCAACGTTGGTTTTCTCACGTCATTGCCTTCTAGTTGACACTCTCCAAATTAAACCTAACTAAGGCCAAGAGTTTATTAAGGTTTATCATAACCGCGGGAGCCACATTTGGATGGCAAAGTACAGAGGCTGAGGCTGCAGATGTCGCAGGTGGGCAGAAGGTGGCTTGCCTAGCATGCACAAAGCCTTTGGGTCTGATCCCCAGAACAGGAGGAAGGAAGGAAGTACCTAAATCCCAGCACCTAGGAGCTTGAGGCAGGATGTTCAGGAAGTCAAGGACAGCCTGAGCCACAAGAGACTCCAACTCAAAAACAAAAGCAAAAGTATATATAAATGAAAGGAAGATTTAAAAACAAACAAAAACCAGATACCAGGAGGTACACCTGAGCCTGTATCTGCTTTCATTAGCACACAAAGTGCAGGTTGCAATCCATAGGGACACAATGCACCCACACACACACACAGACACAGACACAAACACACACCACACACACAGACACAGACACACACACACCACACACACAGACACAAACACACACACACCACACACACACAGACACAAACACACACACACCACACACACAGACACAGACCACACCACACACACAGACACACACACACACACACACACACACACACACACCACACACCACACACACTTCAGCAGTTGCATCAGTTTCTAATCTTTGAAAAGTCCCCTCCAAATTCCTCCTGAAGGACTCATCCATCTACTTCCTCTGACTGAATCTGCTTCTCTCTCTATCCAGTGCGACCAAGCTAAATAGTTCAAATGTTTGCATTTGCTTTTCCTTCTTTCATCTGATTGCTGGATTTAGAGTTTATTACTGGAATATAATTTATAATTAATAATTACCGAAATGTAATTTTGCCAGAAGAGTCTTCCCATTAAAGTACATAGCTTAGTGGCATTTAGTATTCAGGGCCGTACACCATTACCCCAGGCCCTAGAACCTTTTGTCACTCCAAAAGGAAAGTCTGCCTACTAGTGGTCAGCCCCAGGCCCTTGCCAGCCTCCTTTCTGTTTCCATGAATTTGCTTATTTTAGACATTATCTATGAATAGAACCATATTAACAAGTGGCATTCTTGTCTGGCTTCTTAAGATAATGCTTTTTTCAATTTTATTTTCATTTTTTTTCTATTGCATATATACATGTGTGTCTGTGAGTGTGGACACTATGTGTGAATGCCCAGAGGGCAGAAGAGGGCACTGGAACCCTGGTATCTGGAGTTATAGGCAATCATGGATGCTGGGAATCGAACTTGGATCCTGTGAAAGGGTAGCAACTGTTCTTAACCACTGAGCCATCTCTCCAGCCTAGCATAATGTTTCCTATGGTTCGCTTGTGTGTCAGTGATTGTTTTCATTTTATGGCTTCATCATGTCCCATTGCACGGCAGTGCTTCGTTTTGCTAGTCATTGTCCATTAGCTGATGGGTACTGCAGTTGCCTCTGCTTCATGGCTGCCATGAATAGTGAATTCAGCCATGCACATTCATGTACATGTTTTGGTTGAAAATCTTTTCAGTTTTCGAGGGGTAGAGATGGTAGCTCTATTTTATTACTATTTATTTATTATTTATTGGTGCTGGGGATCGAACCCATTGCCTTCACCGCTGAGTATACATACACTCTACCACTGGGCTACACACCCAACTCCTGATGACTCTACTTAACATTTTGCTAACGTTTGTGAGAACTGCCAGATTGTTCTCCAAGAGGCTGCATGGTTCTGCAATCCACCCCGCAATGTGAGGAGGAGGGTTCCGGTTCCCAGTCTCCCAGATAGCCTTTCTCCTAGGCATCCCAGTGGGTAGAGTGCCTCAGCTTTTTGACATATCCTCCCAATATTGAAATGAGCATGCCAAGCCTTTTCTTTTGCTTATTGACTATTTATGTAGCCTCCTGGGAGAATCAATGTATAAATCTATTGCCCATTTAAAAAAAAATTAAATCACTCATCTTTTTCATTGTGAAATTAATTGTAAGAGTTCATTACATCTTCTGGATGTAAATCATTTCCCTCATTCTGTGTACTTCCCTCTCTCCCTCCTTCTCTCCCTTTCTCTTTCCCCCTTCCTCCAACTTCTTATTTTCCTCTCCATTCTTTATCCTTATTTCCCCCATTCTTGTCCCCTCCCCACCCCCTGCCCCATACTGGGGATTGAATGCAGGGCCAAACACACACTGTATGGAGCTGCATCCCTGATTATTCCTCTTCTCGTCCCCCACCCCCTCACAGAGGTCAGGAAAGGAGGGCAGCAGGGGGACAGGAGAGGAAGAAAGGGGAACTGAAACCCTGCTGTGAGATCTCATCTCCAGAGTTGGTCAGGCGGCTTGGATTTGGGGCTGGTTAGCAGGCTTCACAGTTCTCACTTGGGCTGCAAATGTGGACCATAGAAAGGACCGGAGGGAGGCCAAGAGGGAGAGCACTGAGGACAATGGCCGGCTTCTGGGCTCTGTGGGGAACGTATGCCACACTTCTTTGTGAGACCCAGGAGACGACCGCCTATGAGGAAGACTCAGGGACACACTGGCCATGCCCATAGTCACTCAAGTGTCCTGCTCGCCTTGAAACATTCTTGTGGAAAGAAGCCCAAGGACAGTGTGAGAGAGAACCCATCCACCTAAGACTAACCCTGACCAGTCAGGAATGAAAGTTCAACGTTGGCCTGATGTCTGTCTTGAACAATTGGGGCAGGGGGCTCAGAGAATAGAGATTAAGATGGCGGGGCACAGGGGGAAGGAAGCTGATGTGATTAAGTCAGCTCATCGAAAATACACACGTTCAGTTGCTTGTTTTTCAGTTTGTGTCACAATGTTCCTGTTGAGGTCTAAGCAGCAGTGGCAGATTGCTGTGAGCCTGAGTCCCTGAGAAGGTCAGCCCTACATCCTGTTAGTACCCAGGAGAGAGAGCCAGTGTCCTCTGCCCTCATGTGACTAGCTGCATTCTATTGCTGCAGGATTTGTGGGAAAAGACCTGGCATCCACGGAAACATTGTCTCACCAGCTCCTCATTTCCTGCTTCCCCTGACCCTTTGCCCCTCACCCAACATACCCTCTGGGAGCTCAGGAACTATTTGTGGATGAGGAAGATCCCCGCTAAAAATAGGTTCCAATTTCTTGTCTCTTGCCACTCGAATGTCCTAACCCCATGAGAACTGATTCCCAGATGTGTTCCCTTTGTCATAAAAAAAATCTTAACACTCATCATTTATTAAGAGGTGTGTGTGTGTGTGTGTGTGTGTGTGTGTGTGTGTGTGTGTGTGTTTGGTGTGTGTGTGCGTGTGGTGTATATGTGTGTGTGCATGTGCTGTGTGTGAGTGTGGTGTATATATTGTGAATGTAAGTGTGTATGTGTTTGATGTGAGAGTGTGTGTGGTGTGGTATATATGTGTGTCCATGCACACATGTGTTCATGCCTGTGGGTGTGTGTGTGTGTGTGTGTGGACTCATAAGTGTGAGTGTGAGTGTGTGTGTGTGTGTGTGTGTGTGTGTGTGTGGTCTCACTATGTAGTGTAAACTTCTCCCAAACTCTCTCTCTCTGCCTGGGCCTCCTAAGTGCAGACATGCCACAGTGCCCTGTGGTGAGGACTCATTTGGGTTTCACTTACCCATCCACCATTCTGTTGGACCCAGGGGGAGAAATACTCTTTTAGATACTTGGTTCCAAAGCCCAGCATCCTATTCATTGGGTGGTTGTCGATGGCCGTGAGCTTGGCTATGGCGTCTATTGCAAGGGCAGCCTTGAAGCCCCGAGCTTTGACTTCTGATTCTCCTCTGGTGTCTACATCTCTCAGGAACAGGTCTGTGATGGTCTTGAACACTGAGTAGGACAGCCCATCCTGGAAGCTGCTCATCAAAGCCTTGTCTTTCTTCATCTGGGTACGAAAGGACAAGCAATTAGGAGGCATATGAAAGGCCACACTTGCACTCAGAGGCACCACTAAAGAGACCCTGGATGGCAGTGTCAATCATGGCATGGCGTCCAACAGAGTCAAGAGGAGCTAGGTACCTGCTGTATGGATTCCTTTCATTGGCACCAATAAGGACAAAACTGAAAGGTTTATTCAACACTTAGGTACTTCCCAAACACCAAGGAAGGAAAGGGATCACAGGTGGCCCTGACTTACCCATGGGCCCACAGTCTAGTGGGAATGGCTCATAGTGCTGTGTGCTTTCAAGAGGCAGGGCTATGGATGAGATCTGGACCTAGTGAGGCCTTGGGGTGTGCACTCTGCCTCACCCTCTCACCGGCAGCATGGTCCTGGGGGCAGTGTTCACTTTTCATATTTGATTTCATCTCTAAACTAGCGTAGTGACAGTACAGTGTTGGACATGAAGGAGGAGTTCTGGGGTCACAATGCAGCCAGGGAAGATTCCCCATATGTGTTTGTTTGTATGAAAGAGAGACAGAGAGGGGGGATGATGAGATGGCTCAGTCTCAGTACTTGCTGAGGTTCCCCTCCCCCCCCCCAGGATCCTTGGTGGAAGGAGAGCACAGACTCCTGCCCGTCCTTTGACCTCTATGTGCATTCTATGGCACATGCACAGGTACATCCCACTCCATCTCCCCATGAAATAAATAAATAAATGTTAAAAAAAATAATAAAGGCCACAGATTCCTTTCCCATTATTCTACCCAATGGATTTCACCTCCCACCTGGTCCTTGAACCCGGATCTCTGTGGACTGCTGTTTGAGTTCTGTCTACAGGATGCTATAAGCTTCCTGTTTCCTCACAGGCCCACTCTGGCTCTTCTCTTTAGCCTGGTTTCTTCTCTACACCTTCTGTAGCCCTTTCATCCCGTTTTGTCACCATCTTATGTGCACGTGTCTGGCAAGGCTACTGGAAAGGAACTGTGGTCATGCTGGGACTACCATTTTATTCTGCTCTTCCCTTCTGCAGAAGCCCACACCCGTGGTCCCTGGACCTGACTTCCTCCCAACAGGTCTTGACTGCATAAGAAGACTCTCTAAGTCAGGTCCCAATGAACAGACCCCAGAGATAGCTGATAGTCTATGGGCACAAAGGAAAATGCCTTCTGGTGGCACTACGGGCTCATTCTTCAGTGTCACCCGAGGACAGCTGTCTCGCTTTCTAACGGGAAGGGTGGGTCTCTAATTCTCCACTTACGGGTTTCCTAAGTTGCACTAGCCTGCCTCTCTGGGTGAATTGCTGAGACACTCTTTAACCAAGCAAAGTCCAGCAGCAGCATGGGGGATTTCAGAGAGGACCCTCGGAGCAGCTTAGAGACCCAAATCCAGGCTG
This sequence comes from Cricetiscus sungorus, assembly GCA_030556225.1. Taxonomy (NCBI): domain Eukaryota; kingdom Metazoa; phylum Chordata; class Mammalia; order Rodentia; family Cricetidae; genus Cricetiscus; species Cricetiscus sungorus. The sequence goes on along the minus strand of JANBXA010000735.1, from coordinate 40,211,783 downwards.
CTGGGCAACTGCAACCATCCAGACTCCCCCGAGGCTGAGTTACATGGGGAGGCTGACAACCCTATGCAGCAAATTTCCATCCCCCCCCCTCGTGTCTTTTCTTACAGCAAACACAGTTGTTGCATTTCTAGTTTCCGGAAATTCCAAGGAGTTCAATTTACTTTTTCCCATAGGACTACGTGGAAGGCAGGACTCTGGAGAGGACGAGGGCCAGAGCCTAGTGCACACTTCCATAGTCCTGCCCTAGTGCGTGGGTGCAGACGGGAATCACACTAACTCGGGGGTTGCATACCTCTCTTCCCAGATGATCCCCTGAGTATTTCAGCAGCTCAACAATTCTGCTTATTATTTGGTCCTCACCATCTGTTGGGGGAGAGGGAAATTCCAGTTATTTCTTTCAAGACAGGCACAAAATAATAAAGCTTTCCTTCCAGTGTCAATGCTTGCAGGGATGGACAGAGGCAAGCACTCAAATCCTTAGTAGACAAATCTCACCCTTCCAGACTTCTCCAGTCCCAGCCTTGTTTTCCTTGCTCAGAGCATCCTTTCTCTTGTATTCTCATCGAGAAACTTACCATATTTACTGTACATTGAATACTATTGAAGACATCGGTTCCACTACACATGATCCTGCCCATGGAAATTCTTAAGAGACTTTCCCTCTTATTTTTATTTTGCCACCAAGCAATAGCTACATGCAGCCTACCCCTAATCCACCTGCTGGGGATCAAAACCAGAGCCTCATTGTCTTCTAGGCAAATGTCCCACGCCTGAGCCACAAGCCACCCTTTCCTTGTTTTCGGGCTAGCTCTCAGCATATAGTATTCTTGTGAAATAGAAACCTCCTGTGTGTGTGTGTGTGTGTGTGTGTGTGTGTGTGTGTGTGTGTGTGTGTGTGTGTGTGTCCGTCTGTCTGTCTGTCTGTCTGTCTGTCTCTCTGACTATGTGTGCCCGTATACATGCAGAGACTAAGGGTCAATGTTAGGCATCTTCCTCCATCAGTTTTTGAGACAGGAGCTCTTACCAAACCAGCGCTCAGCTGGCCTGACTGTGACTGGGCAGACACCCCAGAAGTCCCCCTTTCTGTGTCACCCTTGTGCTGATCACACAGGCTTGAGCCACTATGCACAGCTTCACAGGGGACCTGGGCATCTGAACTCAGGCTCTGAGCACAGAGAACACTTCACCAGCTGAGCCAACTTTCCAACCCCATAAATCCCACATCTGATCATATTTCTACCTTTGCCATAAAGCATGGAGCCAAATATACAGACGTAATGTGGAGTGACATTTTCCTGGCCTACATTTGGGGACCAGTCTCAATCTTAAGCCCTTTTTATTTGCTTGTATATTTTTCTTTTTTCTTTCTGTCTTTCTTCCTCCTTTCTTTCTTTCTTTCTTTCTTTCTTTCTTTCTTTCTTTCTTTCTTTCTTTCTTTCTTTCTTTCTTACATCATTTCTAAACTTGGTTGATTTTTATGTGATTAAAATTGTTTCCACGACAAGGTCGGGTACAGAGAATGAAATGAACAAATTCCTGAGCTCCCAAAAATGAAAGGAGGTTGGATAAAGTTGGCGTGGACCATGATGACTTTTTTTTTTCCCCCACAACTTCCTACTTGGTAAACACGACTGTGAAAATGGTCATCAATTCAGCACAGAATCTAAACAAAAAACTGTCAGTTACAAAGGGGATCGGGTTTCTGACCTAAAACCCAGTCTCTGAAGCAAGGCCGGACCCTTGTGTTTATCTCAGCTAGAGGCAAGGGAGGCCAGGGGATTAACGTAGCAAAGCCCAAGAAGGTGTGGGGAAGAGGAGCAGAGTGATAGCGGGACCCAGGATGCCTGAGAGAAAACAGGCAAATTTCTAGAGCCCTGAACCTTTTCCCTGCTTCCCTCTCCCTGGGAAAGATGCTGTGCTGGACCCTTCTGCATGCAGGGGCGGGGTGCCTTGGCCTTAGCTTGTCTCAGGATATCACTTTCCACCTCCCAGGCACACTTGGAAAAGCCACAGAGCCCCAGCTCTTCCTTTTTGGCATGCCTGGAAGGTTCCTCACTCAGAGCCCCGTGGCAGTTTTTAGTTTCAGATGTGCAGCAGACAGTGGGGGAAGCCCTTTGTGGGGAGGACTTTTGCTTTGTCCTTCACGATGCCACAGACCCAGGAGCCTCTTCGTCACCATCCTTATACATCTACTTGATACTGGGGAGAGAGCTGAGAGGAAGGTCAATCAATGATGGCGGAAAGCAAACCTTCTCCCTTCCATTCTTCTCTCTGAGCCCAGGGTTTCCACACGGCTTCTAGAGTCTGTCACAGTGCCAGCCACGGCTATTGTGTGGGCATGACTGACCAAGTCTGGTCCCCAGTTCTCACCTTTCAGCACCTTCTGGTGCTGCTAGATCAAATATGAGTGGTCTCCACAAGTGCATGCCTTGAATGCCTGTCCTCACCTGTTGGTACTATTGGAGAGGTTGTGGAGATTTTAGGGAGCAGGGTCTAACAGGAGGAAGTGGGACACTGAGGATGGCCTCTGAGGGTGTCATGACAGGGACACTGAGGATGGCCTCTGAGGGTGTCATGACAGGGACACTGAGGATGGCCTCTGAGGGTGTTATGACAGGGACACTGAGCATGGCCTCTGAGGGTGTGTTATGACAGGGACACTGAGGGTGGCCTCTGAGGGTGTTATGACAGGGACACTGAGGATGGCCTCTGAGGGTGTTATGACAGGGACACTGAGGCTGGCCTCTGAGGGTGTTATGACAGGGACACTAAGGGTGGCCTCTGAGGGTTTATGACAGGGACACTGAGCATGGCCTCTGAGGGTGTCATGACAGGGACACTGAGGATGGCCTCTGAGGGTGTTATGACAGGGACACTGAGCATGGCCTCTGAGGGTATTATGACAGGGACACTGAGGAGGGCCTCTGAGGGTTTATGACAGGGACACTGAGGATGGCCTCTGAGGGTATATTATGACAGGGACACTGTCGATGGCCTCTGAGGGTGTTATGACAGGGACACTGAGCATGGCCTCTGAGGGTGTGTCATGACTGGCTTCCTCTTGCTTTCTTAGCTTCCTGGTTGACTGCACAATGAACAATTGCCCTCTGCTGTACTCCAGTGCCATATTCTTCTGCCTAAATGCATGTAGTCCACCAACAATGGAAGAAACCTCTGAAATTGTAAGCCAGAATAGTTTCTCCCTTCAGCTGCTTCTGGTAGGCATTATGCAAGAAAAATAACTAACACACACTGGGTGTCTGACAATCTGGGTTTTTGCCACGAGTTCTGGGATGGTCGATGCGGACTATGTGACTACCATTATAACATGATTAGATCTGACATTTTCTCCTCTCCCTTCACAGGAGACATTTCTTCTGACTTAGCAGTGAGCTGACATGTTGGTTCAACTTGCTTATAGCGTCTCTGTCGTGGGCTGATGTCTTAAGCTAGAGCCCAAGGCCTCCGCCATGTTGCTGGGAAGTGGGCTGAGATTCCCAATGTACAGCGCCCTTAGCTGAATAATACATGCATGCATACATAAGTGCATGCATGCATGCATACATACACACATATGTACACACATACATGTCCAAACACTTCTAGCTGGCACATGCTCAACCCAACACACTCACAAGCAAGGCTTACCTTTCTTAGAATCACAAGCTATAGATTGAAGGCCTTCAAATTCGAAGTACAGAGGCTTTGGGGCACTCTCTTTGAACTTGAAGCTGCATCCCTGGCTGTGGCTGTCTTCTGGTGGTGGCCAGGAGTAAACGATTTCAGCCACCCGGTTAGCGATAGAGGCAACTTTGGGGTCCACAGCTGAAACAAGAAAGAACGGCTCAGAGGGTGTCCCCAGTACGGGGCTGCTGCATGGACTGCCCAGTTACAGCCTAGCATGCGAGGACCGTTTCCAAGAGTTTGTGTTTGAGGTGGGGCATTCTTCAGAAGGGACTAACAACTCCCCAGTAGAGGCTGGGATGAAGGGACAGTATACAGGTGTTCTTCCACACCCTCAGTGTCCACCCCCCTGCAAAGGAAGGAGCACAAAAGTGGGGGTGTCACATTGCTTGACAGAAAGCTCATGGTGCTTTTATCTTTTACATTTATTTCTATTTGGGGACACCCTTTACACCTTGGAGATGTGGCCTCTACCTCAAGGTCACTAGAGAGTGTTCAATAGCTTGATACTCCTTGCTCTTATAGCCACAATTTCCCTTTTATATTTAACAGGAAACATTCAAGTTATGCTTATAGGTAAACAAGGTTGCATAGACATGGCCAGATGTGGCGGTCACATCTGTATCTTAGCACTTAGGGTGCCAGGGCTGCAGGATCATGAGTTCCAGACAATCTCGGAAGAAGACGTGCGTGAAGGACACCCTGTCCTTCACGAATCCGTAATCCGGGAAGTGACATAGCACGTGTTTCCACTCAGGGCAGGAAGGTTTCCATGGCATAGACTCCCTTATTGTTACTGCCAGTCAGACACCGGTCGGCTTTGTGTCTGCTTGAGGAAAGAAAGGGTGGTGGGATGGGCCGGCACACGGCTGACTTGTTAGGTAGTAAACCTGTCGCTCCGCTGTAGGAACTTGGGGCAGCTGTGTTTGGTGCCAAAGGGAGCAGCTGAGTCGTGTTACACTGTGATTGGAGAGATTGTCCATTCATCTGAAATGATGGGGAGTGGGTCTGCCTAGGCTACACAGCGAGGCCCCCTGTCAAATAAGTAAATAAATAAACACACAAACATATAGAGTGAGCCGAATAATCTAGAAAGAACGCCACCTCTGCCTTTCCCTTTCCTTCCTGTTTAAAGTAGAGATGTGATATCTACATATGCATAAAACTATGTTCTCTAGTTATATACATAACAACCTATGGTTATTCAGCCTCAGATACAATTTGGCCAATAAGCCCACTCTCTGTTGAGCTGAGCCTTCTATTCTTAATCTCACCTGAACGTTATTTTTCTTCACTTATCTCCCCTTAAGAGGGGGGAGCAGTTTAAATTTTAAATTTACGGGGAAAGCCAAGTGATAACATCTGTTGTGTCATTTACTCCAGGGGATGAAGACTATAGACACTTCCTGTCTCCCTGTGCAGGCCACATTGACCCACAAAACCAGGTCCCTTGGAGCCTCCAGGCTCCCAGCCCTGATAGCTGCTGCCTGTGTTGGGAAGGGTGGGGCAGGAGAGGAAGAATCGGGTTGGCCCCTCACTCTTGGTACTGCTGCAGCCTCAGCCATGCTTGGATTTAGGGGTTAGATGCTTCAGTTTGCTCAGAGAGGTAAACAAAGCTGGGAAGGTAGATAGTTCGTCTCTGTGTGGTCCAGGTCGTCTGTGTGGTCCAGGCTGTGTCTCCTTCAGCAAGGCCCCTCCAGAAAGTTTTGCTGCCCCTTGACTGACAGGGTGCACAACCTCTGGATCCTCCAGGCCTAACTGAATTATAAGCCCCCTTGTCACAGAATGGTTTGAGCCTTCCACTCAGGGGCCTACGCCAAAAACAGGGTAATAGCAACACTTCAAAACTGAGCCGTTACTGCCATCTGTTGACTAATTATGGACAGGCCCATCAAACCTGGCAGGAAGGGACCCTGCTGAGGTGGGAGTGGCTGGGAAGATGGAAGGTGCTGCCCCTGAGGTCCCCGAGCCCTCAGTGAAAGTGTCTTGTTCAATACAATTGATGGTTTTCCTAACAAGGGAAGACTTTATCAGTTTTGGATTTAAAGATTTTATTTTTATTTTATGTGCATTGGGGTTTTGCCTGATGTATCTGCGTGTCAGATCCCTTGTAACTGGAGTTATAGACAGCTGTGAGCTGCCATGTGGGGCTGGGAATTGAACCTGGATCCTCTGGCAGAGCACTCAGTGCTTTTTAACAGCTGAGCCGTCTCTCCAGCCCCTTTATTTCTTAAAAAGGTGATTCACATTTTTTTCTTTTTATAAAACCTTTTAAAAAAATATTTAATTTATGTATTTTGTGTATATGGATGTTTTGTCTGCCTGTTAGATCTGTACCCCAGGAAAGGGCATCAGATCCTATGGGACTATAATTATAGACTTCCGTGAGCCACCGTGTGGCTGCTGGGAATTGAACTCAGATCCTCTGGAAGAGCAGCCAGTGCTCTTAACCTCTGAGTCATCTCTCCAGCCTGGTGCTCTACATTTTGAAATGTATTTTTATTTTATTTTATTTTTCAAGACAGTCTCGCAGTGCTGGCCTCCAACTTGCTGGCCCAGAACCGGGCACTCTTTACCTCCTGGGACCTTATGATGGCAGGAATGAGACACTGTGCCCAACTGAAAAACTATTTGCTTAAATCTATTTAACTGTCCTTTCCTTCCCTCCTTCCCTCCCTCCTTCCTTCCCTCCCTCCTTCCTTCCCTCCTTCCTTCCCTCCCTCCTCTCTCCCTCCCTCTCTCCCTCCCTCTCTCTCCCCCATCTCCCTCCCTCTCTCTCACCCATGTCCCTCCCTCCCTCCCTCTCTCTCCCCCATCTTCCTCCCTCCCTCCCTCCCTCTCCCCCATGTCCCTCCCTCTCTCTCCCCCATCTCCCTCCCTCCCTCCCTCCCTCCCTCCCTCCCTCCCTCCCTCCCTCCCTCCCTCCCTCCCTCTCTCTCCCCATCTCCCTTCCTCTCACAGCCAGCAAGAAAACAGTTTAGAGAAAACGACAACCACATTCCCAAGAGCTGGGCTGTGGAAGTTTTTGGTTATTTTGTGAGTCATGGATATTTTTTTTCATAATTTAGGGGAATATAGGATAAAAAGACCACTATTAATCTCAGATATTTTGCCTTGGCATGGATTTTGGTATATGGATACAAATAAGTCAATTTTGTTAGACTGTACATATTTTTGTTCTTGTTTAAAAGATTTTTGTATATTGAAACCAGACTGGACATGTGGGACACACAGGAAAGTGACCTCTGACCTTGGCCAAAACAAGGCAAGATGGTCCTTCAGGGTCCCTGCTTCACAGAAGAAACTGCCAGACATTCTGCAGGACACAGAGCAAAGTGACTGACAAACTGCTGGTGTAGGCAGGGCAGCCTTTCAGACTTCTTGCTTCATTGAAAAGCCTGCCAGATACTATGAGCCTGTGGGCAGAAGGCAGATGCCCCGATGTTGCAGAGGAACTTGGGTGACTGCCGAAGCAGTCAGATGTCTCTGCCATTGCTAGAGGTTTTGGAAGTTATTTGCAATGCACCTTTTGTTTATTTAAATAATATTACATCCTTCTGGTGCTTTTGATAGAGTTGAAGACTAGGTAGTTATAGTTGCAGTTTTCCTTAGATGTGATAGAAAAGTAAGTTAGGTATAAAACTTTGGACTCATTAAGATAGGATAGATAATGCATTATTTTCTCTGAATATGCTAACTACAAATGGACAGAATATTGTAAATTAATTCTTACTTGATAACTGCTTTTGTTGTATATAGTTTTACTATGTTAAAGTTAGAAACCTTTCTTTTTTATTTAGACAAAAAGAGGGAAACGTGGTAGAACTTTAAGGTGTGTGACTTCTGTTTATGCTGTGAAGCCGTGTTACTTTGCCTGTCCGAAACGCCTGATGGTCTAATAAAGAGCTGAACATCCAACAGTGAGGCAGGAGCAAGGATGGGCGGGGCTGGCAGACAGGGAGGATAAATAGAAGGAGAGCCCAGGGACCACGGAGTGAGAATAAGATTCACACAAGTAAGAGAACAGGAAAAGCCCAGATGCAAAAGGTAGATGGGACCATTTAAGTTAAGAACAGATGGCTAGAAACAAGCCAAGCTAAGGTCGGGCATTCATAACTAAGAACAAGCCTCTGCGTTTGATTCATTTGGGAGCTGGGTGATGGACTCCCACAGAGAAAAACATCTCACTCCAGGTGTGAGTGGAGTCCTCCACAAGCCTACCTTCACACTCCAGGTGTGAGCCGAGTCCTCCACAAGCCTACCTTCACACTCCAGGTGTGAGCCGAGTCCTCCACAAGCCTACCTTCACACTCCAGGCGCTGCTCCACACTGGAGAGAGACCTGGCCCAGTGCTGGTTATGGAAGCCACCCTGAAGCTTTAGACTCTGCCGCTCTACTGCGAAGGGACCCTGAATGCCCTGAGCTCGGACCTCCTTTGGGGAGCTCGGTGGGCCTTCCTCCTCCGTTGCTCGGAAGAATGTTCTCCAAGAAGACTTCTTCTTGCCAAGGCTTATGTGCTTCTCACTGGACGGGGAGCTTCTGCAAGGCAATGACACCTGTGTCCACGAATCAGTTGACCAAGTCCCCAGAGCTTTCTGGGACAAACTTCTTGTTCTGGAGAGCTTGGGTGAGAAAATAGCTGGTGGGCACGTGAAGACATGGTGTCTGGCGTAGAAGACCAGGATTTTGAACTCTATGCTGTTTGGGTCATCATCTTCCAGGGGGATGTCTTCCAGGTCGCACACACTGCTGCTGCACATGTTGGGTCTGGAACAACAAACGGTACATGCTGTCCTTTCTACACGTGGGAGCATTTACTTTGCAGGCTCAGAGAAAGCATGGGGAAGAACTGAAGAAAGAAAAAAAAGTATCTCTTGGCTCTGATCCCACATCGATAGGACAGCCAGGAGTGACAGGTGTCACAAAAGCCATTGTGTTACCGGGACTGGAAGAGACAATAGACAAATGCATAGACAACTCCAGGTAGCAATAGAGTAAGAGCTCTGGTGGTGGCGAAGCCAGCGGGGTATGCGGAGGCAGGGACAAGCTAGCTTCAAATGGAGGAGCAAGAGAAGGCAGCAGGAGGAAGGCTGGACAGGGGATGTACATTCCACTTTAAAACTGCACGGGCAGAGAATAGCCTCATGGGTATATGCGTGAATGTTGTTGACAATGGTACAGCAGAAACGTCTGATGGCCAGGGCTTGTACCACGTAGCCCAGGCTGGCATCAAACTCACTAAGGTATGAATCATTCAGGGAAATCTGTGGCCAGACTTTGGTGGCCAACCCATCTGGGTTTCAATTGCCTTCATGTTTTGAAAACATCATCGGGCAACGTTATGCACACAGTGTATAACGATATAAGCTAAGAGGATTATCACATCACTTGGTGATATAATTTCAAGGAACAATTCTTTTGTTGTTGTTTTTCATGACATGGTTTCTCTGTGTAATAGTCCTGGCTGTCCTGGAACTTGCTTTGGAGACCAGGCTGGCCTCAAACTCACTGAGATCCAGCTGCCCCTGCCTCCCAAGTGCTGGGATTAAAGGCGTTCGCTACCACCACCACCTGGTTCACAAGGACGATTCTTATATCTTGTATTAGTCAATTGTTGACCAAAACATTATTGTGTGGTGCAGGACTGTGTAACATTCCCTGCCTCTGTCCTTGGTGGGGCTCTTAGCCACATTTCCTTATCGCATTGGTCCTGTTGGGTTTTTGCCTTGGCAGATGAAACTATAACCATAAACAAGCTATAGTGATATAATGGAATCCACTAGCACATCCCTCCATTTCTTTCCACCAACCTACAAAGAAATGGGTTAGTACGTGCAGACAGGGATTGAGGAGTAGAATGTGATACAGACAGATCGGACTCAGTTGTGGGACTCATGGTCATGGTCAGACAGTTTCAAACTCACATCACTGAGCAACTCAGTCTCTTTGGTCCTTGTTTTCCATACAGACTGAGAATCGAGTGTCAAGGATGCTCACCTAGCATGCACAAGGCCCCATGTTCTCAGCACCTTAAGAAAATAAAGGATGCTCACCCAGTATGCATGAGGCCCTGCATTCTCAGCACCGAGAGAAAACAGCAAGCAAGCAAACCTTTTCTTGTCTAGACTGAAAATGCTCTCTAATTCCCCTACCTTGGCTTTGATATTTGAAAGAGGGATGGGGCTCTGGTACCTCAACAGGTGCATGCTTCCTTGCTTTATTTAGAAGAGGCACCAGCTGGCTCCTCTGAGGAGCAGCTTCAGGCCAGGCCCAAGGCCTAGCTAGGCAAGTTCAGGTGGAAGGCAGCTGGGAACTGCAGTGTGGTTGAGCCAAAAGTCAAAGGAAAATTGAGGAGCAGAAGAGGCTTTCCCAGGACAGCTGTGGGCAGCCTTGTAAAGCCCAACACCTACTAAATAGTCTTGTTTATACAGCTCCTCCCATGTCCACAAGCAGCCTCTGGTAACTGGGTGTGGCCAGGTACTCGGGGAACACAGCACACAGGGGTCCTAACCAGCATCCTTCCTCTCTGTTTCTTCACATTCTGCAGCAATTCCTATGCTTTGGCGCGCTGTCTTTCCTCAACTGCTCCAACTGCACACTCACCAAACTGAGGTCTAGGGCTCTGCCAGGAGCCACGTGATTGTCTGGAGAACACGATTCTTGCTGCTTCCTCGCTGCTGTCCCTTCTCTATCTATAAAGCCCATCTATCCAGGCTTTCCCACACAGGTCTTCTCACGGGTTGCTAGCTCCTCCCACTCACCCATCCAGTTTCTATCTCTTGCGCCACACCCCTTCTCCAGGCCCCTTACCACCTTAGCTGCTCTGCTCTCTTCAGAACACCATCATGTCTCACATAGACCCACGAGGAGATCCTCTCGTCTCCCCATCAATCACTATTAAGAAAATACCCTACGGCTTGCCTACAGCTGATCTTATGGAGGCATTTTCTTAGCGGAGGCTGCCTCCTCTCCGATGACTCTAGCTTGTGTCAAGTTGACATTAAAAAAAAAAGAGCCAGTACAATGGCTCCTGGGCCAAATGGCCTAGAATAGGCAGCACGGCGGAAACTATCCTGCCTCAAGTGAAGACTGAAGAGGAGAACCCCCCCCCAAAGTTGTCGTGTTACCCCCATACTTGTGTTACACTGTCAAATGCATCCCACCCCTACCCCCAGAGTATGACTTAAAACCTGAATCGTATCAATAACTCCTGAACTCAATGACAAATGACCCATCACTAAAGCTGAGAGGAGCATTCTGTGCCATTATTTGTGATAGAAAACAAAACCTAACAACTGTGATGGGATGAAAAGAATACAGACATGGCTCAGCTCATCAAAGCACTTCCTGCTCTTGCGGAGGAGCTGGGTTCAGTTTCTAGCACTCACATGGTGGTTCCCAACCATCTGCAATTCTAGTTCCAGGGGACTCTGATGCCCCCTACTGGTCCCCACAGGCTCCTGTTTCTATGTGGTGCACATATACTCACAAGCTCATATACATACACAAAAGAAAAAAATAATCAGATTTTAATCTGGTCAAATACAGGGAGTATAGGAGGCGGAAGCCTAATGGTCATGAGGAAGCAATGATCTAAATTCAGAATGTGGTCAACGCTACAAGATACATGCAGATGTATTTGTGTCGTAAGCCTATAATCCCACCTACTCAAGAGGACGAGGCAGTAGAATCCCAAACTTGAGGCCAAGCAGGCCTACATAGAAAGGATGTTATAAAAAAAAAAAAAAAAGAATTAGGCAATGGGCCATATTTCTTAACAGATATATGGAGCTCACACACACACACACACACACACACACACACACACACACACACACCACCCCAACACACACCAAGGTAAGGAGAACGTTACAGACAAAAAGACTCAAACACATCCTTGGGATGCAATGAGTGGTCCTCCTTTAGATCTGAATTCAAACACATTTATAAAGATGTAGATGATTCGAGGTGGTGAGGTTGGTCTGAATATGAGGTGTGCTTTATATGGCTTCGAGTTGTTTAAGTGTTTGTGCTGCATATGCAAATATGATAAGAGTATTTACAGTGTAAGGATATGACAGCTAGTCTCCATTGTCACCTGGCTGGATTTAGAATCACCTTGGGGACACACTTCTAGAGAGGTTTAGCTGAGGAAGGGAGACCCTTCTGAATGTGGGTGGCGCTATCCCATGGCCTGGGGGCCTGGACTGAACGGGAAGGAAAGGAAGCTGATGCTGGCATCATCTCTCTCTGCTTCCTGACAGGAAACACAGTGTGACCAAACACTGGAAGCTGCTGGCACCAGAGCTACAGCCACTCTCCCTACCAGGCCTTCCCTAAGTGTGAGCCCAAATAATCCCTCCCTCCCTTAAGTTGCTCTGTCAAGCATTTTGTCCCAGTGACAAGAGGGTAACAGATACAGATAGGAAGAGTGGGGCTTTGCTTAACTTTCCCAGCATCCAGAATAGTGCCCGGCAGCTTGCAGGTGCTCAACAAACTGAAGAGTCAATGAATGAATGGATGAATGGATTGAGTGAATGAATGGATGGATGGAAGGATGAATGAATGAGTGAGTGAATGAATGAAAAGACTGACAGATGAAACACAGGGCATCTGGTGCAATATGAATTTGGGCAATTTGTTTGAGAATGTATAAACATTACTATAACTATGTCCCAAATATTACAAATTGAACTAAAATACAACTTGCTTATCTGAAGTTCAAATGCAACTGGGTATCTCGTATTTGCTAAATCTGACAACACCATTAGTGAAAGATGCTGCTGAGAAGTCCTGAGACCCTAACGGCTCAAGCGTTGGTACCGGAACTGAGGCAGTGAGGAGTCCTGAGACCTAATGGCTCAAGCGTTGGTACTGGAACTGAGGCAGTGAGGAAGTATGGCCACAGTGGAGTCTTCAGTCACAGTGGGCAAGATTGTGACTCAGGAGAGACTGACTGCGCCCATATCTCTCAGGGGAGGGCTTTGGAAGCTTCCTTTTAAATTGGGCTGTTTGAGTTAGGTGTAGTGGAGTTAATCCCAACACGAGGCAGAGGCAGAGGCAGAGGCAGACTGGTGGAAGCAGGTGGATCTCTTTCACAGAGAGATCCCGTCTAAAACTATAAACAAACTGGGCAGCTCAGGACACTCTCGTCCCATAAGCTCTTCATCCGAGGACGATTAGGGAGCCCCAAGTCTCCATGAGAGATTTTCATGGACTTTACCAATCCAAATGCCTCACTGCATCATGGACTAGATGGAGGTACCCAAACTGCAGACATGTGCTGTTTGGGAGAGGAAGGATGGACTTCTTTGAGAAACAGGCTCTTAAATGGCTGACTCAGGAGCCCAGTCTGACATGAGGGAAACCACTGAGCTGAGGAGGGAACCTGATGTCCTTTCGCTTTGTAAAAGGCAAGGCTTGTATCTAGCTGGTTAGGCTGACCTGGGACACTAATGTCAACCACAGAGAAGTTAAGAAGAAGAAAGAGGGTGGTCAGGGCGCTGTGGCTGCAGCGAGGCAGAGGCAGAGGCAGAGGCAGAGGCAGAGGCAGAGGCAGAGGCAGAGGCAGAGGCAGAGGCAGAGGCAGAGGCAGAGGCAGAGGCAGAGACAGAGGCAGGGTTCTGTGGTGGGAGCTTGGAATGCATGTGGCAAAGAGAATACAAGGAGACAGGTCAGGCAGTTCGAGGCCAGCCTGGGCTGCAGGGAAGGTAAGATTTTGAGAGTGTGTATATATGATCAAAATACACTATATAAATGTGTGAAATTCTCAAATAGACAAAGGTTTTTGACGGTTTGAAAAGGTGTAGGGTTTTCTTTACACTGAACCTTAATTAAGGGAGAGCTACCACAAAGCTGAAAGCTTGTTCTTACTTTACAGCAGTAAGAGAACTTATCATGTTTGATGCTATCCGTTCTAAGTGATCCCTAGTGGCCTTTCTACTTAGTAGAAGGCACTCCAACTTCTGGACAGTAGAAACGAAAACAGTAAATTTTGTGTATGTGGAAGCCCCAAGGGCTATGTCAGAGGCCTTATGTTAATTCAGGGATTCAGGGACACCCTGTCTCTCACCCTGAAGCTGTAGCGTTTTCCTGGTCAAAGGCGAATGCAGCGTGTTCATTGGTCTCTTTTCCCTTCCTGAGAGAGTCCCCAAGAGCAGCGTGTGATAGACAGTGGCTTGGTATGTCAGTGTTCTCCTGGGAGGACCAGGCTGCAGATGCCACCTGCTGAGTGGCAGCCACACTGAGCAGCTTTCCAGTCTGTGATAGTGAAAGTGAGATTTCACTTCCCTTCCTGAGGCAGGTGGGTGAGGGCTGGGAGGAAGTAGCAGGGAAATGTCACTGTTCCCTGAGAGGCCTCCAGCCTCGCGCCCCGGTTCTGCTGCATCTGGAACCTCCCTTGGTTTGCTTCACCTCTGCTTGCCTTGGGGGTGAGAACAGTCCTGAGTGAACCCCGTCCTAACGCACTCCTCAGGGAGCTCCCTAGACTCAGCAGCAAGCTCCATCGCGCCTGGTCACCTTGAGCTGCACCTTCAGCACCCTGGGTCCCTTTTGACAGGTAGACTTTGCCTCCTCCCTGCCTTTCTCCAGACCTCTGTGCATCTCTGCTCTTTCTGCCCTCTCTGTCATCTCCAAGGATAAGACACAGTTTTCAATTCTGAAAGTGAGATGAAGAACGAGACGAAATGTCTTAATTTCTCACAGCACAGAGACAAAGCCTTGGGCCTACGCACCATACAGATGCAAGCCCTGACTGGGAAAATGGGGGCAGAGGACTCAGGGAAAAGGAGCTTTCCACGGGGAGTCTGCTAGGACTGGTTTGAACACCCAAAGTTCCTGCAGAGAGATCATGCCTCCAGGCTCAGTCACAGGGGGTCCCATCCTGTACCCCAAAACCCTGCTCCAAGGTGGTTCGGTTCATCATCTCTTCGAGCTCTAAGCAGCTATCGCGCCATTTACACACCGTGTTATAATTACATGGAGAGAGGAGTGCAATTAAAAAGTCAGCCATCCAACCCCTCTGTAGGAAGAGAAATTAAAAGAGGCCCCTTCGGCCAGGTGTGGTGGCTCACACCTTTAATCCCAGCACGGCAGAGGCAGAGGCAGAGGCAGAGGCAGAGGCAGAGGCAGAGGCAGAGGCAGAGGCAGAGGCAGAGGCAGAGGCAGAGGCAGAGGCAGAGGCAGAGGCAGAGGCAGAGGCAGAGGCAGAGGCAGAGGCAGAGGCAGAGAGGCAGAGGCAGGCAGATCTCTGAGTTTGAGGCCAGCCTGGTCTATATAACAAATTTCAGGAAAGCCTGAGACCCTCAAAAAACAAAACAAAAACCAAACAAACAACAACAACAACAAAGTAAAAATAAAAAATAAAAAACAAGAGATGAGAGAAAGAGAAAGGGTAAGAACTTTCACGACCTCTTGCCCTTTTCAGGAAACTCCAATGAACTAGTTTCTCGATGCCTCTGCATTCCAAGGCTCACGCGATAAGAACGTTTGTTACAGCTGCCCATCGATAAGAACGTTTGTTACAGCTGCCCATCGTTCCCGAGCTAGATGGCCTCTTTTGGCCAATGCAACCTGGCTGTGAGCTCCAGAGGGGAGTAGACTGATGTTCCCTGCTGCTGTTGTTACCTGGTCTTGCAGGCTGTCAGCCGCTTCGCGTCGGGTGTCAGGTAGCTCCTTGTACACCCGCGTCTCTGGACAAGCAACAGAGAGGGAGCCTCCCGCTGGCCTGGACTTCTCACCACCCAGCTCTGAGTCTGGAAGCTCGATGGCGAAGGATCCTGAGGTTTGGGAACAAGACTGAAGAGGCTTAAGAGAGGAAGCCACTTCCTCATTAAGCCCCGCCTCCGGCTCTTTAACTGAAGGAGAGGCTGCTCTTTGCTCAAGTAATTTGACTCGAAAAGCACTTGGGTAGCCTTTATCAAACACTTTCAGAGCCCTCGGGACCAAATAGGTGGGCCTGACCTGTGGTTGGGTCTCTGCTTTGCATTTTATCAGTTTAGTCAGTGTGTACTGACCATAATCTGCTGCAGGTACACGTTTAACCTTCGCAAAGACATCCAGCGCTTCTATTCCTTATCAATGGTGCACTGTTACACAGGGACATTTTCATACAGGCATCTGCAGCGTGTTGTGACTGTCCTTTCATGCCCTTTCTCTGGAGCACCCCTCACCCCCTCCGCCCGCTCCGTACCCTTTGTTCCTCGGGCTAATTTTACTTCTAGTTTCTTGTTACATGTATATCGTTAAGGTTGGAGAAAAAAAAAATCGGCTGTGTAGACATGCCACATTTCCCTGTCCAATCTTCTATTGTTGGCATACCTAGGTTGGTTGGGTTGCATCACTCAGTTACTGTGAGTCGTGGAGTAAAAATCGATGGGCAAGTGACCCCTTGATGAGCTGAGTCTTTGAGTCCTCTGGGTGAGCCTGCAGTGACACAGCTGAGTCCCTTTTGTCCACAGACTAGCCTGCGTTTGTTATTTATTTCCTTTTCTTAAAAAAAAAAAAAATAGGGAGGGTTCTGCTTATTTTTATTTTACATGAATGTTATTTATTGTCTTAATGACTGCCATTCAGACTGGAGTGGGACAGAATTTAATTTTAATTTGTATTTCTTGGGTGGCTAGTGAGGTTGAGCTTTTTTCATATGTTTACTGGTCATTTGCACATAATCTTTTGAAAATTGTTGATATGGTTAGTCCACTTATTTATTGTGGTATATAATTTCTTGCTGAGAATATGTATATGTACACACACACACTCACACATTCTAGATATGAATCTTCTGTTTTGCTGACAATGATTTTCTCTCATTCTGTATGCTGTCTGTTCACTCAATTAACTGTTTCCTTTGTGTATAAAAGTTTTGTCACTTCATGAGGTCCTATCTGTCAACATTGACATTATGTTCTGGGATACTGGAGTCTATTCATGGAAGGCCTTGCCCAAGCCTGTATCTTGTTTTTTTTCTATTTTTTTTTTTTCTTCTAACAGCTTCATGACTCACGTGAGGGATTTGGATTCATTTGGAGTTGATTTCTGCACAGAGTGAGAGATAAGGATCTAGTTTCTTTTTTCCACATGCGGATAAGCCAGTTTTCCCAGCACTGTTTGTTGAAGACGCTATCTTTTCTCCAATGTGTGTTTTTGGCATCTTTGTGAAAAAGCAGATGGCTGTGGCTGTGTGGACTTCTAGCTGCATCCCCTACTCCATTTGCCAGATTTGCATGTTAGGTTCTGTGCTGGTATTCTGTTGTTTCTGTTACTCTGGTTCTGCAGTATAACTGAAATCAGGCACACTGAGGCCTCCAGAATTCTTTGTGTCAGGATTTCTTTGGCTATCTGTGTGTCTTTGTGTCTCAGTGTACATTTTAATATATTTTTTTTTCTATTTGTGAGAATGATACTGGAATTTTGGTGGAGAATGTATTAAATTTGAAGATTTTTATGTTAATATAGCCATTCTCACAATATTAATTCTAGTCTATGAATATGGACATTTCTATCTTCTAGTGTCTTAAAATTTCTTTCTCTAATGCTTTAAAGTTGTTGAGGTCTTTCTTGGCTAGGATTAATTTAATTTTTTTGGTTTTGAAGCAATTTTTAATGGAGTTGTTTTTCCTGACTTCTTTCTCAGCATTTGTACTGGTATATAGGAAGGCTACTGAATTATGAATGATAATTTTGTATCCTATTGCTTTACTGAAAATGTTTATATGATCTGAAAGCTTCATGATGGAGTCTCTAGGGTCTGCTGTATAGGATTTTATCTGCAAATAAGGACATTTTGACTTCTTGCTTTTCTATTTGTAGATTATCTTTCCTTCTCTTGTCTTATAGCTAAGTTTTTAAAGCACAGTGTTAAACAGGAGGAGAAAATGGACAGTCATGAGGATTCCTGAGTTTAGTACAACACTTTGAATCTTTTCCTATATAGTGTAACGTTGGCCATAGATTTGACATATAGAGCCTTAATTAATTATGTTGAGATGTGTTCCTTCTATTCCTACCCTCTGGATCTTTTATCATGAAGGATATTGGATTTTGTCAAGCGCCCTTTCTGCATCTATTGAGAATATTATGTGATTTCTGTTCTTAAGTTCTTTTATGTGGTGCATTGCATTTATTGATTTGCATTTGTTGACTCACCCTTGCATCTCTGCAATAAAGCCAACTTGACCATGTGAGCAGTCCTTTTTACTTATTTAGTTTTTCCTTAACTTGGTTTGCAAGTACCTTACTGAGATTTTTTTATATCTAAGTTTAACAGGGAGATTGGTCTACAATTTTCTTTTTGTTGTTGTTGTGTCTTTGTGTTGTTTGGTATAAGAACTTTCAAGTCCAAAAGAAACTGGACAGATGGCTATCTGCGGTGCCTATTAGCACACCCAAGCGCATGGCGGCCCGCAGGCTCACTCCGCGCCTGTGGCCTTCTCAGCTCTCCTCACGCCGCTCCCTATCCTAAATCTCTCCAGCTCACAGGCTTCCTTCACCCAGCGTCTCATTCCCAAAGAAGCCTGTCATTTTCGCCATGTGTTCTTCTTCTGTCTTCCTCCCCTGTCCCTCTCTCTTGGATCTCCTTGCCCCCCCCCCACTCTTCCTTCCTTGCTTTCTCAGTCTCTCTCTTCTCTCATGGCCCTGTCCTGTCTGCTAGTTGTTTTCAGCCAGTTACTTTCTCTCCCTGCTTTGGGCTTTTCCAGATGCCTCTGGCTGTACTCTCCCTTGTATCTACAATAAAAACCTACCCATCCACCATACCTTGCAAGATGGGGTTTCCCAGCGTGTGCAAGGAGGGGGTGGGGAGAAGAGGTGAACAACCGGTAATGTTCCTTTATTCCGTACATAGTGACTTAATCTTTTTTGACTAATTTATTATATTATTATGGTGTGCTTGTGTGAGTAAGGGTGTGGACATACCACAGTGCACACATGGAGGTCAGAGAACAGCTCTTTGGAGTCGCTTCTTCCTTTCAGCCTTTGTTTTTATGGAGGTGAGGTCTCTTTTGTTATTTCTGCCACTCTGGTCTATGAACTTGTGGATGGTGCTCGTGTCTTTGCCTTTCATCTCACTGTAGGAGTGCTGAGATTATAGATGTGCTCCAGGACATCAGGCTTTTTATGAATTCCAAAAATTTGGCTCAGATCATTTGGCTTGTGCGACAAGTGCTTTTACAAACGTCTACGGTCCCTCTTTTGACTAATTTTGGTTTGAATTCTATCCCGTCAGATGTTAGAACAGCAAAACCTACTTTTTTTCTTCCTAGTTCCATGTGCTTAAATGCCTTCTCTAACTTTTTACCCTAAGGTTGACTGTCTTTAATGGTGAGGTGTGTTTCTTTGAGGCAACAAATAGATCTTAATTTCAAATCCAATCTATTATTTTGTGTCTTTTGATTAGGAGAATTGAGACCATTAAGATTCAGAGTTATTACTGAAAGGTATGCATTCTTATCTATTTCACTGGTTCTGTAGTGTTTGGTGTTTTTTCGCTCCTCGTTTGCTTAACTACTGTTCTGGTTTGTTCTTTCCTTTCTCAGAAGGACATGAACATTCCTTTCTCAGAAGGAATGTTCTGACTACCTTCTGTAGATTACTCTTAAGTCATGAATTTCTTTAGTCTGTTTTTACCATTTTTTCTCCTTTAATCATGACAGATAGTTTTGCTGGGTATAATATTCTGGGTTGGAGCTGCTGTCCGTCAGCGCTTTAAACAAAATATTCTAAGGACTCCCAGCTTTTAAAGTTGTGTCCATAAATCTGACATCATTATAATGAAACTACCTTTATATGGTAGACTTGGTTTTTCTCTCTTTACACTTCAACATACTTTCTTCTGTATATTTTAGTGTCCTTTTTATAATATGACACTGGCAGTTTCTTTTACAGTCTTGTTTGGTTTTTAAAAATACCTCTTGTATCAATCAAGATCGGTATCTCTTTCCTTTTTTTAAACCATGATTTTGCTGTCTATTTTCTATTCCTTTAGTACGAATTTCTTCTTTTTCTATGCTTATGACTCACAGATTTTCGTCATAGTGCCCTATGAATCTCAATCTGCTCTGTTCACGTTTTATTATTATTATTATTATATTATTATATTATTATTATTATTATTGCCATCGACTGAGCATCCTAACTCTTCCTCCTCATCCTCAAGGTTTGATATTCTGTCTTTTCTTTTGTTCTTCCTACTGATGCATCTTCCCACAGACATTTCTGTTTGCCTTATTGCAAGTTTCCTTTCTTGTGTTATTTCTTTTCAGCATTCCTAATTCTTTATTGACTTCTACCTTAATATACTGACCTGAATTTTTCACTCCTTCCTTGGAATTAATTCAGAAGTTTGTGTCCTTTTTTATTTCTTTGATGACACTTACACTTATTCTTTAGAGTTCTTTCTCTGGGATTTCATCTAATTCACTCTCGTCAGGTGCCATTATTGTGGAATTAGTAATTTTTGGAGAGTCAGGGTGACTTGGTTTTTCATATTGCCTATATTTTTGCATTTGGAGTCTTATATTGGTCAAATTATCTTTTTCTTTCAAAATACCTGTTACTATTTCAGTGGAAGTATTTGAAATATTCAAGAGGAATTAAATTGTGATAGATTTGAGGTGTCAGTTCGTTTCTGGTGTTTGGGGTACCAACATCAATCCTCAACACTCCTTTGGAAGTGCAGTACTGTCTGATTGGTAGATCTCGTCTCTGTTCTCCATGCTTCCTCCTGGGCTCTCAGACCCCTGGCTAGGTTTCTGTGAGGTCAGCTCAGAGATGCTTGCCTTACCAGTGGACATCCTCGAGGAGTTAGATTACAATTGCTGTTTTTGCCTTTGAGTGGACTTTTGAGAGTTTGGGTCACATTTACTGGTCAGATCACAGATGCTGCTCATCTGTGGGTGGTCCTTCAGGAATCCAGACACGAATGTTGGCCGAAACCCTGGTCTGTCTTTTCCAGTGTCAGGCAAACTGCTTGGACCCTGGGTCAGTTTTTTTTTTTTTTTTTTTTTCCTGTAGACTCTGGCTCCAACCACCTGGCTGAATATGGTACAGTTCTAAGAAAAACAATTTCCCTAACTGTCTAGAGGAAACGCTGGCCAGGATTCCGTGTACAGTCCTGTGACACTTATTCTGCGTTCCCAGAGAGTGTGGCTCTTAGGGGTTCCTACGCCAGCTGCCAAACTGCTGGCTTACCAAGGGTCTTTTAAAAAGAGAGACTCCCGATGCTGGTCAAGTGCCAAGAAGAGCAGTTTTTTCCAACAGTCTGCTCCCTCTGCTGCTCCTGTTTGCAGCTTTTATCTACCTTCTTTCCCTCTCTCTCTATCCCCCCTTCCCTTCTCTAAAAGATTACTCACGGGAGCATACTGTGATGGTTTTCTGAGATGCTGAGAGAGAGCAGGAACACAGGCTGACCTACCTTTCTCTCACACGGCCTGCCAACCCCACCAGAGCCGATTCTGGGCTCCCCACAGCCCTCTGTCCCGCCCTGTGCAGTTTTCTATTTTGCTGGCTGTGAAGCTGGCGCCTTTCAGCCATCAACTTCATCTGACAGCTGGTATTCACCTTTCCCCTGTTTAGTCTCTGGAGCTTCTAGCAGACAGAGCCTATGTTTCACCTACGCTTGTCCACATATGTAATCTTAACCATGCTGAGGGAGGATGTCAGGATCCGTGTTCCCAGAGGTGAAAGGTTTAGAGCAGTTAGGGTTTTCCTCAGTTGACTGAGATCCAAATCTTGGTCCTGCTGGCTCTCCTGTGACTCCAAACACCACGTTCAGGTAGAAAAGCTTGTAAACATGAATTTAATCCCAGTCGTAGCAAAAGCTGCAAAATCTAATCTTAGACATAGCATGCCACTACTGTATGCATAGAATTCCCCGTGTGTATGAAATAAGAAATAGTTAAATATGTATTCCTCTTTATGATCGGAAACTTGGAGCGAGGCCAACTGAAGTGTGAGAGAAAGGAACTGGAATGGTAGAAGGGATAAAGACTGTTTCATCAGACTTGGGGAAGGACTGGCCATTTAGCTCTCAGGCTAACAGACCCACGAAACGGCATGACCGAGGGAAGTCCCAACTCTTGGTGACCCAAAGTTAACTGTTACCAGCAGACTAGTGTGATGTTCTGGAGTTTGGTTAATTGAGGGGATATTAAGGAAATAGTAGGAATTGGTTTTCCTCTTAAAAAAAAAAAAAAAAAAACTTAAAAAATTATTCTTGTGCAAGATGAGATACTAAATGCTTCTTTGAAAAATTTAAGAAAAATAGAATGCATACAAGCAACAACTGAGTCACACAGCATGCTTATAGCTGTTGTTAGAGGTCACCAGGAAACTAAATGACCCTGGTTACAGGAACTATTAAGAATCCCTGTTATCCCAGCACTTTGGAGGTGGCGACAAGAGGACCAGGAGGAGGAGGAGGAGGCGGTCATCGTTGGTTCCAATTAGGTGTGAGGATTCCTGGGCTACCTGAGACTTGTCACAAGAGAAAAATCCAAACAAACAAAACTTCCCAAGCAAAAGATGTCAGAAAGGAAGCTAAGAGATAGGAAGTGAGCTCACCAAGAGCAGAGTCCACCGTCATGCTGGCATCCCCCATGCCCAGTGAGCTGGCACATCACAATGCCACACTCAACACATTTCATGTATTGAGAACCTCCTATGAAAACTACTTCTCTCTCTCTCTCTCTCTCTCTCTCTCTCTCTCTCTCTCTCTCTCTCTCTCTCACACACACACACACACACAATACATAAAGTTCTAAACATATATATACTGCTGTAGAAAACACATAAAACCTAAAAAGTACATATAATAAAGATGTGCCTGGGTGGTAGTGACACATGCCTTTAATCCCAGCGCTCAGAGCAGAGTTCAAGGCCAGCCTGGTTTACATAGTGAGTTCAGGAAGTCAAAGCTGTTACACAGAGAGACCTGTCTATAAATAAATAAATAAATACATAAATACATAAATACATAAATACATAAATACATAAATACATAAATACATAAATACATAAATACATAAATACATAAATACATAAATACATAAATAAATAAAAAATATAGATGTTTATGTCCTTCCTTCTTCTTCCTTCGATCCTTCGTTCGTTCATTCCTTCATTCCTTCCTTCCTCTCTTCCTCTCTTTCTTTCCATACCAAATATTGTTAAAATGTGGTGGTTTCATTCTACCTGTCATCTTGGTAACTAGTCCAGGCTTTGTTCTGTCTTTTTATATTGCTGACCTTCAGGGGCTTAGAAGGCGTCACCTCACAACACATCACTCTGACTTAGGTCATTCTGAGGTGGCGACAGTGACCACAGGGCAGACTCTACCCCCTGCCTACTCTGTGAGGAGGGGCAGGAAGGTTCTCACTGAAGCCCAGGCTAGACTGAGCCCTTGGCACACCTGGAACTCCAGCTCAAACAGTTTAGTCATTGCTCAGCTCCCCTGACATCTCTGTGTGTTGCCTGTCATGAAGCTTGTTTTTCTTTGATTAGTTAAATGTCTTTGTTGTTTGGTTGGTGGTTTTTTTTTTTTTTTTTTTTTTTTTTTTTTTTTTTTTTTCCAGAGACCTGGTTTCTCTGTGTAGCCCTGGATTTCCTGGAACTCAATCTGTAGACCAGGCTGGCTTCGAACTCACAAAGATCCGATGGTTGGCTTAGTTAAATGTCTTTTAATTGACAAGAACGAGGAGGGAGAATGTGGGAGGAATAAAAAGTTTTTTTTTTTTTTTTCCTTCCCTATCCCTGTCAGGAAATTCAACATTGTGTTTGGGCAGAGACAAAACACAGAAGGCTGTGCAGTGATCAGAGGCGAGACCCAGAGCAGGATACAAGCTGCCTCTATGCCGTGCAGGGCTCTCCTGGCAGAGGCCCCATTGTGGTGAATTTCACTATCCCAGCTTCCTCTGAGGACTCCACAATCAGGAACATCTCATACTTGATGCTAAGCCATGAGGGCAAATGTTGATCTACACCTGAGTCTGACTGATGAGGCTGCGGCTTACTCTAGTAGAGGCCATGAGAAACGTGGAGAAAATGAGCATTCATCTTGTTGAATTTAATGATCACTAGAGGAGGATGCAAAGCCTAATCAGTCGTCAGCTTTAAAAATAAACACAAACATGCTTTCAGTCTCAGCTGCAAAGAGATGTAATTACAATAGCTAGTGTTTTCTAGAGTCCCTCAGCTGTGCAGTATTTCCAGTTACACCCATCTTACAGACAAAGAAACTGAGGCATGGAATTGCTCAAGGTGGCCTGTATATGGCAAAGCTGGGGTTGGAGGGAGCCTAGGCAATCTGTCTTTAGAACACATACACCCTGCCATCTTTCTAGTCACTATTTAGATGTGCCTTCCCTTCTTCTTCTTCTTCTTCTTCTTCTTCTTCTTCTTCTTCTTCTTCTTCTTCTTCTTCTTCTTCTTCTTCCTCCTCCTCCTCCTCCTCCTCCTCCTCCTCCTCCTCCTCCTCCTCCTCCTCCTCCTCCTTCTCCTTCTCCTTCTCCTTCTTCTTCTTCTTCTTCTTCTTCTTTTTTGTCTTCTTTTCTGGACCCATGATCATTGTTACTTGATTCTGGAGTAGAAAAATACCGCAAGATTTGAAACAGGTAGAAGACGGAAGACATCCTTTCTGTGGGTTGTTGAGAGTTTAGAAACCATCTGGTCTCATAGAGGCTTGCCCCTTGCGTGATCTAGATTAGTCCACACCACAGTTCTACAGAGATGCGATGCGAGTTAATGTGTAGAGAACTAGGGTAGTGTAAATACAATGCCTCCCTTGGAAATGAGAGCTGGTCCCTGCAGATTGCAACCCTTCTTTGTCCTGTAGAGAGCAGCCAGCATTTCCAGTTTTTCCTGTTTGTAAAGCCACCTCAGCGTCCCTTATCTGGCTTCAAATACACGATGTTTGAAGTTCTCCTTCGAACCGGTAGAATCTTTTATTGCTTTCAGTTAAATGGGTTATAGGAGGCATTTGACATAAGCTCTTTTTAACTATTAGTTAAGACAAATGCATTTCTTTTTAAAGTCCAGTATGTGTGCAACATACTGTGGCCATAACCTCCTCTCAGTACCCACTTTCTCCCTCACACTTCTGCCGGCTCTCTTCGTCCCAGTCCCCGTGGCACCTCCGTGTCCTTTGTCCTACTGAGTTCAGTTAGGGCTGCTTGTGTGAGCAGGGCTACCCGGCCATTTACTAAGACACCAGCAATTTACCCCTGAAGAAACAAAGCCCTCAGCCCAGTAACTGTTAACTGCCAATAGCTCTTTGGGGGGTGGGGTGGGGGTGGGGGGTGGGAGTGGGGGGTGGGAGTCGGGGGGTGGGTGGGGGATGTGAGTGGGGTGGGGGTGGGAGGGGGTGGGGTGAGATGGGAGTGGGGGGTGGGGGTGGGAGTGGGGGTGGGTGGGGGTGGGAGTGGGGGGTGGGGGTGGGAGTGGGGGGTGGGGGTGGGGGGATGGGGGATGGGAGTGGGGGATGGAGGTGGGAGTGGGGGGTGGGGGATGGGAGTGGGGGTGGGGGTGGGAGTGGGGTGAAGTGGTGGGGGATGGGAGTGGGGGTGGGGTGGGAGTGGGGGTGGGGTGGAGTTGGGGGTGGGGGAGGGGAGTGGGGGTGGGGTGGGAGTGGGGGGTGGGGTGGGAGTGGGGGGTGGGGTGGGAGTGGGGGTGGGGGATGGGAGTGGGGGTGGGGGATGGGAGTGGGGGTGGGGGTGGGAGTGGGGGTGGAGGTGGGAGTGGGGGGTGGGGGATGAGAGTGGGGGATGGGGTGGGGGATGGGAGTGGGGGTGGGGGATGGGAGTGGGGGTGGGTGGGGGATGGGAGTGGGGGTGGGGGTATTTGGGGGTGTGGGGGTGGGAGTGGGGGTGGGGGATGGGAGTGGGGGTGTGGGGGTGGGAGTGGGGGCGGGATGGGAGTGGGGGTGGGGGTGGGAGTCTGGGGTGTCTTAGGAACCCCTCCCCTATCTGTGGTGGAATGTTGAGGGCCCAATCTGAATTCTTTTATAACATGTTATAATTATGATTTTGCATTATTCTTATTATTAACATTAGTTACATCGTTTAAATTCTTTGGCCCTCGCTGTAGCTTCTCCTTGGACTATACACTTGATTGCCTGAGGCACTTTTGTGTACATGGGAGACAGTTCTCTTCTGACTAGATGAAGGATGTGGCAGAAATTACAGTTTGAATCTGGTGTCCCCTCTGGTCCGCTTGTGTCTGAATCTTAGTTCCCAGCAGGTGGCGCTATTTGGGGAGGTTAAGGACTCTCTAGGAGGTTTCAGAAATTGGTTGCTGCATTTGGACTTGCGTCCAAAGGGTCTGCACAGATGTGGACAAGCCACATGACAAGCTGGGGAAGTTTTAACAGAGAGTGCTAAGCAAGCTCTGGGGAGCAGAGTTCCTCCACTTTCTCAGGTCTCTGCTCCAGTTCAGGTCCCCAGTGTTAAGCCAAATTAACCCTTTCTTCCCCTGGTTGCTTTTGGCCATGGTGTCTTTACTGTGGCCACACAGAGCAAGCAAGAAACAGGTCACTGTTGAGGGTGTTGGAGGAGTGGACTGGATTTCACAGTCTTGGGGAGTTGTTGGTACAGAAGCCTCACACTGTTGTGAGTGCCCTGTAAAAACCTGGGCTATTAGGTGGATAGTTACATGGACAATGAGTTTCATGCCTTCCCGAAGAGTCCATGGGGAGGGCTGCGGCTATAGCTCAGTGGTAGAGTGCCTGTCTAGCATGCCTGAGGTACCGAGTTCAATCCCAGCACAACCCAAACAACACATTTGAATTACATGTTCCATAACTAGGGGTCAAAGGTCTCAAGACATGGAATGAGGTGGAGAATTACAGGCCAGGTGCAGGCACAAAATTTCTTGGGTGGCTTTCTCATTGCTATCCAGAGCGTGAAGTGTGGGTTGATGGAATGAGGAACTTGACCCTTCAACTTGATTCTGGCTAGATGTCTGAGTGGGGGCAGGTTGTTTAGTGCCTCTGGCCTCCAAACATTCTGTGAGAAGTGTCTCATCTCTGTGACTGTGAATGAGTAGCAGATGTACAGCAGAGGGGATGTAATTCACGTTTGTCCTTGAGTCTGTCTGACACTTTTTCTTATGATTGGCTGAGGTAGTGACAAGATTATAGAGTTGTGAAGATGCGGTTGGGGAGGCGTATGGATGCAATTTCAGGCCAAGGAGTGAGACAATCATTCTATGTGAGCCTTGGGCCTGTCTCTCCTAATTGGGCTCTCTCTGTCTCTGTCTCTCCCCTCCCCCAGCCACCTCCACCTCACAGAGCCTGGGGCTTGCTGCTTCAGCTAGACTGGTTATCCAGCAAACCCCAGAGATCTGCCTGCTTCTGGTCCCAGCACTGGGGTTACAAATGTGTGCCCCCACACCTGGCTTTTCCTGGGCCTCCAAACTGAAGTTCTCATGCTTTTGCAGCAAGCCCCGTGGCCACTGAGCCGTAATTCTAGCTTCCTAAATAGCTTACAAACAGTTTCCTTAACCACACTAGCCTCAGTTTTCTGGTATATTAAAAAAAGACAAAAAGATTTGATGTTATGTAAAGACCATTTTTTTGAGGGGGAAGAGGGAAGCACTTAGCAGGTGTTATATACAAAACTGATGTTCCCGAAACTGCCAAATGCTGTTGACATGTGCGTGATCATTATACTGGGAGAAGTAACCGTAGGTGATATATGAGACCCCAAAATTACTGTAGGGTCAAGTGTGTGCTAACATGTAGAATGTTTAGGGTTACCTAATGTCAAAGAATGAGAGAAAGCTCGCTTAGGAGGGGCTCCTGTCAAAAATGCTTTATGTCTGTTTCATTGGAAGCAGTGTAAAAGCTTCCAAAAAATGACAATGGGCCAGCAGGATGGCTCAGTGATTAAAGGTACTCGTAACCAAGCCTGATGAGCTCACTGTGATCCCTGACGTCCACATGGTGGAGGGAGAGAACCAACTCCGAGTTATCCTTTGACCTCTCCACGTGCTGCTGTGATGTGAGCACACACACACAGTAAATAGATGGAGTTTTAAAATTAAACAAAAGGAAATGATGCTGGCATACCACACCTGCAAAGCTGCGTGTGGTTTTATGAGTTTGTAGAACTCTGTTGACTCCAGGGCCTTGTGCATATGAGGCAAGCGTGTTACCAGCAAGTTACAGCCCTGGCTTGATTCTTATTTTATTTAGACTGGGTGTTTCTATGGAGCCCTAGCTAGCCTGGGATTTGTCGGGAAGTTTAGGCCAATCCAGAACTCACTTCGATCTTGTTGCCTCCACTTCTGGAATTACACCCACATGCCAAAATGTCTGCTCCCCAGACTGACTCTTGTGCCTTTTAGTTGAAGAACTAAAGAAGACAGCCAGACTGTCTGCATTCATATCTCAGCTCTGTCTTTAGATCAGCTCTAGGAACCAGGGTGAGGCGTTTGACTTCTCTGTGCTGCGGATAACTTATTTGGGTGGAAATGAAAACTAAGATGGTTGCAGTTAGGCCAAGAGTGCAGAACTTCTCTGAGCCTACAGTGCATCTAATAGAGTGAAGTCTACATTGAGGACACAAGTTTCTCTTGCTTTTCTTTCTTCCTTCCTCTTTCTTTTTTTTTTTTTTAAATAAATGGATATATTCTTCCTTCCTTCCTTCCTTTCTTTTTTTCCTCCCACTTTCTTGAGACAGGGTTGCCTTGGCTGCCCTGGAACTTGCTCTTTAGAACATGGTGGCTTTGAACTCATGGGGATCTGCCTACCTCTGTCTCCCGTCTCTGCGATTAAAGGCATATGCTACCACCTCTCAGCAGACACAAATTTCTTAGCCTTTACCTTCCAGATAAAGAATCCTGTCTAAAAACTGTTAGGCACCAGCCGCTTACAGTCCTGGGGCTTCTGCTGTCTTTCTGGAAAGGTTCATGGCTCTGGATGATTCTTTGGTGCTAGCCTGTGACTACAGCTTGAGCCCACCAACCAATTACTTACAACTAAACATAAGCCCAGACTCACAGCACCAGCCTACATTCACTCCTAACAATGTGTGTAATTAACAGAGCCAACAGGAAATTGTCTAAAAACTTGCTTCACCCCATCTTGCTGTTCTCCTCTTTTCTCTAAAGGAAAAAACAACCCTATAAATTGGACCTGAGTTCCATTCCTCAGAATCCAGATTCATGATGCAAAACCCCAGCCCTGGAAAACCAGAAACAAGAGGATTCTGAGGGCTCCAGGGGCAGTGGGAGACCCTGTTTCAAAAAACAAGGGGGGGGGTTGCTGTAGAGATGGCTCAGGAGTAAAGGAACGCTGTACAAGCCTAAGGACGTGAGTTCAATACCTGGGGCCCATGTGAAGGTAGGAGGAGGGAACTGCTTGCACTAAGCTGTCGTCTGACCTCCACTCATGCACTGTGGCGCATGTGCCCCTCCCTATGTGCATACACAGTAACAGTCGCTGACAAGTGTAGAAACAAAGAGAGGGGAGCAATTAAGGAAGATAGCGACATTGACCTCTGGTCTCTCTCCACATATATGTCTGTGCACACAAACATGCACATTTGCCCTTGTGTGTGCACACAGAGACACACACACACACACATACATACACACACAGAGACACACAGATAGACAGACATACACACACACACACAGACACACACAGACACAAACACTGACATGCAGACACACACACAGACACAAACACTGACACACAGACACACACATGGATACAGAGACATACACACACAGACACACACACACACACACAGACACAGACACACAGACACACACACACACAGACAGACACACACAGACAGACAGACACACACAGACACAGACACACAGACACACACACACACAGACAGACACACACAGACAGACAGACACACACAGACACAGACACACAGACACACACACATAGACAAGACACACAGACAGACAGACACACACACACAGATACACACACAGACAGACAGACACACACACACACAGACAGACACACACACACAGACAGACAGACACACACACACAGATACACACACAGACAGACAGACACACACACACAGACAGACACACAGACAGACAGACACACAGACAGACAGACAGACACACACACACACACACACACACACACACACACACACACACACACACAGCCCAGTCCTCTTCTCCCTTGATAGAATTACTTGCTTAGTGTCGAACTGAACTGGTATGTTCTGTTTAGTAAATCTCTTCTGTCTTTCTGTCTTTGCTTCCATCTTTAACCTCAGATGCCCTGGCTCGCATCCGTAAAGCTGGACCACTAAAAACATCACTCGGATCCAACAGCCATCCATCCCTATGACCAGTGAAGCGCTCCCAGGGGGTGTGGCTCACAGCTGTAACTGCAGATGGTGGTGGCGCTGAGGCTCCACCTCCAGCCTTGCACAGAGACTTCCCGGGAAGGTGATCCATGCTGCACTACCTGTACCCAAACACTCCTTCTATGATGTACTGTGCGCTCACGCTATTTCCCACGCATTTCACAGCATCCAGGGTGTATGAATCATGTTAACTGTCCATCCGAAGTTGCATGGATGGAATTGTGATACACTTACAGCATGGGAGTCTCGAAAGGAGAGAAATCCCGTGAACTGTGAGAGCGGGGATGAGTCTGGTGTGCGCTGCGTTAAGTGAACAACACCAGCACAGGCAGAGAAATGCTACTCAGTCTGCCTCCCACAGGCTTGGGGGTTGACAGACAGAGGCTGGGGGAAGGGACACTTGGTTAAAGGCACAACAATTCAGTTGGAAAGTGATTGTTGTACAGACTGGTGAGCCACTGCAATGAATAATTCATTACATGTTGTTTCAAAACAGGTAACAGTGTAGAGTTTAAGGAGGTAACTTGCTAATTAGCCTGATTTAATCAACATACGTTACAAACTCTTATCAAAGCATCACATTGGTCCGACACGGTGACGCATGTCGTCTATAATCCCAGCACTTAGGAGCAGACTCAGGAGGGTCACGAGTTCAAGGCCAGCCTGGGCCACATAATATGAACCCTGTCTCAAAAAGATGAAAAAACAAAAATATTTGCATTGTACCTCACTAATACACAAACTTACTACTTGTCAATGGAAAATGCACAAAAAGACTGAAGCTGGGCCTCCTGACACAGGCCTGAAATCCCAGCCACTCAGGGCACTAAGTTCAAGACCAGCTTGAGCTTCTGCGTGATTTCAAAGTTGGGAAGTAAGATACTCTTCAAAAAGAAGAAACCTGGGGCTGAAGATACAGCTCAGTGAGAAAGCATTTGCCCCTTGCCTATAAGGCCCTGGTATTAAAAAACAGAAAAAAAAAAAAAAAAGAGTGGAAAAAGCAAGCACAGATCCTCACTCCATGTCCTACACTCTCTCCGTGTAGGACCCGCCTTCTCTCCACGACTTCTAGTTGTCTTCCCAACTCAACTTTGACTCACCTTCTGGGAACCTGCTCAAGCCTGCCTGGAAGGAGGAGTGAGGATTAAGGAAAGAAACAGACAAGATAGAGTCAGGAGGGTTTCTAGCAAGCACTGTGATCGCCCCGAATTTTATTTTACTTTTATACCTAGAGCAAGAGGGGAGGGCTAAAGACTTCCTTACCACGATACAAGGAACAAGTGTAATCACTCCCTTAATTCTCAAAGCACCCCGGAACCACCCTCTTTGCTAGACACCTGCCATTTGGCCTAAAATATCTAGTAAGCAGGCCTTACAGCAGACATCCTGTTATCTAGCCTTGAGGATCAAGACTAGGCTTGAAGCTGGGCATTGGTGGTGCACGCCTTTAAGCCCAGCACTCTGGAGGCAGAGGTGGGCAGATCTCTGTGAGGTTGAGGTCAGCCTGGTCTACAAAGTGAGTTTGTTTCAGTACAGGCTCCAAAGCTACATAGAGAAACCTTGTCTCAAAAAACCAAACTTAAAAAAAAAAAAAAAAAAAAAAAAAAGGGTGTGGCCTCTCTGACTTTAAGGTGGGACGGAGTCAAAGCTGTGGTTTCCACACTCACCTCCTTCAGAAGCGCTGGAGGGCCCTGCGAGGCGAGGACGTTCACTCTTGTGCGCGCTGTCCCGTAGTAGGGTTGGAACGCATCTTCTGTACTTATTGACCTTCTGTGTATTAGAGTCCACCGGCCAGGCCTCTGCTTTCACCTGGTTTGCCTGGAGAGCAAGGAGATGTGACTCACCTCAGGGCTCCCTCACCAGCCCACACATGACTGAACGCTCCGTGTGCTGAGGGCCCGCCAGGGGAGAGCACGGGACAAACCGCTTTCCTGAATGAAGAGCCAGAGTTAGGTTCAGAGCTGCAGAGAGCAGCCGGGGGCCGGATTCAGTCTGTATGGCGAGAACACCTCGAGGTGACAGCCATTTAGTGAGCGAGGCCCATCGTGAACAGTGGAAGGCTTGATGCTACCATTAGGAGTTAGTGGAGAGAAGCATTGGAACTTCTTGTTCACGAGCTGGGTTTCAACATCGTGACAGATTCTGGTGACATTTTACGGCTTAACTGTGTTCACAGTTGTGGCAGATGGATGGGCTGACTGGAGTGTCAACCCGGTGAGGCTGCCAAGGGTGGACCCAGGTGGACCTGGGTCTCATTCCCTCACTACTGCAGTGTACAGAGACGGTTGTATGAAATCCATCTCCCTCCCCTTGGCCTGTGTGCCATGCAGTCCTTCCCTTCCCCCACCCTCCCTGCTCATTGCTCCTTTGTTAGCCTAGAAAGGCAACTTCACACCGTGCCTTAGTTACTTTTCTATTGCTGTGATGAGACGCTCCGACCAGGGAAACTTACAAAGAGTTTATTTGGGGCCACAGTTTCATAGGGTTAGAGCCCATGAGCATCATGGCAGGAAGCATGACAGCAGGCGGGCGAACCATGTCACTGAAGCAGTAGCTGAGAGCTCACATTACAAGGGAGAGAGAGAGAGAGAGAGAGAGAGAGAGAGAGAGAGAGAGAGAGAGAGAGAGAGAGAGGGAGGGAGGGAGAGGGAGGGAGGGAGGGAGGGAGAGAGAGAGGGAGAGAGAGACACAGAGAGAGAGACAGAGACAGAGACAGAGAAAGAGAGAGACAGAGACAGAGAGACAGAGACAGAGACAGAGACAGAGAGAGAGAGAGCGAGCGCGCTGACTGGGCTGACTGGTTTGGGCATGTGGAACCTGAGAGCTTGCCCCTGTGACACATGTCCTCCAACAACAAGGCCACACCTCCTAGACCTTCACAAACAGTCCCACCAACCGAGGACCAAATATTCAAAAACATGAGTCTACAGGGGTCATTTTCATTTTAACCATCACACATCCCCAAGTCATGAGTCTCATCTGAAAGTATCTGGGGTGTCTCACGAGAGCCTCTCCGGGAGCTTTGGTGAGTTATGATGTTCAGCATGCACTGAACGCATCCACAGGCGGAGCCCGGCTCTCTCCTTTTTTGGAACACTTAGTCTTTCTATTTTCCCTGGGATTCCATTGCATTTTCAAGTTTCAGATCCAGCTACTCCTTTGCTACTTGCGTCCCAGATGGACAGCTGCCCCTCAGCACCTGCAAGGTTTCAGACTCCTCCTGGGTAACCAAATCCTCCGAGGTCCAAGTATTTGCAAATGACAGATACTTAAATTACCTCCAAGTCACTTACAACACTAGACGCAATGTACATGCTGTGCAAATAGTTGTCACACTGGATTGTTTTGTGTTGCTATTTGGTTAGGAAGCGCTGCCCCCCGGCCACCCACCCCAAAGGCTCATGTTGAGGACTTGGCCCCAGTCGGTGATGCTTCTTTGGGAGATACTAAAACCTTTAGGTGATTGAGCCAGCTGAAGGAAGGTCATTGGGGGTGGGTGCCTGGGGGATTCCTGTCTCCTTCTCTCCACTTCCTGTCTGCTATGAGATGAACCATCTTTGGATGATGCTACTTTCACTTCTAGCCCAGGAGCACTAAGCCAAGTGCTATGGCCTGCAACCTTGGAAACCATGAGCAGAGGCAAATCTTTCTTCACTCTTTGTTTTGGGTATCCTGTGGGAGCGATGGAAAGACAAATAGCACACTTAGGGAATGTTAAGAAAAAAATTCTGATGGTGGCTCATGCCTTTAATCGCAGCACTCCAGAGGCAGAGGCACACGGATCTCTGTGAGTTCAAGGCCAGTCTGGTCTACAGAGCAAGTTCCAGGACAGGCTCCAAAGCTACACAGGAAAACACTATTTCAAAACAAAACAAAATTCTGTACATTTGCAGCACAAATGCATTCTTTCTCCCCACATCCAGGTGACGCCAGGATGAAAACCATTCTGCAGATATAGACGTGTCAGGCTAAAAAGCTCTGCTTTTCTTCACCCCTTTGGCATTTCTCTTAGGACCTGGTGTTTTCTTGGTTCAAAGTCTTTCAGAGGCCCCTCTCCAGCCTCCGCATACCAGGGTGTTGATGATGGGCTCCCAGCGAACATCCTACCTCAGGCCCACATGTCACTTCTCTTATATTCCTTTCCTCCCACCCTTGGCCTGAGTGTCTTGACCCTCTTGTCCTCTTTCCTGAGGATTTCGTTCCTCGAGGCTACTGATTTCGATTGGCAGATTTACTGCTGTCACTTATAGCAAAAAGTTCTAGAAACCATCAAGTTTAAGAGGGGGTTGTATATCCTTAGTCATCAGGTAAATGCAAATTAAAACCACCGTGATTCCATCTTACACCGATCAGAATGGCTAAAATAAAAAACACCAATGACAGCTTATGCTAGAGAGGATGTGGAGAAAGGGGAACACTCCTTCATTGATGGTGGGAGTACAAACTTGTACAGCTGCTGTGGAAATCAGTATGGCGATTCCTCAGAAAATTAGGGATCAACCTATCTCAAGACCCTGCAATACCACTGTTGGGCATATACCCGAAGGAGGCACATTCATACCACAAGGACATTTGCTCAACTGTGTTCACAGCAACATTATTTGTAATAGCCAGATCTTGGAAACAACCTAGATGCCCCTCAACTGAAGAATGGATAAAGAAAATGTGGTATATTTACACAATATTTACTCAGTGGTAAGAAACAAAGACATCCTAAAATTCAAAGGCAAATAGACAGAATCAGAAAAAAACCATCCTAAGAGAGGTAACCCAAAACCAGAAAGACAAATACAGTATGTACTCACTCATAAGTGGATGCCAGACATAAAGTAAAAGATACCCAGCCTACAATCCACAACCCCAGAGAATCCTGAACCCTCCTCCAGAAACAGATGGAAGCAGATGCAGAAATCCACAACCAACCAATGGGCCAAGCTCCTGGAGAACAATCACAGTGAGGGAGGAGCAATAATATGAACAAAGGAGTCAAGACCATGATGGGGAAACCCACAGAATCAGCTGACCCGGGCTAGAGAGAGGTCACTGACTCAGGTCTGACAAATAAGGCCAAACTAGACTCCTTTAATATAGGTGACAATGGTGTGACTGGGACAATATATGAGATCACTGGCAGTGGGTCCAAGATCTAACACTAATGCACAAACTGACTTAGTGGAGCCCATTCTATATGGAGAGATACCTTGCCCAACCTAGTGGGGGGGCGGGGTAGAGAGGTGCCTTGGTCCTGCCTCAACTAGATGAGGGGACAGACTCAGTAGACTTCCTAGGGGAGGTCTTACCCTCTCGGTGGAGCAGATGGGAGGAGTGGGGGAGTGGAGGGTTTGGGAGAAAAGGAAGGAAGGGGAATTGGGATTGGAATGTAAAAAACTAATAGAAAAAAAAAGAAAACAACAAAAAAGAACAGACATATTAAAAAGGAAATAAATCTGAAAAAAGAGAGGGGGATGTATTCTAAAACCACATTATAAGTGAAACTTGCTTAGAACTCACCTTTTCCCCTCGCTCCAATGTCCTTCATGATGGTTACTATGGCCAGGTTGGGCCAGGAGAGGCCATTTAACTAGTAGGATTGAGCTAAAGTGTGGAAACCCATAGAACCTTAAGGACTGTAATAGGTAGAACACAGTGTTTCCATGGGAATATATTTTCTGGGTTCTGCATTGGAATGCTGGGATTTCTTTAACTGTCTGGGCACACTCCCACCCATATTTATATTTAAAAATCACTACGGTAATTTTCGGGGGACTACTGCACATCAGGCATTATGCTTTGTGTTGTTTCTTCCATCAATACAGTAGGTGGGAGCTGTTGTCACCTCTTCATGATCCGAATGTCATAGCAATAACCTAAGGCCTACTGCACAAGTTGAAATCCATGCCTGGGACAGTTATAGAGGCCAAGACCCATGGCTAGAGGTCATAGGCCCTAGGAAAGAACCTATTATTATTACTCCCCTAAATAGACATAGTATTAAACCTACTCCTCAAGACGTACTGTTATATCCACAGATTAGCGTGTCTGTCAGCAACCCTCATTAGGGAAGCTTTTTTTTTTTCAGTAGATGGTGATTAATGCAGAAACCCACAATGGTTAAGATGCAGAGAATAAGGAATTTCGGTTAAAATTTCATTTAGTAGATTCTCTATTCCTATTTATTATCAGCATCTCAGCTCCTTTCTTTGGCCTGTAGAGTCTGTTCTTAATGTTGACCTCTGGATTGTGCCCCAGAGTTTTGGATGCTGTCGTCATGCTTGTTTATTTACTGGTTTTCTTTATTTGCATTTGAAGGTAACACATTTCAGCCTCGCACGTCATCCCTGTTACTCACTCTCCTGCTCTGCCAACTCTACCACTGATGGTGACCATTAGGCCTTTTATTTTAGTCGTTGCAGTTCTCATTTCCAACATTTTTTTTTTTTGCAGAATTTGAAGTTTTTTCTGGCTTTCTCTTCCATTTTGCTGACTTTTCCCATCCATATTGTTGACTTCTCATCTATTTTGGCAGTTTTTCTCTCCTATGTTGTTAGCTTGCCATGCCCCGTGCTGGTTTTCTACTTCATCCATGTGTGTGAATGGTGTCCTTTTTAGACCCTTAGTCTCCTGTGTTGGTTAACTCTTGGGATATTTTTCTTAGTTCTATTTCCTGTCGCTGGGATAGAGTGCTTTGGCAAAAGTGACATGAAGGGGAAAGGGCTTATTTTAGGCCGCGGTTCAGATGCCCATCCTAGGAGGGAAATGGAGACAATGGACACTTGGAGCAGCTTGTCTATTGCATCCATGATCAGGAAAGGGAGGGATGAATGCCTACATGCCAGGCTCTGTTCACCTTCCCATTGTATGCAGTCTAGCATGTGTCCTGTCCACAGTCATAGGATCTTTTCATATCAATCGATGTAATGGAAAGGGTAGGACGTGGTATGAGGGTCTATGGTTGCTTGCTTCTCTCTTTTCTCATTTTGCTTTGTTTTTCAGTGAAAGGGTCTTCAAGGTGTTGGGCAGTGCTCTCCCACTGAGTGGTACCTCTAGCCCCAGTAGGTTTTTGTTTTTTTTTTTTTTGAGAATCTTCCTTCCTAGCTTTGAAGTCATGTAGAAGCTCAAGCTGGTCTTGAACTTAGCGTCCTGAGTGGCTGGGATTTCAGGCCTGTGTCAGGAGGCCCAGCTTCAGTTTTTGAGCTTTCCCATTGACAAGTAATAATTGAAGTAATACTTGTGTATGCTGGTGGGATACAATGCAATGGCTTATTGTGTTTTCAGCTTTCTTGAGACAGGGTCATATTATATGGCCCAGGCTGGCCTTGAACGTGTGATCTTCTGAGATTATAAACATGCATCACTGTGTCAGACCAATGTTATGCTTTGATACGTTTGTACCGTGTATTGGTTAAATCAGGCTAATTAACAAGTTACTCACTTCTCATCTTTTATTTTGTGTAGTAGAAATACTTAAAAGCCACACTGTTTTGAAGCATATAATAAATTATTCTTTGCAAGGGATCACCAGTCTGTACTGTAATCAAACTGAACCTTTGTGCCTTCATCTTAATTCCAGAAGGATTGTTTTTGCGGGACATATATCTGGTTGTGAAACAAAATTCACAAGTTTCTGCTTTAGAGGTGAACATTGACAGGCAACATGTTTTAACAACATGGAATTTATGAAGAAAATAAAGTGGGGTTATTTACAAACCCGGAGCACCAAGGTCCAGAAGGTGTCCTTGGCCTGTTAGCATCCGCATGAGACTGCTACTTATTACCCAGCATCACTGCGTCGCACTGGGTACTGCAGCTGCTCGTCATTGTGCTTTGTGGCTATGGAGCCCAGGATGACTGTCAAGGGCACTCAAGTTTCCTATGCATGAGCACCCCAGGACTCCTGGTGAGGGAGGGGGTACCATCGGCCATGATTTGCAGACCAGAAAGTTCTTTCCTGCAGCTGTTTGTAATCAGAGAATCGTGGTTTCAGGGAATAATAAATACTTGTTAATTTAGAAAAAACTCCGTGGCTTGCTTATATGTTTGCGCTTTGTGCTTGTGAAGAGACATGAAATTTTTCAGTTGCTACATCAAAGTGACTGAGTTCTCAGTAGACCATGGACCGTGGGAGAGAAGTGATTTTCTGTCCCAGTCCGGAGCCTTTCACAAACACACAGGACACGGAAGGAAACTGTGGTGTTCAGTTATGGTCGCCAGGTGGCGCTACACTCACGCTATCAAGTCAATTATTTTAGTCCTTGGGATTTTTAGTTACCAAAGCAAGGGCTGGGAAGTGGGGGGGGGGGGGGGTGCGGTGACAGAGGAAGACTCCACAGGTCCTGAACTTCCGTGCAGAAAAGTAGAGCTGAAAGGAGGCGGGAAAATCCCAAAAGAACTTGCGGGGGGGTACAGTTGTGCGGCAGATAATCTTTTAGGGGATGGAGACTCAGGGGTCCGGTTCAAAAAAGCTGACATTCCAGATCCAAATTCCTCAGGGTTGGCCAGCCACTTGTGTGGATCCTGTTTCCACCTGACTCCTCTGGTCTAGGGAGCAAGGCAATTTCCATTTCTACCCCGGAAGCTTATTTCCTTAAGTATTTCATTTGTTTGTTTGTTTATTTATTTGTTTGTCCTTCCAGAGACAGTCTGGAACCTACTTTTGAAGGAGTCGTTAGTTAAGGCCAGGACCCAGTAGTGCCTTTGGGCGAGACCCAGGGACACCTAGTTTTATCCATCCCTCCGAAGGAAACTTGCGTGGGTGCAGCCATGCCGCTCCACATCCTGAATCTTCTAGTCCGTTTGGCAAATTTGCTCTGAAGAGGCGAGAACCCAAACCCCACGCTTCCATCCACAGAGCCATTTCTTGGTACCACAAGAAACAACCGAGTATTGGCTGGCTGTCTGCCACTCTGTGGGCCAGGGACCACTGCACTCGGACGACCACGGGCGATGGGATTGGGATGCAGGCGGCTGCTGTGGTTGCCAGCCCTGAGTATGCATTAGTGGCTGGGCCGGACTCCCGAAGTTTCTGATGCAGATGCTACTGGCCTGGAGACCACACTTTGATGATCAGTTTAGTTTACTCAGGGCAGAGTGCTGGTGGGGAAAATCCGCGGCAGAGAAAAGCTGGTGGTAGCGGTTTGGCGGGGGTTTTTCCTTAGGGGTTGTTCATTGGAGGATGTCGGGTCACTTCGAAGTGCCTGTATTTTGCAGATACTATAGGCCGTTCTTTCTGGAACAGCGCGTCTGGCCTTGGCATTGCAGTGGGATGAATACATGCTGACTCCGGCTTCCCAGAGAGCCCGGTTTAATGGTTTTCTTATTGGAAATCCTCAAGCCCCCTTTGCTGTGCGTACCTGAAATCCCAGCGCTCGAGACAGGGAGGCAGCATGACAGTGAACGTGAGGCCAGCCTGGACGGGGCACAGAGACGCTGTCGAGAGCAAACGAGACTGTTGGGGGTGATTCTGGGCTGAAGGATCAGTTCTAGCTCCCGCTGTTCCCCATCCTTCCATTTACTGATTCTTTGTTTAGAGACAAGCTCTTACACAGCCCAGCTCTCGAGCTGATTATGTAGCTGAGGGCGACTTTAACCTTTTCATCCTCCTGCCTCCACCTCTTGAGTGCAGGGCTCACAGGTGTGCACCACCATGTCCGGTTTCTGGGGTGTTGGGGATCAAGCCCAAGGCTCTGTGGATGCCTGTCAAACATTCTACCAACTCCAGCCCCAGCCCACCTTCTCACATTGTGACTGTATCTGTAATCTATCTGCGAACCCCTTTTTATCCTTGGAGATCTTGTTGAGATATTCAGCAGAAGCTGATCTCCCTCTCACTCCTGACAGTTGCTGCTTTGTCCTGTCCCTGGAAGCATGTTGGGCACGCTGAACTATTACCTCTTCACTGCACTATGGTTACTGGTGTTCACATCTTTCCTCCGCACTTGGTGGCCGTCCTCTCACGAGCCTTTTTACTTTGTGACTCGGTAAGTCCTGTGGAAAGGGGCACAGTGAAGCATGCGTGAGACTCTGAACAAGGACGTTTATTCACTGCAATTATGAACAGTAGTGCGAGTGTCCACTCAGTGTAGCAGACTCCAGAGGGTACTTGACGTGGGAGAATTCATACCTGAGGTGGGTTCTTGTTAAATGACTACCGGAGCAGACCCTGGTCTCCCTTTCACAAGGTATTTCTTGCCACGTACTAATATCAGGATTATGTACACATTGTGGCTTGTCTTTTGAGAACCTGTCCTCATCTCCCGCTCTAGATACACAATCTCCAACTGTATCCACGCTGGGATTGTCATTGCCTGCACACGCATTGCCATGGCAGGATCATTCCTTTCTATTCCCCCACAATGCCCTTCTCACCCTTGCTTGGCTGGCTAACAGCCATGGTCTATGTGGCTTTCGGGACCCCCAGGCTAAGTGCCTTCTCTTCATATTCTTTTAGCATTTTACATGTACATCCTGTGGCTTGGATATGCCTCCAAAAGTTTAGGTACTGAAAACACACAGATGTCTGTTGCTGGTGTTTTGAGGAGGTCTTCGGAGATAACTGAATAGATGGGGTTATAAGGATGGGAACCCCCACTGTGGGATCAGTGGCTTCTTGAGAGAGAAGGATGCTAGCTAGCGGATGGTCTCTACCACATGAATCTTTATGGTACCCATGCAGCCTGAAGGCTCTTACTAGACGGTGTCTCTGACTTTCCAGTCTGCAAGATCACGCACCAAATAAACGTCCATTCTTTAGAAATTACCTGGCCTCAAGTACTTTGTTATAGACACAGAAAACAGGGTGAGACAGTATCTTTACCGGAAGGTGGAAGTAGCTCAATCTTGCTTTATGTAACCCTTGCACACACAATAGATGCTTGGGAAGTGTTGAGAGGAGGCAAGAGTTTGCATAGCCATTCTCTACCATTCACACACAAGGCACGTCCCTGTGGTTCACATCTCTCCTGTCACAGTTGTATCTCTCACGACACATGGCGATTCTTCGCTATATCCGGGGTTATGGCTTTGCGATGGTGGGACACATTTTCCTGGGGGAATCAGAACTGAAGTGGGAGGGAGACAGAGCAGAGTTAGGTCTCACCTGGATTCTGTCGTGTCTGGTCTCAGGTTGTGCTCTTACTAGAGTCTAGGCCGTGCAGTTGGTGATTTTAAAATTATTTCCAGACTGCTCACAGTCATCTTGCCACTTAGTTATTGTGTCCTTATGTTGTGGGTAACCATAACAGGATAAGTGATTTGCTTAAAATTATATGGATACAAGGAGCAAAGCTACACTACTTTCTCATGGTTTTCTATGTCCCTTTCCCCAGTTTGGGCTTAGCAGTGTTTTTACAATTAATTTTACTTTATATGTATATGCTTGCATGACATATGTCTGTGTACCATGTACATTCCTGCTGCCCACGGAGGTCAGAAGAGGGTGTTGGATTTCTTAGAACTGGAGTCACTGCAGATTCTGGTGGAGATGATATATTCAGATAGGACATTGTTCTATCTCCATCCCTGAGTCCCCACAGATAGATACCACAGGAGAGCCATGCTATAATCGCCTTTTACCTGCTGAAAACCTCTGCAAATCCTAATTTTACAGTTGCTCAATCCCTACATCATGGACATAGGCCTGCTTTTTAGTACTGCCTGATACCATATTAGGTTCATCTGATATTCAGTTATTTATGCTATAATTTCCATGTGGTTCATCCTGATACTCAGTTACTTATACTATAATTTCCGTGTGCTCCTTTTTCTGAGTAGACTGCCTGTCTACTAATTGCTCATGTCTGCACTTTTTCCTTTAACTTTCTTATATCACCTTAAAGCCTTTGTCTGCTAATTTGATCAGTGTGCTCTCATGATTCATTTGTTTGGGGCAGGTTGGCCCTGAACCACTCTATAGTTGAAAATGACCTTGAACTGACATACTACTATAGCTCATCTGCCAAGACTCTTTCTGTTTACTGTTTTATTTCTTAGTTGTTAGGTGTCCAGTAACTTTTTTTTTTTTATTATGTTCTAAACCTCACGGATTTTAAGGCCTTCTTTTAAAGAGCACTGCATTTTTCCTAGAAGTTAGTCTATTGGTGGATCAGCTGGGGGATAGAGTCTTGGATTTTGGTTCTGTTTTGGTGGGCTCAGCACAGCCCCTCTCTAAGGATGGGGTGAGCAAGCCTAAAAGTGAGGCCCCTTGGATCTCTGCTGAGTACTAGAGTGCCATCGAGTGCTCTCTGCCAAGGCCACTAAGAACATTAATGTCTCTTCCGACTCTGTGACTGTGGAATCCCAGTTC
The DNA here is from genome assembly GCA_030556225.1 of Cricetiscus sungorus. NCBI lineage: Eukaryota > Metazoa > Chordata > Mammalia > Rodentia > Cricetidae > Cricetiscus > Cricetiscus sungorus. The sequence goes on along the minus strand of JANBXA010000735.1, from coordinate 40,169,459 downwards.
AGTACGCTGGTCCTAGGGTCTGTTCTCTCCTGGCTCAGTAAAGTTTTTCCAGCTGGAGACACTGGTGTTTCCCCGGTCAGATGCCTGCTCTATGCATCTCCAACTTCCCTGCAGCTCTACAGCATTGATCCTCAGAGCAACCCTGGTATCTGGTCTCCTCTCTCCCATCCCCACTGAGGGCTTTGCCTCCCCATGCTTGGTTACAGAGTAGAGGAAGGCTTCTCCTAGGGAGGGCTTTCTTCTTTGAAAGGTTTCATCTCCATGCATCTATGGTGGACCACCTAAAACAGCTGTGTCATATGTATGTGGCTTGTTTTACTGTTGATGTCAGAAGAGTGAGTCTGATGTCCCTTACTCTGTGACAATGAGATGGTACCTTGTCATAGACAGACATCTGTCCATTTTATAGATGAAGTAAATGAGGCTCAGAGTATGCAAACACCACAAGGACATATCATAACCTCCCGGGGAGACAATCAGAATAGATCCCTTCTCTATTTCACTCCCATCCATTAATGCTGTAGTGTGTGTGTGTGTGTGTGTGTGTGTGGTGTGTGTGTGTGTGTGTGTGTTGCTACTGAGGATTGAGCCTAGGACCTCCCACATGCCAGAGGCGTGTTCTAGCAGGGGGACTCTATATTCTTAGTCCACTCCATAGAGCCCGCCCCATGTCACCTTTAAATTTTTTCTTTCAAGATAAGGTATTGCTAAGTTGCCTAGGCTAGGCTTGAACTTGCTCTGTAGTCCAGGCACAACTTAAACTGGTGATTTCCCTACCTCAGCCTCCCAAGTAACTGGAATTACAGGCCGGAAACACCATACCTGGTGGGAATGTTCGTAAATGTCTCGTTTGCCTGCATGTCTCCAATTCCATCATATTTCATATGAGTCGTCCCTCTCTTCAAGGCTTCAGACTGTCTTCAGATTTCATGGCTGCTCTGTCTTATCTGGCAAGCTCTCATATCTAGTGTCCACCCTCCCCTTCCCGCTTTTGTCAAAGTATCTAGTGAGGCTCCGTGTTCATTTTCTCATTTTCTTAGCGTCAGGCAATGGGATTTTCACATAGCTAGCTCTGGAAATGCTTGTCAATAGGACCAAAGGAGAAATAAGTGCTGTTCCGTACACCTTGTCCCCTTCCTCCCCACGGACAACAGAGCAGGTGCTCATGGGGCCAGAGAGGAGCCAAGCCTGAAGGATTCAGCAGGGGATTCGGCAGTCTGGAGCACTTCTCCTCATACAGCTCGGACTCGCTTTCCTCTTGATATGGGCTGCTGGCTGATAATTCATGCATCCCTTTATTATTCTTGGCATGCTGGAACCATCCCACTAACTTTCTTCTTCTATATTTCTCTTGGAAACAACTTCATAAAAGTCCCTTTATTATCCATTTAACCATGCCAATATAAATCTATCCACTCCTCTCATTTAATTTTAGCATTGCTCTTTTTTCCCTTTACATTTCTAGCATGCTCTAGAATTTTGCATCCAATTTCTCTATGTTTTTTTTCCTTCAACAAAACCTTAAAAATGTGTTATCATTGTGCATGTGTGCATACACGTTGGCCATGGTAGGCATGTGGAATCCAGACCACACCTTTGTGGGGCCCACTTCTCTTCTTCTATCTTTATGTGATGTTGTATGACACACAGTTCCTGGCAAGAATGACAGGCTAAAGTAAAAATGTCACCCGAGTCCAGCATGGTAAACCAATGTGTTTATTGGGGTCATTTACAGAAGCACAGCTGAAAGGCTGCTAAGGAGCAGAAATGACTTGACGATAGCTGCGTTGCTAAAAGCACCCCAAGCAAAGGCGACAGCCACGAAAGAAATCTGGAACCCTGTATCATACTTGACAACCTGCAGGGAGTTTACAGGTTAGAATGCCTCTTCCAGGCAGTTCAGCTTGCCTGAAAGTACTGCTCAGCAGTCCTCACGCCTTATATATGTGTAGAGAGGGAACAGCCTAGTGAATTTCGTCAGTTTCAGGGACTTCCTGAAACTATTAAGTTGAGTTTTCAGGAGCTTTTGTTGGGATCTTAAATGCCTCCTCCCTTTGTAACATCCTGGGTCTTAAGGAGTCTTCCTCAGAGCTTCTTCAAGATGGAGTGTTTTATTTTTGAGGAAACTGATATGACACATGGATTCCAGGGACTGAATTCAGGTCATCGGAATTAAATGGTAAATGCCTTTACCCACTGAGTCATCATCCTCCCCACAAGCTTTCCTTTCTTCAAAAAATTCTTTCATTGCATATATTTGTGTGTGTGAGTGTGTGCAAATATGTGTGAGTGTGCATGAGTGTGTGTGTGTGTTGTAGCTTGTTGTTTTCCACCAGCCCCAAATAACACGCAGAGACTCTGATTTGATACAATCCTGTTGGCCAGTTACTAATTTCTTATTGGCTAGCTCTGTCTTAATGATTAACCCATTTCTACTTACCTAAGTATTTCCACGTGGTCATCTTATCTGAGCGCAGCGGCCCGGCATCTTGCTTCCTCCATGCTATACATGCTGACTCCTCCTAACTACTTCCTCTTTCCTCCTTGTCTCTAGCCTGGCCTGTCTTGCTTTCCCATTGGCCACAGTGCTTTATTAATTAACCAGTATGAGAAACATATTTACAGAATAACATCTTCCATCGTGCGTGTGTGTGAGTGTGAGCATGTGTGTGTGTGTGTGTGCGCGCGCTGTGTGTGAGTGTGTGAGTGTGTGTGTGTGTGAGAGTGTGTATGTGTGTGTGTGTGTGTGAGAGAGAGAGAGAGTGTATGTGTGGTGTGTGTGTGTGTGTGTGTGTGTGTGTGTGTGACAGCACGCAGGGCAACTTGCAGAAGTCAGTTCTTCTCCACGTGGGGCCTGGAAACGGAACTCAGTCATTAATACTTCTTTATTAGCCCTGCCCTTTTCCTTTTTTTTTTTTTTTTTTTAAAGACAGGGTCTTACTATGTAGACCTTGCCTAGAGCTCAAAGAGTTCTACCTGCCTCTGCCTCCTGAGTGCTGGTATTAAATGTGTATGCCACCACACCTGGCTTCATTAATTTCTTTATGCAACCATAAAGAAACTAGAAACCTCTCTGGGGTTCTTTTCATTTCATAATTATTTTCTTCATCGCTTTCTATCCTGTGGGAGAGACATTGTCTGCCAAGAGGGCCAGAGGCCAGTTTCCCTTCAGCTCTCCTTTTGTTCCAGCCTCTTCTTGTCTGAGAGGAACTCAGCCCCTGCCGTCAACCCTCCCCCAACCTTCACCCTCTGCCGCCCCCCCCCGCCCCCGCCCAAACCTCCCATGTTTGTGAGGTGGTTTTTGGCTACTATCTTCAAAACCGAGAGTGGCACATCATTCTTATTCTGTGTCATAACAGCTGTATTTTTCTGTATACAGTGTCAGTCCCCAGCTCAACTTCCATTTTGGTGGCTAACTAGGCACTCATGTGCCAACCAACACCTTCAGCCCCGTGCTCTTACCATCTGGGTTATGGCTTTTCTTCCATCTTCTGTTTATTATTTCCCCCAAGAATCTGGAAATCTCCCTCTTCCTCCTCGACCTACCCCTTTTTAAATTTTCGGGAAAATGAGACATGTTTTTTTATATATGCTTTTGTTTTCTGGAGGTTGTGTAGGTTTTTCTCTTCTTTTCTGTCCTTTCTCTTCTTCCTTTTTAAAAATAGTTATAATTTCACTCATTTGTTTTGTGTACATGTGTATTAGTTTTGTGTACATGTGTATGCTCATGTGGGTGCATGTGCCATGGTGTGTGAGTGGCGGTCACAGGACAACTTGTGTGGTTTCGTTCTCGCCATGTGGGTCCTGAGGATCAAATTCAGTTCATCAGGCTCCCTGATGAAACCCCTATTCACTGAACCGTTTTCCCCAGCCATTCATCATCATCATCAACATTATCATCATTATCAACATCATCATTATCATCAACATCATCATCATTTTTAGTAACAAGACATAGAGTTTCTCTTAGTTTTTCTTTTAAAAAGCATAATATTTTATTAATGATTAATTCTTTGAGAATTTTTCACAATACATTTTGAACATACTCATCCCTCCTTCTTCCCCCAACTCCTTCTCAGATCCATTCTCTACCTCCCTACTCACTCCCAACTTCACGTACTTTAAAAATATCACCCTGAGTCCAATTTATGCTTTCCATATACTTATGAGTGTGGAGTCATCCACTGAAGTATGGCAGACCTACTAAGAGCCAGAGTATCATAAAAAGTGACCACCTCAATAAAAATTATTAATATATGCATAGTAACTGTTTGTTAATTTTCTGTTACTATGTGTGATACAACTCAATGACCAAAAGCAACTTAAATACTTATCCAGAGGGAGTCCATTATGACCAGGAAGGCATGGCAAGATGGCTGGAGCAGAAAGTTGGATGATCACATCTTCATCCACACCTGGGAAGCAGAGAGCATGAACAGGAAGTGGGGCAGGCTATAACCTCTCAGAACCCATCCCCGGTGACACACTTCCGACATCGAGGCTGCATCTCTTAAAGGTCCCAAATGCTACAACTAATTGGGGATTGAGTGTTCAAACTCAGGGGTTTGTAGGGGACATTTCTCATTGAGGCTGCATCTCTTAAAGGTCCCATAACATCCCCAAATGCTACAACTAATTGGGGACTGAGTGTTCAAACTCAGGGGTTTGTAGAAGACATTTCTCATTCAGATCACAACAGTGCACTTAGCTTTCTTTTCTTTTCTTTTCATTGTGCAGAGAATGCTAACTTCCAAAGAAAATTTCAAGTATATAATACTATATTAACTTGTCAACATACTATAATAAGGATCTCCTGAACTAATTCATTTTGCCTAATGAAACTTTGTACTTTTGGACATTTCCTCATTTCTGTCTCCTCTCAGAGCCCGACCACCACCTATCTGCTTTGTTTTCGATAGAACACTGGAGAGAGATCATGCAGTAGTTGTCTTCCTGGGTCTGGTTTATTTTGCTTTCAGTGTCCTTCAGGTCCATCCATGCTGTTACCGACGGCACTTTCCCTCTTTAGAAGGTTCGTTACTATTCCAGCATGTACATCTACATTTTCTCTCAAGCAGATGCTAATGTTTGAACATTTGGACTTTCCTCTGATCTTGTGAGCCTCACCCTTGGCAAATGTAGGAAAATACCTCAGACTTTTCCGCTAGCAATTCAGTTTCATTATTTCCCAGGAAGCTCCACAACAGTCAACCATAATTTTGTTTTTACCAAGATGGTTAGTAGAGTACCACGCCAAGTCTCATTTTGAATTCTAATATCTTTATGAACAAGGTCTCTTAAATCTGGCCTGCCTGGGGGGAGTCACCAGAAAGTTCCTATGCTATCCAGACCCCTTTTCAGATGAAGACAGAGTTCTCTGATGGTCTGAACCTCCTCATTTCTAGGGAAGTCTGCCCCTCTGTACTTTGTTCATCCATAACAAATTGAAACAAGGGTCCCTTGTGGGGCTCAAGTGGTAGAAGAAACTCACACAGTTCCACGTGGAATTACTCCCAGTGTTGGGACAGTTTTGGAGAAGCTCTGACTATGTATGGTTCCCTATAAAGGCTGGAACTTTAGTGTCACCCTGCCCAAGGTCTATGAGATTGGTATTCATCTGGTTTTCTGGTCACTATTGGTGTCACATTTCCAAACCCAACAGGTCCTATGTAAGGCCACATCAGCAAATCTTGGCTGTGGCTCCCAAGAGTAACTTTGGCTGGTTTCTGGTTTCTGAGGCTCTGGCTTCAAGACAATGGATGCTGTAAAAACATCTCTGAATTTCTTATGTGATTGTTTGGGGGCAGGGCTGGTCATGCCATTGCGTCTAGACACACATGGACACGTGTGTCCCAATCTGGTTCTTTTGCTTTCTAGAAGGATCTATGAAGTTTTTGAGTCTGTAACGTCAGCAGGAACATAACAATGCCTATTTCAATGAACGGTTCTCAGAAATTACGGGGCATTTTGTAAGGTATTATTATGACAAAGTGCTTTGTGAATGACAGTCATTTGTTTCTTTTTCTGTTTCTTCCTCTTGTCTTTACCTCATTTTGTGTATGTGTGAGGGCAGGGCATGGATGGGCTCAGGCTATACAATAGACAAGGCATAGTACAGAAATAATGAAAAGACTCAGGGCAGGTGACCCCCCCCCCAGACAGTAAAGGTAACATAAGATACATGAAGATATAGTTATATAGATAGGTGTGAGAGAGAGAGAGAGAGAGAGAGAGAGAGAGAGAGAGAGAGAGAGAGAGAGAGAGAGAGAGAGAGAGAGAGAGAGAGAGAGAGAGAGAGAGAGAGCACTATATATAAAGAGGGAAAGAAATCCATACATTGGGGGAGGGTTCTCTTTTCCATTCTGTGGAAGGATAGCTACCAGGCCAGGTTTTATTGTAGGAGATGGGGAGGGAATGCTGTTTAGGTTTCTTTGATTGATGTGTTCTCTTTTGGGAGGGCCTGGACAGCATTACAGATAATGCTGTGAGCTATGCTCCAAAGATCGGGATATGGAATTTGGGGCAGAGGTGAGAGGACACGCAGAAGGGACCCTTTGCTTAGGAGGAGGCCCTGTTTCCTGCTCCGTGTTGAGCATAGTGACCCAGCTAAGAACAGGAAGCTGCCTGGAAGGCAGCGGGCAGCTGAGCTAGTGAGCCACAGGTGTGTCACCTGTAACGCTGCCATCACCCCCAGAGGGAAGGTGAGATTCTGGTTGCAGCCTCACTCTGGGCTTGTGTATAGTAAGGGCACATTAGGGATCGAACTTTGCCTGATTGGGTTATCTCCTACCGGGTCGTCCAGGACATATCTCCCAACTTGTCTGAGCTCTAGGCTCATAACACTCCTAAAAGTCTAATAGCCAAACTTCTATCATATGCTCTTTGTAATCATTTAAGTTGTATGCAAATCCAAGTGATTTTGTGAATTTCTTATTATTTTGAAGCCCAGGTATTTTTGTGTTACAGATGAGGAACATAGCTTCTAATAGCATTGAATCAGTGATCCACAAAGTACTAGTTAGTATCCAGGGTTTCTGTCTCCCCAAGAGGGAGACGGGCGGTTTGAGAGGCGTGGGTGGGATTGTCTCAACCAGGTGTGCATGCTCTGAAAAGGAAGGGACACCAGAGCTGGCAGCAAAGGCTTCTGTGTGTCAGCCGTTGGGTAGGAAAGCCAGGCTCAGAATGGAGTCTTTTATGAATTACTGTTTGGCTCTATTCCCAGAATGCCCGCCTGCTAAGGTGAAATTGCCCAAGGGAAGAGGCCCTGGTTGATCCACAAATCCCTAGCTACTCTCTCGATAAATGAGCAGGGCTAGACAATAGGGACGTGTAAGGATTCATTGGCATGAGGTTTTCTTCTATAGCACAGCAGGTCATGTCATTAGGAAGGACTAGCGAGGACCAGGGGAAGGCAGCAAGATCTCGTCTTTACTCACCTTGTTACTAATTCTGGACATGGACCGAATAGAGCTAGATCCAGACGAACACAGGCTTTTAGAGACCATCCGCTTGAGCATGGCATGAGACTAAGCTTTGACCAAAGGGCAGGTCGGCAGCAGCAGGAGCAATATGGGATAAATTCCCAACATAGGATTAAGTTTTTCATGCAAATAAGGGATTCTGACTTCCAAAGAGTGCCAGGGCCTGATTGGCCAGTGTCAGGCCCTCTATGCAAATGAGGGGCTCAAGCTCAAACTCTGACTCCTCCTAACCAGTGGATAGCTGGGCCCAGAGGGAGGCAGCTCATTGGTCAGCTCTGAAAACTAGGGGTAGGGCAGGCACTCAGGAGGCTGGCTTTATTGTGTTCACGGAAAACATTTAACTGTATAAAACTGACAGGGAAAGCGGCCCCATAGACACAGCTATAAGGAGCAAAGGAGAGCCATGAGTGGTCACAGGCACTTGAGGAGGTATAGAGTCAGTCAGTCCCTCTGAGATGGAGCAGCTGAACGCTTGAGTACTGACTTAGGCTTGACGGTGTCCCACTGGCAGATTTCCTCTCTCTTCAGAGCGCAGGGAGCTTCCACTGCAGACCCATCCCTGCATTTCAAAATTGGGAATACTTTTTGAGACACCTTACCTCTCTCACCTAACCTGGAGCTGACCAGTTCTGCAAGGCTGCATGGGCAGCCAGCCCTAAGACCCCCGTCTCTACCTCCACAGTGCTACTATTGCAGGTCTACACAGCCAAACCCAGCTTTTGATGTGGCTGCTAGGTGTCCAAACCCAGATCCTAATGTTTTGCAGCATGTACTTTCTGTTTTATTCTACTTCCGGCCCTGGGTCCAGCCTCTGTAGCTTCTAGCGATTGTCCCCACTCTATATTTTTCCTGCTGTGTGTGTTCTTAGAGCTTCTCATTAAGGGGTCCTGTCTCCTCCCTCCCATCTTCTAGCCTCCCTCAACTGAGAAGTGCGGCTTTATCAGAGTTCATGGTACACTGCAGAGCTTGGACATCCTGCTGTGAGTTCTACTCTCTCTGGGGTGCAAGGGGTTCAGGGCTGTAGTGTACTAGAACTGGGTCATTTGGAACTGGTTATGATTTAGTTTTTGTGAAGCCATGCTGTTCAACTAGGAGCTTGATGTCAGTTGAGGCTGGAGTGTTTATGCACTGGAGTCGTTAGGCTCAGAGACAGCTACCCAATACGCTTTCAACAGCGCATTATCAGCTAATGAGAGAAGGACTCAGACCAGTCCCTGGAGTGGCTTCTCTTCAAGTTCCCAGGGTCCCCAGTGCTTCCAACAGTATCTAGGGACCCAATGCCCTAATTTAAAGCAGCTCCCTCTGTGGGTGTTGGCTACCCTAGGAAGTGTGACAGGGAGAGCCAACGGAAGAGTGCAGCTCTTTAGAGTTAGGGGCCCCTCTCTTTAAAAAAAAAGATTTATCTTTATTTTGTGTATATGGGCATTTTGCCTGCACGCATGACTATCAATGTACCATATGTACACAGTGCCTAAGGAGGCAGAAGAGGGCATTGGATTCCCTGGAACTGCAGTTACAGATGGTTGTGAGCTGCCACGAGGGTGCTGGGAATTGAACCCGAGACTTCTGAAAAAGCAGCCAATGCTGTTAACTGCTGAGACATCTCTCCAGACCCAAAGGGCTCCTCTCTTAAAAAAAATACTTTCTTTTTCTTTTTCATGTGCATGTGGTGTGTGCGTGTGCGTATATGAATGTTCAGGTATGTGCAGGCATGTATGCATGTGTGTGTGGAGATACAGGTGATACAGAGACTCTTCTGGAATGCTCTTTTACCTTCTCCTTTGAGGCAAGGTCTCTTAGTCAAACTCAGAGCTGGCCAATACAGAATTCCTTCAGCTCTGCCTCTGGGATAACAGGCCAGCCGAGGGGCACTCCCGCCAGCATTTATGTGGGTCTTGGTATCCAAACTCTGGTCCTCCTGCTTGCTAGTCAAATGCTTTATCTGCTGAGGCAGCTCTCCAGACCCCTCCTTTTTGGTTTTGAAAGACAGGGTCTTCCTAAGTTGCTGAGGCTGGCCTTTGTTCTGCACCCCTCTTGTTTCTGCCTCGTGAGTGCTGGAATTATGCTATGATACCCAGCTGAAAAAAGCATTGAAGACATTAACAGCTAAGTCTTAAGATTCACAGAACCCAGAACATTTGCTGGCTTTATTACTGGTCCTCAGTGAACTAGCTGTAGGAAGAAGTCCATGGGTGGGACAACAAAGAAGAGATTCATCCCGAGTACAAAACCCTTGCCACCTGCCTATTGCCTCCATTCCCTCCCTGTACAATCTCTTGCATCCCTGAATAGCAAGAGAGGGCCTTGTGACATAAGCCCTATTTCTTCTCGTTGAGCAGTGTTTCCCAATAGTCACCTTCCCTGCTGGAACACCTTGACTTTCAGCTTAATCGCCCTTTCTTTTGTAAGCGCAAGGGTTAGTCCAGGAGCCCCAGTACTGAGCGATTCTCTGGGATAGACAGTGACCAGGTTCCTTCTGTCCCAAGCCCTGGCTCCTATCACCCTGGCATAACTGGAAGGAACTGCTCTGGGGCAGAGCAGCCACATTCTTTGATGTGAGTGCAGGGACAATTGCAGGGCTCTGAGTCTGCTTGGAGCTCCCTGCCAAGGTTCTTCCTCTCCCTTCCTTGTCTTTGGATGGCAACCATATAAAACCTAGATGACAAGCTGTCACTGATTTCCCAACTGGGACATCTGGTCTTGGCAGATCCTGTGTATTTGACTCTGGCTGAACTATTTTGACCTTTCTATGCTGGAACCCTGGAAGCACTGTCACGGGTTTTGCTTTTTCTTTCCTCTAGAATTTTTCTCCCTATTGCTTCCACCTTCTCATTAGAACACATCACAACACAGCAGCACAAATATTTTAAAGACCAACCAGAAATCAAACCAAACCTCCCTTTCAAAGAGGGAACCCCAAGCAACATCCTCACCCATACCTCAGAGGAAGCTAACCTGTTGCTTTCCAGAAAGTAATGGAAATGTGGTATTCAGAAAACACTGGGCACATGAGTCACCCGCCCACCCACTCCTTCATCTGTATGAAAATAGACCCGTCATCTGCTTCCACGTCCAGTTTCCTGCCCAGAAGTCATTATCTTCTGGTGGCACCAGAGATAATTACTCCAAGGGACTGTTGCTGGCTAGCAGCAGGCAGTGCCAAGAGGATGGGGTGCCAGGCCTGTCAGTATCTAGCTATTCCAAGAGAGGGGAGGACAAAGAGATGGACTGAGCTAAGGGAAGAGTGGTCAATGGCTGAGGTTGGCTGCAGAGATGCCAGAATCCAGGTTCTAGGTCTAGACAAAGTAATTGTCTTGCCTGAGGTCATCCCGTGGACAGATTTAGAGAGGGCACCTGTTTGGGGACAGATTTAGAGAGGGCACCTGTTTGGAGCCATGCTCAAAAGGCTGTTGTCTTTGAAGTCAAGACACATTGAGACTGAGAGATTTAAATAGGGACAGTTGCCATAGTATCTGCAGAGGAAAGAGCACAATAGCAGAACCTTAGTGTATGGGCTCTAACCCAGCACGGACTCACCAGCCACCGCCTTGCCTCAGAGTAGAGTTCTCACATCCTCCGAAGGTCTTGGATTAGACAAACAGAAACTGGCACACTGTGACTCATGGGCTAAATCTAGTCCATTGCCTGCTTTTGTATCAGTGTTCATGTTTCAAAAGCTTAAAACAAGAATAGCATTTCTATGGCCTGGAAAACTGATGTGAAATTCAAAATTTGATAACCACAAATAAAATTGTATTAGAGAATGGCCATATAAATTGTCTTAGCATCATCGACTGTCAGCCTGACACAGCCTAGAGTCACCTAGAGAGAACTCACCTAGACCAGGTTGGCCTGTGGGAGTTTCTGTAGGGGAATGGCTTGGTTGTTTTAGTTGATGCAGCAGGGGTCAGATCACTATGGACAGCACAGTATGCTCAGCCAGGGGTCCTAGGTTGCATAAGAAAGTTAGATGGGCATGAGTCTGCAAGAGAGCCAGCAAGCAGCATTCCCCATGGCTTCTGCTTCATGTTCCTGCCCCGAATTCCCTCAACGATGGACTGAAAGGAATCTTCCCTCCCCTAAGCTGCTTTTGGTGAGATTGTTGTATCACAGAAGCAGAAAGCAAACCACGATGCATGTTTTTTTTCCCAACTGTCTTTGGGAGCTTTTGTGGATGATCAAGACAGTGGTAGTGTATGGCTCTGTCCTAGATGCCCAGGCAATGTCTTTGCAGCCATCCCATTATAGCCAAGGGTTCACATCTCTCCATGGATCTCCTTCCCCTGATCTTCCAGCATCTTTTCTCCTTGTGAATTCTCCAACTGTTCCTCGGAGTATCTTTCTACCCATTGTTGTCCTAAACGGGTCGGGGAGAAGTGGTAGTCGGACACCCACGGAATGAAGGCAGAGGGGTGGGGCTGGCTGGGGTAAGGAAGATCCAGACAATGAATAGAATCCATTTTTTCATCATCGTGATTATAGCCCATAAATCTAGTGTGATATTGACTGCAGGGACTATCTGGGATAGTCATGGTGTTGGAAAAGCACCTGGGGTTGGAAATCATGACGCTTGGGTTGTTTCCAGTTCTCTTACTTGCTTTCCCAGCAGATGTTTGGTGAAATGGCTCTATGCATCAGGAATACACCTGTTAAAAACAGACCCCAGAACTCCACAGAGAGATAGTAAAATACGTAATTCACTTCCAGGAGAGATAAGGATATCTCTGGGAGGTGACCTGTGTTCCTAGTCCTGAGCAGAGCTGTGCCTTTTCAAAGTTTCTCCCCAGGCTGTGGTCAGGGCTCAGGTTATTTCCCAGTGATCCTATCTCACAGAGACCCCTAAGATGCTTGATAAACTCCCAGGTCCAGATGCTTCCACCACTTTCTCTACCATGGCTACAGTCTCATAAGGGCTCTAAGTTGTCCTTAAAAACATGAGACCTGAGTGTAGAGGCCCAGCACCCATGTAAAAGCTTGCTGAGGCGTGGGTGCTGGGGAGGCCGAGACCTGGGGTCTTTGGGGCTTACTGAACAGCCAGTATAGCTTGGTGGGCTCCAAGTTCAGGGGGAGAACCATCTAAACAATACAAGAGGACATCTGACTTTGACCTCTAGCCTCCACATGCGCAAATATGTGCGTGAACACCACACATAAGTGCACATACCCACATCAACACATATATATATCATACAAAGACACTATGCTACAAACACATATACATGTAGAGGGGCATTGAGACATAGAGAGACAGACACACACAGAGACAGAGAGAGATACACAGACATAGAGAGATATGCACACACACACACACACACACACACACACACACACACAGGGGGGTAGGGAGAGAGAGAGAGAGAGAGAGAGAGAGAGAGAGAGAGAGAGAGAGAGAGAGAGAAAGAGGTATCTTTTACATCCTGAGCCTCAGCATGAAGTTCTAATAGACAAACATGCTCTAGTATTAAAGAAAGAAAAAAAGCTTAAGAGTATATAGTCTTCTGGCTCAGGGACTGAGAATTGAAGGGACTTTTCGTGTGACAACCAGATCTTCCCTGCTGTACTAGCACTGCAACCACTTGGCTGTTTACATTACTAAGTGTGAATTTGTCACTTCTTGCTTGAGATCATCAGACTCATAGGCTGAGATAATTTGGGAACATTAATTCTAGCATTCTAGAACATTCAGGGTAGGTCTTGCTTCCACACTTGCTGTCCTAAATGACAGTCATCTCTGGGAATGTCCCCCAAAGGCACACTGAAGTATGCTTTACTGTCATCTCCCCAGTCAATCAAGATGATCGGAAAGATAATGCAGACTTCATCCCATAGTTCTCAGCTACGGATTAGTCTCTAAGTTAGCCATACTATCTTCTTCTTCTTCTTCTTCTTCTTCTTCTTCTTCTTCTTCTTCTTCTTCTTCTTCTTCTTCTTCTTCTTCTTCTTCTTCTTCTTCTTCTCCTCCTCCTCCTCCTCCTCCTCCTCCTCCTCCTCCTCCTCCTCCTCTCCTTCTCCTTCTCCTTCTTCTTCTCCTTCTTCTTCTCTCTCCTTTTCTTTTCTTCGTTTTGTAGTTGTGAGAATCAAACCCAGGACCTCAAACTGGATATTATATTTAATCCTAGTACTTGGGAGGCTGAGGGAGGAGGATTTCTACGAGTTCGAGCCCAGCCTGGGATGTAGAGTGAGACCCTACCTCACTCATTCCCTCTCTCCAAAGCCCAAGGTCTCACACATGTTAAGCAAGTGTTCCACCACTGAACAACACTGCCAGCCTAGCCTTTGAATTTTATACATTCAAATGACTACAGAACTATAGTATCTGCCCAATATTTTCCCATTCAGTCCCCATACTCATTTTAAATATTCATTTCGTGACTATACTTGTAAAGATCCGGGATTGACTCTAGGGAAACAAGAGTTTCCACTAGGAGTTTCAGTGCTAGACGAAAGAAGGACATAAAAATAGTAGCTATATCGATGAGATGAGGGATAAAGGGCAAGATGAAGTGGGAGGCAAGGGACAGAGAGCTTCAGCTCTGCCTGGTGGTGTTAAGATGCTCTTGGTCTGTTCTGAGCTGCTCTGACAGGCAGGTATCCATGTGACATGTCCAACATCGTGTGAAATCCAGGCATGGTACCTACGGCATCCTCCTCACCCAGGTGTCCAACGGATGCTCATTGGATGGCTTTAAAGCCTATCAGGGAGCAGAGAGTGTAGGCTGGTAGAGGCGGTTGAGGGATGGTGAGACCCTAAGCCAGGCAGAAGCAGTGAGAGAGGACAGGGGGCAGGAGAGCCAGGGCTTGTTAGGGAGGCAGCACCGAGGCAGGGGTGAAGACCAGTGCACAGCTCTTTTTTTTTTCTCTGTAGCTGGGGGCTGGTAATACTGCTGTCTGAGATTACAAGGAGGGAAATCTCCAGCTTCAGCCTTAGAGGCCCGTGAGAGATGTACTGGGATGTCTTTCCTTCCCTGTTCTGACTTTGGTTTCAAATTTCCTAATGTACTGATGCAGATGACTTCTAGGTGAGGGCCAGGATGAGTGGGGCGCAGTGAGCTTCATCCTCCCAAGTAATGCTTACACTGTGTCACAGGACTGCACTCTGGCCTGGCTGGGTGTCCTCTATACCCGTGCCACAGTTTTTGGCACAGAATGTCTATGCATCTTTACACACCACTGTATCTGTGAATGTGTCTAGCTCGTTTTAATTTCCCTGGGGATTGTTTTATTTTAATGCCAAACCATGGTTAAAAGACACAATTCTCATCAGTTCCAGGCAGACCAGAGTTGCTACTTACCCTGCAGATCCTGTGATTGATTGCGAATCTCCATCGTCAGCTTGATTGAGAAGCATCCAGGCAATTATTAAAGCATGCCTCTGGGTATGCCTTTGAGTGTTTCCAAAGAGGCTTAACTAAGGGGACAAGATGTGCCTGGAGTGTGGACAGCACTCTCCCATTAGACCAAAACCTCAGAAACCATGAGCCAACAGAAATATCCTCTATTCCGGTGAGGTGTGTTCTCATAGCAACTAGGAAATGGCTAGCCCACTGGAAGAAACCCAATTGTTGCATCAAGGCACAGCTCCTAAGTTGATGTGTGCTACAGCTGAGAAGTCCTTGGGGACTTCAAGGCAGAAGGAAGGAGCCCAAGATAGGCCCCTTTGGTCCCTAGGAAGGTCACCCAGGGCAGCTGGGCACGACAATGTGGTGGCGGCAGCCGCTCCAGCCACCTTTTTTGGAGCTGAGCCAGGGTCCTCCACTTCACATTGGGCACTCAATTACTGGAGTGAAGGAAATGAATGAGGAACACGCAGCCTGGGCTCTCCAGCCCTCAGACCACAGCTACTGCTAAACAGACGTTCCTGGGGAGCAATTCCTGCCCCCCTTCCTGTCACTGCAGGCACACTACAGGAAGCCAAGGGCATTGTTTCAGGGAAGACTGCTTTTTTCTCTTAAAAACCTCAGGTCATTGAAACCAAGTGATTGTGGGCATTCTGAAATTGAGTCAGATGGAGAAGGCAGGTGGGTGGTTCGTGCTCCTGCTTTGGGCTTCCCCTACACATACCCCTCTACCCACTCTCTGTGAGGGAGAGATACAAGGTGTTAGGGCATACACCTCTCCTTGCCTCCTGTAGAACTCACAAGAAAGCCTTTGGCCAATCTAGCCCTAAGTGTTTCCCTAGAGCCAGACATAGCAACCCCCTCACAGTTCTCCAAAGGTTAAACAGTTCCCACAGGGGACAAGAAAGGGTTATTAAAAAACAGCAGGTCTCTCTCTCTGGTTTTTTTTTTTTTTTCCTTAACTTCAGCACTTCTGGTAAATCTCTGATCCAGCATCTAGTGGTTAACCACTGATACAGGAAGTGACATTTAACGTTTTTTATCACTCAGCCAGAAAGGGAAGAACAAGGCGAGTCTGTGTTTAGGGAAGATGGATGGCTGCCCACCACCTTCATCTTAAAGGCACATGACCCCTTTTCCGGATTGCAGGGCTGATGGGCAGCGTGTTTCCCCCCAGCCCGCTCACTTGGCTGTTGGGGTAAAGCACTGTGGAGAGGATGTGCCCAGCCTTGCTGCTGGGCTGGGAACGCAACCTTGTTGGCTATTGATAGGGCGAAGCAGATGGTGCTTGGTTCCCCTTTCTTAGGAGCCGTTGCATGTGGGGACAGGCAGGAAGGAAATGAGCCGGGATGCTTGTGTCCTAGGCACAGCAAACCACAGACTCAGCCTCGGGTGGGTGGCTGAGTGCACAAGGCCACCTGGTCAGATGAGACGGGATAAAACCCTGCTGGCAGTCACCTGAGGCCTCGTTGACCCCCACCAAGGTGCTCAGTGACCCTTAAAGCTAATGTTGATCATTGTAAGCCTCAGTTGGGGCCAGTGCATTCTGTCTCACCCAGTAGGTACCACCATTGCTGGCTTCCCGGATTTTTGTTGCATATTAGAAATGAGGGGTTTTCAGTGTAACTGCTAGGTAGAGCCTTGGCAACAAGAATAGCAGCAATAATGAGTACCCCGAGTTCCTCTGTGGCAAGTGTCTAAGTTTACTGCCTTTCCCTGCCTAATTTCCCCGCTAGTAAGTACCATAGCCAGGACAACACCCCAGTTGAGCCTGAAGTGCCAAGCCTTGCTCTGGAGGTAATACAGCTTCAGGCATCACCTCTTTGCCCCACACACAGGGGCTGGTAAAGATACTGAGAAACTGGTGTCGGCTCGGTGTGGGTGCATTAGACACTACACTGTTGGCAAAACCTCCCCGTCTTCTCATATTTATCAGGGTTCTGGAGTCTCTAGGAAATTTCCCCTTCTTCAAATATGAAATGGCATGATATAATTATGAAAAAAATAACTCATTGGGTTACAAAATTGTCTTTTCTCTTCTTGCCCTCTGTAGGAGACCACATGAATTGTTGACCTTGTCAACACTAGAAGGCAGTGATGCCATGGGCTTGCTCTGTCACTGAACTGGGTACGTGTCAGAGGGTCAGCAGGTCCACCATGAGGCCAGCTGTTTCTGTGAGTGAGTCACCTACTGATTTCTGCTCTACCTTGTCCTAGGGAAGGTTTAAGATGACAAGCTACTGGTCGTCTCTTGGACCCTCAGTTTGTCTGTCTACACACTTGCTTTGAAGAGCTTGTGAGAGCTAAAGGTCTCTGTAAAGAAAGCATGTCCTTGTGAATTTGCCCTTCTCTCCATATCAGGAACATGGACCACTTCAAAGTATTTCTGGGAAAGGACAGAATGGCGCTTGGGTGTCACATGCCCTGGTCTGTAACAGTGGTGAGGGGTAGGATTCTGGAAGCAGATGGAGGGTGAGGGGTAGGATTCTGGACCTTCTTAGGGCAAGCTGCTTCATAAGCCCATGTCTTCTTCACACCCTCCCTACAGAGATTTTTACCTGACAGACCAAAGCGGGACAAACAACAAAGCAAACTGGGCTGTTTCCTGTGACAAAGGACTCAAAACCAGCCTACATCGAATTGCAGTCTTCTCAAGGGTGCCCGTCCCTGTCTGCCCAGTGCCAGAAACTTCGAACACACTCATGGCCAGGTCCACCTTAAAATCAGCACTAACATCTGCGTGTGCATGTGCATGAGTGTGTGTGTGTGTGTGTGTGTGTGTGTGTGTGTGTGTGTGTGTGTGTGTACAGCACACAGGGCAACTTGCAGAAGTCAGTTCTTCTCCAGTCAGCTTGTTTATTAAACAAATTACAGCAACAAATCTTCACAGTGTACAAAAGGATTATTTCACAGCATTTCTCCCTTTTTGTCTAATTAAAAAGGAAGGGTTTTAACTTTAACATAGTAAAATTATATACAACAAAACAGCTATCAAGTAAGAATTGCAGTCATAACATTTAGTCCTTTTGCACTTGGCAACGTCAGAGAAAATACTGTTAGGTCACAGCACCCATGAGTCTCTGCCTCCTGACTAAGATGCAGTGTGACCAGCTGCTTCACGCCTGTGCAGCTGTGCGGGCCCTGCCATGATGGTCTGCACCCTCAAATTCAAATTTAAGGAACCTTTCCTTAATTTACTATTGCTAGGTATTTTGTCATAGCATAGGTAAAATAATTAATATAGGCTGCTTAGTGTTAATTATGACAACACAAGAGAAAATATGTTATAAACCACAAATAAATGAATGTTAAATAACGATTGCAGTACACTTATGGTTTGAATGGC
Organism: Cricetiscus sungorus; assembly: GCA_030556225.1. Taxonomy (NCBI): domain Eukaryota; kingdom Metazoa; phylum Chordata; class Mammalia; order Rodentia; family Cricetidae; genus Cricetiscus; species Cricetiscus sungorus. Next base: position 40,151,295 of record JANBXA010000735.1, on the reverse strand, counting down.
ATGTAGAAACAAAGGTTGGTGTATGATAAAATCCTGTCCCCCCACGTAGGGATCCCTCTCCTGGAAGCCCAACATCTACTGTTGATCCTTCATAATTTATATCCTAAACAGATGAAATACTGGGAGATATGTGAAAATTAGTATTTGTAGCGAGATATTCACCTTGTCTGCACCTGTGGCTTAGGCCATGCCCATTGGGGTGGAGACAGGGCCGGATAGGAGCTGGGAGAAAAGGCTGGGAAAGGGTCGGGCCGCTCTCTTTGGTGGTGGAAGCTGGAAGGCTTAGGATCCCGTGGAACCTGCCGCGTTCATCTGCCTATGTTGTGAGTTATTTCTCCCTTAATAAACATCTATTCGGCCTAATTGTTTATCCTGATCCTTATTAAATTGCAATAAGTATTTGCCTCCAAGCCCCTTTTGTTATTTGCAAAATATATTTTTCCTGTATACGAAACCATATAAATTATGTCTTTTCCCCATCCTTAGAATTTTCCCACTGAACACATCCATATTGGCTTCATCCTTCCTTTCTTCCTCCCTTCCTCCCTTCCCTTACCCTGTATTTCTTGAGTTCAACCATTTGATAGCAACAGCTAGTCATCCAACAGTAGACAAAAATAGAGTGTAGCTCAAGGTTAAGTATGGCAAGTGAAACACATTAAAGTGCTCACATAAATAATAGTAATGTGAGTAATAGTAAAATATTAGTTGTGTGGAGTGAGACCCCCAACTGCAGAAGTCAACTGTGTAACAGGGATTTGACCAAGGTTGGCAGTATGCGGTAGGTGGGCATAGAAGACTTCCTTGAGGAGATGATATCTTTGCACAGATGACAAAAAAGGGTTAATTAGAGGAGGGATAGAGGATGAGGAGATTCAGAAAGAGGACAGATGTCATGGAAGTTGGGTGATGGATTCGTGAAACCCACAGAAGCCAGTGGGGTTGGATGGCAGAGGGAACCAGCAGAGATGGAGGCTAGGGTTAATCATTGTGGACTTTGAAGGGTGTGCAAAGGATCTTTTCATTTTAGTTGAAATATTTTATTTACACACTTTCCATTTAATTTTATGTGTATTGGTGTGGTGCCTGCATGTATGTATGTATGTGCATCATGTATGTGCAGGATGTCTAGAAGTGGGTGTTGGCTCTCCTGGGATTGGAGCCACGTGCATGCTGGAAACTGAACTTGCAACCTTTGGAAGAGCAGCCAGTGTTCTTGGCTGCTGAGTCATCTCTCCAACCCCATCCTGAAAATATTGTAATCAAAATGCAGAATAATGTCAGATTTGTATGAGGTAGGTTAATAAAACCGAGGACCCATCCACTGTATCCTTCATGGCTGAGAGATCTTGACCTGTAAGAGATTCTTAACAAGTGTGATTGTTGTAATTGTATATGAAGTGCTGGGAAGGTAAAAGGATGTAGGATATTTTTCTGTATGGGAAGTCAAAGAAGGCTTCAAGAAAGCAGCATTTGTGAGAGCTGAGGGTGGGATTCTGGCACTGCTCATGCCTAGCATGCTGGAGCCTCGTGTTGGGTCCCTAGCATCATGGATACCCAGTGCACACACATGCACCTTGACAGGTAGGAGCTGTTCATGTCATAAGAGGTGTGTGCAGGGAGAGAGGCCCAGCACATGTGGGAAAGGAGGCGTTTCCTATCTGTTGTAGAGGCACAAGCAAGCATCACACACTCTGTGAATATTGTGTGCTCTGGTACTCACTAGAGGTGGTTAGCAATATTCTATCTCTTCTTCTGAGCATGTGGTAGCCATGCTCTTTCTAGAAGACCCAAGTTTAGATGTGAGCAATGATGGTAAGCAGGAGGGAAGTCTGTACCTCCAGGAGAAAGGTTTCGGCGCTTCTGAATGTTTTGACACATCCTCTTCTGCTTTTGGCCACTGACAATGCGCAGGGGTAGAATCTTCATCAGCCTGTGATATAGGATGAGGATGGGGTAACCATGGGATCTGTGGGGGATATGAAGGATGAGCAGGAAACCATGCTTTGTCTAGGCCGCTGAGATCTGGAGTCATTTGTTATAATGACAGGATTCAGTTTATCATGACTGCTGACACTTACAAAGTGTGCGAGGTTTTTCATCACATAGAAGCTGGCACCTTAGCCTGCTCTGCTGCATTTATGCAGGTGTTGGCAGAAGATGTGGAGTTTCCTGAGTCAGAGACAGGACTTGGCTGCTCATGGTTAAGACAAGCAGCCCGAGTTTCTTCATTGCATCGATTCCTCGGCCCTGATGGATGTTTACCCAGTGAGTTTGTACAATGACTGAGAATCTCCAAGCTTAGGAAACTTCAGTGGTTTACAATGGATGGCACATAAACCTACCCAACTGTTTCCTAAACCCAAAAGCAGAAAATCTTCCCTCCTGATCTTCGGAGAGGCATTATCCTTATTGTCCAAAGTTGTTCACTGCACAAATACTCTTGAAAGGAGATCTGGAACAGCGTTTGGCAGTGACTCTGCTGAAGTGTAGAAACATGACGGACTTGGAACTGCTCCCTTGCAGTGTCTGTGGGTGGTGGTGGGGTACTGGGTGGTAGGAGATACCTAGAGAAATAGGAGGAATTTTGTTGAAGATTGGGATTTACCCAGTAGGCATTACGGAGCCCTCAAATGTTCTAAAATGGGTGCCATGAAGAAGAGGGAATGGAAGGGGTTGGCAGTGTTAGAAAGGAAATTAATGCTAAAGATACGGGTTTGGGGGATCTGTGTTGATTTCTGTTTTTCTTTGAGACAGGTTCTCTCTATGTAGTTCTGGCTGCCCTATAGTTAGTTATGTAGAACAGGTTGGCTTCAAACGCAGAGATCCTCCTGCCTCTGCCTCCTGAGTGCTGGGATTAAAGGAGTGCTTCACTATATTGGGCTAAGTTTATGGAATTTTTTTTTTAAACATATTGAAGGGAGCTGAAGCTCCCAGACCTTATGTGATCCTAGATAAATTCTATAACCTTCAAAGCCCGGCCTAAAATACACCATAGTAGAAAGGTTTTGATAAAGAACTTGTGTTAGTCACTTTCCTTGATGCTGCAGACAGAAAAAGCTTCCAGAAACAAGGATTTGTTTAGACTCCTGGTTTCAGAACAGATAGTGCACCATGGAGGGGAGGCGTGGCCATGCGAGCATAAGGCAGCATTGTGTCCACAGTCAAGTGGCAGATCTGAAAACTAGCATCCTGCTCACTGTCTTCCTTTTCACTCAGCCTAGGACCCTAGCCCAAGGAGGCTGGACCAACATTCAGGGTGTCTTCCTCTTCAGTTAACCCTTTCTGAATTCCCTCACAGACATATCCAGAAGTGTGTCCCCCTAGGTCATTCTAAATCCTGTCTAAAAAGAAGACTCATCACAGAAATCGAATGTAGACATAGAAGAAATAAAACAGAAGGAGCTGTGCTTTACTGGAACTGACCACGAGAGAGCTGGAGCCATCCTCCTGCCCCTCCAGTTAAAGGAGAGATCCAGGGACCCTCTGGGGGTCCCTGCAGTCTAGAAAACAAGAAGAGACCTCATTTTCCTTATCCAACTCAGGATAGAAAGAATTGTTCTCTGTTTCTCTCAACATTTGTTTTGTTTTTGTTTGAGAGAGCGTTTCTCTGTGTAGCCCTGGAATTCACTCTGTAGTCCAGACTGGCCTCAAACTCAGTGATCTGCCCGCCTCTCCCTCCTGACTACTGGGATTAAAGGTATAGGCCACCACTGCCAGGCTTCTCTTGGCATTTTGATCTGGTCATTTGGTAGTTTCTTTCACTTGACACTTAGGATATAAACTCCACATTCATCTCTGTATTCCGAGCCCAAATTAGCACCCGCCGTGTTGCAAGCCTCTCCACTAGTGTTTGTGGAATTTAACTGAGTTGATGTGGGAAACACATCAATGAAATAACTATAGAAAGCTTTCCATTTTAAACTTGATTAAAGGTAAAAGACAGCCCCTGCGATGTAGCCATGGGAAAATAAGGACCAAGGATGAACAAACAATGATAGCAACAACAAAGATCGTCAGTGCTCTGTGGAAATTCCATGGGAGTTATTTTAGTTGGTCTGTGTACTAACAAATGTTTATTCAAGAAACAAAGAGCCTTTTATTAGAAAGGGGACCATGGTCCAAATAAATAGCACCCTTGAAATTACAGTGCTATTAACGAAATTAGTGTGAGAATGTCTCAAACGTGTGAGCCCTGCCAGCCAGCTGTGGTTTTGCCAGGTGAGGAAGGACAGCCCTGAGTTACTCTGCTGACTTATGCCATGCCAGCAGAGTGTTTACATTTGAAAACAAAACAAAAAACCCAACAATACTTCAAAAGAACTCCAGGGCTAGGTTTGATTCAGCTGGTGTCTCCAGCAAGTTCAGGGTGAGGTCATCTGGTGAAGACAATTGTTCTGGAATCTTGGAGCTCCCTGCATTTTCATGGGACGTCATACTCATTGGTGAGTGAACGCTATTGACTTTCAAGGAGAAAAACCACATATGATCTCTCTCTCACCATCCTGCTCTGGGTCTGTGACAGCCCCTGTTTTAAGACCACATGGGACTGGGTCTTGATGGTTTGTTGAGCTGAAATTTGACAAGTGGGGGGGCATCTTTACATAAAAGAATGCAAAGCTAGGTGTGAATGGGAATGTTTAGAATGAGAACAAAAATAACACAATGACAATTTAATTCATCACCTATTAAAAATATAGAATCATTATTTTACTAAGTACTCGAGCTTCTATCTTATTCTTTGAACTGATTGCATTTATGCCCTCATTTTCTTAGCATTTTTAAATGAATTTTATTATGTTTTCATTGATGATACTATTTCATGTTAGTATCTGCAATATTTATTTATTTATTTATTTATTTATTTATTTATTTATTTATTTATTTATTTTTCGAGACAGGGTTTCTCTGTGTATCTTTGGAGCCTGTCCTGGAACTTACTTGGTAGACTAGGCTGGCCTTGAACTTACAGACTAAAGGCGTGCGCCATCACTGCCTGGCTAAATCAGCAAAAATTTAAAATATCTTTTTTATGAATTATTTGTGTGTGTGTGTGTGTGTGTGTGTGTGTGTGTGTGTGTCGTGCGCACATGGGTGTGCATGTATGTGTAGAGGTGTCGGGGTCTATAATGGGTATGTTCATCAATCTCTTTCCACTTTACTTGGAGCTTTTGAATTTGGCTAGGTGGGCTGAGCACTAGCTACAGACACCCACCTGCCTCCATCTCCCCAGATGTGGCATTGCAGATGTGTGCTAGCACAGCTGGCTTTCAAACGTGGTTGCTGGGGATCTAAACTCAGGTCCTCATGCCTGCATGGAAGCCATTTTCTCAGCTGAGCCATAGACCTTCTTCCTAATGTGCCCATGAGTCCTCCTTCTCCAGCAGACTATCGAATAATCGAGGAATTTGTTACTATCAGTGCTGCTCTTCTCTTTTTATATGAGTTTAGTTACTTAAGTTTGAATTTGTTCCTTGAATTCATTCATTAAAAAACTATTCTCCAGCCCCACCCTGTGTGTGTGTGTGTGTGTGTGTGTGTGTGTGCGCGCGTGCACACGTGTGCGTGTGTGCGTCTGTCTGTGTGCACACATGTGCTGTGGCCTGTGTGTGAAGGTCAGAGGACACTTTGTGCAGTCCACTTCCTTTTACATGGGATCTAAAATCAAACTTGGGTCTCCAGGCTTGAGCTACAGGTACGTTTGTCAGCCGAGCTATCTTGCTGGCCTTAAATGTATTTAACTGATACACAAAAATAAAATTGTAGGCTTGGAGAGGTGGCTCAGCATTAAAAGCACTTTCCTAAGGACCCGGATTCAGCTCGCAGTACCCACATTAGGTGGCTCACACCCATCTGCAACTACAGCTCCAGGGGATCTGACACCTCCTGGTACCTGTACCCACTTCCACATACTCCCTCCATATACTCATGGTTAGAAGTTAATGCTAAATTAAACTCTTTCTCTCTCTCTCTCTCTCTCTCTCTCTCTCTCTGTCTCTCTGTCTCTCTCTCTCTCACACACACACACCCTTAAATTATGATATTCATGAAGACTTCATTTTGATATCTGTATACATGCATAATATATAAATAAGGTAATATCTGTTTCCTCATGAATAGTATTTTTATGATGAATATTTTCAAATTCTCCTCTTCTAGTTTTTGGAAGTGCATATTTATTATAGTGTTATAATATCACAGTACAGTATATTGCTGTTGTTATAGTCACCATACTGTGTGACAGGACACCTGAACTTGCTCTTAACTGGGGCTTAGTTACTTACAATGTTGATGGACTTAGCAATCCATTGGTAAACCTTTCGCCATTATTTCTCCCTTTTCTCTTTTGAGACAGAGTCTTGCTGTGTAGCCCTAGCTGGTCTTGAACTCCGAGAGCCTCCTGCCTCTGCCTCTCCATGCTGGGATTATAGTTGTACATCATGCATGACTGGTTGTGCTTTCATACAATAGCGTTGTGGGGGTGTGTTAGTTTTTTTTTTATCTAGGTTGGCTAATTAAAAAAAAATTATCTTCACAGCTTGTGAATGGTAATGCAAGAAGGACACTTCCTGTCTGTCTGGGCAAGCCCCTGTCAAGCCTTTTGTGTATACAAGCTGTAAGATTTCAGGGCATTTGTGATTTCCCTGTCAATTTCTATTTTAAATATTCCTCGAATTGAGATATTCATGTCCTCATTTTCATGGTATATTATGAATTTTATGTTCTTATCATTGATGTCACTATTTGGTATCAGATTAGTAAAAAAAATCTGTTATAATGTATTCTATGATTCACTTATTAATTCAAATAATCCAACAACATATCATTGTATCTAATTGAACTACATCCTTCTTTTTCCTTGGTGAATTAGTAATTGCCTTTGACATAATCACATTATTTTATATTGTAATTTGCTTTGTGAGTGGTTCTAGGGCTGGACCGCAGGGCCTTGCACATGCTAGTGAACTCTCTGCCCCAATCAGCACTCTAGCTATATACTTGGCTTCTGGGTGTTACAGTGCCTATTGATTTTTATTACTCATTTTTATTGTTTTTAATGTACATTTAATCAGTGTGATTTTTGTATTTGTGGTTTTCTTTTTAGAGTCAAGCTCCTGTTGCATATCCTAGACTGGCCTTCAACTTGTGACTCTGCAACTTCAGCTTCCTGAATGCTGGGATTACTGGCAAGTACACTCTCTCCCAGCTCATGGCTCTTTAATAATTAAAATGTAAAGCTTCAGTCAGAAAGCTATAAATCCTCATTTGTCTCATCAAGACATCCTAAAACATCTCTAGATGTTGGAGGGAGCTAGGAAACAGGTTGGATGAAAACTCTAACTTAGCACATGCTTTGAACCAGAGAAGCCTTGTCAGTGTTGAGATGTGATGGGCAGATCAAGCAGGACAGGTGGAGTCAGATGAGTGCTGTGGACCCCAGGGACATGAGGGTCTACAATGCACTTGGGCTGAAGTTGCTACAGCCTCAACAAATGAACCCAAAGAGACAGGGTGGCAGGATGAGAACCCAAGGGGAGGTTGGCTAGACCTGAGTGGGCGTAGAGTCTTCTTAGAAACAATGATCACCACTGTTATCTTTCCTACGTAGTCTTTGAAATCTCTGTCAAAAGTGAGATGAGTACAGCTGCAAGGGTTTATTTCTGGTCCCTCTATTCTATTTCATGGGTAAATATGTGTTTTCCTACTAGTACCACACCATCTTTGCACTTATGGCTCTGTAGAAAAATCTGAGGTCAGGAATTGTGATACCTTGGTATCGGTGTTTTGCCTAGGATTGCTAGTTGGGGTCTTTATATGAATCCCACTGTAGAGATATTGAACATCCATGTTTATTGCTGTATTATTCAAATATCTAAGAATGGAACTATCCTAGATGTTCATTAATAGAAGGTTTGAAAATGTGGTGCATATTCACAATGAAATATCATTCAGCCATAAAGAAATGAATCATGGCATTTATAGAAAAGTGGGTGGAACTAGAAATTACCGAGCTAAGTGAAATATCATCTCAGGCAAATATTGCCTGTCTTTTTTAAGTTTCATATGGAGATCAAATACGTGTGTGTGTGTGTGTGTGTGTGTGTGTGTGTGTGTGTGTGTGCGTGCATGTGTGTGTTCTCTGTGTAGACTGTGAAACTAGGAAAGGGTCCATCTGTGGTTCTTACTTGCCTATGGTTAGGTCTCAGCCAATAAAATTGGCTATTTGCCATTTTATCTTTTGAAAACTCCCTGTTCATTTCATTAGCCCATTTATTGATTGGGTTGCTTGATTTCTGGTTATTTAGTTTTCTGAACTCTTTGTATATTCTACATAGTGACCCCTCTATCAGATGTACAGCTAGCAAAGACTTTGACCCCATTCTGTAAATTGGCCCTTTACTCCCTTAATTGTTTCCTTTGCTATGCAGCAAAAGCTTTGACATTTCCTGAGATCTCATTTGTCAGTTGTCACTGTTATCTATTAATTAGGCTGCTGGTTTTGCTGTTGTACCTGAAATAGAAAAGTCTGGTCACAGTATATAGGAAGTATTTAAGATGCAGAAAGTTTTTAAACCTATATTTGAATTTGGCATTCCTTATGACTTTGGGCCTCTTGGGTGCACTCCCTCACGATCACAGGGCAGTAGTGGGACACGCTACACTGTCCTGGGAGAATGCTTTGCTTAGGTGTGAATGTACAGTGGTAGGGTTTCTATCTTTTGTCTATACCCTTCAATAATTCTACCTTTTCTTATTGGCTCTTGTAGAGTGGCCAAATTAATTAGAACACACAGGAGGATTAGGGAAGATAAACCCTTGGACAATAGCTTGCAGTTGTCACTATGGGGTTCATAAGAGAGTCCCTCCACAATTGGGAAGAACCAGCCTTCCTCCAATCTCCAAGTGTGAAGACACATCATGATTACTACTAATTAGAATGCAATGAAAATGACAGCAACACGTTGGCTTCTCACCATGATAGGCTTCTGTTACAGAAGACCTAAAGAGACTGCCAGGAGCCCCTCCCCAGGTGAGAGGTAACACCATCCTCAGGCATGAGCATAGTGAACACAGTGCCAGGAGTTGAAGATGGAGAAAGAGCATGGAACGGGTCCTCTTTGACCTGTGGTGTTTGCCACTTCAACTCTTATCCAGGGTATTCCATTGCATGTGATAAAAACAATCCTACCCCAAATAGCTTAAGCAGAAGGAATTTAATATGGATGAGATAATCCTGGCAGGAGTGGCCACTTGTCTCAAAACTGTCACCATTGACCTCTTTCTGTCTACCTGTTTCATGATGACTCAATCCCTGCTCCATGCTCAGAGCTCTTCCCGTGGGGTCATAATGAGTGCACAGCTCCAGGCTGACCGAACATTATTTCTGCACTAGATTAGCATTTGTGTATAGAAGATCCACCCTCACTGGTATGGAGTGTGGGCAAACATCCTCTAATCTACTGAGAGCATCCATGGGACAAAGGCAGAGGACAGCATGGACACTGTGATGGCCATTCTTGCTTGTCATTTTATGCTAACATACCTGGGAAGAAGGAACCTCAATTAACGAATTGCCTCATGGAGCTGCAGCATGTCTGTGGAAATGCTTTCTTGATCACTAATTGATGTAGAAAGGCCCAGCCCACCGGGGATGCTGTTATCCCTGGGCAGATGGGCCTGGGCTGAACAAGAAAGATTAGCGGAACAGGGGCCAGCAAGCAAGCCAGCGAGCAGCGTTCCTCTGTTTCATTTCCTGCCTCTGGGGCCCTGCCTTGTGTTTGTGCCATGGCTGCCCTCGATGATGGGCTGCAGCCTGTAAGGCGAATAAACCCTTCTCTCCCCAGGTTGCTTTTGGGTAAGGTGTTTATCACAGTAACAGAAAGCAAGTTAGAACATCCGCTGTGTTCTTAGTTTGTCATTGTTTTTATCTGAGACAGGGCTTCGGGTATCCCAGCCTGATTTCAAACTCAGATACAGCCCCAGATGACCTTGAATTTCTGATCCCCTTGAGGGCTGCGATCACAGGTATATACACCTTTATACCCTCTGTACCTCGAGTGAGGGTGAAACTCGGGGCTTTGTGCATGATGGGTAAATTTAGCATCATCTGTGTTCTTGGGCTGAGACACTTGTCTTCTCTTTCCTTTGGAGACTGAAGATCCCAGGCCCTAAGCCTTCATGGTATAGAACTTACATAAGCAGCCTCCACTCTTTGAACTCAGATTGAATTACACCACTGGGTTTTCTGGTTCTCCAGCTTTCAGACAGTAGATAATGGGATGTGTCAGCTTCATAATTGCATGAGCCAATGTTCATGATCAATCTCTGTCTCTGTCTCTGTCTCTGTCTCTGTCTCTCTCTCTCTCTCTCTCTCTCACACTCTCTCTCTCTCTCTCTTGCCAGATGGTGCCTTCTAGCATATTATCATACAACAAGAAACCTCTCACAGATGTGGTCTCCCTACCTGGGACAGTCAGCCTCCAGAATCACGATCCAAATTAACTTCTTTGCTCATAACTTGTGTGCTATCCTGTTACAACATCAGAAAACTAAGACAGCATTTCTGCAGAATCTCTCTGGTTCCTACCACTCTAACTCCACTCTCTTTGTTTACATAAGCTATTACTGTAGCTCAGATGGGCCAAACAACTGTAGAAATGAGAGAAACAGAAAGCCACACTATCTCCTGGCTTTCCCCGAGATGCCAGCAGTTGCCACATGCCTGTGCCAGGACAGCAGCCTGTTAGTGAGCGTGTCCTCACAGCTGCCACAGCAAGGGCAAACTTGGCTATTAGAACCTGGTTACGGGGTAATTAATCAAGAGGAGCTCTGGTTGAAGCCTGCCCAGTCTTCATGTGAAAAATATATCTTCAATAGTGGTCAAAACTCTTCCAAAACTATGACACCCTGCAGGCGAATAATGATGTTATATTCATTTCTTTCCCAGGAATAGCGAGCAAAAAAATCACCTTTCTCTGATTTTTAGAAAGTATCCAATCAAATGGCCTAAAGTTTTCTTATTATCCATAAGAAGCGTAAGCACTGCCAGGCTCCTGACTGATAAAGTCACCATCAGATATATATATATATATATATATATATATATATATATATATATATATATACATACATACATACATACATACATACTACATACTGTGGCTCCTGTGCATTCATCAGGGACTGGAAGGGAAGAGAAGGTCAAGAGCTCTACAGGTTTGTGGATGGGCACATGTTAAAACTGGGGCATCTGATGAGCCATCTAGTGTCCCCAGGGAGGCAAGGATCCTTTGGGTGGTAATACTGTGGTGTGCCTGAGAGTTCAGGACATCCCGGAGCCCTTATGCCTCCTCATGGTTCAACAGCACATGCAACACTGCCTCCAGAAAGCTCTCTGCAGAGAGGAGCAGGAGGTTGGAATCACCTGGCTCTCAGGCAAGTGCTCAGCGCATCCTTTCCTATGGGTGTGTTCTGAATGTATCCCTGACAGCAAAGTGGGCCCAGGGAACAAGGGCCTAGAACTGGGCCTATAGGTGCACTTTAAATGTGGTCTCCTTCACATCTATTGTAGACTGTGTTTTAGGGAGTGGATTAGTCAGAGAGAGAGAGAGAGAGAGAGAGAGAGAGAGAGAGAGAGAGAGAGAGAGAGAGAGAGAGAGAGAGACAGAGAGAGAGAGACAGAGAGAGAGAGAGAGAAACCTTGATAGCAGGCTTAATTTACTTGAGGATTTGAGGGTAGCATTTTCATGACTCAATACCTCTTAGAGGCCCATATTTCAACACTTGCACACTGAGATCAAGTTTCAAACAGTCAAATGGGATGGAGCACACTCATAATCCCAGCATTGGGGAGGCTGACACAGAAGGAATGAGAATTTGAGGTTGTCCTGGATTTTAAAGTAAGTTCCAGGCTGGCCTATATAGGGAGACCTTGTATGATGGTTTCAATAGATATGGCTCCCATAGTCTCATATGTTTGAGTGCTTGGCCCATGGGGAGTGGCACTATTAGGAAGTATGGCCTTGTTGGAGAAGGGTGGCCTTGTTGGAAGTGTGTCACTGTATGGGCAGGCTTGGAGGTCTCATATGCTCAAGCTGTGTTCAGTGTGGCCTATAGTCTTCTGCTGCCTACAGATCAAGATGAGGAATTCTCAGCTCCTTCTCCTGCACTATGTCTGCTTATATCCTGCCGTGCTTCTTGCCATGATGATAATGAACTAAACTTCTGAACTGCAAGCCATTCTCAATTAAATGTTTTCTTTATAAGAGTTACTGTGGTCATGTATCTCTTCACAACAATAGAAACCTTAACTAAGATACATTGTTTCAGAAAAAAAAAAAAAAAACCAAAAAACCAAAAAAAAACTTCAAGCATAAATTTTGGAGCAAACAGTCAAGCCAAAATAATGAACCTCAAGTCACTATCCTGCTTCCACTTTGGGGGACAGTCTCTCATTCTTGCCAAGTCTGAGCTACAAAACAGTCTTCTCATCCCTGGATGGAGAGCTATGGGCAATTAATGACTGCTGAGAGGGACAGTCAGTCTGCTTCAGGGACAAGTCCCCTGGGAGGTGATCCAATCCCAAGCAGACGCCCCTAAACACATATACATATGAGCTAAATGAATCAAGTTATATTTATAAATTTATATGTATGTATGTAACAATAATAATAAAAGTATAAGAGGCCAGGAATTTGAGGAGTGAAGAGGACATGGAAAGAGTTAGAGGGAGAAGAATCAGGTTGGGGAATGATATAAATGTAGCACCAATTTATGAAAAATAAATAATAAGAATGCACATAATATTTAAAGATAATTAAAATATTGTACATTAAAATTCTTCTTAGAATTTTTGGATAAAATGATGGTATGGCATGGTTTAGGCAGACATGCTCTGTCTTGATAGGCTGAGGAGGGGATAAGTGTGTTGTATCAGTCTTAAAGAAATGAAAATGTAAAGATATTCACTTATCAAAAACTCATGCTATCTGAAATAGTTTATTGACCATAAATTATCCAAGTGAAGGATGAAGTCATCCAGTCACCCAGAAGAAGACCATATTTTGAGAGAAAAGAATACACAGGGAACAGACGTCTTTTGTTTTAAAAAGATCTTATGAAACGGCAATTCTGTGTTAGCAATGTGGAAGCTGGAGGATGCTCAGTGGCTAAGAGTACCTGCAGAGGACCTGAGTTTGGTTCTCAGTACCCATGTGATCTGGAGTCACAGATTCCTGTAACTCCAGCTTTGGGTGAGTTTGGTGGTCCCTTCTCACCTCAAGGACACCTGCACTCACATACACATAACTAAAAAAAAAAAAAAAGTAAATCTCTAAAATTAGCAAAATATATGAAAGAGGAAGAAAAAAAATCAAGCATCGGAATTAGGTTTCTGTTGCTGTGAAGAGACACCATGACAGTGTGTCTCTTATACACAGTGACTCTTAGAAGGAAAACATTTAATTGAGGGGGCTCACTTACAGTTTCAGAGATTCAGTCCATCATCATCATGGCAGGGAGCATGGTGGCATGCAGGCAGATGTCGTGCTGGAGGGATAGCTGAGAATCCTGTGACTTGCAGGGACTAGGAAGTTGACTGAAAGTCACACCGAGGGAAGCTTGATCAAAAGAGACCTCAAAGCCCACCCTCACAGTGACACACTTCCTCCAACAAGGCCACACCTCCTACTAGTGTCATTCCCTTTGGGGGGCCATTTCTTTCAAAGTACCCCAACTCCTTTCTCATCATTTCTGTCTCACTGTCCTTGATTTCTTAAGGGGACCAATGATAATTACACATTTTGTCTCTTTGTGCCTTTCCCCTGGCTATCCGGAACATTTTATTTGATTTATTAAACAACAAAAGTGGTTTCACACTAAATGCGATGGTTTAAACGAGAATATCCCACACTGACTCAGGTATCTGAGTGTCCATTTTGATCTTCCATTTTGATAGTGATATTGAGTGGGATTATTAGTCCTTATGTATTATAGATTATTTCCTAGCTATCATCTGCATTTTCCTTTATCATTTTTCTCTCTCATAAAAAGATATTTAAAAGTATGCCTTGAGTTTACATATTTTAAACATTTCAAAATTACTCAAGTAAAATATTGTTTTCAACAGAAAATTGTGCAATATAATAAACCCAAAGAAGAGAATAAAAGCCACTCATACCATACTACTTATGGTGGTTTGAAAGAAAATAGCCCCAGAGGGAGTGGCACTATTAGGAGATGTGGCCTTGTTGGAGTAGGTGTAGCCTTGTTGAAGGAAGTGTGTCACTGTGGGGATGGGCTTTGAGGTCTTATACAAGCTCAAGCTACACCCAGTGTCACAGACCACTTCCTGTTGCTTGTACAAAATGTAGAACTTTCAGTTAGCTCTCCAGCACCACGTCTGCCTGCACGCTGCCAAGTCCCACCATGAAGATGGTGGACTGAACCTCTGAACTGTAAGCCACGCAGTTAAAGGTTTTCCTTTATGAGAGTTGCCATGGTCACGGTGTCTCTTCACAGCAATAGAAACCCTACCTAAGACACCATTCCTGGACAAACACCCATCCGTAACTTCATACTGGGGATCTCCATCTCCTATCTTCTACACATATTTCATTCTTTGTTTTAAAACATCCCCAGTGGAGGGCAGAACTCTGAAATACTGATGAGAAAATAAAGGAAACTTGAAGGTGGTTTCTCTTTATAACGTCATAAGACTTTTCAAAAGACGCAACAGATGGAGGAGCTGTAGGTAGTGCTTGCAGCCAGGGCGGGAGCTTGCAGTTCATTCTGTATGATTCTGAAAGGCTCCCCCGTGTTCGCTTCTGGAGTGAGGAAGCCTCTCTCTCTCTCTCTCTCTCTCTCTCTCTCTCTCTCTCTCTCTCTCTCTCTCTCTCTCTCTCTCTGTTTCTCTCTGTTTTGAGGATTGAACCCACAGTCCCATGCACTCTATGGTGAGCCACATCCCTTAGGAAGTTTCTCATAAGCAATGGTGTCTCGTAAACACTGTTGATCAGACTGCAATCAGGCTGTGCTCTGTGTTGTCCACACTTGAGCGAACTTCTGCCAAGACTTTTCTCTATGCCTGCACCTCACTTGGGCTATGCTCACTGTTAGTAATACAAGTACCAGGTTTAGCTGTGCTTTGAAATGTTTTCTGAAAGACCACACTGTGATGATTTTATTTGAACTCGGGAAGCAGAAGCAGCTGGATCTCTCTGAGTTCAAGGCCAGCCTCGTGTAAATTCTGAGTTCCAGGCTAGCAGAGAAGAAAGGAAGAATTTGCCATTGATGGCGCTAAGAGAAGAAAGTCAAAACTTTAACAGACTTTCAGCTATGTGGAAGCCAACATTACAGATGCGAATATCTTGGAACTTAACTACAGAGAAAATGGGCGTCTTAGCAAGGCCCCCTCAGGCCTTCACTGAGGCTTTCAGGGTCAGGAAAGGCTGGAGGCAAAACAAGAGACTGAAGAGAAATCCACACCCTTCTGTACCTCCCACCCAGCAAGACTCTTCCAAGTGCTATGCAATAATGTAGCATTTCTACAACTCCTCTTCCTGGTGGCTGTGACATGGGTGTATGTTCTAGAATTCATGGGTTGGCCTACTTTCTCCCAGGCTGGGTTTTGAGGCATTAAGTAACTTTGAAATTAACCATTCTATCTGAATACTTTAATGAAGGGAGGAGATAGTGGATCTTCTTTTGTAAAGTATGGCCAGTGCTTTCCTCTTTGTTGGCATATTTCTTTTCTATTCTTAGATATTTTACTGGATGGAAAGTCAGCTCTCTGAAGCTCTTTCCAGTGAAACCGCTGTTTGTGTCATAGCCCAGGCTCAGCAATAGTTTAAACACAGTAACAATTTATTTATCAGCCTGGGTATGGTGGTCCATGCCTTTTAATCCCAGCACTCAGGAGGCAGAGGCAGGTCAACCTGGTCTTCCTAGCAAGTCTCAGATCAGCAAGACCTTGTCTCAAAAAATAAACAATAAACAGTCCAATTTCTATTTTATTTAGGCAAAAAAGTCTCAGTTCAGGATACTCCTCAGTGGCAGCGACCTTGGGTCTGTCCACTTGATGCTCAATTATGTGTGACCTTGGGCTTGTGCTCCAACATTGGGAATCCACATTCCATGGAAGAGAATGGAAGAGGTGCAGAGTTGCTGATAAAGGGTATTGGTGGGGGTGTCAACTGTCTCTTGAGGAAGATTTTAAAAGTCAGTTCATGTACTCACTCCATCCACAATAATTTTCATTCTACCTGCAAAAGAGATTGGGAGCACAGTTATCCCCGCAGGTAGGAGCCACAAGACCAGCTGAAAGCTGAGGATTCTATTGCTACAGGAGGAAGGGAAATATATTTAGGAGACATTTTGAATTCTTGCTCACCAGTTAGCATTTTGGTCATAAACATCACAGATTTTCAGTTTAGTCTTTGACCTTTGGAGCCATTATGGGGGAAGAAAATTAATGTGTCCTTAATCTTGCATTCCAATAACTGTTCCCTTTTTTCATTAGCCAGATGGGTCTGTAGAACCAGGGCAGTGACATGTTCAGATAGAGAAGGAACTATAAACCATTCCTGGAGCTGAGGAGAAGGCCCGGTTACTTAGGTGTTTGCTGTATGAGCAGGGGACCCGAGTTTAGATGCTCAGCACCATGTGAAAACAGACACAGGGGCACTCCTGTAACCCTGGTACCAAGGAGCAGGAACAGGCAGATGACAGCACTTGCTGGCCAGCCACCCTCACTAATTGGTGAGTTCCAGGTAGTGAGAGAATCTGCTCTTAAAAGATAAGATAGTGAGTGACCAAGAAGACATTCTAAGTAGACTTCAACCTCTACACATGCACTAGTGCACATATACCTGTGTGCATATGACACAGACACAAACATGTACTCATATAACACTCATACATACACACATAAACTCACACATACATACATGTGCATACACACATATACTCACACACATACATACACAGACATATACTCACACACACATACATACATATACACACGCATATACTCACACACATACATACACATACACAGACATACACTCACACACATACATACACATATACTCACACACATACATACACATACACAGACATATACTCACACACATACATACACACATATACTCACATACATACACATGCACATACACACCACACACACACACACACACACACACACACACACACACACCATTAAGAAACAGTGGCTAAACACTGAGGATATCTAGTCTAAAATACAGAAGTGATGGAAACCCAGTTTCCATGATCTGATGGTTTATCTTGTGCAGGATCTAGATGGACCTCAGGGAGAATCTGACCAGTGGGTGGAATTTCTGGGGAGAGTACCCTGTGTTGAATACACAGAGGGCAATTCTCCTAGTAAGAGTTCTCTTAGCAGTGGCTGAACATGCATTTCTGCCAGAGACAGGACAATCAGCTGAGAGGGTTGATGCTCCAGTGGCGAAAAGTGGTGCGAACCTGAAAATCACACACAAGTGAATGTATGTTCTGAAGAGTGACCACCCTGCCTTAGAACACTGGGTGTGAGGAAAGCCAGGGGCAGACAAGTATTCACAGGTCTCTCCAGAGAGGCTTAGTGGTCATGTGGGGCCAAAGAGATGACCTTTGGTCCCTTCTGTTTCTGGACTAAAGATGTGTTTTGTGTAACGAGACAGTGGGGAGAACAGAAGCGACGTAGCTGTGCGGGAAGGCTGAGTTTCGGGGCATGGGACCTCTGACGTGGGCCTTTACACATGCCACCGTAGATTGCCACGACTGACCCTAGCTGTGCTAAGCAATCTCTTCCAGTAGGGGACAGTGAACTGAGAACACAGATGCCCAGCCCTTGAGGTCTGAAGACTTGACCTCAGTTTGCAAGTCAAGTTTCTCTAATTCGCTAATTCTCTGAAGAAATTCTGCAAAGTGAGCCTGATGAAGACTTTCTAAAAAGAAAACTCTCTTCTGCCCAAGAAAATAACCAGGAAAGAAATCAGAAAATCTCTTTTTTCAGATCTCCCAATGTCTAAATATATCAATATACAAAACATGGTAATTTTATGAGTGAAACAAGATATACATAATGTATTTTTTTGTTCCTAAACTAACAGCATGACTTTATATCTATAAAGGGCACTAAAAATAAGTTTGCATGTATTTCACTCCCTTGCCCCTGAGCTTTTTTGAAGAAAAAAAATTATTTTGTTCTTGCATGGCCTAAAATTTCTGAAGAACGTACGTATCTAATCTGTTCCTTTGTTCTTGCTGCCTCACAATGTGAGTCATTCCTGTGAAGTTTAGAAGTGTGCAATAATCTGTTCTTTTTAGTTTAAGTGGACAGTAAGGATTGACTCTGTGTGATGCCTCAAGGTGCCCTGCTCCATCTTTCCACGGCTTTGGCTTTGATAGGACCTGCCAAGTCCGTAGGCTGCAGCAAGGCTGTCAAAGGACCACAGAACCGTACAGGTAGAAAGTAATTTGTCATTGTGACATCCCCAGGGCACTCAGGAAAAAAGCAGTGGCAAGGGGACCAGCATGGAGTCTGGACAGAGTTGTTTGAGGCTTGAAGTTCTTAGGCTCTGCTTCCAACTCCAGGCGGCAGTAAGGAGGGTTGTCATCTTCTCTGAGCCTCTCGTTGCCAGTGAAGAGTGTAGACACTGGATACAATCTTTGTGTTCCTTAGAGGCATTAGCATTCTAGAAATCTACTAAGGCCTCGATGGCCAAGTTCAGCCCTTTCATTTCTGGATGTGGCTGAAGTCTTTGGGATAAGCATGAACTTGGTTGGGCAATCCTGGTTCTCTGCAGGAAGGCTAGAAGGAGGAACATACATTCTTTCAGGACCAAAATCACTATGGCCAAGCAGCAGAGATCTCAACACCTGCTTTAGGCTGTGTTACCTGGCTGTGTCTTGTGGAGGAGAATTGGAGAAGAAATAAGTCCTTGGTTTCTGGTGCAGTTGGGTTGGCTTATTTCCTTCCAAACCCTTCTTGAAAGCTGGCATAGTCTGTAATCAGTCAGCTGGAGACTGGCTTTGAGCTGTGCCTGACCAATGTGACAATGCCTGGGCCACCATCCCTGCTGCGGTGATTGAGATGGACTGAGGATCTGGGTGGCATTTCTGTCCAAGTGACACAAGAGCCCACAGGGTTCCTTTGTCTTCCAGAAGTGACTCTAAGGGCAGGATTGCCAAGGGACCACCAGGGCGCCTGGCCCAGTTTTATCTCTAGCCCAGTTGGCAGACCAAAGATGCTGAGATAAACAAATAAATTTAGGAGTGCTAAGGTTGATTCAAAACTGAAGCTGAAACCACCCTGAATCTATAAAATGTGAGTAGACTGCAGTCAACACACACTCTCTTTCGAAAATGACTAATCTCTTCCCAACCACAAGGTTTCCTTCCTTGCTACCCACATTCTATCACCAAAAGAGTGGTTCTATTTATTGTCAACAGGGCACTGCTCAGATTTCTTAGTTGTGAAAATGAAAAAGAATGCTTTAGTTTGTATATGATGTGATGTGAGTTATTGTGCACAGAGAAAGTAATTCTGAAAATTTGGAAATAACCTAAACTTCCATCTGCGGGCATTGGTTTAAGCATTTATGGTAATTCATAAATGAAATATGAGGCATGATTTAAAATGACATAGTTGTAACTTAGCCAAGAAGAAGAAACACTTGGCTATAAAGAGTGGTGTGTAACCAATGGTCCTAAACTTGCACCAATAAGTACTGTGTGTGTGTGTGTGTGTGTGTGTGTGTGTGTGTGTGTGTGTGCTACAAACATTTAAAGGTCAAACCAGGTGTGCCTGCGGATGCCTTTACTCCCAGTACTCAGAAAGCACAGGCAAGCAGATCTCTGTGAGTTTGAGGCCAGCCTGGTCTATAGAGAGAGTTCCAGGACAGCCAGAGATCCGTAGAGAGACTCCATCTCAAAACAACAAAAACAAAGTCTCTGGAGAGAACTCACTCAGCGTTTGTAGTTGAGCAATGAGGATGAGGTCCACTGATGCTCGCAGAGCTTAATGCTCAGGTTTGTATGAATAATGTCACCTTTGGTTTTCAATGCCCTGTAATTGCACAAGAAAAATGACGCCGAATGATGCTGGTACAAAAATAGACATGTGGACCAATGGGGCATGATAGAAGGCGCAGAGATAAATTCACACAGCCATGGAGACCTATTTTATTAAAATTAAAATATATTTACATAATTTTCCCCTTTCCTTCTCAGGCCTCTCCTATACCCCTGCACTCCCTCTTAAATTCATGCCCTGTTTGTTATTGACACACACACACACACACACACACACACACCTAAATATATAAATATAACCCACTGAATCCATTTAGTGATATATATATATATATATATATATATATATATATATATATATTCCACTACTTGATAGTGGATAACCAATTAGGGGGATTATCCCTCAGAAAAAGTTTATCTTCTGCTCTCAGTAGTCCTTAGCTGCCTGCCTCCGTGTTAGCATGTCTATTGGTGTTGTGTTTGTTCAGGTCTTGTTAGGCAGCCATCTTGTTGGGATATCATTGGTGAAGCTTCCCTGTCATTTCTAGGAGTCGATTTCACATCACAGTAGATTTCCGGGTCCTGTGGTTCTTAGAGCCTTTCTGGTTCATCTTCTGCTGTTCCCCGACCCTTAGAGGCAGGGGTTGAGTTGTGGATGTATCTATTAGCTGGGACTAGGCACTCACTGATTACTTTTTCTTTCTGTTTTGAGCAGTTGTGGTTTTTTTGTAATTGTCTCTTTGGTTGCAAAAAGAAGTCTCTTTGATGAGGGGTGAGGACTACATGTATCTGTAGATATAAAAGGGTGAATATTTAGAGTGTAGTTAGGAATTATGCTAATTTAGTAAAACAGCAATAGCTGACTTTGAAGATCCCCCATAGAAGACCTTACCCTTCCTGGAGAGCAGCTAGGGGATGGGATGGGGTTGGGGGGCAGGGGAGGAGGGGAGGGTGTGGGAACTGGGATTGACATGTAAAAACAAGCTTGTTTCAAATTTAAATAAAATGGTATCATAATTAAAAGAAAAGATAACTCACACGGGACAAACACTTCCTGCTCTCTCTCATACACAGATCCAAGCCTCTAAGTGTTAATTATGTATTTAGGTGGAAGAAAGTGTGTGTGTGTGTGTGTGTGTGTGTGTGTGTGTGTGTGTGTGTGTGTGTGTCTCGGGGTGTGGGGGTGGGCTGGGGTGGTGGGCAGGAAACTAGAAAGAGGACCATACGGTGGAAAATTGACTTTAGGATGGCAGGCAGGGAGGCCACCGGAAGACCTGAGATACTAAAGGGGAGGGGATTTCGGTACGTGAGGGAGTTGCAGGGTACTGAGAACGCACTGACATTTTTCTTGTCATCATTCCTTAATATTACATGGCATTTATAGTTTATTAGAAAATACAATAGAAATAAGGGTTGGGAGATGGCTCAGTGGAAGTGTGTCTGACTAGCATGCACAAGGCTCAGAGTTCTGCCCACCAAATTGCAAAGCCAAAAAACAAACACACAGAAACAATCCACCTTGTGAGCAAGGCCTGGTGGCATAGGCCTGTAATCCCACAAATGGGGAGGCTGAAGCAGGAGGATGGTGAGTTTGAAGCCAGCCTGGATTACATAGAGAGACCGTGTGCCTAAAAAGCAAATAAACAAAAGAAAATGTCTGTCTTTTGTAGCTAAGACTGGAGTCCAATTATGACAGACAAGATGAATTTTCCACTCATATGACTGGTTTTTTTCTATGTAGAATCTCTGCGATAGTAAAATAGAAAAAAATAAATGAAAAGATTCAGGGCGTTCTTTGCTTGGGATGTTTTGGTTTCAATGGTTGGAACTTCATTCCCAGATCAAATTGCTGAACGCATTGCTCCCTCCACATCTGCTTTGCTCTAAGTTCTTTGCACTCAAGTTTTCTTTTCTGCTGTTGTCATAGTTGATGTGCTGGGCTCAAACCCAGGGTCCCTCATGTGCTACTTGCTAGACTATGTCCCCTCACCTTTACACTTAATTACAACATCTAATCGTGTCCCCTTAGAATAATGGAGAGATCCGGCACATGTCAGTTTGGCCAGCACCTTCTGAAAGGAATGCTGTTCCTTTTCTTCAGTGGACAACAGTCCTGACCCACAGGTGACATTGTGAGCATCACTGGGGACACCAGAGAGGAGAGGCAGAGGAAGAAGACTGGCCCTTACGTGGAGATGGAAGGAATTGAGGCTATGCCCCAATTCTTCCCAGAGTTCTTAGAGCTACTCAGGCCATGCATGCTGTGGCCCTGTAGCAGCATATCTGCTTCCTGCCACTTAGGGTTTGGTCAAAGAGCATATCAATGGGTGCAGCATAACAGGTGTGAAAGAAGCTGTGCATTCCAGTTTCGCCTTTTTTGTATCCCAGTCACATATCATGAGCATATCTTCCAGACGGTTGTCATCCATGCAGCCACAGCCCAGAGAAAACATGCAAGCCAGTAGCCCAGCTGTAGGCTGGACCGGGCTCCCACCTAGCAGAGCCGAGATGCGGCTGGGATCAGCAGCCATTAGCCAGGTGGAAGAAGTCCTTATTTGCAGTCACCAGGCTTTAAAATTAATTTTATCTGATTCATGTGAGCTTTAAAGTTATACATAATGGAGAACTAAACCCATTTATCTCCTCAAGCCTACTATTTCCTTTTTCTTATTAATACCCTTAGTCATATGTAATAAGGGATGCCATTATAACATTTCCATACACATTTGTCATTGTCCTCTGTTCCTAGCTGCCCCTCTACTGCCCTCTCCCATCCCACGTTCTCTGCTTTCTCTGGTTCCTCTCTCCCTCACCCCGCGCAGTTCCCTGCTGCTTTCACCTCATGCACACCCACACATGCACGCACGCATGCACACGTATTTTGTCTTTCCCCCATTACTGTCTGTTGTTTCCCGCCATCACATTAAACCCTTCCATTCTTCATAGTCCCTCTTCTACTTATGCCTCATATACACATTTAAATCTAGATTCTACACGAGAAAAAGCATGCAGTGTTTGTCTTTTCGATTCTGGCTCATTTTGCTTAATATTATAATCTCCAATTCCATCTGTTTTTCCTGCAAATGATATAGCTTTATTCTTTATAGCCACATAAAACTCCATTGTGTTCATACAACACATTTGCTTTAATCTATTCATCTGTTGGTGGACTTCTAGGTTGGTTCTGCATCTTGGCAATAAACATGGATGTGTAGGTATCTCTGTGATTTGCTTGTCTGGAATACTTTGGGTAGAGACATGGGAGAGGTATAGCTGGGTTTACGGTGAATCTATTTTTAGCTTTCGGGGGAACCACCACATAGATTTTCATAGTGGCTTCACCCACCTACACTCCCACCAACAGTGCACCCTCACCACCATTGGCTGTCATTTGTTGTCTTGACTACAGCCTTTCTGACTGGCGTGAGATGGAATTTCAGTGTAGCTTTCATTTGAATTTTTCTGAGCAGGTTTCAAATACTTAGTAAGTCACTAAGTCTTCAAGTGGTTTTATTATCCAACATGTTTATTATGTAGCATTACCAAGTACAAATACACTAGACTAAGCCTGTTCGTCAGAACTTTGAGGGCCCTTGGTGTTTAGGATGGGATTCCTGGCCAGGTGGGTATGAGAAGACTAATAAACACATCATATTAATAACCTGGATTTATTTAACCAACCTGACTTCCCACCCTTGAGAGCCAACTGCCACTTATTTCTTTATATAGGACAAATATAGCTTTTTTTTCAACTGATTATACATAAGTGCTGGCATCTGTTACGAGCGCTTTTCCCTGCCAGCCTAGACCCACAGCTGCAAATAACACAGAGTCTCTGTATTAGATTTAAAGCTGTTGGCCTGTTACTAGCATTTCTTATTGGCTAGCTCTGTCTTTAATATTAACCCATTTCTATTAATATAAGTGTTTCCACGTGGTCTTGGCTTACCGGAGAGAGGGTCCAGACCTTCTTCTTAAGTCCCTACATCTTGAATCTCCTTACTACATCTCCCAGAATCCTCCTTGTCTCCTAGTCCTGCCTATCTTTCCTTCCTATTTGCCAGCAATGCTTTATTCATTAACCAATAAGAGAAACATATTTACAGAATGATATCCTCCCATCATCTCCCATCAGGCATCATTTGAGCTCTCCAAGTTAGGGATTACATTGTTGACATTGTAGTTCTTGGTCCCGAGTAATTCAGCTGCTTGCCACCCCTGACTAGAGGTTGAGTCATTCTGAAGGGCATAGAGACCAGCAGGTCCACACTCCCCGACTCTGGTTTTCTGTCTAAGCCTCCTTCGTTTTTTGTGTGTTTGTTTGTTGTTCTTTCCTCCTATTTCAGCTTTGCTCTCAGTGTTAAATCCAGCAGGCAGGTGTTCAAGTAAGAAGCCTGGATGGAGAATGGTGGGAGGAAATGCTGAGGTGGTAGCAAGGTTGTTGGATACATTTCCTTTTTTGGTCCAAACAATTTTACTACCTGAGGAGAGCCTTGAAGGTCGGGTTCCCCCTTGCAAGCTTCGTCCAGGATCACCTCACTCAGTGCTTGGCAAGGAATTAGGGGCTTCTGTGCATCCATTGTTGATACTCCCAATGTCACTGGATCGGTGACACTGTTTAGAGAAACCAAGACACAGTGTACAAAGGTCATGAGGCATCTTCCCTGTGACAATGGGGGGCTGGAATGCAGATATAGCAAGCATCAGGGCTGGAGCTGGAGACTATGGCCCCCCATCCTCTTCTGCCGAGATCTTAGACATACCCACACTGTTCCTCCTGCAAGATCCCACAACAGGGGTCAATCCGTGTTTCTGTATCACATGACCTCACAGAGAAGTTGGTGTTCAACAGGCAGGTCTTCATTTAAGCATTCCTGAAATTGAGGTTGGAGTGTAGCTCAGAGAACTTGCCTCAGGACACACACAAAGTCCTGGGTTCAATCCCCAGCATCACATACACCGGGCGTGATGGGGTGCACCTGTAATCCCAGCACTCAGGGGCTGGAAGCAGATCAAAGGTTCAGGGTTATCCTTGGCAACATAGCAAATTCAAGGCCAGCGTGGATTACACATGAGTCTGTCTAAAAACAACACACACACACACACAAATAACAAATCACTTTTCTTTGTCATTTCACATTCTTTGAAACATCTCAGATTGCTGAAAAGTAAGCACCATGAGCTATTTAGCTTTTCCACTTTTTGTGGGTATTTTTCTTCAAGTTTTCCTGTCATAAGCAATACTGTGATAAGAATCTTTCCCAAGACTTCACTCTTAGAAAGAGAATTGGAGTTATTTTTTAGGAGCCCTCATGTTGTATAGGCAGATGGAAATATCATCTATTTCTATTAACAATTAAGTTAATGTAACATTTTTGATCAAGACGGTGAAGCTCATTGAACAGCTTCACACTTTATGTTTATGAAAAGTTTGAATATGACCAAAGAGAAATCTTTGTTTAAAATTTCTTCCTATCTCTTTTTCCAGACAGGGTCTCACCCTGTATCCAGGGGGTGGACTGGACCTCACTATGTAGCTCAGGTTGATCTCATATTTGTGATCCTTCTGCCTAAGTATTGAGTGATGGAGTTACACGTGTATGTCACACTGAGAGAATGGTTAAGTAAGTTATATATATTTCCCCTTGTTTTGAAGTAATGCTTATGAAAATTTTAAATAGTGCAAAACATTGACTATGGAAACAAGACACTATGTACAGACGACACTGTCGGTATAGCATGACAGGACGCATATGGAGTGTGCTTAGGAAAACTCTGTACCACGATGATGATGATGGTGATAGATTTCTTCTTCCTCTCTGTGTGCCGTTTTTGTAACCGAGGAAAAAGCTGTTGTGCTTTGTACTGACTTATCAGAAGTGAGGTCGCATTCAGAGAAGGGAAGCAAAGCTGGTTCGTGCGGGCTCTGTTTCCTTCCTGGCAGGAAACCTTCTGAGGGTGGCATAGCCAAGCATTTGTGCCCTGAAGCCTTCAGATCAGTACTGATACCTGTTCTAATTTCTAGTTTTCATTCATTCTGAAGTTTTCCCAGAATGAATGAATGAAAGCCCACATATTGAGCCCTGTCTTTCCAACCTTGTGTCTCCGATACCAGGTATTACGCTTTTTTAGTCGTTATGGATATGGTTTATCTTTCTGATTATCTTCTAATGGGTATGAAATGCTAATTATGGTTTTAATTTACATTTTTTCTGATGACAAGTGATAATAAACACTTTTGCAGGAGTTTACTGGCCATTTTTAAAACCTTCTTTGGAGACAGTTTTTAATTTTTTTATATTAAATTTTTTATGACATTATATTTTAATTGGGTTATCATCTTATTGTTGAGTTTCAAGAATTCCGTAGGTATTTAAGATTTAAGTCCCTTATGGCACATATTTTGCACTGTTTTCTCCTACTCTGTGAGTTATCTATTTCTTGATATGGTATCCATGGAAGCACAAACATTTTTAATTTTAGATTGGGCCCAACAACATTCCATCATGGAGTGGGGAGGGGCCCATGCAGTCCCATCGCTCCCTGAGGACCTATAGACAGTCAATAGTTTCTGGGAAGGAAAGATATGTTGTCTTCAGTGCTGTGGATACTGGTAAGTTGTATGTGATCCTCTAAATTGCTCCTAAATTGATCCTCTAACAAACATGCGCGCATGTGCACACGCACACACACGCACGCACGCACACACACATGCACGCACTCACGTGCATGGAGAAGGGGGATAGTTGGGAAGAGACAGGGGTAATCAGGAGTGGAGGGGGACCAAAGAGGTTAATGGGGTTAATATGGTCACAATACCTTATATACATACAAGTGTGAAGCTATCATAATGAAACCCATCATTATATATAATTAGTATAATTAGAAGCTTTAAAAATAAAGCTACAGATTTTTTGAGGATCAAGTTGTGTGTGTTTTTCTCTTTGTCATTTTTTTTTGCCTTCCTTGTTGTTTGATTTATTCATTGTATATGTGTATGGATTATGTGCATGGGTATGTGCAGAGGAGTACACTGGGAGTCCTGTGTCACTTTTCTCCACTTTATTTCCTCGAGACAGGGTCTCTCATTGAACCTGGAGCTAGACTAGCAACAGTAAACCCAATGATCCTCCTGTCTCTGACCCCTACAGGACTGGGTTATGTTGTGCCCCTGGCCATGCCTGACTTTTCATGAGGGTTCTGGGGTTTTGAACTCAGGCCCTCCTGCTCACACAGCAAGTGTGTATTACCCACTGAGCTGTCTTCCCAGCCCCCTGTTGGTGTCATTTCCTCTTAGGCTTTGATTAACCCAGGGTTAGAGAGGTTGACTTTACATTTCTTCTAAAGGTTTTATAGATTGTGCTTTTACATCAGGCTTCCCATTTATGGAGTTAGTTTGTTTATTTTGCTAATTTTTTTTTAAAAAAAATATGGTGTGAGGATAAAGTTGCTACAAGCTGAGTTGCATGTTGAAACCATAGTAACCCTTAGAGTGGGTGTATCTGGAGATGGGAAGTCATTAGGGTGAGGCCCTGTCAGGTAAGGTGAGAGAAAGTGGTCTCATTCCTTCTGTGCCCTTCCCACACGATAACACAGAAGGGGAGCCATCATCAGAATCTGCCTTCACGGCCCCTGATTTCAGACTCCCAGCCTCTGCAACCACAAGAAGATAAATGTCAACTGTTTAAGCCCTCAGCCCAGAGTCTACGGTGTTTTGTGGGAGCCGTTCAAGCCAACTCACACAGGGTCCAGCTCTCTTTGCATGTTGCATGTATCAGCACCATTTCTGTGTTGCATGTACCACCACCATGTCTATGTTGTGTGTACCAGTACCATTTGCTAAAAGCGCTATTCTTACCCGCTGAAATGTCTTGGCTCTCATCTCTGTTAAAAACTAGCTCAGAACTGAGAATAGAATCTGTCCAAATCATCTGTGAACAGAGGAGTAACAGTGAAATAAATAACACTACTCTCCTCCTGGTTCGCCAGCAGGTCAGAACATTCTAGAAGTTTGATGGTAGCTTCATCCCCCCTGGGCGTGAACCGTTCACTCTCCCATTCCTTTCAGGCATTGGAGGTACCTCAATAACTTTGCCTTTGTTTCTGCTGGCAGGGTAATGGAGGGGGGCTGGGCAAACATCAGCTTAGCATCTTGGGGTGGGGGAGTCCTATTGTTGGGAGTTCTGCCTGGTACCAGTGTGAGGAGGAAAGGGAGAGAAGGGATGGAGAGGGCGCATGAATGCGTGTTCACAACACTCCTAGCTATAAACCTACGATCTGCACAGAAATCTAAACCCCAGTCAAGAAAGAAAGGTTTGTCTCTGCAGGTCCTTCTCCTCATAGCCCATGGCCAGGTTTAATTTCTGCTCCAAACCAGCACTGAAAAAGAGAGGGAGGGGTTCGGGGGCAACAACAAAAACCTCTTTGCTCTCTGAGGCTCACATAATGCGTTCATTGATCTAAAAGCAGTTAGTTCAGCGTGCTCTACCTCGCTGCTGGGAAAAAACAAAACCTCCTAGGAAAACATGGCTTGTGGCAAAAGGTGTGACTCCTCCAAAAAGCTTTTCTTTGTCTCTGTGGACAGTCCTCCACAGAGCTTGGGTTGTCTGGTGAACAGGACGCAGAGCTGGGAGTTGAGCCTGGCAAAGTTATTTGATGCAGCCCATGGCTTGGAATGACCCCGAAAATTTATCAGGGCACCCACAGGAAATAAGGAGGTGAGCATAGTGTTGTGTCTGTGTGGCGACATGCTTGCGTCTTTACCCTTTGGGATTCAAGGACGCCACTGTGAATGCCCAGAGACAGGCAGGACTATCCCTCCTGTCCCTTTCTTCCATTTGCTCTGGATAAGGGGGTAAGAGCCAGAGAGGCGGAGGCTAGTAATATTGTACCTGTCACTGGGTATCCCCAGAGGGCAGTCCCAAAGTAAACCTTCTGTTCATGTGTTCAAAGCTTATAAGAAGTTTTCACACATTCTCCCCCCAGTGTCTGAGTGATGTAGACATGTTTCAGGTTTTCAGAGGTGACCTGAATCGTCATCTTCAAGAAGGCACTCACAGGAGCTTACGGCAGTCAGGATGGCATCAGTTCCCTCTCCGCAGTTGCAGTTGGGGAAGCAGGAGTATAATAATTATCTAATCCATCGAATAACTCCATAGACATGTACCCATCTATGACTTAGCACTGACCTAAAGCTGGGTAAATTTCAATGAATATGTGTTGTGCAATATTTAGCTATGCAAAGACGTGTTACATTTGTTTATGCTGTGGAATATTTCTTAAACTGTGTGAAGGTGTGTTACATTTGTTCCTGCTGCATTTGTTTGATTATAAAAGGATATGTTACTGTTTCACTTGGCCTGCATAAGGTAGCTGGTTGGTCTAATAAAAAGCTGAATGGTCAACAGGTAGGCAGGAGAAGGATAGGTGGGTCTTGTAGGAAGAGAGAATAAACAGGAGGCGAAAGCTAGGCTAGAGAGAGAGAGAGAGAAAGGAGAGAGGAGAGAACAAGAGAGAATGAAGAGAGAAATGCCCAGGACCAGCCTGGCATCCACCAGCCAGCAGACACACAGAGAAGGGCATACAGGAGGAAAGGTAAAAAACCCAAAGGCAAAACATAGATGAAGAGAAACAGGTTAAAAAAAAGCTAGCCAGGAATGAGCCCAAGCTAGGCAGAGCATTCAATAACTATTAAGAAGTCTCCGTGTCATGACTTTGGAGCTGGTTGGTGGCCCAAAACAAAAAGCCTGGTACAATTATGAGCTTACTGAGATTTACTAAGCACCTACTGTGTGCAATGACACGCATTATCTCACCCCCACAACCACAACCAAGGTCCTATTCTTCTCGAGTAGAGTTAGGATTCCAACTTGTTTCTTTCTGTTACACTTTCTTTTTTTTTTAAAAAAAAAAATTAATTTAATTTTATGTGCATTGGTGTTTTATCTGCATTCATGTCTCTGTGGGGGTGTTGGATCCCCTGAGACTGTAGTTAAACACAGTTGTGATCTCCCATATGGTGCTGGGAATTGAACCTGGGTCCTCTGGAAGAACAGCCAGTGCTCTTAACTGCTCAGCCATCTTTTCAGCCCCCGCACTTTACTTCTATTCCATGAATTGATAAAAAATTAGTGAAGATATATGTCACTAACTTTATTAATTGCTTTGCAGTCGGTGTGAGGTCAAGACTAGGAAGTCTGGGACCAGAGGGTGGTAGGGTAGTATTTAGCTCCTGCTTCTGAGCCTTGTGAGCTGTGTGACCTTGGGCAAGGTAGTCAGCCTCTCTGTGTCCTACAAAGGTTGTTACTTGGTTGCTGCAAGTTATAGATTAAAGACTTGTGCTAGTTGGTTTTTCTGGGGGTGGGGTCAACTTGACACAAGCTAAAGTCATCTGAGAGGCATAAACCTTAATTAAGTAATGACTCCATAAGATGGGGCTGTAGATAAATATGTAGGGCATTTTCTTAATTAGTGATTGATGGGGAGGGTCCAGTCCATTGTAGGTGGTGCCATCCCTGGGTGGTTGGTGTCCCTGCCCAAGCCACGGGGAACAAGCCAGTAAGCAGCACCCTCCATTGCCTCTGCTTCAGCCCCTGCCTCCAGGTTCCCGCCCTGCCTTCCCGCCCTGCCTTCCCTTGCTGATGGAATGTGACCTGAGGGTTGAAAGTTGGAGTAAACTCCTCTCCAAGTTACTTTTGGTCATGTGTTATATCACA
The DNA here is from genome assembly GCA_030556225.1 of Cricetiscus sungorus. Classification (NCBI taxonomy): domain Eukaryota; kingdom Metazoa; phylum Chordata; class Mammalia; order Rodentia; family Cricetidae; genus Cricetiscus; species Cricetiscus sungorus. The sequence goes on along the minus strand of JANBXA010000735.1, from coordinate 40,120,525 downwards.
ACAATAGAAACCGAACTAGTGCATATGTTTGAAGAGCTTGAGAAGGTTCTAGAGTGTGCTGGAAAATATCAACAGAGGATACTTAAAATGTAAGTGGTGTCATCAGGATGATTTGGGTACATTGCCTCCCAGGTGCTTGGCACTACGGCTGGTGAGATCTGTGGACGGTACACCTTCACCTGAAGTCTTGTTGAGTTCTTGCAAAACCTAAGTCCATGTGCTATGCTACTGGCGCCGGCCCTTTGTACAGCGTCCCCACCCACCTTCTCTCCTTCCCCTCTTGGGTAGCACTGGCATCAAGGCTCCTGCCAATCCATGTGGAACAGAGATTAGATCCACGTTGAAAGGGGCCAACCTACCCTCTTGTTGCTTCTCTCTTTTTTCCATTTTATTTGCTTTTCCTTTTGGGTTCAGTTAACACTTCCTCCAGCAACATTTGCCCCAAAGATAAAGTTCATCTCAGCAGGGTGCTTGGAACAGGAATCTAGAAGCTTCCTTTTTCCTTTTGTTTGTTGGTAGAGTTTCCTGTTTGTCCTGAAGGTTGAGCTGACCTGGCCTGCAGGAGTTCTGGGAGGAAGCAACTCTGCAGGGGGCTTCCCCAGGACTTTATCAGAGACACCTTATCCTGAACTTCGGGGAGCCAAGTCTGAGATGCTTAGTGTGCTCTCACCCTCAGTTCCCATTTTTCAGTTTACATCAGTAGACTCAGTATTGGTGCCACCATCGGGCTGGAATTCACATGCAAGGAAGCCAGCTCCTCCTGGACTCCTGTCTAGCTTCTCTGTAGTCCCTTGCTCTATGGTAGACAAATTCTATATTAAGGATGCTAAATGTGGGGGATGGCTTCAAGGAGGCTGGCTCTGAAGTGGGCCGAGAGCTCCTTGTTAGGCAGCCAAACCACAGGCGGCAATGTTTGAAGTCGTACCAAGTATCTGGTCGAAGCAGAGATGGTAAGATTAAAAAAAAAAAAATCAACCTGCCTTAGAAAGTGAGAGTTGGCAGACAATATGTTTATGCCATGCTGACATATATGGAGAGGATGCTGGTCTGAAAGAAGTGATGATGGGAATGGAAGGGCAGCTAGCAGGAAGCCTAATCCAGTTGAGGAGGGGAACCAGCTGGAGAAAATGGCACAGCCAGAGCCTGGGTTTGCTTGGCTGCAAAGAGGCCTCTCAACTTGGAGCATGGAGGTTAGCCTTGGCAACACACTGCAGACAAGAAGACTTGCTCAGTAAGACCATGCTGGGCAGTGAAGCCTAGTGAATAGGACATGCACATGTGCAAAATGGACTTGGGATCTCAGCTCAAACATTTATTTGCTGTACTCCTCGGCAAATTGAATAATCTGTGAACTGGTTTCTGTTTTGAGACAGAATCTCTTACACAGCCTTGGGTTGGATCTTACTATGTAGACCAGGCTAGCCTCAAACTCACAGAAATTCAAATGCCTCTGCCTCCTGAGTGTTGGGGTTAGAGGTGTGTACTACATGCAACGTTTGAGTGTCTTCACTTTTAAAAAGGGCTAATGATAAGTGTGCAATGGTCAGGTTCTTTTTTTTTTTTTTTTTTTTAATGTGGTTGGATTTAGAGTTTACCTAGATAACCAAGACACACTTCTGGGGTGTCTGTGAAGTAATTGAGGCAGGAAGACACACCATGAGCATTATGACACTGGTCTATTCATTGGTGGCCCAGAGGAAATGAGGAAGTTAGAGCAGAGAGCGGTGAGCTGGAGTTCCCTGGTCTCTGCCCCTGGGCCCGAGAACTGTGCTGCCATGCTTTCTCCCTTGTCTTAGTCAGGGTCACTACTGCTGTGATGAGACACCATGACCAAAGCAACTTGGGGGAGGAAAGGTTAACTTGGCTCACACTTCCCCCTTGTAGACATCACTGAAGGAAGTCAGTGCAGGAGCTTACTCGGGGCTCGAACCTGAAGGCAGGAGCCAATGCAGAGGCCATGGGCGGGCTTCCCTCTGAGGTATATGGGGGAGACTATGTGCTCTGCTGTCTCTTTTTCCTCATGGAAGAAGCCAGTCTTAGCAGTTTAGATTCCACCATTTAACCCCGTAGGCTTTTAATCACCTCCACGAAGGCATTGTCTCCACATACCATCTGGGTTTGGAACGTCAGCATATGAATTAGGAGACAATTCAATTCCCAGTTCCTTGCTCAGTCCTCTTTACAGGAGGGGGAGGAGCTAACTGGGCGACTGAGAACCTAACACTCAGTGGGCTGTGTTTGGAGGGGATGGAGCATGATGCAGAGATGGGAGTCCTTGGGCCTCCACACGTGACTCCAGATCTCCTCCAGTGAAGTTCCACAGGCTGGGATTGTTTTCTGCTGCACTTCACTGCAAGAAAGTGAGTCAGCTTGGGGCTATGGTAGCTAAACCTCTATTTGGGGGAGCCTTCAGATCTTCAGCTGCTGTGTAGACAGTGCTGCATTGCAAATCTGCTGGTCTGTCTGAAAAGGCGGGAATGTCCTCATTTTGGTCCAAATCATAATGGCCGGTCAAATGCCACAAGAAAGGTCAGTCCTGTCTCTCTCTGTGTAGATGTTAGGATGGAAAAGTATAGTCTAATTCTCAAGTGACCCCAGGAAGCTGGGAGTCTTAAATCCCAAGCTGACGGTCACCTACTTTAATGTTTACAGTAGTGAATGAACACCCAGAAGCCTGTGCAAAAGCAGACTTCCTGGGCTAAGTGTGGGCTTGGATAGTTTAAATTAATTGGTCCGCACTGGATGCTACGAGGTGATTGGTTCACGATGCTCGGGCATTGTTGTAACCTTATAAAAGCTGTCTCAATTCTGTGCTAGAGGTCGCTGAGCCCTCTACCCTGCATGGTGTATGGCTGACGGCCCCAGTATACTGGAATATAAAGAACCTTATGCGTTTGCATCAAGACTGCTTCTCGTGAGTGATTTGGGGGAGGGCGCCTTTCCTGAGTGGTAGTGTGAGGGACCATGCTCTTGTGGGTCTTACATAGATTCCCCCCCACTGTGTGTGTGTGTGTGTGTGTGTGTGTGTGTGTGTGTGTGTGTGTGGTGTGCGCAGAGGGCACAGGGTTGACATAAGGAGCTTTCATTAATTGCTTTCTTCCTAATGTTTTGGGACATGGTCTCTACCCGAACCTGGATAGATTCAGCTACACAGGCTGCTCCACAAACCTCAGGAACCCTCCTGTCTCTGCTTCCCAGGGCCGAGGTTCTACTTGGTGCTGCCACACTTGGCTTGGAACATGAATGCAAGCACTTCAGTGCCTGAGCCATCCCCCAGCACCAAGTCCAGTCCCCTTGAGTGTGAGATACTCAAATCTTGTATTTGAATTAAAAACTAAAAGGTTAGCATACGTAGATTGAGAAGTCTGAGAAACACTACTCTATTGAACAGAGCTACAAAGGACACAAATGTATCTTCTGAGTTCTCAGGTGATGGGTTTCATTACGACATTTTCACACACACACACACACACACACACACACACACACACACACACACACACCACATACACATTCATTCACAGATTATAATTAATTCTTCTTCATCTCCTTCCCCTTGACTCTTGTATTTTAATTTGCACTCTGCGTACCAATTCTAGTCCCTTCTAGCCCTCTATTCTGCTCATGTTATTTTCTCTAACCCACTTTTTATCTCCTAACACTTCTCTAATTCATCTGTAAAATTTATTTATTTTGACTTTACTTAGGATCTAGCTATGCATCCCAGCCTGGCTCTGGTATCATCATCTTCTTGCCTCTACCCTCTGAGTGCTGGGGTTATAGGTATGTGTTGCCACACCTGACTGTAAGCATACCTTATCATTCGGGGAGGGGGCGACACTAAGGTCAGAGTCTGAATGTTACTTGGTTGAGGGAGACATGAGTTGTTTAGATCAGAATGGAGGTTTTGGGTACAGGGGAGGAGGGCTGATGAACCTTGACCTGATGTCTACATGAAGCAGAAACTTCACACATTCAGGAACTTTAGTTCACTGACGCTATGGCGAAAGACAAAGGTGGTGGGAGTGAGTGCTTGCTGGATCTCGCCACTTGTCGGGTGGAATGCTGGGTTCTTCTCATACTTTTCCTTCCCATAATTCCAGTGGCACCTCTAAAAACTACTTGTCCCATTTTATAGCTGAGGGCACTGAGGTTTGTTTGTGCCACACTGTAGAGTCTCCCTATGCTACTGGGAGAACTAAGCTTTTATGAAACCAAACAAGCAAACAAACGAAGCCCCAAAGCGAGGGTGCATGGTACATCCCAGAGCCCTGCTGAAGTCTGTCTCACTCCTGGGCCACATTCACACTGCCAGGCTTAAGAAAAGAACAATTCTTACAATTAGAATTGGCCAGGGATGGAAAGGCAATGACTACCATGTGGTCTCTTCTCTGTTCTGAGCCGGATCCAGCAGAGGCTGGGTGGCCATCTGTTGGATGAGCAGCGGGAGGGAGGGAGATCGATTTAGACAAACTCCAGTGTCTCTTTCCAACAGTAAGAGCTCATGATACCCGGCGAGTTGTCCTGTGGGAAAGGTGTTCAATAGAGGTGTGTTTCTCAGACTTTTCCAGCATGTCAAGGACGAATGGGCAGATCCTCTGGGGAGTTCTGAGGGACAGCTGGCAGAGGCTGCATGAAGCAAAATCTGACCAATAAATTGTTTGAACTTTCTATTGCATCCTCAAACATGCTTCTTTGTTTAATGAAAATATTTTAAATTACAAAGATTTTTTTTTATTTTTGAGATTTATTGACATTTGTGTTATGTGTAAGGATGTTTTATCCTCATATATATATCACATGTGTGTGCAGTGACCTCAGAGATCAGAATAGGGTATTGGATTCCCTAGAGTTCGAGTTACAGATGGCTATGAGATGCCTGTGACTTCTAGGATTCGAACCCAGGCCCTCTGGAAGAGCAGCCAATGATCTTAACCACCTAGCCATTTCTTTAGCCCCTAGAAAGTGTATTTTAAAATTCTAGGTGTTCAATACAATATTTAAATTCCCTCTACCTAATAAATCTTTGTTTTAATTTAGTTCATCAGAAAAAACATTCTGTATCTATTTGTGTGCTAAAAGATCCCCAGTATATCACCATGAGTCCCTGGGAGAATGTTGCCACTCAACAAAAGATTAAAATACTATGGCTAATTCCAGTGAGAGAAGGTAGACCAGAAGTCCCTCCCATGCCAGAAGGGTCTGTATATAAGTGCCAGTGGCCAGGAGTAGGGTCGGTCATCTTGAGTGGAAGAAAGTGCTCCTACTGTACATATTCCAGGAAGAAATGGGTTACAGATGTGGAGATTGTTGCTGAGAATTCTGCTTTGGGGTTTCTGTTGTCAGAGCAAATCCATGTCCACAATTAAAAGAATAGACAAAATGCACACTCTCCATGCTTGAGGATGAGTCAATGATTTGCACAGAAGCTTATCAGAATACTAAAGGACATCCTGGTCCTCCTGTAGGTCCACCCAGTTCTTAGATACCCATATTATCTTCAATCCCGTTCTCTAGATAAAGAACTAGAGACACAAGAAAATGAGTTAAGAACAGACCTGGGTTTTGAAATGGAGACCATTGGGCCTCCCCATCACACAAACGCTATCTTGGTTTCTTGTTCAAACCTGGAAGGACATACAGCTGGAAGGGTTCTGCCCTAGTGGTGAGGTTTAGACCCACTGACTGCTGCCCTGCTGCCCTTTAACTTTGGAGGGCCACTCACTTTTTCTTCTGATTGTTATCTTTAACTTGGTGACTCATTATTTCTTGAGTCTGACATGGAGACTGTTGTTTTCTGCATGCCCTTAAATCAAACTCAAGGAAACTGTGCCACATGGCAGGGCCACTCTGTTGCCAGTGGGCCTGAGCTTTGGTGCAATGGAGCAGAACACAGTAAATAATCATGAATGCCTCCCCAAGCAAGGAAGCTGCTAGAAAGTCTCCCCCATACTTAATTTCATGAAGCCATATAGGGTCATGACCCACAGTCCATGAGGCTTTGCATCTGGGCAGTATAGGAAGTTTGCCTTTTATTAGATTGGGGAATGTCTACTAAGGGATGTTCTTTGTGTCCCCCAGCACTACTGTTAGTAGAATCTGACCCAATCCCTTACTCACTGCCCACTTGCAGCCTCCATAGGGACAGACTGTGTCTGGCAGCTATTTATTTTGGAGTTGGAATGGCCACATGATGTGACAAGCTGACATGAGACCGTGGTTTTAACCGTGACTCATTTCCGGACCCCTTTACTGTGATAATGAGTATATTTCAAGGTCTCCCAAAGACTTTCTGTCCTGGTGTCTCTCATACACCTCACAGAAAAACCTAAAGGCAGTAGGCATGGGGTAGGAGCACACCGTAATATGGAGTCACCATGGCCTCTGAGAACTTCATCTTCTCATGGTCCAGGATGGGTGAAGTGAGGGCCAGTTCTTTCCAAGATGCTTTTATTTTATCTTTCTCCACACGAGGGTCAAGTGCATGCAGGCTTAGTGTTTTCAAGTATCCTAGGACCTTTGTTTGACTGTCCTGAGTGTCTTATTCTGTTTGCATTTCATAATAGGAAAGAAAAGGCAGCACCTGCCTTTTAGTCCTTGGTCATTTTCCCAAGAGGCCTAACCAGGTGGGGACAGCTCAGGAGCAGCAGTCTGTGCACACCCACATCATGACCATGCCTAGGGGACCTCCTGTGTGGGACACTTGGAGTTAAATGAGGTACTTTCTTCTTTCATGGGGCTCACAATATGACTAAGAAGTCTATCCCACAAGCAAGACTTGGCAACACCACAAGCCATGCGCTGAGCCAGAGGTGGCTTCATCAAGCACTAGATCAGGGACTAGACATTTTGAATGGGATCAGAAGTCATAGACATTCCAGAAAATGAGTGTAGAGAGAGGACAGACAGTGCGGCACTGACGACCTGCTCCCACAGAGACCGGGCGTGGTTTCATGTAGACCGTGTGAAGATGGATTTGTGCAGGCAGATACGTGAGATGGGAAGACTGCAGTGAAACAGTCTATGGAGGGGGCTTGTTAACCACCTTGGGGAGGTGGGAAAGGGGGCTGTGAGGAAGCCAGAGGCTGAGGGAGGCCAGCTGAGGCAGGTTCAATGGGTTAGAAATAAAAACTGAGAAAGTCTTGTATAAATTAACAGCAACAATGTCAAAAAAAAAAAAAAAAAAAAAAAAAAGACTTTATGTGCTCAGGCATATGCACTTAAGACGCTGTACCCAGAATTTTCCAAAAAGATGGGTGCTGCTTGAGACTGCTTAACACCCAGTTCCCAGAATCATCGAAGGAGATGGGTGCTCAATATTGCATCTAACACCCACAACTCAGGATCTTCCAAGGAGATAGCTGCCGAACTATTTTTATTTTACAAACAGACTCGGTCTAATGTATGTAGACAAAATAAACATAAATGGTTGAAAGCCATACAGTTGGTACCAAGAGAGCCAAGGTTCAAAGCTTGGCTGTCTTATACCAGGAAGGACTCAAAACAGAAACATGCAGCCAGACAAAAGTCAGTGCACCTGTCTTGATTCTCTGATTGTTCACTGATGCAGTACCCATGTTAAACCACGCTCTTTCCCGAAGAGTTTCATTGGAATGTTCCCTTTGCTGGTAACTTTTATTATTTACCTGTCCCCACAGCCCTTGCTACATTTGCATAGTTCTTGGTGGAGGTATTTTTATGAGGCAGTTGTATGGAAAGCACAATGCAAAATAAAAAATTAGCCTGTGAAATGCACAGACAGGGTAAGCAGCAGCGATTTGCGGTTTCCTCCTGCAGTTAAAGTGTCCCTGGTACTGGGGCTGGGGAAGGATGCTCACAGAGGGTTGTGGAGTGTCCATTTCCCTAACAAGACACTACGGATTTCCAGACTCAGGCTTGCTCACTGATGCTTTAGTATCTACCGCATACAAAGCCACTGAATAGAAGAAAAGCAATTTTACAAGGGCATGACATGCCACATGTTTTAATAGAATTAATCATTGTTACATGCGCCTTTTTGGTGTGTGAATAGGGTGGGGAGAGAATGCTGTGGTTGGTTAACAGATGGCTGAACAAAAGAAGTATCCTTGGGGGCTGGGGAGATGGCTCTGTGGGTAGTGTTTGCTGTGCAATTATGAGGATGGATGTTTGGATATCCAGCATCCACATAAGGGCTGGATGGTTGTGACAGTCCACCTGTCATCCCAGCATCTTAGAAGGCAGACAAGACCTGGAACAAGCTAGTTAGCTAACCTGGTCTTATCAATGAGATCCAGGCACAATTGAGAGAAAGAATAAGGTGGAGATTGTTTGAAGAAACATTGACTTTGGTCTTCCACACCTGCCCATGCGCGCGCGTGCGTGCGCACACACACACACACACACACACACACACACACACACTGTGACCACACATATCATATGCATACTCATCACAAACACAGAGAGACACATATAAACCAAGTGTCTTTGTATTCATTATTTTTGCATCACGGTGACCAGACAGATACCTAACAGGAAAGGCTCAGGCATATTTTGGCTCATGGGTTCAGAGGGATTTCAGTTCCCTGCGGCAGGGAAAGACCAGCTGTGGGGATGATTTTGTTTTCATTACAATGGGAACAAAAAGGAAAGCAGTCCACAAGGTAGCTGACCAGGGAGCAGAGAGAGCTAGACAGGAGCCTGGGGGAGGGGGCTGCTGTCATAACCTCAAGGGCAGTTCCTAGTGGCTCACATACACTTGACAGGCCTCTCTACTTAAAGGTTCCACAGCCTTCAAAATATTGCCATCAGCTGGGCGTCTAGTGTCAAAGCATGGGCCCGACGGGCCACTGCAAGGCCCACCAGGACTCAGCCACTCATGGTGAGGGTTCCGAAAGATGTACACCTGACCCTTCACAAGCTGCGTCTCTCCCTAGTGGACATCGGCAACATTCTAACCCCCCCACACACAATCAAGAATCTGGCACCTCATTATTTCCTCTTCCTGAGCGCTAGGATTATAGGTGTGTGCCACTACTCCTGGCAAATAGCAAGTATTTTAAAACGGGTATCGTGAGTCTGATATCATTAGCCTCAGGCTAGTGGTTACCTGCTGGAGCTGAGGGAAGCGAATGGGACCAGGGATCACCTTTGCAGCCATACGCTTTGTTTTTTAACCAAAACCAAACGACTACCACCATCAAAACCCACCAAAAAACAATAAAAAAAAAAGCACAAAACCGAAAACCCGACTGAATAAAATATTAATAGTTTAACATTTGGATGGTGGATATACAGATTTTCAAATTGCTTACATTTCTGTATTCATACTCAAACAGTTACAATGTAAAATAGGCAAACACAAAAATGCCTATCAATAACAACTACCAGAAAGGAATCTTCCACCACTTGGGAGACTTTAATAAGAGTTGGGATTTCTCAAGGCCTTTTCTTTGCTTTGTTTTACAGCGCCTCTCTTTGAAAATGAAATGTATTTGCTGCAAATACACAGCGTGGAAATGTTTCTTTGTTCATTAGCGTTCAGTGGTTAGAGGATGATGAGACAACTTTGCCACAGTGGCTGTGACCAGAGCACAGCTGTCCCTTGCTGTTGACACATTTGAGTGAGAGGTTAAGGCTCAATCAAGGCCTGGGAGGAGCCATGTGAACCCACCTCTGGAAAACTTGTGGGGTTTACTCTTTTCCTAAGGAGCAGTGAGAAGCACCCGCTGTCCTGATGCTCCCAGTGGCTCTGGATGCTGCAGTGACCAGGGAGGATAGATCAGGGACACAGGGAACCCGGCACACAGCAGAAAGCCTCTCAGAATTTATCAAAGTGGCTTGGCAAATTGTTTGCCTTGCTAGCATTAGGATCCAAGATCCATACTACATCTCACCACCCCACCTCCCCACCCTCCCCACCCCCCACCTCCCACCCCCTACCCTCCTGCAAAAAAAAAAAAAAAAAAAAAAAAAAAAAAGCATACTTGAAATCCCAGAGCATAGGAGGCAGAGACAGGCCGACATCAGCCCCAAGCCTAACCTACTTCATGACCTTGACCAGGAGAGACCCTGATTCAAGATAAGGACAAGATGGATGGTGCAGGAGGAATGGCGCCCGAGGCTGACCTCTGACCTCCTCACATAAGTGCATCTACCCACACTCATGCATGCCCCTGCAGATGCACACAAAGTATTTTTCAGGCATGAGTTCAAAACGTGATTATGTTTTGACATATCAAAACAGCAGTGTGGGCACAGTGGTGGCTCCTCGTATTTGGACTTTCAAATCCTCTGAAGATAAGCAAAGGCCAACGGAAGCCAGTTCTGGTGACTCTAGCGTGCTGATGTACACAGCATTTATTTCATTTATTTCTTCAGAGGCTTGAATGCATTGTCAAGGGTCAGGGCCCTACTCTGCCTTCATAGCCTACTCCCTTTCCTGTCTTCCAACAGTCACAGCGGGGAGGGCTGGCACGAATCTACTGGGGCTCCCCACTGTGACAATATGGTGACCCTGTGCTGATGCAATGGATCGGCTGCAAATGCTCTTGAACTCCTGGAGGAGGCCAGGGAGATGTTACTGGAAGCCTGCTCCTCCCCGCCCCACACACCCCAGACATCTGCAGCTCCCTTTCAGCAAGGCCAGGTGACCAAGAAGAAAAGCAGGGGTCACAGTGAAGATGGTGTTACACGACACCCTCCACTTGACCGTTCGTGTTCCCTTGAGTCTTTCTAGCCGAGGATTTACGGCAGGGCAAATAAATCTGCCCCATCATTTGTGATCGGCTGTTGAAAGAACCGAGATGGTGGCCCAGCTCTTCATGACCCGTGTCATCTGCAGCTCAGCGGCTGGCTGCCAGCAATCAGGCACACAGTCCTGGCTTAGGGCCACAGGGAAATCAGAGTTCTCATCTGGGGATTGCTTAGGATAGAGCCCTTTGGAAGGTCACCAGCCAGATGTCCAGGCATGTTCAGATGGTTACAACAGCTGCTGCTTTGTCGTCCTGTGATATGGAGCCTGTGGCAGAGTATTGTTGCTCAGAAGTCCTGGCTTAGGGACCAGTGGTTTCCAACCGTCCTGGTGCTGTGACCCTTTAATACAGTCCCTCATGTTGTGGTGACCCCCAATCATAAAGTTATTTTCATTGCTACTTTGGAACTGTAATTTTGCCACTGTTATGTCCCAGTGTGCTCTCCTTGGAGCAGTCTCCAACACTGTTATGAATGTAATGTAAATATCTAAACTACGAGCCCTGTGGGGGTCGTGACCCACAGGTTGAGAACCACTGATGTAGACAGGTGTGAGGAGGGCAATGAGGAGGGCAGCTCCCACGCCCAGATCCACAGACACTGAGTGTTTCAGACTCACCAATGGATGCTTTAGCGATTTCTTCCTTTATTTTCTTTACAAGACTTTTACAACTTTATGTTTATGGGTAAGTTTTGTCTATATGTATGTATGTGTGCAGGGCCCAAGGTGGCCAGAAGAAAGCATTAGATGTCCTAAAACTGCAGGTCCAGGCAGTTGTGAGTTGTCATGCCGGTGCTGGGAATTGAACCCAGGTCCTCTGGAAGAGCAGTCTGTGCTTCCAATCACCAAGACCTCTCTCCAGCAGTCTTCCCTTATTTTCTTGACTCTGTTCATGAAATCATACACGTGACCACCATATCTGCTGCTCCCTAGGCCCCAGAAAAGACTAAGAGAAGGAGACGGCCTGGAAAGATGCCTGACACTCACTTCAATCTGTGGCTCTTTAGAGAAAGGATGTGTAAGCCAGATGGTGGCATCATCCCAGGACTCAGGGAGCATAGGCAAGCAGATCTCTGAGTTTAAGGCCAGGCCCCTGCCTTGAGACACATCCCCAAAAGATGTGTAATAATCAATGCTTCCTATAAGTGAGGATTTGGGGTACTCACATTCAGTACTTCACAGGCCTTCACATATTGCTGGCAATATAAACCAGAGTTTGATCAGCAGGAATCCACAAGAAACAAACAAACAGAACTGAACATCGCCATTATTTCCAAAGTTCTTTATTGAAATCCCTTAGCTGAGCCTCCCTCCTAAAGATGGTCGCATGTTGTTATTAACTCGGTTGTGGAAGGGCTGACAGAGGACCCCAGACTGAAAAATGCTGGCGGTAGAGACCAGGCTCCTGATTTCAACGGTCCCCCTCCCCCATCACGTCCACGCCTATTGCCCTTGAGTTTCTGAATACCCAGCCCTGGTAGGTACCTGCTTGAGTGACAGACACACGTGCGGCATATTCCATGAAACCACGTGAGTCTGTTAAAAGGTCTTAAGAATTTATTTAGGTATAAAATGGGGATAAACACTCAGATATAGAAAAGATTAGTAATCCAGCTGCTGTGCCCTGCTGTTCTGCTGTTCAGGGGAGCTGAGGCCCAGCCACCCAAGGGAGCAGGAAAGCAAGAGAGAGCGACCCATTCCCACCAGCTTTTTAGCAGCCACATATGCAGACAAGACCATGCCCTAGGGCTTGCTGTCCCAAAGGCCATTGGCTAAACAGATCCAAATCTCATAACTCTTCCCTCCTCTTTTCTAATCAAGATGGTTCTAATCCCAACATAAAACTATCTACAATAAGAACAACTATCAAGTAGATGTCCAGAAGAAAGAAAAGGTAATAACATAAACAAAATGGGACTATAACCAACAAGAACAATATCAAGTAAGAAATGAAATGTCCAGGCTACAGGTAATTGGCAAGTTACAGAGATTATTCCAATAGCGGTCCTATCCCGGAGAGTCTAAGTCTTGTATGGACTGTGTCCTAGCTAAGATATGAGAGGACTGGGTTGGAACACATTAAAGCCTCCAGCCACAGTGGCGTGGCCTCAGGCAACGGGGATCACCGCTAAGAGCCAGGGAGTGGCCTGCAAGACCTACAGCACTGTGTAGTTTTCATGGGGTTCTCCAGTTACAGTTGCTCCCCAGAGTAGGCCTTTACTCCCCTCCTCACCCAACAAATATTCCTGAATGTGTCTGCCAGTCTCTTTTCTTTAAATAGACTGGAAAAGATGGGTAGAGCTGTGCTCAGCGTTGCTCCTGTCTGATGAACCACGAAGGGGGGATATGAGTGTGGATGCTTTAATGGCTTCATGTAGAGATGAGTATGTTTGATACCTTAGCTCTCTACACAGCTGGCCTTGAGACTTCAGGCTAGTTGTTTCAATAATTCTGATCCTTAGCTCCACTCTGTTAGCACAGAAAACACAGCAGGGTAATGTGGGTTGGAAGATGTCTTGGATGCTCAGCCTGCAGGTAACATTTTGTCTCCCAACAAGGACTGGCCTCACTTGGATGGTAGGCTTCCTCGTTGAGTCTGGCATGGTGGTGCATGCCTGTAATCCCAATACTTGGGAGGTGAGGTAGGAAGATCAGAAGTCCAAGGCTGTGTGCACTGCCTTAGTTACTCTTCTCTTGCTGTATGAGATGCCATGACCTAGGCAGCTTACAAAAGGAAGTGTTTAACTTGGAGCTCCAGAGGGCAAGTCCGTGACTATCACGGCAGGTACAGAGAAATGGCGTCAGAGTTGGAGCTGAGAGCTCACACCTCATCCACAAATAGGAGTCAGAGAACGCTTCCCAGGTCCGTCGTTGAACTAGGGTGCTCCAATTTCCACGTTCAGCACTTTGCCCATTATTTCCCAGCTGGCTTCCTGTCATTGTCAAAGTCTTTGTCATCTATGACATCAGAACATCTGTACCCCTTTCTTTTCCCTTTCCTTGTCTTGTCTTGAGACAGTGTCTCACTGTGTGGCTCTGGCTGGTCTGAAACTAGCTACATAGACCAGGCCGGCCCCAGACTCTGAGATTAAAGTTGTGTGGTATTATACCCAGGGCTTTGTTTTTGAGACAGAGTTTTCTGTATGCGGGGTTAGCCTCAAACTCCAGATGTAGTTTCAGGATAACCTTGAACTCCTGGTGCCTCCACCTCCCAAATGCTGGGATTATAGGCGTGCACCAGCACTCTGTTTATGAGGTACTGTGGATCCCACCCAGGGTAGGAACTCAGCTAGCAGATGTCACCATCCCATTCTTTCCCTTTGCTGGGAATCACACAGGCCAGGAGAGTGCTCTGCCTGTGGGCCACACTCCCGTGCAGGCTGTCTGTAGAGTTGGGCCATTTCTCACTTGCTTCCTGGCTTTCACTTCTTTGAAGTCTTTTGGACAGCCCAGGCTGGTCCAAGCTGATTTACCGTATTTCCTCCCGAAAAGGAAACAACTCAGGTGTTTGAGTCAACTTTACTTACACGTCTCCCAGGTTTTGTCCAGACATTTTGACCATAGTAAGTATTTTTTTTCCCCACAACCCAGAAGATGCTCTTTTGGTAACCCTGCACTTTTTTTTTTTCCCCATAGCTCGATGGTCATCCAGGTAGGTAGTCTGCTTATTGCTTCGATTGTAACAAACAAACAAACAAAATGAATGAATAAATGAATAAAAACTTGACCATTCATCAGCACAGCTGCTGTCAGACAAATGCAAATTACTATTCCCCCATATCTGAGAACCCTGCTTTGGGTCAGGGACAAGCAGATCGTCCAGTGCTGGTAGGAGGGTGGATGTGGGGTGGGGTGAGGGTGAAGAGTCTTGTGTTTTGCTTCCAGCCAGGACAGGGGCAAGGATAGCCTGCCTCTGCCTGCCACTGCATGATAGGCCCCCTTCCTCCAAGGCTAACTGTGACTCTGGAGTTGAGAAATCTGGAGTTGACGAGACTTGGTGTGTCAGCAGTGAGACCCACATCTGTAGCCATGTCCACCTTGCAGCCATGGGCACCTTGCAGCTGTACACACCTTGCACCTTGCAGCTGTGCGTACCTTGCAGTCATATGTACCTTGTCCTGTGCTCCCTTGCAGGGCTGGTTCACCTGGCACAGGCTTCCTGGACTGACAGCTGCATCGGGCTTTTGTCGATGAGGACGCAGAGAAAGACTCTTGCTTATATCTGCTTTGTGGCTAAGTCTCCTTCCCAACCACTGTGGCCTGTGTGCTGAGTCCTGTAGATCATAAATAAGCAGGGTGATGCCTGGGAGGAGACTGCACAGGCCCCATCTTTCCTGGTCCCTTCATCATTCCTGGCTTCCCTGCTGGGCAAGCCGTCCCCCTGCTCACCATAGTGGCTCTGTGTTGCCTGGACCTCATGGGGTTTGGGGTTTTCCTGGGCTGCATAAATTTCTAGCCTTATTTCTGTAGTTTTTTCCTCCTAAGATTTACGACTGGCTGCTGTTAGTATAAAAATTTCCCATGTTCTTCCAATTAACAGCTGGCTCTCTGTACATTCCAAGAGGGCTCCCATCGGCCGGGTTCCCCCAACATCTTGAAGCCTTTGAGAACCCTGCTCCTGAGCATGCTGTGCTCCAATCCTCGTGCATGCTGGCCTTCAGGGGCGCCACTCCTTCGCCTTCTGCAGACAGGGGGAGCACTCCTCCTTCTGCAGACCCCACACATCTAATCCTACTGCCTGGGAACACCCCCTCCCGCTTCCTCCCTCTCTCTAACCCTCTCTCTAACTCTAACCTCAGACTTCATCTTTCTGTTCCTGCCCTTCATTAACCCTGGCTGCCTCTTGACCTCACCCATCTCACCCCACTGTGTCTGCAGAGCCCCTTTGCCTCTCTGTCCAGCCTACTCACGTGAGCAAGCTTGTCTTCTGTCACCCTTATTTCTTTCTCCCTGTCACCTACCCTTCCTCCTGAGGTAACACTGAGTTACACCCAGACTACACTCTCTGCTGTATGTTCTCCATAGTCCTATGGCTGGGCCATATCATCGTCGTCATCATCACCATTGTTATCATTATCATCGTTGTCATCATCGTCATCATCATCGTTGTCGTCATCATCATCATTATGTTTTTACTTAGGTTGCAAAGTAGTAGGGTTGCATCACATCTGCCATCATCTACCTCTCTCAGAATAAAAGCTGAAGTCCCTCTACTAGCCCTTCATGGTTACCCTCCGGTCCACATACTCTTGTCACTTCCTCTCTTCTCTCGTCCTCAGCCCATCCCAGGACTGCTTGCTTCCATTACTTTCATATCTATCCCACATTCTAAAATGTTCAGTCTCTCTCTCACCCTATTGCTCTAACTTTTTTTTAACAGTAATTATACATACATACATACATACATACATACATACATACATACATACAGTCTCATTCTTTCCATGGCAATATAAACCACATGGGAATAGACACCCTACACCTACTCAAACACATGCAGATGGAACTGGTCACATTCTTGTTGGTATGGCCAAGGCTGTCTTCCTAATTCATATTAAAGCTCTAATCCCCATTTCATGGGACTTAGATATCAGAACTTCAGGAGGTAGATCTGGATGATGAAGTCACAAGAGCTCTTGTGATGGGATTTGTGTCCTGTTAACAGAGTCCAGAGCACTGTCTCCTCTGCAGTGGGAGGACACAGTGGGAAGATGGTTCCCTGTAAGCCACAGAAAGCCCTCCACAGGACTGGGATGCTCTGTGTCTGTGGAGTTCATAATTTCCTCTAGCATGTTGTTATTCACCTTTTGTTGGCAATAATTTTCATTACTTTTTATTTATGCTTCCTGCACATCTTTTGCAGAGAAAAGTAAATATAAATGCTCATATCACATTTTCCTGCCATTCTTAAATAAAAGCCGACACACTCCTTGGATTCCTTTGTGTTTGCTCTGCCCATGTAATAACACACGCTAGAAATTATGTAGCATCAATTTGTAGAGTTTTCACATTCTTTTCATGTCTGTATAACATTCTGTTGTATGTATCCCTAATTCAGACAGACCCCTTTGAATACGTTTGTGAACTGTTTCTGGTTTAGAACAAAGAAATTTGCAGTTGAGCATATACATCTTGCTTTGTAGTGTAAAAGTATGTCTTTCCGGTAAATCCTGAGTGTATTCTTGTTAGTCAACTCATACAAGTATGCATGGTTTGATTGGGCTCAAGTTCTCTGTACGGCTGTACCATTCCATACTCCAGCCTCATCAACTAAGTGTGTTCTTAGGAAGTACAATTTGTGCTGTCATGAAAGGTGAGAAATGGCACCCGTGGATTTAGTCTGAGTTCCTCTGATTTAGTCCATTTTATAAGCCACACCTTGGTTTCTTGCTAGATGATTGCAAAAGTCCCCCGACTTGCCTAACCTTGTTTCTTTTAATATTCCTAAAATACTCCAGGTAATTCTTTCTAAGAGAAACAACCTTACTGTGAAGCACACTTGGTGAAGTCATCCAGGCACAGCATTGCTTTGGGAAGAAGACTGAGGTTCTTTAAGCATAAAGAATGATACGTTGTCCTTAAGTCCCTGTCTGCCTTGACTCTGTGTTCTTATCTCTGTATGGCTGGTGATTTGAATGAGAACGGCTCCCATAGGCTCACGTATTCGAATGCTTGGCCACCCAGGGCTGAACTGTTTGAGAAGGACCCAAAGGTGTGACCTTGTCTGCGTGTGTCTCTGCCACAGGATTAGAATATAAAGCTCGAAGCTACTGCTCCAGCATCATGCCTGTCTGCTTCTCAACATGATAATCATGCACTAACCCTGTGAAGCTGTGAGCAAGTCTCCCAATCAGATGCTCTTTTATACACTGCCTTGGTCATGGTCTCTCCCCACAGCAGTAGAATAAATGGTAACTGAGAGCTCCCTGCTCTATTCTTTCCAAGTGTGTCCTCAAGCCTTTATGTTGGCCGTTTTGTCTTCTTGAAATTGCCTTACCCTTCTTTACCAGAAAACTCCTACTTATACTTCAAAACCTAGCTCTAATACCATCTATTTAACAAAGCCATTCTCCACTGCTACCATAGAACAAGTCACCCCTCTGGTTTCTTACAGGACTTTACAGTATCTATCCTTACAACAATAGTCACTAGCTGCACTGCATTTACCTTAAAAGCTACCCTCATTCCTCTTTGAACAAAAGGCTAATTTTACAAATCCACCCTGATTTCAAGTATTATTCATTTTTACGTGGAGGGTGACAAATGAAATCTTCTCACTGCACAGATGAATGACTAGTGAAGTGTTACCCTTCCTGGTTTTCACTCATATACAGTGTTGTGTGCTCTCTCTTCTAGGCTTTATCTTTAAAGATGTGAAGACACAGATTTAGCAGTGTAGTGTGTGGGTGAGGCCACATCGATGAGTTCCATAGCTGACCACCATCCATTTTGGGGCACACATCCTGTAGCGAGTGGCTGGTCATCCAACTATTGAATCTTGGAGGGTCCATTTATGGCTCCTTCTCAAGCAGGACCTAAGCTCCTGCTCTGTTGAGAGGTCACCCCTTTAGCGAGAACCATTCTTTTCAAAGATGACTCCATCTGTGTTGAAGGTGAGGCATCATGACACTGGACCGGATGAGAAGTAAGGGTGACAGGGACTTGATCTTAAGGTGAGAAAGTAGACATCTCTTCTTGCTTTATCAGCATCATTCTTCTGACCACAGGCGCTTATGATGAGGACTATAGCGCAGCTACGACTACAACAAATGGGGACTGCCAGGGAGAACACAGCGGCTACTCCTCGCCATCTGACTTCTTGCTCCTTTGCATCATTTTAATTTCCCTGGTTACCATAACTATGAAACAACCACACTACTAATTGATTCAGGGGCTGGCGAGATAGCTTGGGGGCTAAGGGCTTACAGCTGTGGTGGAGGATTTAAATTCCCAGAAACAGTGCTGGGTGGCTCATAGCCACCTATAACATAACCAGCTCCAGGACGTCTCATGCCCAATTCTGGTTGCACATATCCTCATCACACACATATAAACATAAGTTAAGATTAAATGAGTACAAATAAAATAATTTGATTCAAATGGATGTTACTTGGATTCCACTTGGCAAAGGTAGAATTTTGCTTATGATTCAAGGAACACCTGGGAACATAATTTGTAAAAAGTACCATTTCCCCCAAATCAGTGTGTGTGTGTGTGTGTGTGTGTGTGTGTGTGTGTGTGTGTGTCTGTGTGTGTGTGTTCCTATTCTCTCCTCCCTGAAATACCAGTAGAAGAACTGTTGTGCCTGCCCATCAGGGAGAGGTGTTAGCAGCCTACAGTGCTGCTGATGTCATATCCTACAGTAGGAGACACTGTTGTCATACATTTCTAATCCTCATCCAACTCTGTTGTGCTTACTCCAAAGAACAAGCTGGAAAACTGCCCAGAAAGATGCAGACAATATTTACATATTCCCTTTCAGATGGAATTCACTCAAACAGGTATGGAGCCAGATCCTAGAGACAGTGGTGTGGGTTCCTCGTCTTTGTAGCAAAATAGAGACAATGATAGGATCAAGCAGTGTAAAGAATGGCCACCCTCATGAAGACCCACGGTTTAGAGAACAAGAAGGACTTAGTTCTGCTGGGTGGGTTGGAGAAGGTGCTCATGGGGAGACAGCATCTATGCTGAGACCTGTAGGCAGGAAGGAGCCAGCCAGAGGAAAAGCAGGACAAAGCCTTGTGTGGGTTAGCATGGGCAGAGTCTGAAGCAGCATGGAGTTTGTCGTTTTGTCTTTATTTTGGAATGGTAAAGGAAAATAACGAAGCTGGAGCTTCATGAAGAAGGAAGAGGATGAAATAAGCAAGATATGGCCAAGGGGAAGGCAAGGGGCAGAGCTTCCCGAGGAGCCTGCTGGATAGTCTCTGTCAACTCAACGCAAACTTATCTGGACATACCTGAAATGAGGGAACGTCAAATGAGAAGATTCCTTTATCGGATTGACCTGTGGACAACCATTTGATTAATGATGTGGGAGGGCTCGTCCTACTGAGGGCAGTGCTGTCCCTGGGCAGGTGGTCCTGGTTGGTGTAAACATTCCAATGGGAAGCAAGTCATTAAGCAGCATCTCTCCATGGAAAAGATGGGTGATGTCCCAGGCATCTGGAGAGATGGCTCAGTTAGTAAGGTGCTTGCAGCACAAGCACAAGGACCTAAGTTCAATCCCCAGCACAGTGCGTAAGAAGTCAAGCACGGTGGTGTATGCTTGAATTCCAGTGCTAGAGTGTATGCTTGAATTCCATGGGGCTCACTGGGCAGCCAGCCTAAAAAAAAAAATGGCTGTAGCCCCAGGTGCTGGTGAGAGTCTGCCTCAAAAATGGAGGTGGCCAGCTCCCAAAGAAGGACACCTGAGATTGAATGATGACTTCAGTGTGTGTGCACACATGCACACACTTGTGAACACACGTGCCTCTCAATCAACAGATAAATAAATGAGTGCTACATGGGAGGTTGACGGGTCTTCATGATAAACTGGACTTGACGGATGGGAATGAGAGAAGGAGATGAGTCCACATTTCTCCAGTCCTTCTTCCTACCTTTCATTCTTTCTTTTGAGACAAGGTCTCACTTTGCCACTCAAGCTGTCTTGGAACTTGATATGTAGACCAGGCTGCCCTTGAACTCTTAGAACCAGGCTTCCATCATTGACTGTGAAACAAAGGCAGGCCAAGATTGGGAGTACTAAAGCACCCAGTGCTGTGGACTGGAAACTATAGAACTATAGGGTTCTTGACATCTCTAGTATGAAACAGTCACTGTAGACTATCCTCTCTCTGTCTCTCTCTCTCTCTCTCTCTCTCTCTCTCTCTCTCTCTCTCTCTCTCTCTCTCTCTCTCTGTGTGTGTGTGTGTGTGTGTGTGTGTGTGTGTGTGTGTGTGTGTGTGCAGGTTATTTCTAAGGGGCCACTTGGCTTTTGCAGCAAAGACTACCCCAAGTTCTTATTTTGAGCATGGACTCTATCGTCAGGATGAGGTCTAGCGGCAGGTTCAAGGATGGTGATAACAAGGATGGGTGGTTAATAAACAGGCTGGAGAACCGGAGAGACTCTCCATTAGCAAAGTGCTCGCTATGCAAGCATGAGGACCTGAGCTCCATTCCTACCAGCCATGTAAAAAGTTGAGCATGGTGATGTTTGCAACCGGGGGAAGAGAGATGGTGGGGGTTTTGTTTGTCAGTTTTGTTTTTTATTTGTACAGATTTTTCAATGAATTGTCCCATTTTCTGTCCTAAATCCTGTCCTCACTCCTAGTTATGCCTGGTTCTCAGACCTGAGGCTGTAAGTTCCTATTTTGCTAAAGATGAATCCCCAAATCTCTCATCTAATTCCCGGAAGAATTATCGCCTCTTGTAGCTTAAGATGGATGGACAGGAACAGGAATAACCAAGAAATCAAGGCGAGAAGGGATATTCTTGAATTGTGTGTGAAGTATGAACATGGCATTAGGTCAGGCCAGGGAAGTCTTGTTAAAGTCCTAAGCCTGCGGTCTCCACCACTGGAGGAACACAGAAACAGAGGTCATCATCTGGGGTTGGAGGGAGGAGGTGAGCCCCCTTAATCCTCAGGAGTTCAAACAGAGATTGAGGACTAGAAAGAGGGAATTGAAGGAAAGGGAGCATCCTGTCTCTCAGGAGAGTGGAAGGAAACGTTTACTCCACTTTGGGAAAATGTAGTAGCTGAGATCCAAGTTTCTATTAATAGAAAAGTGCATCAGAGCTGTGCTATGGACATGACATGGCATATTTACCATTTCAGTGGAAGGGGACCCTGGCACGTGGCCTTGAAAAAGTATTGCACAATGAGAAAGCCCACTCACCAAAGGACAAACACCTGGTGATTCCATTACATGAAGCACCTAATCACACCAAGTTTGACATCTGAACCTGGAACCATGGTATCCATGGGCCAGGAGGACCAGGTTGCAATAGAGGAGGGCTGGTGTTTAATGGGCAGAGTTTTGACTTGAGAAAATGAGGAATGTTCTGGAGATGAAAGAAGAGAGAAGTTCTAAGGTAATGGGGATGACTTTGAAGTTGATAAGTCGGGTGCATTGAAATGGCTGAGATGGTCATCACCTTATGTTGTTTGTTTGTTTTGTTTTGTTACCACAATAGAAAGATGGAATTAGGAAGTATCAGATGTCACTGACATCAGTGATATCATAAAACAGTGATACAGAAAAACCAAAACCAAAGCTGATGTCTAGGAAAAGCCAGATGAACCATGCCATTGTGTTTTATTAGTCTGGTCCTGCCCTCCCCCAGCTTACCCAGCTGCTTTTGTGACATTTCTACCAAGGTGAGTGTGGCATGGGAGAAAATTTGGGGAGAGAGGAAGGAATGGTAGTCGAAGGAGTGGGCACTGGGGGGATGCTTGGTGTCTAAAGTGCCCGCTGTACAAGCACGGGGACCTAAATTTGGATCCCAGCATTTATATAAAAATTGGGAGCCAGGCATTCGTTGATGGTGTACGCCTTTAATCCCAGCACTCGGGAGGCAGAGGCAGGTGGATCTCTGTAAGTTTGAGGCTAGCATGGTCTACAGAGCTAGTTCCAGGGCAATACAGAGAAACTCTGCCTCAAAAAAAAAAAAAAAAAAAAAAAAAAAAAGGGAAGCCCTGGCCAGATATTCTAACCAAAATGGTTCAGTGAGAGACCTTACCTTCAAAAAATGAAGTGGTGAGTGGCAGAGGAAGACAGCCATTGTTAATTCTTTGACCTACACACACAACACACACACACACACACACACACACACACACACAGAGAGAGAGAGAGAGAGAGAGAGAGAGAGAGAGAGAGAGAGTAAAACCTTCTATAAAAGGTGTGGCAGCCAGACAGGACAAAGGCAGGGCAGCTGCTGTCTGTCTTGGCCTTGCTTTCAAACAAAAGACAATGATCCAGATGTTGACTCCATAGTGATATGCCACGCAGCCGGAAGACATCTGGGCAGCAAGCTGACACAGCGTTTCTCTGTGTCTGCAGAGCCTGACCCTGGTGTGAAAAGCTGTAAATGTATGGGATGAACCCTCACTTATGCAGGCATGCAGACTCATCATGCTTATTTCATTTATGCAGGCGTGCAGACTCATCATGCTTCTTACGTTTGTGTCATTGCAGATGGGAGCTCATGAGAAACATACAGATGTATTTCTAAGCTCAAACTGCTGCAAATTTGCAAGGGTGCATGGGAAACTTGGTTTTATTTTACCATGCAGAAGAGATCCCTGGGAGACCCACACACAGTTTGTCTAAAACACTTAGCTGTGTCAGGGAGTGCTTGGCTTGTTTTGGTACATTAGGAAATAAAGATAACTGAAAAGAGGAACATTCTACTCCCTGGAGTTGACCACTGGTGTTGAATAGATGTGTAGCTTCTGTTTCCTGCTCTCTGGATCTGGACAGGCTGGGGATTGCTGGGATAGTAGAGCAGAGCGGAAGCAGAGGGTGATTTCTGAGGCTACACACAGAGGGCCTCACCTTGTTGGGACATTGCTTCTGGAGTCCTGAGTTGTCACATAAGTGGTCTGATATTCTGAAGCCTCCATGCTCTGAGAAGCCCAGGGTCACTTGAAGGCATGCTAAATGTCAGCTGAATCATCACATCTCAGGGGCAGACAATGGCGTGAAGAAACCTTTGCATTTTTCCAGGCTCCAGACAGCTGAGTCACACACTGTCACTCATCTCCTCCCTGCTGGGGCTCCAGACACCAGCATCCAAGAAGAAGACATGAGTGTTGCATTCTCTCCAAAACCCTGACTTACAGAATCTGTGTGCATAAGGAAAGGATACAGCTCCTATGCCACCAAGCTTTGGGGCTGTGCTCTCTCTCTCTCTCTCTCTCTCTCTCTCTCTCTCTCTCTCTCTCTCTCTCTCTCTCTCTCTCCTTCCCTTCCTCCCTCTCTTTTCCCTCCCTCTCTTCCTCCCTCCTCTTTCTTAGATTGAAAAGATAATGTATGTCTGTTCATCGCCATGTGCACATGCATGCAGGTGGCTGTGAGGCCAGTAGAGGGCGTTTGCTCCCCTGGTGGTGAGTTACTTGATCTTTAGTTTCTCTCTCCTCTCCTTTCTCCTCCTTCTTAAAGAATTTTAAACATTTGGTGTTTCACCTCTTTTTTTTTTTTTAATTAGCCAAAGCCCATGACATTTTTTTAAATTTTAAAATTAATTTTTTTTAATATTCCAATCCCAGTTCCCCCTCCCTCCTCTCCTCTCACTCCCCCAACTTTCCCCACCTCCCTTCTGCTCCCGAGGGAGGGTGAGGCTTCTATGATTTGTGGTTGATTTTGCTTACTGATTCTTCAGGCAAGCTTTAATATATCATAAATAATATATCACTACAGTCTTTGGAGTCCCCAGTCAGACACAGTGGAAACAGGGAATAAAGAAAATGAGGTAACAAGCCACGAGCCATGTGGTAGAACTTAGATAAGAAATATGGGTTAATTCGAGATGTAAGAGCTAGTTAGTAACAAGCCTAAGCTATTGGCCAAGTCTCTGTATGGTTATTTGGGAGCAGGCTGGTGAGACATAGCTTACAATCCTGACAAAAAAAAAACTCCACCTACAATCTAAAAATATGTTTTAGGGTCTAAGAAGATATTTTCACATTGGTGATACAAGTTATAATAGAAAGTGGTTTAGGTATAAAGTTTTGACCTCACTAAGATAGGCTAGAGAATGGAGTACTTTCTCTGAATTTGCCAAATACAAATGTACTGGGCATTGCTAATGTAATCCTGACTTGATAATCGTTTTTGCTGTATATAGTTTTACTGTGTTAGAGCTAAAACCTCTCCTTTTTATTTAGAAAAAAAAAGGGGGAAATGTTGCAGGATATTTAGGCAAACTGTGTAAAGATGTGTCACCCTTTTACCTTGCCTGCCTAAGGCACCTGATTGGTTTAATAAGGGCTGAATGGCCAACCACTAGGCAGGAGAGGATAAACAGGACTTGTAAGCAGAGCTGGGAACTCTGGGAAGAAGGGTGGGTTTATCTAGCAAGGGATGGAGGAGTTGGACATACAGAGTGAGGAGAAGTAATAAGCAGAACATAGATTAACATAATGGGTTATATTAGATGAATATAAATAAGTTAAATTATAGGAGCTAGAGGGATAAGCCTCAGCTAAAGCCAAGCTTTTATAACCAATAATAAATCTCCAAGTCAGTATTTGGGGCTGGTGGTCCCCAAAAAAAGTCTGGCTACAAGAGGTGCTAACCCTGATTCAGTTGTTCAACAATGTCAGATCTGTATCTCTTAATTTAATTCTTTGTCTTTTCCTTCTGACCCTGAGATGATTTCTTGGTAGCCACTGTGTGTATTCATTTTTATGGGGGAAAGATAAGGGGGGAAAACACAGCAGGTGTTCAATAATGTCTTATTGATCCTAACCAAACTACTTAGACAGCCCAGCTGCAAGGGAGACTGGGAAACCGACCCAGGCAGCCACCATCACCCATATTTTGGGATTCGGCCTCTTGCTACCCTGAAGGGAATTTCATTAAACAAAAAGAAGAGCATATTGGGTGACACAGAAGAGACCAGAAGTCCACAGCCTGGCAAATCAGAATGGGTTTTCTTCTTTACGGGTTGTTAGCATTAACTTCCCCACATTTTCCTCCGATATTTCTGTGACTTAAAACTTTGTATTTAAACCATTTTATTTAGAAATTTTTACTGCATTTTGTTTGTGTGTGTGTATGTGAGTGTGTATATGTTTGTGTGAGTGTGTGTGTGTGTGTGTGTGTGTGTGTGTGTGTGTGTGTGTGTGAATGTGTGTGCGCACAGGTCAGAAGATAACAGGAGTAACTTCTCTCCCTCCACCAGCTGGGTCCTGGGATCAAACTTAGGTTGTCAGGCTTGGTTGCAAGTGCTTTTACCCACCGAGCTACGTCACTGGCTCTATTTTATTTCACTGTCAGAGTATTGGACCCAATTTTTCCTGAGGTGGAAACGAAGTTTAACAGCATTTACTAAGCCTTTTCCCATTGATTTTAAATTCTGCTTTCATCTTGTACAAAGTTCCTACTCAAGTTTGAATCTATTTCTTGATTTCCTAGTCTGTCAATACATTTATGAAGCAGTAAACTCTAATTAGCTAACCTCATGAGAATAGAACACTTTCACTAATGTTTTTTTCCTCAGAATGCCCATGTAGCTTAGACTGACTTCAAACCTGTGACCCTTCCTAGCCCCCTGGGATTACAAGAGCAGGACACCCAGCCCAACTTCCTGGCATGGCTTCTACTTTTCCATTGAGCATGAAATCATCTGATTGAATTAAGAAACTTCTTTAGGTATTCATGTTAATGATAAACATTCTAGATTAGTTTGGAAGCTTCATCTAATTCCATTTTTGGAGCACATGCCATTTTCATCTGTTTAAGATTTATTTTGGGGAAGGGGGGTTGTCTGTCCTTCTGTAGTGTTGTAGAATTGATGCACCTTTGCCTCCTATGTATTTTCTTTTTGCTACTATTCTAAGTGTGATCTTTCCAGCTATTAGAAAGCAAAAGCTGATGCTATTTATACACAAAGGCTTTTTACGTCTGAATGTTAATTTAAGTCTTATTTTTAATTATATGTACACAAATGTGTGATGGGAGATGTTATTCTGTAAATATATTTCTCATACTGGTTAATGAATAAAGCCCTGTTGGCCAATGGGAAAGCAAGATAGGTGGGGCTAGGAGACAAGGAGGAAAGAGGAAGTAGGAAGGAGGAGTCATCATGGAGAGATCAGAGAGGTAAAACCCCTCTGGCCGGTAAGATGAGCCACGTGGAAATACTTAGAATAGTAGAAATGGGTTAATCATTAAGACAGAGCTACCGATAAACAATGATAGTAACTGGCTAACTGAATTGTATCAAATACAGAGTCTCTGCATGTTATTGGGGGCTGGCGTGGCGGCAGGACCAGACCGGCGGGGGATGGGGGGGACCTGCTTGTAACAAACGTTCTGTGCATGTGTAAGTAAGGTGCCTTCAGAGTCCAAAGAGGGAATCAGAATGCCTAGAACTGGCATGACACAGATGCAAAGTGTCAAATTTGAGAGACATTAAAAGATAATATGAAGTTAGGCATTGGTGGCACATGCCTTTAGTCTCAGCACTCAGGAGGCAGAGGCAGGCGGATCTCTGTGAGTTCAAGGCCAGCCTTGTCTACAGAGCAAGTTCCAGGGCAGGCTCCAAAACAATACAGAGAAACCCTGTCTTGAAAAACCAAACAAATAAATAGCAAAAAACAAACAAACAAACAAAAAACAAAAAAAACCCAAAACAAAACAAAACAAACAAAAAACATAATTTGATAATGCAAATTAGAACAAAAAGTGAATTAGGTACAAGATTTTGGACACACTAAGAATAGATAATGGAGTATTTTCTCTGAATTTGTCAAATGTAAAATGGACTAGATATTATTGATGTATTTATTGCCTGTATATATTGTATATAGGTTTTCTTATATTAGTTGTAGCCTTCCTTTTTGTACTAGATAAAAAGGGAAATTGTAGTGATACATTGTTTATGCTCCAATAAAGCTTGCCTGGAGATCAGAATGCAAAGCCAGCCACAGACATAGAGCCAGGCAGTGGTGGTCACACCTTTAACCCCAGGACTCAGGAGACAGAGCAGATAGATCTCTGTGAGTTCAAGGCCACCCTGGGCTACATGAGAGTGAATCAGTCTAAAAGAGAAGCAGAGCTCCATGCCTTTAATCCCAGCACTAGAGAGAATATAAGGAGCTCAGCACAGTCTCAGGAGCAGTCTGAGATTTGCTGAGGAGCAGAGCAGTCTGGAGATGAAATCTGAGGTTCGGTGGATCACCCCCTTTCGGTCTGAGCATTGGTAGAGGTGAGAACTTTCTGGTGGCTGGCGGCTGGCAGCTGGCGGCTGGCGGCTTTGCTTCCCTGATCTTCAGCTTGAACAGCAATATCCATCACTGGGATTTATTATTTGTGCTACACTGAAGTGCTGTGTGTCATGGAGGAAGCCACCCAAACTGGTGTTTTCTGATATGACCCTATAGTTTTCCAGATGCCTGCAGTGCACACATCTTCCTGGAAGAGATTGTGCATCTTAGAGCTGTGTTCCATTCATGTGCGCTTGTCAGCACCTTCAGGATCCAACTCACAGATTCTTCTGAAGAGTCTCATTTTGGACTGGGAGTGGGGACACACAATGAAACAAAATGACAAAACAACAAAGCCAACCTCCTGGTTTAGGTTTACAAAGGAGATGGATATAGATGATAGAAAGGGGGAAAAGAGTTAATGTGGGTCAGCCAATGACTACAGTAAGTGTGTGCTGTTGTTACCTTAGTAACAAAGGGACTGAACCTGCATTAACCTGTCCGTGCTCCAAGCTGTGTTCTGGAACTTGGGAGGATGACACACTTTTTCTTTGTTTGTTCTTCCTTCCTTCCTTCCTTCCTTCCTTCCTTCCTTCCTTCCTTCTTTCCTTCCTTCCTTTTTTTCTTTTCCTTTTTTAATGCCAGTTTCTGTTTCCTAAAGGAAGCTTTTAATGGACTGGAGACAAACTGCAGTTAGCAACTGAAAACTAAGTGAGTGGCTGTGCACATCAGGAAGGGGCCCAGAGGGTTCGGATAGGGTTACAGTAAAGATCCTGCACCCTCCAGCGCAGCACCGGCTCTCCAGGGAGTTTGAAGGATGTTACTGTGTGGTCTAATCACCTCTCCCGGCAACTCTGGCTCATCACTGTCAGTCCAGAGGAAGCTCTGGGTTGGAGCCGTTAAATGCAGGAGTTGGAACAATGAGAGACCTGTTCTAGTATTCCCCAGACACCGCATAATGGAAACTCGGGTCTTCTCTGAATTCTCCCTCCAGGTGAGGAGGCATTGGCTAGGATTCCTCTTGCTTTCCCATTTGACTCAGCTTCGATTTCTCCCTTGTGTGAGAGCAAGTGAATCCTACATTCTTTTATGCCACAATTGACAATACCTGCTCTGAGGATTCAGCTGTCCCCCCAGTTCCTGGGGAAGGGTGAAAAGCGATAAGCTGGAAACCAGACCCACAGAGCTGGCCTTGGCTGCAAACAATGACCCCAAAGCAAACAAGCCTTATTGACTTTCATTAGATCAATTCTAGTCCCCAAACTGTGTAATTTTCCCAAGTTACAGTTCTTCCCAGGTCCCTAGACACCAACATAAGCTAAAGTCCTCCCCAGGTTCCTAGACACAAACGCAAGCTTCAGACCTTCCCACATCCCCCGACGTCGACACAAGCTTCAGACCTTCCCATGTCCCTGGATGCTGACACAAGCTACAGTCCTTCCAAAGCCTCTAGACACTGAGACATATGGAAAAAATGAATTGCAGGTGACCGTGCAGGGGTTTGAGAATGTGTCAATGATAGATTCACATCTTTGTAGTTGTTGGTAGAGTCAACTCTTAGACAGCCTGAAAAGCTCCAAAAGAGTTCCAGTTGCTTCTGCTGTGCTGACAAAGAGGCAGCAAGGAAGAGGAAAAGTCACCAGAAATGGAAGAAGGGCCATGAACGACCACCTGGTTTCACAGGGGTTACTGTTGGCATTGTCCAACTCAGGACAGTTCCTCACATTCAAAGGAAAGACTGGAGCTTTTGGGGTGCACAGATCACATGTCTGAATCCAGAGCTTCTGTGGGTAAGAAATTCAGGGAGGGAGGAACCTGCCTAACTCCATTTTGAAGGCAGGAGTCATTATGCTGTACTGTTAAAAAAAAAAAAAAAAGTTTCCATTTACTGTAAAAGCAGACTGAGTTGCTGTTTTTACATCTGTTTTTTGGAGCTGACCCATGCCAATCCGTGACTTTGACTTGTGTTTGAGAAGACTTTTACCCTCCCTAACCCTCTTTAATCACCTTCCCTAATCACATGGTGACCACGTGGTATTTTCTGAGATTTTTCTGTACTTCTTATTGCCCCATTGTCTCTCTTCAGTAAGCCTGCTTTGCAACTAAGCATGATTTTGCTTCTTAAAAGGGGCCCAAGAAATAGACTTGAGGTTGTTCACTTTAGCCCAGAGGCAATCACTCTCCAGCAATTAAATCAAGCTTGCTTCAAATTTGGCTCAAATTGTAGTAGTGGTCTTATTCTCACGAAGTGGCATTAATAGAAGAGGCACTAAGTTTAAGACGGAGCTAGCCAATAAGAAACACTAGTAACAGGCCAACAGCGTCTCTATGTGTTATTTGGGGATGATGCAGCTGTGGGACCAGGCTGGTGGGAAAAAGTGGTCATAACAAAATGGCGCCTGCAACATGGGGCTCAAGAACTTCCACTTAAAACTTAACAAAAGCTTTAAAAGGGGTTTTAGAAACAAAAGAACAGAGATAAGCAAGGCCTCCTGGTAGCAGCATTTTTCTAGGTTGGGCTATGTTTTGCTAGAGACAAGCAGAGCTTTGTGAGGCTCCTTTAAGGGAGGTTTCCTGACTCAACATAGCTGCAAAAAAACAAAAACAAAAACAAAAACAAAAAAAACCCACAAGGCTTTAAAGAGCTCTGCTAACAACTTAATGGTGTGTAGAGAGCTGGCAATGGCAGTGACCACATCTACAAGTGGGCAGCATGCTGCTGGATGGTAGCATAGACCAAGACAGTAAGCACAGCTCTCAGTTCTGGCAGTAAATGTACACCCCCACCCCCACCCCACCCCCGCCACCATCTTTGATAGATGGTAGCTAATACAGCTGTGGCTTTCATTTGACCAATGTTGCTTAACAGATAAAAGACTTATGGCCAAAAAAAGATAAAGTTTTACAGTAAAGACAGATTCAGATAAAGAAAAACCTCTAAAGGTTTACAGTGTGTTTAAAAATATATGTAGGCTCGGGAGAGAAAAAGAAACAAGAAAAAGTGGTTTAAAAAAAAATAATAGTAGGAAAGAGAGTAGCTGGGTGTGGTGGCGCACGCCTTTAATTCCAGAACTCAGGAGGCAGAGGCAAACAAATCTCTGTGATTTCAAAGCGAACCTGGTGAACAGAGTAAATTCCAGGGCAGCCAAAGTTACACAGAGAAACCCTGTCTCAATAAATAAAAAAATAGAAGTAGAAGAAAAAGAGTAATGAAAAAAAACCATATACAATGGAAAATATACAGAGTCTGGATACCGTATGCTATTGTATTGTCTTTAAATTAATCAACTGCTAAAGAAGGAACAAAGATTGCTACAATACACTTGATTGTCAATGCTGCTAAATTAATCCAATTTATATATTTTTAAAATACTTTGAGTTCAAAATTTAAGTCTAAGAACAGGTCACTGGGGAAAAAGTTTTCTATTTTTGTTTCCACAGAAAATAAAAAGCTGTGAATTCCTTCCAGACTAACATGGTTTGATCAAGCAAGACCCCCTGAAGCAGTGATCCAACATTCAAAACAGCTGGAATAAGGCAGCCTTGCAGACCACTACAGACAGGATTTCTGCATTTTCTTAGGATCCCCCATGACAGCGACCCCTACCAGCAGGAAGCAGTTTGGAAAAAAATGATGCCCGAATTCCCAAATATTGTCTATAAATGTTTGTTTTCATTTAAATGGGGTTGGTTATAAATGGTTAATAATCACAACCAATCCCTTTTTAAAGGCAAAAAAGGGGATTATGGTATAAAAATGAATACTTTGCTTTGGAATGGATTTTTATTGATTGATACAATTTAAGGTCAAATTTGTGATATGTGAATTTCTCTTGTTTAGGTATTGTGTTTATATAGCTTATTTAGAAATGTAATGTATAATTTAGCACAGATTATAGATAGTTACCTATGATAGTCAAAACTTAGAGTTAAATTAGTTAGGTTTTGTAGATATATAGAGGTTTATTTGAGATGGATAAATGTTCTCCAAACCTTTCAAAGACCTACAGAATATGACATTTTAAATGGTTTAGGGTTTTTCTTAACAGTGAGGCACAACTGCTCCTGGCAACACCAGAAAGGAAGATGGACATTGAAGAAACTTGTTATGAAGTTTGCTTTCAATATGGCAAGACTAGCCATTTGAGCAAGGTACTTCTCTTGTCTTGACTGTTTGACTTTATGCTGTATAAACTGGACGTGCAGGACTCATAGAAAGTGACTGCTGAAACAAGATGGACAGTGCTACAGGGTTTCTGCTTCATGGAAGAGTCTGCCAGACAGTCTACAGGACACAGAGAAAAGTGACTGACAAACTGCCAATACAAGTGGACAGTTTAAAGTTTTCCTGCTTTGCTGAGGAGTCTGCCAGACATACTATGGCCTACAGGCAAAACATGGAACATTACAGAAGAACTTTGGGTGACTGACCAGGCAGTGAGTTGTCTCTGTCATTTCTAGAGTTTATATATTCTTCTTCTGTGGTCTTTGATGGAGTTGAAGAGAAATAGTTATGGTTATAGTTTTTCTTAGTTAGGATTAAAGATAAGTTACATATAAGACTTTAGACTCTCAAAGATAGGATAGATGATAGAAAAATATTTTCTTAGACTTGACAGATTTACATGACTCCACTTGGATAGCATAGCCCTACATGAGGATTGGTGTGCAAAGGTCACACCAGATACAGGACTATTATCAAAGACACACAAAGAACTTACAAAACTCAACAGTAGGGAAACAAATGCATGGTCATAGTAAGCAGTGACTTGGACATCTCATAAGAAAAGACAGATCATTAATAGACACATATGAAGACGCTCAATGCCATAAGCTATCAAGGGACACAAAATCAAAACTGACAACATCCAAAGCTGGTGAAGATGAGGGCCAGAGGATGGTTTCTTCTTTGCTTGTGAAAATGCACAGCCATTTTGGAAAATGGTTTCCTACTTCCATAAAATATCTTAACATATTTAACCTCGGGTTCTAGCAGTTATAACTCCTTAGTATTTTCACAAAGGAAGGAACACAGTCACACAAAAGCATGCTTACAGAAGTCCGCAACAGCTTTATGCAGACCCACACACCTGCAAACCTGCAGAAGCTAAGATAACTTGTGGTTGAGCAAACACAGGTGTGGATAGCAATGTGTTATTCAGTCTAAAGAGAAACAAGCTGCTAAGCTGTGAAAATGCACAGAAGAAGCCTCACTAGCTACTGGTGAGTGGGCATCAATGAGGAAAAGGCCACATGCTGTGACCCCAGCTCTGACACCCTGGAAAAGGCAAACTATTGTGACAACAAAAGGATCAGTGCTGAAAGAGGAGGATGAGGAGGGAGACCTAAATGGTTTCTGGGACAGTGAGACTCTCCTGTGGGATTCAATATTGGGGCATATGTGACTCTGTAAGTGTTGATAGCAATAGATGTGAACCTTAGAATACTGCTGTGTTGCAGGGTTACCTTTTGTAACCAACCCATGAGCCACTGTGGTGAACGACACTAAGAACAGGGCTATGTGTATTAGAAATAACTGGTGTGTGTGTGTGTGTGTGTGTGTGTGTGTGTGTGTGTGTGTAGGACAGAGATCCTCTGTTGTTCTCACATTAGTTTTGGGTCTCTCACAGAGCCTAGAACTTGCTGTTTCAGCGACTCTGGCTGGTCAGCAAGCCCCTGGGATCCACTTACCTCTGCTCCCATGCCCAGCACTGGGATTATAGAGGTGCTCTGCTTTGCCTGGCTTTTTCATGGGTACTGAGGATCTGAACAGGGTTCTCACACTTGTGCAGCAATCCCTTTCTCCACTGAGCCATCTCCCAGGCCCCATAAATAGAGTATTCACATCCCCCTTCCTTGATGGTTTTTTGGAGCTCTTCGAGCAACAAAACATCAAGTCATCCTTAGTCCAGCCTTCTTGGACTTAAGAAAATGAGGTGGAATGAGCAACTGGTCAGAACCAAATTAACCACCCCTGGAGACAATATATTCCTGAAAATAAGTATTCATTGAGTCAATTTCTATCAGTAGCAATTTGGAGCTTACTGTGGTTGGAAATTTAGTTTCTGCATGTGAGATTAAAAAAAAAAAAAGGCCTCTGTTGATGCACTTTCATGGGATGTCATACTAGGAAGAACAGTAGGAAAGGTTTAGTCACTTCCTGTGAAAGCAACACACACGTCTTGACAAAGGACTCCTGGGTGGAATGCCTCAGCCACACAGTATGCCCCCCTTCAGTTATCATTATCCCACTGTGGGACTGAGACTAGAGAAGCCAGTGTGGGGAGCTTTCAAAGCATCAATACACTTTTAAAAACCAAAATAGGTAAACACAACGTTTTAAACAGAGTATTGCAACGTGATGCAGGCTGGCCTCAGGTTCATGGTTGCCCTGCCTCAGCCTCCTGGGTGCTGAGATTATATAGGCATGTACAACCCATGGTTAGAAAAACTAATTTTTTGAGTGGAGAATTATGGTTCTATTTTGGGATGTTACCTATTAAACTCTGAATGTTGAAGAACCAAGATGTCAAATATTAGGTGTTTTCTTAGTGCATTTTCTATTGCTATAACATAATATCCAAGACTGGGTAATTCATAAGGAAAAGAAGTTCCTTTAGTTCATGGTTTGGGAAGCTGAGAAATCCAAGACTTGGTGGCCATGTGCTCCATACATGTTATGACATGTTGTATCAGAAAAACATGAAAGGAGCACAGGGCAGAGGGCACACGCAACAGAAATGGCACGGGGATGACTTTGATTTAGGATGGTCTGCATTAGCTAAAAACTCAAGATCCACAAGACAAGATGAATTCACTCATAGGGGCTCTCTCTACTTCTGTGATCCAACCCTTCCAATACTACCTCATTGAGGAATCAAGTCTCCATGTAGTTTTTGGTACAGGCAAACCACAATCTAACTGTGCCAGAGGCCAGCTGTAGATTACATAGAAAGACAAAATAATATTCACCTAGATAGGTCAGGGGATGACCTTAAAGAGATGTCCCTCAAGAGAAATCTGCTTACATGGGCTCATTCAGTCTATTAATATTTATTTAGTCATTAAGAACAGGCTTGAGACTTAATGAGATTCTTTGGTTTTGTTGGATATGAGCTAAAACAGGAAGAGATTATTTATAATGTACTAAAGAGAGTGATCAGGAGGTATTCCAACTTTATTTCAGAATAAATAAGAGCAAGCCCTTGATTGATACTTGCCTCTCAAAGGACATCCTAATCTAATTGGTTTATGATGTGATGTGTGACTCATTGGTATTTTACAATGAGAGAACAATTTCCTACTC
This sequence comes from Cricetiscus sungorus, assembly GCA_030556225.1. Classification (NCBI taxonomy): domain Eukaryota; kingdom Metazoa; phylum Chordata; class Mammalia; order Rodentia; family Cricetidae; genus Cricetiscus; species Cricetiscus sungorus. The sequence goes on along the minus strand of JANBXA010000735.1, from coordinate 40,085,572 downwards.
CTGGCCCCGTACTGCTGAAAGAAGAGTAACCTTGGAACAGAAGTAAAACTTGTTATTCTATAAGCAGAAAAAAGGGCCAAGATCTTGGTACCCTCCAATGCCTTCTTTAATAGACATCTACCATGCCTTATTTCATCCTAGGAGCTGAAGGAATTTACAAGCATCACTCATTTGCATACAAGGTCCAAAGCCAGGAGATAGCCAGAGTCTTCTCTCCAAGGGAACAATTGTAGGGGCCATCAGGGTGAGATGGTGGATAGGGGACAGGGAAAGGAGCAGAGTTCCAAAGCAAAACTGACCTAATTATAAATTTGCATGTGGCCACTCTCTCCTGAAGCTCCAAATTTGAAAACGGCTTTTCCATGACTATAACTGCTGTCCATCATAAGCTTGTTTGCATCTCCATTGGATGCAAACAATGAGGAATTGTTTGCCTGGTACTCAAAGATGCCTTGGGGTATTCCCTGTCTCCCAGAGGCTACATAAATATTCTTATTATTTGCTGTTTTGGAGGGGGGTCATTGTATATGTTTAATGAGTGAGATCACTTCCTACTCCCATTTGGAAGTCATCCTCGTGTGGTTTTGGTATTGAGGTCATATTAGCCTTGTAAGTGTGTTAGAAAAGTTATTTTGTTTCCTACTTTCTGGGCAATTTTTATGTAATATTAGGTTTTATGTGCTCTGAAGATTGCACCCTTGTTTACCTCTGTCTGGGCTCTGGCCAGTTCCTTAGACAGTCACAAGCTCTTCCTTCAGTGTCCTGGTCCTTATAGTCCCTGACCCCCTGATTTTTCACCCTACCCAGTTCTTCTTAGGGACCCTGCCTCCAAAGACTTCTCTGACCATCTTCTGACAGCCAAGGTCTTGAGGGCCATGTCTCTCACTTGTGTGTAGAGAGCTGTGTAGTGCCACGCCTTAAAGTGGTGCTGGCTTCTGCCTTACACCTTCCTGCTGGTAAAGCCTGTCTGCTTCCGCATTAGAGTAGCCTATCTGCAGGGTCCACATGGCTCACTGGGTTGGTTAGCTCAAGGGTATTTAAGCCTGTGCAGGGGTCCCCCGGCTCCCTCCCTCCCTCCCTCCCCTCCCTCTCTCTCTTTCTCTCTCCCTCCCCTCCCCCTCCCTCTCCCTCTCTCTCCCTCTCTCTCCCTCTCTCTCTCTCCCTGCGGGCCAGAAGCAACATGTTTAAAGGATCCTGATTAAAACTGCATGAAGAAGATCTACCCGGAGTCGCGTCTTCCTTGCTGGCCAGGGCAGGCACGTACACTTGTGTTCTGTCTTAACACTATAATTGCTACGGTTGGATGTGACCCTCTTTAGCCCATGGTGCTATGGGAAGTGGTAGGACCTTCATGAGGTGGGACCTAGTGGGAGCTCATCTGCCTTCTCTAGTCTTCACATAAATACCCATGGTTTCTATTCTTGATGGTCTGGCATCAATCTCAGTTGCTCTCAGAGAAACTGACCCTTCAGAGTCATGCTTCTGTTTGTACATATGCTGGCACACATGCGAATGCACACGTGTAGCTGTATGTGGAGGCCCCCATTTGGCATCAGAAATGTTTCCTTAATCACTCTACTTTATTCTTTGAGGCAGGGTCTCCCAGTCAACCCAAAAGCTGACTGGTAGGACTAGTTTCAGTACCAGCTTGCTCTGGGGAGCCCCCATCTTGAACTTCTGAGGGAAGAACGCAGCAGGGACATTTTCCTCCTTTTGACTTTCACATATTTTTGTTTTTTTATTCCTAAAATGAGAAAGAACCTATTTTCTTAGGGTAATTAGGATTTACAAGTACAGTGTGAGAGAGCATTCTGTAGGTACTGATCAAAGATTTTATTTTTAAAACTGGGGATTCACAAATGGGTAGCTTTGCCCTCGGAGAGGCCAGTGGTCGCCAGCTATTGGGATAAAGGTAAGACAGTCATCGTATTGATGTTGTGTGTGTGCTTATTTTTCTTGAGTAGTGAGGGGGAAGACAACAGAAGCTGGGTAAGAGTCAACGAGTGGAAAAGTAAAGAGTTTTAGATAGACAACCCTCTATGCAACTATACACCCACTTTCAGGAGAAATGGCCCTCCCAGGTGAGGATAAAGAACACCATTTATCTTGTGACTGCTGTGTGCTTCTGTTTTGCAAAGCAACCTGAGCTGGGAGAAGGCATTGCCCCTCAGGGAAGACCAGCAGCTCTACAAAGGTGCATTCCTGGAGAGGCAGGAACCATGGCCAACCCTCAACTTTGTCTGTGCCCAGACCATCGGTGTGAGTGACTTTTCCGTTTCTTGGACAAGAAACAATGTAAAGAAGAGAGGGTTTAGTTTGGCCCAGAATTTGAGTGTGGTCCATCGCGGTGAAGAGGCCCAGCACCAGCCTCTCGATGCAGCTGGTCCCACTGCACCCACAGTCAGGAAGCAAAGAGCGGTGAATGGCTGAGCTCAGTTCACTTCCTCCTTTTTGTGCAGCTGTGGATAGCAGCCCACAGAACAGCACTGTTCAGACCTAAAAGAGCTGCAAAATCTCACACGGGCACCCCCAGAGACTTGTCTCCAAGGTGATTACAGATCACGTTGACAGTACGAGCTATTACACCATCACGATCCTGCTTCCCCGAGGCGTGTCATTGATCCATCCCAGGAGCCAGGTGTTACGGGGACATCAGGATCCCCTTAAGCAAATAAAGAATGGTCATTTTGCAAAATAACATGGGTGGACTGGCCTGAGGCTTTTTGGGGTAGGCCTATTCAAACTGCTGTGGGCCGAGAAGTCTCCCTAGAACCGAGACATCTGTGGGAAAGGGCTTTGGCAAGTCTGAGCGTATCCAAAGGCCTGCACCCCAAATTATTAAGTGCGAAGGGGGCTAAAGGAGAAGCTGCAACATGACGCTGTGTAATTATTTTATACTGGTGAAATCCCTGCTGAACTGCTGGCCAAGGCTGCCTTGCGTGTCTGAAGTGGGAAAATCCCGTGAGTGTAGAAATACATGGCAAATGGTGATTGTCTCAGCCAGGTGGCCCCTCCCCAAGAGTTCCTGAAGTAGCCGCTTCTTTAGCCAGTCATACGGAGTTTGAGTCTGAGTTTTCCCCTTCGTGGGGAAGAAGCTCCGTGGCCGTTGATGACAGATTTCTCTTGCCACTGCTGGAACACAGTCGGTATTTAAAGACGACTGTAACAGTCAACCCGGCAACACATATTAGTATCTACTCACAAAGGAAGATTTACTCAGTTGTTTAAAACTGATTCCATCCAAACCCAAACGTTTCATTAAATGGAAAATCTGGGGCTGGATAGAGGCTCTGTGCATACACTGCTAGCCACAGAGATGTGAGGTATCTGTGTTCATGTTCCTAGAACCCGTGAGAAGCTAGGCATTGTCCCGTTTCTTCAATGGTGAGATCGGAAGCGGTGAAAGAATCTGCAGAAAAACCCATCTCAAGACAACGGGGAAGGTGTGGCTTGACACCTGAGGTTGGCCTCTGACCTCAGCATGCATGCCGTGAACACCCCTCCCTAATAGAAATAAACGTTTAAAAAAAGAAGAATAAAAGGAACGAAAGAAAGAAAAATCTTGGCCCGAGAGTACAGCCATCTCTGAAGTATCCCGTGCTCACTTAGGAGTCCTTCAGAGGGGGAAACAAGTCCAGGCTGGGATCTGAAGGGTGAAGAGCTACAAAGCGAATTGCCCAAAGCAGATTTCAAATTCTTCGGTGGATTTGCATGCAGGACCTGATTTGACTCCCCAGCTGGGCACTAATGCAAATGGCAGACCCAGATTTTCACTGGGCAGAAGAGGCTGGGGGAGAACTCGCGACCTTCAGGTCATGGGAGACTCACCTTCAGGAAGGGTATCCTGACTTCCCAGGTGGTGTTGAAACATCACCTACATTATTTTGGACATGGTTCTGATTGTCAGATATGTCTCAGGACACTAAAATAGCCATGTAGTTGCCTAGAAATCAAAGGTTCAAGAAAGTGCCGAGGTTTTCTCAGTGCTAAATTGATAGCATCAGAACTGCAGGGATTTGGAGCCGGAAGGATAGTGTGGCTCGTGGAGAGGGGTGAGCAGGGAAAAAGAGGGAGTGTCACATATTGTCTTCACTGAATCATTTCAAAGTGCCTTGAGGAGACTAATTTCCCATGAAATCCTAGCTCAGTTCTGGGTGATAACTCAATCAAAAAAGTACTCACCATGCCAACATGAGTTCAATCCCCAGAACCACATTGAAACCAGGCAAACAGAGATCCCTGGAATTTACTGGCCAGCCAGCCTATCCTAATCACAAAGTCCCAGGTCCGGGGTGGGGGTGGGGGGAAGGAGGAAGGGAAAGGGAGGGAAGGGGAAGGACGGAGGGAGGGAAGGAGAGAAAGGTTATTTTAAAAAAATTTCCAGATTGACAGTAGAGGTTGACCTTTGGCCTCCTTGTGCCTCCTCGGCCTTACATGTGTATAAACACACACACACACACACACACACACACACACACACACACACACACGCACGCACAGCTCTGGGAAAGGAGTAGTATGGTTTTACGGGAACCGGGAACCAGGACAGCTGCTGTCCCTCTAACTGCCCCTTCCTTAGGCAGCCTCTTCCCAGTCTGGAAGGGACACTCCTGCACCTTTTCCTTCAGGAAGGGAAGTCAGGGGGTTCTCACAGCCTGACTCCTGCCTTCCCACATGACCGAACTTCTAGGGCTTTCTAATATTGCTCTCCTTTGCTCAGGGCTCCTCTCAAAAGTGACTTCTATTTCCTGGTCCTAACATTGAACCCAAATAACATGCTTTTGTATATAAGAGTAGAGTCATGGTAGCCTTAAAAAAAAAGTAAAACAAAAACCAAAGATCCACAAAGTAATTTTAAATAACTCAAAACCTACACATTTCACAGCTGTTGAACTGGAATGAAACTGATTAAAATACACTCAGTGACCCTGAGTCCATTCAATATTTTCCTTGGGTCACGACCATTGCCACAAGCAAACAGCTCTGAGTGCCGAGGAGCTCCTTGGCTCCTTGAAGCTAAGAACATGGCCCCAAGGAGGGATTGCAGTGGACATGGCTGGTGGGTGTCTGGGCTCAGACAGCCTGGAGATTGGGATGCTCAAGGTGACCCCTTACTTCTGACTTGAAACAGGAGGTGGTTGCCATGGTTATGGTTCTTTGATGCTGACAGGACAACAAGAAACCAAACCCTGGAAACTTGTCTTTGCCAAAGCATCTCAGCTACGGGGTGTGATGTGCCAAGGCTTTCTCTGTAATGACTCACTCATCAGTCACAGCCAGCCTTCTGAGACAGGCACTATCCTTACACACATCTTCAGTTTACATTTGGGGAAACTGAGGCGATGTGGTGTGTCAACTGTCCAAGGTCATACAGCAAGTGGGGGACATGCAGGGTTTGAGCTCAGGCGCTCTGATTGAGCTTACCTCACCATTCTGCACTGCTGCTCTCCAGTACCAGTCTCAGCGAAGAGCACTAATCAGAAGGAAATTAGAAACGTGGGACCGATGAGCCCAGGGCTGTGTGTGTAATCCCCAATGGACCTAGCACATGGAGTTAGACAACTAAGTCCAAGAAGACATTGTCTGAGTGGACAATGCCTGTTTCTTCCCAAGCTGCTCCATCTCTGATGACAGTTTTACTCCATGCACTGCACTCAGCCGTGGGGCTGAGTTAAATAAGAGCTGTAGCTTGTTCCCCTCGTCCAAGACCTGTGGTCTAAAGATGTGCCATGCCTCTGCTTGAACTCTGCTGACATTCTGAGGCCAAACGATTCGGTACATAAAACTCTGTGTTTGGGTTTATGGTCTCTGCATCAAAATTTTTATTTATTTTAATTTAGTTTAAGTTAAGGGGTATGGCTGTGTTGCCTGCATTTTTGTCTGTGTCCTATGTGTGTGATGTGCCCTCCGAGGCCAGAAGAGCGAGTCGGATCTTCTGGGACTACAGTTAGCAATAGTTGTGAGCTGCCCTGTGGTTCAGGGAATTGAACCATTTATTTATTTATTTATTTATTTATTTATTTATTTATTTATTTATTTATTTATTTATGTGCTGCTCTGAAACTATGTAGCCCAGACTGGCCTCAAATTCATGATGATTCTGTTGCTGGGATTATGGGTGTGTGTCACTATCCCTAGCTCCACCAATTTTAAAACCCTTCTCTTGGCTTCCCAAGAGGCTGCCTGTTACGAGCGCTTTCCTGCCAGCCTGGTCCCACAGTTGCACCAGCCTCAAATAATTATATCTGTATTAATTATAAAACTGTTGGCTAGTTCCTAGCGTTTCTTATTGGCTAGCTCTGTCTTAACTATTAACATATTTTTTTCTATTAATCTAAGTGTTTCCACCTGTTCTTATCTTACCAGAGAGAGGGTTCAGACCTCTTCTTTAATGTCCTACATCTTGACTCCTCTACTACCTCTCCCAGAATCCTCCTAGTCCCACCCATCTTGCCTTCCTATAGGCCAACAGGGCTTTATTCATTAACCAATGAGAGAAACGTATTTACAAAATGACATTTTTCATCAGCTGCCTTGTTCATTCCCAAAGGAGAGGGAGAAGGAAATACAAATTACAGAACAATGAAAAGTGTTTCACCAACATGGAAGAAATAATTGCAAAAGACATTTTGATGCTGGTTTTCATTCCAGCAGACATGGAATGTATCTCTGCTTTTTCTGGGCTTACACTGACCAGTTCTGAATGGAAAGGCAATCGTCTTTTGAGTTAGTGTTAGACAAAGATGTGAAGGTGTATCTGATAAGGTGATTAACTGGGTTTGTGCGTAAAAGAAGCACTCTTTTTGTCAGTAGAAAACTACTTTCTTTCCATTCCAGTTATGTCAGTATGAATTAAACAGTGGCCCACAGACCTGCAAATCACCTCCATGCATCAAGCTCTCTCTTCTTTTACTCCAGGCTGGGCTATTTCTGCCTCCCACTTTCTTCTTAGGCCATTTCCTCTCTGCCTTTCATTTGCTGTGAGAAATCCTCAAGCCACACATAGCACAGCTGAGAACGTCTCCGCTCACGTCATGATGTGATGTCATGCTGCTGTTTTTGTCTAAGAACATGCAACCCAAACCCTGTAGCCAACAACCTTGTGGTGACGGCCACCAGTTCACGTTAGTGCTACTGTCTACACAATTGCCTAGAGTGACAGTTCTCAGCCTGTGAGTCATGGTCCACTGGGTTTCCCGAATATCAGATATTAACACCGAGATTTCTAACAGTAGCAAACTTAGTAAGAAGTAGCAACAAAATAATTTTATGGTGAGGGCCACCACGACATGAGGAACTGTATTAGAGGTCACAGCATTAAGAAGGTTGAGAACCCGTGGCTGAGAGCCATGTAAGGATGACTTGGTCTCCAACAAGGGCTGTGAGCTTCTTGGGCTCCTTTTAAAGAGTGTCAGTAGCTGACAGCAATTTGAGGGCTTTTGTTCACTTGGATGCTCTGAACTGATGGAGATCACGGTCCTGGGGTGTTTCTGACATGGAGAGGGGTTTATGCTGTGTCATATGCTATCTAGCAGCAAATCACTTCACAGTACTGGTGTATTTTCCCCTGGGATTCAGTCCTGTGTCATATTCTTGAAGAAGGATCCATCTATCCTGCAGCTAGCATGAGCCGGTTGATCTAAATCACTTGTCACTTTTAGGAACTTTTTCTCCCTTCCTTCCTTCCTTCCTTCCTTCCTTCCTTCCTTCCTTCCTTCCTTCCTTCCTTCCTTCCTTCCTTCCTCCATCCCTCCCACTTTCTGTCCCTCCCTCCCTGCCTCCCTCTATCCTTCCTTCCTCCCTTCCTCCCTTCCTTCTTTTTTTTTCTTGATATAGTATCTTACTTATATCTAGACTGGCCTCAAACTTTTGATTATTCTCTCCCAGCCTCCCAAGTACTAGGATTTTAGGATGGGCCACTATGCCCGGCTGAAGCACATTTCCTCCCACTTTTCTGTGTGTGTGTTTGTGGTCTATGTGTGTGTACTTGTTCAAATGTATATGCTCAGGTGCACGTGCCTGTGCATGTGGGGCTGAATACCAGAGGTCGATGCTGTGTATCTTTCTCAGTTATTATTTTGTTACTTGTGTGTATATGTGTGTGTGTGTGTACACGGATGCAGGCTGGTGCATGACGACATGCATACGTGTGTGGAGGCCAGAGGTCAGCATCAGGTGTCTCCTTTGTTCTCTGCCTCATTTTTTCTGAGACAGGGTCTCTCATTGAACTTGGGGCTCACCGATTCAGTTAGACTGGCTGGCCAGTGAACCCATGGCTCCACCTCTGCTTCGGAAGCACTTGGGTTCCCAACTTGGGTGCCAGCGCTCTACAGGGATGCTGGGCATTTGAACTCAGGTCCTCATGCTCACGTCTCAAGCGCTCATACTTACTGAGCCAGTTTGCTTGCCCCAAAGCAAACAATGGTATTTTAGGAAATTTGTACATTTCCCAATGGTCCTGTTTCAGAGTGTTTCAATGATATTCCAAACCTCCTTCTTTCTCCTCAAACATCACCTCACCCCCATCTCCATCCCCAGGCAAATGTCTCTGATTGTCTCGACTAGGATTTCAATATAAATGGAGCCCTGCATCAGTGCCTCGATGCTGACTTCTTTTAACCTAACGCATGCTGTCTTTGAGTTCACTCCCATTACTGCAGGTGTTGATGACTTGTCTACTTTTTATTGCTAAATAGCACCCCACTGTGTAGCTATTCTGTGTTCCACTTGTGACCTTACCAATTGATGGACATGTGGACTAGTTTGCTGGGGCAAAAAATGAGGGTCATTTTGCTCCCAAAGAGACCCATGGATCACATGTTCTCTGATATGGCATCTGGGATGGTTTAGACCTGATCCTCAATGTGATACAGCCTAGAATTGCCTGGTTAGTCCCATGACGTTGGGTTGATGTACTTATTCTCTCTCTGCTCCTGGATGTGATGTGACTAGCTGTTTTGAGTTTCAAGAAAGAGCCTTAGCTTTCTCTCGGTCATGGACTATAACCTTGGATTGCGAACTACAATAAATCTATTTCCCCAAACTTGCTTTTTGTCAGGGTATTTTATTACAGTAGTGAAAGTCAAACTAGAACACGGGCTCATGACCAAAGTTCTGCCTGAATCATCAGAAGAGTCCTGGAGGGCATTACTAAGGGAGTTTGCAGAGAGAATGGTCCCTTGTTTAGAGAAGGGAGGCAGAGTTTCTTTAGTGGTTTTTAACTACTGGAGATTTCCCCTTCTGGTGATGGTGAAGGCCTTTTTAATAAACAAAACATATATATATATATATATATATATGCAGTGAGTGTAATATTCTCAGCTGTGCATGGGTGCACATGCATTTGTGCACATATGCATGGGGTCTAGAGGTTGACACCAGAGCCTTCCTTGATCATTTTCCACCTTATTCATTAAGGTGAGGTCTCTCAGTTGAACTCAGAGCTTGCTGAGATAGCTATTATAGGCAGTCATTTTGTCCAGGGGTTCCTCTATCCTCCATCTTCCAAGTACAGGAATTACAGGTAGTCTGCCACCTGGCATTTATGTGAGTTCTTGGGATCTAAACTCTGGTGCCTCATCTGGTGCATGTGTTATATACCCATTGGGCCATCTCTCCAGCCCATTAGTACTGATAGCATGGACACTGATCCAAAGATAGAGCTTTGAATGCCAATATCATAGACAATCTAGATGAAAGATCTGCCCATCAACCCTCATGCCTTTTAGAGCATCGAAGATGATGCTGTTAGCTCTGTATCTGTATCTACAGACAGGCAGTAGTGCTGGAATTCTCATCTCTGATGACAGGCAGATGGCTGTTAGGCATCTTGCTACGAGCACCTGTATCTAGGTCCAGTTCGTAAATGGCACTGTCTTCCACTTAGCAACATAACTTTTTTAGGACATTCACTCTTGATGCTCCTGGGTAGGAGCAAACTTCTTCAGGAAGGGAGGGGGCACCAGTGATGAGATGGGCTTGTTGATGATAGCAGTAGGGTCAGAATCTTGGGCCTGTGTGGCTCTTGCTACTTAGAGTGCTCTTGGGGGGGGGGGTGTCCAGCAGCATCAACATCACGTAGAGCTTGTCTGACATGCAGTCACACTGAGGAGGGAAGTCAGTGCTAGAGTACTTGCCCAGCAGGCACAAGGCCCTGGGTTAGCATGACCGGGGGCAGCAGGATAGAGTCTACCTGGAGACTTCCGTAAGCACACAGCAGATTTTCTGCCCACGGATATCACCGTACTAAAACACAGGTGGTTCCTAAACTGTCATCAAGGAAGCAAAGATCTGGACATATAACTCAGCTGCCAGAGTGCTTGCCTTGAACGCCTGAAGTCCAGGATTCTATCCCTAGCACGGCGTAACCCAAGGATAGTGGTCATGCCTGCAATCCCAGCACTTGGGTGAAGGGAACAGGAAAATCAGAAGTTCAAGGTTATCTTTTGTGGTGAAATATTGTTTGTGATCTCTTAAAGCCACTGAAGGGTCAGAATGCAAAGCCAGCCACACTTGTTAGTCATAGAAGCTGGGCAGTGGTGACACACACCTGTAATCCCAGACCTCAGGATATTGTTTATTATCTATTAAAGCCACTAAAGACCAGAAAAGCAAAGCAGCCAGTCAGTAGCTCTTACCTCTACCTCAGATTGAAAGGATCCTGCCCCACGAATCTCAGGCTACAATCCTGTGAGCTCCTGTCTCTCCCGCCTTATATTCCTCTCCCCACCCAGCCGTTCACTCCTGTCTCCACCTCCCTAGTGCTGAGATGAGCTCTGGTTCTCTTCTAGACTTGATTGTGTAGCCCAGGGTGGCCTTGAACTCACAGCGATCCATCCACCTCTGTCTCCTGAGTCCTGGGATTAAAGGTGTGTGCCACCACTGCCCATCTTTCTATGGCATCCTAGTGTGGCTGGAGGCCAGCCTGGGCTACATGAGACCATGTCTAAACAAAACAAACAAAAGTCTCTCTCTCTCTCTCTCTCTCTCTCTCTCTCTCTCTCTCTCTCTCTCTCTCTCTCTCTCTCTCTCTCTCTCCCTCCCTCCCTCCCTCCCCCCCCTCTCTCTCTGATCCTTCAGGTGACTAACAAGCACTTTCAGGCTGGTATAGCTGTGGACTGGTTTTGTGCTTGAGGAGGAGGCCTCAGCAAACGCTGAGCCACACATTCATTCAGGCTCTGCCCAGTAATTCTAGGACAGAGAACCACAGTGTGTCCACAGGACAGGTGACAGCATTCCCTTTAGCTTTCTTTTTAGATTAGGGTGGTTGGGCAGGAAAGCGGGCCTGAGTAGATAAACTGTTGTGCAATTTGCAAGGGCAGGTCACCTGTTCAATTGCCCTTTAAGACTGGCACCTTTATGGCAAGTTGATTGATGGCTTCAGAGGTTCGGATGGAGTGTGCCGACTTTCCATACGATTGTGGGTCTGCCTGGCCTCATTCTGCAGTCCACGTCTGTTTAGACATGCGGCATGACTATCTGTGAGTACACACAGTGCAGATAAACCACTGCCACTCCTGATGCTGGAGCCTCCTTTGTAGCATGGTGAACAAATCGATGAGGGGAGTGCCAATCCTTAGCCCACAGAAGCATCACCTGGAGCCCTGGACTCCTGTTTGGAAGCCCCGCCCCCCCCAAAGCTTTTGATTTACTTTATGGGATCCCAACCGATAATCTGCATGGCTAGGAATCCCCAGATGATTCAAATTGAGAACGATCAGAGATTGTAGTTTCGAAGGCACTGTAACTTTGAACTGTAGCATCCCCAGAAACTGCCTCTTAAACTTTACTTGATGATGTAGTTTAGAGCATTCCAGCCCAGGGATACCCAGGTCAATGTGAAGAGAGGAACAATCTAACATACTGCGAGATTGGTTTTAAACTCCTGTGCTGTGCTGTGTTTCGAACCTACAGTCCCAAGGGCTGCAAAGCCACGCCATTTACCTTCTTTCTCATGCTCCGAGCCTCTGCCTGTTGTGATGGTAAATAGCCAGTGGTGGTGATTATAACGTATGATCTGCCATTTGTTTTTATGAGACAAGATCTCATGCAACCTAGGCTGCCTTCAAACTTGCTGTTAGCTGAAGTTGACACTGAGCTCCATCACAGCCTGGTGTTGTTTGAGTCTGAAATCTCAGTTGCCCTCTGGTTGGTGACCCCACCAGTACGGCAGAGATATTGAGCACACAGGCTGTATGGTGACTGCCCAGGCTTCTGAAGTCCTGGGCTCGGCCATACCCTCATACCCATGTCTCCACTACCTTGCAGGTGCCGACCCCACCAGGATTACTTAATCTCTGCTATCACTCTAGCGCTTAGTGACCTGGTACATCTTTGGTACATCTGATTGAAGTCCCTTTGGACGGATTTTTCTACCTGTGGCAGCAGCTCAGAGTAGCCATCTGCTGTGACCTTCCTGGGGCCTCTTGTCTAAAGCTTGCTTGCAGACTCCTGGGTTATGGCAGCTTCCTGCCAAGAGAAACTGGGACTGCACTTTATTCCATAATTGAGTAGACAGGATTTACATCATCAGAGTACCTTGCCTGTCTGACTCCATTTCATATTATTAAAAACAGAGACTTGGAACTTTATTTTTTTATATAAAAAATTTATTGAGATGATGTAATTATAGGCTTTTCTTTAAAAATTATTTGCAACTCACTGGCCCTGAGAAAAGGCATTTTTTTTTTTGTTTCGTATTTTTTTTTCTTTTTTTTTTTGTTACATTCATTTGATTCAGTCCCTTATAAACCCCACACCTCATAAACAAGAGATTAGAAACTAAACAACAACAAAAATTCATTCTAGATTCATCTGGCTTGCAGGTGGGTGCAGTTGCAAAGAGATATCTTCAGGAAGAATGTTCACTTGCGCGAGGGGGAGAGGCAGGGAGTTTGCAATTGTTTAGTGTTGATGCGGATGGGACCCAAGAGTACCGGGTTAGTTCCCTGTGCGTTGGTGCTGGGCAGGGTTCCTGGCTGGTCCTCTGTGCTCCTGCCCCACTGGCCTCCTTGTGTCACTCCATTTAGGTTTCTGTTCAGAAGAGGAGCAGGCTGAGCTCCGGCTAGCACCGGATGCCTGGGCAGTGAAAGCCGCCCTTTGCATCTTTAGTTTCCTTGCTGGGGATGGGTCCAGGGGGGTTTGAACCAGTATACTTACTAACTGTATTCTAAGCACTTAGGTTGGAGCCCGATTCTAAGTCTGTCCATGTCACGCTGTCTGTTCCCAGGGTAAGTGACACGACCTCTCTCAGGTTCCCTTCTGCCAACAACAGTGGATGTGCCAAAATGTGTTCATGTTGGATCCTGGACAGTGTGAGGAAGCATAGCGGCCACTCAATCCTCTCCTAGTCATCTAGATGTCAGCTGAAGTGGCATTCTTATCTGGACAAGGTGTTAGTGTGAAAAGATGCTGAATCAGAGGGTTCTGAAAGCAGTCGGAAAGGAGAAAACCCCACCAGCCTGCAGACTGTTTTGTTTTTTCTTAAGAGGACCCTTCTCAAAAAAGCGGGGAGGGGGGTTAAGGAACATGAGTGACACTGCCTTCAATAGTCACCAAGTTGCTTTGGCTCAAGAAGATCTGAGAGGGGTTACTGTCAACATCTCACCAGCTACTACTGTTTTTCTTCTGATGGAGACCTGAACACAGCCTGGCCAAGGGCACAGGACAGAGAATCCCAGGACCTACGTGACAATGCCCGCCTTTCACACAGCAATGTTCTCCTGCAAATTCCTTTCCTCACCTAACCCAGAGGAAGAAAGGCCACCAGCTCATCTGACACATGAAATTTTAGTTTGGTTTCCATCACCCTCCTGAACTTACTGTTGAGCTAGAAGATCACAGTGGATGGGAAACAAAACAAAACAGAAAAACAAACAAAGAAACCAAACAAAAAAGCCAAAAACCAAAGAGCCTCTGTAGCGGTGTTCTCTCCAAGGTGTGAGGGACTAGATGTGCACCCTGAGAGCCCTGAACTCTGGTGACAACACTAGCCAGGTCTTCTCTCCAAAAACAAGCCAGGACTTCTGCGGTTAAGACAACCGAAGTGCGATCATTAGTGTAAATACCGGGCAGGAAATACAGACCACACTGCCGTGAGCATTTCTAATGGAAGTGGCTGAAGCTGTCATGCCAAGCCTTACACACTTCCATACGCTTTTAATCCAGGGCTCCTCAGGGAACAAAGGAATTTCCTTCCATAGTTCATCTGGAAGGTTCTTTGGACAGATAGAGACTGGGTTCCACACGTGGGCAAAGTGGCCAGAATGAAGTTTCTTACTCTCTCATTTCAGTCATACACAGGACCTCCGTCAAAACAAAAACCAAAACCTTCCCCCCTTTCTCTCTAGCTCAGCCCATCGGCTTATACAACCTAAGAATTTGGCTTAATCTCCCCACCTGAGATAGGTACCAGCCACTTCAGAGGCCAAGGGAAAAAAGTATACCCTGCTTCAAGAAACACAGCATGTGCCTCTCTTATCACTACCCACAAATACTAAGCCCAAACCTCTCACCCAGAAGGTCACTGGCCCCTTTGAAGGCTGATGGGGGGAGGCACTCGGGAGTCACAGCGAGGCTACAGCAGCCCAATCTACTCAATTCCAGTGTCTGTGAGCCACAGTCATGGCCACATCTGTGAGCAGATGTCTGGTGAGTAAGGCCTAGAGAGAAGTGTCTGCCTGCTCCGAGCCTCCATGCACCCTACGTAGATAGAACAGCTGGAGGGCAGCTCTGCTCTGTGTACTGCTTCTGGTTGAGCACACACATACCCAGGAGGGCTGGGAAATGCTCATTTGATGGTGTGGAAGAGACAAGGGCAATACAAGGGGTGGCTTATAAGGCAGGCCTCATCATCTGGGATTAAAAACGCTGTAGTTCAAAGAGTCTCTTTAGATGGCTAAAAAGGAGGAAGGAGGAATCTGGGCATGATGGTGCACACCTTTAGTCCCAGAACTTGGGAGGCAGAGGCAGACAGATCTCTAAGTTCAAAGCCAGCCCAGTCTATAAAGCAACTTCAAGGACAGTCAGGACTACACACCGAAACCATGTCTTAAAAGACCAAAAACAAAACAAAACAAAAAAACCCCACCCCACCCCCACTAAAACAGCTGTCTGTCTAAATATCTCTGCTATCAAAAGTCCTAAGGCATAGCATTACCCTCATCTTGGAAGATACTATGGACCTTATGCCGAGGTGGAAAAAGTCACAAATATGTCCTCTTGAAATACAGCAATGACAGGAGAAATGAATGCATCTGAGGAATTTCCTGTCTGTGCTGCTTGTGCAAAGACGGGCTATGCCCGAGTCTGCACTCCAGGATCCTCCCTTATATGTGTTCTGTGTTCAGTGAGGACCAGCAAGGAAAAACAGCAGAAGGTTGGGCCTCGGAGTGGGGGTGGCAGCGACCCCACAAGGGGAAGATGTCTCGGGAATGAAATTGACAGCTTTGCTTTTTCACACGCTTCGGCAATCTGCTCCTCACTGCAGAGTAGCTCTGCCTAGTTCCTGGAGCACTAGGCCTGTGTGAGCGTCTTGTATTTTCCCACCTTGCAGCGTTTCCAGGATAATCCCAAGCTGCCAGGGCCATTCCACATCATTTGCCCAGCCTCTGGCCCTGTCTTATGACTGGACCTCCCACGGATGTTTCTGGAATACAGCAGCATTTGTGAGGTGTTTGGCCTCCCTCAGATGGGTGCCCAAGGCGTCTGGCTGTGTGCTGATGGCCGCAGAAGAGCTGGGCCAATGTTTAGGTGCTAGTGAGGCCAGGTCTGTTACAAGGCATGTGACACGGGACAACGGCAGAGAAGGCAGAAGGAGGGATAGGATGAGTGAGAGAAGGGGGCGGGAGGGAGACGGACAGAACTCTTTAATGTTTTGAAAGTATCTTTTTCTTCTCATCCAAGACCCTACTACAACAGGACAGCCTGATCCGTGTGGCAGGAAAACGAGGGGCCTGATCCCTTCTGCAAGTCTCTTTCCTGACCAGCTGAGCTGGCCATACTTCAGGAGATTTGCAAAAAAAAAAAAAAAAAAAAAAAAAAATAATATATATAATAGATATACTTCCATGGGAAAACAACATGTGATGTCTTCCCCTGTATGAATGATGAATAGTCAAACTGCATGTTCTTAGGAACAAAAAACAAACCAAAAAAAAAAAACAAAACACAAAAACCAAAACAAAACCAGAAACACCATGAGACTAACAACAGGTGCAGGGTGAGGGTGAAGCGTTAGAGACGAGAGGTCCAAAGGAGAAGCAAATGTGACATGCGAGTCTCAGGCCTGTGCCCTCTGCCAGCATTCCAGCCCCGCCACCGTTGCTGGGTGGTTTGTCTAAGGTGCTCTGGGTCCCTCTCGGTCTTTGCGAAGTGTTCCCGCCACTCTCGGGCCTCTTCCTTCTTAGCCATCCCCAGCTCGCCTGCTCTATCACGCCTCCGGCGGTCCCTGTGGGCAGCTTTCCTCTCTCCAGCCCGTGAGGCTGTGGTGGGTCCCCTTAGCATTCGTCCTCTTGGTACGCTTGTTCATCCAGCTCCTGAGACTCGAGGTGTTCCAGACGGTCTGTCCGGCCACTCATGATTTCATCTGGGGTTTTCATGAACCTTTGGAGCAGGAAATAAAGGCGTCAGAAGAGTCTATTCCCAAAGATGCCACTCCAACTCTCTGACAGCAACACGCACGAAGGCGGGAACCCACTGAACCTAGACACTGGCGCTACCTTCACACAGATTAGGGAAAGGTCCCTTTCTTACCCATCTGAAAGGTGACAAAATGACCATGACACGTTGAGGGACCTATGAGAAGACAGTGCCTTTTGGTGCTGGGGTGCCTTATGGCTGGCCTGTATAACAGAACCTGGGTATTTCTCACTTGTCTGTTTTTTAGTTTTAAGGATCGTGTATGTGGTGTATGCATACACGTGTGGGTGAAGCCCCTCTATGCAGGGGATCAAGAGGACATCAGGTATGCCATCCTGTCAATTTCTGACTTAGTCCTATGAGACAGTACCTGGAGCTAGAGTGGGGGTCAGCAAGCCCGGTGACCCACCTGTCTCCGCTCTCCACAGAGCTGGAGGTACAGCTGTGTGCACAGGCTCATCTGGCTTCATCTGTGAATGCTGGAGATTTGAACTCAGGCCCTCATGCTTGTACAGCAAGCATTCTTTCCTAATGGAGCCTTCTCTTCAACGCAAGTTAGACTTTTACAAAGGCCCACCAGAGTCCTACATCTGCTTCTGTTCCAGTCTGAGGACTCAGGGAAAAGTATCCAAAACTTGACTTTAACAAGAGGAATCCTTTGTTCCACATCTATCTGAACTGTCAGTAATGACTTCCCTTTAGCATGTCCCCTTCCGTTGTAGCTGGAGTGTACAGCAAGCCGCACATTCTTGGTTCCTGTGTGTCATTTGGAACAGCGCTGGGGGCCGTGTTCTAACTATGGCTTGCACAGTGCAGGAGGAATCTTGGTTGCTAATGTCCCGTCTTTCCCTGGGAGGGGGGGGGGCTCCACGGTGCCTGCATTTTCCCCTTCCCTATGCTCTGCCCTGTACCTATGAACTATCTCAAAAACACGTTTCCTCTCATCTTTGACCCATCTGCCATTGTGAAGCTCCGGAAACACTTATTTTCTCTGTGTTCCCTTCCGTTAACTCACCAATCCTGCCTGCTGGTCCTGACAGAAACCATGGCCCGTGCCCTTTTGCAAATGTCAACATTGTTTTGATCTGGAACCTTCTGGACCCCTTCCAGGGGTGCTTACCGGCACCAGGCCACACTGCAGTCTACATACACATCCTGAAGCATACGTACCTTCCACACCCAGCTTCAGTGGGTTACACCGGGAGTCAAGCACTAATAAGCCGTCCTTTCGTGCAGCTTGGCTTCCTCTCCAATAGCACACATGCTTTCTCGTGCTCAGAGCCCCTCACTATTAGACGACCTTCCGAGTCTACTGACATCCCTTTCTGCTCGAGACTGCTAGGCTCCCTGGGTAGTGCACATCACAGAGGCTACTGTCTCCTACTTTCATCTTCTTGCTAAAATTCCTCCCTCAACATCTGAAGCTGCCAACTTTATAGTTACACTGGATTCAGAACTGCCCTTCCATCAGGCTACTTCGATACTCTATACCAAGTCAGTCAATAAACATTTACTGAAACCCTCCCTAATGTATACACAAAGTTAAGTAAGTCAGAAGGCTCGCCTTCTAGGAGTTATGGTTTAGTTGTGGCGAGGAAGGCTTCACACACTATTTTTTTAAGATTAATTTTTAATTTTAGATGCAAATGGTGTTTTGCTTGCATGTACGTCTGCGCGAGGTTGTCAGATCCCCTGGAATTGGAGTCACAGAATGTTGTGAGCCACCATGTGGGTGCTGGGAACTGAACTCAGGTCCTCTGGAAGAACAGCCAGTGCTCTTAACCACTGAGCCATCTCCCCAGCTCCCACATGCATTGTTATACTATACTATTCACAATTATTTTCATATATGTATATGTCCTGTCTGAGTTTCTATGTGCCATGATCATGCAGGAGCCTGAAGAGGCGGGAAAGGGGCGTCAGATACCCCGGCACCAGAGTTATAAGTGGTTGTGAGCCATCATGTGGGTGTTGGGAGCAGAACCTGGGGCTTTTGCAAAAGCAGCACTCACTCTTAACTGCTGAGCCATCTTTCCAGCCACATACATACTATTAAAAGTGGACATTATGGTGTGCTGGAGGAAAAAGGGAACTCAGGAGATGTCTGTCTGCTTGAGCAGCTTCAGGGGAGCTGTAACAAACATTCCACTAGAGGCAGCCTTGAAGGCGTGTGCATGTGAAAAATTAAGCGGACATACATGCCTGGCGGAGGAACTGGAATGCTACTCCCTTCTGTCATAGACCTCATGAATGCGTCTGTCACAAACTTCAACCTGAGGCAGGTTGCCTACCAACCCTGGAAACTGCAGCTGCCAGGCTTCAGGCCCGTAACACACAAGTGGACAGGGACCCTGCTGCAGAGCCAGGAGACCCAGCAGCTCAGGAAGGATCAGAGATGACTCAAGCGTCAAGATTACTTAAAGCAGTGGTGGCGAACTGATGAGAACAGAATCTCTGGGTGGGATTCCTCAGCCGAGGTGCCGGCCTTGCAGAAACCATGTCTGGAGTACTAATATGCCATCAGTGGGCGCACCGTACAAGACTCTCTGAGGTTCCAGGACGGTATCATAGCTGCATCTAAGACTACCAACTGAGGTTGACAAACAGAGCTGAGGGTAGTGGGGTCCAGTCATCCAGGGTAAAAGGACGGGGAGCTGAAAATTGGGGGCGAAGGACGAAGGAGAGGCGTGAACCGAGCTGGAGCAGGGAGGGCTCGTCTGTGTCCTCTCCTGTCTATCGCGTGTCTTCGCCAGCCTCTTCGGCTCCTTTTGAGGAGCCACGCGACTGTTACCGTTCCTACATCGCCACTCCACCTCAGTGCTAGCGTCTGGCTTACTTCTTTCATTCCCGTCGGTACAGCTGCTCTCACTGACATTTTCCCACCTGTACACGGATGATTCTAAGCCCACAACTCTAGCCCAAGTGCCGCTCTTTTGGTCCTATTTGTCAAAACCTGTAACCCAGAGGCCCTACCTGCCAATCCTGCTTCCTCCGCCACATCAGCGAACGATGGTGTCAGGTTTCCACCCTCAATGGCCTTTGGACCCTTCCTTCTATTCTACAGTCTCCATGGTAACTGAAACAGCTGGAAACCATTAGCTAGGGGGAATTGGAAACCAGGGAGGGCTGCCTACATCAGTGGCTTTCACACTTCTCTAACCTGCATGCGTTTGTAAGACAGACAATTCGAGGGCTCAGTTGGTGAAGCGCCTGTCATTCAAGCATGAGTTCGGTCCCCACCCACACAGAAGGGGACACACAGGTATATATGCTTAGTAATCCCAGCTGCGGGGAGGTGAGGACAGGCAGATCCCCAGAGGTCCTTAGCAAGCCCCAAGCCAGAGAGGCCTCATCTCAAAGATCAAGGAGGATAGGGCCTGAGACATGACATCAGAGGCTGACCTCTGACCTCCACATGCATGTGCGTACATACGAATATATACACATAAACAAAATCGTTATGAGGTTATGAGTTAATGGTCATTCTTCTTGACAAGCTATAATTTGGTATTTCCAACTCCACCATGTTGATTCTCCATTTCATGAAAAGAAAAAAAAAAGGCTGTTGCTGACCAGTGACACCCACACACTGGGTCATGACCTGAAGCTTGACAAAGCAGCTTCCAGGTTTGGTGACCTGGAAGTACCAGTTTAATCTTCATTGTCTGGTAACGCTATTTGGTCCCTGTGTTATTTTAAAGGTGAGTCAGAATTCACTTAGCTTCGGCTTTCATACAGGATAGACTTAAGCAAAAGGAATGATTTTTTTTTAAACCTTAAATCCTAACATACCTGCAATGCTTCCGATCGACAGTATCTGCAATAGCAGCTCTGGGTCTCATTAAGCATGTCAGAGTTCTCAGCCGCCTCCCTCCTCCCTCTCATGTCAAGAAAATCACATCGTCCCAGAAGGCGAGGGAGAGAGGAAGTGCTACCTGAACAAAAGCCTTTGTCCGGGCTCCTTCCTGATAATGTTTAGTTTGTAGTAATGGCGCAGCGCTCTGGACATTTTCTCATAGGTCATGTTTGTTCTGTTCTGTTTGTTCAAAGGAGGAAGGGAGAGAGAGGGGGAAAAAAGCACAAAGACACAATGAAATGAAATGAACCACAGAAAAGGCAGCAGGCAGCTGAGTCGCTCCTCACGGCCTTGCCAGCCTGGGAACTGGGGAACGTCTCCTGCCTTCTGCTGCCCGCCCTCACAGCCACCCTGGCCAAGGGCCCCTCCTAAACTGACCGTCCTAGTTCAGTGCTAACCAACCCAGCACATCCCGCTGTAACTACCCTCATTTCCTCCTCCTGAGACGGCTCCTGGCTTCCTCTACCTTGGGTGGGGGAGAGGCCGTCCATCCTTCCTGTCCCATGTCACCTACAATCCTTCCTTCCTTTCTTTCTTTCTCTCTTTCTCTTTCTCTTTCTTTCTTTCTTTCTTTCTTTCTTTCTTTCTTTCTTTCTTTCTTCCTTCCTCTCTCTCTCTCTCTCTCTCTCTCTCTCTCTCTCTCTCTCTCTCTCTCTCTCTCTGTGTGACAATGACTTTTTCACACTTGTCTCTGGTTGTCATTGTTTTTTGGGCAATGCACAGAAGGTCCCCCAGTGACTCATGTTCTTAAATGTCTGTTTATGGGTCCCCAACATATTTGTCCATGGCCCTTAGCTGGTCTTCCTCAGCCAGGAAAGGGCTCAGGATGCCTTCTTAGGAGGCTTGAGGCTCAGCTGTGCCTCACTACCCCGCCCTTACTCCCCCTTCCTGTCAACCTGCCCCCCCCCCCAGCTTGGTCCTACTTCTTATGTGTCAACTGGCCTGGCTACCGATATCTCCTTTTCATGTCGCACATTTAGACGTCTTCCCCACTATAGAGGACTATGTTTTGAATTCCACTTCCTCTCCCTACTTTGGAAAACCATGGGGGCAGACTTTTTGCACCTCTTGCTCGTAAAGGACGTGTTTTATAATCAGAACACGTTTTCCATGCAGAAATGGACTTTTATGAAACAGGGAATTTCCAACTGATGGGGACAGAAGTGACACTTCCCAAAGGTTGCCTGTGAGTCATACAGCTCTCACTACTTCCCTATTCCCCAGTACCTAAGGACAATAGGGGTGGCAGGTCCAGGTCAAGGGGAGTGGCTGGGGGAAGGGGCGGGGGCGACTGCACTTTAATCAGTCTACTGAACTGAACCCTGCTGAGTTAATGGACCCTGGACAGAGGCAACACATGGAAAAAGGCATTTTTAATCATTTCCTTCCTTCACAACTACCTAATTGTTTGTCTAGTGAGGGATAAACCAAATAATCATGGGCAGGCTTGGGAGGCAGAAGACAGTCATCCCCCAACTCGGGGACGAAGACTGTTTTGGCACCAGCTTTCCCAACAAACATTTGGCCTTTTTACCTTATGGTTTCCCCACAGGCGAGCCAGTCCGTTGGGATCCACTATCCGGAATATTTTGGATTCCTTGTCTTCCCATCGGATGAAGTTTTCGTACCGGCTGTCAGAGAGCAACTGATAGACGTAATCCCAAAGCAGTCTACAGTCTACAGAGGAAAAGAGAGAGTGCTGTTGACAATGACTTTTGTGGAGGCAGTCACAACATTCAGAAAGAGGGCTTGTAACCTCAGCTTGGGCCTGGTTTTGACCGACTGTCTTATTTCCTTATTTCACAGATGAAACAGAGAGAGCTCCCCTTGACCTCTGACCCAGGGAGGCCCAGTACTGACTGAGGCCACGGCCTCTGTATGAGGACCAAGGAGGAGGAAAAGGCTTGTTCAAAGTCACAACAGCGTGAAGCTGAACCAGCCCATCTGAAGGATGAGGCACCAGGCTGTACCTGCAAACGAATAAACAGGCTTTGATGGCGGGCTACAAAATGGTTAGACGGACAAATGGTGGGAAGAGGGTTAGGCGCCTGTCTGTCCGTCCGTCCGTCTGTCTGTGGAGGCCAAAGGTTGACGCGAGTGTGTTCCTCAATCGCTCTCCATCTAATTACTTTTCACACGTTTCCTGTGGGAGTGTGTGGCATACATTTACACACTAGGAAGCAAGCAGGCACTGGGCATCCTCCCCTGTCATCATCCACCCAGGGTCTCACTGAACCTGTAGCTCACCGTTTTGGCTAGAATGGCTGACCAGCAAGCCCTTAGGCTCTGTTAATACCCACTGTCTTCCCCAAATTCAGGGGCTACAGCCATGCATGACTATGTCTGACTTTTACACGGTACTAGGGATTCAAACTCAGGTCTTCTAGTTTGCACAGCAAACATGTGTTCCACTGAGCTCCCTCTTCAGCCCCTTTACTGTTGTCCGTTCGTTCGTTCGTTATTCATTCATTCATTCATTCATTCATTCATTCATTCATTCATTCATTCACTTATTTATTTCGGAGACAAGTTCTCTAACTGAACAGGAACCTAGGCTGGCTGGTCCTCAAGCCTGTGTCTCCCCAGAGCTGGGTTTACAGATATGCACTTTCACATCTGGTTTCTTATGAGAGTCCCGGGAGGGGGGGGCACCATGCTTACATGGCAGACACTTTACCGATTGACCCATTCCCTGAGACTAGAAAGAAAATCCTGAAGTTCTAATGAGAACAGTATGATAAAAAGTTAAAAGGGCCGGAGTTTAAAGACTATTTTTGTAGTTGGTAGGAGATGCTGAATGGCTAGAGGAAGACAGGAGCTAAAAAGAAAGCAATAAATGAAAAACGATGGGAAATTAGAAATTATGTGGCTTGGTGATGCTGCCTATGGGGACTGTGGCTAGCATTTTAAAAAGAAATAAAAATATTCTCATTAAATCATCCTTTGGAGGCCTTTCAAGTTGCTTTATCATAATGGAATCACGGCTGAAAGGATCTTGGTGCAAGAAAATCATTTCTCATGTGCGGGACTGGTACCCGGTTATGTGGTCAGGCAGCAAGCATCCATCAGATGATTTAGTGTGACCCTACACTGTGCTCAGCCCAGGGTTTTGGCTGTGGATCCCTGGCTTTCTGAGTCTATGCTATAAAGGTCCCTGGTCTGTTCTCCAGCTCAGCACAATAGGTTAAGCAGAAGCAGACACCAGACATGCACCTTCAGGTAGTGCTGATGTTGGATTGGCCCCTTGCTAAAAGTAGATGGTACCTTTTCCAGATGTTTACTATACAGTCCCAGGGGGTTAACCAGATAGCTATTAACAGGAGTCCTTAGAATCAGAGTTACAGATGGTAGTGAGCTGCCATGTGGGTGCTGGGAACGGAACCTGGGGTCTTTGTAAGAAGTGCAAGCTCTCCTAACCAGCTTTTCCAACCTTTGGAAAAGGCAGCTGTAAGAGGTCTCTTTCACAGCTATCTGAGAGGACACAGCAGACATTGTCTATGGAGGAGAAAGCACACTCATCAGCAGGCCTCAGATCTGCTGCTGCTCCGTCTGTGGGACACCTCCTTTCTTTGTCCTTCTCTTCACTCCTCTCTGATACTTTCTCCTCGGAGTGCTGAGATGACAGCAGCACATCTGGCTAATTCCTACTGTTTGTAAGACATCTCATGGCATTTTGTTTCAGTAGCCTGAACAGACTGAGACAAGAACAGAGCTGTGGCTCCCTTGTCCAGGTTTGGTGCCACAAGTGGCACATTTGAGTCTTCTATAGTCTCACCCAACTGGAAAACCCTCTTCCTGAACCAAGCACTTTCACATAAAAGGCCATTCAGTGAGGGGAAGCAAAGGTGCACACACAGCCCCCGTTCTGCATGCTCGAGTGGTAACAATCATGGGTACCCGCAAGTGAGTGCAAGTACGCGTGCGTGTGACAGTCAGAAATCAACCCTGCATTTTCAGTGGCTACCCACGACCTTTCATTGACCAATGAATCAAGTAGACTGATTGCCCACCATGTCCCAGAATCCTCCTGCCTTCATTTACCCAGTAGTTAGGATTATAGGTGTGCATCTCCAAGCCCGGAGCTAGTGTGTTCGAGGTACTAAGGTTAACAAAAGGAACCACTGTCACCTTCATCCCTACCCGCCCAGGGACTTTCTATTGTACCCTCTCTCTTTTATCACCATGGCACATTCCTAGTACCATAAAACTATGCAGCATTCCTTAGATTGTTTCTTCAGCTAAAGGCTTACCCAGCCCTGGATTCCATGCTAGTCTTTTCACAGGCATCAAACTGGGTTCCAGAGTGTGACTGCACGATGTGCCCAATAGATGGCAACTGCAGGGCAGGGCTGGCCAGACAACAGGGTTTTACTTGTAAGCTTCAAGAACATTTGTATATTGTGACTGTTTTTTTTTTCCCTTTCATAAATTCGAAAGTAACCCCCAAACAAGCTTCCAATTGATCACTTTAAGTGACATTTAATCCAGCAAAGCCAACATTAGCTACGTAATAAAAACGTTGACATTCAAGACACACTGAATTACTCAGCCACTAACGGAAGCAGCAAGGGGAATTTCATGGCAGAAAGCAGTTGCTTCAAGCTCAGAGTGTAAGTGGCTTTTATAACACTATTGATTTCTGTTTCTTTTTTTTTTTTTTAATATGCCTAGATGATAAAAATAACTGTCTGACCACACAGCCATGTTCTCTTGTTTACTACTGAAGGATAAGCTGTGTTATTTCTCTCTTCAGTATTTCTTAAGTAAGAGGCACATCCTCCTGTTCTCTAGAACTTCTGGATACTATTAGCAGAGACCACCTGTGATTTTCTGGCTACTCCATGTTTGCCCGGATGCACTTTGATTGATGATAAAAATGCTGCAATACAATAAATAAGATGCCTGTATTTTATTTTTCAAGCACATGCCACTTAAAGAGACGATGGTGAGCGCTGTCTGCTTGATAGAATATGGAATCACCTGGAAGATGGGCCTCTGGGCATGTGTATGAGGACTGTCTTGACTGAGTTAGCTGACATGGGAAGACCTGCCCACTGTGGGTAGTGCTATTCCCTAAGTGGGCTCCTGCACTACACGAGCAGAGAAAGAGCCGAGCACCAACATGCTTTCATTTCTTTCTGCTTTCTGATTGTAGATTGATGCAACCAGCAGCTTTGAGCTCCCGCCGCCTTTACCTCCCACCATGATGTGCTATCCCTTGAGCCATGAGCCAGAATAAAGCCTTTCTCTTTTCAAATTGCTTTTGTCAGAGTATTTCTTCAGAGCAAAGGAGAAAGAAACTAAGACAAGGGTCTTTTTTTTCCATATAAGGACATTCAAGTACTTTCAAGAAATGCCCATCAGTTGGGTCATCTCTTCTGTAAGAGGAAGTTTACGGAATGGATTATGTCAGATAAAGCTACTTTCCAACTGCAGGAAGAGTTCCCTGTTTCCTGATGGGTGAGGTACCCGGCCATCCGCCTCTGAGCAGCATTGTACAAATCCCTTCCTGTGGTTAGGGAGAAACTCCCACGTCTGTCTCCTACTAGAGACACTGTATAAACTCACAGAGCAGAGATTGCAGAAAGATGGGCAATTCACACATAGCCGATATGGCTTCTAAAAAAATAAAATAAGAATCACTGTTAGACAGAAACCGATGTTTAAAAATTATGAGTAGGCAGGTCAAATTATAGACAAAGGGAACGTACAAAGATGGAGAATAATTTAACTTACCAGAAAGTTTCTAAGAAAGTGTTTTTTTTTTTACTGGCTCAAATAAAATTTTAAGTGACAGTCTACGAACCCTGCCAGAACCATGGGTTTAAGTACACATCACCCTTGGGACAAAGCTGAATGTCTTTGGTTAAGTCTCAAAAACTGATGATCTCAAAATTGTTAAGTCTATTCAAAGTTCTGCATCAGAGCGGGTAGAGTGAGAGAGAATAAAAAATGACAGCTAACATGTGACAGCCACTGTTCTGAGCTGAGGGGTGAATTTTCCATTCTAGGGGGACTCTGGCCATGTCTGGACACACTTCCAGCTGTTACGCCTGGGATGGACGATGGAGGTGCTTTTGGCTAAGGCTGCACAGGACAAATCCCCATGACAAAGCACTCTTTGGCCTAAACATCAGGAGTATGGAAGTTGGGGTGTTCTGCCTACAGGAACACAGGGTTAGGGTTAGGGTTAGGGTTTAGGGTTTAGGGGTTAGGGTTAGGAAGCGGAGAGAATTTGGAGGGTTGCACTTTGTGGCTTAGCATCACTTGATATGTTACCACCTGCCAGTGCTGGTGCCAGCATAGGAGGGAGCCCTGCACTGGCTGGACCCGGGGTGCTCCTCAACCTCTGACCCACGGTGTTGACAGCTCTGCAGTGAGCAGAGCAAGGGATGCTGACCTGTGGGCACTAACCCACTTGTGAAATACGCTCCCCTATTGTATTACTATCAATCAAAACTGCTCAGAAGTGGGCAGTGTCGCCATGTTACAGGTAAGAAAGAAGACAAGCTTGGGGTATTAAGCCCTTCTCTGGTCCCCAAGAACCGCATTGCATCCGGCTGACCGTCGAGTCCAGGCGAACACACAGATCCACCCTGCTTTCCTAGAGATGCCCCGGCTCTTTAGACTAGACCCTACCAAGAGAGGGCTCTGGGCTGAGTGCTCCAGAGGCTCGGTCCCTGAGATGGTGCAGGAGAGGAGAGGCTTGCTCTTTCTGTGTGTGCAAAACAAGCATGGTACCTTTGGCTGATGGAGACATCCCACAACCCTGCCCTCTGGACTCCTACGAGACAGTAAAGCTTAGGAATGACTTGTCCCCTCACTCTTAGGACTTTTTATTTTGTTTTGGGTCTTGAAGGCTACTCCCGAGGATCACTTATAAAGGGGGGGGGGCTTTGAGACACCAGCTTGACTTCTTACTACTCAATGAGTTGTGTCATCTTCAGCAATGTGGCCAGTGTACAGAGAACAATCCATAGCCTTGGCAACAGCCTGGGTTGATTGGGGATTCCTACGGGGGGGGGAGGGGGGGACGGGGACAGACCCCTTTTGCCAAGAATTCAATTAGAGCTAACCCAATCCTGGTACTGAGAGCTTCATTTGGTGACAAAAGACAATCGGAACCTGCTCTCCTCCATTATTTAGTAATTTCACTTCGATAGCTTTCACATATGTATATAATTTAGGGAACTTCTAATGATTAAGTTTCCATACTTCCTCCTAAATGGCCCATAATTTAGGGGGTCTCTCCCGCATCCCCCTTTCTTCCCTCTGGAGGCTTTCTGAGTTGAGTTTCTGCGAACAAATACCTCTTCCAGCAAATAAGCCAAAACATGAAAGTACATTCTTTGGGCCCGTGACAAGCATGACAGCAGGCTCATGGCTCCCCAGTCAGAATCTTCTTGCTTACGTTAAAGATGGACTCTTACAGGTAAGCATTTCTTCAAGCCCCCTAAAGGTCTAAGGATCTGAAAGACCGTCATGGCGTCTGTTACTGACAAGTTGGGATCGAGTGGATCCTGAAGTGGGAGGGAATTCTAAGTCTTAGCGTCTGCGGAATCAATGATCCAGCTGACCAACTGCATCCGGAAAGAAGTTCAAGTTTGACAAGATTGAGAGACTGCAGCAAAAGTGTGTGATACACACAAGAAAGGAAAGACTCTGCCATCGTGGGTCAGGGGCTTTGAAGTCCCCACTCTCGTGTGACAAATGAGCTAAGGATGAAATATGATGCTGGATGTGGTGGTTCAAGGCTATAAACTCAGCACACAGCAGGCGGAGACAGGAATTGAGGATAGCATGGGCGGCCCTTGTAGAGAGCCGCGTAGTGTCACGCCTTAAAGTGGCGCTGGCTTCTGCCTTACACCTTCCCGCTGGTGAAGACTCTCTGGGTAAACAAGCCCTTAATTGGTTAAGTCTGTTCAGCCTGTCTGCTTCTGCATTAGAGTAGCCTATCTGCAGGGTCCACGTGGCTCACTGGGGTTGGTTAGCTCAAGGGTATTTAAGCCTGTGCAGGGGTCCCCCGGCTCTCTCTCCCTCTCTCTCTCTCCCCTGTCTCTCTGTCTCTGTCTCTCTCTCTCTCTCCCTGCGGGCCAGAAGCAACATGTTTAAAGGATCCTGATTAAAACTGCAAGAAGATCTACCCGGAGTCGCGTCTTCCTTGCTGGCGAGGGTCAGGTGTGTACAGGCCCTATCTCAACAAACAAACAAACAAACTGTGGGTTATAAGACAAATGTCAAATTACCAATGAATTCATCCTTGGCAGATATTTAGATTACGGTCAAGGAAGGTACAAAAAGAAAATCTACTTAAGAGAAAATAAAAATGACTTAATTTAAAATATTTTAAAACAATCAGCCTGAGCCCAATGAGATGGTGTCCACCAGTAACCCCAGCTCTCAGGAGGTTGAGACAGGAGGCTCAGGAGTTCAAGGCAGCCCTGTTTCTTTCACCTAGAACAACGTCTCACACATAGAAAATACAGGATCATTTTTAATAAATGAACAAACGTGTGACCACAAATTGAAATGTGCAAAGAATCTGTTACTGAGCTGTGCTTTCTTTTATGTGAATGATGCTATTGCGATTGCTCTGCATTGTTCTCCGAGCACAGCCCGCAGTCCTGAGCGGTCCTATTCTCTTACATCATTTGCTATTGTTCTTTTCACGTGCCTCTGACAAGCCTCTTCACCTAAAGGCCAGTGTTTCCTTGCCAGCAAGACTGTGCTTCCTCAGCCAACATCATGTCTGAGGCTCTCAGCATACTGTTTATGGGAGCAGGGAAGGGGAACACGGGGCACCCCACTTTCCATGTATAGTCCAACTGGCAAATATTTAAGACTTAGTGGCATTAGGCTCTTGAGAGAGAGCAACTCGGCTGTATAAATGTGCGGGTTGTGGCTTGAAAGCAGACAGACACAGACAATCACTGAATAGAAGTGTAGCTGTTTCCAGTAAACTCATTTACAAAATCAGGTGATAGCTGGATCTGGCCAAGGCTTCCAACCCTTGTTGGGGAAACTTTGGGTAGAAGGAAACAGTACTTGGATAGGACGGGGACACAGGCTTGAGGTTGCACTACCGATCTTGTCTTTACCGGAGAAGGCACTTCTAGCGAACTCATCTAATCCTAAGAAAGGACTCCAACCCAGATAGCATGGTGCACACCCACAGGGGACACTTTCCAAGGCCTGCAGTAGAGATCTGAAACCATGGTTCTGACTGAGTCAATACACACTCAACATACACTATTATTTTTTCCTATATGTGCATGCCTAGGATGGTGTTTGCTATATAAATTACATATAGGACACCAACAAAGTAATCGGTACTAAAAGATTACAGTTGCGATGAGTTATTTAAAATAGGTAATTTCCAGAATTTTCCATGTGATATAACTGAAGCTAAAGGATGGGGGCCACTGTACATACTGGGAACTTACTGCCCAACACCACATGTGTCAATCTCATCAGCCTATACCCAGGTACTCGATGCCAACGCTTCTGAAACTCACCGGCGGGGAGCAGACCATAAACCTTCTGCACGTGGGAAAAAATTGGAGGAGATTGACAGATACTTCCAACTAGCCTCCCCAAACCCTTCCTGAAGACAGACGGACAATGGGAAATACTGAAGGAAAGAAGCCCAGTGTTATATAAACCATGGACTTGTCAATTAAAACAGGACCCAGGTATCTGCCCTGTGAGATGTTCTACCACAAACTTTCTGACTTCTTACACTAACCTTGTACATGCTACATAAGGCATACTACCTCTGAGGTACACTCCCAGCACCCAACATGCTAATCTCTTAATAACAATCCCTCTTAGAATGTTCAAAATAAAAATAATAAACACATTATATTTAAACAGACTTAACTTGCATTTAATCCATCAATTTTTTTTTTTCCAGAAGAGTTTGTGATAAGTGATTTTTCAATCGACTCACAGACTTGAGCTCATGGCCTCACATCTCTATTGGAAATAGAGTCTTTTTATCAGATATTTGCTCCTGAGTTTTCTCCATCTAGAATGGCTTCCTTTTCTTTACTCGACACATTCTAAGTGGTACTTTTATTTAATTATTAAAAAGTTGTATTTTGAGACAAGATCTTGTCATGTTACCCAGGCTGGTCATGAACCCACAGAGATCTGCCTGCCTCTGTCCCATCCCCCCCTGGAGTGCTGGAAGTAAAGGCAGATCCCCCATACCCTGCCCTTTGAACATTCTTTTAAGCTGATCGGAAGGGCAGCCTGGGTCTTCTGTGCTGTAAGACCGTGTGTACCTCATGCTTTACTTTTACAGTGAATGACCTCTGCTCTCTCATGTCAGAGACTGAGTCTTATGCTTCTGTGAACCCCCACCTTGCAAGAATGCAGTCCACAGCATCTCAGGAGGATGCCTACATCCCCCTCTGCCTAAGCCAATCATGTCTGAACGGTAAGAATGTGGACTGGTGTTTTGCTCCATGTTGGTAAGCAGTGTTTCTGTCTACACCCTCCAGCTAAGTTACTCATCAGTGTGACATTTGGCAGTACTTCCATTTCTGCCTGTGCTGTGCTCAATTAAAGGGCTTCAAGGAGCTATGTTTTCTCATCTAACAGCAGCGTTGCAGACATCTAAAGGCGTCCATGCTGCTCAGGAGACAGTTTATACCTTACAGTATAAACAGCAGTAACTCACAGAATTTGACCTTCAATGAACAGAACCACCTTTACTAAGATCTTCGGAGCCCAGAAAGACAGAGGGTTGAGGGAGGCAGGTAGGGGGATCCTCCAAAGAGGTAAAGAAGTGTGGGGCTGTTAGTTACCTCTGCAGAGGGCTGGAGAATCAAGGCTCACTGTCAGACTGCAGAGCAGGAAGAGACCTCAGTGACCACCCAGCCTGATCCCAAATCTCATCCCTGAGAAACGCAGTGCCTGCCAGTTAAAACGGCTCACCTGGAGCTTGGGTACAGAAGGTAATGTACATATTTATAGAGATTTTACAATATCCACAAAGATTATAAATGAGTACATATTTGTTTGGGACTCAAGCATACTGTAGGAAAGAATGCATTGCCTCCGGAAGATCTGGCCCTAAGATTATCTTCTAGAATATTCTGTCTTCCTAGAGCCAAGGAAAAGCAGAGAGCAGCTTGAAGCATTCTCAAGCAAAGCATCTGTGGATACCAAGTTTCATCACTTGACTAAATATTCAAGGAGGTTCTTTTGTTTGTTATTGTACCAGGTAGCACTAGGCCACTTGAGGATAGCCCGCCATACCTGCTATCTCCCTTTTCTTCCCCGTTCCTGTTCATCTCCTCTGTTAGCCTACAGTTTCTTATACTTTCATGCCTGTGTCTATATGAGTTTACATATATATATATATATATATATATATATATATATATATATATATAAAGTAAAAAAAACCCACAAATGAGATACATGTGGTACTCTGTCATTGTAAGACTGACTAGCTGGGTTGCATCTTAACTGATGAGCCTATGTCCGTCACACCGCTGATGCTTGAGTACATGGTTTTCAAAGCAGTGGCAGAATTCAATGAGACAGATGTGTACTTTAAAGGGGAAGGCACTCAGCATGTCTAAACACTTCCTTCATCCCTCCCTCCTCCCTCGTCTCATGTATGTTGTCTTTCTGTTTCTTTCTATGCTTATCTCAAGATTCTCAAGAAGTCTGTGGTGAGATGAAGGCAGACATGGAAAACCTTGACAAGGCAGCCAGGCCCCCAAGGACAGCACTGCAGACAACAGCCAAGGGACATCAAGGCCACCCAACCTCATCTGACCCTGGGGAAAGCCTTGGTCTCTTTGGAGCTGCATCTTCTTTGTGGTTTCCCCTGTACAAATGACCCATTAAAGGGATTCAACGTTGAAGGGCTATGCTGAGAATTATACACAAGCAACAGGACCTGAGAACATGTATGTACGGCACAAGCCAAGCTAGCATGCAGCTAAGTTTCCATCACTCACCATTCTCGCCTCATCCTTTCCCTTCGGCTGTCTGAGAAAATTCACATTTCTGTAAGATTTTTCCTTCTTTTGCCCCCTGATTACCAGTCCTGCAGTTTCTTCATTAATAAAGAAAATCTAACGTATAAGTAGAATAACGATATGAACCCCGTGTCTCCACTCACACGGATAACCACCAACATGGTTCATGGCTAACCCCACTTTACTGCATGTCCCACACCTCCCCATCACTAAGCCTGCAGGACTGCTTTGAATTTAATACCAAGCATACTCCAAGTTTCATAGCTTTTTTTTTTTTACACAAGCAAGTCACAGCTGTCCTTTTAATGTTGCTGCTGTGGCTCTCAAACCTTGGCGTTTGATGACTGCTGGACAAAGCGGTCTGTCACTGAGCCACACCTTCAGCATCCATGTTCTTCTGTTCTATGTGTATGCATGTGGGTGCACTTGTGTGTGTGTTCACATACTTGAGCATGTGTGCATCTGTGGACCAAAGAACAACAATATTGGGTGTTGTTCCTCAGGCCCTGTCTACCTTGTCTTTTGACAAAGGGTCATTCAGTCTCTCAGTGGTCTGGAGCTGTCAAGTAGTCTAGGCTTGCTGGCCAGCAAGTCCCAAGAAAATGCTTGTCTCTATCCCCCTACCACTGGGATGACAAGTGCATGCCACACCACTCTGGGGACAGAGCGCTCTACTGAAGGAGCTATCTCCCCAGCCTCTCCATTTTGTTTTCTTAATTCAACATCTTTGATGTAAATTTTCACGGCCAAGAAAAACTGAGGCAATAAATAGTGGAGGTGTTCTCAGGGGTCAGGGAAAAAAAAAAAAGAAAGAAATCTAGAAACCAACGATTGAAACAAAACAGAGAGAAAAAGTCAAGGCAGAGGTAAAGTAGGTGAGTAGGCGTTTGGGAACTGCCACATACGGGTGGGCAGCGGCCACAGCAACAGGGAAAAAGGAACATTTATTCCTATCACCTGAACAGGTCTCTGTCCCTAACTCCAGGGGCGCCTCTCCCCCGCCTCCAGTCCAAACAGCTCCCGTTTTGCCGCCTCAGCACTTTACTATTCTGCCTCACAGAAGGCCCTCACTGAACTCCTGCACACTGCATGAGTAAGAAGCAAAACTCGCAGCGTTCTGCCCTGCACCTTAATGGCATCCACGTGAGCGTCTCCCCCTACATTCTCAATTCTACAAGGGAGATGATGCTGTGTGTTAAGTCCATGGTGCACAGGATACATCGCAGGTACCCCACAACGTCTCATGAAGGGAGAGACACCCTCTGGGAAAAAGACTTCACCTTGCCAAATTTGCACAGGCCTTCTGGAGAATTCCACGCAAACCGTGGGCAGGCTAGCAAAATTCTAATTGGTGGACTCTTACCCCCCTCTCCTTGGTGTCTTGCTGGGAGAGCCATTTGTGCTTTCCAACATAACTAAAAGAATCCGGGAGTGGCTTTTCTCTGTCTAAATGACAGCAGCACCTGCCTACTAACACCCCAACCCCAATTTCACTTCCTTTCCCAAGCGGAAAGCAGCACT
This sequence comes from Cricetiscus sungorus, assembly GCA_030556225.1. Lineage (NCBI taxonomy): Eukaryota > Metazoa > Chordata > Mammalia > Rodentia > Cricetidae > Cricetiscus > Cricetiscus sungorus. The sequence continues at coordinate 40,051,558 of JANBXA010000735.1, read as the reverse complement.
GAGTCACCATCCTTAGGACAGGATTAGAGGCACCAACCCGAAAAAGGGTCTGGCCATTCATTAGCACCTGGAAACTTCAGGATGGATGGGGCCATTAGAGCACTCATAAACCTTTGATTTTAAATGTTTTCACTTGGCCGTGATTCTGAGGCGACTCTCCTTGTGAGCTGGATGGAGGACATTCCTTTCTGAGGCTCATTAACTCCTCCCTTCCCAGTGGCTCATTAAGCAGCCCATTAGGGACTCCGCCTCATGCAGGCAGACAGAGGTATCATCACCTGCTCTCCCCAAACCTTTGCAGGCACATTATACTGTGAGGCTAGCGGCATGGCTTCTGCTACTTCGCGGTGACAGGCCTGAGTTCACTCACCTGCTATTCTCCCAATGGGCATGGCGTGCTCTTCGGGTGGGGACACGGAGACCATGATGTGGTTCATGTAAGCCAGGTCCTCCCGGTGAGACAGGTTGATGGGTTTCCCTTCCCTATGCATCCCATCTTCGGAGAGCCGGGACTGTTTGAAATCTACCGAGTGACGGGGGTTCAGGATCAAAGGGTGCATGATGGGGCTGGGCATCAGCTGGATTACTCGAGTGCTCTCCTGCCAGGGGCTGGAGGGCTTTGGGTTGGACTCGGAGGATGGTGGGCAGTGGTCATTCTCCATAGGAGACACTGACAGGGGGTAGGACTCCTGGTGGTTGTTTTCCTGCTGGAGCCTTGGCCCCTGGGCCCTCTCGGCTGGGGAGAGGCGGCGGATCATGTTGTCCAGAGGGGACCGCAGGGGCCGCTGCTCGGGGTCAGGAGAAGGCCTGTGGTTTGTGGTGATGGGTGACCTAGGGCGATGTAAGAGTTCAATGGTAGGAGGGTTGTGGTGCACACTCTCTGCAGGTGGCCTGGGCGTCCTCTGGACACAGTTATCTGTGGGCAAAAGGAAAGACAATCACAGCTCCCGGTGAACCCGCAGCCCTGTGACCTCACAATTGCTCTACCGGTGCACGCAGCCCCTCCCACCCAGATTCCCGAGTCTGTCTTTCCCTTAGCTCAAACAAAGCAGACTTGAAATCGCTTTCCTACCCCAGACAAACTAGGAATGCCCATCAACATTCCATCCAATGTCTGTTGGTGCCTGACAGACGCCGGGGACCGCTCCTTTCTTTGTCTCTCTCCCTTGACTCGTCTGTGCAGGTTTTGGAGGTGGAGGGTTCTTACAGAGTTGGAGGGTTTTTACGGCTCCTTCTCTAGATGCTCTGGAGAGCTTACGTTTTCATTTTCTCTGTCTCCAGGGGTGGTTGTTACCGCTGATAATAACAACGATTACTGATGACTGATGACTGGGTGTTATTATTTAAAACCTGGAACACTCTTAGAGGGAGATTACCTATTATTTCCATTTCACAGATGATAAAACTGAGTCACCTACCCCATGCCATACGGCCAGTGGGTAAAGGATTAGAATCAGGTTCTAAAACCTGCACCTATTATGGCACTTTGTGTCACAGAGACCCAGGGCACAAAATCATACAGAAACCTGTTCTCGACAACGACAGCTGCTATTGATTGTGTGGCGGTGATTGTGAACTCGAGAGAGCTTTTAGAAGCATGCCCTCACGGGCTCAGAGTTAGCAGAGGCAAATAGGAAGGATGGACGTGTGGACACCCCAACAGCACGCGCTCTCCATTGAACTTGAATTTACACGCTGATGAGGGCAACAAGGGAAGTGTCTACAGCTTCAGAATTAAAGCAGCTGTAGGGCTGGGCGGAGGACGGACCAGCTCACAGGTGATCTGTGTTCTCTGTCTTCAACAGCTCAGACCAGGTGTCTGCCCATAATAACATAGGAGCTCACGTCAATCTTCACGGGGTGTTCCTGGGGCAGTCTCAGTAGAAGAATGAGCACTTCTGATGATCCCCACTTTGTGTCAAAACAATGTCAAAGACAGCACCTTTTTGTCTATACGAAGAACCTGAAGATATGGGGAAATGGGCCTCTACCAGGGTCAGCAGCCAGAGAAAGAGGCGGAGTTCCCTTAAGGCGTATACCGAGCATGAAAATGGAGGGTTATTTTTTTCTTTTAAAAAATCTACTATATCTCATATCACTTGAGACAGTGAACAAAAGAAATATTGAATATGGGGTGCGCAGCAGTTAAGAGCACTGGCTGCTCTTCCAGAGGACCCGAGTTCAATTCTTAGCACCCATATGGTGGCTCACAACCATCTGTAGTGAGATTTGGTGCATGCAGAGTACATAATATTAATAAAAATTAAAAGAAATGCTGAATACGGCACATAAGACTCAGGGGAAGGGAAAATATTTTTTCATGACTACTGTATGATCTGGTGCCATAAATTAAAAAAAAAAAAAAAAAAAGCCCTTACTCATTGGGACAAATCTCATAGGATACTTGCTTAATAATCTAGATAACGCTGGGTGGAGGTGGCACATGCCTTTAATCCCAGCCCTCGGGAGGCAGAGTCAGGCATATCTCTGTGAGTTCAAGACCAGCCTAGTATACAAGAGCTAGTTCCAGGACAGGCTCCAAAGCTAGAGAAACCCTGTCCCAAAAAACAAAAACAAAAAAAGCACAAAACAAACAAACAAATCTAGATCACTAAATAACAGAGTGCTAATCAACTGGAAAAAGGAATCAGAGATAGCTACTATTTTGCTGAGCAATGGTATGCAGCCAATATGATCAGATATGAAAGGGACAGTAAAGGATTTAAACCCTGCCACCATTCATCTGGCAAGAAAAAGAGGGGCTCTAATTATGGCAATAATGGCAGTGACTCACTCAGACCAAATCCCCTACAGATAGACTACAGAAACTGGATACAATGCACTCAAAAAAGGCATGTAAAGATACTGGCCAGTGGATCCCAAATAGACAAAAACATGAGGGGCTTTATTCTTAAGAGATGGGGCCTTCATAGAGCAAGACATTGCTTATACAGCTCTCCCTTAAGAGTACCCTCATTGGTGCAGCACTAGGGATCTCAAGACGAACAGAAAGCCAGGACACAAGTGGATGCCCAAATTTGGCAGGAACTCGAGGAACCCTCATCAAGGGTAGAGCACCAGAGAGAAGAGCTACTAGCCCAGTGTACGAATGTTCTCTCAAATTCTCGTCTGATTCCAGAACGATACACACACAGGGGACAGTGAAAAGCAGTGGCTGTGTAGCTGAACGTTCTGAGAAGTCTCAGCTCCTGGTCACTGGAATGGAGAAGCAGATCAGGGATGGAGCCTCATTAAGTTAAAAGGCGCTGTCAACACCCCAGGCTGTCCATTACCCCAGCATGGCCATGTGTTAGTGCAGTAAATCCTGTGTTACAGTGTAAAAGGACCTTGCTGCGGGCTAAAGGCAAAACCAAGACAGACCTGCCACAGTGAAATGTAAATTAGACTCCATATACTAGAAGTGACTCCCTAATAAATTAACTGCACGCCAGAGTAAGAGTCAATACTCTTCAGAGGAATATAACAAAACCCAAAGTCTCTACAATGTGTTATCTGTTCAGTATCAACACAGGTTCTCTAGACACAGAAGACAGGATCGATTATTAAAAAGCCACCAACAGAAACAGATTCTGTGACTCTGATGGGATTAGCGAAAGAGACTTTAAAAGAATTTAAGGTAGCTATAAGCATTTCAGGGGCATCACTGTAACAATGAGTAAGGACATACGGGAACTCTCAAAACAGAAAGCAGGAACTTAGGAAACAAAAATGAAGATTCTAGAACCAAAAAGTACACTATATAAAATATAAGAGCAGATTGGACAGACTTAATAGCATACTAGAGACGAAAGCATCAGACACTCAATAAAATTAAACACAAAGCACGACATCAAATAGTCAAATACACCTAGGGTGTAGAAAGAACGGATGGGAGGGAAAAGGGAAAAGATACTGGCCAAATTTAAGTAACAGAAGCCACGATGTCAACAACAAACAAGAAAGTTCCAGAAGCTCAGCAAACCCAAGCCGGTTATAGACAATAGAAGTCACACCCAAGCATCGTCAGACAGCAAACCCCTGAGTCATAAGAAAAGAGACCGCTGTCTGTGCTGGCTGTGGAGGTGTGGGCTCCTAATCTTAGCTCTTGGGAGGCCGAGGCAGGAGGACTGCCAGGAGATTGAGGCCAGCTTGGACTATACAGTGAACTTAAGGTCGAGTTTGTCTCAAGGATCAGTGGTGTGGGTTTGACTGACTCCTGAAGGCAGTGTGGGTGGTGGGAGGGGAGATCAGACTACGCACAGAGTTCATTTAAACCCCCAGAATCTGAAACTTGCTGAGTGTGTCCACCCCCCATGCCTCCCCACTCCCCATGGAAAAAACGCTACATCATTGGAATTTGTTTCATCAACGAACACATGAAAAATATTCTGTCAAACTTCCTTCAGGCAACATGTATAGTGTGTGTGTGTGTGTGTGTGTGTGTGTGTGTGTGTGTGTGTGTGTATAAAATACCAAACAAAACAACCCAAATCTAAACTTGGGATCCAAGCCTCTTATAAAGGACAGTCAAAGCTCTCCAACAGGCATCACCGGTGATCACTGAAAGGTTGTGCAGAGGAGCTCTGGGGTTGAGCTGAAGCGCTGGACTCGGTGCTTCTGATTTTATGAGTGGCCTTTATCTTTTCAGACCTATCCAGAAGTATTTACGGATACACTGGGAAGTGAAGACGGGCCCAGTGAGGTGTGTGTGTGTGGGGGAGTGCCTGGTAGTGACTAATTCTTGACAGTGGTTGTGGGTATATGATGCTTCCTTACTGGGTCCTTCCCCTCTACTTCTCTATAGGGTTTAATAGTTTCCATTATATAAAAGGGTTGTTCTTTTCCTTCCTTCCTTCCTTCCTTCCTTCCTTCCTTCCTTCCTTCCTTCCTTCCTTCCTTCCTTCCTTCCCTCCCCTCTCCTCCCTCCCTCCTCCCTCCCTCCCTCCCTCCTCCCTCCCTCCCTCCCTCCCTCCCTCCCTCCCTCCCTCCCTCCCTCCCTCCCTCCCTCCCTCCCCTTCTTTCCTTTGAGACAGGGTTTCTCTGTGTAGCCCTGGCTGTCCTGAAATTCCCTCTGTAGTCTAGGCTGGCCTTGAACTCAGAGACCCACATGCCTCTGGCTCCTAAGTGCTGGGAGTAGATGTGTACTACCATCCCCTGGCTCTGTGTTTTCTTAAGCGGTTGGATCTCACTCTGTAGCAGTTCAAACTCAAAGCAATCCTCTTGCCTCAGCCTTGCAAGCGCTAGGATTATAGGCATGAGCTACCATATCCACCTAAATGTTTCTCTTTGAAGTCCTGACAAATCTTGCCCAGATGTTTGGTCGGAAGTGGTATTCGCTATTTGCCTCATTTACTTCTAGGGTACTGACCCAATGGTGTTATCTTATGTCTAATTAAATCTTAATGTCTAAGATTTAATAATCTTATGGCAGAAGAAGTGATCTTTAATGACAAGGCAAATATTCTTTTTACAGCTAATAAGGTCCTGAATTCTGCCATCCATAAAGACAAATTTATTGTGGTTCCTTTGTGTTTCTCAGAGTGTGATTACTGGAAAGTATTTACTTAGGGCAGTTTCATTCTGAATTTCAATTTTTTTATTTTGCTTAAAAGATGGCTCTCTTAAGAGATTATTAAGGTTTTAATAAGACTCAAGGATCATGGAGACCATGCACTAGGAAAAAAAAAGAATCCCATTTCCGCAATCCATTTCCCATCTTCTAAATTACAAAACAGACTCAGGCGTTGGTCAATAATCTGGTTACCTGCAGGCTCTCTTTGATGTCCTGGCTTCAAGGCTGGGGTGTGGGTGTGCAGTTGGGGCAAGCCTTAGGAAGTGAGGGAGGGCTGTGAGTGGAAGCACTTTCATGCCAAGGGGAAAAGGGGCGCTGATGTAATGTCCTGGAGAGATTTCACTCTGTTCCTGCCCAGATCTTGGGAACAATGAAGGAGGGAGACAACTCAGACTGGACTTCAGACTCGGGATCCTGGGCAGGAACAAGATGTGGCGGAGCTTCATTTATTTACTTCTCTGCAGACAGTACTGCCAGAGGAAGCATTTGATGAAGCTGATAACATTAATGGTAGTCAAGTGGATCCAAGGGGGGTTAATTCCAGGCTCCTGGTGGTCTGGGCACAGCTACCGTCAAGGCTGAAAGGCCTGCAACAAGACCTTCCAAGCTTTGTTTCAGTGTACAAAGCTTGCACCCACATACGGAGTGGGCTCTGATGTTCCTGCCCTGCTGCTGCTCTGTTATTATGAGTTGGCAGCCGAGTGTGGAAACTTAAGAGACCAGAGCCGGCAGGCAGAGGAGCTCCGGACACAGGAAATGTGCGGCTCGGACAGTGGGTGCATGGAATCCCTCAGATGTAGAGTCTCTGTCTAAGGCTTTTTTTGGGGGGTGAGGGTGGGGGTGGGGGTGGGGGTGGGGAGAGTTGGCCTTGATGTCTGGGTTTGTGCTTAAGTTGCTCAACTGGAAAACTGGGAAACTGTCCATACCACCCTGGTTCTGAAGGTCTTGATAGAAGAAGGAAATGCACAAGTGATGGGAGATGTCATCCTATAAATACGTTTCTCTTATTGGTTAATGAATAAAGCCCTGTTGGCAGATAGGAAGGCAAGATAGGTAGGACTAGGTGACAAGGAGGATTCTGGGAGATGTAGGAGGAGATTCAAGATGTAGGGACTTGAGAAGAAGATCTGGACCCTCTTTCTCCGGTAAGATAAGACCACGTGGAAATACTTAGGTTAATGGAAATGGGTTAATATTTAAGACAGAGCTAGCCAATAAGAAACGCTAGTAACAGGCCAACAGCTTTATATCTATACAGTATCTCTGCGTGTTATTTGGGGCTGATGCGGCTGTGGGGCCAAGCTGGTAGGAAAACTACTCGTAACACACAGGAGAGGGAGGGCTACATATAATGGGCCAAGGCACTGGGGCATGGGAGGAAAATTCATTCTGGTTAACAGCGTGCTTTCTAAGCCCAGAGTTTTGTCTTTATAAATGTCTTTAGACACGGAGGATTCCATGAACCAAAGCAGGACTTTAGATGAGAATAAGAGGTCTTACTCTTTCGTATCTCTTATTAGAAAAGACACACACACACACACACACACACACACACACACACACACACACACACCCCCTGTGTTTGAGCCAGGGCCTTTACTGTCATCTTGATGGGATTTGTAATCACCATGGAAACCCACCTCTGGGTGTTGGTTTAAGGGAGGAGGGAAGACCCTGAATGTGCGTGTCTCCATCCTATGGGCTAGCATCATAGACTTAATCAAGTGGAGAAGCAAGCTGCACATTTGAGTCTCCCTGCTCCCTGACTGTGGGTACAACGTGTTTGGTTGCTTCACCCCGCTGCAAACCGTGAGACACAACAGACACTCCCTCTAAGCTGGTTTCGTTTGGCATCTTGTCACGGCAATGAGAAAAGTAACTCACGTGGAATCTCGTGGAGCTCGGGCTGTCCTTGAACTCACCACACAGAAAACAATGACCTTGAATTCTTGATCCCTTTGTTTTGTCATCCCTACTCGAATTCATCCAAATGCTCCTACTCAGTCACATTATAAACAACGAATAAGTCTAAAGAGGTTGTGGCAAATATCTCATGTTCATATGACACATGTCGGCATCACATGTCACCCCCCCACCGCCATCCCCAGGCTCAGAGAAGTGATTCAGGGAAATGCCCAGTCAGTGGTCCAGAGGGGACCACAACTCAGAAGTCTGGAAAAGATGACCTCCAACCATGAATGATGTGAGGAGCTAAACAAAAGTAATAGGCCCGAGTTAAAGGGCCCTGAGATGGAATTAAAGTGTATCTCACACACAGCCTCAGACTCTCTTAGTCCCATTCTGGAGTGGCTGAAGTCTGCCATCCCACTCCAAAATTTCTATGTCCTGACTTTTAGGATCTCAGAAGGTGGCCTTATTTGGAAAGTCATGATTAGTTAAGAGGAAGCTACTTTCTGTCCCAGTGACCTTGACAAAACCCAGAGTCACCTGAGAAAGTTTCAGTGGAGGGGTTGCAAAACTCCTAGTGGTCATGTCTATGGAGGAGTGTCTGGATTGTGACGCCCAGCCTGCTGTGGGTAGCCCCACTGGGTCTGGGCTGGACATATAGGAAGGCTAGCTAAGTATGAGCCTGGGGACAAGCCTGGGAGAGAGCCAGCAAGTGTTTCTCCTTCTTTTGTGAAAGGAAGCATGAGGACACATTTAGTAAAAGCAGCAGGGCAAGGTTGGCTGTAAATCTTGGCAGCTGCCAGGAGAAGGGGAGCCGAGAAAGAAGGAAATCTGCTGTTAGCGAGGGAGGTCAACGCGCAGCCATGCGGCAAAAGAAGAGGGGGCTTCAGAAAACGAGTGAAAATTCTCTCGGAACGCCAGGGGAAACGTGCACAGCTCTCGGTCAGTACCGACAAAAGGCGTAGGGAAAAGTAAAAGAAAAGGTTACGCTCTTCCGAGTCCTGACTCAGAAAAGTCGGCACGTGGCAGGCTGCATGGTGGAGGCTCCGTAGTGTTGCCTGGAGGGAGAGGCGACCAGTGACTGCCCTTTGCTTGCCTGCATGTCTGTGCCCCATGGCATGCAGTGCCTGTGGAGGCCAGAAGGGGGAGTCGGGCCCTCTGGAACTAGAGCCACAGAAAGCTGCTACCTGCCACATAGGCGCTGGGAACAGAACCTGGGTCCTCTGGAAGAACAGCAAGTACTCTTCTTCCTCCTTTTGGTTTTGGAGACAGTGTTTCTCTGTGTAATAGCCTTGACTGTTCTGGAACTCACTTTCTAGGCCAGGCTGGCCTCAAACTCACAGAGTCTGAGTCCCAAGCGCTGGGATTAAAGGCTTGTGCCACCATGACTGGCTGCAAGTGTTGTTCTCAACCCTTGAGCCATCGCTCTAGTCCTAGTGATTTTCTTTTTTTGGGTGGGGGTCATGGTGCCTGTCACAGTAACAGGGGGGAAACCAGAATACTTTATCAATCAATATGACTAGTGTGCCCTTATAAAAAAGAGTCTGTAGGAATGGATATATGCACACAGGGAAAATGTTACATGAAGAGCAAGGCAGAACCTCCAAGACAAGGACCACTATTGATTAATTGCCAACTAGCCATCTGTAGCTAAGACTGAGTCTTGGACTATGTCCTCCTTTTAGCCCTCAAGGAAGCCAACCCTGACCATGGGCTTCTGGCTTCAGGAACAGGGCACACTAAATCGCTGTGTTTGCAGCTGTCTATTTTGTGGTGTTTGTTAGGGCAGCCTAGCAAATGCTATAAGCTCCCTGTCCTCTATTCCTTTTCCTTCAGGGCTCAACTTCCACTTGGCAGGAGACCATCTACTGACCTTTGAACTGACCACCTCAACTGAATTCCCTTTTAGAACTTAAGAAGTGGACTGGAGCATATAATTAAATAAACAGTAATTCTAGAACCTTATAAGCATTTGACAAAATGGACAGAAGGAAACAATTCGTTCATCGTCCTTCCTTCAGGTAGGCCGACGCTGCCCACAAGCGGCTTAGCTCTCCAGCAGACCAGCACAGAGCATCTGCACATCTCCAGGCATAGTCAGTGACAGGGTGGAGAAATCTCAGTTTCAGCACAGCAGCCACAGAAGTTGACTTAGGAAGTTAGGGTGTGGGAGTAGGGTGACAGCAGGCTCAGAGGTTCAGTGTCCTCGCTACTTTTGCAGAGGACCAGTGTTCAGTTCCCAGCACCCACACCGTGGATCATACCATTTGTAACTCCAGTTCTGAGGGAGTATCTGCAGGCATCGGGTACATGTATATGCATACATGCAAGCACAGCACTTATATGCATAAAATAAAAATAATTCTTCAAAAAGTCAAGGGGGCTTGGATGGAGTTTGGTGGGTAGAGTGCTTGCCCAATGTCCACACCGCCCTGGACTTGATCCCCAACATTATATAAACCAGGGATGGAGATGCATACCTGTATTCTAGGCAATCCTTGGCTACATACGGAGGCTGAGGGTAGCTTGGGCTACATGAGACCCTGTCTTCAGGGGAAAAAAAAGACTCCATGGATAGAATTTGAAATGAGCTAATTAGATCTGTGGGAGGAAGCCTGTGCTTGTAACCAGCTAACAGAGACTGGAGTCAGAAGTGACAAGGAAAAAACAGCACAAAGACAAAGAAGACGGGAGTGGGGACAGCCAGTCAGTAGCCACTTAGGAGAGAATGTCCTTTAGAGATGAAATCCACTGACCCCAGTTCCTGGTCACGAAGGCACTGGCTAGCTTTTCTGTACGTTTCTTGGATACTTCCTGACTATCCCTGGACTTACTCATGCATATAGGAATCTCCTGCCCCAAAACTCTTGGCTAAAGAGAGTCATCTTGGAGCTAAAAAGCATTCTCCAGACACAGCAGACTGAGGACTAGCAGGAGATGCCAAGAGGCCATCTGCACCGTCCAGAGCCTTCTGCTGTGGGCGGATGGAGGTCAGAAGGAACAAGGACATGTTGACCCCTGCCCTGAAACAGGAAGGGAGGGGCTTTTCCTCCATTTACCCTTCTTTCAGGTAGAAACAGGAAGTGGAGAGCTGGGTCTGCTCTTGGTCCCCCGGGGACCTGTCATGACCTGCTGTCAGCTTTCAGAACCACAGCGTGGAGAGCGGTGAGAGGAGACAGCCAGAAGACTCACAGGAGACTATCAGAAGTTCTAGATGGGAGTGTGTGGCCAAGCCCCCAATTCCAGGAGGCAGCACGAGTGCTCACTGCCAAGCAGACGATGCCCTGCAGACAATGAAGACTGACACTGTCTCCACGGCAACTGTTATGAAGATGGTGCCCAGATGGTCCAGAGAGGTGTTACAGGGAAGGGGGCAGGCTTTTACTGTGCATGGGATGAGCCACAAACATGGAGTCCCTTCCTAAAGATGAGGGCTGAGAAACCTGGGGGTGAAAGAAAACAAAGGGCCATTTCCTCGCCGTAGAGGTGCTCAACCCCACCCAAGTGTGCTTAAGCATGGGCCAGGCTGCTAGGCTCATTTTATCACAATTAAGAACTGACAAGAAAAAACACGTCTTTAATCCTAGCACTGGGGAGGCAGAGGCATGTAGATCTCTGGCAGTTTGAGGCCAGCTTGGCCTTACAAAGCGAGTTCCAGGACAGCCAGGCAGCCAGGGCTGTTACACAGAGTCCCCCCCCCCACCCCCAACCACCACCAAATTAGAGGACAAGGATGATTAAAAACTCAACTAAGTAATGGGAGCAGACAACAAATAACAACAATGAATGCCAGGGGCTTTTCCAAGGACAGTTCTCACTCTAATTAATTTCTTCCTTGCGACGTATGAGGCAGGCACTCTATTTTCCTTCTGTGACGCACGGAGGAACTAACTTGTACTAAGACACAGAGCAAGTAAACTGGGGAGATAGAATGTCCTTGAACCTAGGTGGCCTGGCACATGCCCACGATGCTCTCTGGCTCCTACAAGTATCACACAGCAAAAATATCTAACGAAGATGTCATAGCCTAGCTGGTGGCCTCTCTGACACTTCATTTATCGACACTATTCCAGTAAGATGAGAGAATCGGGGTGAGTGTTTTACAATCAGTAAGAGGCCATGGTCTCGGCAGACAAAAGCTTCCTGTCTGTGGTACCTCTGCAGCCACCTAAGAAAGGCTTTCAAAGGGGCTCCACAATCAGTGCCCAGAATCTGACTCAGACCCTGTCCATCACACAGGCTCAGGGGTCTTACTCATGCTGAGAAAACCGACCATCCAGAAGGTTTATTCCACCCAATTCTGGACAAGGTTTCTGTAATCACGAACCAGGGCTGGGGTGTAGCTCAGCTGGCAGAGCGCTTACCTGGCAGGCATAAGGCTGTGGGCGCCATCCTCCAGTACCCAGCACAGAAGTGTCCTATTATCCCAGCACCGGACAGGAAGAGGCAGGAAAACCACAAGTTTGATGTCATACTTGACTACAGAGTGAGTTAGAGGCCAGCCTGGGTCACATAGACCCTGATTCAGAAAAGGAAAATAGGTCATGAACTAAAAGACTTATTTGGGGGCCTTAGTAATTCTCTTGGACATTTTTTGTTGTTTACATTTTATAGTGCAAGCAAAGGCTCTCCTGACCCACTGCGCCCTAGCTGGGTTCAGAAATTGCCTTAGTATCTTAATCTCGATGAAACTGGCTCATCTTACAGCTGCTTCCCCCTTTTCAGGATGCACAGATACTGAAAACTTAACAGAAACCATGAGAACATTCTGGTCTACCGTGAACCTCACCTGGATTTAAGTGTTTGTGTGGCAGGAGAGATGGCTCAGTGAGTCAGATATGCTTGCCATGTAAGTGTGAGGGCTACAGTTCAGACCTGCAGTGTCCACAGAAAGGCTGGGTGGGTGTGGTAGCCCGCCTGCAATCCCAGGCAGAGACTGGGGTCCCTGAAGCAGGCTAGTGGAATGGGTGAGCTCTGGATCCAGTGAGACACTCTGCCTCCTATCTAAGGTAAAGTGATTAAAGAAGACAGCTCACACACACACAATGTGCACACACACACACACATATGCAGGTATAAAACACACCACATGTTTACTTGCACAAACATAAATGTGCATACACACATGCACGCGTAACATACACACAAACACACGCATACACATGTACACATCTCCACTTTGTCACTTGGTCTGGGAGCGTATCACCTGTCTTCAGTCTCTATTTCCTAATCTGCTAATTTAGGATAACATCACTTGCTTTTAGGATGGCTGTGAAGGTTGGATGATTTGAACATTGTCCCCCCCCAAGAGAGACAACTGTCCTCTAAGTTCTGGGCCGTTCCCATGTGCTAGCTGCTATGGAAAACGAGACAGTGCTGTGATGTGTGCAAATTCTCAGCGTGGCCTGAGAATCCCCATGCACCTTGTGACAAAAAACTGCATGAGAGCATCTTCCCTCAACTCTTTACTCAGCACCACAGACACAATCAGTAGTGTGTGTGTGTGTGTGTGTGTGTGTGTGTGTGTGTGTGTGTTGTGTTCAAATGGTGTGATTAAAAGCTTCCTCTCCCTCTCACTGTCTCAGGAAGGACTGACATTGAAGCGTTTAAATGGCAAGAGGGCGATGGAAAGAGGACATTAGGGAAACACACATCTTCTCCCTTCTCCCTATAGACTGTCTGACCAGTCCTCAGGGGTCACTCTGCAGCACCTGCCCCACTTGGATTTCACCCAGACTGACAGCTTAGGGGGACCAGTGTCAACCGCATATACATGTTGGGGACAGAGCCTTTCTTTGGAAAGAGTGGCAATCTGTTACTTTCAGCTCCATGGGATGTTAAAGCGGATGATTTTTGGACATTACAGCCTTAAAATGAGCTGCCATCACAACTGAATGTAACAAGATAGATTTATTTTATGGTCATTTGCTGGTCCAAATTGTCTCAAGATGCTTTTTGCCTCCTGGTTCTTGCACAAGTGCCAGCATCATCGATTATGTTGTCTGCCTTGTATACAAACATCTACCTACTATCGAATTCATGTGCTATGGATACAACGAGTCATGACAGTGACAGTACAGGAATCTTCTGATACTGCACTTCTCACAAAAGTGAACCATGCTGCCAGACGTTCTGCACAAGGTGATACAACTCAGACCAGCAGGCCTTTTCTGTTCCTGGATAGCACCAAGTGGACTCTGTCCTGGCTTTCCATGTCTTAACTGCCTAAGACCCGAGGGTGAAGACCATGTCTTGCTCATCTCTATATTGCTTGGCTATGTGAGGATTTGAAAGCTGTAAGGGACCTTTAGAACCATCCAATCTAACTCCCCTTGTCACAACAGGGGAAACGGAGTGTCTCAGAAATGAGAAACCTGACCTGTTTTGTTCTGGCAGAACTGGGGATTAGAGCCTTATTTCCTGACTTCCAGATCCTGTTCTTTAAAAATACACACACACACACACACACACACACACACACACACACACACACACACACCCCCACACACATATGCACTATCTAGAGTGGTTCTGGTTTATGCCTGTTGTCCTGGCTCCTGGCTTTCTCATTAGGGAGCGCTGTGTCTTTACCCTGAGTATCTCAATAACGAGAGAGACACTGTCTAGTCAACCTAGTACTATTTCATCTTCTTCCTCCATAACTAATAAATAAAGGGAGTGGAAACTGTTCTAGATGACTGCCCTGCTCTAGGCTTGATGGGATTTCAGAAGGTATGTTGTGGAGAATGTTTGCGTCTGTTTGGTCACTATCCTGTCCAGGACAGGAGGGAAGCCCTAAGCCAATCCCAGGCTTCCTGGCACTGCTATCCAGCTGCTAGAGTGGAAGGTGAGGGTTCAATGTAAAGGCCCCACAGGGGACACTTGTGGGGAAGCCATTGGTAGAGCACAGAGACACATTTGTTCTGCAGTATCGGTCCCCATTGTGAAATGACCAGGATCCGAAGCGCTAAAATGATGGCTGGGCTGAAGTGAGGTCCCTGGGGTGGGTGCAGCCTCCAGCTCATGTCTCTTCTAACACTCCCCGTATCATCTCTCACCCTGAGCTCCGAGGTTCTCCAAGGTCTGAAACCTTGAAGGTCCACAAGATGTCACATGTGTCAAATCCCACCCACACTTGGCCTTGGGTGGCAGGTCACATTCAAAACATAGACATGTTGGTCATTTGTAGTCAATAAAAACTTCATAAAAATCATCTTTAGACCATGTATATAAGACATATACAAAGCAAATGAATTTCATGGATAGCTTTGAGATATCATATGTGTGTGTGTGTGTGTGTGTGTGTGTGTGTGTGTGTGTGTGTAAATATTATAAAACCTTAAATATAAACCACTTGTGATCTCAAACGTTTTGGTAAGGAATAGCCAGCTTTTACCCACAAACACATACTCAAGTCAAGTCAGCAGCAAACATAAGTAATCTTGGGCCAACATGGTGTTGTGTATCTCTAACTGGGCATAAAATTTTGTATGTGTAATTTCATCTTACAGAAATTGTTCTTTTTGGGCCATATCTCCCCATATTTTAGCAAATATCGCTCTATCCTCACCTGCCATTAACTGGTCTACTGCCTTCTCACAAACAGCGGCGTTTTAATACTTGAGACACTGCAAGCTGATTTTTTTTTTTTTTTTTTTTTGAGAAGAGTGGAAGAGGCTGGAGGTGAAGAGGGCAAGCCACCTTTCTGAAAGTATAAAACAGGAGGTAGCTTCTTCCTGTCATCCCTGTGTCTCAAACAGCTCTTTCTGCTAACACCACCTGGCAGAGATGGTGTCACCTGCCCTTGATCTTGGCCTCATTAGCTGTGTTCAACACTGACATCCAAGCTATGCATGCATAGCTTACTGGGGCACGATGAACCACACCTCCTTGGTTTGAGGGTAGCTCTCAGAGTCAGCCAGCTTTCTCTAAGAAAGATTAGTCCCTGCATAGGAGGAGGAGGAAGAAACACAGAAACACACACACACACACACACACACACACACACACCACACACACACACACACACACACACACACACACACACACACACACACACACACACACACCCCTACCTACCTACTTCCCAGTCAAATCAGACCAAGTAGGAAGGAACTACATGCCTTCAACCCCATTTGGGAAGAAAAATGGGGACCGAAATTTCAAAGAGAAAATAAATATTTTTAAACAGTAAGAGAAAGAAGGAGGTGGAACCCACCCCACACCGTGTGTGTCTGAAGAGCCAGGCTGATAACACAATGCCCGCCATACTGTCAAGCTCCGGTGAGCCCACCTCCTCTTCTCTGGAGTGGCTCTTGGCTGTATGCAAGCTGGAAATGAGAAAGGCCAGAAGAGCAGAGGAACATCAACCCCAAATTGAGGGGAAGGGACAGTTGCTAAACGTAGCCTGGATTACTGGAGGAGACAGGAGGACGAGAGTAGGGACAAGTCAGAAACACTGGCATTACTCTCTGTCTCACAGGCTGGAGAGGACCCGCTGAGAGACAAGTCCCCTCCCTGCTCCCTCCTGGTGTCAGGCTTTTTGCAAAGTGCTAAGGAAGAGAATACATACAGCAAGTCTTTAACTGTTTGACCGCAGAAGAATAGCAGCAGTCCTGTGTTTGCGAGTGATTCCCTAGTCAACAAAACTTCCCAGGAAGAGGATCTCGAAACACCTGTGGAAAACCCCCACAGGATGGTGTTCATACGTCTGCACACTGGCTGCCTGCTTCACAGAGAGGTGTGTGTGTGTGTGGGGGGGTGGTGGTGGAGAAAGAGGGCTCGATGGCCCAGGGAGATGGTTCTGCTCTTAGAACCATCACACATCCTGCTGTTCAGTGGCATTGCACACAAGGCCACCTTTTATAGCCCTGCGCCCAACACCTGCCTGACCAGGACCACACACTCCATGGTCTTGAATTGTGCTGGCTCCTGTGGGTCCAGCAAGGAACATCAACTATGATGGGAATCTTGATTTTGAGCTCATTCCAGCAAACGGTCATTGATGCAAGCTGGAGAAAGCCCCTACCCAACACCAACTTCCTCTAGATTGGTCTTCGTCCTTCCCTCAGCTTTTAGGAACCCTCTGCTCAAACATCTTCAAGTGACCTTGCTGTCACTTCTCTCCACAGCTACAGAATGTCAATTCTCCACCCTGGTTCCCGGCTAACCTCCTTAGATTAGTTGTGTATTGAAAAACGTTCATCACTGCTGAAGTAGGGTGACAGATGGCTCACAAGGCTCTATTTATTTTATTCTATACGGATTATATATGTTTGAACATTTTTATGATGAATGGTCTCTCCGATTAAGTCATCTTACTGCTTTCTATTCTGGGGCCTTACCCCTACCTAACTGGAATGCTCTTGCTGTCTATCAGAACCTTCGAGGACTCCTCTAGACACCTCCTTTTATAAAGGTGAATGTGCTTTCCGTACCCAGGCGCCATCTCCTCTCACACTACACCCCGGTGTATATTATTGAAATCAGTGTTTACTGCGGATTGTAAACTCCAGAGAGCTAACGGTATTATGCCTACTCATCCAGGCAACCCCCCAATGTATGCACACCTTAGTCACTCAATCCTGGATGAAAAATGAGTTTACAGCAATAAGAACAGCCTATCAATTAACCACCTGACTCCTTGGTTTGTCTAACCCACAGGCAAGTAAAGAGAAGCGCCTTCCAGTACCTTCTTCATGGTTCTGATGCAGTAGGACCTCTGGCTTCGTGTGGATAGAGTTCCCAGGGTGGAAGAAAGGCGAGAAGAGAATTCGAGGTTTCCTCTGTTTCAGAATATGCTGAAGGAGTTCATAGAGCACATCGCCTGGAGGGAAAAAGGAATGGAGACAGAGAGATGGGATGCTTTAGCTAACAGCTGCAGAAGGAGCCATGGGCTGTGACAGCCACAGAGGTAAGGAAAGGATTAATACAACAGACTGTTGGCCTGTGACAGGGACGGGGCACAGCACCTGAGCCCACATGTCAGGGCGGCATCTCTTTTTTATTACCTGCTATAAGATTTAATTGAAGTTTGATTTTGTGTCCAGGGGCCGAAAGAGGGTTTTGTCAAGGAATGGGTGCTGTATGGTACACTTACAGTTTGCTAAGTGGGCAGATGGTGGGGGAAATGTTTTTGTAATTAAACTAATAACAATGTTAATAATAAAGATGACAAGAAAAAAATTTGAGGTGGTGGATATGGATATTACATTTATTATGGTGGTGAGCTCATGGGTATGCATTTATTTCCGAACTGATGAAATTATATACTTTATACAGCTCTTGTAGGTTCATCAGATCTCAACGAAGTTATTTCTAAATGCTAAAAAGCATGAGCAGGTCATTGTGGTGCACGCCTGTGATCCCACCACTTGGGAGGTAGAGGCAGGAGCAGCAGGAGTTCCAGGCCATTCTGAGGACGGCCTGGGCTACCTGAGACCCTGTCCACATCAGAACAACAACAACAACAACAATAAAGAAGAGTAATGTGCTAAGAAGAAGTTTTGGAACTGCAGAGATGGATCAGTGGTTAAGAGCACTTGTTGCTCTTGTAAAGGACCAGGGTTCAGTTCCCAGCACCCACGTGGTAGCTCACAACTGTCTGTAACTACAGTTCCAGGGGGATCTGGCACTCCCTTTTGACCCCTGTGGGTACTAGGCACACATGCAGTGCATATACGCAGCGTGTGTGTGTGTGTGTGTGTGTGTGTGTGTGTGTGTGTGTAAGATAATTGTGGAGCTGTTTTTTCCTTCTACTTTATGTGTGGCCCTGGCAGCAAACCCCAGCAAGCTGTCAGGCTTGTGTGACACAAACTTCCACCCAATAAGCCATCTACCTTGCCCACTCCCCTCCAGAGGACATAAACTGTCTAATGGTAAACATAAAACCATCTAACAACAGATGGGATAACATGGATTAGTCTGGTAGGCGCAAAGGGTCCACAACTACAGTAGGTTTTGAAGATGTCCCCATGCCACTGACATTTCAGGATCCTGAAAAGCTTCTGTAGTGACCTGTTGTTTGATGACAGAGAGGCTATCAGAGGATCCCAGAGCCCCAATGTCTTCCTGTTTTTGTAAAAATATCCGTTTAACGCCTTTCTCTCTCTGCTTGCACTTTGTAATTATTTGAAGAAAAATGACATCCTTCGGTAGCTACATTTTAAGTGTGCAAAACATTACCTTACAGATTATTCATAGAAATTTACCTATCAGCTAGATGTCATGGTAGGAGGCTGAAGATAGAAAGTTTGAAGCCAGCCTGGCCTACACAGCAAGATCCTATCTCATACAACAACAACGAAAACTTCTCCTGGTGGGGAAAATACATCTTTCTAAGTCACTCAGAGCCCAGGCTGGGGTTGGGGGTGCTAAAAACAACAAACTTCATTAGTGTTGGTCAGAAGTGTCCATCTTACTCTCTATAAGTAATTGGGACAGTATGGGTCACCCCTTCTTTAAAAATACATCTAGGTGTCACTCCAAGGTCCTACAAGCTCCACGGAATTATCTGGACACATCAGTGCTGGGAGAGACTGAATGGTGAGTTCTGTAGGCTTGGATTTGAAGTGTCTGCAGAGCAGGTCACTAGCAACACCCCCCCCCCCAAAACAAAACAAAAACAAAAACAAAAAACAAAAACCCTGCACAAAACAACAAAAACCCATCAGGAACTGGTCCCATCCCTCTCTGGCTTGATCCTAGTTCACCATGCTGGGTGGGGGATGGTGGGGGTGGGGGATGGTGGGGGTGGGAGGTGGTGGGGGTGAGGGATGGTGGGGGTGGGGGTGGGGGGGTGTGCTTCAGAACTCTGTGAGGATGGGTAATTAATTTATAACAACACCACAGGCCTCACTGTCCTCCCCACACCCTTCCTCATACAGAGATATGCAGTCAACAACAGTAACAAACAATGGGACTTTGTCTCTGATCTTAGCCTTTTTTAAAGACACTTTAATTATCAACTTAATTTAACTGTGTATTTTGGGCTGTAGATGTTCCAAACTGAGCATGAACCTTGGAAACACTCCAGGAGTGGCTTCTCTCTGCAAACCTATCCACTACTGCCCCCTTGTCCCAAATCAAGTTCTATAGTTGGCTACCGTTTCCCAAGTACCCACCCTCACAGCCCAAGGAGCTTCCCTAGCTAGCTGCTACTCATTCCACCCTCTCTCCGTCTTTGAATTTTGGTTATTGGTGGTACAGCTAACTGCTGCCATTTACAGTTAGGAGAAATGAAGACTAATATGCCAGTCTTGAGGGGGTTTTAAGATTGGACAGGCAGTCGGGCACAGACAAGCTCTGACCACACTTTTGGAAATGCTCTGGGAAAGCAGAACCTGTACTGGGTACCAGGTTTCAGAGCTGGGAAGGGTTTCAGGACTCCAAACCAGGAGTCATTGCTATGGCTCCAACAAGAAGGGAACGCAGAACCCAAAATATAGTCCTATTTTAACGATTCACATTTTAATCGCATACAAAAATAAGTCCCTAATCAACACTTTTTTCTTTCCGTTTAGTGTAATGTCTTCCTAACCCTTCCTAATTTACACGGCCGTACTGGGTTTGAGCTTGTGGATTTGATCAATGTTTTATTTTGGCATTATGCAGAATAGAAAACGCAAACATTAAAGAAATGTGTTCTTGATGATTACTATTAAAAAAAAAAAGTCTGCAATTAGTGTATCCATTTTGGAAGGGGAGGCCAGGAAATATAAATTTAGTGTCTGTGAAGGGTGCTCAGTGCTATTCCCTCAGCGAGGGGCACAGACTGCAGACGCAGCCAGCCCTGGGTACCAGGTCACCTTGAGCGAGTCCCTGGGTGTCTCTGCAAAATGCACGCTACAGCACCTGTCATAGAGGTTCAATGACAGCAAAATACTGAAGGACCTAGAAAAGAGCTGATGTGACCACACCCCCTCAAGCTGGTGAGGAGGGGCGAGGGGAGGGGGGTAGTAGGAGGAGGAAGCCACTTTCTTTTCCTCATTTCCTTAAAACACGTTTATTTATGGTTATTGTGTGCGTGCATGCCACAGGGCAGGTGTGGAGGTCGGAGGGTAACCTTGTAGAGTAGGCTCTGCCCTTCTACCTTCACTTGGGCTCTGGGGACCAACTCAGGTCACCAGACCCACACGGTAAATGCCCTTACCCGATGACCCACCCTGCTGTTCCCTGGAGTTACATTTCTCTATAGTGGACTGGCTTGGGATCTGACAGCTAACTCCTTAAACATGTCCTTTAGTTGCCTCAGTATTGTGGCTTAATAAGGATCAGGAGAAACAGATAGGCTGAACAGATGTTTATTCAGGGAGAAACAACTTACAACATAGACAGATGAACACCAGCAGGTTCCTGGTCCTAAGGATGCCTCCAGATGCTCTCCTGTCCCTGTGCTGCAAGCAGAGCTCCCAGGCTCCTCCTCAGACCTAGTTCCCCCAGGTAACTTCCGTCCCGGTCTCCACCCCCCAATGGGCATGGTCAGTGCCACAGATGTGGACTAAGTGAATATCTCATTACACCTCAGGCCTGGGTTCCCTCTCTAGACTGTGTAGGGGGGTACTGAGGGTCCCTTGAGGACCCACATAATGAGACAAGCACAGCGAAACAGCAAGTGTACCTCAGCACTGGCTACTGCTGGCACCAGCTACCATTCTGATTACTGATGTCATCCCAGTGGCCAGGACAGACAGGTCTCACATGGAGAACTGAGGAGGAAGGTTTGGACTCTACTTCCCCTTTGAGACATGGACAAAGAAGATGAACCGAGGCCTCTCTCCCCCAGCATCTCAACTTTGCTACCCTTGCGTGTGGGCACGGCTGGATCACACATGGCTCCTCAGCAACCAGGGGCTTGTTCAGAGAAGCGGCTGGCTCAGCGCTATGGAGGCAGCACACTGTACATGCACTGTAACACTCAGTAACACAGTGTACTGTAACAACTTCAGACATTAGGCCCTAAAGAGTCCAGGAGTGTCTGAGATGGGCTCAGATGGCTATTCTCTAGGAGTCCCCTCTCTCCCCTTTCCCTGCCAAGAAGTGGCCTTGGCGGAGTAAGTTCTGTGATGGGCAGTCGGCCCTGGCAAAAGAGAACCATTTTATGATGACTCTAGTTGGTAGAAAGCTCTGTTGGGTTGGAATCTGGTTTTCCTGAAATTCCTGTATCTCAGTCTTGGCTTCTAGAGTATTCAAAACACATCTTGTCTACAACTCGCTCCTGCCAAGTCCCCTGCTCCTCTAGTACCCACCTGTCCTGTGGATATTATTATTATTATTATTATTATTGTGTGTGTGTGTCTGTGTGTGTGTGTGTGTGTGTGTGTGTGTGTGTGAGTGTGTGTGTGTGTGTGTGTGTGTGTGTGTGTGTGTGTGTGTGTGTGTGTGTGCGGTGTGTGTGTGTGTGTGTGTGTGTGTGTGGTGAGTTTGAGTGTGTGGTGTGTGTGTGTGTCTGTGTGTGTGGTGTCTGTGTGTGTCTGTGTGTGTGTGTGTAGGCACACAACAAAGCAAAGCACACACACATGGTATTCAGAGGACAATTTGTGAGAGTCCATTCCTTCCACCGTGTGTCACTGGACGTGGAGGGAAGCATTTTAACTTGCTGAGCCATCATGCCAGTCCAGGGCCTCAAGTTAACTAACTGGTGACTCTCCCTTCAAGGGTCTGCACATGCTTGGGTATGTGTTATTTTGGGACTCACATCGTGTCTTACTTTCTTCCAGGCTTCTCTCTTAACCTGTGAATCAGGCTGTACCAAAGTGCTTCATAAAAGCCAAGTTAACATTAACAGGTCTCTGGGATACTGAAGGTATTTGGAGTTAAGTTGTACATTTGCCTATTGAAAACTAAGACTGAGCAACAGAGCAATGTGCCTAACTTAGCAAATTTCCGTATCCTCAGAAGAGGGATAACTGATCCCATCTAGTGCTGCTGCAGTACTGGGCAAGGGAACCCTGGCCACTGGATGCAGAGCCAACAGCTGGCTCGTCTGCATATCTGCATGCATGAGCACACGGCATAGGCACACACGTGCCCAGGCACACATATGCTCTCAGAGGCAGGGTTACCAAGGTGCTGGGAGCTTCACTTACACCCTCCCTGGAAAGAGCACTGGAAACTGAAAATATCTGGACCCTCCAGCTATGTCCTGATACATTATCCTGGCACACACACACACACACACACACACACACACACACACACACACACACACACACACACACTGAAACACGAACAACTTTGTATTCTGACATGCATTTTGGAAGCCAGGCACTTACTTTGAAATCTTAAACTCTGCTTTTTATCTTCTCTTGTGTGTGTGTGTGTGTGTGTGTGTGTATCTGAATCTGACTAGGTAGGTACCTGATGTGGAAGCCAGAAGGGGCTTGGGTGTCTTCCTCCATCATCTCTGCCTTGCTGTCTTGGACAGGGTCTCTCAGTGAACTGTAAATCCACCTTTGGACTAGGGTGGCCACTGAATTCTTAGCACATGCCTGCCACTCTCCAAGTGCTGGGGTTTCAGGCATATAGGACCATGCTCAACTTCTTATGTGGGTGCTGAGGATGTGAATTCAGTGAGCTAGCTCTCCAGCTCCAACATCTATTATCTTCCGGGAATGTCCTTCAAAAGCAGGGACTGTGAATCCTGACCACTCAGAGGGTGGAGGACTGAAAATTCAAGATATGCCTGGGTAACTAACCCAGCATGACCCTGTCAGAAAGGAAAGCAAGCTGGCAGGGGGTGGGGTGGGTAGGGTGCGTGGGAGTGAAATAAAGGTAAATAAGGCTGGAGCTCTTGGTTCAATCCTTAGTGGGGGATAGAATGGTTTAAATCAAACAGAAGAGAAAGTGGAAAAGCCAAGGCCAGTTGCCTGTCAGTCCTGTCAGTGTTTGAAGGTCAAGAACTCAGTGATACTATTAGAAGGGGCAGGTGCTGAAAGTTATTTATTTTACTTTTAGAGGACAGAATTTGGGCTCTAGAGGAAGGCCAGTCCAAGTCTGCAGCCTGGTTCCGGTGGTTAGCTGCCTGCGATTTGGCAAACCTTTCTCACTGGCTGATCCTTAGTTTATGCCTTAGTTAAGCTCGCCTTTGCTTTTGTGCAAAATGAGAATAATGTCACAGACCTGTCTAGATAAAGGAGACAGGCACCGGGCACAATGTCACAGAATACACATCTGCTGGGTGGCGTCTCTTGCGGGCATGGCTTTTATTAACTGGCGTGTCCTATTTTATCAGCTTCAATACTTCTGCATTAAAACACATACACAGGTTTCATTGTGTAACTTTTGGGCGTGGAAGTTTCCTTTTCTTTCTGTTGCCATAATAGCACACAGAAATTTCTAGTTAATAGCCAGGCCTCTTCAAAACCCTCCCCTCCTCCAGGCTGATCATCTCAAAATCTTCAGGTTACTGTCCATTAGGATATAAGCAGTTTCAAGATTTCCCCATACCCCTCCCCCATCCTCTTGTCCTCATCATCCCTTCCAGTCTGGATCCCGCCCCTTCCTCACCTGGCAGCCAGTCACTCCCAGGTGCAGTCAATTCCGTTATCTAGACTTCTTCGCTGGTCTCCCCTGCTCCCCAAACTGCTCTAGCTGAGGTCACCTCCCTGGTGTCAAATCAAAGGGCAGTTGTGGCACTGAGGGAACAGCCCCACCTTAGCAGAATCCGTTGCCAGGAATCTTAACCTGCTTCCTCCTAGGATGCTTCCTGGTTGCCAAGACTGCCGTTCTGGGCTCTGGCTTTCCTCCAGCCTTCCAGTATTGGGCTTCCCAGCGCTCACACCAGCTCTTCTTGGACAACTGCATCTGTTCCCACGACTTCCCTCCGCTTGTCTTGGGCCTGATCTGTTCCCGTCACGATGCCTTCTGACTACCAGACCATATTTACTTATCTCCTAGGAAGTTCCTCTTGAATGATTTATGGACAGTGTGTTCAACACAGAAATCTTTACAAACCAGAAGGGGTTCCCTAGGTCAGTAAATGCTGGTATCTCATCAGGTCAGAAATTTGAGTTTAATCCTTCAACTCCTCCTCCCCCCTGTCATCTAACGTGGAATCAGACCTCAAGCCTGGGGACTCTGCCTGTCAACCACTCTTGGGATTATCTCCTTTTCTCTGTTGACCACTGCTGCTCCAAGACTCCAGCCAGACTGGCCCACCTCCACATGGCCAATCCTCTGCTTCAGATCCTGACTAGAATGTGATGGAGGAATAATAAACGAAAGGACAAATGGACAGTTAGTTGTTGAGCTGTAGAGCACCCGTTACCCTGATCATTTCCAAGCTCGCCTAGCTGGTCTCACATCGAGGGTGGCTGGGGTATTTCCAGTTTATGCTGTTATAAATAGACCTGCTAAGGACATTTTCTTTGTCCACTATTGGATGATTTCCTTGGGATATTTTCTTAGGAATGGAATTGCCATGGAAAGGCTATGATTAGCTCTAAAGCTCATTATACACTGGTGGAACTCAAAAGGCTGGGGCCAGAGGGCTACTGCTTAAATGCCATCTGCTACCTGAGACTCTCTCCTGGGGCTCCTCAGCTTCTCACTTCACCGGGTTAGTGGGCTGACAGCGAGTACTTTTCAGGTGATGATTTGCTATGCACATACGCTTGACGAGCAGGTCACCATCTCAAGGGACACACCCCCAGTTTGCAAACAGTTCTCTCTTCTATTTCATGTTGACTCAGAAATTTCATTTTCCTTTTGACCAATTATAAAATAGAGAAAACGGAGTAAGTAAAAGCATGCCTGGGGTGGGAAGCAGAGGTTTTAGGCCTGTCAGGAAATTCTCTGCTGGGTCCCTTTTGCCTGGGGATGAGGGTTATGAATGGAGCCTGCAGCTCACCCTCAGAGTTCCGTGATGCCTGCAGCAGTGGAAACAGCATGGTTAAATGCCCGGGGTAGGGGACCCCCAAATGCCCCTTATTGTGATGGGACAGTATGAGTTTTGGATTTTGATTGGCTCTGGGTCCTAAGCATTCTATTTAGTCTATTTTGGCAGCCAAACTGAATCACAAGCTTTTCGTTTACTGTGGGGAAAGGCAATCCATTTCAGTTCAGGCATTTCAGTGACCCCCCACCTTCTAAAGTGTTCCCCACTTCCCAGCACACACGCATCTGTGCTGCCATCTGTACCATGCGGTGACAGGTGAAATCAAAGTGAAAGGTTCCCCTATACAAAAGAATATGCCATTACTCAAAAACAAGTAAGTGAATTTTAACTTCACATTTATGACTTAAAGATAGAGATCCCGAGAAAAGGGAGGTTGATTATAGAAATGTGCTAAATACTACATTTAAGAACAAATCAGAAAACACATACAATAAGATACTTTCTTTCATCCGAATGCAGAATATGAAGTAAGACAAGCAGTAAACTCGTGAGAAAACGGCAATATTACTAAGGGTACATTTGCTTATTAAAGAAAACATCAAACCATGCACAGCCACGCACCATCACTCAGCCGAAGTTACCCCTGCCTTCATAAGGGCGGGGCAGCTGAGAACTCAGGTGACTTTCCTATCCGTGAGTGTCTTCCCTAAGCAATTCCTCTGACATGTGCTACACAGTGTTTACTTCATGTTCAAAGACACATAACGTAAGAAAGAGCCAACTATGCGTGTCTTCAATCAAGGCCACGCAGCTGCCCTGGAATTCCTGGCCAGCCCTCTATGACTTGTGTTCTAGGATCCTCTGACTTAAATCTAAAACATAGCCATTCAATCTGGCAAGCTACCTTCTGTTTAGATGGCTGGTCCAAGGAATTGCATGTAGATAATAATGGACATTTTCATATCGACTTTGAAATGGGTTTTTCTATACAGGAAGAATGTAAGCAAAGTGTATCTTTACAGATAAGGACACTGGCAGGTTGGAAAGAGTAGAAACCATTTACAAAATTACATTGGCACACTAAAAGACCCCCCCCCACACACACACATATAAACAAGCACACAGAGTCTTGGAGACAGGGTCTCAAATATACTTCAGGCTGGCCTCTTACTCATGATCCCCCTGTCTCAGGCTTCTGTGGGCTAGGATTACAGGTTCTACACCATGATGCCTAGTTTGCCAGTACTTTTTTTTTTTAAACCGAATTAAAGGGACCTTGAAAGTGAGTTTCTTTCTCCTTTTTAAAACAGGGATAGAGGGCATAATATGAATTAAGTTGATAATGACTTGAGTGATTTTGTTCATATAAAATAATGGACATGTGAGTCTATTCTACCTGAATGCTATGTGTGCAATAACTCTTATTTAGAGGTGACACTGCCTGTTTTCCTTTATTAATTGGGTCTTTCTGAGTCCAGTCATTAAACATGTCTCTGCATTTTAATCACCCCAGACCCACTTAACACGGCAACCCACTTAACAGCTCCAGGACTAAATAACAGGATTCTGTCGAGGTATCAGCGATGCCCAAACTTTCCTTTTGCTATTTTAGAAAGGGTCTTTCTATGCAGCCCAGGCTGGCTTCGAATTCATGACCCTCCTGCTTTAACCTCCGGATGCTGGGATTACAGGTGTGCACCTCCGTACCTAGGTCTCCTGTGGTTTTAACGGAGTGGTTCACAGCATACGTGCCCGTAGCCACCTCTTCTAAAGCCTTTAGGATCAGGGGCAAGGCAGATAAAAGGAAAGGGATGGAGTTTGTCTTCTCTATTTGATGAAACACTAGACCCCTTAAAGTTCCAGGGTCTGGTCATAGTGAATTACTTCTAACCTAACAGTCTCTTTGATCTGGAAACCTTCTCTTCCCTGCACACCAGCCATTACCAGTAGATCCTCCTTTTCTTTTTGCCTTCTTATAAAATTAACTAATTAATTAACTAATTAGTATAGTGTGTTCTGTCTGTGTGTATCCCTGCAGGTCAGAAGAGGGCACCAGATCTCATTACAGATGGTTGTGAGCCACCATGTGGTTGCTGGGAATTGAACTTAGGACCTCTGGAAGAACAGCCAGTGCTTTAAACCTCTGAGCCATCACTCCAGCCCTGAAATTCCTTTCTTTTTCTTTTTCTTTTTTTTTTTTTTAAAAGAGTCCTGCATCAGATTGAGTGTGGCAAAGACCAACCACCAGCCGGCTGTATTTCCATCCTGAGCCGATGCAAGAACCGGATCCTCACCTGAATGAGGAGATCGGTAGCGGAAATCCTCTTTGGTCAGCAGCAGGAGTGCCTTGCCATTCATCTCAAATGTGCTGCTCTCAATGGGCCTTAAGGAAAACTCGTTCTCTGCCCACTTGAGCCACTGGGCTACGTCATCTCTGCTCCAGTAAATCGGCTGCAAGCCTGTTGGAGAGCAAGAGGCAGAGAGAAAAGATCTTGTCAGTTACACTGTTGGGAGAAAGGTCGTGGAATAATTAACAGAACTGAGACTTTGTCTCAAGAGCCTGCAGGCTGAGTTCCAAGGCCCAGGTTTGTAAATACTCAAGTGTGGTTCATATTAACTTTTGACTTACAGGAAGAATGAGGGGACCCCCCTTTCCAGGTGTCTCAAGGACGACAGGTCTCTTAGAGGCCTGCCCTGGGGCTGCACTAAGGTCAGGTTGGCTCTAACGAGGCCTGGGAGCATCCTAGGAGGTCTGGCATCATGACAAATCTCAATGTGTTTAGCAGGAGACCTTAGACTCTGGGCTGATGTGATTGCAGCCAGAGTCTTTGAAATGGAAGTGTTCCAGAGCTGGCCTTGACCCCCAGAGCTGCCAAGGAATGAAGCATCCCCTGAAACCTTTTCCAGGAAGAGTCCTTTACTCAGCCTCTGGGAAGTGGCAGGGCAGCCTCTGGCCAATGCAAAGCCAGAGGAACACAGATGCCTCTCTGCCTCATTGTTTGTCTGGAGTGGGTTGGATGCCATCAACACGTTGGTTCAGGTTGCATCTCTGGGAGGCAGAGTCCGTATTTTTATTTCACTCTGCTGCTATGGGGAACTTTGATACATCCTTTAAGTGATTAGAACAACGGTTCTCAAAGTGTGAACCCTGGGAACCCCGAGGGTTTCCAAGACCCTTGCACATCTTATTAACAATATTAACATTATTTTCTCTTTTTACTCTCATCCTGCCATGAGCACACATGGAATATTCTAGGGGCTACATGACCTGAGTCACCACAGCAGGCTGAAGAAATGTCTTCTATTAACCTGGACACTGAAGAGGTTTGTAAAAGCATATAACACTACTGTTGCTTGCACATATCTTCAAAAATATGCTTTTAATACATATTGATATATGCCTAGCTTATTAATCAGTAAGTTAGCAAATACCTTAAAAAGTAGCTTACAGTATGGCAAGTGTTGCTGTAAGTCATATGAGCAAAATCGTTTGCACGGTTGTGATTATCAAAGAACAGTCTTTGATAATTATTTAGCACTTGGGTCCTGACAGCACAAGGTCTGCAGGGTTTCATTCTCCAAAGCAACAGAACCGGGAGTTCTGTGGGATCAGTGTTTGTGCAGAGATGTGGTGCATGTCTTAAAAACGTGCCCTTCAGCTCAGCCCTGAACAAACCACTTCCCCCACTAAACTGGACACAGTGAAGTACGGTCTGATCCCTCGGATGCCCGGGATGCTGAGAATGGGGAACAAATGCGTCAGATCCCAGGGAGAACATTCCAGGCTCTGACCGAGATTGCTGGCTCTGCCTTCCAAGAGGAAGATGGTTTTTAAAGAACAGAAGTCAGTTTCTTCTTCTAAGTCCCTGGAAGACTCCGGGAGACTCCTTACAACTAGTCAATTGGAGGGCCTGGTAACACAGCTACTTGGAAAATAACACAAGTCTATGCATGGTTGCTTGGGCTACAGAGTGAGTTCAAGGCCAGCCGGGCAACTCAGTGAGACCCTATCTCAAGTTCAAAGAGGGCTGGGGTAGTTGTTCAGTGGTACCACGTGTGATACTATAATATCAAAACCACCAACCCAGCCCATGGACAAAACAAGCTACTGAGATGCATGAGTGCTTTACGACAAAAGGAAACAGGACTGCTAGAGGATCTGAGGTTTTTGGTTTTGTCTCTTCACTGGTCAGAAAGCAATGCCTATTTAAAATGGGTTAGGTCCACCTCTTCCTAGCAGAGTGCAAATGGTAGCCAGGCTATCCCGGGAAACCCTTCAGCTGTACTCCCTTCTGTCAACGGTGATTTCAGATGTTACTGGTAAGTGGGAGGGTCACGCCTGCTGAGTCAGGGGATGGGTGGGGGTTTCAATCAGGCAGCCGCAGGAAAGCACCTAGTGGACACAGGGCTTTTTAGGCCACGCAGGGAAACAACGGGTCTGGGGCAGAAGCTTGCTGGGGTGTCGAAGTAAATATAGAACCAAAGCCTGCCCGGGAGGGGAAACGAAGGTGAAATGCTGACTTTCTACCAGGACAAACTGAAACAGAGAGGTGGGTGAGAGGGGCGGGGCCTCAAGCAGCAATCTGAGGTTCTTTATATTCTAGGAAGAAAATCCTCATGAGTAATCCTTTCCCTAAATACAAGAAGAGGCACACACTCCCAACAATACTGCTGGGTAAGAATAACAGTCTCTCTTCTCACTTCCCATTAATCTCTCCCACAGCTCAGCCTTGGAGAGACCAAGGCCATGGCGCTGTGGAAATCCCTTCCCCAGGAGCCCTCGAGGATGCTCTGGGCACACCGACAGCTGGATGGCGGTTACAGAGAGCACTTGGCAGCTAAAGAGCAGCAACCCTGATGCTGCATGCAACCTGCTGGAGGCCACTCAGGGAATCCATCAGCTTCACTGCCCTTCCATTAGCGGAAGGAGAAGGTGGAAAGCTCAGTGAGCCAGAGACAGGCTGGCTACGAGGGAGCATTGCGCGTCAAGTCCCTCTGCTAGTTCTTTTTTAATTCAACAGTATAAAAAGGCTAGGAGATAGCATGTGCTGTGTAATTTTAACGGAGGAAAAAGAACCCCACTCCCTTCAAGGCTCCTAAAGCCCGTATGTTGAAGAGTCTAATGGAGTAGAGGTGGTACCTGGAGGTGACTCTGCTCTGACGGAGACTAATTTACTAAAGGGTGATGTATGAAGCCCTGTTCCAAGCATTTCAGAAGTTTCAGTCCATTTGACTGCATGCTTGGACATTTGTGATGACGGTGCAAACTAGGAAACGGGGGCCGGACGCTCTGAAGATTCGCCCCATGCTTGTACAGTTCTAGCAACAAGTGGGGCTGAGATCTGGATCCCAAGCACTCTGATTCCAGAGTCTGTTTTCTTACCCAGGCATTTTCCATCCACATGCAGAACCAAGATGGGCTTTGGAAACGACGGAGGAAATCAACTCCTTCCCACCCAACACTGAGATCCTTGGCCAAGAAAATTTATCAGCAGATTGAAGATGAGAAAGAAAAAAAAAAAAAAAAAAGCAACAACTCGGCAGATCCCAGAGAGACAGATTTATGGCTAGGAAGCAGAGGGAGGGGCAGGCGGGACGCTACTTTGAATGTGTCTGGGAAGAGAGTGCTGTTTTCACAGGCTTCTCAGTACTGACACTGGCTCTTGACTTTTTGCCCAATTCCCCACTATGGGTGGGACCAATGCTGCCTGAGAAGGGAGAGCCGTGTAGGGTTTGTTTCACAGTCAGTTCTGACAATTTGGCTCAACAAAGAAAGAATATATATGCTAATGATTAGGGCGAAGGAAGGGAAGGAGATGGAAAGAGAGGGGGAGTGAGGGGGAGAGAGAGGGAGGGAGATAGATGGATGGACTCTTAGATATTACTCTATGTGTACCAATGTGCCACAAGAGCCATTTAACTATGACCAGCATTCTTAACATGCCAATTAATTTCAGAGAGTACTTGGTGAGAATTTTGTATGGAGGAACTTAACTTCTTTGATTGAGAAAATTACTAAGACTCCCACCGGCCTTCTTTCCTAAGGAGGTCCAGTCACGTTCAGTGATACATCCATATTATTGATTTCTTCAACTCCATGTTCAAAGATGGCTACCACACCCATCAGGTCATCCTCAGCTCATGTCCAACTTTTTGAGTTAAGCTTAAACTAATGATTGAAAGCAGATCGGGAGTCAGGAGACTGGACTCCCACATCTGCTGCTAATGACCATGGGATTCTAGGGAGCCCACTTCGTTTCTCTGTGGCTCAATGGCTTTATCTGTAAAAATATGGGACTTAGAGTATGTGATCAACTAGTTCCTACAGGGTTTAATATAGCCAGTGTGTACATACTGAATCTGAACCTTAAACACGAAACAGTTTAGCCAGCTGGGATGTTTGTTTTCCTACAAAACTACTCCACATTCGTGATCATGACCTAAAGATTTAGGTCTTCTTGAAGGCTCTTCTGTGTCATTGAAGGCGGATCAGTGCTTAAGAGTGTGCTGCTATGTTCTAATTCTTCACAAAGCTGTCTGCCAGCACAGCAATGGTAAACCTAACAGCTTGCCCCTTTGAAGTCCATAGGTGCTTCCCATGTGTTACCTCCCTTCACTGACAGGGGCCCTGTAATTGGCTGGGTTCGTATTTCAGTTTAACACACGAGGAAATGCAAGGCTGAGAGTTGATGGACGTGGTTTGAACATTATTACGCTCAAGTTCCTTTACAGTCTCTCTCTCTCTCTCTCTCTCTCTCTCTCTCTCTCTCTCTCTCTCTCTCTCTCTCTCTCTCTCTCTCTTGTGTGTGTGTGTGTGTGTGTGATGTTTGCAACGGAGCCCACGGCCTCATACATGTTAACAATTGTTCTATTGCTGAGCCACACTCCAGCTCCCAGCGCAAGGCCTTTCACCACTGTTGAACTTGGCAAAGACATCCTTTCATGTAAAACTCCGTATTTACAGGAGTTTGCTATGGAGTCCATGCACTGGAAGGCAGAAGTGGAGAACGTGAGGGATGAAGATGCCACGGAGATGCTCTGACTCAACCCTGGTCTCCATGACTGATTAGGAAACCAAGGCCTGGAAAAGCTAACCATACCATGCCACACCCAGTCATCCCACCCCAGGGATCCACATGCCCTTATCACTTGACTCGATGACAGCAACTTTAAGACCCTTGACCTAGCCATGTCCAGTGACTAATTCCTTCCTTGCTGGCCATCTTGCCTTAAATAAGCAGCCCAGAACTACAGCATTCAGAGCGCTCACATCTGTGGTCCCCTGACTCCAACACAGGAATATGATTCAGGTCTATTTCTGCCTTGACAATACAGTCCAATGACAATGAAGCAGACCATACTGAACCCTTAGATTAAATCAAATCACAATGAGGGCTAGGGTTCTCGCCTTAACAGGCAAGACCAAAGCAGCCCACAGAACTGGAAGAGGTAGTACTGGGGTTGTTGGCTTGTCAGTTCACTATTCACTTCCGCCATGTTAATTTTCAAATAGATTGACAATAGCAGCCAACGCAATCACTTATTGTGTGTCAGGGGATGCTTTATATATGCCACTCACTTCATTCCCTTAGCACCTTAAGACAACAATTACCGAAGCGGACAGTAGTTCAGTGACTATGTGGATAAAGTCGCAGAACCAGGAAATCGAATAGTCACCATAGGAACCCAAGTGAGTCTGATGCAGTCAAAGTTCATATTACACACCTGCCTCTCTATCTAAGACTCTCTATCTATGACAGGACATAAAGGTAAGTCAATAACTTCTGCATTTCCCAAGAATCTACCCATTTTCTATGGTTATATCTTTGGCTGTATATAAGTAACTGGTGCTAGGAGTCAACAACCCTAGCACTACTGTGAGAATGTATGTCAATCAACAGTTGATTTAGTCATTTCTAACATGCTGCATTCTGCCCAGATACAGATCTCTTTCTAGTATCATCCATCCCAGAAAGCTTCTAAGACCGAAGATCTGATAGGCATCTGTCACCCCCATAAGTCAGTGAAAGTGCTGACCAGGTGAGGCCTGGGATGGGAGCATGTTGGTGACACGTCAGCCCCCTTCTTTTGATGGGTACCAATCCACTTCCTAGCTATCACGCCACCTACACACTCATCAATAAGATGGAATGCTTTCCCGAAGCTCAGAAGTACAGCAAGTACATATGACACTTTTAGCACCTTTCTGGGGATGTGGAGGTGGGGAGGGGCCCCTGACACACAATCCCCTGACACACAATAAGTGATTGCGTTGGCTGCTATTGTCAATCTATTTGAAAATTAACATGGCGGAAGTGAATAGGGTAGAACCAACCCCATACTACCTCTTCCAGTCTGGCCCCACAGGGATAACTTCCTCTCTGTGCTCACACACACAGGTCTGGAAACCCATCTTGAACAGCACTCAGGGTCCCATCAGCTTCGTTGTTTTGGTCTGTTTACACACTTCCCCTCCCTATCTACTCCTCACATCAAGTCAACACAACTGGCATCCCTTCCTCTTCCTGCTACCCCAAAGGGCGCTGTTAGCATGCCTGATGTTTCTGGAGAATTCTCTGGCTTGGCATACCAAGCCAGAGTCTGGGGCCACACAGAAGTACTCAGCTTTGTTTTCCCAATGAGTCTACCCACCTGGAGACCTCTGCCCGGTGGTCATTCTCCTAGATGAATCAGAAGGAGGAGTCAGAAGGTGACTAGTGCTGTTTTTTCTTTGCATATGTTGATGTTACCAGTATAAGCCACAGCAAGCCAATAATAGGCGTTTCCTTGAGACATCCCCCAACTTTGTTCAATGAGTCTGAAGTTATCTGCAGGTAGCCTTGTCTTACTACTCTAGACACCCATGATGTCTCTCCTTTACCATTTTTCTTTTCAGTAACTTGTTTTATCACACACAGCTTTTTAAACGATAGAGCTCATTAGACTTATACAAGATTGTGGGATGAGAAGCTGGCACACCATGCTGGCAAATGATTTGGTGATATTTTAAGAGCTTGGTGAATGTCAACCTCTGAGAATCTACCTTAGAGAAATAACTTTGTATGCACAAAAATCCTTCATGCACAAAGATGTGTAGTTTTTGTTTTAATATCAGGTGTTATTTTTAATATTGGAAAACAGAACATAAAAGAGAGCAGTCCCTTACTGACAACATCTATGATAGAAAGTGGTGCAATCAATAACTTCAGGAAGAATGGATATTCATATTGAAAATCAAAAGTTCATATACTCACAGAATGTCAAACAATGCACAGATGTTTTACAAAACATAAAAATATTAATAACAACTGTCACTTAGTAGAATTATGGGTGACATTTACTGTCACTTTTACTTATTCTTATTTCCCAATTTTCTGCATTAAATATGCATCATTCTCTGGGTATAGGAGACAGTCTTATTAAATTGCCCAGGCTGGCCTAGAACACCGTATCTTCCTGCTTCAGCCTCCAGAGTAGCTGGGATTACAGGCATGCACTACCATGACCCACTGGCATCATTGTATTTACATAAAAAAAATCTTCATAAAAGTTGAGACGCTGGTTGAGGTGGTATAGTCCTGAGATCCCAGTACATGGGAGGTGTTGACAGAAGAATCAGGTGTTCAAGGCTAGCCTGGGCTGTGTGTGATCCTGTCTCAAAAAGGGAAATGTTGAGCTCATTAGAGACTATCCCCTACAGAGCAGTACCTGGTGATTTTGGTTGTTCTGTCCCATTTTTTTTTTTTTTTAGTCATGAGCAATTGCTAAGAGAGAATCTCTTTTCTGAGAGTACCCCAACTTTCCTGAGTTGTGTTATAGCATTTTGGTTCAGGGGATCATAGGTAGTTTCCCTCTGAAGTTTAAAAATCTGCTTTCTAACTAAGTCAAGAAAACACCCCTAGCCGGTCTATTTCCCTTCCATCATTCTGTGTTAATGTTCCCATCCTCATCAGAAGTCCCCGATGCTTCTACTTTGCCAGCCAATCTCTGTCAGACTTGAGTCAAAGGGCAGAGCCTTTCCTTGTCTCTTCTAACACTGGACAGGCACAATTGCCAGTTATCAGGAACACGTACATGCATGCATGTAACTGGGGGTGACTTTTCAGTGACATGCACATGGTACCCAGGACACACAGGTTCACCTTCTGTAAGGCCCTTGAATACAGCTCAAGATCCTGTTTCTAGATGATCCCCCTCTGTGCCTGCCACCCTGTTGTGTAGCAACTTCAGATCAAAACATTCCCTCCAGAAATGAGGGGGGAGGCCCAAGAGACTCCAGGAGTAAACAACACAGTCTCAGGAAGTCCCTGAAACTAGCAAATCCCACTCCACCAGCTATAGAAACACTACATTACTGGTGAGGAAGGAGACTCCCGGAGCAGCTGAACTCTAGGCCTGGAAGTCACACAGGGAGCTCTAGGACAGCAGCTCTGATGAGTTATCAGAGAAGCTGGGGCAGTCTCTTCCATGATGCCGCCATCTTGTCATCCTTGTTCCAATAAGAAACTTCTTACCCACTGTGCTGGTTTAACTGTCAGCTTGACAGACTCTAGAATCACCTGAAAAGGAACCCTAATGAGGAATGGTCTAGATCGGGCTGGCTTGTGGGTGTGTCTCTAGGGAGCTAATTGTTAATTGAGATAGGAAGGCGCAGTCACGGTGGGCAGCACCATGCCCTAAGCTCAGAGTTCAGAACGGAGTAAGGGAGGAGAAAGCGAGCCAAGAGGAAGCAAGGCTGTGTTTATTTTTTCTGTGATTTTGATTATACAGTTGTACTGTGACTGGCGGCTTGGGTTCTTTCTCTGACTTCCTCAAAATGATGATAGACTTTAACCTGGACTTGTGAGTAAAGTAAACCCTTTCCTCCCCTATGCTGCTTTTGGGCAGGGTTTGTTATCACTGAAAGAGAAATGAAGCTAAGATGTCCTGTACCTGTTATCCCCCCAAACCCATCTGTTGACCAAACTGGACTCTGGTAGACTATTACAGCCAGTATGTGGCCAATCCCCATCTAAGGTGGAGATGTTTGCACACCATCTTCCTGCCCAGGTACCACTCCTATCATGTGCCCCTGGTGTGGTTTGGAGAGTCAGGATGCTTCCAACTTGTGAGGTTCAGACACTGCCAAATGCTCCTGTGTTCCTGTCATCTCAGCAATAGGTCTGTAAAGCTACACTGGACACATCTGTCTCTGAAACTCAGAGAAGTTAAGGGACTTTTCCAAGATTACAATGAGCCTAGAACCAAAAGAACAGGGAATGGGTGGATCTTGGAGGAGTTGGGGGGGGGGAGAATAGGGGATGAATATAATCAAAATACAGTGTAAGAATGTGTAATATTCTCTAAAAATTAATAAAATCATATGTAAAAAGAGTCACTCTACTTCCTAAGACAAATTTAAGTATGGCATGCAATAAATAACCCCAACATGTAGGATGTACTCCACACATTTGAGGGGGTTTTGCAGGACAGAGACCAGACAGCTCCGTGCCTGAGTGTTGCCAGGAATCTTTAGAACATTGAAACACATCCAGCGCTCACTGGAGCCCAAGAAGCTGGAACAAGAGTCCTGTAAGCTACGAGGTGTCCCCACGGAACTCTGAAGCCACCATAGCACCTGGCCTGGCAGGGCTTGGGTGCAGGCTGGGAAAGTAGTTCCCCTGGAGATACCAAGACTGTCAGGAACAGGCAAGGGAAGCAAGGATAGGAAGGCAAGGGACAGGCAAGGAGATGTCTGCCTCAGGTGTGGAACATAAAGGGCACCTTTTAAAAACTCAGTAATTAAACTCGGGAGTTTAGTACAGTACACATATACCAAATGGGCTCCATATGTGCAAGTCAACAATTGGGGGTCGATTATTTATATCTATAATGTATGTAACATAAGTAATAAGTGAACCATCTCCAAACAGCAACAAACCAAGCCCATTAATTTGTACTGGACCTTACAATTTATCCTATCTTTAGTCTCTAAGCCATAGAGTAAGGGTCTAGGAAATCTAAGAAAACTGTCCACAGCCTTAGGTTTTGTAAGCAATCTAATGATTTAAAGTGTATGTCAGAGTGTAGGTTATAAGCAAATAGTATCCTACTACAAAAGCCTCTTAAGAGTCTTAGTTGGGTGTCAGCATGGGTCCTGGAAGATTTCATAGGACAATGTGTTTTAAAAAAATCAAAGGAAACACAAGAAATTCCTGATGAACTGAACACCAATGTTTCAAGTCATTCTCCCAAAAGAGACATGAGGAGGAGGTTTCATGATAACCCTGGAAAGTGGGGACTGACCTGCACAGTGCCACTCAGCTTGTGGAGGCAAGGATCTGTCCGTGAGTTCAGAGACAGCCATTCTCCCTCCTTTGGAAGGCACACACAGGGACATGTGCCTGCCATTTCAACATCTGTGAACCACTGAAATCGATCGGTGGGTCACTGAAAATCATTTTAGTGCTTTTCAGTATCTTGTATACAAATGAGTTGTCTAACAGGGGACTTGTGACTGCATACATACATACATATATAATACATCAGCAAATGAGGTTTGAAAGAGAAATACACTATTATCCCAAATTAGGGGGAGGGAAACAGAATAGAGAAATCGGAGAGGGTACTCACTTCTCACACAGACATCAGGGCAAGATAAAGATAAGGTGGTGCGAGTTACTTAGCAGCAGACCACCATGCTGGGGGGTGGGGGGAGTGTGTCCCTTCTCAGGGGATGTTAGAAGTCCCTGCTAACACGCTGAAACTTGCTATCAACACTACAAAAGGTTCATCATCATCTCAGTCTACGAGCAGCTGGTTGTTGCGATCAGGAATGAAAACACACCCCGCAGAGAAGAGCTCCGAAAGCCAAAAGGACAAAGTTTCCTCTGTTTGGGGACAGAAAGATACGTTTTATACCAACAAGAAGTCCAGCTGTAAGACAGAGAGGAAAAGTAAGATAACTAGAGATTAAAAGTCAGTGTGTTTCGAAAACCGACGTGATGAGTGCACATAATGGGTACACAAGCGTCAGGACCAGGCTGGATCTGTGGGGTCTGACTGTCAAGGCTCCTTGAACACAAGGGAAGGGGCTGCTCCCTTTGCTCCTTTAAGCCACACACAGACCATCTTGTCTGGCCGTAGCCCAGGATCTACAGACATTCCTTTACAGGGTAACACCTGTGACCCTCATTCTCATTCTGGATGGGGCAGGAGAGATGCAGTCCCTCGAGTGGGAGAGAGGCCGGCCTTTGTGTGGCCTGGCTGCCTCCTGTACTTCCCTCCTTGCTAGCTCTTTATCCCTTGGAGCTCTGAGAAAGCAAGCTGCCCCTTTTCAGGATGGACATAGTGCCTGCTACCAGGGGTGGTGTGGGAGGGACAAGAAGGGTGTGTGTTTGGGGGGAGTGAGGGCCCCAAAAAGGAAAGAGTGTTTAACAGGAACTCCATGGACCTCAGATTGGATCAAGAGGTCAAAGGAACCTAAAACTCCTCAAGGCTTCTCTTGAGTGTTTTTACAAGAGGAATCCATCCCACCTTGGCATGCCTGCCATCTCTCCTCCCTGTCTCCAGTGACAGTGACTCCAAAGTGTTTTCAAAGCCTGGCTGCCCTTCACTGTGGAATTGAGAGTCCTCTGAAAGGCCAGGCAGCCAGTGCTAACTCAGCATCTGAGGGCTGCATGACTGACATCACGAGCAGGATGGAGTAATTTTAACGGCATTGCTGACGCGGATGCCTCATGGGGAAAAAAAAAGTCACATTTGGACCAGCAACTTCTATTTAAAGTCAATCGTGTTGCGCTTTCTTGCGTGTGCCTCTGAGACCAACTTCTCTGTCCCCCAACCATCCCTTCCTTCTCTATTCACAGGGAAATGGCATTTGTGATCTAGCCACAGGAGAGACAATCTCCTCTCTCCCCAGGTCTGTTCTTCAGCATGAAAGCTGTAAGGGCTGCTGGTGCCCTTGGCTGAGGACTTGTCCACAAAGGGAAGCCCCATTCCCCTTAGGCTCTGTGGCCAGCAGGGAGCCAGGAGCCTTATGCAGAACACCATGATCTGGAATTTTACATCATTTATAGCTTGTGAGTGAGAAAGGCAGGTAGAGTCCCGTGGAAGAGGAAGCTGATAAAGGTTAACAGCAGATGGCAATACAATCCATTCATGCTCAGCTTAGTTAGGCAGTATGAAGAGTCAGAGGAATCCGGCAGACCCAGAGTGTCCCGGTGGACTCCCTAATGGCCAGGGGTTGTGGCACATTCTAAGCAGCTAAGGGACTCCAAATAGGAAAAGGAAGAGACCCGGATTCACTTCTTGCCGTCTGACACATGGAGTCTGTCATTCCTCTCTTGTAGCTCATGAACTCATGACAGGCAAGGATGGCCTTGAACACCGGGTCCTCCTGCCTCCACCTCCCAAGTGCTGGGATTACAGGCACGGACCGCCAGGCCTGGTGCAGATGAGAATACAGTGAGTTCTGGAAAGAGATCCCTGAGTTTTGAGCTTGGAGGTGAGAGGACCCATGAAAACTCTCAAGAGAATGAGATTCAACATTCATTCCCGTCGTGCAAAAGCCCTTTCTTGTGGGTGGGCAGAGGCTCTGCTTGGGCGGGGTCTCCCATCGCTGTTATCACTGTGTATCAAAGCACACTGTCTACTCTGACTTCTTAACAAGTATTCCCAACTTAGTAGAAAAACACTAGCAACTGCCTCTAGCCAACCTACAAAACAAAATGCAAATTCCACTCTGTGACCTGCTAGCACAGAGGCTATCGAATGGGTAGATGGTCCCCAAAGGTATCCTCACTGTAACCCCTGGGGACTGTTGGTGTGCCCTTTAACGGGAAGCATCTTTTCGGACATAACTCAAGGATCTTAGGATGAGGTCCCGTGGATTCTGCAGTGGCTGCACCCAGACTTCAGTGTTCTGCAGGCCTGGGCTTGCTTTGGGTTTCTTCTAACAGAATCCCATTACCCACATGGTGAAAATCTCTGCCTTTATTCAATTCCTGGCACTTTCTCTTGAGTTTTGTTTTGGTTTTTTTCCTTATGTTATTAACAAACAAACAAACTTCTGCTTGCATCTTCCATGACTCTTTTGTATCCACGGCGCTGTCTTCCTAGCTTACTCTCCATCCCTGAAGTGTCCTTCCTGTTCTTTGCTGAGCTCTGTTAGCTCATTTCTGAGTTTTTCTCCTTCAGACTATCACT
The DNA here is from genome assembly GCA_030556225.1 of Cricetiscus sungorus. Taxonomy (NCBI): domain Eukaryota; kingdom Metazoa; phylum Chordata; class Mammalia; order Rodentia; family Cricetidae; genus Cricetiscus; species Cricetiscus sungorus. Next base: position 40,011,056 of record JANBXA010000735.1, on the reverse strand, counting down.
CTCTCCACTTTCCCAATGTCTGTGCTCACATGTGAGGACGCAGCCAGCTGCTGTGAGCTGTAGATGTTACCTTGGAAGGCATGTTGTCTTGGGGAGCCATATCCTGCTCTTAACTGCCCTCCATTATAAAAAAAAAAAAAAAAGTGTGTTTGGTTTCACTGCTTCCTTGCTGCACATATTTTTCTTTAAAACAAAGTCAACCTTCCTGGGATTTTAGGAATTAACTTACTTTCAGCTTTACCCAGCTCGCTCTTCTATTCCAAACATGGTGCTAGCATCCTGAAATTGCTTGGTTGATTTCCTTGGGGAGTTCTTCCCCAAGCCTCCCCTGTTCTGCCGCTGTAGGTGGAGAGGGTGGTAGGTCGGCCACAGAGTTAGCTGGCGCAGAGCCCCAGAGGCCAGCACTGGTGAACTGAGCCATTTTTCCACAGGAAAGACTTCTTGGATTTTTTTTTTTTTTGGGATTTTCCTTATCCCAAGGTTTATCAAAAACCCTTGGGGACACCTTGTTACCTAGATGTTAAGTATCGTCCTTGGGTTTTGCTACCAATTGCTGCGTTCTTGTAGAAGCTTGAGAGGATTATGTTACGTGTCATTTTCCCAGAGTGTCCTATAATATTTCTTACATGAAAGGACAAGCACAGCTCTGGAGACTTGCTAAGTAGATGCCACATTTCTGTCACCTCTTGGTAAACCACTGCTGGATTTTCTGACAGGAAGTGAAAGACATGTAACAATAATCTGAGGGGGTCCCAGGACACACCTGTGCTGCCCAGAACAAAGGAACCCCCACCCCTGAGAAACAGGCAGGGTTGGATGGATGTAAACCAAGCATCTGGACCCTGAGGCTCCACACTGGAAACCCAGGGCACAGGGCTCCTTGCATGACAAAACTAAGGACTGGTTTCAGTGAACAGACTCTCCCCGCTGAAGGAATCTCTCCCATCACCGAGGGCCCAGCAGCCCCTGTCACCCTCCTTCCATGCTAGCACTGTGGTCATCTGAAAATTTCACAAGAATCTGACTCACTCAGCCTGTGGGCTGGACACCTCAGCAGTCCAAAGTGATGGCGAAGACCTCTGCATGGGATTCGTCCCCAAGAAGCAGCCTCCAAGATTCAGGGAGTTTCAGTCACCAGCTTCGCACACACCTTTCAGAAGCACTGATCAGCAGCTCTCTCAGAAGCTGTCCCACAAAGCCAGTGAGGTGACTGACAGCAGGGTGTGCAAGGAACATGCTGGCTCGTCAGCCCCAACCCTGCTTCCCCACTTCCCAACCAGGCTCTTCCCATTCACTTCTGCTTTCCCATTAGACTTCTGTCTCTTTGGAAGACTAGAGTCACCCTTGACCTGCCAGTCTCTTAACTACAGAGCTGTGTCGTACTGACAAATTTTTTTTTTTTTAAATGCCTTTTTTTTTTTTTTTTTTTTTTTAAACGTGGTCCTTGGAAACTTTGCAAGAAATGTATCGATTTGAGACACTCAAGCTGAATTATTGAGCTCTGGCAGAAGGAAATAAATCTTTTCCCATTCCCCAAGCCTGCTGCCAAGTGCGGCTTCCAGGAAGCAATGTCCGTACTTTCTGGAAATGAAGCAAAAGCCAAACATTCTACCACTCTCCCCAGATCCCACCCCTTCTCTTGAATTCACTGACAAAAGCACTTTACGATTCATTGCTCATTTGCCCAAATAGGCATCCGAATTAGTAATGCCCAAATTAGTAAGGCCTGGCTGAGGCAGCTTCCTAAATAATGAGGCCTGATCGGTTTGGCAGACCCAGAGGCCTGTGCAAAGCAAGCTTGCAGCGCATCATTAGGTTAAATGCTCTTCCGGCTTTATAATCAAAATTTCCCCTACAGACCTGGATGTGCAAAGGAGAAAGAACACGTGTACTGATGCCAGAGATTAACCAGACCAGGAGCCAGGGCTGGGGTGGGGAGGAGGGGGACCAGCATTCAGGAGAGGGGACTTGGGCTGGGGCGTTTCAGTGCACAGGGCAGGATTAGCACACAGACTCCTGACATCTGCTGTTTCTTTCAGTTCGACTGAGTGTTCATTCTACCTGGCGACGGTCCAGGGGAATTCCCATCATCACACGCAGCTGAACACAGCGTGGGCTAACTGCACAGATTTCGTCTGCCCGTTGTCGCTCCCGTCGCGGTACAGGCCGTGCCCCGTCCATCTAATGTCTAACATGGTGCTGAGCCTTGGGTTGGTGCAGGGGTCTCTCAAAGGGGACGATGCCCCAACGGTCTGGTTGGGAAACTGGGAGCGTGGAGAGACATTTACAAGTCTGCATGAGGACCAGGCCAGGGTAGACTCAGAAGGGGGGGGTGACAGCTTGGCAGGCACAGCCAGTTTTGGAAACTGAGCAGTTTGACACAGCTGTCGCATGAGGTGATAGGAAGGTTGGGGTGGGAGGTGATGTCTCTGTTTTGCTGCTAAAGTGCACTGGACTTAATCTAAGACATCTGCACAGCACTCACCCTCACCTACGGTCTCAGAGAAAGTCAACATCATGCTGTCAGGAGCCAAGGACCCCACGCCTTACAGACGCTCTTTCTACTCCCTGCTTTGTGCCCCTCCTGTCTGTTGGCAAATGCTGTCGGCTCTGCCTTTCCTCTGCATCCAAATCCAACTGCTGCCTTCACTTGTTACTTCCACATTAGTCCCAGCCATGGCTGGCTCTCTCACGGTCCCAAACCAGTTCCCCAGCTCCCATCAATGTTCCCCTGTAGTCTGTTCTCAACAGACCTGCAGAGATGTGCCAGCATAGGTGCTGCTCCCCTACCTCATTCAGAGTTCATGTCCAATCCCCCAAGATGATTGGAGCCTGACATACTCACACCCCACTTCCTCACCCGCCCCCCATCCTGCTTCTTCCTGCTCTGGTTATACTGACACCTACACACCAGACACAGGGCCACCCCAGGGCCTCTGCACTGGCTGCTCCTACAGCTGGAGGCATCCCCCAGCCTTCTCTGAGACTGGGAGCCATCTCACCTTCTTCGAGCTCTCCCTGGACTTTCCATCAAAACCAGCCAGTCTCTCTTCTCTGGATTTCCCCTTTCTTGTTGTACCACCACTTGGTCATTTGCTAGAAAGCAGCTCTACTACCTAAAGTTTATTCTTTGTTGTGTATATGTGCTGTGTGTGTGTGTGTGTGTGTGTGTGTGTGTGTGTGTGTGTGTGTGTGTTCTTCAAACACTATCACTCTCCACCTCACTGACAGACAAGGTCTCTCCTGACCCTGGAACTCACTGACTCAGCAAGCCTGACTGGCTGGTGAGCTCCAGGGATTTGCTTATCTCTGACTTCATTCCTCCCACCCCCTCATCACCATGGATGCTGGGGATACGAACTCAGATGCTCACCTTTGCATAGCTGCTCTACAGCAAGTGTTTTACCCACTGAGCCATCTCCTGAGCCTTTTTGTTGTTGTTGTTGTTGTTTATTCTTCACCAGAACATAAATAGACCTTTGCTTTACTGCATTTCTGAATGGACCATCCTACAAAGGAAGCGGTGTAGCACAGTTAGGGGTGAGGTCCTGGGACCAGGGTTAACTCTTGGCACCTCAACTTGCTAGCTAGGCGGCATGACCTTTGGCAAGGTACACACTCATGTGTGCTACAGTTTCCTCAGTCACAAAACTGGGAGAATGACTGACCTTCACCAGGGAGTTGAGAGTGGGATGGGCTAGGCATAAAGCTCTCAGAGCAGAAGAGGGCCTGGCATAGATTGAGCACTTGAGAAATAATGGTCATTATTAGCAAGAGCCTTGTCTGCTATACTGAGGTTAGACTTTATCCTCAGGCTACACGGAGTCATTGACGAATGTGAAACGAGGGAGCACCATAATCAGATATTGTTTCAAAGGATCACTCCAGCTGTGCAGGGGAGAATGAATCACATCAGGGCAAAGACAGCTAGGAGGAGACCAGCTAAGAGGCTCTGCGGAAACAGAGATGACAGACATTGTTAACATGAACTAAACCAGAAGGGATGGAGAAGGGTGGCCTCGAGATATTACGGCGGAAGAGAAGCTGAAAAGGGAGAGTAACTCGATGTGAAGGCAACAGTCAACGCCACAACCCGGGCCTCTGAATTTTACTGCACAGTGGCACCCCTGCATGCCAGGCCACGGAAGGAAGGAAAGATGCGTCACGTTCTGTTGACTATGGACAGCCAGTAAAGAAGGTAGCTGTATCAGTATACGTATTTGTCAAGAAAGCCTTGAGTCACAGACACATTCACATTTTGTCGCCTCCGTCACGCTGCTTGCCGAGGCCATTATAATAGATTGGTTTTCCCAAAGAAAACGGTTAAGGCGTGAACTACTTACGAAAGGTGTATTCTGGAGGAATGAGAATTGACGGGGCAAGTCAGCGGAGAGTGGAGTTACGAGCCGAGCCGAGCCGAGCCAAGTAAGCTGCAGGCAGTAGTCAGACCGGAAAGCCAAGGCAAGAGAAACTGGCTGTGTATGTCTAGCAGATTTAGCATCAGTTGAGTGGAGTCAGAGCAGGGGACATAGTTACGACTGCCTGAGGAGTAAGTGGGAGGTGAGGAAAGCAGAAACATGTGACTGACCATGTGTGATAGCAAAGGGCACTGCAGAATCCACACAGAGTTCTTTGAGGATGAAAGGAACGAGGTGCAAACGACAAGAAGGCTGGCCACAGAGTGAGGATGGGGGTGGGCAGCAGGGGAAGTGAGCGAGGAGGAGCCAGAGCTCAGGAGAAAGCCCCCTGGGTTCAGGTAGAGAGGTCCATTTCCACGGAGACAGAGGAGGCAGTGAGATGGGCTGAGGCTGAGGTGGGAGATGAGGAGAGCTGCTACCCACTGGCAGGCACAGAACCTGGTGGGACTAGAAACATGGAGTTTGCAAGCCATAACCACGGGGAGTGGGGTAAGCTTTTGCAGGAGCCCTAAGCCTTGGCGAACACTTGGGGTGAGTGCCTGAGGGAAGCATCTTGTCAGCTTCTCTCTGTTTGGCAAGTTTACTCTTTCGTGGAAGTGACCTTTTAACTTAGAGATACCATACCAAAGTAAGTATATAAAATTAAAGCACCCCAAACATTCAGAGAGAACACACAGTGTGTCTTGAGAAGTCTTTAGGAATCAACCCTGTTATTCTTTTGATTAAAAAAACTTCGTGGCTCCTACCTAATGTACAGCACATAAAATCAACCTTTTAATCTTTATTACTTACGGCACTGAGGATTGAACCCATGGCTTGATGCATGCCAGGTAAGAGTTCTACTACTGAGCCACACTCCTGGCCCTGTCTAAAATTTTATTGTGAGATAGTTTTTAATAAGCTGCCCAGGCTGGCCTAGAACTTGTGTCAAGCAGCTAGGATCATGGGCATATGCCCACACTTGGCTAAAAGTCATGCAACCTTCCAACCTAACCCCTCCGGACACCTTTCTGGGCTTTCCCCCAGCTCTCTATCGTGAGACTGGTCCAAGCATTCTCCTCCTCACGCCCTTGCTTTCACGTGCTCCACCTGGCGTCTTCAACATCTCTGCCTGCTGAAACACACCCCTTCAACGTGGTGTGTGGGGGTGTGTGAGTGTGTCGTCACACACATACACTTGCCTGAGTGAGTATGTGCAAAGGCCACAGGCGCTGGGGTCACAGTCACATGACCATGTCCGTCCTTTTTATGTCCTCCTGGGGATCTGAGCTCAGGTCCCCATGCTTGTCCGAGGCACCTACCCAGCTCCCACCTTTCTCTTGTAAGGCCTGTCACTGAAGTCACTTTTAAGATGTCTCAGTGTCTTTCTTCCCATCTTGTTTCCAGAGCACTTGGCAGACATGTACGACTTCTAGAACAATGTGTTGAAACTGTCAACGTGTGTGTTTCTGATTTTTCTGACTAGGCAACAAGCTTCAAATATAAGACTGTTCAGGTCCTTTTCCTGGTTGGATTTTTGTCAATTTGACACAATCTAGAGTCATCAGGGAACCACAGTTGAGAACAACCACATCAGATTGTCTGTAGGCAAGTCTGGAGGTTGTTTTCTTGATTAGTGTTCGTTGTGGGCAAATCCAGCCCACTATTCGGTACAGGGGCCCCAGGTGGCATAAGAAAGCAGGATGAGCAAACCTGTAAACCCTGTCCAACATGGCCTCTGCTTCACTTCCTAGGTTTCGGCCTCCTGCTCCTGCCTTAGCTTACCCTGATGATGGACTGGAACCTATGAGCCAAATAAATCCCTTCCTCCTAAAGTTGCTTTGGTTCACAGCAAGAGAAACCTCACCAAGGAATAGATCTCAGTAAGGGCACTTGAAGTTTGCATGTGGCTGGTTAGGGATAGAGGAGGCACCAAAAAGTGTCAGAGAAACTTTTCAAGTAACCAGGTATGGTGGCAACATGCTGGTAGTCCCAGCTACCTGGGAAGCTGAAGCAGGAGGATTACAAGTCTATGACATGAAAGGGGAAGTTGGCGAACACTTGCGGGAGTCAGCTGTCTACTTCTACCGGGTAAGCCCCAGGGACTAGACTCAGCCATCAGGTTTGGGGCAAGTGCCCTCGCCTGCTGAGTGGTCTCATCAGCCCCAGTTGGAAGATTAAAACTTGATGGGGGATGTCCTTCTGTCTGCTGTGAGTTTATGTTCCTCTTATTGGTTGATGAATAAAGCTGTTTTGGTCAATGGACAGGCAGGATTTAGCCAGGCAGGAAATTTAACCAGGGGTAGAAAAAGGTAGTAGGCGAGCCAAGGAGACGCCATGTTGCTGCTGAGGAATCAAGAGATGGGGCATTACTGGGAAGACTACGTGGAGATACACAGATTAATAGAAATGGGTTAATAATTATGAGAGAGCTAGCCAATCGGAAGCCTGAGCCATTGGCCAAACAGTTCATAATTAATATAAGCCGCTGTGTGTTTATTTGGGACTAAACAAACGGCTGTGGGATTGATTGGGACAGAAACTTCATCTACAAAAACTGACTATACCTCACATCTGCCACGTGTTTTTCTAGACATCAGATTAGTGGAAATTAGTTTACAGAGTTGTCATGCACAAGTCCCTATGCATGCCAGACCCTTCTCCTGGGTGTCCTCCTCAGACTCCAAGCTCAAGAATGGCTGGCGGCACTTGGTGCAGAGAGCACTCACACACCTGATCTCACTTGGCCACACATTAGCCAGGAGAGGAAGTGGAATGGACATGGCTGTTCATATTTCCCGCGGAGCCATGAGAAGGGGAGGAGCTAAGTGGGGTCCTATAAAGCCACCTAATTAGTAAGAAGTTGGGCCAGCTCTTAGTTCAGAGCTCAGCAAATGTATCAGACTCCCAAGCCAGAGGTGACACCATGGGTCTGTGTCCTCAAGAAGATGTTCCAGAGACCACTGTCCTGTGTATAACCAGACGCTGGGAAGCAGTCACCTAAAAAGGCAGGCAGTCCCCTCTTGCAGGGAACGTGGGATACGGAATTAGAAGCCTTGTATCAAATGAGGTAAGGAACATGATGGGTTTTGCGATCACTATTAAACACCAGCAAGAGGTGGGCAGATACCATGGCTGGTGGCATGGCTCGACTTCTCCAGCCAGCTGTGTAAATGAATGAACCAGGAGAGGAAGGCACACCCGTTGGTTTCTGTTGCTTCCTTCTCCTGGAGGCTCCTGGAGGCTTAAGCTCTCGGTTTCCTGAGCCCAGCATGCAGAAGGCATGCCAGGTCTGCACACCCCAGCCACGGCTACCTTGGATGGCAGTCTTAGGAAGGCTTGATGCTTGCATCAAGGTGGCTCGGGAGAGGTGTGCTCTGTGTACATCAATCCCCTTTGGTATGTTTTTTGTTGTAACCCTTAGGCGATTATATAAGCGAAGGGGGAGGTGGAGAGAAAGACGGGGACCACAAGGAAGGCACATTAATCCAAGCCACCTATGACCAGGGTTCCAAATCACAGCAGGCTCTGAGTGACAGGCAGATGCTAAACTATAAGAGCTTCTGGGTGACGGTGCCAAAGCCTGGCATGACTCAAAAGCAAACACTGCTGGACTAAGCTCTGGAAGGGTAAGGGCGGGGAGTGTGTGCAGTGATGTGTCTCCTACTTTGGTAAATGTGTTTCCGACACTTATGTCTGCAACAACACTTTAAAGGGCAACCTTTGGAAGCTGGAGAGATGGCTCGGTGGCTAAGAGCACCTGCAGCCTTTGCAGAGGACCCAGGTTCGGTTCCCATCATCCGCTCTGGGCAGCTCACAACCACTTTTAACTCCAGATCCAGGATCCAATCCCCCTTTTCTGGCTTCTGAGTATGTGCAACGCATGTGGTGCACACACATACACCCAGGTGTGTACATACACACACACACACACACTTAAAAAATATATCTAAAAATTAAAGTTGTAAATTCATTCATTCCAAATCTGATATCAAATCATTTGTAATTTAGATCCTACTACTGAAAAGGTGTACTTTTTTTTTTTTTAAATAAGAGTTTAATCACATAGCCAAGCAAGAATGGATAGATTTTGAATTGGTATAGAGCCGCAGAAAATAATGGTGGGTATACACTTGTACTTCTTTAAGGAGAACTTGAATATAATAAGACTCTTAACATGAAAAGCTCAACTGAATACTTGTTTAATCTTCCTTTGATTCCTGAGTGGGCAATTCAGGGTCTTCAGGAACTTTGGAGGTCACCATTATACACATCAGCTGTCACTGTACTGGTAAAATATATAATGTGCCCGTTAATAGTAGCTTTACAACTCACAGAAAATCAGATAATAGTGGTTTTACTGTAAGTGGGATCATGACGGTTAAAAGAATCAATGCATTTTCCAAAAGAGCCTAAATCATTTCTGGGAAATAATTCATGCACTGTGGGAACTGGGCAAAATTTGCAGGGATGTTCTTGGTAGTCCTTGGAAGGAAGGTGTTACATAATAATTACAAGCTGTTCTTCAAGATCAAGTTTGCATTTTCTGTGTGTATTTCTTTGTATTATCATTGTTAATTCTGTGCCCAAGGCCCTGCCCACTAATCATCCAGGCTTTTCTTAAAAGGAGTGAAAGGTTCTCCTAGCTATTCCCAAGCTCAAGACACAATATGCACCCAGGACAGGGACAAGCTTATCACAGCAAGTCTGCTCAAGGCTAAGCTCAGGAAATGCTGCTTGTAACAACGTAAGCTGGATTTTGGGTTCTTGGATCTGAGGGAGGATGGGTTGAAAGAATAATCCAGCCAGCAATGATGTGGGCAGGGGCAGACATCACACAGCATGGGAGCCACCGAGGATGGGAATTTCTACACAGCTTCATTAGAACACGAAACCTATTTTGTTGCCAATGAGTCCACTGTGAGCCTAAGAGAAGCCAGTCCACTTCCTTGGCGTCTGGGGTCCTATAACTCTGAGTCATGGCCACATTAACTTGCTACTGAAAACGCTCAGCAGCACGGCCAACCCCTGGTTCAGAGTGTCTGGAACTGCGGGTAGGGAGGGAGGCTTGCCAGCTCAGTGCAGGGGGACCTGGCTGTGTGTTTCTTTTTAAAGCTGCTGCTTTCTCTGTGGAATCCAATTCTCCCCAATAGGAAGGATGGAAAATTCCAATTTCCTCATTCTCTCCTAACAATGGAGCGCACTGTCCTTCGAGGGCGGGCTCCCAAGGATGTTGGCTCTGCTGTCTTGGACAGGCCTGACCAAGGAGACACTCAGCAAAGCAAAGGCCATCCAGGTAAACTGAGGTTCAGACACGGAAACCTCACTGATAGGGCTCCCTTGCTTGGTCTGAGGCCTCCCTTGGTTTCCTGGGGCCTGCTGAGCATGGGGGTGGCTCTGAGACTAGTCACTGTGTTAGAGGATAAAGATCAGACAGGTCTCCGTGAAGCTTTAGGGCACATTTCAGTCCCCCCCTGTGGCGGTGAGGCAGATTCCAAACACAATGCAGCCCCAGCAAGGAAGAAATGAAATCCTCTAAATCTCCAGGCCTTTGCTGCACCCTTCCCTCTGCTTTTCAGCTCACAGAAGTCTTTTGTTCCAGTCCTAGGAATGCGTACCCAGTAGAGAAAGTGTGGTTTCCTGGTAGCTGGGAAAGAACACAGAAGGGGGGGGGGGGGAGAGAAGAGACCTACCTTCATAAAGGCTCCACTCCACGTGTTTCCCAAAAGCATCGAGAGCAAGAGGCAGAAAACAACCAATAAGGCACTGGGTACAGGAAGAAGGGGGTAAAATGGCTCGGCCTAGTTGGCTCATGTGACTTACTTGGGGAGAAACCTAAGGATTCTTTCCTTATCATCCCCTAAGTGCATCTGCGCTTATCCTGGTTCGGAACCAGAACGATGTGAGGGCTCAGAGGTTGGAAAGGGTACCACCTGCTTTCAGGTGAGCATCCTGCCAGTCTCCCAACAGAGCACGGACTCAGCCCATTTTCTCTAGACAGCGGGGGAGTATCCATAACAATGGGGGGGGGGAAACACTAAAAATATTCTGAACAAGTGGCTCTTTATAAATAAGTATCTTGTTACATGTAAACTGGTTTGTGATGTTACATAAATTTTATGTAACTGGAGATGAGTTAGCATTAGAAGAATTTTCTTGCTCCACATGGGCGATGGCAAAAAAAAAAAAAAAAAAAAAATGGTCCTTTCAGACAGGGTCAGCCTTGTGCAAAGTTCGGAAGGAGGCAATGACATTGTGGCTTTCTGGTTCTCATGTGTGAAAACACCTGCACTCACAGGGGTGTGGTGAAAAAATCAGACTGCATCTTTCCTTTTCCCTGCCCAGGGGGCCTTTCCCTCCCCAGAGCTCAAGGAGGCAGTCCTCTTCGCCTATACAGCCCCACTTCTCTCCACCGTGTTCATTAAAACAAACTTCCAGGAATGGATCCAAAATTGATTAATGCTCTCATGCAATGACTACCAATAGCTTACATAATACGCCGTCTCCTTCCTTGGCACAAGTGTTTGTGTGTGCATGCATGCAAGTGTGTGCCTTCGTGCATGTGGTGTGTGTGACATATGCGAGCATGGGACGTGTACCAATGCCTCAGGTTCCACCTACCTTGTTTTATGAGATTGTGCCTTCTCACTGGCTTGAGTTCAGAGTAGGCTGGGCTGGCTGGGCAGTGAGCCCCAGGGACCCCCCTGTCTGCCCTCCCAGTGTCAAGAAGTGTGCACTACCAGCCCAGTGTTTTTTTTTTTTTTTTTTTTTGCTTGTTTTGTATTTGGGATCTGGTGACAGAACCCAGGTCCTTGCACTTATAAGGCAAGCACTGAATGAGTCACCTCCCCAGCCCCTACCCCTTCAAAATAAACCCCTCATATTCAATAAGAAAGTTGTGGTAGCAGGAACAGACACGAAAGGAAGGGCTGGGGAGTACTTTGAAGGCCGCATGTTTTCTATGGAAACTCAAGCCAGACGGATAAGCAGCTTGCTTGGACAGCGGGGTCAACATAGATTGCTCCAAAAGGCCAGGCTTCTTGGGATTATCACTGGCTAAGGCTAAAGGGCCTTTCTTCACACTTTGATTGCCAAACTTTCTATTTACGTAAACAGAGTATTCCTTGTTTTTCAGCTGGACACTAAGCTAAATACTCCTGATGATAGCGACATCATGTGAGCATGAGGGAGATGAGGCTGAGCGTCCCTCAGAAACAGTTTCTGGGAAACAATCGGAGTTGTAGAAAGCCTCAAAGGAAGAGAACCAGGAAGATCCGGTTTGCTATGCATCTGCTGTGCAAGTGACGTTTTAAATCACCTTATCTAAGAGCTGAAGTTTCGAATAGCAAAGGCTGCTTGGGGGAGGACTCAGTGTCCCTGGCAGTGTCCTGTAGAGGTAGGACATCCATCAGCCATGCCCCAGTCACATGCTGGCACCACACAAGCTCAGTAGCCTGCATGACCTGCAGTGCCCATTCAAGCCCCAAATTTTATTATAAGTCTACAAAAGCAGCAGCAAAGAAGAAAACACAACTTAGATCTTCTGCAAGTTGTAGTCTATTTTTTGTTTTGTTTTGTTGTGATAAGGTTTCTCTATGTAGCCCTGGCTGTCCTGGAACTCACTCTGTAGATCAGGCTGGCCTCAAACTTACAGACATCTGCCTGTGTCTGCCTCCCCAGTGCTGGGATGAAAGGTGTGAGCCGCCACCATCAGCAGGTAGTTTATTCTTTTTTTTTTTTTTTAAACATTTATTTATTTTATGCTAGACATAATTATACATGCCTTTTTTTTTAAATGAAAACAAACATTTATAAACAATATTTGGGAATTTGGGCGTCATCCTTTCCAAACTGCTTCCTGCTGGTAGGGGGCGAAAGATGTGCCCAAACCCTTTTTAAACAGAGAAGAAATGTGGCATGGGTGCTTTCTAACTGATTGTTGACAGTCTTAACTTATCTTTAGATAGATCTAGGCTAGAATCTCAAGACACCACAGGGTGTGTGTGTGTGTGTGTGTGTGTGTGTGTGTGTGTGTTGGGTTCTCCTAAGCTTTTTTTATGTTCATCTTTCTGTTGCTTTCATTTGTTTTGAGAGGGTACCAGGTAGTTCAGGCTGGCCTCAAACTTACCACATATTAGAGAGTGGCTTTGAACTCCTGATCCTCCTGTCTGGAGGATCTGGTGTGCCACCACACCTAACGTTTGATATTCAGGAAGCACATGTCTCGACACACTGATGCCTTTTGGAGCTGCGTGACCACTGACACCCACAGACACTCACAATGTACCCTCCACACCTAAGGCACCCCTGCATCCAGCCAGGTCCTCAGAAATGCATCAGAAGGGGCTGCCTTCTTGTTCTTCTAGAGATGTGGTTGGTGAGCTGTCCCTACAATCTGAGTTCAGTCCATAGATCCCACAGTAGAGGGGCAGAGACTCCTCCCTCCCTGAAAGCTGTTCTCTGATCTGGTACATAAGCTCACATTCACATGGGAATATACACAAATAAATAAAATGAACAAACAAAACCACGAAGGCCTGCTTTCCTTCCCGGGTCCACGAGAACATGAATCGGAAAAGCTACTTGTCAATTTCAACCTCAGTTGATTCCAGGTACTAGAGCCCAGAAGGAATTATAAAAGTAGAGTTGTTGCTGACTGCTGTACCCAGGACCATCTTGCTGGAGCTTTAATCAGTTTCAAGCAAGAGCGGAAACTAGAGTGTTTAGGTTGTCAGGGGAGACTGGGAGGGTCTGCAGACGCATTGGAATGGACACGGGCATATCTATCCTGCCCGGCGTACGGGGGGTGAACCTGAACTAAGTCACAGAGCTGGCTCTATGTGTGAGCCATGCGTGTGAGCATGGGTGAGGCCAGGGCTTCACAGTCCTTAATAAAAAATGAACATTACCCATGGAAGAAGACAGTTACAGCTGAAGGTAATTTCAGCATCTTAGGGCAAACAGCATCCACACATCGGGGATAAGACATCACATTAGCTTACCCCAGCATTCTGTCTTCTGTCTTCATCACCCACAGCTCAGGCGGGACACTTTAAAGCTGGATGACTGCCATCTCCTGCCCTCTCACATCCTCTTCAGCCTCTTCCCTACATTCATTCACCTGTTTCTTTCTTTCTCCCTTTCCTGTACACTTCACCTCCAGCCCTCAGTGAATTCATACCGGCCGGGCCCGGCCTCCCCTGGCCAGCTTTCCAGTAGGCTTCTCTTCCCAATCTCTTCCTTCCTTTTTGCTCTTATCTGACTGCCTGCCCATCCTTCTTGCTGCAGCTCTACTTCGTTTTCTATTATATTTGGTCAAGAGTTCTTTCTTGGGGGGGGGGAGGCAGGCAATAGACGGGGCAGGGGTGTGTGTAAAGAATGCACTGCAGTGGTTATTTGCCAACGACTGTTTCTATGGTTCAGTCTCACCCAGCTCCTCCACACCCAGCTCAGATTTTGGAATGAAGAATGTGCTACTCGTGTCACCAAACACTTGACCCCTCACCATTCTGTTGAAAATTCCAGGAATGCCTTGCAGGTGTTCATATTCGAGGGAACTCTGTGTTGTTTTAATGATGCCACCATTGACTTGTGGGTGAATATGTTCTGAGCCCGACTTGGGAAGGGGACTATAAGGTATGAATTGAAGAAATATATTCTCCCACTGCTTTAGAAGAAGGTGCCAGCCACACACACACACACACACACACACACACACACACACACACACACACACACACACACACACGGCTTCTCAACTTCAGGAATTAACTCCTATTTTTCAAAACTTGTTGTGGCAAGAGAAACAGGATTTGATTCCTGCTTCTATATGTCGGTGTGCCCGTGCATGCACACGTGCCTGCCTGCCTGTGTGTGTATTTTCACAGGGTGTCATGTATCCCAGGCGGGGCTCAAACTTTGCTACGTAGCTGAGGATGCCCATTAACTTCCAATTCTCCAGCTTCAGCCTCCTCAGTGTTGGGATTAGAGACCACCACGCCCAGTTTATGTGGTACCAAGAGTGCAGGCCAGGGCCACCTGCACACTGGGTAAGAAAGCACTCGAATATGTCAGCTGAGTCGCATTCCCAGCCAAGCCCATGCTAAGTTTCTTCCCAAAAGGAAACAGTAAAATTCACTCCAACCAAATACTCATTGCTCTACTGCCAGGTAGCGCTAGACAGGTGCACGTTTGAATGAGGCTGTTAATTTTCACAGACCCATTTTGAAGCTTCCTGGCTTTACATGCCGTCTGTTGCTGGCCACCATTGTTATTTGGTTAGTTTTTACATATTATTTTATTACGACTGCCCCCTTCCATTTCCTCCTTCATCTTCTGAATGGGTCAGAAATAAAAGTAAAAAGCTTTCAGTTTTGTGTTTTTAGGGCATGGTCATCGGCCTGGTTGTCTTGAGACCACCTGCTCACTGCCTAATGAGCCCTGACACAGAATAGTCCCTGCCCAGAGCTGCTGCTTCCCACCTGGGAGCTAGACCAGGGAAGGCTACTATATCTAAGTGTGAGTTTCCAGGCACTGGGCCCAGCTCTCCCCACTACCACACACACCTCTGTGTATTAATAATGGTAAAATACGTTATGAAAATCCACCACCTGTCTAGGGTGTTTATTCTCCTTGAAACTCTTGAAGACCAAAATTCAGCAGAGGAAGGATCTGAAGACTCACTTGGTGGGAGGAAAGAATCTCCCCTGAGTTGTTCTCTGACCTCGACATGCAAGCTATGATCTGTGCATGCGCAGCACACGGGAGAACACATACACGCGCGCGCGCGCACACACACACACACACACACACACAGAGTAAATAAATTAAATAAGTACAATTTCAAAAAATTAGGCAGATGCCAGTTTCTACAAATGAATGCCACAGGCTTCTGCAGAGCTGTAAAAAGCAATACCTTAGGGACCTCATTATCGCCTGAGCCACACTCCTTTCTGTGGGCAACTTCACAGCCTGAACACACCTGGCCACTGGACATTTGGAGCCTCTGCATATGCCTGCACCTTGGCAACCTACAGTGGATTCTAGAAGCCCCGGGCAGTCTCCACAGTGACCATTTTGCTTGATTAACGCATGCTGGGGGCGGAGTGGGCATCAGCTGAGACCTGCCAGGCCCTTGCTTCCCTCTAGCAAAGGTGCAGCATGGCTGGAGTGAGTAGTGAGGCTGACTTCCAAGTTCATGGGGCTCCCTGCAACGCTAGGCTAGCCCACCTCTAACTGTATGAGAGTTCCATGAAGCCAAGAACCACCCCTTTAATAACTCAGTGTTTGTCGTCTATGCGTTTAGCGCATCTCAGATATCTGCGTAAGTTACCGCACATTATCCAGGTGCTTAGCACATTCTTAAAACTTACTTTAGCTTTACTTTATGTGTATGAGTGTTTAGTTTGCATGTTATGTGTGTGTGTGACCATGCGCACGCCTAGTGCTGGTAGAGGTCAGAGAGCGTGTCGGATCCCCTAGGGCTGGGTAACACGGTTGTGAGTTACCATGTGTATGTGGGAGCTCAACCTGGGTCCCGGGCAAGAACAGGGGCTCTTCACAGCTGAGCCGCTCACCCCCAGCACCCCCTCCCTCTGTATTTCACGGTTGCTGAAGAAGCCCATGAGGATTAAACATGAGCTCTACCTTGAGCCCCAGATGCCTCAGGGAACTTGTGTTTGTTCATTAACCTGTTCTGAGGCATGGTCTTGCTATGTATCCCTGGCTGGCTTGGACTTGCTACATATACCAGGTTGGCCCAAATTTGAGGCAATCCTCCTGCCTCTGCTTGAGTGGGAAATTATTATTTTTTAACATGAGGGCTTACAGTGATGTAGATGAGCTTATATCACCAGACATAAAATTGTGCAGAACTACCCCGTCCGTGGTCCTTGCTTCCTGCTTCCCTTGTAACTAGCTGGTTAGTTCCTTCTCAATCATCCTTCGTTAGCCTGGATGCAGGTAGAGCCTTATCACACTCTTGTTCTTCATGCTCCCCCCCTTTCCCCCCTTAGCCCAGGTGTGGACAATTGAAGCTCCCCCGATACTCGTTTCTGGCTCCAGAGCAGTCTCCTAGCCATCTCTCTCTTTCTACCTTCTAGTTACTTGGTTGAAAAGATTTCCCGTCACCCTGATACACTGATTACACACAGATGGCTACAGAGACTTGCCATCTGAAATCCACAGATAAATATGCCAGGGGTAAGCGGACAAAGCACGTATGAGACCTATCTAATGCTCATAACTACGAAGTTGAAATCACGGTCCTGATCCACAAAGCGCTCGAGTTCCTGAGGTGTGGGGCTATGTAGATAACTCAGCCGTGGCTGCCTGCTGCTCATGGTAAAGGCACAAATAACATGGTCAACTCCTACTTCCTCATCTTTGCTGCTTGTATGTCTTACACTTTTGGTTGTGAGCCTAGCCTTTAACGGCTAGGCCATCTCTCCAGCCCGCTACTTATATGTCTATAATGTGGCATTCAGGATTTGCCACAGCAAATTCAGACAATGCCAGCCAGCCTGGTCTTTTGTTACAAATCTTCTAGCCTCAGCGTCTTTAGAAACCCCCACTCCCTTCCACATATACATATCCAGGTCTCCTTCAAGACCTAATCCTATCAGCTCTTTAGCTGATTTGCCAATAAGTTTGCTTATTTAGCAGGGTCTCTGGTATCCCGGGCCAGCCTCAAACTAGTTACCTAACAGTGAATGGTAGAACATGCTTGTAATTCCAGCATGTTCTACCAGACCTCATTTATACAGTGCTTGGGACAGAGAAACGAAACACAGGGCTTCCTGCATGCTAGGCGAGTACTCTACCAACTGAGTGACACCTCCAGGCCGGGTGTGCTCACTTTTAAGCCTCCTCTTAAATAAATGCCATAGAAGAAGCCAGAGACTTCCACTTCATACTTCCAAACCCCTGAGTGCTGAGCAGCGAGCACTTGGCACCACAGGTAACAAAGTAAATGGCACACATCTGTGTCTGTTCCTGCACAAACCCACAGAGACTCAGAGTGGGAGAGCCAGCCAGGGCAGCACGGAGATGTACACAACGGTTTGGAGAATAGGAAGGAGACAGCCAAGTGGTGTCTGACCTAACAGCGGGAAGCCGGCGCTTATCTGCATGCAGGGCAGACACCATGAATCACGCTGGATTTCTGGACATAAACTGGGGGGAAATACCCGTAGGAATAGGAAGGAAACAAGGGAGGCCACTAACAAAAGAATCTGAGACATGCCTGTGTGCAACCTTCAGTCCAGTGACTCCTACACATGGTGGGATACTGGCTTGTTAGAATCAGGCTCGTTCAGAAAGAATGAGGTTTAGGGAGAACCCAGGCAAGGAACTCTGGGATGTGGGAAGTGTACATTGAGATCTATAGGATAAAGGATGGGAGCTGAGACTCTGGTACACCCTCATCCTACAGATAGTCAGCCAGTTGGGTTAGACTTGACCCTTCCCGCCGTACTGACCCCACCTCTACACACAGAGCTGTCATTCCAAACAGATGCCCAAGGGTCACCATGAAGTTTAATAAAATGCTATGCCAAGTGTGAAAACTGCTAAAGAAGGAAGGTACTGCAGGATAGAGGGGGTGAGTTAAGGAAGATGGTATTTTGGAAGGAGCTACTAGGGAAAAACCCCAAGGTGAAATTTAGCGAAGACTTGGTTCAAGAGGAGGATGATGGCGTAGATGGGAGAGCAAGTGCAAAGGCACCGTGGCAGGAACACATCTGGATTGTTCCAAGTACTGCAACTAGCATTTTCCAACCAGTATGGCTGAAAAGATAGGAGCAGAACAAATGTGATTGAGGAGGAGACAGAGGGTTATAAAACTCACAGGGCCCAAATGTTACAGGTCTTATGGTTTGCACTGAGCGGTCAGAATGGAAGCCTGGTGCAAGTTTGGGAATAGGAAAAAAAATGTAACCCCATTTACATTTTACAGTAGATGCTCCTAGTTGAGTAGGGAATATGCTGGTGTTCATCCCATGAAGACAGGAATCACTTCTGGTTTGTTCACTGACATTTCAGAGCATATAAAAAATAGTCATTCAAAAAGTACACGCTAAAAGAATTTAATAATACAGGCTGGGGAGATGGCTGAGTGGATAAAGCATTTAGCATACATACATGCATACATGCATGAAGACCCAAGTTCAGATCCCCAACAGCCACATATGAGCTGGGCAGGTATGATGGGCACCTGTAGTTCCAGCACTTGGAAGGTAGAGATCTCTGGGCAGGTTGCTAGGCGAAACTGATGAGCTCCAGACTCAATAGGAGGCTCTGTTTCCATAAATACAATGAGCAGCAATTGAAGAAGAAATTCAGTTTCAACTCAGGCCACTCCATGCACATACATACACATATGTGCATGCATGCCATGAATATATACAATAGTGGCAATAGATCTAGACATCAGTTTAGCGTGTCCAAAAGCCTGGTCCTTCTACCATAATACTAACTAGACTTCAAAAATAATCATTAACACATAGCAGGGCCCTGAAGTACTTTAATACAACTTGACAAGAACTATGAGACAATGGCGGTGGTGATGATGACAGCATGCTGGGTTGGTCTACAAACATTATGGCATCACTGTAGCTTCTTTTAGAGAAAGACTGCATTGGAAATGGCTACTATTCTTAAGTACGTGAATGGTATCTTTATAAGGACAGCCTTCTGTGTTTACAACATATTCCTGTTAATCTTTCTTTTTCATAATGTAAAATCAGATCTAAAAGCAAAAGCAATGATAATGCAAACCATTTAAACAGGGCCCCTCCTCTTCTTCTAAGTGCCCCCAAATTAAATCACTGTTTGCACATCCTACGTAAAGCTTAATATAAGCCCTTTTAAAACAGAGATTATTCTTCAGCCTTCCCATGTGTGCTCATCATCAGTAGCTTGCCATTTTGAAGATCAATACTCAATTCATGAGGGCAGCTTATCTTTATAAGTAATATGTAAAATGTGCGCGCGCGCGCACACACACACGTTTAGATAAAACTAATGTCCAATAACCAGCTCTTTTTTTTTTTTTTTAACTTATCAGGACTCATTCATTCAGCAAAGATTATGTGCCAAAACATAAACCATTGTGGATGCAAACAAAGATGAATAAAGTCTTTCTCTAGGAGAAGTCTAGCAGGTTGACTCCTTATCAGCCAAATGAGCTTTTCCTGGTAATTTCTTACATGCCTCCTCCTTAGTCTGCAGCGTGGATCAACATGCGACCACAACCCCCACCTAATGCAAGTTTAGTTCGCTGGTTTATTCTCAGGCCAAAGTCTTCCTTTCCCAAACTAGGAAAGAAACTATACCATGGTAGAAGTTTGGCCAGAAACTTTCATTCAATCTAAATACATTTTAGAAAGGAAGTCTATGTTAACCTTTGAACCAGGAAGAAAAAAAAACACCTCTTAAGCGCTCGTAGAAAAATAGGCTTAGGGCAAACGAAGCAATAAAATACACCATTCATGGAACTGTCTATGTGGCATCAGAAAGAGGACAAGGGGGCAATTACTTTTATTACACACGAAGACCAGGGAAAGCAGTAGCAGAGCTACAGGTCATTATGGAGAATTCAGGTAATTAGGGAGCAGACATTTACACTATGGCTAGATGACAGGAGCCGCTAAAGGTAACTACAGAACTCCCCAAGTTGGAAATATTCAGAGCTGAGCATAACTCTATGGGATAATTATCTTTGCCCAAGGGCTTGAGGACACCAGAGGAACAGAGCACACGTCCAGGCTAAGTCACAGGATCATAGAGCCTACTGTGCTAGGCTAAAGACTGCCATACAGAAGCCTCAGGCGGTTCACACACTGGTGTTATGTGAACCACACCACACATTGCTGACCGTATCTGCAAGTGACAAGGATACATTAAAATTCCCTATGCATCAGTGACAGCTGAAAACACACAGGGCTCACAGACACGTGACCCTGAAGAGTAACAGGAAGGTTTGGGGTGACATTCCAAAGGCTCAGACGGTTTTCAGAGCCCCATCACACGGTGTGTCCCTGCAGATACTCCAGGGCGCATTTAACCATGGGGACAATTCACGAAGGGAGCTTGCTGACTGCAAGTGGAGCTTTCAGCTCCCAGAAAGTACTACCCAGGGAGGCTGCAGTCCATGAACAGTTGCTCCCCCATGCTGTGAGGAAAGAGAATAGCCGTGCCACCTCTCAGCAGCTGGGGCTGTGGGTTTTAAGCAGTTCCCCTTATCAGGCCTGGGCGGTAACCTACTCAACAGGAAGTTTCCCCAGAGTTTCCACCACAGGAAATTTCCTGGGAGGAAGTGCACGATACGGAGAGCACCAGCCCACACAGACACTTGTGAGCTGGCCGAAGCCGAGCGGGCAGAGGAGGCGGGTGTGGACAGGAGAAGGCGCCAAGGGTTTGAGGGCTGGACAGCACAGGGGGAAATGGAGGGGGAACAATGAGGTATTTTGCTTCCTTTGGCCTTGGATTTGTCAGAAAGTTGCTCATTCGCTGGCACATGGCAGCTTTCATCTCTGGGCCAGCAGCTTCTCCTCAGGCCGGGCTGACTGCGAGAGGAGAGGCCTAACTGGAGCAGGCTCTGCTGTTACCTCAGCCTTCACCTTTTGGCTTGTTTCCTCTTCCATACATTTCAAGACTTAGCGAGACAGGTCACCACACGACTTTAATACTGGTAAACATTACGGTGCCCCACACTATAAGCTCCTATGGACGAAACCATTGTATTTTCACCAAAGCAAATGCTAGCTAGCATGGTAGTGCATTATCTCCACAGTGGTCAGGCATGCCCCAAGGGTGCCTCATTCCACGTCCAAGGGTCCAAAGAAAAAGCCACACTGAACAGAGCACAGCGAAACCTTGACCTACTAGGAAACTAAAGAACTGGAGGGTTTGGTTACATCAAGATTCAATTTTTAAAGATCTGGACCAGGTGTGCACCTATGGTCCCAGCAATCACAGGGTCTTAGGCAGAACTAGCCACTAACCCTAGGTGTTCCAGGCAAGCCTGAGCAACACAGAGAGGCCTTGCTTCAACCAACAAGATCAAAAGCCCAAAGACAAGAATTCATCTTTTTTTTCCAACTAAAGGAAACAGTTTTAAAATGTAAGAAACAAGCCCAATTCCTGTAAGTTATAGCTGGCGAGTCGCCTCTTGAACTAAATAGACGAAATTTCTTTTTTCTGTTTTTTTTTTTTTTTTAATTTAAAATTTGCTTTTTCTACTAAAGGCCAAGGTCAGGGTTAAACAATAAATGCTCAGATGTGAGGTCCAGTGTGTTCCCTTCCAGTCACTGAATTTACGCTTCTCTGTCTGTGTGCACAGGTGACATTCTGATGCTGGCGGTCTCCTCAGAGCAGCATAAAGAATAACGGCACGGAGCGGCAGTAAGGACAGTCGCTATGCGCTTCACCTCATCTCTGCTTTCACGGTTCAAAATTATGACACAATTACAACACTGGGGGACAGGCTGAACGGAGAAGCAGCCCAGAAACTACCAGCCTCGAAGGATACTTGTTCCTTTCAAATGTTTTCCCATGAACATTTTGATTCTTCCTCCCCCATTTTTTGGGGGGTTTGCTTTCATTGTGACAAAATCTTTTGCAGCTCAGGGTGGAAATCCATGTGACTGCCTTTAAACGCTTGCTCCGCCTGCCCTCACCTCCCAAGTGTTAGGATTACAGGCACAGATCAAGTCTGGAATTGGACCCCCCTGTGCGACAGCGTGCCGGACAAACCTGGAGCACCTTACGCTAAGTGACATAAGCCAGGCTGGGAGAGACGCGCACTAAACGTGATCTCATGCCCGGGAGGGATCTAAAATCACAACACTCATAGCAAGCAGAGCAGAGCTGTGAGGTGAGAGAGGGAGGGGCTGTGGGACTGGTCGCTGAAGGTTTCAAAATTCTGCCCAGACCTGCAATCCCAGGACTCTGAGACTGAGGGGTAGGACGAGGAGTCCTAGGCTAGCCTGGGCTACACAGCAAGAGCCTATTAGAAAGAGATCTAGAAGGGGTGGGGGGTGGAAGAGCAGGGGTGACAGCTGCAAGGAGACCAGTAGTAAATCTCTTATACCAACGTGATGACTATAGTTAATAATAATAATGTATTGCATACATGCAAATTCAATTCCTTGGAATTTTAAATGTCCTCTCCACACACAAACATGAATTAATGGACACATAAACTTTTCCAGTCATTCCACACAACACACGAGATATAAATATCAACCATCTTTGTTTGTTCATCAAAAAAAAAAAAAATTAAAGCTTAAAATAAAAAAGTCGAAGCCCATTTCCAATAGAACTCTGGGGTTTCACACTGGGGACCAATGCCGCTGCTCTTTTGTCTACAGAACGGTCACAAAAACAGGTCTGTGTTCGAGAACTGTGACAAAAGCTGGCCTGCATTCAAGCGTCCTCGGCAGAGAAGAAGAGAACCGGAAACAGAGAAAAGGAAAAGTCGATTTCTGAAGAAGACGGGAGTCATGAGAGGGAAACTCAAAATTGCAGTCATGCCACATGCCATCCAGCTGACAGGGAAGGCCCCACACACATTTCCACTGATTACAAAGGACAGGCTGCCTGGTGAGTGTGTATACCACATGCACGGGAGTACCACCAGGTTCCTTAAGTCCCACGTTAAACATCCCTGGAATCTCCCTCCTAAAAAGTCAATGGGCCTGAAGTTCACAGAAATGTATTCACCATGTAGCACAAGGCAAGAAGGCCCCTTCCTAAGATTTCCCTCCCTCAGATGTTAAAAGCACACAAATGACTATGATGCAGGTACATGCATGCAATTCATTTATGCTTAGTGAGGACCAAAGGGATGAACATAGGATGTGAATCCTAGCAGAGAAAGATGGGGATGGGACGGGAGAGGGATGATGTAAGGAGCTCAAGACAGCAGTTCAGGCTGCTCAGATGTGGAGCAGAATAGGCTTTGGGTTATTTTCAGCCCGAACACGGCCAGCCCCCCACCCTCCCCTCCTAATGCCAGAAATCCCCAAGGTCCAAAAAGGTTGAAATATAACCTGCCACCAAGTAGAGGCCTGGATTCTGACACTCTTCAGAATCTAACTCCACAAAAGCAAGGCGACAAGGGTATAAATAAGAGCATTTGGGTGAACAGTAGATGTACCCAGCTCGGGGATGCAGAGGGAAGGAAGGGGGACGTGTGTCGCTGGTCAGACAGCCACTGGTGAGCAGCACTGAGGAACAAGAATGTTCTACTGGTTTTGACCGTGCTTTAGTTTTCCTCTATGGTTCTTCAACATTGCCTTCATGCTGCCAGTCAAATGAGGGTATGCCACAGACCCGAAGCATTCTTTTCCTCTTCCATACCTCCTCTGGGATAGGAAGGAGAGAAAACACCACCAGCAGTCCACAGTCTACATAGAGGATTCCAAGACGGTAGGGTTCAAGAGCACAAGGGTTCTTCCAGGAGCTGGGGAACAGGAGGGCAATCATGGCCAACACAGCTGGAGTGCTGGCCTCCCCAACCCTGAGACAGCATCTGGAATGCTGTGAAAGATGGGGGGACTGCAGAGTGATCTGTTACACATGAACCGGCTGGTTTGTTCTGAACCCACGTCAGCCCATTCTCTCTCCTCGGGCTACGTGGAATAAACGTCTGTGGGTAGCTGTCTCCTCTTCTTCCTCTCCCTTCCCCCTTCGCCTTTAGTTAATTGCAGCTGTGGTCAAGGGCCGGCAGCCAAAAGTCCCATAATGCACCCCTCCACAGGAAGTTCCCAAGATCTCTTCCTGAACAGGAAATTTCCTGTGGTCCAACAGACATTCCTCTCAGCGTTTATCACTCTCTTGCATTTGTTTTGGCAGATACCGAGTCTTGGGTAAGAACAACAAGAAACGGTTGGAGGGAAAACTACCTCAGGGAAAAAAATTGCAGTTATTGTCAGGGGAAGAAACTGTGACAAAATTAACTCCTATCTCAAAGGAAAACAAATACCAGCAAAATGGACTCAAGCAATCCGACAAGTGTAAGAACATAAATACCACGGCACAGCAAAGCCAACATTTGAGTTTTATTATTGTTTCAGAGGTCCATTTCAAAGCATTTAGGGATACGCAAATAAATGTTGGATTTTATAGCATGGCTTGAAGTGATTTAGATTTTTCAATTTTTTTTTTCCTGCAATTTCTTTACATAGGATGGCAGGATTTAACTTGTGTCTTTGGAGTTAGCATTTCCATCTCCACCATCACGCCCTTTCCTGAACTGGCAAGAGCTGGCCCAGGAGCTTCTCCTAGAGTTACAGTACCACCCAAGTCCTGGGCCTTCTCCTCATCACTTCCCCTCTGTTCCTCAGGCCTCTCTTCTGCTCGGTTTACAACCTTTGCCTTTCAAAAACCCTTCCATGACTCCTCACTGAATTCTTTATCTCTGCAAATCAGACTCTTTGGGCTTGAAGTTTTACTTTCCTCAACTCCATCCAGCAACTTCAGCTGGGGCTCCAAACAAAGCATGCATGTTCTTTTCTCTTTGCTGTCCCCAGATCTGCCTGTATTTCCATTTTCCTTAGTGACCCCCCCCCCAAACACTTTCTCCCTTTCCAATTCAGTTGCTTCTCTCTTAGGGACTATAGACATTAAATCACACCCAAGTGCTTTATATTCCAGTTTATGGGTTACTGATCTGCCTTCCCCAAGGGAGGGCAAGTCCCTTGAGGGTAAGAACTACTTTTTTTTTTTTTGCCTTTGCAATCCCAGTACAAAGGACTATGCATGCCAAGTAATAGCTAGTGGGTAAGTGATGCCTGGAAAGACAATCTCAAAATTTTGTCCTTGTATGGTAATAAAAACCAAGGAATTTTCTTTTCTTTCTACCATCAACTCCACAAACAGATCACATAAAAATGAACTCTTATCCTGAGCATTCTTGTAATCTAGTAACAGCCTGTAAGACCAACAGAAGCTAAGGCCCCTTCTTCAACTCACAGCCGGATGTGAGCGACAGCCGTCATGAGATGCTTGGTTGTCTGTTCTTGTAGCCCACCACCTTCCCAACTGGGCTTTCTCTCAGTTTATGAAAATGAAAGGAAGTGTGCAGATCCCAAAGCTGTCAATACACAGCCTTGCTATATATCTCCATTCCTGTGAGCATGGGTATCCGTGGAGAACAATCTGGAAGAGCGAGTGGCCCAGTGAAGATTACAGTCGCCTTCAGCGTCCCTACACATGGTACTGGGGTGTGTGGGTGTCTGTTTTGTTCCCACTGTCTGATTCAAACCTCACTCGGTCGGGAGTCAGAAGGTTTGGGCTCAATTCCTCAACCAGCCACTCCCTAGCCTGATGACACTGGATCTCAGAGTCACATCTCAGCCTCACTTCCCGCAGACTGTTTCCCCACTTGCACACTGTGCACCATTACCCAGCTGTGAGCTGCTGTGAGGGCTGGTGAGAAGATAAAGTAAGAACTTAGCCCTCAGGTACGAATCGACACATAGCAGGTGAACGTGGACCTTAGCCAAGGAGCAGAAGGGACACCGCACCTCTCTCCGATCCTTTACGGTCTGTGGCATTACAACTACTGGACTGCCTTCTGGTCTCTCTCACAATGCACCCTCCCACATTCCCTACAGGCGGCCAAACTGGAGGCCAGGGGGCTGCCTGCCACCTCTGTAAAACCTGTCTTTCACTCAGAGGAACAATCGAAAGAATGTGGCATCTTTAGATGCCAGGGTAACCTGAGCATCTTCAGGCCACACAAACCAAGCTGTGGCCACACAAATCAAGCGCACAGCATGATTTTGCCCTTTCTTTGACCAGCCTTTACCGAGTCCTTACTGGTGCCTTTCCCAGCACAGTTCTGTGTTTGCATTCTCCCCTGATTTGACAACCCTGGAGTGGCTGCTAATTCCACTGTACATGACCTTTGTAGACTATGGACCTTTCTGTCTGTTCTCTAGAATATGGGTGGGACTGGTCTGTGCTATCCATGGCTGGAGATGACTTGGTGTATGTTATGAAACCTTGTTCAGTATGCCAGAGCCCCTAATTGTGGCTCAAGATGTTTACATAACTCCTCTGCCCCGAGTTCCTTGCAAAGTGTCCCTTCCACTGTACTTCATCACCAAGGCTCGAACAACTAGCACTCTTGTGCTAACTGGGCCTCAGTTCCACATACGAGGATTGGGGACAAGATGTTTCACACTGTGCCGAGGCAATCCCAACACGAGGGCACAGACAGAACCAAGCCCTTGAACTTCCAGATATTCCCTCATGAATACAGGCTTAAATGGAGTATTTTCACTGTATTCTGAACTGAATAACCAATTTTGCTTTTTTCTTAAACAAATATGCTCAGAGGCTCATTTGAAGGGTGGGGGGAAACCTTAAAAAAATTTTAAAAATGCAAAGACATAGCTCAGTTCTACGGAAACCATTAAACACACGGACAGCGCAGTGCACACAGAATGCTCTCAGACGGCTGCAGGACGCCACCCGTACACAATGAATGATGTGAACAAGGCAGTATTCACACCATAGGATAATGGAATGCCACGGGCATTAAAGGAATGTTGCTGTGGTCAGTTCAATGGTCACAAAGGACATTAAGTTGTATAAAATGATTTACTGAAGCTTTGTGGACGGGCACAATGAAAGAAGGTCCACGATTCTCTTCTTCAAGCATTTGCCACCAAACAGGAAAGGGAAAGCAAATACATGTAACACTAAATGACTTGGCTGTCTGCATGAAAGAGAACTAGACACGTTTGTTTCTGGGAACCACCAAGGAAAATAATGACTTTCTTCTGCCAAAACCTAGACTCGGAACAGTACCGATGCCCACAAACATCAAGAGACCCCGGTCCTGTGTAGCCATGTCTGGAAGTCAACCTGAAGAAATTAAAACGCTCCGGTCCAGTGTAGCGTACAGGTATGAGGAGGGGTGGTTCAAGTGCTGTTGACCTCCCCATGCCCAGGCTATCTGTCTCTCCTTCAGTTCTGCAGCAGGCATCAAGAGCTATTTTTAAACCCCAGGCTCTAGACAGCTGAGTCAAGTCAGAATAAGATATGTGAGTGGGGAGGTAGTGGAGAGGCGCCAAGTGCCCGGACAGAGCTCACTCTGGAGAACCTGCTTGTGCCCAAGCAGCTGGGTTGAGAGCATGCTCTTGAGATCACAGAATGGCCAAAATAGCTCAGGTCTAAGAGTCAGGCGGGGGTCAGCTATATAGGAAGCATCTTCCCTGTCTTTGAGCTCAACCAGCATCCACTGCCAGGGGCTATTTCCAGCGTGCCCTGAGAGCTACTTCTACCCTCACACCCACACTAAGGCCCAGGATGGAGGGAGAAACAGAAAGAGAGAGGAGGCTGAGGGATTGACCGAGCTTTACTGCTCGCTCCCTGACTTCCGTGGGTTCCCATCGAGCTTCTAAGAAAGCAGGATTCAGCCGGCGTCAGTGCTGTGGCTATATTTATACCCATGCAGCTGCCCAGTTGCTGAGCGGTTCACATTTACAAACAGCAGGAGAACAAGGCGCTTTCCAGAGGGACCGTTTTCTCATGGCATTTATTTTAGATTTCTCTGGGATGATCTCAGCATCCACGTCTTTTTGAAGAGGGGGGAAGAAAGGGAAAGGGGGAGGCAAATAAACAGAGGAGGCGGACGTAGTTTCCCGCTGCCCATGCGACTGTGCTATTTTCTCCCGTGCCATCCTCCCTGCCTGGCTTTATCTGTGGCCAGGCCTGGGGCACAGACATAGATAGCACAGTGCTACACAAGGTAACAGGGAAGAGACTCAGTCCTCATCCCTGGTCCCGATTCACAGGCTTCTCGGTGGCAAAAACAAAGCACAAGCAGGGTAACCGTGCCTCCCCCACAAACCCCAACCCCACATACTCCAGCATTCAAAATGGCTCCGGATCTACACTTTTTGATAGCCCTACAGTTGCTCATCTCCTCTGTCAACTAGACATGCTTTCAAATCCCCTAGGAGACACAGCCCTGAGAAGACCAACCCTCAGTGCAAGCAGCGCCATGTCAGACTGAACAGTAAGGAGAAGCACGCTAACAACCAGCATCCAACATCCATCTCTCACCGCTTCCTGCCTGAGGACACTGTGACCACTTGTTCCACATTCTTGCTGCTATACCCTCCCTGTCACGATGGCCTGAATCCCCTCAACCCGTGAGCCACAAAAAAGCCGTCCTTCTTTGAGCCCCCTTTGTCAGGTATTTTGTCGTAAGAGTAAGGAAAGTAACTGGTGAAAAGCTGCCATGACTCCACAGTTAGGGAATCCCACCCCGACCTCCTGTGATAGCCTGCAGCCCACAGGCAGGGCACTACGGCGATGTATAAATGACAATTAGCCTGCGAGTATAGGAAACATTAAGTGGATTCCCCCTCTTTAGACTTGTGTCCACGCACCATGGTATCTCACTGTGCACATTAAATACTAAAAAAAAAAAAAAAAAAAAATCTGAAAATAACTCAAACTCTGAAAGCCCCATGTTTCCAAGTATTCAGGATAAGGGATATTCAAGAGACAAAAAGCGGGTTCTTTTGATGTTTTTTTTCTGGGTTTAGATTCTGAGCTGGGCAGAATCCTAGCAGAAGACAATGGCACCGTCCATCTGCGGGGTTGGGGTTACCTCAGTTATCGAGTCTCGTCTCAAAGACTCCCTAATAAAGTGATCTAATGTGTAAGATTCCTTCCCCGGCCCTCCCCGCACCCTGGACCATGAAGTGCTCCAAGCTCAGATGCTACAGTGGCATAGCAAGCTACAAAGTTGGATAAATGTGCAGGCGAACAAGAGGAACATCTGTGCCTCAGCAACCAAGCCTGGTTTAAATCTGGACTGCAAGTTCCGAAATCATTCTTCACTATTCCCTGTTGGGGGCTACACCTCCGTACCCTGTGCAGGCGGCCCACTTTGACTGGCTTAAGAAAAAGCTAAACAGCCAATAGCTAGGCAGGACATATAGCCAGGACCTCAGGGCAGAGAAAGCTCTGGGAGGAAGAGAGGCGGAGTCACCAGCAGACACAGAGGAAGCAGGACATGCAAGAGGAGAGCCTAAGCTAAGCCTGAGCTTTTCACAATGAATGATAAATCTCTGTGACTTTTTGTTTCTGTGAGCTGGTGGTCCAAAGCAAAGTCCAACTCCAGTTCCCACAATACAGACAGGACTTGAAACTGGACTTTTAAAAGATTATAAAAAGCGATTTCTTAGACCTACGTATCAGCTTCTCCCAGCCTGTTTTCCATCTCTCCATCCGTCCTTCCCTGCTTCTTTTCTCCTTTTGGAGAAAAGAGATTTTTATCCAAATCTCAGGGTGGCCTCAAACTTGCCTCATGAACCAGCAAGGTGACCTCAAGCTTAAGGTCACACTTCACCCCCTCAAGTGCTGGGGTAACAGGCGTATGCCACCGCACCTGACAAAAACAGGAGAACTTGCTCCTGAGTTTTGGAGAGAGGGTTCTGGGTAGCCCAGGATGCCCATCTACTCACTCTGTAACCAAAGCTGCCTTCAATCCTGGTCCTTCCCAGGTGTGGGGTTCCAGTGTACCACCACACCAGCTCCAATTCTTAACATGCAAATTTCACAGGAATTCGGTAATTCCGTAATTTGCACCTTCCATCCCTTTCTTCAGCCCCAGTCATGATGTGTATCAAAACACTTCACCAACACCGTCTTAAGCAAAAGCTGCCATCGATCATAAGTAGCCATCGACAGCCTTCTAAGTCACTCACATACAATAAAACTCACCGCTCCACCACCTCCCTCCCCCTCAGCTCAGCAACTCATTTTGGTTGCACAGCAGATGGATGGAAATCGAGCTCTGTTAGCAGATGAGGCCTGACTCTGAGACCAGGGCTGGCTCAAGAGTCATTCA
This sequence comes from Cricetiscus sungorus, assembly GCA_030556225.1. Lineage (NCBI taxonomy): Eukaryota > Metazoa > Chordata > Mammalia > Rodentia > Cricetidae > Cricetiscus > Cricetiscus sungorus. The sequence goes on along the minus strand of JANBXA010000735.1, from coordinate 39,980,780 downwards.
TCCCTGAGTGGGTGAGGGGGGGGTCCCACGAAGTGCTGGTGACAGCTTAGCTGACCCTGGCCAACACCTGACAGCCTGGCGTGGGAGAGCAGGAGTGCACAGCCACAGGGGCCTTCTCTGCAGTCTCTCCTCAACAGGTGGCAGTTGACTAAACAGGGGGGAAACTTCTGAAAGAAAGGGGAAGGCATGCTGCTAACTGCTCTGGGCTGGGCCAGCAGGGCCCTGGTGGTCAGGTTTTACTGTGTGTGTGTGTGTGTGTGTGTGTGTGTGTGTGTGTGTGTGTGTGTGTGTGTAGACAGACAGACAAGATAGATATGGATATAAAGTTCATGTTTTATTGACTGGCTGTGAACAGACACTCTGCCACTAGGCTCGGTTCTCGGGGCTGGCTCCTTTGCTTCGTGAATGACAATGATGTCACCATCCCACAACTTTAAGCACCTGTTAAATTCTATCAGTGATGCTCCCATCTCAGTGGTTGCCCACATGCCTTGCTTACTTGTTTCCTAAAGAACAAAGCTCTACTTTGCCTTGATATCAGAACCAGACTCAAGAGACACTGGCTAAGTACGGCTGACATGGGATACTGGATGTTTTCTAAAGATCACCAGGTGGGTTTGTCATGTCATAAGTGTGTGTGGTGGCACACTTCTATAATCACAGTATTTGGGAGGTGGAGGCTGGGGGTGGGAAGTGTCAGGAGTTCCAAGGTCATCCTCAACCTCATAAGAGAATGTGAGGAGGCTAAGATTCTACATGAAGGCATTAGAAACATCATAAACAAGACCAGGTATGCAATAGCAGCAATAATACCGAGTAGTATGTGTCAGTCACAGCTCTGAAAGCTTTAGATATGTTAACTACTTAATAACTCACCTAAGAATGCTTCATCCAAACACAGGAATTTAGTGCAAATGTGCACAACTACCTAGATTTCATTCTGATTCCCCCCCACACCCCGATTTCTTTTAACCAAGGACGCCAACTAAGGGACAAGGACCTGCCTCTTGAGCCGCACCTTACATGACAGGAGTTAAAGCGGTCACCCATGGCAGTCACCCATGGTAACAGTGATTTATGGAGGGGAGTTCCCACCTGAGGGGTTCTAGTTTGATACACGTTTGGACAGTCTACCTATGGCAGAGAGACTGTCAGAATTCATCAAAGGACCACGTTGACATCAGTTCTGTTCTCTTTCCCAAACTGCTATAAAGTAAGAGAAACCCACAAGGACAAAGGCGGCACAAGAGATTTTAGCCAGGCTGGTGGGAAGTGGTAGCAGAATTAATGGCGATCTCCTCAATAGTCACCAGGAAGGAAGCGGAACGCCAGTCACCCAGCAATGAGCACACTGAGCTAACTGCAGGGTCACATGGCAAGATCTTAGAAGGGTCAGGATCTGGTGGCACCACTCACATCAGGAGTCTCTGTCCCTTCCCTATCATGGCGGCTTGCAGCTCATGCTGCAGATGGAGCAAATAACAGACTGGCTGGGTGGGGCTGGCTGGAAGTTCACATACAGGGCTCCAAAAGAACACATGCATGATGACCTCCCATCTCTGTCCTTCCCCTGTCTCCCAGGAAGTTGACAGACTTACACAACCACCTCTGGGGAATGGGCACAGCCGAGCCAAAAGATCTGCTGATATTTACCTAATGGTGTCCCAATAGAATGCGTATGTGGGTCGCCTTCTCCTGGGGAAGCCCAAAGATGACATAGGACTTCCAATTAGTGCCTTAGGCTCTGTTAACTTGAAATGGGGACAGAGGAGCACAGATGACCAGGTATTTGAGTAAAGAGAGCAGAGTAAAACAAAAAACCAAAGCAGAGGTGTGCCAGCAATCCCAGCACTTGGGAAGCTGAGGGAGGAGAAACCAAGTTACAAGGTCAGCCTGGGTTAAAATATCAACAAGAAGAGAGCGGTTTATGTGGGGAGAGGGACAGGAAGGTAGGAGAGGGTGGAGAGTAAGGGATAACTCACACTAAGAATGTCTGAAAATGCCATACTGGAATCTATTGTTCTACACTATTCATATAAAAGGATTTAATTTTAATCCTGCATGGGGATAATGCTCTTCCTAGAAGCCACAGTGCCATCTGTGGGACACCTCCCCACAAGCTGTTTGCCAGGGGGATCCTAGAGTCTCCAAACCATACAGACAATTGCCATTATCCTTGGTTGTCTACCGAATGTTAATGGTAAGAGCCTATTGCTGAAGACGCCACAGAGTTTGGTCAAAGATACAGAGACATCAAGTTGGTACTAAGCAGGAAGGTTAGCTGGCTAGCTTTCATAGTATTAGAAGGTGCTATGAACTCTGAGGGTGTGATAGGCCTACGAATCCAATAGCATCAACAAATGTTAGAGAGGTAAACAATGATTTCTGATTCGACCGACAGATGCGGGAGGAGTAGGGGGTAAATATGAGCAAGATATATGAAATCCTCAAAGAATTATTAACAATGTCACATTAAAAATATCAATAAACTGGGCAGTGGTGGCGCACACCTTCAATCCCAGCACCCAGGAGGCAGAGGCGGTGGATCTCTGTGAGTTCGAGACCAGCCTGGTCTACAGAGCGAGTTCCAGGACAGGCTCCAAAGCAATACAGAGAAAGCCTGTTTCCAAAAAAGAAAAAGAAAAAAACAACCCCCCCCAAAAAACCCCAAAAAGCATAACTAGCAAAATCAGCAAAGGCTGGGGAGGTGGCTCAGCTGGCAAAGTCCTTGCTGTACTAACTTAGGGGCCAGAGCTTAGATCCCCAGCACCCACACAGAAAGGGATAGTCATGGCAGACTGCCTGTAACCCCAGCACTCAGGGGCAGAGGCAGGGTGTGTGTGCGCAGGTAGTTTTTTTCTTTTTTTTTTTGGTCGACTTGACCTGAACTGGGAAGAAAACTCTTCAGCCTCTATCAGGTTGGCCATAGACAAGTCCGTGGGGCAATTTCTTGATTAATGATTTATGGGAGGGCACAGTCCGCTGCAGGCAGTGCCACATTGGGCAGGTAGTCCTGGGCTGTGTAACACAGCAAGCGTAGGGAGCCAGGGGAAGCAACCCTGCAAGCCGCCAGGGTCTTCAATCCCTGCCTCCGGGTTCCTGCCTTGGGCTCCCGGCTTGATGTCCCTGGAGATGGACTATGATGGGGAACAGTTAGCTAAATACGCTAACCAGCTTCTTTAGTAAGGGTGTCTTCGCACAACAACAAAACCAAATTATAACACAGGGGAATTCTGGGACGAGCTGGCTAGTTAGACAAGGTAAACCTGTCGGATCTAGCTTCAGCGAGAGGCCTTGCCTCAATAGATAAAAGTGGAGTACAAGGAAGATATCGGTGTCCAACCCTGCCCTTCACCCACACGCGCACACATACACAGGCACCTGTACACGTGTGTGCCCACCAACGTGTGACCATCGAGCATGTGAGTGTGTATACACACAAACATGAAAACACAAACAAACAAATAAACAAACCAATGACAAAGACAAGTAGTCCGCCAAAATAAAACTCAGCAGGTGTGTTAAAAGAAAAGGTGTGGGGAGTCTCCCAAACAGGAACTTAAAAACACACAGGTTAAGAAATAAAGAGCAAAGATCAGAAAATGATAGCACCAACCAACCTTCTAACGACAACCGTTTCTGAAGGGAAAACCAAAAACCAGAAACAACCCTGAGCCACCCCACATTCACGCATCGGCAACGTCCTAGAAAGGAAGGAAATGAATGTGCAAGTCCAAGGGGCATTCCAGCTTGGGGCACGGTGCTCCGACAATACAGAACCGGGGGAACGATGTTGAGAGAGGACAAAGCCAAGAAATGAACTCACACCAAGACTTCAGGCTATGAATGCTGTGATCACACAATGGAGCTATGCCTTCGAGGTGCTGTGGGAAACCAGGTCTGTTCTAAACCCTGTGTGACAGCACCAGCCAGGCATGGGGAGACCCTTAAGGCATTTTTCAGACACACAAGGGCTCAAAAATACTGTACTCTCCCCTCCCACCTCTCAGGAAGCTATTGGCAGTTTCCCTCCACTGAATCAAGAGGATAAACTAGGAAATAGCAAGGGGGGACACGGAGGAAACGGGCTCAAATGCAAGGGACAGGCAGAGTGCAGGAGGGCCCAAGGGGGCGGTGCTACCAGGTGTCACCTGCAGGTGGGCAGTGCCACAAGATTGGGCTTCAAGGTCTGTAACACCGACTCAAGGAGGGCCACTTCTAGTTCCCCGAGGGCACTGCACACACAGGTATACAGACACACATGCAGGCAAAACACTGCTACACTCGAAATAAAAACGAAGAGATCTGAAGAATTTGTGAGATTTGAAAGAATTCACCTCTAGCAGAGAGGAGACTAAAAGGGAAGCAGAGGGGCTGAGGCACTGTGGAGCTATTCCTAACTGCATCCATAGCAGCTCTTCTCACAAGAGCCACAAAAAGTGTCACTAGAGAAATGACAGCCCAGAGGAAAAGGGACCACGAAACAACAAGGACACACGATGTACGTCTCCATCCTTTTACCTATGTAGCTCGGCAAGGTATGCAGCTCACAGCACTATGCTTCCAAGATCACTTTTCATGGCGATTCATTCCTCTTCCTTAAAGGCAGGATTGCTAAGTTTTGGTTACACACTGTGGAGGCAAAACCAAAGTCCCCGTCGGTGAGCAAAATGTTATGATTACTATCCACACTCGGGTCTTATGAGGTCAGGATCATTTTAAACACTGCTTTTAGTGTAGACTGTGTAGTGTTAGTACAGCCCCGGGTCCTTAGCACCCTGGAAATGTTGACAAAAACGACCCGGGTGAGGACTCGGTGGCAATTTACTTCCAGCCAGCCTTAATCTCTTGAATGTTTCTTCAAGACAGGGGACTTGTGTATAAAGCAGGCATGCAGATGTTTTCTTATTGCGTTTCTGCCCAGCAATTAAGGCTCCCTCCATTGCCAGAACAAGAAGGTGAAAGAAATCCATTCAACAACCCAAATGGGAGAACTCACCAGGGTCTTTTCTTTTCACTTCATTATATTTTTGGTTGGATTAAGGAGGAAAAAATTCCCCCTGATGCTTAAAACTGAATCCAGGTCCCTTTGCCCTTTGCACACCGATCATGAACTCTACCACTGAGCTACGCGCTCAACCACGATACAGGTTAAAGTTGACAGAGCATGGACTCAAATGGGAACCCAAGCTCTGGTTCTCTCATTGGCACCAACGCAATTGTTTCAGGAACTTCAAGTCAAGTAAAGCAAAGTTTCAAGAGCAGGGAGCTTCTTCTGTCTCACTGTGTGGATCTGACCAAGTCAACCCAACTCTCTGATCTTTCTTACCTTGCTCTTCTGTAAAAAGAGGAGTGAGCCCCAGCCGCTGTAACACCGAGAAATCTTGCCTTACAGCATGCATTTGTTGCTGTAATTGTGCTTTTGACGAGGGAAGGCACATACCACGGCACACACGTGAAATTCTGAAAACAACTCAGGGGAGTCAGATCACGTTACGTGGACCCTGGAGACCAAATTCAGGTCTTCATGCTTGTGTAGAACCCTCTTTGATCCACTGAGCCACTTTGAAAACTTATAATTTTCTGAAGGTCTCTTTTTATTTTTTATGCATGTGTGTGTGTGTTTGGAGGTGTGTGTGCATGTGAGTACAGGTGCCCCTGGCGGCCAGAAGAGGGCATCTGATTCCCTGGACCTGGAGTGACGTGCAGTTGTGAGCAGGCTGGTATGGGAACCAACTCTGGGTCCTCTGTAAGAGTAGTCCGTGTTCTTATTCACTGCACATCTCTCCAGACCCCAGAAACCTTCCTGTAGGCGAATGCTTCCAACAGAAATAAAATGTGATCCATATAATGTAATTTTAAATGACTTTACCTCCAGAATAAAAAGTGGAGATACACAAAGTTGATCATACTTTTATTAAAACATCCTGCTTAGCCCTATGTATTGAAATTGGTACCATTTAAACATAAAATTGATATGAAGTCATCAATGATTTTTTAAAATTTAATTTTACTTTTTTCAAGACAGGGCCTCATCATGTTGCCGTGGCTGTCCTTGAACCCACTCTGTAGACCAGACAGTCTTCAAATTCAAACCCACTCTTGTTTACCAGGCTGTCCTCCAACTTGAACCCACTATATACACCAGGCTGGCCTCAAACTCACGGAGACCCACCTGTCTCTGCCTCCCCAGCACTAGAATTAAAGGCTTGGATCAGTACAGTTGATACAGTTTAACATCAAAGTTTTGGGGACTTGTGGATCATTTATCCTGACAAGAGAACTCAATGAAGATTGTTAAGTGCTGTGCCCTGTAGTAGAGAACGCAGCTTCACTTCTGTCTGAAAGGCAATGCCTATTGTATGGCAGTAACCAGAAGCCGTTTTATTCACCTGTCACTCCAGCCATAAGCAGAGAAAGCTCATGCTTCATCGCTGGCTTAACCTTACAGTACTGTCCTACAGTCCAGAGTTACCTTGGGACATCTGGAGTAGACAGTTGGATTCCTCCTCCCTCCCTTCCCACTCCGGCCCTGAAACACCCTATGGCTTCATTCCGCTGTATCATTTGACCACTGTAGCATGTGTGTGACTCCTGGCATCAGTGTTGGTCAAGGCAGGTACTCATCAAAGGAGGAGATGCTCAGAGCGGGGCAATCCAAACAGGGAGAGTTCTAGAAGAGCTGGCATCCGTTCTTTCCCCATGCAGCCTCCTCCAAGAGCACCCTTCTGCCCAGCCCAAAGGTCTGCGGCGCAACGCTGCAGCAGGCCTAGACATTTGTGTTCCAGAAGAGCCTTGAGCAATCACAGCCCCAGGGCTCTCCACTTCCTCTTCCAGCTGCCTCTGTGCAGGAGTAAAGCCGCTGTCCTAACTCTTAATGCACACACTCATTTAAGAGCACCAGCAAGACAGGTGTGGGGCACACATCTGGAATTCCAGCATTAGGGAGGTTGAGGCAGGAAGGCAGCTACAAGTTCAAAGCCTGACTGGTCTGCACAGTGGGTACCTGGGTCAGTCAGGACTATACAACTAGACTATCGCAAAAGAACAAACAAAAGGCCAAGCCCCTCTACACAACAATGGGGGGGGGTCTGTAAAAGGTATTCTATTGGTATTCTCAAACAGAAGGGAATGGCTGAGGACATAATCCCAATGGTGAGTGCCTGTCCAGCATGTGTGAGCCTTGAGTGCAATTCATAAACATTAAAAAAGACTCTTTCTCCCAATGAGGCTAAATCTGTAAATACCCTGACTTTTTTGTTTTAGAATTATGGCAACAATCTGTGCTACTTTTCAACTATTTCATTAGCAGAAGTTCTGATAAACTTAGTAATTTATAAGTATTTAATTAGGCAAAAGTGGAGAAACAAATTATGTTCTACTTAATTAATATAGATTTTTTTTTTCCAATAAGGAAAATACTACAAAATATGGGATTCAGGCATGGGAACTTTAATAAAAACGGGGGCTTGGTATATTTTTAAAAAACCAGAAATGACAGTCTCATATTATCTTCGCTAAGGAAGCCACACTTGGTGCTGACCAAGGCAAACCAGAAACCCAGCCTGTCCTCACATCCCTAGGACAGCTTCCTTGTTGCGTCTCTGTTCTAGTTTGCTTTCTGTTGTTAGGATTAAACACTGACAAAGCCCACTTAGGGGAGGAAAGGGCTTACTTGACTTACACTGCAGGTCTTAGTCCATCACTGAGGGAGGTCGGGGGCACGTACTGAAGCAGGAATTTGGAGCAGAAACCAAGTAGGAACACTGCTTGCTGGCTCGATCCATGGTTCACTTTGGCTCATACTCAGGTAGCTTCCTGACTACACAGACCAGAACCCCTTGCCCAGGGAATGGTTCTGTCCACAGTGGGCTGAGCCCTCCTATGACAACCAACATCGAAGACAACTCCTCACAGAGGCAGGCGCACCCCCAGACCAAACAGATAAAGGAAATCATATAATTGCACCTTTTCATGTGAAGCACGGGCTGCTTCGAGGTGAGAGTTAATGCTAACTAGGACAGCCTCCAATTCTCCCTTGCAGGCTCTGTGGTCACCTTTTGTAGCCAATGGCTATAATTATGCAACGGTGCCTGCTAAAGCAAGCGCCAATCTCAGATGCCAGGCACAGAAGGCATGCTGTTGGCAGCCTCGTTCATCTCGCTCTAAAGTTCTCAGAAAACTCCAACGTCCAGAGTTACTCAAGAGTTTAAGCTCCAGGACTGCGAGGAGTGAGCGACCCGACTAAAAAAAGAAACAGAGCCTAACACAAGCTGAATGCAAGGCCACTCCACACAGCGCGAGCCAAGGAAGCGGCTCGGTGGCTCAGTGACACACTTCCACTCTGCACGGAAGATATGTGAAGCTTGATGTGTCAAGCCTTTCCAAAAAGGGACATATGGTGAAGAAAAAAAAAAACATCAGTCCTGTCACGACTGTTACTCATGAAATGGTGGTAAAACTGGTGACTGGAGACAGATGAACTTCACTCCATAATCGATTAGACAAATACTTAGTAAGCAACTCCTTGGGGGCGGGGGCATTCTTGTAGGCACCAATTATAGGTGATTAATGAATACACACATAAACAATCGGGTAAAATAAAAACTATGCCACACTGTAAGTACACGTGATAGTGGGGAATGTGCAATGTCCCTCATTCACTTCCCAGGCCATGTATTTGAACACTTGACTTGCCGTTGGTGACACTGCTTTGGGAGGCTATGGGTCTTTAGGAGGTGGGCTGGACTGGCAGCAACAGGATGCTGACCTATGAAGGTTACATCTTCTAGTTCAGCATACACTCGTCTCTTACACCATGTGATCAGTGGCTTGCCACAAGCTCCCACTACCACAGACTCTTGGCAGCTCCTGCTGGCAGGCTTTCCTCACAGCGATGAACTGAGACTTGTTGAAACCGTGAGCCAAAAGAAACCCACCCACCCACCCACCCACCCACCCACCCTTCCTTCCTTCTTTCCTTCCTTCCTTCGTTCCTTCCTTCCTTCTGCTGCTCGTGTCAGATACCTGTATGGGGGAAAGCATCATGGAAGGGGTACTGGCCGCAGTAGGGTGGGCACTGAAGGTCTCACATTTGTGCACATTTCTGAGGGAAGAGGAAGTGGGCCAGGGGCTACTGGAAACAAGCATCCCATACATAAGAGAAGCGCAAAGGCCAGGGTGGAAGTATTGTAGGTAAGCAACTGCCATCACGTGACTTACAGTTAACTGGCTCCCCAAATCCTTTATGGGATTACACTTTGAATCCCCCTCTTCCCTTCTCTCGCTCCCTACTTTACAGGAATTCTCTCAAACCACAAACAGATCACATCAACCCTGGGCTCACATTCTCATTGAAAAGGTTAAATAGCCTTTACAATGGTGTATGCAACCCCTGCCTCCCTCGCCTCTCCGGCTCGTCATTCAGTGCTTCCTCATCGGAGCCCTAGTTAAGAGTTTAATGCTTAGTGTTTGGGTATGAAGCATCCCGCATGTGAAAGATTTCCATCTGTCCTTGAAAGGTGCTTGGATGAGGGTAGTGACTTTATCAATGGGCTGTGAGGGGGTAGGACTTGGCTAGGTCCATCCTTGAAAGGTATACCTTGCTCTGCCTCTTTTCTCTCTTTCTATGTTCTCAGGAGATGAATAACTCTGCTCTGCCCACATGCTCCCTACCATGATGCCCATCACCTTATGCCCAAAGCGGTAGGACCAAGAACACCAGATTGAAGCCACAAGCCAAAATGAACTTTTTCTCCTTTAAATTGTTCCTCACAAGGACTTGTCACAGTGACAGTCTCACACATCTACCAACATCCCTTGAACACTGCACTCCATTCATCCAGTAGGGACCATCTTATTGGGCAACTGTATTTTTTTTTTTTTCCTCTCAGTTGAATTACTGAAGAGAGTTTTTTAATGCCCTGTGTCACCACTATTCAGAGACTTCTAAACGTACTTCTCAATGCCATTTACCTTTCTCCTATGGTGTCTTGTAACTTCCCTGAGGAGATCTAAACTCTTTAGTGTGAAAGGCCCTGGGCCCTTCAAAAGCTAGCCCACAGCAGGCAGGAGAACAGAGGTATTACTCTACACGTGTGTTTTTCTTACACAGGTGATAACTTACTCGCCCTTATCACATCACTATACTTGAGGTTATCTTATTTAAACACATTTATACCAACATAACATTTTTTTTTTTTTTTTTTTTTTTTGGATACTGTGGCTCTACGTTATTTCTTGAGAATTTTCAAGCATCTAAGAATGGAGTTGTAAACCCCAGGCAGCTGAGACCCTCAATTCAATCTCTAGCAAGAAGAGAGGCCAAGAGGAGGGGTGGAGAGAGAGGAGGAAGCAGGGAAGCAGAAGAGAGAGAAAGAACATAACAGGGATAGAAGGAGAGAGGGGATAGATGGGTAGAGAGAACCAAGAAATGCTTTTAGAGTGGTGGCTTACATCAGGAATCCCAGAATTTAGGAGGTGAAATCAGGAGACTCGGGGATGCAAGATCATCCTTGGCTACATAGTGAGTTTGAGGCTACCCTGTACTACATGAGAGAGACGCTGTCCCAAAAAGAAAAGCTGTCTAACTCTGAACCTGTTACCTTGCCACCTACATAATAGATTGGTGTCACATTTCCCAGTGGTCCCCAAGCCCCTGTCTTTCTATGGCACCAATCGACATTCTACCACAGAGTCCATTTTTAAAATGAGAAACAAAATATAAAAATCCTTTATCACAAGTGGGAGGAAATCACAAATCTATACACACACTGCCTGTCATGGGAAAAAGAATAAGGCATACCCTACGCAGGAAGACAGCAGACATGTTCCAGCTGAACGGTTAGGCTGAAAACTCTTCTTAGACAAAATGATGGGTGTCCCCCCCCCCCTCTTGAAAGCACTGGAAGTAGATGGGCTGATTAACCATCTGTTTACACTGCCCAAGAACAACTCTTGTGTAAGACTAACCAGAAGGTTTCAGGTTCACCGCGAACAGATTGGCAAAGCAAAAGAGGGCACTTCGTGCAGATTTTGAGGAGAGCCAAGCGGTACATCTAGATCTCAGCAAATAATTTGACAGTCTGCCTTGACAGTTTCTTATAGGTGAAACTGAAATGCAGGACCACTGTTCAATGGTGAAAAAGTGTCATTTACAGCACACACAGCATGTGAGAGTTATACAGTATAAAACACGAAAACACCAATCATGACGGCCAGCCTACGCCTACCTGAAGGCAGTTTCTACTGGTATGCCTCCAGGCTCTTGCATGGATCCTGTCTTACTCTTTTTCCTCTCACAAAATTAACACAGTATGAAAGGAATACCCATCCAATGTGAACCATAAGGAGAAAGAAAGAAGGACGGGTTTTTAAAGGCAGTGTGTATGCCTGTAGACCTAGCACGTAGGAAGTTCTGGGTAGCACAGTGAGACCTGTCTCCTAACAGAACCACAAAGTGAAATGGCAGCCATAAGGTCAACTCAACCGTTTGAATGTTACCACGATGTGGGTGGGGAATGGTGATCAAAGAATGAGGAGGAAGAATGATGATTTTTTTTTTTTTTTTTGGTCTGTAACCAAAGCAAAAATGATTAGGAGTTTATACAGATACTAAAATCTAAAGTGTTAACATAAACTTATTTCCATTAACAAAACGATTACCTATATTCTGTATCTGTATATTCAACAAGTGCATCTGTTAGAAGAAAAACTACCAAGACAGGTTACACAGCATAACTAACACCCACATCTCTGTCTGATTCCTAGGTTCCATCTGCCTCTAGAATATACAAAGAAAAACCATGTCTTGCTGGGCACGCCTTTAATCCCAGCACTTGGGAGGCAGAGGGAGGAAGATCTCTGTGAGTTCAAGGACAGCCTGGTCTACAGAGTGAGTTCTAGGATAGGCTCCAAATTTACACAGAGAAACCCTGTCTCAAACCTCCCCCCCAAACGGAACCACAGAACAAAGAGACAGCGTGCTCAAGCTCAACTGAAGAGTGGCGCCCAGCACAGGCCTGTATCAGTTACCGTTCTGTTGCTGTGTTAAAACACCATGGCCAAGAGCAATTTAAGGAAGAAAGAGTTTGTTTTGGTTTAGCATTCCAGTGGAATAGAGTCCATCATGTCAAGACCAGGAAAGCTGGCTGCTCACACTTTTGTGTGCACTCGGGGTGGGGTGGGGGTGGGGGTGGGAGTGGGGGTGGGAGTGGGGATGGGGGTAGTGGGCGGACTGGAAGTGGCGTGAGGCTATGCTCTCCAAGCCTGCTTCTAATGACCTACTTCCTCCAGCAGGAGGCTGCTGCACACCCTGAAGGCTCCATACCTCCCTGAACAGGGCAACCAAGTCTGGACCAAGCGCCCAAATACATGAACCTATGGGGTGCATTCCTCATTCAAACCAACTGGGGGGGGAAGGTATGGTGACATTCGTTCAATTTGCGATGCCACAGACATCCACGGCTTGGGCAACAAATTAAAATGTATTATCTTTGAGTTCTCTACTATTAGACCAATAGCGGAGGTGACTAAGGTTGCTTGGGGTTTAGTTGTTTGTGTGTGTGTTTTTAAAACAAATGCATATAAATAATTCCAGAGCTGGGTATACCCATCATTTTCTTGAGGTGAGATTTTCCACCGTTCTGTGGTACAGGCAGGCTAGGAGGCTGATGGAATCTGGGCACTCACTGAGACAACCATGATTTGCTAGCACCTTTTTACAAGAAACTAACGGGTCCTAGTCATTTCTGGGCAAGTTGCACATACACCCAAGACGTTCATCCTTTGTCTGAGATGCTGGAAACTAAGAGGCCAAGAGGATTTCAACTTTAAAAAGGGGAAAAAAAAAAAAAAAAGGCAGGACCAGGGAGATGGCTCAGCAGGTGTAAGTGCTTGCCTTGGAGCAAGCTTGCCAGCCTGAGTTTGTTTCTGGAACTCATGTAAAAGATGGGATGCAATGGCGGACACCTGTGATCCAGGCACTAGTACAGCGGGACCGGCCAGCTAGCCTGGAATGCACTGCTCAGTGGCAGAAACAAGGGAGATTACTTCAAAAATAAGGCAGAAAGTGAGAACTAATTCCTAAAAAATTATGTGCGTGCACATGCAGTGCATACACAAACACACTCTCTCTCTCTGTAATAAACATTTTTAGAAAGCAGTGCATTTGATAAACTAGGAGAGAACAATTATACGTCCACAAATGAATCTTGTAATAAATTACAATTTATAGATTGATTCATTAACTCAGCAAATACTTATCAAAATGTCTGCCAGGATGAGAGAAAATGAGTTATTCTTAATTAATCCACTTCCGTTGCCTTTGCTGGAGTTAAGGAATCAAACCTTCCATGTAAAAACAGGGAAGGCCAAAGACAGAACATTGGCAATGTTATAGACAGGGAAAAAATATTATGGGCAAAGCCTTTATTATAAAAGTCAAGTTATTTATTTGATATTGCGTAGAACTTACAGACTCATTGAGTTACATGGCACACTGGGAGGGTGGGGAAGGTGATAATTGGTCACGATTCAGCGATTCTCTTCACGCCTTTCACCTCTGTGAAAAACAACTCTCACAATGCCCTGAGTCACCACAGCGGGAGCTGTCCACACCAATCAGCTTTTGAATGAAAACAGTGACTATCCGGAAAGGCCAAGAAATGAATGTTCTAGAAGTCTATGTTGGCCAGGGTGCCCTCCTAAGTACCAAAGGTTACATCATTTGTGACTATTCAACAACTGAGGGGAATTTTTCTACATGATGTTATGTTTTTCCTTCTGGCAGGGAAAAAAAAAAAGGAAAAAAAGCAGGCAGCCAACTGCTTACATCACTCGAACTATGTCATTTCCATCCTGGAAATGTTTTTGTCCTCATTCCCCAGGTAGAAAAGTTAAGCGGCCTTCATATGGACGCTATTTTTAGCATCTCTCTTCTTTTTTGAGCAATCCATTCAACGATCACCGGCTCCAGCACTGGGCTGCAGTCACAGACCACACAAGAGAACATCACCGGAGAAGTCAAAGGAATGTCAACTTTTTAGGACGGGGAACTCGGCAAGTTCAGCACTTAGCGGTCTCAGGAAGCAGCACAACCTTGGGCCCAGTGTCCTGTCAAATGTATTTGCTGCAGGGATCCGAGAAGAACCATCAAAAGCACAAGCTGTAAAACAGCCATCACTTCTAAACAAGGAAGGCTTCTCGTTAAAGGAGGCCTATTCGGGATAAACGGCTACTGAGATACCCTTGCATTCACACAAGAGGGACGGGACAGGCAATGGTGGAACCCTGCAGTATGGAAGGACAGAGCCGAGAATTTAGATGGAGTTCCGAAGGATCCAGGCGATGGATGAAGGCAGGACAGGAGCCAGTTCCTCCTCATCTTACAATGCAAGTCTGGCTGGCTGGTTTGGGAGATAAAATACCAACCAGCTAGATCCTGGCAGTTTGACGGTGACAATCAGGGAAGAGATGAGGGAGGGCTGGCTGGCTAAACAGTCCGTTGGGTAAGAGTGATGTTTGAAAACGAGACATTTTGTACTGGAATCACTCACCTTTACTGATGGGCTTTACTGATGAAGAAAAAAAAAAAACATTTTTTTTTTTTTTTTTTTTTAATAATGTACAAACCACCAAAGGTGCACAACTAGCTCAGTGCTTTGTCTTGTTTTAAGACAGGGCCTCTCATACAGTTTGGGCTAGCCTCAAACTCATGTAGCTGCAGGCTATCTTAAAGTCTTGATCCTTTTGCTTCCAGCTTCCATGTACTGGACTGCACAGCTAGCCACAGTGAACTGTTGTCATCTGTCTTCACCAGGCATCGGGTCAAATAACCATAGGCAGACCCTGGACAATCAGGCCCAAGGAAAAGGTAACAGGGTATAAATACAGGCTTGTTTACCCAGTGTTTGAGTCAGATTCCAGGCCAACTACACAAGCATGGAGCGCCTACTGTCATGCTGGGTCCCAGGAAACCTCAGATGGTTAAGACAAACCCTCCCTTCTGGAAAGGCATGACTGGACTAACTGGAACTCAGTTTCTGAGGAAAACAATGCTTCCGGGGAAGTTTTTGGCAGTGACCCACAGCAGGTAAGGCTATAGATCCTATGGGAAAGAACCTGGTCTGGCAGTGTGGTGTGCACCAGACTTCCCAGAGTGAAATGACCTCTAACTGACAACTGCCATGTACTTAATGGCGAGCTGCACCATTCAGAAGCAGTCACTCATGCCACCTTGTACCAGTGGCAGAAGACAGGCATACCGGTTTCAGTCAGGGCTCCAAAGCATGAGGCAGCAGAGACAGCTCAGCACTTAAACGTGAACACTGCTCTTCCAGAGGACCCACGTTAATTCCTAGCATTCATACTAGGTGGTTCACAAACACCTTTGTCACCAGCTCCAGGGGATTCAATCCCCTTGCTTTCTGCATGCCTAGGCACGTGCACATGAATGCACACACACACACACACACACACACACAAACACAAAACACACAAGTGGTATACACACACACATATACACACGATGAAAAATAAATCTTAGGGGGGAAAGACTCTGAAGAATAGCATTTTCTTTTTTGTTTTAAATTCCTATTGTTTTTAAACAGGGTCTCATGCCTCCCAGGCTGGCCTCTAACTTACTATAGACAGCCAGGGGTGACCTTGAATTTCTGGTCCTCCTGCCTTAGGATTTCTGTCAGCACGCCTGGTTTATGCCTTTCTAGTAACTGAACCATGCTGGTGGGAAAAGCCCCAGGCTGCACTTGGGGCGGCTGCTGTGGTGATCATTCTGGCCCGGGGCCCAGTCCTAGCCCATGCAGCTTCATGGTGGAGGCAGAAGGAGATAAAGAGATGTACAGGACACGAGGCGCTCACTGAGGGCGAGTCTTCCTTGACGCACAGTGGCAATCAATGCTCTAAAGCCGAAGCCTGTGGGATGAGGCAGGATTCTGCTGACACGATTTTGTTTGTGGAGGAGGGGGGAATGCTGCGAAGCTGGGGAGGAGGAAGAGGAGGAGGAGGAGGCAGAAAGCCACTTGTGACTGCTTCCAGAAATGCAAGGCGAGGGCTCAAAACAAGATGTGGACAGAGGGCAGAGAGAGTAGGACTTCTTAGACCAGGTTACGTGTTCCGAGCGTCGAGAGGCGGAAAGGGTGAGAAGGGAGTCATGGAAATCTCAGACTCAGATTTACACTTTGACAGACTCAATCGATCCACACTGCTACGTACAGGCATGGACCACTCCTCGGGCCCCTGTGCACAGAACTAATCCCGGACACGGAGGAAAATCATACATCCAGAGACAACAGCCGTACCTAGTCCCCTGCAGTTTCTCCATTCATGTTTACGGAATATGTATTTACACACGGTCTGGGGGGGGGGGGGGTGTGAGCTGTCTCAGTGGATGAAGGTGCCCGGCACCAATCTGCACAGCCTGAGTTTGAGCCCCAGAACCCCTTCCTGTAAAGTTGTCCTTTAACTTTCACATCAAGGCATGGCACACGTATATTCACACAAACATAATCATCCCCCCCCACACACAATAAACGTTTTGAAAAGTTATAGTAAAAAAGGAACCGATTACCAGGTGGTGGTGGCACAGGCCTTTAATCCCAGCACTCAGGAGACAGAGGCAGGCAGATTTCTGAGTTTGAGGCCAGCCTGGTCTACAGTGTGAGGCTACACAGTAAAACTCTGTCTTCAGAAATAAAAAAAGGGATTATTCTGAGGTGACATTTGTAGTCTATGTATTCAGTGATATTAGACAAGCATTTTAAAAAGCACCATGTTAATAGCACTCAGCTTAGCCGGTCCTGGGTTTTTGGCCTCTGCTGTGTGTCACCTGTTCATGTAGAGATGTGTGTCAGCACCTCAAGTTGCTTCCTAGTGGCAAACTACTGGAGAATGGCTGAGCCGATGGGTAAAAAGCCCTTTAGTCTGCCATCACGTTTCCATAACGGCACACCCTCACTGAGTTAGATCGTCGTCGTTTTATGTTTAGGCAGAGTCTCGAGTCGCCAAGGCTGGCCTCAAAGTTACTACATAGCTGAGGGCCTGAACTTCTTTCTGATCCTCCTGCATCCAGCTCTCCGGTGCTGAGATGACAGGCATGGGATACCACGTCTGATTTATGGTACCAGAGATGGACCACTCGGCAGGCATGCTATCAACTAACTTACATTCCCTAGCCCATCAGTGGGTTAAATTACTAAGCTCAGCCAGTGCGGATGTTTTCATTCCCATTGAAGGAACTTCTGCAAGTCTGAAGTGGGCAGCCCACGCCAGGTATAAATACAGATGCTATTTCCCTACAGCTCCACTTCTCTGTGTAACCAATGTTAAAAGAATAAACAACAAACAAACAAATGCACATCCCAAACTTTGCCAGCTCAAGATTGTATTCTTCTAACAGCCTGTTTTTTTTTTTTCTTCTTCATGTCTAGTGTTCTTTATTCTCTGTCGAGTTGTTTAGTTTAAATAAGGCTCAACCTACGGAAGAAATCTGGAACTCATATTGGACTCTACAGCTGCTATGATGACAGTGATGGCTGCCCTGGCATGCTTATGGTCACTCCACTGCGGACTCCTTTTAACATAAGAAATCGGTTTCCATCACCTCGCAACCTCCATGTCTGAAGCTCCTCTGTCCTTTGCCTGTGAACCCTCAGGTGAGCTATGAAAGCGTCATCAATTGTGACAAAGTTTTGCAAACTCGGCACTATTAATAACCAGCTCTTTCGACAGCTGCATGGTTAGTACTCAGGGCCTGACGCTGCAGCAGACGTGACAGGAACTAGACTAAACAGGTTCCCCAGTCGGTCTTTAGAAATGTTAGCCCAAGACAGATGAACTAGCCTGGACAGACTTGAAGGACTGCATTAAAAAAAAACAAAAACAAAAACAAACAAACAAACAAACAAACAAAAAACAGGCCAGCACAGACATCAATCAATACAGTGTCGACGGGCAAACGTCCATAAGAGTGCCATGTCCGGGGCAGAGCGTGCTGCTCCACCGACTGCTCAGGAACTACCGCTTGAATGGTAGAGTTGGTGAAGTTTATCTGGTTCCCCTGGTCCTTCAGCAGCTCCCACAGCGTGGTGATAAGCCATAAATGTGGACCCAGGAGTGACTCAAAAGCAAGGAAAAGCTAGGGCAGCGAAGGCATCTGCGCACCTGATGGGGTGGACGGGCTCTCCCCTAAACTGAAAACCATGAATTAACACAGAAGAGTGTCTGTTCTTACTCATCATGGAAGCAAGTGTGTGGCAGCTACCTGTCAAATGAGGTATTCAATGAATACTGCTGAAGAGCCGATAAAAAGTGTGTGTAAAGGGTGTGTGTGTGTGTGTGTGTGTGTGTGTGTGTGTGTGTGTGAGTGAATGGGAAAGTCAGCCACATCTGTCTGTTTCACAGATTAACCCCAGCACTCAGCAAGGCACCTGCCACACTGGGAGTGTGACAGTGTCTGCTGGGAATGGCCAAGATTTCTTCTACAGTCAACTGTCAGGCCTACAATCTGTGTGGAGGAGCCTGCATCCTGGTGCCTCCTGGCTTCTCATGTCAGATCTGTTGTCACCATCCAGGTCCCTTGCTCAGGTCACACTCTTAAGAACGTCCCTCTAGATCCCAACTCTTTTTAAAAGTGGTTTTTACAATTTTTAATTATGTGCACGTGTCAGAGGGCAGGTGTCCATGGAGGTCAAAGGTTTTGGATCTCCTGGAGCTATAATTGCAGATGGCTGTGAGCCATGTGACGTGGGTACTGGGAACCAACTTCATCCCTCCATGACAGCAGTATGTGCTCTTAACTACTGAGTCATCTGTCCACCTCTCACATCCCAAATCTTTCTCTTTTCCTAACCATCACAAGCAAAAGGCTCAAATCATAGTTGTAACTACAGAAAACTGTACAAATTGCTCTCCCATACAAGGCTTCCTCTGGGGCCAGGACCCATCTGAGACCCAGCACACAGGGAACATCTACTTATGTCCATATCTGAGCTAGTCTGGGGAAGAAGGGTCTGAGTCTATTTTCTTGGATCCCTGGGTCCATGTTTGTAAAGCTGAGGACTGCTGGGGGCTGTCTAAAGTAACACCACCCTCATTCTGATACTGTTAACAACTTACTACTTGCCAATTTTTCCCAGGTTCTACAAGGGTCAGAGTGGCAGTCAGCAGGCATCCCTTATGCCAAAGTTGGAGCGGCTGCCACATTCACTTTGATATTTCAAATCAGCTTTAGTCCTTGGTTTCTATGAGACTGGTTCTAAAGTTTTGTGGACATTAAAATCTGAGGATGCTCAAGTCCCCTCCATCAAATGGCACAGTAACTGCATGGGCCCTACACACATTTTCCTGGATGCTTTAAATCATGTCTGCATTACTCACAATACAAAATAAATGCCATGTTAACAGTGGTTAGACTGTATTTCTTAGGGAATGATGACAAGAAACATCTGTACATGCTCACAACAGATGAAACTTCTTTCTAAACATTTCAATCTGTAGTTGGTTAAGCCCATGGGTGTGGATGGAATTCATGAGTCTAAAGGGCCTGCTGGGACCAGTAAGATAGCTCAGTTCCCTGGGTAAAGGAACTTGCGCCAAGCCTGAGGATGTAAGTTCCATCCCCCAGAACCCCTAATGGTGGAAGGAAAGACTGATTCCCAAGGGCTATCCTTGGGCCTTTAGATGTGCCACACATACAAATACAATAATGCAAATAAATAAATAATACAATTAAGGCCCCTCTGTGTTTTGACAGATTAATTACGCTTGAAAAGATTACTCACTGAATGAGGTCTACCAGTACTACATTTCAGACATTTTGTGAGCTTCCTAGGGTTTGGTAGGCTTAATAGACAACTAAATACCACCCACTCACATTTCTCGTTTAGGGACAAAAGGGGGCTGCAGGCACAAACAAAGTTTGCATCATGTAAGATGCATGTCATCCATCAGATTCCTGTGGGGCACAGGACAAGTAAGTGGGAGAAAACAGTCTACAGTTTCTTTCCTCAATACAGCCCTTGCTTGATGTCCTGAGCTCTATCTGTGGTTAAAAAGTAGGGTCTGCAAGTGGTCCCTCAGGACACTGGGCCATTTTCCGGTCAAAATGAAATCCAGGAAATTGGCTGAGTGATGAAGACAACGCCACCCTGAACCTCAAACTCTCCATCGCTCTCCAGGCTTGCCCTCTTTATTTCATTAAAAACAAACAGCAGCTAACCAAACAGACACATCTCCTTTCCCCCCTTTCTAAGATCTAGCCACTTCCTCTTCCACCAGCCTGATGGTTAGGTTCCTAACCTAACCATCCTAAAAGTTGTTCTCCACGGCAGCCAAATGGGCTCCAGGTTGTTTTTAGTATTAGTATGTGAGGTGACAGTTAGTCCCTACCCTCAGTATATCACCCCCCCACCTCTCCATCCCCTGGGGGAATGGAGGACAATCACTGGTCCAGGGGGTGAAGAGAAAATGATGTCCTTTAGAGGATGAGGGGCAGACAGTCTTCCAGGAGTAGAAGTCTGTTCAGAGATGCAAGACAGATGGCATCCTAGAGCAGGCAGCTGAGCACTCGCCATCTCCAGGGCCAGCACTGTGTTCCCCACTGCTGCACACAGACACACAGCCTTTGTCCCTGAGACCCCTGTTTGTTTCTGAAAACCCTTCCACCCGGAGCCTAAGAGAGCGTGTCACACCCCTGCTTAGCTGGACCAAACAAAGGACAGGATCTCCTTTCCACAGGCTCTGGGCTTCCAAAATGATCTTTTCCTTACACACAGAATGAACACCTTAAACTAGCTTATGGTAATAAAATACTGTCTACACTGAACTAGGCAATGCTGGCATTCTGGGACTAGAACTGGTTAGTAGGGAAACGGCCCTAAAAAATCTCTCTCTCCTTGGTCATTTAGAATTCATCTCAAGAACTTCCCATTTTCAACTCAGGTTTCAAACAGTTGAGATTTGGAAACACTTAGCTACAAAAGGGGGAGGAGAGTAGGGAGAGAGAAAGAGAGTGTGCATTTAGAATTTATTGCATTAAGAATTTATACCAACAAAGTAAACTTAAAGTTATGACAAAGGAAATAATGAATACGGTCAAATTCTTTCATGTTTAAATACTGAATGTGGATCATTCAGAGATAATTCTTGGTGTGAGAATGATTTTTAAAACAAAATGTTTAGACTTCGGGTTCTTAGATATGATAATCACACAAGAAACTTAAAGGGAGAAGTACCTTTCTTAGCTGTCCCTATAACTATGCAACATGGTAGCTAAAGGTTAGATGGCTGGAAGGAGTTATGGTTTGTTGTAGACATCCTAGTCCAGCTACCTTTTACAGGAAATAAGCAATTAGTTACTTTCCCTGAGTCACTGTGGTTTTAACTCCCTGACACCCCTAGAATTATATGTCTTAGTGAAGAAATTATCATTATAGAAAACAAAAACAAAAAATGATCCCCTTGCATGGACACAACAGAAACTATGACCCCAATCAGTCGTGGTCCAAGCCTGACCACCAAAGTGTCTTCACCATTCTGACACCTTTGGTTGTTGAGTCATAAGATTCCCTAGGGAAGAGGCTCTTTAAATTACCAAATTACATAATTATTCTTCCCAAAGATTCTTCTTTGGTTTAAGATAAGCTACTACTTGGTGATTCTTCCTGCAAAATGAATTACCTTTTGTAACCAAGGCTCCAGGAAAATTAAGTCCTCAGTTGGTTTTTCCAACCTCCATTTTTGGGTTATATCACTCAAAGATGATTTATAAAATCAACAGAGGCACAGCCCACTTTTTATTTTTTGAATGCTATTGTTGCCACACGTGGAATCTCCTCTTCCTCCTCATCACGATGATCACCACCACCACCACCATCATCATCATCACCACCACCATCATCATTATCACCACCATCACCATTATCATCACCACCACCATCACCATCATCATCACCACCACCACCACCACCACCACCACCATCATCATCTCTTTGATGGCAGAGAGGCATTCTCTATTGTGTCTGTTGCTGTTTTACTACTGATGTACCACACCAAAGGTTTTCAATATAATTGATCAATTAACTATTGAAGGCATTGTTAGAATCTGAAAACTAAGAACCTGTCAAGTAGTTTCCTCCCATCAGTGTTAGAACTTCCTGACTCCCAGTTACCTTCGCATTCTACTGCAAAGCTGTTTAAACCTTGTATGAGATGAGCTAAAACCCAAGAGGTTACTATCTGCTCTCTGAAGACCTTTGCTTTACTAGGAGGGACAAAGCGGTTGAACTGGACACGTGGTAGTTATATGGAATGACCCTTCAGGGCTAGAATTCTACAAAGCAGGAGAGTGTCCGTCAACCTCTCTTGATTGCTTTGAGAATCCTCCTTCTCATGGGAAACTGAAGCTTTGGGCATAAAGCTGTCACCGGAGCCATGTTGATCTGTTACCATGGCGATCACTCTGGTAACACAGAAACCTTCCACTAGTCCAGACACACAAGTGCCTCATTCTGACTCCCAGAAGGATTTCTCTGCCCCTACTCTCACCAGTTTAAAGTTCATTTCTGCTGGGATTTTGCTTCAAAATGTTTGGAGTTTGGCTTTTAAATGTCATTGAAAGTCTGAGTACTCAGAGACGAAGACGGAGGTGCTAAACGGTATCTCCAGACTGTAAAGCAAGTCCACAAACCACAATCATTCTTAGGTCTGAGTTATGGAATAGGTTATGGAATTACTGGGCAAAGAGCCAAAAGTCAAACACGGAGGGGGATGCCATGGTTGTATTCCTGCTTACTGATCATCTGCAATGTGGTGACTGGGTGGCATCCGTGACTGTTAGCTGTGAAATGCTAAATCATTACTTATGCTGGTCTCTACAAAGTCCCTACATTTTCAGAAGCTGGAACTCCTATATGTGGCAATGCTGTCTAGCTGGCTTGTAAAGCAAGGCACAGATAAAGGTGTTGTTAAGGCTGGCCATGACTGAAGCTCGTCAGGACCACCCCGGGTCTTAGGCAAGCCCACCATGAAGGTGTAACACACCTTACTTATCTTTGATTTGTGAAGCTGAATGGGTGTTCTTTTGGGAAATAAAGGCTAGAGGATCACAGGTTTGGAGGCCAGTGTGGGCTAGATGGAGAGTTCATGGTCAGGATAGTCAAGGTAGTAAGACTCTACCTCAAAACAAACAAATCAAGAGCATCAAATGAGGCTACATTTTACATCGGACCTTGATGCCTTGCTGGCATCATTTCCCTTAAGCCGTGAGGTTGTAAAAGAAGAGGAGGAAAAGACGAAGAGGCTATTGTCTGGAAGACATCTTGTCACTGGGTTGAACTAGAAAGGACCCTCTGTTGGCATTCTGGGAAGGCTGGAGCTGGCAGGGTCAGATTCTGGATGTCCAGGCCTGCACCACACAAAACCATAATATTCTCTGGTTTCCATTATAAAAGATAGACTACTCTAGTATCCAGGGTTTGGGGTGAACAAAGGCAGAGAAAGTTCCTATGCTGATTCCCAACAGGAAACCCAGGCCACTTCCTGCATCTGGGCCACCTGCAGTCAGGAGGGTACCAAGGAGCTGTCAGACACAAGGGAAGGCGAGCTCGACTCCAGTCCCCCCCCTACCCCCACCCCCACCCAGGCCCAGGTGAGAGGTGGCTTGCTCACAGCACTCATGTTTGAAGAGCAGGGACTATCAGACGGAACTCAGACTTACTGACTGGCAATTTTCCTCCTTCCTTCCTCTTCCTGTCCTTCTCTATCAAGAGGAAAGGCTACTGAACTCCACAATCCTCCTCGCATTGCCTCCCCTGCCTCAGAGCACCAGCTAAGTATCCATACAATCCATAACAACTGGGACCCAGGAAAGCACTCCCCATTTCTCCATTCTTCACAAGGCCCTTCTCACCCCCAAACAAAACAAACAATCAATCAACCCTTCCTAACCTCCTTCCTACCCCCCCTTCCTCACCAGGGGAGCAAAGCAGCATATCAGCTTATAGACTGGGTTATAGAATTTCAATGGCATCACCCCCACCCCATCCTTAAGACCAAATAGGGAATATACACTAATGAGGGAGAGGAGTTTTTATAAGACCCCATTGGCTGCTAAAAGGCCTATAAAAAATTAAAGTGAGAAATTAAATTTCTGAGCAGGAGAAATGGAGTGTTTCTCCCCATCCTATGAGCTCACAATGATATCTACATAGTATTTCACCACATGGGCCAAACACTAACACTGAAACACTGATGCGAATCTTTAATAGTTAGATACCACTGAAGTTATGTGTTTCCCCTTTAAGATTTTCTCCTGGATGTTACCCATACAAGTGACTTAGAAAGAGAGACTGTTCTTCATTGAAAAACAGTTTGGAAAACCTGTATCTACCAAGGGAGAAGTAGCAACAAGAACAAAGAAGGAAAATTAATTCAGAGGGTGTTAAGTGGCAAGTTATAAAATATTACAAAGACACCAGCATAGTCAAGAAGCTTACTTACACAGAGAACAGTGACAAATCAAACATAGGATGGAAAACAAACGGTAAAATCCAGGAGGCTGAGGCAGGAGAATCGCTGTTGGGTTTGAGGATACACAATGAGACCTTGTTTCAAAAACAACAAATGTACAGCAGTGATACTGAAGTACCGGTATTTAATCAATAAGTCTGATGTTTTGTGGGACAATGAAACACACACATTTTCTGTCATCGTCACTCTCTGGCACACAGGAGGTGCTAAGTACACATTTTGTAGAGTTCCTCTAGCTTTAGCATTCACTGAACATGGTGGCTCAGCAGTGACAGGAACAGTACAGATGAGATGTGCTCACGGGGTAAAGTCTTGGGAGAGAGCAGACAGACACTTTCAGTGTCTGCTTCTGCCACCATCTTTCCTGGCTCCACATGGAGCCCCAGTTCCAAGCACTATGTGTCACCATAAGCTCGCTATTAGAGACTTGTGCGTGCGTGCATGCGTGTGTGCATGTGCGTGTACGTGGGCATGTGCGCAATCATGTGGGTTCGCATGTATCCATGTGGAGGCCAAAGGTCAACCTCAAGTATCGCTCCACAGGAGCCATCCGCCCTGTTTTTTCTCATGCAGCTCTCACTGGCCTGGGGTTTGCTGGTTAGGAAAGGGTGGATGGCCGCTGAGCCGCAGGAACCCTGCCTGCATCTACCTCTCCGCACCACCAAGGCCGGCTTTCTCAGGTGTGAGCTGTGGACAAATATCAAGTCCTGCTGCTTGTGTGGCAAGCACACCATTGAGTCGAGCACCTTCCCATGTCTGTGTCTGTGAACTGATGACAGGACCACCTACCTGCCCATCAGGCTTGCTGAGAATAAAATGGAGGCATCTCGTGACAACTCTAGTTAACACACAATATCCCCTATAAATCCCACATTTACAGACAAAAATCAAACTCTTGGCATCTCAATTCCAAATGAGTGCTTACGAGATCTTGAGGCAATGTTAGTTAGCATTCCTCCCTAAAGCCCACCGACTTATGAGAGGCAGGACAGTATGGCAGCCCCAGCGTTATACAACATAAACTCTAATGGGACAACCATCAATACCGGATCCCATCCTTCAAGTTCCTTTGAAGAAGAGGACCCATGAAGGGCTGTCCTCTCGAGGAAACTACTAAGTTCCACCATGGTCCCCATTATTTCCATGTCAACACCACCAGAATCCCCCAGTGACAAATCACTCCAGCCGATATGTCTGGGAAGCACCATACTAACAAAATGTGTCTCGCTTTTGGAGGCAAGTTTCTCCATCTGAGATGCTATTGTTGTACAGGGCACATGTCTTCCTGACTCCTTAGAATAGAGATGATAAGCAACTGTGAAAGGCAGGGCCTGTGGCTAAAGAGATGGCTGGTGGTTAAAAACCCTTGCTGATCTTACAGAGGATCTGAGTTTAGCACCCACATCACACAGCTCACATCCTTATTAGGTAGTTGCCTTTAACTCTAGCTCTAGGAAGATTGGACATGTTATTCAGCCTCAAGAGCACAAGACACACACGCAAGCACGCACACACACACACACACACACACACACACACACACACACACACACACACACACAGTCTTTGTTAAAAAGCAGGATCCTTTTTGTTTTTTGAGACAGGGTTTCCCTGTGTAGCTTTGGAGTTTGTTCTGAAACTAGCTCTTTGTAGACCAGGCTGGTCTTGAACTCAGAGATCCTCCTGCTTCTTCTGCCTCCCAAGTGCTGGGATTAAAGGCATGTACCACCACTGCCCAGCTAAAAAGCAGGATCCTCCAGAATTGACTATACTATGTGAGAGTTACAAAGAAAGGGCTTGAGCTCAGAGTCTGATTTGCTCTAGTATTGTAAATGAGCAACTGAGGCTCACATGGATAAAGAAGACTGAGTGACAGCCAAGACTGGACTCCAGACTTCTGTCCCCAATCCAGTGTTCTTCATACTATACCACACAGCCATCCCAAATTGGTTATTTATCTCCGCCAGACCCAGCTGGGCTGTACAGAAAGGAAATCTCTAACTAATATTTGCCAAGTTGATCTGAACATATAATTATACTATCTCAGCCTAATATTGTGTCTCAACCCCGAAAGATCTCACTGGTGGGTTAATGAAAAACTGTGAAGGAGTTAGAGATGTTTCCAAAGTATGTTTGAAATCACAGCCTGGTTTCTACATAAGAACAGAGAAAAGGTATTGCTGAGCTCATTGCAGGGACAAGGAAACAGGCCAAGAGGCTGAGTGACTCGGTTATGCTGCTAGCTGAATACTGCTAAAACCGACAATTCGGTAATTCATTTCCAAAGCCTGGACCTATTGGATCCCACTGTCCCAAGCCTAATTAATAATGGCTGTTCTTACACACTGCCCGAATGATGCTGTCATTGTTTTTTTCTCCTAATTTGTTGTATTGGGAAGAGGGAGGGAGAGAGGGAGGGAGGGAAGAAAGCCGGATGTGGTTGAGTGGAAGAGTACTTGCCCAGGATGCACAGTCCTCAGTCCAACCCCTAACAAAAGAGGAGGTTCGTAAGACACCTTATGGTATAGCGGTGCACAGCTACCACCCTAGCACTCAGGAGGTAGCGGCAGGAGGATGACATCAAATAAAAGGCCTGTCTAGGTCCATGCTGGAACTGTACAGCCAGGCTGTGTCTCAAAAACATGAACAACCGCAACAAAGGGCATCTTCATCTCAGTGCGCAAAACAAAAACAAAGCCCCACTACTGTGGCTGACTGAGCTGCAGAAAATTACACACTCAGCACAACACATCATCTGCCCAGTGCAGAGATAGCTCTATTTTCCTGAACAAAGCCTGCTTCAGCCAGCTCGGAGATAAGAATAGCAGTTTCATGTACTGCCTACAAGATTTTAAGGGCCAGCCAGAGGAATGGGCTGAAGCCATCTTCAATGGTCGCTTTAAGCCAAAAGAAGGATAGAGGCCATTCCAAAGTCTGGCCAGCGTAGGGCTGCACCATAACCTATATAGAGGCTCCAAGCACTCCAAGGATGGGTGAAGTCATACGGAAAGGTGACAGGAGGCAAGAAGGATGCCCTGGGCCTCGCCGAGGCTGCTCCAAGCCTGTTGAAGAGAGGGATGGTGGTAGCTAGTGGGGGGTGGGAGGAAGGGAGCATGTGGGAGGCTGTGAAGGAAGGTGTGGGGGGACAGATATAACACAGCGTATAGAAACCTGTCAGGATGGATTTATTTTTGTGCTGTGAGGGAGTATAATAGGGCTTTGCCTGCACTCTCAATAGCTGTTTTGAAGTGAACCCGGCTGGTATGTCTTTAATTTGTCATTTCATTATGAAACTGTTTCCCTTCCAAGAAGCCTTCAAGTCAGGAAGCTCTGTCTGCCCACACAGGAAATTCCTTTGCTTCAACTTCCCCAAAAAGGAAATTTCCCTCAGAAGTGAGCCCAGCATATGCCTTTGAACAGGGCTGTTTCAAGAAACTTTGGCAGCCGGGTCCCAAAAACACCCCTGGCTTTCTGCTGCTGCCGGGACCCAGGGCCAGTGGGTGGGGACCCCACCAAAGCTCCCATTCTCTGGTACCCTTGTCCTCTATCCCTGCCTGCCTGTGAGACATGAAGAGCTTAAATTGGCCAGGAGACTGCAGTACCTGTCATCTACGTCCATATATGACAGACAGACCACACACACACACACACACACACACACACACACACACACACACACACACACACACACACAGTCTGTCTCTCTCTTACTACCCAAGGTAGTATCAGCACACGGCACTTACGGCCCACACATAAGACTTTAGATTTCTATCAGAAACAGAGCAGTAGTTCAAATGATTAGGGCATACAAAAAATGGCAAGCGACAGACCCTCAACCATGTCTATTACCCAAGAACCCTCTACTCGGGGTGACAGGATTTTCCACACCACTTTTCCCAGCGAGGACTCTAAGTGAAACATGGAGTCGGGAGGTATTTCCAACCACAGCCCCTATAAGAATTAATCTCCCAGACATCTTGAGAATAGCTAAGTGGTGAGAATCCAGAGCAGCTGTGCGACAGTGAATTTTATGAAGCTTCTGAACAGAGACGCTGCCAAACTTGCATTTAAGTTTTTAATTTTCCATTTCAAATCACTTTATTTAAAAGAAAAAAAGAAAAGTCATGCAAAGGACTGATCTATCTAAAGCAAGAAAGGAAGAGACGGCATCGAACCTCAAACCATGGTGTATGAGGCAGTGGCCTGAGAGGGACACAGACAGGTGAGGCGTTAAGGCAGCCCCTGATTTTCACCCTGCAATCAGAGGGCGCTAGAATAGCAGCGTGCTCAGGGCGGCTCTTATTACACCATTTATGTGCCAGGGCTCTGAAGGGATATCATCTACTGGGAAACAGAGCAGCATTTAGGAGGCTGATGAGAATCATAAAGCTCACTAAAACTCTCAATATATGAAGCCTGAGGTTTGGGCTTGTGGCAGACGTCGGCTGTGGGGTGGTTTTTAAATGTTTACTTTGGTGAGTTATCCTATTTTTCTAAAATTTATGAAGTCTTAACCACAGTTTCGTCTCAGAGGGGACTGTGACACTGTTTTTCATTCCCTTCATCCGGAGAACAGGGCTTTGGTTTACAATGGGGAGAAAGATATAATAAAGGGTTTGAGGGGCCCACCGGACTGCCCACCAGCTCTGCCAGTGGCCCAGTTCCTTAACTTCCTTTAACTGGACTTCTCATCAGTAAATTGAGGATAACGGAGACCAGTTCACAGGGCTGCCTAGGACTCGGTGGTATAATCCACGTTAGAAGTGTCTACAGTGAGCACTCGATAAGTAGTTGTTATTATTCCATGTGCAGTGCTATAGAGGATTGCCCCCTCCCCAAATTCCATATCCTGAGTCCTCGTCACACAGAGCAGTTACCCCGGAAGGGTCAAGATCTTCCTTACCCCTCCCCTGAAATTTGAGTTCACACGTCTCTTACACAGTTGTGAGAATTTACACTGGCAAACTCACTCCTGTCGAAGAACCACAAAGGGCCTGAATCCCCAAGACGATGTGCCTTTGGGACACTCAACGTGTCTGGCTAAGGTCAACAATGGCAGCATCTACGGTAACACCTGTGCACCGTCAGCAGCAGACTATTCCAGCCTCAGGGCTTCAGGGTAATCAATCAAGGGACCTGGATTTTCTCTTTCTTCATATGTCTGTCTCCTCCATGGGGGGTGGGGGGGAAAGGGAAAGAAAACTAAAAACTTGCCTGTGCAAAATTACAGAGATTATTTCCAACTTGATCACCTCCCTCAGCCATGCATGTTAGCTACGGATGGCTCTGATGCAAGAGAACCGAGAGATTTAATAATCTAATCTTCACAAAGCCAGGACTTCAGTGACTAACCATGCCCATGCAAGGCACTACCTACAGTCCTGTTTACTTCTAACAGTGGGTGGCGCGCACCTTTAGTCTCGGCAGAGGCAGGTGGATCTCTGTGAGTTTGAGGCCAGCCAGGTTTACAGAGACGGAGAAACCCTGTCTGGACAACCACAAAACAAAACAACAAGAAAGCGGGGCTGGGGCTAGAAGGGTGCTCCGCAGTTAGAACACTTACTGTTCGTCGTGCCCTACGGCCCAAGTACCAGTTTAGTTTGCAGCATCCACGTGGTGGCTCACAACTATTCCTGGGCATGTATGTGGTGCACGTATATACATATATGCAAGCAAAATACTGATACTCATAAAATAAATAAATCTTTAAAAAAATATATTCTAAGGGACCTAGGTGGAAACATGCCTGGGACAAAAAGAATGTCTTTTCAAAGGTAGAAATGTAGGCTCTGGGCTACTCCATCACGGCCAGACATTTACGCTTAAGGCACTCTACATCATTTCAACTGGGTGACCACATTCCCTGCTTTGGCAGAACACTGGCCCTGTTCACAGATAACTACAAGCCCTCTGTCCTTGGTGCAGCGTCTTGTGAATCTGAATATTCCTTCAACAAACAAAGACGCTAATAGGCAGACAGTGACACAGCTGTAGGTACAATGTCAGTGTCACAGTACTCCACTGTTCCCTTCACGTTCCTTCCTCATGACACGTGGGTGGTATAAATCATCACATGACTTTTGTGAAGTAGGTATCTGGAGTAACAACTGACATGACCCCAAAGACATTCATGTATTCATGTGTGTGTGGTGTGTGTGGGGTGCATGCACCCCACACACACCCCACACATAAGCACACACGCACACCAAGTTTATCCGAAATAAAAATTATCTCTGCCTAAGAATCAAAAGGAAATCTCCTTTTATAAGGTCCAAAAACTCAGTTATAAACAACACATCCGTTTGATTTTTGTTAGTTTGATTTTGCAGAGTTCCAGTCCGCACATGAACAGAGCTTTCAAGTAGTGTGAGGGTTTGATCCTTCTGTCTACCTCCCCAGTGCTGGGAATAGGGCCGTGAATTATGCCTGTTCATTCAGCGCTGGGGATTGAACTCAGGGCTTCATACTCACTAGCAAGAACTTTACCAACTGAGCTACATCTCCAGCTCCCAAATACAGTTTGAAAAGACATTCATAAGCTCACAGTCTTAATCGACGAAGACATCTCAGGGGATTTCTACTTCTGGGATCTTAACAATTCCTTTAAATGAAACTCCAGATACTTGAGTAAATGAATATTTATACCACAACCAAGGTTTAAGGTCAGTGAGAGGCTCACACCGAATGCTTAAGAGCTACAAATGGCACCAACAACTATGTATCTTGGTTGGGTATTCCTGCCTCTGCATCCTGAGTGCTGCACCACCAGGCCCAGCCAGGGACAGAGGTTTTATCTCAAGAAGGTCAGCACCAAGTCCTGTGCTCAACTGTGCTTTCCTTCCCAGAGTCTCTGCTGCTGGTGACCCAAAGGAGGACAGAACAAAATCGAGCAGTTTTGTTCACAAATCACTGTGCTCTGGGTATTCCCTTTCTTCCTACTCTTATGTCCCCTTTGCACAGTCCGTGCGACTCATGGATGATTAGCTGGTTCAGACCTCTGTTTAGAAATGGTTTCTTGGGTGTGAGTTTTCATGCCCAGGGGACGGTCTAAGTGTCACAGACTCTCTGCTCCTGAGGCAGATGGGAACGTACTTTAAAGCTCGAATCAAGGCCTTCACTTTAGAAGCTGAAAGTCTTCAAGCCTTTGCTAGCCCCAAAATTAATTAATGGGAGACCAATCGTGCATGTGCTATGAGGCTGGCTGAAGGAGGATCACTCGGGCTCTCTGTGCCGGTC
The DNA here is from genome assembly GCA_030556225.1 of Cricetiscus sungorus. NCBI lineage: Eukaryota > Metazoa > Chordata > Mammalia > Rodentia > Cricetidae > Cricetiscus > Cricetiscus sungorus. The sequence goes on along the minus strand of JANBXA010000735.1, from coordinate 39,949,001 downwards.
ACTCGCTCTGCAACAGCCCAGACCCTAGTGGACAGCACCCAGAGGGAGGAAGATGCAGACTACAACAAAAATGAATGCGCCCTGAGTCATTCGGGGATTCCCACAAATCACACACTCCGGATCAAGCAGTTACCAGAAGCTACACCTGTGTGTAATGCACTGGGCGAAGGGCCAGCTCACAGGCAATCCTCAGGTCAAAAGGGGAGCCGAGAGAACAGAGGAGCAGGCCTGAGACTGGGCAGCATCATCCTGGGAGCTGCATAGAGGAAGCACAGCAGGGGCAGTGGAGAATCCCAACAAGGCACTGGACGGAGTGGGCACCAGCCTCCATCCCATAAGACATGACCTTGTCTCAATCACAGGCATCCCAGAGAAACATCCAGCAGAGGCGGCAGACTCTGGATTTCCACGTTTCCTTGCAGTAGGGCATCCTCACACAGCAGTCACAGCACAGGCAGAGGACAGTCTCCCGCATCATTGAAACACTACCATCTGCACCAAATTGGAGGCTGAGCACCGGAGATCAGATGAATGAGCACCATCCGTGGTGCCTGCCTGCAGACACGGCGTGGCAGCTGAGAAACTGCGCTTCTCTGGACTCAGAATAACAGAAGGTGTGCGTGTGAGTTGGGAAAAAACTCAGGGACCAGGGACTCAACCTTCTCATTTTACAGATAGCTCCCAGGAAAAGGCGCACGCTGTGGCAGGGATGACCAGAAGCCCAGAGAACTGGCCGGGAGGACAGCAGCCCTGGGACAGAAGCACGACACCTGGGCACAAGCGCCTGGAGGGAAAGTGAGGCACCAGGACACCAGCCACACGCGGACTATGAGAAAGTTTGGTCTGTAAATTCTGAGTTGCATCAGCATTCATGCACATCACCTCTACAAGAAGACCTTGTTTTTAAAAGCGGGGAAACTCCGTACAATGGGAACCTCTGCCGGTTTCATTAAAATTGTGTTTCTAACATTCTAAAATTTATACTTGAAAAAAAAAGTGTGTGACAGATAACAGAATACCCACAGGATCGGATCTGCAAAATTATCATCTTCGAAGTTCAAAAGATTATTTGGTTTGTATCTCTGTATCCCCCTGGGCTATCTTGTCAGTTGTGTATACCGATTTTGCTCGATTCTTTTTTTTTTTTTTTTTTCTTTCAAAAAGAGAAACAACGAGCAGCTTTAATTTTTTTTTTTCCTTCTAACTAACAGCTAGAATGAAACAACCAATTAGTTCCAAACACATCTGAGATGGGGTAAATGAATGAGGAAAGCCAGGTCCTGGGACAAGATGTGGAGTCAGGTCATGAGTCCTCTATCTTCTCTGTGTCTTTGGGGACACAAGGTGCCACGTCCAAGCTTCAAACGCATTTGTGACTGCTCAGACTAACTTAGAGGCTGCCGGCACATAGAAAGTGTTCCCTGTGCAGTAACGGCTGTCAGTCCTTACTGCACAAGGCACTGCCACACGCCTCTGGACCAGCGTTAGGAACTTACAGGTACACAGGTGACTTTGGAAGGAAGGGCTCCTGGGATGAAACCCTCCTACAGATGCTGGAAGTTTAATTACCATAACAAAACAAACAAACAACAACAACAAATGTATAATGGTACTTAAGATCTAGACATGATGGCATTTGCCTGTAATCCTAGTACTCGGTGACTAGAGGAAGATCCTAAGTTCAAAGTCATGCTCGGCTACATGAGTTCAAGGTCAGTCAGCCTGGGCTACAGGAGACTGTGCCAAAGAACAAAGTATTGTTTAATACCCTTCAATACTTGCTCCACAAGCATTAAAAAAAAAACAAAAAAAAAAACAAACGATTGTTAAAGTCCCCCTTATAAACTTTTACCCTCCTCAGCAAACAGCACTGGTTAGTATGATTTCCAGCATGCACTTTCCTTCCAGGGATCAAACCTCTCCGCATCTCTCCCTTGCACCCATGGCACTTTATCAGTACAGCCGTTATCAGAACTGGCACTCTGTGGTTCTATTACTGGACTCACAGTAATGCCATCTAACAGCTATTAGCATCCATGAGCTGGAGGAAGCAGGGATATGAGGCAATGGTGGCGGACAACACCTGGGAGTCTACACTGGTCATGTGGTCAGAAACAGGACCTGGTTAAATCCCCAATCTTGCTCTACCTTGCTTCAGACGAGACTGGTCAAAGAACTCGCAAAACACTCATACTAGGCACAGGCAACTGAGATCCCAGATTCTGCCAGGATAGCGGTGGCAGCAGTAACACCTGGGGAGGTTTCAGCTAAGATTTACTTCTGGAAGGATGCAGCTGTCCCAGTGATTCCTGCCAGACACTTCTAGAGCGAGCTACAGAAGAGTTACACTTCAAGCTCAGAGCAAAATGGGAGAACATGTACACTATTTGAGAGTGGGGGTCCTATCATATTTGTATGAAGTCAGTTCATTAATGTTTTCTTTTTTGAGAATGAAGAGGAAGTGGAGAGCAGAGCACAGGACAAGCTGACATCACGAAGGGTCATCATCACACCTGCCAGGAGGGATGGACACGTATGTGAGCCTGCCTACAGTTATATGGGAAGGGACTCTTCAACCTGCAGGACCTTAGGCTGTCAAGAGAAGGCCACAGAATCTCTCAGGACCAGGAAAACCCAACGGGAGATGACAGGGAGAGGCAAAGTGGGAATGATGTCATTTTCTGGCCAAGTCTCGTCGTCAATCTCAATGTGTCTTACATCTTTCTGCCATAACAGTTCTATGTGGGGCCCAGCATAAACCAGCCTTCTGTGGGTCCACATATTGATGGTTAATTATGATTACTGACTGTATTAAGAAATGTGTAAAGGACTTGAAGTTAGGAGGGGGATGTGATGGATTCATCCTGGTAGGAGTTGGAGGGGAGGCAGTAGGGATGTATCTGATCAAAACACGTTGTATGGAATTCTCAAGGAATAAATTAAAACATAGATGAAAATAGAGAAAAAAATTCTTAGGGAATTCATGAGGCACACCTCTGAGTGTGTCTTGGGGACATTTCTAGAGACAACTGCATCATTATAGCTGCGATCTAATGGGTGGATGAATCCCTTGGCAGACTTTTAATATGATGGCATTATTGGAAGATGGGAGAAACGGAAGGAAAGAAGCAGGTTACTGGGGACAACTTGGGGCTGCATCATGCCGTGGCCTCTCCTGAGCACCTTTTCCTCTGCTTCCTCCCTTGCCCCGTGAGGAAATTCCTCCTTCCCAGGCTCTCACTGCTATAATGGGCCCAGAAACAGGGCCAGTGACCATGAACTGGACACTCTGAAACCATGAACCAAAACACATACTTCAGCAGAAGAAAAGCCTGGGAAATACGCATATTCACACACACACACACACACACACACACACACACACACACACACACACACCAGGTAGACACAACCAATTACCAATCTAGCTCAGAACTCTGAGCAAACCTGAGAGCCCTAAATACACAAAGGTGATTGCGCTCTCCCTCTGGATCCCACCCCCAAGAGTCGGAGCAACTCTGTCAAAGCTCATGCTGGAGGAACTACCTTAAATGCACACAGGGCCCACTGCATGAGATGTGAAGCAAAAGAAAAGGTCAATAAACCTCTGGTTATATGTTTAAAAAGAGGGAGAGAGAGAGACATCTATAAATAGCTGCATTTATTGAAGCTGCTTCCTTATCAGGAAGCATGGAGCTAGGAATTAGCGTCTGCCTGCATCGGAAATTCTTTCAGACAGCACACCCAAAAAGGAAATTTCCCTTCCAAAGCATCCTGGCTGTGCTGCTGTGGACTGTTTTATTTATTTATTTAGGTTTCTCTCTTCGAGTTATCTGAAGCAGCTAGCCTGGACCTTTGTATTGTCCGTGTGCCGAAAGGAAATTTCAGAGTCTTTAGGCATTTGGATGCAAAACGTGAAGGTGCCAAAGGAGAAATGAAGATAAAATAAAAACGTCGGTAGTTTGACCAGCTTTGTCAGAAGTCAGACTGCTTTTACTGGCTGGGAATTGTCTCTTCCCCATGCCCTTGCCTCAACTCTGGTGGTGACGTCACCACATGTCACAAGCAGCTGTAAGGAGAGGTCACCTCTGGAACACTGATGATCGCCAAGGACCTAGCAAGGCCTGACAGATCTAAAGACAAGAGGGCAAGGCCAGGGAAAGAGACTACACAGTTCCAGACAGAGGGACCTCGTCAATCATGGGGTGTCAGACCAGAAATCCTGCTTCCACTATGAGCCAAGAAAATCATCCCCAAAACTATGTCAGCAAACTCCGCGTCCTTTCTCTAAATGAGGTCAACAACTAGCCACATGTGTGCTTTGAAAGTGGGGAAGCCACAGCAGGCCACTCCCCTCCCCGTTATTAAACGTTATGCCAGGGCACACATTAGAAGGTTAGCCTTGGGGAAGCTGAATTCTCCACTTGGAAGACACTGTCCTGAGACTGAAGCCCATTCAGTCTCGCTATTGCAATAATCCTAAAACCATGATTTCCCCCGCCGCCACCACCCCCCAACTGGAAACTCTAAGAAGCAGTGGTGGTTCCAGCAGTCAGGTCACCCTGGTAAAATGCTGTTCAATGAGTCACTGGTCCTGTCCTGCTCTAAGAGCTGGTCCTCTAAGGCCTTTACAGCCACCCCTGCCATTAGGTTGCAGGGATGAGCTGAATTTCAACCTGGCATCACAAGAAAGGCCAGCACAGCAGCTGGACAACCAGAAAGAGTCCTTCTAATGGGCTAGAATGCTGCTTGGCATGTCTCCCTCATCCTTCTGGAAGGGAGCTGCTAGCCCGAAGGAGGCTCAGCACCTAACAATGGCCCAGTGGCATCTCTAGAGCCACGCCTCCCACTGGACCCTCCTTCCATCAATGTCCATCCACTTTCACTCGCAGATTAGTTAATTTTCCAGTCCGTGAGACACAGTCTATACGCTTCCAAAAAGGCAGCTTGTGAAACAGAAGTCATGCTGGACCCTTTCTATCCTGTGTGAACCTGGACAAGTCCATTGACCTGAGGCCGGATGAGAACACCTGCTTACTGTCAGTAATATGATTAAGTAATACGCATCTTGTTATTTCACAACACGATAAATTATTAACTATGGTTATTTTTAGCTCTCATAGCTGCCTCTGCTTTTGAGAACAAGTCTAACTTCAAAGTGTACAGAACTGTGGTTCCAGCCAGTTAAAACAGAAGCCCCACATCCTTCCCTGTGTGCAGGTTCTGATGGAGTTCGCTTGCCATGCAACTGTCTGAAACCCAGTCGCTCCGATGCAGACGCAAAGCAGCAGACTGGGTGAGCATGGAGGCTCCCACAGGAAGGCATACAATTACATTATTAAACACGCACGAGCAGAAGCAGTAATGTAAGAATTTTGAAAGGTTCACACGGAAAGGAAGGAGAGCCAGGGGACTATTTCTGGTGTCCCGACTCTAGAAGTTATCATGGCTATTTATTAACCCACCACATCGTAAACCAAAGCCCTATTAAATATGATGAACAAGTCCTGGGTCCCGATGTTTTAATATCAACTCACAGGGACTGCGCAAGGCGATAGGGACAGAATGAGATGCAGAGTCTTTAGGCAAATAGCATTCACGTCAGCCTATGATGAAATGTGATTGAATCCACTAAACATGAGATGGTCGTGTTTAATACAGATTTAAAAAGAAGGCACTTAACTTTAAATCCTGCTCTATATGTCTGAAACACATTCATCTGGCTACTGTACAGCCCAGCCTGGGCTTCAGTGTTTGAGGCCTGGTACTTAAAGGGTTCCTAAGACACACTGTGACTCTGTTAAGTTTGGACCTTTGGATCTCTAAAGAGCCATACGATAAAGGCTTTGACAACAGCCCATTGTATTATTATTATTAGAATATAGTGAGATCCTTAGAAGGTGAGGCTTGACAGAGATGAACTAAATGAGTGGAGGTGTCCTTGAAGAGGCTATGGGAACATGGATCCTTCCCTTGCCATGTCCCTGTCCCTGTCGTCTTTGCTTCTTGAAAGCTATTGCCCTTGTCGAGGGCCCAGAACAAAGGAGCCAGTGGCCACAGATTACAGACTACAGATGCCTGACCCAAAACAACACTTGCAACCTTTAGGCCTATTTGCTCAGACATCTGTTCCACGGGATGCAAAGCCTACACAGTAGCCTCTGCTGGAGGCACAGTGGAAGCCCCTGGCTGTGCCTCCCTTCCCAGTAAGTTGACAAAAGGTAGCTTCCCAGCAGACTAATTAAGTCCCTCCTTCCCAGGGCAATCCCCCCTCCATGAGAACAGGGAAAGAGTTCCCTTTCTAAACAATGATGAGGACCAACTATGAACCCTACCCAGCAACCCCTGGGGTCCTTCACGGGTTCCCACATCTAGGAGGGACAGTGCTTAGTACAAAGAAGGTAACTTGCTTTTCATGGCCTGCTATGACTATACTTCAGCCCTCCCACCCTCCGGCTTATAAACAACCCAGCAAGCTTTATGGAAGAAGGAAAAAGGAGATGGAGAAAGAGGAGGAGCATGTCCCTCTTTTCTATCCTCTCTGCAAACATTATCTGTCCTCCAGTGAACAGGAAGTCAGCAGCAGGACCACTAAAGCGGCAGCCTCTGCATTTGTGGGCACTGAGCACCAAGGCGACAGGGACTCTTCCACCAAGGCCTGTGTGGCCCCCCCATGTGCTTTCAACACCCCCTGATCATCACCTAACACGGCTTCATTTAACACTCACTTTCCCTTTTATCATCTGCAAACAGATGGCGAAGCCTCTCTTTTTACCTCGTAGATGGTTAATCTTCGGGGTTAGGGCTTCCCTTTAGACTTAACGTCTGTGAACACAGTGGCTGAGACTCTGTGAAAATCCCAGCTAGCAGATTCCTGCCCCGCCCCCCCCCACTTTCCAAATCTTATTTTCACTTAAGAATGAGAGAAAAGAAAGTTAAGAGGCAGGTTTAGCTGGAGATCAAGACAAATGGCAAGAAGAAGCTACTGGGAGCGGTACTAGCCGGATACTTCTTTTTAAAACAGTTTCTGAGAATGTTCCCAACCTCGCAATACCATAAATGTCCTGATGCTGTCCTGGCTCTCAGAGTCTTCCCCGTACTTTCCACGCACATTCTACTGGGAATTGTCTGGAATCCCAGATTAAAACAGCAGTAACCTAATTCCCTTGCTATTTTTTTCTTTTCTCTCTCTCTTTTTTTTTTTTAAAGGTTTGGAAACTCAGCTGGGCTGTATCTTCAAGTGCATGGCCTAACTTCACAGTCAGTGACCAATGAGTTCCTCAAACGCAGTAAGGAGCAGGCAGCCCTGGACTAGAAGAGGGAGGGGGGAAGCTGACTGGCTGGTCTGGAAAGCCCCGGGAGAGGGCAGACAGCAAGAGCCTGGGAACCTCTACTTCTAGAGGATTCATTCCAGATGTTGAAACCAACCAAGTCACAACAGGGCTTCTGCAGACTACCACAGAGAGCTATCACTTAAGCTGTGCAAGTCTAGCAAAACCATTGCCCTGATATGAATCCATAATTTAGCGATTACCCCAAGGCCAGCAGTAATGTACTACAACTCCACAGTGGGCAACTGTCTTCATCAGCGTCCCTCTGTCCATCCATCCACCCACTCACCTGTCTGTCTGTCCTTCCACCCATCTGTGCTTCTACCCATCCATCCATACCACCCATTCATTCCACCCACCTATTTATTCAATAGTTCTCCGGTTACCTTATCCATCCATCCATCCATCCATCCATCCATCCATCCATCCATCCACCCACCCACCCATCCAGCCAGCCACTAACACGTTCTGGGGCCACATCAGTGCAACTGGCCAAGCAGCAGCCCTAAATTCCTTTGTCCATATAAAACAAGTGGATTAAACATACAGCTGCGCAGTGGCATACACAGTAAGAAACAAAGCTGTAGGATTAGACAAGACTGAATTTGAATCTTGACCCTGCCATCTTACTACTTCTGTGACCAGCATTGAAAAATTACTTAAATTCTTGAAGCCTTGGGTAAGTCCTGTGGTAGACTGCTTGCCTGACATGTGCTAGGGCCTGGGTTTGATCCCTAGCATTGCCAAAAATAAAAATAAAATAAAAACCTGTAAGCCTTTACATGTAATGCACAGATAGCCTTTATGTGTGCTATGAAAATAAAGAGAAAAGCCTATCTTTACAGATATTAAAGTGAGATGAAATAAAATAATACTATATATGCAAGACTTCATAAATAATTACTAGGCATTATTAATTTTGCTTGTTTTGAGACAGGGTCTCTCTATGAGTTCTATCTGTCCAAAAACTCAATTTGTAGACTAGGCTGGCCTTGAAGTAACAGAGACTTCCCCGCTTCGGCTTCTCAGTGCTGGGATTAAAGGCCTGTGCCATCACGCCCAGTTTATTGGTAGCTATTATGATAGTGTACTATACTTAATGAGATGCTGGAAAGCAGGAGAGAGGTGTCTCATTGAGGAAGCTGCCTCCTCAAGGAGAGACTAAGCATTGCTAAGGAAAGACAGTTCCCGGTACGGATGCTGATGGAGATGTGACTTGCCATCTTTAAAGTAAGAAAGGGCTGTTAAGCATCCTCTTTACCAAATGCAAACATGAAGGGAAGAAAGACGAAAATAAATGACACACAGCTCACAGCTAAATGGCAAAATGAGCTCAGGATGAAGATCCAATTGCCAGTTCAGTCTGCTTGTTAGCATGCTAGGTTGTTTTCTCTGACAGTTTCTACAGCAAAGAGCTCATGTATGTCAAAGGGGCCCTGAGGCTTAGCAGGAGTTAGGCTCCCTTGAGGGTGCTGCAAAATATAGCAACAAAAATAGTATGAAAAAAAATATTCACTATCTCTGGGATAATTGTAATTTTTAAGCTCTGCAGAGGCAGGCAACTCTACTTTCTGCATCTCCATACCTGGACAGTAGCTGGCAGTGCACAGGCTACCGGTAATAACTGGCAAAATAAGTAAGTGAGATTTGGCAGAGGTGCATGGCCCGAGTATGTCCTACCCAAGGTGAACACTCCTGAAGTAAAAACACTGGTCACAGGACGGCATCTGGCGGCAAATTTGCTGTTTCTTTTCCAGTCCCGGTGCAGCAATGGCTCCACTTCCTAAGGATGACCCTGCCTCCTGCAGCTTTACAGACGCAACCTCTGCTCTGCAAGACCACCGTGTGTGTGTGTGTGTGTGTGTGCGTGCGTGCGTGCGTGCGTGCGTGCGTGCGTGCGTGCGTGCGTGCGTGCGTGCGTGCGTGCGCGCGCGCATGTGCCGGCCATGGAAAAGGAAGCTGTGCCTTCTAACTACCCGCCTAAGATAAGCATCACAGGAGGCGACAAGGGAAGGATTCCAGTGTCCCAGATGAATCCCAGAGCCATCCTTGCTGTGAGCAGAAGGGAAGATCCACCCCCAACACAAGTCATGCATCCCCTGCCCCCACTGTTCCCTACTCTCCACAAGCCATCTTCTGAGGAGGGACAGATAAAGCAGGACAACCTGGGGCCACCACCAGGCCGAGGGACAGTGAGCACGACTCTTTGCCATTAAGTCACTGGGAATCGCTTTGGAAAGGCCTAGTGCGACCCCAGCGCCCTTTAGAACCTGGGCATGTGCCCTTGGGACAACACTCGAGCCAGAGGAACTGGCATTTTCTTGGACGCAAGTGATAGGGGTGGTAAATCAGGTGATTCGTTTTCTCTGAATGCTCCAGTCACATTTTATCCCCTGGGCTGGGTACCAATAGAAGAGTAGCAGACAAAAAGGACACAGCAGGGGTCGATGCTTTGGAGAGTAACTCTGATCACACAGGCACGCTGGTCCCAATGCTCTGCCCAGACGCTTCGCTGAAGGCTCAGACGGAAGGTGATGGAAGCAAAACCGGGTGTGGTCTGGGGGACAAGGGTGAAGCCGCTGAGGCAAAATATGGTCAAGAAAAGGAAGGGAGAACAGAGGAGTGAAGGCACATAAGGATGAAGAAAAGCAGCCAGTATATGGCGAAAGGAAGGGGAGAGTGACCTTAGAGAAGCACGGCTGTGGCTTAGAAACAGAGCAAGGGTCGAGGGAGGGGGTGGTGTGGCAAGTAAAGGCATTTTTGCCAGACATGCCTAAGCCCGAGCTCACACCTCCTCAGAACCAATGGTGGGAGGCGAGAGCCAACTCCCCAAAGATGCCCTCCGACCTCCACATATGCACCTTGGCACACACCCCAACATGACCCGCCCCCCCCATACACACACACAAATAACTTAAAAAAGCAGTGAGTCTGAACCCACAACTGGATAAAAGAAAATATGACGCTGGAGTAAGTATGAACTTCGAGAAAACAAAACAAAACAACTCATCTGGTCTCCTAGATTACAGTAACTCTGTCATGTGTTAGGTATTTCTAGCCTTTTGTCCCCGGCCACGTCCTTATCAGATACGAATGAAAACACTGAGAAATAAGAGACAAGAATGTCAAACTCTTCAAAGCCATTACGAGGTGAAAGATTCCGGGACAGGGGCCACATCCCATGGACACCATCTCAGACCTAGAGACTCTCCTGGGGATCCACCCCGCTCGGCGTTCTGCCGGGTCCTCCCCTTCCCGACCCGCACCAGCTCGAAGGCGAACACTCACGCAGGTGCGCTGGCAGGTGGATCGAGTCTTCCTCCATCCTGAGCGTGCGAGGCACTGGAACATGAAGTGGAGTCGAGGAACCGTAGCTCGCCACTGGGCTCTCCGGAGGTGTGTATGAAATTCGTTCCTGCTGTTAGGAAAAAGGGGAGGGAGAAAAGAAAATGAAAATGTTGCAATGGAGGTGTGTGAGACTCTGAGCGAAAGGCGGGAGGGGCATGTGGGACAATCTGCCCAGAGATCCCCTACCAGAGGTCATGGCCCTGTCATCCACAGCTGTGTTGAGCCACACATATAGTTGCCCTGGGGTACACGCAGCCCACTGGCATCATCAGATTAGGCGTGCCTTCTATTTCGACGTAAGAGCAAAATAAGTACACAAACAAACAAACACTGGAAAGGTTAAAAACGGGGTTTGGGGACACAAGTCAAGAGGTGTCCACTCCAGCGGTTTGCTCCCAGGATAAGGAGGAACAAGATGAGCGAGTGAAAAGCAGGAGGCCTAAGGGTAGTTTTCCGAAGGGACTCCCCAACACTGTTTCTCCAAGTCACATGCTGAATGTCACCAATGCACTCAAGCCAGGCTTCCTCTTCTCTGGCAATGTCCCCAGCTTCTAAGCGGAGTATGATTCGAAACTCAAAGCCAGCAAGAATGAGCTATACCAGTAAGTAGGAAAGTGATGATTTATTTCTAAGTCCAAAGAATAAGATCTATGCTCCTATAGCCCAGGCTGGCTCCAACTCACTATGTATGTAGCCCAGGCTGGCACCAACTCACTATGTATGTAGCCCAGGCTGGCCCCAACTCACTATGTATATAGCCCAGGCTGGCCCCAACTCACTATGTATGTAGCAGCCTGGCTCATCACTATGTATATAGCCCAGGCTGGCCCCAACTCACTATGTATGTAGCCCAGCCTGGCTCCAACTCACTATGTATATAGCCCAGGCTGGCACCAACTCACTATGTATGTAGCCCAGGCTGGCTCCAACTCACTATGTATATAGCCCAGGCTGGCCCCAACTCACTATGTATGTAGCCCAGCCTGGCTCCAACTCACTATGTATATAGCCCAGGCTGGCCCCAACTCACTATGTATGTAGCCCAGGCTGGCTCCAACTCACTATGTATATAGCCCAGGCTGGCTCCCAACTATGTTGTGCCCAGGCTGGCCCCAACTCACTATGTATGTAGCCCAGGCTGGCTCCAACTCACTATGTATGTAGCCCAGGCTGGCCCCAACTCACTATGTATATAGCCCAGGCTGGCCCCAACTCACTATGTATGTAGCCCAGGCTGGCTCCAACTCACTATATATGTAGCCCAGCCTGGCTCCAACTCACTATGTATATAGCCCAGGCTGGCTCCAACTCACTATGTATGTAGCCCAGGCTGGCTCCAACTCACTATGTATGTAGCCCAGGCTGGCCCCAACTCACTATGTATGTAGCCCAGGCTGGCTCCAACTCACTATGTATATAGCCCAGGCTGGCCTCCAACTCGCCTCATACTTCCCCTTCTACCTTCTGAGTGCTTAGATACACACACGTGTGACCATGCCTGGTCATTCAGTGCTAGGGACTGGACCAGGAGCTCCTTCCGTGCTCAGCAAGCACTTCCCCAACCCAGCTATAGCGCCAGATGATTTAATTCATTTTTCTATCACTATCTCACTATACCGAAACCACAACCTCAAACAGCCAATGTTTAAGTCTTTCCCTGCATGTCTACACGAACAGCTATCCCCTTGCGGCTTCTTCCTCTTTATCACAAGCAATTATTTCCTTTTTCTTTGAAGTATTCCAGGGGTCTTTTAAAAACTGTTTGACAATAACTAGAGATGCTCATCAATTGACAATGGGATGAGTGGGGCTACAACAGATCCACCATTCAACCTCAAACAATCGGTATTTGCTAGATCAATTACAGCCAACCGATGGTCGGAGAAGGCTTGTTAAAATAGTAAGTACCGTGTTCAGCAATAGCAGACGTACAATTTACAGCTCAAATCCACATGCCGACCCCAGCCTGAGTTACAGGCCACGCGTAACTCTAACTCCGAATGGTGCCTGTGGTTAGCTGGACAAACAAGAGTAAGAAATACAAGGTCCGAAAATAAGCTTGTGGGAAAGATCAGTAAGTGGACACTATGAAAATAAAATTCAGGAGCAAAAGAAAATTCTAGATTAAGGAGAGGCTTGGCCAGGTGTGCACACCTGTAATCAGTACTTGAAAGGTAAATACAAGAAGTTCAGAAGGGCCAGCCTGGGCTATATAAGACTGTGCCTCAAAAGAAAGGGAGGGAGGGAGGGAGGGAGGGAAAGAGGGAGGGAGGGAAAGAGGGAGGGAGGGAGGGAAGAAGAAAAGAAGAAAAAGGAGAGAGGAAGGGAAGGGGAGGGAGGGAGGGAAGAAGAAAAGAAGAAAAGGGAGGGGGAGGGAGGGAAGGAAGAAATAAAAAAAGGAGGGGGGGAGGGAAGGGGAGGGTCCTTACATTTGGGAAAGAGGGGCCTTTAATATGCACACATCATCAAACAGGCAAGGTGAAGGAAGAGGAATGTCAGGCGCCCTCTTGGCCCTAAAGTAAGCTTCTCTTCTGCTCAGAACCTGGAAAGTTTGGTGGTTGGGGTGGAAAATTTAAATGACGATATACAGATTGTAGTTTCCAGATGGGATCACTATACCTTCCCTAAGGCATCTACTGGCAGCAAGGAGTCAGATAGAATAACTGTTTACAGAATATCCATCATACAGCAATCCTGGTAAGTTCTCCATCCAAGGCAAGTCTATACACCTAGACTGGATGATGTCTACACATCAACCAAGACATCTCAAGATGCAAAGCATCCAACTTCCCTTTTTAAAAAAATAAAACAAACAAACAAACACCCCAAACCCTGAACCTTTCCAGCAAGGCTAACATACAGATACATCACTTGATTTGGTGTCTGCTTCGGGGCCATGTGGCAGAAGAGAGACAATACATAATTGTGTATAGAGAAGCGCATCTTAAGTCTGGAGAGGGTTCCCCCATCCCAGGTGCAAATAAGGTCTAATGTGAACATTTCAAGCACACTATCATGACATTGTCTAATAAATTCTCTACACTCCTCAAACAAACCCCCAATCTAATCACATCTAGATATCAATAGTTAACTCCATTAACTTTGTAGCTTTGTTTTGTTACATTGTTTACATTGAGACTATTGATAGAGAAGCCGGATACAGCCAAGTGGTCTTCTCGAATGGAATGGCAGGAGGGTGAGGGGAAAAGAGAGATGCTGTCTCATAATATAATAACTTCTGTCTCAAAGCAAGGACTCACAAGAATCTTGTGCTTGTTTCTAAGAGCGGAGGCTACTTCATTCCAGTCTCTTATCTCAGAACTTTCTACTTCGCATTGTGGGAGATTTACCACCGGCCCAGCAACCAGGGTCTGGTGGGTGTCACCTTCATAGTCCCTATATTCCCGACTGCTATTTTCCCATTGTGCTGTGCCTTCGGTGCACTGTGGCTGCTCTGCACCTGGTCACTTCTGCAAAGTTCCTGGCCACACAACTACAGCTACATGCTTCAGTGCTGGCCCTCTCATGTGTGGTGCTCCCTGTCCAGTGGGGTCAGGAGGAGACAGCCTCTTGCATGATGAGATCTCTGGCAGTAGGCCAGAGCCTGAGTGCTTGTGGAACCTGACCCGGAAGCTGTAAGCTGAGGTCAGGAAGCCCTTTGTGAAAGGTTCAGTGGAGACGCCCATCCACAATGGAGGACCACAAGGGGGAAAGGCCAGACGCGCTTCTCGGGCCTTGAGCAACCTGTGGGGAGCAAGGGTTACCTACTGGACCCCTGAAATTAGCAGCCATCAGAGACCCGGGAGACGGTTAACCTGGTGTGCGGGCTCTTTTCTGAGAATAGAACAGCTGGGAACCACACACTGAAGACTTAATGTGCTTGGTCTAACTTCTAGGCTGACTTAATTTTTTTTCTTTCACTACAGCCATGCCTATACTGGCTCAGCAGCAGCTACCGGCCACCAGAAAAACTAGACACGGCTATCTCAGTTAGAGATAGCTAGACAGAGGGGCTTAACACTCTAAATCAAGCGGTCCCTTTATTCTGACTGCCACTGTTCCTCTCATTTGTCTATCAGAAGAGAAGGTATCTAGAGTAGTAACTGTTGGCTTATTCATCTCTGAGGAAAACTGTCAGCCAGATGAAAGCCAAAGGCACTTTTTTAATACTGGGAGCGCTAAGGATTTTTCCCAAGAGGATTATAAACATGGCTCTAATTAAATTAAATTGTATAGAGAGTAATACTAATGCATTCAGGTATTGCTCAGCTTCTAGGGGTGTGAGGGAGGCTCTCAAATTTACAGACACAGCCTACCACACCTAGATGCTGGATAAAAGGGAAATGCTAGAAGCTCTGATGTCCACTGTAACATCCATGAGGAGTGAAGAAGGTACAAAGAACTTCAGTAAGGCAAAGGAAAGCGGAAACAGTTGAAGGCAAGGACTGAACAGAATTTTTACTAACCACTGTAGAAAGCTTTTCAAAATGTATGTTCCTGTAAGAACAACTTAGTGAATTTGAAATTATTTACATCTCCCTTTAATGCTGTCTGAAGCATGAAGGGCTAATGAAGTGTACCAATTTTATTCTACTTATTTTTAGCCCGTGAACTTGAAACTTCCATGTAAAAGAGGAAAATGTACATGTACAGGAAAATGGCGTTCATTTCCATTCACCCACCTTCAGGCCACAAGTTCCAGAAAGGTCAAAAGCATGGAATTTTTACTACCATGAACATCTCCCTCTTCTGAATGATTCAATACAAAGCTTCTGCAAATGATGTGGACACCTCTGGCCCATTCACATACTTACTCTTACACCATTATCTGAAAAGGCTGAGAAGCTGGGTTAGAGACTACTGTTAATGAAATATCTCCTACAAATACAGACAAAGTATTTTGTGAATCAAGGAGAACAGAAATAAAGCTGGTGCTCTTGTGCAAAGATGCTTAATGAGTTATTTCAAAAAACCTTAGATGTCCTTGATTGAGGAATTCTTTCTAGAGATTGCTTTCAACAGCATTGCAAATGCCAAGATTCTGTCTCCAGTTCTGCTTCTGAAGCTGCGCAGAAACTCCTGAGGAGTGTCATGGGACTACCCGTGACTGTTTCCCGGAAGTTATGGTAAGAATTCCACCACAGGTGCACGTTACTGTCCCAATACAACAATGAACACGGCAACCCAGATGAGATGCATAAACACCAGAGAGATCCGAGAGCCAGGTCCCTAAAAGTTAGGGGGAGAGCTAATGCTTGTCCTGTAACCAACACCAACAGAAGGAATCCCTCCTCTGTGATTACTACACAAGCAGGAATAATGCTATGGTTAGTGGCATCTCAAGTGCTGACCAATGAGCTCTGGAGTCTCCGGGAGATGAGCCCGTGAGCATGCCTGTGCTTAGGATAGCTGCAGGGTGAAGGCCAGCCTGCTGAGGGTGGCTCCATTCCCTGTGCTGTGACCCTGGACTATGCAAGAAGGAGAAAGTGGGCTGAGCACTTCCTCTCTTTCGACTCTGTGGGTGCGATGGAACCAGCTGTCTCAACCACCTGCCGCCATGAGCTCCCTGTCACGATGGACTATCAGTGGAACTGTGAACCAAAATAACCCTTTGCTGAGCTTATTCTTGTCAGGATATTTTATCAAAGCATCGGGACAATTAAAGCATACAATTATTTAAATATATCCTGACTGCAAAAAACGATTCAAGGTTGGCGGTGTTGGCTTTCGCTAGATACACTTTTTTATAAGCATGCTTTTATTAAGAAGCTATTATATACACATTTTTAAAAAGGGACAAATAAATAAACACCTAAACTAACATACCCCCAAACATCTATCTCTTCACTTATTTTTTCTAAAAAAAAAAAAAAGTGCATTATTTTGCCCAACCCAAAATTCAGTGTGATAGACTTAAAGAACTTGAGACAATATGCTCATGCAGCCATGTATCCTTTTTTCTGGACTAGATCCCTAGAAAGAAACTATGCACCCCAGAGTCTGGGCTGAGGGAAGACCATCACACATGAACAGTAAAGCAGAAAAGCACATACAGGGTGAAGTTATGGTGATTTCTGCTCCCAGGAAGGGAAGGGTTCAGGAGACTTCTAAAACCATGAGCTCAAGTGCTTCTTGGTGTCCAGGTCCTTCCCAAGAGAACCATCCATCTGGACAGTCTTTTGAAAACCCAAATAGTGTCTGGTTTTTAAAACTCGCTTGTAGGACACATATCAGTACCTCTGGGGAGACAAATAGGATTTCCCTGTGGGAAGTAACATGGGTGGGAACCACATTCCTGGTCTCTGAAGCTTCCTCCCCACGTTACCCTGATGGCCCAGCCTGCCTAGGAAGAGGGTGCGCCGGTCAACCACACTGAGAGCTGGCGGGGCTCTTCCCAGACTAGGCTAATGCCGGTCAAAAAAAAAGGAGGGGCATTTTCTCTGGAAGTCTATGGAGATAAACAAGACAGGTGGTTCCTTACCCCCACCACCAGTTTCATCCTGAAATCAGAAGACAACGCACTGCATCTGTCAAATGGACACAGCTAAATCATATTGCCTTCAACCTTCTCCTTACCCACGCTTATTATCTACGCAAGTGGGCATAAAGGAAAGGGGAAAGTACATTAGTAGTAAGCCTGTAACCAAGCCTTGCACCACAGCATCACTAAAATGCCTCCCCCCTAACATTAAGAAGTATTCCAGTGTTCACTGAGTTTAGGTCTATATGTGTCGTTATGAATTAAACAACTCTTAAGTCCCTGGGTTTCTAGAGTTTAAATTCTATGATGGAGCTAGGAGTGTAGCTCAGTGGGAGAGTTTACCCAACAGACACAAGGTCCTGGGTCCTGGGTTCTAGCCCTAGCACTGCAAACAATCAACAACAATAAAAAGAAAATCCCATAAAAACACACGGACACTCATAAGCATACACCTCAGAATGCACACACAGTTGGAAAATACAGTCAGTTCAAAAATCCAGAAACCATTAAGGGAAGTTGTCTGCTTCTCACAGGGTTGTTTCACTTCGACTGCACAAGAAGGTTGCCAGGGAGGCAACCTTATCTCCAGTCCACAGTAGGGAACCTGATCTGACCTCTTCAGGCGTCAGCTTGGGAGACTGCAGAGCTGGGAATGTGTGTGCAGGCTGGTCTAGCCCCCCTGCACTGACCTGCCTCTAATACAGAGGAGAAACAAGAAACTGCATTTCAGAACCATCGGCCAATGAATAACGGCCTTGCAGCTTATGAGGAACCCTAAGAGGTAAGCTGCAGCTGTGTGACTACAGTGTCCTTAGGATTGCTCCTAGCTTTGCACCTGTCCTCAGTCCTCAGGGGACACGAGTGTGGCTCATCCAACAGAACTGTCTAAGCCTAGAAACCCACTTCCCTAAGCCGGCAATGTGTCTTATGAGCAGGCTAAGAAAGTGCATATAACGTCTGTGGAGTTTGTCCCCATATGGCCTCTGCACAGGAGCAGCCATTAGAATTCATACAGGGGTGTGTGTTCACTCTGAGACAATCAGTGGGACCAATGAAGCATCTACAGACTGCTTGTGTGTTTAATTGCTTTACATTGTACAGAAATCTCATCTTGCCTACTGCCGGGCAAAAATACCTCACTCTTTATCTCTAATGTTTTCTTTAACATTCAACCCCTTCCAATTCTTCAAGAAGAGCAAATCTAAATTCTTAGATAAGATTTTTTTTTTTTTTTAAGTGAGGAAGAAAGGACCCTGTCTATCAACACTAACTTGATACAACAGGAAAGTCTTATGCCATAAGGAGGTATCACAGTGGACATTGTCCAGGAAAGGCTCCTTTAAGGGCCTGGGGACGGACACTGCTAAATGAGGAAAGGTAAAGTCAGCAAGAATGTATGCGGTCAATGCCCTTCAAACCCTTTACATCTTACGGGAGCCTTGATGCACCTTTCAGCATCAGCGGAGGGAGTACCAGAAAGAATGGAGGGCTCCTTATTCTCAGGCAGCACCCCATCACAAGCAAGGACAGAACACAGCAACATATAAAGAGGAGGAAAGGCTTGTCTTGGGCCATGATGAACAGGCCTTGTGGCTCTGTGTCGGTGGCAAAGCAGTGCCTGCTGGCAGGAGAGCTTACATCACTTAAGACAGAGAAGCAAACAGAAGGAAAAGGAGTGATGGTCCCACTATCCCTTTCAGGGGCTTGTCCCTAATGGCCTGAAGGTCTCTCAATAGTTCCAATCTCTCTTTCTCTGGGTGTTCTGACTGTGTGTAATGCCTGGTATCCACAGTGGCCAGCAGAGGACATCAGATCACATGGAATTGGAGTCACAGATGGTTGTGAGCCACCATGTGTGTGCTGAGAATGGAACCCAGGTCCAGTGCTCTTAGCCACGGAGTCCTCTCTCCAATCCCTAAGTCCCCATCGCCTAAAAGGGTATTGCATCTCCCAGTAGTGCTTCTCCAGAGCCAACCAAGCCTTTGAAGGAAACTCTCTCAAACTGAAACAACAGCATCTGAATACTGAGGAGGCTGAGCCCATAATACAGACCTGAGGATTAGGGGGAAGGACCCACCAACAGCCCCAGCATCCTCATGTGTGGGGTTGCTTCCTCTAAAGCTGAGGCTGAGGCTGAAAGCTTTTCTAAAAGAGGCTTCCACATGCACTGGGGGGCTTGTGCAAATGCTTTATAATTCCAACATGCTGCTTTGATGCAATCTGAGACTCTGGCAAGTCAAAGCTTGTTAACAATAGTGCAGGTAAAAGCAGCCCCAAATACAACCTGAATTCTATCCACTTGTCTATATATCCTAAGGTTGCACAGGATACAACGTTTAAAAAAGCAGGAGCTTCTAGACTAGGGTACCAAAGTGCAAAATAAATAAATAAAATAAATAAATAAATAGCACTAACTCAAATACATTTCTTTATTGTTCCAATTTTAAAATGTTTTAAATAAGATACTCTCCACTCCTGAGATAACATGACTTTTTGTTGTTGTTGTTTTAACTTTTCTGAATTTCTTAGATATTTCTGACATGAGTAGCAAGCATTGGCTAAAGCTGGGATTCCCTTTAATGTTTCCAGGAAGGACTGTGGAGTCAGCCCAGTTCTTTGGATGCACGGATGGTTGGCTCATTTGGCTGGACCCCAGCATCACACACATGCAAGCAAGGTTACAAGCTTCGAACCTGGACAGGAAAATTAAATTCACGCCATTCCCAGCCCTAGACTGCAGTCTAGCCCGGGCTATGATGCCACAATTGCCTGAAACTGAGAACAGATGAGTTTGGCAGTTCACATCACAGCCCCTGGAAATGCCATAGAAGTGTGTGTGCTCTCAGAGTATGCCGGCAGCAAGGTTTGCTGTAGGAAAGGTGAGTGTTCTTACTTACACAGAACCACTGAGTGCTACCTCTGGGGAAAAAAATTAAGGTTCGATGCTGGAGTTACTCAGAGATGGCCCCAAGCTTTGGATCCACAGTTTGAAAGAGGGTCACTAAATTCTTTCTTCCCAGCAATCTCCAGATGCATTACGAACAGGTACTTCAGTTAGCAGCAGCCTGCACCCTGGGCACAACACGGTGGCCAAGTTCAGCTACCATATTAGCTGCTTTCTCCCCCATTAATGCTATTCTGTTTAATGGTTTGGCTATTACAATTAGCCAATCTGCGCAGTCCCTGCCTGGGGCTAACAAGTAATGAACTGAGAGAGTTGCTATTTACTTGTATCGGGGGCGCCATTAGAGAGGCTTCTCAATTTCGTCCCACAAATGAGAAAAGACCTTCCAGGCATGTGCCACTGCTCCACGATCGCCCGTGAATCACTCACTGAACCCCTGGCGTGGGAGCTATCCTGGGATTCAAGGCATTGAAAGCCTGCGCTGAGGTAAAGACCAAGGTCAGACTCTTGCAGACCGCTTGGGTTCCAGTGCAGGAAGTATGAATCCCACTGTCTGCTTTGTGTGGCTTCCTAAACTCTGACCTCCTCCTCCTCCTGCTGCAGCTTTCTTCTCTGCTACATGGTACCACGTGCAGCCCTGCTCCTTCTCCTCTCTTTAATGGCTATACCCTGGAAGTCAAGCTCAGAATGCCAGCAAGTGGGTAGCAAAGGTTTGCAGGGGAGGGGTAGGAGGAGTGGGCAGCAGGGTAGACCTCCTTTAAAACCCAGAACGGCTTTCAGTCCTGTGATGTCTCTTTGTAACACATCCATAGCTTAAGTGGGCCACTTACGGCCAGTAAGAAACTCAAGGTTTTCAAAATCAGACAGCAGATCGAGGGAAGGTTTACATTGTAATTCCAACTAAGTGACAGTCTGTATTTAGTACAGCTGTGCTGCTCGCCCAGACCAGGCAGACCCAGGAAAGCTGGGGTCTTAACTGATCCCCTAACCCCAGCAGGCCATAGGTACTACCAAGGTCAAAATGAAGAACTGTCTTATTTCAGACCCAACAGGTGATTCCTAGGTTGTCTTGGGCTGGGAAAGGATAAATGAATGAATGAATGAATGAATGAATGAATGAATGAATGAATGAATGAATAAATAAATGGCGGTGGGGTTGGAGGCGCCGTGGGATTGAAAACCTTATCTAACCAATGGTCACAAATTAAGTCAGAAAAGGTTTACATCTCTAGAAAATGTTTACCCTCAAAACAATTTGCAATGCAACCAGTTAGCAACGTGTTTAAAAGCAATAAAGAAATAGTGCATCCTCGTCCCACTGTTCCTGAGATACCAGGCTAAGAGCATCCAGCCTCTATCGCTACACCAGGCTCCTGAAAAGATGAGGTGAGCCTTAAACAGTATTTCTGGGCTTTGTGAGTCAAAGGTCTAGTTAGGACAAGCGACGGAAAGTCCCACATACTGCAGAGTTTAAGAATCTAACTGGTCCCGATGTTGCTGCAAATGGGAAATTACTGGTATTTGTCCTGTAGGCGCCAACTGAGGAGGCAAAGTCCTGCGACACCCAGCTACCGCAAGGATCTAGGATACCACCCCCCTCCAAGGTAACATGAACTACCTTACAACCAATCATGAGTATGGCTTGCTTGTGTTTCTACTTTCAGAAAAGAAAAACAAATTCTCCATCTGTATGGGTCAGAAACAAACTGTGCAGAATTTTCCAACTCTTAAGACACAAAGATTGGAAGAGGCAGCCAGCTCCTTCTTCATCATGGTCATGGTCTGTCGTAGATCTTGTCCCCCAGTGGACTTGGGGCGGTGTGCACCCACCTGAAGCCACACCCCTACAATTCAGCCACCACCCCAAGTCCACTGCTGGGACAAGATGCCACTACCATGGTTAGAGAGATCTAGGAGTTTGGGTTTTTGGTGATTTATTATTGAAACAAGTCTTGCTGATAATTGATTGTTTCTATAGAGATAGCACTGGCATCGATATCATTCTGAACAATAAGCAACTGAAAAGAGAAGGAAATATAAAAGTACACATGTGTGATGATAACACCAATTAGCAGAACATTAATCAGCTAAAAAACTAATAAGGAAACAAGTACTACACTCACAGCTTTGTTAAAGACCAATTAACCATATATTTTACATAAGGTCCCATGCCTTCATTAAAACTGCTACTGTTCAATAGTATATGAAAAATAAGCTTAGATTCACACGTACCTTGGGGATTCATGATCCGTTAACAATTTAGGAAACACATATTTTCCATCAGGTATTCTCAATCTTGGCTACACATCTGAATTACCCAGAGGAACTTAAATAAAATAAACCCCCCATATCCAAGCAAATCAGAGTCTGTGGGGATGTGAGCCAGATATTAATATTGACCCTCTCAGATTCTAGTTAAGGCTGAGAGTTACCAACGGAAACCAGGACAGAAAAAGTAAAATTAAAGAAGATACATGTTTTAAACAATTCTGTTTCACAACAGGCTTTAGAAGCCTCACTAATCTGTGTGCCAACTGTCCTCTCTCCTGCATTAAATGACCACCGTCCTGTCTTTCACCATCAAACAGATGACCAGTGTAACACAGGAAGCCTCTGGGATATACTGCCCCATCTATATATGACAACTGTTCCACACAAGTCCTCTCTCCTCACTGTCCCTGGCTTCCTTAGTGATCACCCAAGGAGTCTGTCCAGCCTCGGCTTCTAAAGTTTGGTACAGAAACTTGTACTCTGCCCTTGTGTATGAGGCAGGAGCATGGCAAGGTTAACAGAGAAGCAGGGGAAAGGGCGTTTACTCCCTTCCTTCCCTTCCACTCGGGCCCCAGATCCTCCTCCTGGAAGCGATCCTCAACCTGTGGGTCATGACCCCTCTTTGGAGGATCACCCAAGACCATCGGAAAACAGGTATTTACATTAGGATTCTTTAACAGTAGCAAAATTACAGTTATGACGTAGCAGCAAATGAGGAACTGTATTAAAGGGTCGCAGCATCAGGAAGGCTGAGAACCACTGTGCCAGTGACTGGACATGTAGCTTAGAGCCTAGAAAGCCACCAAGATGGCCGTGAGGGCTTAGACAGCCATGCCTGTGTGCTGTGTGGCTGTTTGCTTTGATTCAAACACAGCCTCCTATAGGGAGGGGGGAGGCTCTTACAACTTACAGGGTTCCAGAAGTTCCTAAAACTTACCAAGATGCACAAGTCCCTTCTGGAAAGTTAAACTGTCATTGCTGGGAGAGAGCACTACAGGCTGACTGACCAGTTACAGAGAGCTACAGAAAAGCCGTTTTTTTCTGTGAGTTGTCACCCACATTGAGTTATGTTTTTCACTGATGCAGCGACATTTTTGGTCACCCACGTTCCTATAAGTCACCTTTCACTCATCCTTAGCACCAGTAGACCCAGACATTGACCAGGCTAGACTTTAGTAGAAAAATGTCCTTAGTCTGCTGTTGGTACTCTATGTAGGGTTTCCAATGGGATACATTGCTGACCAAAGTAACCTTGCAACTGGTGGTTAAGTCCCTACTTCCGCCCACTGAACCATCAGCTGAAGATAATAAATCTGAGGAAACACCCTTGTTTGTTCAAGATTTATGTTTGTTTGGTTTTTTTGTGTGGTTTGGTTTTTTGTTTTTGTTTTTTGGTATGTGTGAGTTTGTCTTTGTTGGGTATACACACGAGTGGTGCCTGTGTATGTCAGGAGACACTGGAACAGCCCGATGTTGGTACTGGGGATGGAAGTGAGGGCCTCTGGAAGCCTAATGTGCTCTTAAGCACTGAAGCGTCTCTAGCTCCGGAGTTGACTTTTTAATAAACCCTTCGATCCTGGGGACTGGAGACACAGCTGACCCACAGGCCACTTAACCAGGGTGTGCAAAGCCCAGGATCCAATCCCCAGCACAAAACCCAGCACAAGACAAAAACTACTAGGACCCTTGAACCTGCTAGGGTTCATCACCAAGCTGGAACCCCTTCCAACACACGTCATCATATCTTCCGAGCACCTCCGGCATCGGGTCACCCAACCAGCAGAGAGCAAACCTGACACAGGTCCAACCTGATGAGAACTATCAATCAAACCCCCGTTGGATGGCCCACGTGACTGTCCTGGATAAAGCTAACATTCCTAACTTCTGGAGTACACCTTCCTACAAGCATATTTAAGCTCTTGGTAAATAAGAGTCTGTACGAGGTAGTCCTACAGAGCAAGAGCAGTTTACTCAAGAATTTCGAACTTATTTGCTCATTGTTAAAGAGAATATTCTATCAAGAGAAAAGCCACCGAACACTTGAGTTCTTCCTGGAAGTTAAATCTGTTCACTAGCACCTAAGAATCCTGGCATCAGGAGCATTTTCTCTTTTTGTTTCAAGCATCATGCTGTTCTAACCCTGACAGGGCTGTCTGTGGCAGGACCTAGCTCAAACATCTGCATTTCACCTGGTGTTGCAGTTAGGGAAATAAATTGAGATTCTCTGTGAACTTCTCAGAAGCCAACCTGCAAACCAACCGGGCTACAGAGTCAAGCTTTACTGCCATTTCCAAACGACGGCTCCAATTATAGCCAGCCACATAAGAGGGAGATCTGGAACGCCCAACAGAAAGCATTGGAGAGGCTCTTAAAAATCACTTGGAGCCGGTGGTTGAAATGGGACCTGTAAAAGGGCTCATACTTCCTTCTAAGCAACGGAATTCCCCCCTGGCAAGATTATATTCTTTCTATCATCAAACCAAATCCACGCCGACAATCACCAAGGTTCTGCTGGGAGAAATGCCAAACAAAAAGGACAGAAGCGCTGGTGCGGCTGCTTCTTTGTTCTGGGGGAATCGGTGGTTTGTGAGTGGGTAAAAACGTACTTGAAAACCATTGTGCTTACACACAAGCAAAGCTATCTCCTCAATTAACGTGCTGTTATTAAAACCTCTTTTCCAACCCTCAGTCACCACAAACCCATCCACATAAAAGAGTATGTTAACGGAATGGGCATCTGAAGTCTGCTAAACTTCCCTAGAAAGTGTTACTATTCTTTGACAGACCCCACATGGGACTGACGCCCTTGCCACTGTCCAAGGCACACACAGTACGTCAGTCACTGGCGGAATCTAAGATTCCCTGGTTGCTACAGTAAGAAAAATAGGCAAACAAAATTGGCTTAAATTTTATTTATATATATATATATACACACACACATATATGAATATAATGTGTGTATTATATATATTATATATCATATAGTAAACACTATATGTAGCCAAAAGAATCTTTCAATATATAATTAATACATAATTCTTAATTTAGATATATATTACTATATCTTACCGTTTTTTAAAAAAAAAAAAAATACTAAATCTTCGAAATCTGGTCTCTAGCTTCCAATAGTGCACTTTACCAAGACACTGAATTTTCACTGGAAAGTCTTTCATCTGTATTTAAATGTCATAAAATTTACAGTTGTACAACCAGGGGAGGTGGCATATGCCTGTAATCCCAGCACTTGAGAAGCAAATGCAGGATTGTCGAGAGTTCAAGGTCTGCCTGTGCTATATAGCCCCAGGTCAGTCTGGACTACAGAGAGCAAGCTTGTCTCCATAAACAAAACAAAGCTTCCAGTTGGGACGTGTTTATTTTTCCAAGTAGTTTCACCGTTCTGGAAACACCTTCTAACACCCGAGTTGAGTGTTTTTAAATTGCATTTATTTAAAAGGAAACAAAGACTCGGTTTCTCAACTGTGTGACCCAGTTCCACACTGAAGGTTACGTTCAGGGACAGCACCCAGCCAAGGGTACATGCGGCACCAAGCTGCAGTGATGTGATGTGCCCATTCCTTCAGAGACATTAGGCGCTGCACATGAACCATGTACCTCCTTTCTCCAAAGCGCGTCACAGTCCTGAAGCTGTTCACGGAGGATGATCGGAATGCTTCCGCCCTCTGCACTCAGAGATCAGCAGCCCCTCCTAGCCCCAACCCACCTCTAAGCTACTTAACCAGCCTCCCTGGGAGCCCAGGCCCAGTGTGCTGTCAGCTTTGCAAAGCTTCAGTTCTCCTCCCCAACACAGATTACTGCTGTGACCCCGCACTGTCTCATGTGGACCATTCTTAAACTCGCCTACAGTATTCCTATGTTCCCAGAAGCACCAGAGCCCAGCACGTGGCACCACTCAGGACACCCTGCCCAATACTGTTTGTGTTCTGCTATCTAAAAATTGGGCCACAAAACAGGTTTAAACTTTTCTGAGAGACAACCTTCATGGCTCCGAGGAAAGGTGTGGGTCTAATTAGGAGAAAAGAGAATCCAAATGTAAGCTCCGTGCAGAGTTAAGACACATGACTCTAACTTCCTAAGAGCATGGCGGGCTCTGACAGGCCATCTTCCCTGCCTGGAATCCATCTGAGGACCCCTTCTTAAAGGGAAAAGGATTAAAAATCCTGGATGAGCCACCCTCTCAACTGTTTACTAGGATTAGCCTTACAGCTTAAAATTTTTTATTAAGCTGTATTATGTATGCATGTATATAATGTGTGTATTATATATATTATATAGTATATAGTAAACACTATATGTATGTTGAGTATGGAGGTCCAGAGGAAAACCTCTGGCAGTCCGTTCTCTCCTTCCAACATGTGGGCCCCAAGGGCTGAACTCAGGCCCTCGGGCTCAGCAGCGAGCTCTCTACCCAAGGGGCCATCGCTGTACCAAACCTCAAACACCGAGTGTGCCTACCGTTCCTCTCCCCGCCCCTCTCCCAGACTGGGTCTTCCTATGTAGCCTAGGTTAGCCTCAAAATCACGTTCTTCCCGCCGTGGCCTCCCAGGAGTTGAGATTACAGGTGCACAGCACCACCACACCCAGCCTTGCACCTGACCCTGCCAATCCTAGCCTCCTGTATCTGCCTTCCTCCCTCTACTCCCAACGCTAAAACCAGCAAAAGTCTAACCTCGGCAAACACACTTGTTATTTCCTCCACGTTGATTCTTCCCGATGAACCTACAAGAACTGTTGCTCAGCGTCTTGGCTCACTATGAGACTCAAGCAACTGTGCTGAGGGATGAAGGAGTTTTGAGTAAATCAAGTGAAAACAGAAAACACCGTCGATGCCAGCCATGACCTACTATTCTTATGCAATGGTTTCTATTCCTTTCCAAAGACCAATCAATCAATCAATCAATCAATCAATCAATCAATCAATCAATCACAAACCTGCTCCCTTTGTCCCCTCTTTTGCAAAATGCTTAAGAAAACTTAACCATGCTTTCTCTGTAAGGATTCAGGCATTACGCTGGCCTGCCCCGCCACCTGGCAGAATGCACTCAGGCAATACCCTGGTCAGCCCAGGGTTCCGTAAATCCTAGCCTGCATGCAGCTGCAAAGGACCCGGCCCACTTAGGCTCTCCCCTGCCCCTAGCTCTCTTTTCTGCTGTTTCCCTGGGGCAGACAGGACTTTTCCTGTCTCCCTCTTCTCTTCTGTCCTCTCTCTGTCTCTGTGCCTCTTTACCTCTCACTCCCCCTCCCCTTCCCTTTCTAATAAAACTTCTCACTTAAGCTTTGTCTGCCTGGCATGTTTGTCCCCTCCTCCGCTGTCACCCTCACCTGCCCTGGAATCCGCACAAGGGTCCTCTAGAGCCTTTATTCTAAGAGTGTCACTACATTGCATTTTATATCCACTAGCTAGCAAGATGGAGAATGGATACTGCTTTTCTCTCTTCAGACTGGCGTCAAAACAAAAAATCCAATCAACCAAATTTCAGAGACTGGTCTTGAGCGTCACATCTATATGACTGACAGATGCTGAGACTGGAAATCCCTGGGTATGACCCTGAGTGCTCTATGACCTAAATGAAGATCCTGCTGATTTGAACCACTGTCTGTAAACACGTTTTAGTTCAATAAGGGTGTTTAGAAACCTCTTCTAGCTAGCTGTGGAGTTTTAACACTGTGGACACCAGGCCTTATCAGGAAGGTCTCTCTCCATCCCTGACTCTGCCCAAGTGTCCCCATTTCTAGTTCCCCCTCCTGTCCCAACCACAGTGCCCTGGACCCAAATTCCCATCCCATGCTTGCCAGGCCTCAAGTAGACTCTGCCCTTGAGTCTGGATCTAATGTTTATTCCACAACTCCTTGGTTATGGATCGATGGTTTGCTGGAGTTTGGAATTTGATTTTCCTGGGTCTGCATCCACAGCTGTGGACCAACCTTACCTCCAGCTACCACTAAGAGCCCCAGGCCACACAGGTGGCCCAGGCTCTCCCACTCTCCCCAGAAGGGGATCATCAAGAAATGAAAACTCCACACTAGCAGGAACCTTGCCTATTCTGTTCAACACCAACCTGCTTACACCTAGGACCAGAGCTCATGTTTTGAGCTATTTCCACCTAGGATCACTAGTGACTTATTAATAAAAATTTGAGTCCAACTGCCAACCTTAAAATCTTGCTACAAACTATGCCTAGTGCCTGTCTCCTCTTCTTCTCCCCTCAGGAAATGCATTCTCTGTCCTATGATCAGGTTCCTCACTTTTGAGGCCCCATCGAAGTCTGTTTCAAGTTTCTGGAGCGTCTTAGCACCCAAACTGCATCTGTTTCTTCTCAAGGCAGTAGATATGTCTAAAAAGACCTCAGCTCCTACTCCCCTGCCTCACCACAACTTGAGGACTAATACCTCTTTGAAACTTTGAAAAACACTTATGTGTGCCAATGGAGTTGTGAACTTCAGATAAGACATCTACATCTCACACACACACACACACACACACACACACACACTCACTCACACACACACTCACCCACACACACACTCACCCACACACTCACACACTCACACTCTCTCTCTCACACACACACACACACACACACACACACACACACACACACACACACACCACACACACCCCAAGCAAATTATCTTGGAAGAGCCAGAGGTCAAGAAGGACCAGAGCAAAACAGTCTTCTGGACATGGTAAGATGAGATAGTGGCATGCACACTCACAGTGGCTGTGGTCGCCTATACAGACCTGCACAACATCAATCCAGTCATATTCGAGCACCAAAGACAGAGGGGCTTCTGAGGCTCCACCCCTAACTGAGGAGCTATGGACAGCTGGTAACTTCTGGAGGAGGGAAACTCAGTTCTATGTTTGTTTGTTGGGGGGGGGGTGTTTAACAGCTGTGATCTGTTAGATCGCTGTGCTCCAGTAGATGGCCTCAAACCCAGGAACATATGGATAGCAAAAGGAGGACTCAAAGGAAGACAACTTGCTGAGGGACCAAAGTAGTTGGGGGCATATCTGGGAGGAGTAGAGGAAGGAATGAAAAGAGGTATGATAAAAACACACAAATGAAATTCACAAAGAATAAAACTATTTTTAAGTCTGTAGGTGTGTGTGTGTATGTGCGCACGCACATGTATTCGTGTGGGCATATGTGGTTGCTGACACTGGGTACCCTCCTCAACTGTTCCTCCGCCTTTTTTGGAGGGGGACACCAATTTGGCTAGCAAGTTCCGAGGACCTCCTTCCTCCACCTCCCAGCACTGGGCTGACAAGTACTGATGCTAAGTCTGGTGTTTACATTGGTCTCTGGAGCGAATTCAGACTCTCATGCTCACACAGCAAGCATTCTACCAACTGAGCATTGCCCAGTGTCCCAGCAGTGACGAATAATGGTTTATTGTCATATTTCTGCCTGACCTGAAGTAGTACCAAGTCTGGTTGGTCAGATTTGACATAAGACGATAGCAGGCATTTCTAAAGTTTAAAATCCCTCCTCAGGGATCAAAATGGACCATCATTCTACTTTCTAGGTCGTCTTCCTCTTCCAGATCAGCTAACAATGTGGAGGCACGGTGCCTGACGCCTGCAGATAATTCATAATTATTGGGCCAATGAGTGAAAAAATGAATGGAAAACCTTGACAAATAATGTTTCTTTGATTCAGTGACTATGCACCTGGCCCACATATGTGCTGAGACTATGAAATCCGACAAGAAGAAAATCTTCAGTCTTGTTTAAGGATATAGTAAAGAATTCTTTAAAGAATAAAGAAACTATTATCAACAATCAACCTTTATGTGGCTTCCTGGCTGTCAGTTAAGCATGATTTGGTGGAGGGCCAAAGGAGTTTGGTTTTGGAAGACATATAATCCTGGCTGGCCTCTAACAAGCTAACTTGCTAACAAGCCAGAGCTGGTCTTGAACTCCTGATATTCCTATCTCCACCTCCCAAGCAGTTAGGTTGCAGGCATGTGCCCACTCTACTCAGCTAAGTGTGATATTCTCATTACCACTTTAGAGACTTACAATTCAGCAATGCTACACATTTTAACCTGCTACGGTGTTAACAGGCGACAAGCCAGCCTTGGAACCTAGAACATAGCAACAGTAAAGTCAGGGGCCTTTGGTTACACAGAGCAATTGCTGTACAGCAATTAGATGATAAGGTGGCTTTTAAGGTGACACTTTTGAAACTCTGAAGGAGATATTTTGGCCTCATCTCACACTACTCACAAAGCCACTGTAGGTGAATGTTATCATTCCCAACAATGCCAAGAAAGTTCTCCCCATACCAACTCCCAGAGTACTAGCTCCGGAGACCTCAGGAAGCAAAATATTCAGTTAGAAGTCCATGATCAACTGTGAGGATGCTGGGAAGCCTAGACTAAAGCAGAGGCTGCTGCTCGATGTTCGTGGCCCACAGACACCCATGAAGGGTAGAAATTCAAGCAATAAATAACCCTGGTACACATGAGCATGGTAGAAAGGAGAAGGCTTGGATGCAGAAGCTGATGTCATTGAAAAGGACCATTTTGCCACTTTGGGGACGGACAGGTGTTAGAAGTTAGCAAGACATTTTGCTTGTTAATTCTCTCCCTCCCCCCATTAATTCTTACACAGAAGAAGAACGACACCTTCCAAATTTTATTTCAGTACCTTGGAAACACCTAGGCATTATAATAATGTCTTACTCTGGAGCTTGACATTAGGATTTTGGAGTAGGATTTTGACATGGCTACTTCTAAGATGTCTCAGTGGCACAGTAGCTGCATAATTGCATGGAGGGCAGCTCATGACTATGAGGAGCAATGTTTGCATCAGACTATTATCTGTTGCAGAGCTTAAGTCACTTTTAAGCCCTCGTTCTAAACAATGCTTAGAAACCATCATTTCTAAGCAAAGGGAGGGAGGGTGGTAAAAAATGGCCGTCAAAAGATCCAATTCCTATAGAGACACAGCAAAAAGGGAAGCAGCTGCTGCCAGCTCTGAGTGTCCTGGTGTAATGCGCTAACCATCTATCTGAATTGGGTAGATAACTCGAGAACGGATAATTCCAGGTAACTTCTGAAGCCCCATCACCCATGTTCTGCACAACTGGAAAACATACATTTGCCTCGTTTGATCAACATGCTAGTGGCTACAGACAAAACATCAGCGGTCTGCAAGACAGGAGGTTTCCTGGTGTCTGCTACAGACATCAGTATAGCAGCCACCTGTCAGGGACAGTTTCCCCTACTCAGATTAACTATGCAGTTCATGAAGATCTTATGGATCAATTGTTCAATGAGCAAGGAGTGTGTGTGTGTGTGTGTGTGTGTGTGTGTGTGTGTGTGTGTGTGTGTGTGTTAGGGAAGGGGCCCACACTTCACCAATAATAAACATAATTTCATTGCCTGCACTGAGGTTGATGGATCTCTGCTAAAGATACCACTCCCGAGTTGATGCCATAATCACCTAACACGGCTTAGTGGGACAGTTGATGCCATAATCACCTGACACGGCTTAGTGGGAAATGTCAGGAGAGAAACCTGGTGCAACCCTCTAGATCACCCACCTCCTTCACTGTGTGCCGTCTTCTACACCCAACCTTCACCCTTTTCTGCAACCCGTAAAGGTAAAGCGGCTAAAGAACAGAAACAAGCCGACACGCTGAGAAAAATCAAGGGGGAAACGCACAGAGCACCTTCCTCTGGCATTTAAGATGCCCACCCTATCTGTTTTACGAAGGGAGAAGTGAGTCATGATGACACTAAAGAACTTGTCTTCCTAGATGGGACACTGGCTGCACTCCCAGAGGACTCGGCTTCCATTCCACCACCTACAAGGCGGCTCACAACAATCTACATAACACTAGTCCAGGGCATCCAATGACTCACAGGCACCAGGCACACAGGTGTTACAAAGACCCATACACATAAAATGTTATAAAAGAGTTTGCCTTCCATTGCTGTACAAGCAAGGCTAGGGTTTGAAGCAAAGTAGGCCAGATTCCGAAGCTGTGTGGTCTTTCCACATTTCTCCTCCAAAAAAGAAAGTTACCCGGCCAAGTAAAAATGTTCCCATTTGCTTGATGAAGATGGAAGAAAATGTATTAAGAAAGTTCCGGTGACTAACGTGTTTACAGGACTGAAACTGGGTAGTTTAGACAGAAGAGAGTATCCTCTGACATCTAAGGTCACATTAAACAAAGTGACAGGTTGTCTAAACAGCACAATACATCGTAGCCTTGGTCTCTCTAAGCAGAATAGCTTAGAGAGGGGCTTCTGTCCCCCACAGCTAGGCCAAAGCACCATGGGGGCCCCACGACTGACAAGGGGTAACAGCACACGATGAAGGGGAACGCCGGGGTGGATAAGAAAGGCTGCACGTGCCCTAAGTATGCTGGAAAGGTTTGTGCTTGAAGAAAGATGCCTCCCCTGCGCCTGCGCCTGCACCCTGTCCTCTCCTTTTCTCTCTTCCTTCCTTTTCAGCTCTTATTATGTAGCCTCCAACTCATGATCTCCCCACCTGCATCTCCAGGATGCTGGGGGTATACCACTTTGCCCGGCATCCATTTTCTTTTGACCTCCCTGCTTTCTACTTCCTGCTTCTCTCCCCACAGCGAGTTTGGGCAGGAAGAGGGCTTAGAAATTGAGACCAGCATCCTCGTTCTCCAGATTTAGAAAGGAAAAAAAAAAAAAAAAAAAAACACCAAAAAACCAGAGTAACAGAAAAATCTGGAAAAACACTTCTTCTTTCGGGTCCCAGGTAGTTTTCGGTTCTTCTTTTCGGCATTTACCATATACTGTACTAAAAAGAGAAACAGTAGGCAAGCATGAAACCAGAAATTCTGCTATGCAATGCCCCACTTATCTCAAAGTTCCCTCATCCCATGACTGTGTGCTTTGGTCTCCTACAAAGAGGCCACTCCTACCATTATCTAGGTCGACCGTAAGGCAGTCAGGTTAAGGGCGAAATGGACTTGTTTTATGAAGAGCCACCGGAATCTAAAAAGGTGACCAACCATCTCAGTTTGCCTGGGACTAGGAGCATTCCAAGGATGTGGGGCTGAGGGTGCTAAGACCATGACAATCCCAGGGCATGGAAGACAAGTAAGTACTCTAACTGCCTTCAATGGGGCCATGCTCTCCACTGAGCTAGAGGCCCCAGACCAATGGAATATTTTCAGCTGGAAGATTTAGTTAGTGACACCAGTTAAGTGGTAGTTAACATTTTCAGATAACAGGCAAAATAAAGATGGAGAACTATAAAGCGTCTTAGACCCTTGGGGAGGAAGGTGTTCTCAAAGAAGGAAGTGTTAAGTCAATAAACAAAACAGTATGAGAGGCAGTGGGACTTTCAAGTGTGACTAAAGCTTCCTGTTCATCCCATGCTTTTCTGAAATTTGCTTTTCCTTATAAGCCAGGCAAGAGGAAGGTTTTTCTTTTTTTTCTTCCTCTTAAGAATAACAGTGAGAAATCCAAAATCCCAGAAAACTAACAGCTCCACACACTCTTGCTTTCGTGTAGAATGACATGGAGAAGCAAGCAAACTCAGTTTTCACTGCAAGCATCCTCATCCCTGTTCTCTCTCCCTCTCCTTGACAGGCTCTTACACAGCTCAGCTGGCCTGGAAGTTGCTATGTAGCAGAGGACAACCTTGAATGTCTGATCCTACTGTAGGCACATCTAGAGTGCTGGGATTCCAGGCCGGTGTCACCATATCTGCTGTTATGCAGAGCTGAGGACTGAGCTTTGTACATGCAAAATCCAAGGCAATTGGTACCATTAGTACGTGAGCACTCTACCAATGGAACTGTAGTCCTAGTTCCTAGCTCTATTTTTAATCCTTTCTTCAGTTAAATGCTATCCAAGATATTGGTACATGAAATATGAATATATTTTTTATTTTCGATATTATTGCTTTCTAAAAAGATCAAAACCTGCCTCTATGGCTTTATTTGCGATTTTTTTTTTTTAAAAAAATTTTTGATGGGGACATACCCCTACAGAAAAACCCCACACTTAAAATCATTTCTCGCCAGCAGCACACTTCCCTTTTACAAAGATCAGTACCGCAAAGGGCAGCACCTCCATCATCCCCTTCAGTGGGGCCCAAAGACAGGAGGAGCCAGATCTGAAGGGCGATGGAAGGGACGTGAAGGTAAGAAGGCCTCCACCCACACAGAGGACAGAGAACGTTGCCTTGTACAGATTTGGGAGAGGCACTGCCCTCCTTCGCTACGCCAGGAGGTGTAGAACTAGAACACTGAAAAGGAATTTTCTGAGGGAAGAGCAAATGGCAACCCACTGAGGTGCCGCAGGGCCACAGAAAAGATTTGCCTCCCCGCACTTCTACTGTTGGGTGTCCATGGCTGTATCCTTCAAAGCAAAAAAGGGGAAAACCATAAACCACCCACATTCGGCACTGAAGGGCTGCCAACACCACTGTCGGCACCTGCAGAAGGGAGTCTAAGGAATCCAGATGAGAAGGTGACAGGTTAGCAGAGCAGGGATAACTGTCAGGTGTCCAGACAGCAACAGGCCCACCTCATCAGAGTCTAGTCCCTGAGTGACTGCCCTTGGCTCTCCCCTGGACAGAGACCAAGGGGGCTCCCCCCAAGGGCCTCAGCGACTTGCACCTTTGTGCATACATTGGCTCCTTTGAACCTGGCAATGCCAGACCGTGGCCTTACTGGCCTTCCTCTGTTTAGACAGGACTTACCAGACAGGTTATACTGCTTTCTGCCACGTAGTTTGCAGATATCTCTAAAACACCAGGGTAAAAGGGAACGAGAAATGAAATGGGCTTTCTCACCACCACCCGCAGAGGCCTACAAAGGTCTACGCAGGCCACAGGCTTTGCTGAAGGTCCATAGTTAAGGCCCTAAATGGGAGGGTGTGTTTCTAAGAATTGTAAAGGTAGACATGCCAAAAGTAAGGCCAAAGTCAAACAGCCCTTTTTCTGGAGGGAGTAAAATACACTTCTTGAAGCAGGTAACAAATTCAATAATAATTTTTGCTTGCACACAAAAAACTCCCCGACAGCACAAAGAGAGCCATGGACTCCTCTTCTGTTTGCACATCTAAAAAACAAAGAAAGAAGCCAAGAAAGCCAGTTTCAACCCATACAATTCCAGCACAGCATGAGGAAGACTCGTTCCTTCATTACACGAGTGGCAGGTGTGATAGCACAACTTTTTAATCCCAGTACCCAGGAGACAGAGGCAAGAGGATCACCGAGAGTTCAAAGCCAGCCTGGTGTCCAGGATAGTCAGGGTTATGTGGAAACACCCTGCCACAACAACAACAACAACAATGAATAAAATAGTAAATCAAGAGCCAAGCTACAGTGTTTTATAAAGGTCTAGGTGGCTCCAGGGACGGGGTGGGAAGTGGCTGAGAAGATAGCTCACACGCTAACATACTTGGTACACAAGCAGGAAGCCTGAATTTCAGTCCTTTGAACCCACATCCAATAAAGCAAAACCATAACCAGACCACGGTGGCATGCTCTTGGAATAGGGCAGAGAGACAAGCAATCCCTGAGGATCCCTGGGCAGATAGACAGCGTACCATAGTTGGGACAGTTCCAGGCAAATCAGAGCTTTGTCTCAAAAACAGACAAACAAACATAGGATGCTCCCACGGACAAAACCTGAAATTGTTCTCTGACCTCCACATGTATGTGTATGATCACCTTACATGTACCAACACACGCACGCACGCCGCACGCACGCACGCACGCACGCACGCACAAAGGCACGCACAAAGGCAGTATCTAACCAAGGTCAAGACTGTACTGACCCAAGAGTTCAAAGGCCACTGTCAGCCCCATAGCATGAGTCAGTCACATTAACATGGCTTCCAAGTTAGAAAGAGAATCCTCAGACTGCCAGCATTATCACACATCAAAAGAGACAAGGGTCCGAGCCATTTCTGTTACATTTCCTTTCCCACCCATAGTAAAGTCAAGGACCTAGGGATCAACATGTTTGGATGCTACTATAGCTCATCTGTCTACCAGGCACAAACATATACCTGGTACCACCTCATGGCAACCCAGTTTCTACCAAGATGGCTGCCTAGCAGCTCCAGGGACCTTTGGAGAGTGTCTTCAGGAAAAGGTGCAAATCCTCGAGAAGAGTCTTTGATCTCAGGGCTCCCGCCCACAGGAGCACACGCAGGAGTGCAAGGAGATAAAACCCTGAAAACATGGACAAAGTTCACTTGACAGCTGCCCGTTCCAGGCTGTGAACCGGCACACCTGGCCATTCGGCCACTCCTTCCTTCGGCAAATTTTACCTCCTGAGCAGGAAGCAGCAACAAGGAGGACACAATTCATTCCGTGCGTGGCACTAGCACAGAACCCAAGTTAGCAATGGTGCCTTAAACTGTTAAGTCAATGCAGGGTGTCACAGAGCCATCAAAAACAAAGGAGAATGAAAGTCCAAGTATTTCAAAAGCTACAAAGCCCAGCGTATGATATTATATGACCTTTTGCTATTAAATAACACCAAAACCGGAACATCGAGGGCAGGCAAGATGGCTTAATCGGTGATCACATGCCTGCTGCACATCAAGAACATGAGGTTAGACCTCTAACAACCACACAAGAAGCTATGTACAACAGTGTGTGTCTGTCATCCCAGCACCAGGGAGGCGGAGGTGGGCTCATTCATCCCAGAAGCTCACTGGCCAGCCAGTCTAGCCAACCAAGCTCTAGGTACCAGGCAAAGAGGCCCTGTCTCAGAACTTAAAGTATGGAGCAGCTAAAGAAGACACAAGACATTAACTTCTGACTTCTAAACACATGCATGAGCATATGCATGAACACCACATGCACACATACATTCAACACATAGACACACACAGACACACACACACACATACACACACACACACTTAAACAAAAAGCTAAACTGTTACTAAATACCACTGATTATTGAATCACTATGTGGTGATGGGAGATGCCATTCTGTAAATATGTTTCTCTTATTGGTTAATGAATAAAGCCCTGTTGGCCAAAAGGAAAGCAAGATAGGCGAGACTAGAAGACAAGGAGGATTCTGGGAGCGGTAGGAAGAGGAGTCAACATGTAGGACCATGAGAGCAGAGGTCCCGACCCTCTTTCCGGTAAGATAAGACCACGTGGAAACACTTAGATTAATAGAAATGGGTTAATATTTAAGACAGAGCTAGCCAATAAGAAACACTAGTAACAGGCAACAGCTTTATATCTGTGTCTCTGTGTGTTACTTGGTGCTGACACGACTGTGGGACCAGGCTGGGGGGGGGGGGTAAACAACTTCTAACAGTGTGGTCATATGGAGAAATCAAGGATAGGTTACTACATACATTAAAAAAAAAAAAATTAAGTTTTGCAAACATTCAATAAACAATAAACTAAAGCAGTTTCTCTTAACGCTAAGTATATGTTATGTGACCCACGAATCGAAGCAAAAGCTCTAGGAAGCTCCAAGGCCAGGCCTGCCACTTTCAAAGACATCTCTGCTATCTAAGATGCCCTACGGATGCTACGGATTAAAGTTATCCATTCTCTTGATCATCTCTTGATCGTATTTCAAGTCCACAAGCATTCCTTGAGTACACACCAAGTAGTAAGTGTGAGGGGGTAGAATGGGTATGTGTCTGAACACAAAGCAGATAGAAGAATAATCTTGCCTCCCCCTGAGGCCATAAGAAGGAGTCAGCTGGGAAGGTAAGAGCCCAGGGGAGGAATGCTCACAGCAGAGCACACAGTACTCCTATGGGACAAAGAGGAGTCATAAATCGGCTTGGGAAGACACTGCCTTTGAGAAAGTTTTACATGCACTTGACTCCCTTGCAAAAGCAGGTAAAGGGGAAATGCCATCTATTACAAAACAGGTCAAAACTTAACAAAGCAAGTGTCATTCCGAAAGAAACTCAGGATTGTCAAGTACTGGTTCCTGGCATCTCATTTTAATCATGCACAATTCTTAATAGAATGTATTACAATTTAAACTTGGTCTTCTAGCTGACTGATCCATTCACACATACATACATACATACATACATACATACATACATACAAACATACATGGAAGTATTTGATACTAGGGCGGGGTCACTTTCTGGCAGGGAATGAGCCCTTCAAGGAAACGTGTTAGGGGCTCCTGGCGACTGTGACTGAGACCATGGGCAGCAGCAGGTGACAAAACAGTTTACCAGGCAAGAAACATGTAGTGCTGTTTGGGACATAGCTTATTCCTTGAAAGTTCTAACGCTGGAGGCTTGGGCTCAGTACACTGGAGCTGAGGAAGTAGTCTTACTAGTTCGGGCTTGCAATGTCAGTCAAGTCCTGGGGGGCTCTACCCTCCTGACTGGATCAGTGCTGTCACACCCGAGGAAGCTAACACAAAGTGAGGCCACTCCACACCAGACGCTTCTCTGCCATGTGGAGGACAAAGGGACACTCACTAGCCACCAGGCTGTCTGCACTTGCCAGCTGCCAAATGGTGACCAGATAAAACCTCTTTTCTTTATAAAATGCCCACCTTTAGGAATTTTGTTATAACACAAAATGGACTAACAAACATGGCTGCAAAACTCCAATGGGAGTTTGAGAACCCCAGGACAGGAGGAGAAGATAGATATATGTGTATGAGCGTGGGTACTGGAGTAACCTCTACTAACCCCTGACAGCCTACATTAAGGAAAGTCTCAC
This sequence comes from Cricetiscus sungorus, assembly GCA_030556225.1. Taxonomy (NCBI): domain Eukaryota; kingdom Metazoa; phylum Chordata; class Mammalia; order Rodentia; family Cricetidae; genus Cricetiscus; species Cricetiscus sungorus. The sequence continues at coordinate 39,909,960 of JANBXA010000735.1, read as the reverse complement.
TGGAATACAAGTCACCTAGTCAGCTGCCGTGCAACAGTGATGACTTGATCCCCAGGACCCAAATAAAGGTGGAAGGAGAGAACCAACTCCACAGTTGTACACACACACACACACACACACTACACACCACACACACATCATACATACACTACACAGAATACATACACACACCACACACACTGTAACACACATACACTACACACCATATACACACACACACTACACACCACACACCGCACACTGTACACACACATACACTACACACCATATACACACACACACACATCACACATACACTACATACCACACACACATCACACAACATACACTACACACAATACATACCCACACATCACACACTGTAACACACATACACTACACACCATACACACACACATCACACATACACATACACTACACACCATACACACACACACCACACACACACACACACCACACACACACACACACACACACACACACACACACACACACACACACACACACACACACACACACACACACACACACACCACACACACAGTGTGGAAGCTTCCCAGAGTGTTGTGTACACATACACCGACTAGAGACACCAGAGGACAGTCCCTACAACTTTCCACATTAACACTTGTGCACGCTCTGTTATTTATTTCTCTGTCCCACCCACCAACTCAACTCTCTACCAATGCACACAACAGTAATGGAGACTTTCTGGCACCTACTAGCTCATAGTAGATCTCCAATCAGTGTTTTCTTCATGCTCTGCCCCACAGGGCAAGCAAAGAGAAACCAAGAGGAAACAGGCCCTGGAAACCCCACATGGTTTTCAGATTCAAGCCTGGATATAAACTCCCCCGGGGCTGATGGGCACAGAAGCACTCTACATGACTAACTCCAAACACTAAAGAGTCAGGGCCATGCCCCACACTCCTTTGCTAGGAACTCAGCCAAGAAGACTCTATGCAGAACCCCTAACCCTTGCTGTAAGCCCTAGCCATTTCTCAATGTGAAAAGCAGCCCCCATCAAGACCCACCAGGGAAAAGCTGGCCTTCAGGAGTAACTGAAGTACCTACAGTACAGCTAGGCAGTGTGGCAACCAGCTTCCCTGTATGCAGGGCCAGCGCATAGCATACCTCTAAGTAAGAGCTGGGGTGGGAAAGCCTCTGCCAAGCCTACTGGGCCAGGGGACCTAGAGGGTGGTCTCTCCCCAGAGAAACTCTCAGGAATATGAGTTCACCCTCCCAGGGTCCATGCTCTTCCTGGAAATTCTCAAAGACTCTGGACCTTTCCCAAGGAATGCCACTTGTTTCAAAGATGCTTAAAAGACAGGCATGGTGGCATAGCCCAGCACCTGAGAGGTAGAGGCAGAAGGATCAGGAGCTTGGGGTCATCCTCAGCTACACAGACTGTTCCAGGCAGCAGCCAATGAATAAAATGAAAAATCTTGTATGGTTGGCACTGCCATCTTATCCTAGTGTGTGGGGCTCGGCAGCTGGGGAAGGAAAGAAGAGAAGCTGAATTATAAAAGTGATGGCCAAGGCAGGGGAGGTGGGACACAGCACTCCAAGGGACCCTGATGGATAAATCCAACTAGACGTGTAAGGATGCTGATATGCAAAGATATCCACGAACTCCAATAATGTGTTTAGTGCCCACCAATTGGATAAGAGACACAAATAGGCTTACTGTCCTCCTCAGAGAGCTTATATGTACAATGGTCCCAGCTTGGGACAACAAATGCATACATCATTTTTAAATTTAGGCTTTTATTCGTTGCATTATGGAACTGTTTCCCAAGAGCAAGAAAGAATGGGAGGCAAGTTGAGTTAGAGAAAGAAAGAGGAAGGAGGGAGGCAGGGAGAAGGGAGGGAGAGGGGTTAGTCATTGGCAGGTGTTAAGTGCTCAACGACTATTACCAAACGGGGAGCCTGTGATGGTCCTGTGCTATTGAGTAGCTGGCACACGGCAGTACCTGAAGGACTCTGTAATACACACAACGCGAGACACTAGCATCCCCATTTTAGAAATGAGGAAGGCTACCCCCACCACACCATCATCACATAACAGACTGAGCCAGACAGTCTACTTTCTGGGTCCCTTTTGTCACCTCTATCATACCCACAATCCTAAATGAAGTCTCTGGAATTTGGGGACTTCTCAGAGTTCCACCCTGCAGCTACCAAACCATGGGCTCAACAAACATTTGTAGAAAGCCATTGGCAGCCTCTGATGAACATGAGAGTGTGGCCCCCACAGCATTAATTACACGAAGTACTGCTCCATATAGTGGCTACGTTAGGCAGAGTATAAAATGCTGCTCCCCCACAGGAATGGGCCTTGTCTAGCAACGGGCAAAGGTCAGAACACAAGAACCATCAATTTTCCTTCCTTTAGGGAGTGGCCAAGGATTTGGCCCTGGAAGAGAAGGTCTCAATTCTCGCTGTTTGCAGAGGATGAAGCTGAGTACCACGATTTTTATAGTGCACTACAGACAGGCTGGTAAGAATGTGTAAGGTCCTGGCTAGTCCTACAATGAATTAACTCCTTCCTATCATGCAAACATCATCAGTGGGTGGATGGAGTGGGCTCTATTATTCCAAAATGTCCACCTAATGAAACCTAATAGGGAAAGCATCACTTCTAACGTGTTAACAGAGCCTCTGACAGTGCCCAGAGGGTGAATGTGCCTGATCGTTCAGCACAGAGAATTCAGTTATCCACACATGCATGGCAGGGCCTCCCCTCCTCTTCTTCAGGGCTCTTGGCGAAGGCTACAATGTTGTTCACTAGCACAGGAAGGCAAAAAAAGCCAATCTGCAGATTTCTTTCCTTCTTAGCTGGCAAACATGCGACTGGACAAGAAACATTACTGGCTGAAATAAAACACTAGAAAGAAGTGAGGACTTCAGTTTCCCAGACTCAGCTAAGCCTGCCTTGCCCTGTCTTTGGGCAAACGGACTAATGTTCAAATTCCAGACTTTCCTGGTGTAACCCACGCTAGCTTCCTCCCTCAGCTACAGCCCTCACAACTGTACAAAGGTAATTCTGATCACCTACAAAAAGGCAATTCTGATCACCTACAAAAAGGTGAAGAGGAGCGATCCCATTTCTCTACCCCAAATCAATGACTACATCTTCACTCTAAAACAAAAAGAAAGATAAGAAAGCTGCCATTCCTTATGATAGGTGCCAGCCATATGCTGGGGTGCCAAACCCTGGGAAGTTATAAACAATTTGTGCAAGGCAATTTTGTTTGGTTTTGTTGTCTTTGGATTTACACCTAGGGAAACTGAGACTTGGAGGATTTTAAGCCCCAGATTTTCTTAAATGCCAAAGATAAGATTTGAACACAGAACTGCCCCTTTCATGCTTTTCACCCCAAGCCCCCTCCCCCAAGCACTCAGCCTCACAGACAGCAGCTCTTACCTCCACCCGGACTGTCTCAGGCACAGCTCCCAAGGCTGATTTTGGGGACCACTGTGCCGACGGCTCTTTGGGACTTTTAAGGCTATGCCTGAACCTGCTAATAATATCTTCAGGTATCAACTCTTCCCCCTTTGGTAATCACTAGTACAAATAACCGCCAGTTTTTGCCTCTCTGCCAAATCTGTACACACGGACACTGTCCCGTTTATGCTTTTGACTGGTGATTAGCAGACTGGCATTTCCTGCATGGTGGAAGCCTAGACCCCAGCCTGAGAAACGCCCCCACTTCCCGGATGGCTTAAGGCCAACAAATGTACGGTGCTAGTGTGCCAGGGGCCCATGACCTTCCTCCCTGAGGGAGGGAAGTAGCCAATAACCCAGCATGAGGAGAGGGGAGAAACCAGAGATGGAACCGTCTGCACCCTCTTCCTCTCCCTGCTGCTTCTCCTGCCCCAGCCCCACCCCTCACTCCATTTACAGCCCCGCCTTGCCCTTCTCTCCCCGTCTAGATGCTCTTCGAAACACTATCGTGACACCCCCAAAAGCTACAATGTGTGTGCTTGTCACGGTAAGGAACATAAAGGCCTCTCTCTCCCTGTTGTCCACGGATGCACTTTATTTCAAGCCTTGTCAAACTGCAAGCCAACTTGCTTCACTACCGTTGGCTTGTGAGAAAAAAGCAAATCCGTGTGCCTTGGACTCCATGCTAGAAAACCGTAGGGAATCTGCACTGACTTGAAGCAAGAATGTTCCTTCCCATCTCCGTGCACCACAGCACTTCTTGTCTCTACCACATTCTGAAGCTACGAGAGCCCTATCTTCCACGGGGCTAGAGTTCGCCGCTACATCTAGTATGCGCCTCATTGCTCAAGGGTTGTATGTCAGAGGAAGGGGCATTACCCTCTACAGGGTGGCTTCGCGGTGCTAGACACCCAGACTCCAGTAACAGCCCCGAAGACAGCGCCAGCCTCTTCCACGTACTGTCAACTTGATTGGTTTAATCTGGCCTGCCCAGCTGCCTGCCAGGGAAATCATGACGGACTTCACAAACTTCCCCGAACAGTAAACACCAACACTCCGTACAGCCTCCATAGCCTCAGAACCCCTGGTAATTCCTCGAGGAATGACTTCCCGCGTCACAGACAGGAGGTGTGTGTGGCAGAGCCCCTCGCAATGACTGGGGCTGAGGGTCACAAAATCAATTCCTGTCCATTCCAGTACACAGGTCTGAGCTCCACAGCAGCTTTGTGGGGCCGGCCCATGCAGCTGTCCGTGGGCCCTGCGCCTGCCTGTGACTGTTGTAATGTCCCACTGTGGCCTTCCTGAAATTCCTCACCATTTGCGACAGAGAGACTTGCATTTGCATTGTGCTTGGGTCCTACCAGGTTATGCAGCCGGCCAGTGGCTTTGAAACATCTAGCAAGTTTGGGAAGCTGTGCCAGAAGGAGCAGGGTGTGGTCAGGCCTGCCGCAAAACTGTGAGCTGAGGTGAGCGAGCTGGCTGGCATGGGGTGGGGGTGGGGTACCACTGGGCGCCTGGAATGTGGCAGCCAGCAGTACCAGGGCTGAGGATGGAGGGGCAGAGTGGCCACTCGAGGGCACAGAACAGTACACACCCCAAGGCACCACTTCTGAGAAAACTTCCCGAATCTTCCTAAAATCCTTAATTACGGGCTTTGTTCCATTTCCCACTCCCCCCCCCCCCCCCGTCTCTGAAGTGTGGTCTCCCCCTTCACAGGGCGTGTCTGTGGGGTGGCACTGTTTGCTTGTGCTGTTCAGCTTGAGCTAAAGAGCTGTTCCAACTCTACTTCTAGGCTGTTTCCTAAGGGCCAAGTGTTGAAGTCTACTGACTGTAGCCTTCCTCCAAGGAGCTCAGAGTCTGGACGTCAGAACCAGAAGCCAGGACTATCAGAGCCACCCACAGTCTAAAATATGAATGCAAACTCCTAGCACGGCCTCTAAGAGGCAATCTCAGGAAAGCTTTCCAAGTACTTGACAAAAGAAGTCAGTAAACAAAGAGGTGCTTTACCTTTTATGATTAGATTTGATGCGCTCACACACACCGCGAGTGCATGTGTGTGAGTGTGTGTGTGTGTGTGTGTGTGTGTGTGTGTGTGTGTGTGTGTGTGAGTGTGTGTGCGTGTGAGTGAGTGTGTGTGAGTGCATGCATATGTGTGTGTGTGTGTGTGTGTGTGTGTGTGTGTGTGTGTGTGTGTGTGTGTGGTGTCATGTACACAGGCATAACCACCCATGCATATACAACTGGAGACCGAGACCAGAGGTTGAAAATGGGTATCTTGCTTAGTCGACCTCAACCTTGTTCTTTGAGACAGGGTCCTCCACTTAACTAACCTAGGGCTCACTGAGCAGCTACACTAGCTGGCCAGTGAGCCCCCAGATTCTCCCATCTCTGTTTCCAGTTCTGGAACTACACGGGTGTGCTGCCACTCCCCAGCTTTTTATAGGAGCCATAGTGATACAAACTCGAATCCCCATGCTAGCACAGAAAGGAGTCTACCTCTGGGCCCACCTCACAGTCTTTCTCTAAGTGTCCTACCAGTTCCTGTAGACACATGGGGTCAAAGCGTCTACAAATGCTCTCAGACATGGCAGCCAGGAATGGATGAATGCTCCTTATTCGACAGCCTCTGCCCCCCCCCCCCTCTCTCCTCCATACTATACTATACTATACTGGGGCAAAGAAGCTATCAAAAAAGCAATGATCTGTATATTTAGAAGAGATGATATTCCACAGTGCCCTGCTTCCTGCTTGTTACTTAAGCCTATCTTAATCCCTGCTCACGGCCTCTCCTCCAGAGCCCTGAAATCAGCAGGAAGCAGATATGTTTTATGGGCTATGTGTCACTTAGTGCTGCCTGCACATCCTAATGGGTGATGAAGTAAGGGAGCTGAAGCAATCACCATCAAAGCTGAAGATATGACTGGCTTGGCTGCTGGTCTGGCCGCTCTTGGGAAAGCAGGGTCAGTTGCTTGATTCCTGGTAAAAGGAAGAAAATGTACCCAGGCATAAGAGCAATGCTAGCATGTGGTGGACAGAAAGGGCATCAACAGGCAAAACAGAGGCCTCTCTGAGCTCAGGGGATGCATCTGGGTCCACAGATGGCCCCAAGCCTCCTCAGTCTGTCTTTTGAAACACTTGCTTAAATGAGAGTTGTGCCTTCCCAAAGTGGCTCTGGTCTAGACCCCAGCAATCAAAATTGCTTAGTTACTTATAGATACAAGGCATCTCTGCCTGCTTAGAAGACTGGGATTCGGACCTGGGCAGTTTGTGAACTGAGCATAATTGCTTTAAGGCCACAAAGATGTTCGTGGTGCTGGATGACTGGAAAGCAGCACTGAATCACACAGATCCATGGCATAATAAGCATGACCATGCACCAGCTCCAGGGACTATTACAGCCACAGCACAAAAGAAAAGCTAGCGTGTCAGAGCTGGAGGAAGTGACCCCCCTGTAGGGACGTGTCTATCACAGTCAGGGCAATGGGGATGGTTTAGGTACCCAGGGACTGCTCTGAACAGCATCCCACAGCATCCTGAGTATTCCCAGAACCAGAAAGGAACCTGTCCCATGCCACCCATGTCCACCAATTTCCTGAACTAAGCCCATTTCTACCAAATGCAAACACAAACACCCCTGCAGGAGTGGAAGGGGTAAAAGGACCTTCTCTGGGTCTCATGGGATTTGAAAGGGAAGAACCAACTCCACAAAGTTGACCCTCTTCACTCCACATATGTGCCATGGCCTGCATGTGTCTGTATAAACACATACGTACATATATACATACACACACACACACACAAATGTATAAATGTAATAACATGCAAAAATCCTAATAACATATCTGTGTATCCCATGTCAATCATGTATATTAAACAATTTAATTTAAAAAAATCTGTAAAAAAGGAAATTCTCCAATTTGGCTTAGTTTCCCTCCAGACCATCTTCAAATGTAGGTATTTTTAAAGAACCTAATGTCTTTACTTTCAAATGTCAATATCACGCTGTGAAACTGAGATCAAAGCTACAGAAAGAAATCAGCTGTCAGAAAACTTCAACTGCTGGCCACAAAACCCAGCTTCATCCCCAAATAAAAAAAACCATGCCTGGCCTTCTCAGACTGATTCACTTTCAGCCCTGAGAGTGAGAACAGCCTCAAAGAGGTAGAGTGGACACACAGAGCACAGCTTAGGGCAGGGCGGGGTCCCAAGCCCGGGAAGGGAAGACCGCTTGTCAGTTCTGTGACTTTGGGTAAGTTATCTCATCTCCTGAGTTGAGGTTTTTCTCATCTTTAAAAATAAACTTACCTCATCTCCTATCTCTCAGGACTGTGGTGGGGACATTGTGTCCATAAACCTCATGACAACAAACAGCAGTTCCCACACCTACTTACAGTGTGCCTCTCCTCAGTTTTAGGTGACTGACGAAAAATGTCACATGGGGAAATCCTAGAACTGAACAGCTCTTAAGTTTTAAATAACTTTCACTACGGAGTATTACGGTATTATCCATCAATCTTTTACTGTGCCTCACTCACAAACTGAAAACATACACAGGTATGTTGACAGGAAAAGAGAGTCGTCTTCGTCCCTGTGAACTACAGACGGCAGAGCCGAAAGGGCTTCTATAATATTATATGATCGTGGTATCAGAGTAGTCTGTGTGTAAGTACACTTCACGATGTTCATCTAGCAACCAAATTGCCCAAAGTTCCTTCCTCAGAACACAACTCCGTTGCCAAGCACGCATGTGGTATAACTGGTGGTTACAGGCACCCACTGCGGGCCTCGGGACACTGTCCCCAGGGTAAGGGTGACCACTTTCTATCAGTCAGTAATCGCTCCTTTGATGGCCATCACTTTGTATCTTAGACTTCTCTCCCCCTGAAAGAGTCAAAACAACCCCACTCTAGATGCAAAGCTCACCAGACAGCCAAGTTAGACAAATGGCCTACAATCACATCCTACTGCCATTTGCAGTCTATATGCTTATATCGTCACTTAAAAGAGTTCTATGTCGCTCCAAGAATCCCTATTGACATTGCACAAGATCATAGCCTCCTCGCCTACCTAGGATGTTCTACTTAGTCGTCTTCAAGCTGGGCCAGATGGGTCTCGTCTCCCATCTACAACCAACCCACCTCCCATAGGCCGCAACCAACTTCTTTGGAACTGCCCTTCAATATTTTTACTACCTTCTAACTAATAGTCCTCATGACAATCAAACTCACAGGCATGAATTACTGCCCTATGTCCCAGCCTCTCACATGCCCAATTCAAAGCCCCCCTTCTCTCTCCACCAACAGGTCTACTCTGGTCCCTCTCGTTAAGTCAATCACTTACTCTCAACCTTATGTGGCGATCTAACTGCGCACACCTACAAGTGTGTTACAGCACTGTCCTTTCGTTTCCCTTCAAATTATAATAACTTACCGACATGGCTGTCCCCACGGCTGGGCCGTGAGTGGCAAACTTCCCCATCTTTAGTCCTGAGCCTCTTGTCTCTTGGGCCTGAGTTCAACCACACATGCAGTAGGCAGTCCAGAAAGTCTTACTGAATTATTTACTTAATTGGTTAATTGGTTTCAGCAGGCCTCTAATCAAATATATGCTTGGAGAAAAGAATCAGGGCCGGGTCATTAGGCAATTCATTATCACAATATCTTTGATTAGTCAGCTGTCACTCTGGAGAGCCCAGCAAGCTGAAGATAAGCTGAAGGGTTGCCCAAGGCTGGTGGGTGCTAACCAGAGCCGAGAACAGGGAAAGCAACCCCCATCCACCCGAGCCTGGAGGCATGGTTCGTTGTCATGTCTGCCCTGACATCTCTCCCTTAACACCTACCTGCTCTTATCACCAAGTTTTATTCATTCATTCACTTGCTCAACAAATGTGGTATGTTAGGTACTTTTCTGACTCAAAATACAGCAGCAAGCCAAGTGAAGTCCCTGACTTACATTCTAGTACAGGGCAACTCGGCTTCTGTCTAATGAATCACCCAGGCATCTTGCCCAAAGCAGAAGTAGCCTTGGCAGGTCAGGGGAGGGGCTGAGAAACTGCCTTTGGAATCCACTCCCCATTGATGAGGATGCTGAGAACACGCCACTCCACATTCTCTTCTCTACAGGGAGGTTCTAGACAAGAACACTGGCTCCGAACGTTGGTTGCACACAGGATCGCCTAGGGTTTTAGAAGATGCTAATGCCTGGAGCTCTCCCCGCAGAGTCTCTACTTTAACTTCCACAGGGTGTTGTGGAATCAAGACTTAACGGTGCTCCAAGTCATTCCAATGAATACATGAGGTTGACAGCCACTGTCCCATTGGGAGGGAAGACAGAAAAATAAAGAATATCCCATCCCGTCAGACCTCGGAAGAGACACAAGGTAAGGGAAGCACGGGAGAGAGCCAGAGTGTGTAAGACTGATGGCTGAAATGAAGTTCAGGGACAAGGCAGGCAGTTATTTAGCTCCGTAACTACAGCAGGCACAGGCCTGAGGCCAGAGTGTGCCTGGCATGAAACAGTAGAAGGGACTAAAGTGCAGACGTCCGTGGAGACAGGCTTACAATTACGTAGAAACAAGTTAGCTAGTCTCAAAGGGAAAATCTAGGTACACAAAATCTGAAGAACACTGGAGAGCCAGAGGCAGGAAGATCACACATTCCGGGTCTGGGCTACCAAGACGGACCCTGTCTCAAATAATAAAAGTCACTTTAAACATCAAGCCTGAAGAAGTTTAACACAATGACAAATCTTTTTATAACTATCCTAACATGGGTAATTACCAAGCACAGAATCAAACCGAGTGTGCACATATATGTTAGGTTACAAGAATTGTGAGAGATAAATAACACCATTCCACTTCAGAGGCGACTGGCGAGAGCCCAGGAAGGCAGGACCACTTCCTAGGATCACACACATGTCCGTATGTGCTGTCCAATCAGACTGACCTCAAGGTTTGCTCCTTCCTAACATGCTCAGCCACCCATGAACGTGTTCTGCCTTCTACTCCACACATGCCAGCACGCTTGCTGAAAGCACGCAGGAAAGGCGAGGGGAGAGTGGGGAGGAAAGGGAGAGTGTCCACCCTGCTAGGCCACCGTATTCTACAGCTGACCAAACGCCAGCCAGCAGTGTTACAAAGTTATCTTTGCAAGTGCAGTGAACACCAAAAGCAGCAGATCAACAGCTTTGCTTCTGTGGTTCTAGGAATTAAACCCAGAGTATTGTAGACTGTATAACTTAGCTGTTACATCTCTAACCCTGATGGCAGCATTAATCCCTATACCGTGGGTGAGCTGAGCCCACTCAATGGAAGCTCTTGAGAGATGAAGACTTGAGGTCTTCTGAGGGACAGGAAGGGAGTCCAGCCTTCCAGGGGTCTTTGGATTTGAAGATAGAACATTAATGTTCTCTTACCCTCCAGTTGTCCAATGCCAGCATGCATGAAACAATCCTTCAAGAACCAACTTCTGTGCCAGCCTGTTTCTCCTTCTGTGTAGAGGTAAACATACATACATACATACATACATACATACATACATACATACATACAAGCACGCAGGCACGAGGGTGTGCGTGCACCCTCTCTCTCTCTCTCTCTCTCTCTCTCTCTCTCTCTCTCTCTCTCTCTCTCTCTCTCTCTCTCTCTCTCTCTCACACACACACACACACCTATCAATCTATTGATACCAATTTCAATGTAAGTCCCCCATTGGTTCTGCTACTCTGGAGTAACTGAACTAATCTAGGGCACAACCAGAAACACCATGGCATCTATAAACTGGTGATAAATCTCTGAGAGGTTTGCCAAGGCCACATCTGCAGGAAGAAATGACCCGAGACCACCTCCAACCACTGGAGCTGACATTCCGTCCAAAGTGTCTCACCAGATTAAAATGCTAAATTCTGAAGACAAATGGAATGTTTCTGACTGAGAGTATATCCCTGACAACAGAATAGCTGGATGCAATAAGGCCTGGGGCCACAGCAAAAAACGTTCTTCACTTTCTCTGGGTACCAGGTCTCAAACCTCTACCGCAGGGCTAAACAAAATCCTGTTTTATGAGGCTTCATTGTTAAGCTAGAAAATAACGGCGGGAAATTAACAGTCACAGATGTCAGGCTACAAAACATGGGGGAACGCTGGAGATGGCTGGAGCCTTGACAAATAAGCAGAAAGTGGGGGAGGGGAGGGAGCCAAAAGTGATCAGAGATGCAAGCCCACCCACAGAGGCTGTGGGGAACAGTTGGGTAACACTATTCATGTCTTCCTCAAAAGTGTTGATCCAGATGCAAGGAAATGACATAGCACCAGGGACTCTAAGGAGTAATCCTTTATACATTATTCATGTTTAAGTCACAGGACCCAGAGACATTGTTCCTGTTTGACTAACATCTAAAAATGCTTTAAACAGGAACGTTCAGAAGTCGAAGGAGCAGTGTGCATCAGCCATGGAAAACGAGGGCACCCAAACATGCTCACCTTAAAAACAAAGGGTTGGGGGTTAGAGACATAGACAGCATCTGTGTGAGGATGCAGGAGGAAGGAACTAGCGTGTAAGAAGCAGAGTAACTTTCCCTCTGCAAATGGGGAGACTAACCTCATGGGCACAGAAGCGCCTAAAACTCTACATGACCGTCCCTCCATCCTAAAATAAGCTCGTTCCTACAATAAAATTTCAGACAAGACTGCAACCTGCAGAGTGACTCTGGGAATAAGATATGTGGTACTAATCTATTTCTACCCAGACAGAGAATGAGTCAAATGAATTCACGTAAGAAGCAAGAATAAATATTGGCCCAAATCTATGTTGAAAAAAAAAAAAATCTAGAGAAATGTGTCTGGGAAAGAAAAGAGACAAAGGAGTTGAAACCTAACACCAGGCTTGGCTCTCCAGGGACACCCAAATCATCCAGAGGATAGGCAAAGACCTTTCATGCTACTTACCCAGATTATCGATTAGCAGTGGCTACACTGAAGACTGTTACACCTATTTAATATTTACTGTGATCCTGGTAGAAGAGAATATGCTACATATTTACCCCCCTCTCAGCCCGCTGATCCTCGTAAAAATCAAGAGCTGTGACCTAAGGGGAAGCTGGTGACTGTATCTCCTCCCCACAACCTGTAGAGCATCTACGTGCGGTTCAGGACCTGTGGATGCCAATCAGAAAGCATTTTTCAAATAACTTAAGGTTCTCTAAGAAGAGTAACAATGACCACCAGCAACCTCCATTAGCCTGGGTCCTCTACAAATGCCCTCAGAGCACAGGACCCCAAGGCTCTAACAGCTAATAACAGCCAAAGACATCCAGGAAAATGGTCCAGCAACTAAGATGGTGCACTGCTGTTGCAGAGGATGTGCTTTGGCTCCCAGTGTGCATATAACTGCCTATGATTCCAGCTCCTTGGGATCTCATGCCTTCCTCTGGCCTCCATGTGTTCATGTGCACAGATATACAAATGCATAATTACAAATATTCAGTAATAAAACAACAATGACAGCATTAGCTGATATCTGGAACTGCTTCCAGTTTGTAACAGGCTTTTACAGCCCCAGGAGCGGGGACTATGAGTTCAAACATGTTTCTACAACTTTCTTGCCTTCTGTTAGGACTAATGACGTGGCAACTGCCTGCGGTGCTTGTGACACTAACATGAAACAAATAGGTATAGCACTTGGATCAGTATCTGTCACATGTGGACACATAATAAATACATCGTGATGACTGCTTCAGCCCGTGGGACAGGAGCCCAATACCTTCCTTAGTGACAAGCAAAACTGGGGCTTCACACAGAAGGTGTGGCATGGCATATATGCTGAAAGGGAATGGATAAATGTGTGTTGGGGCTGGGGACGCATGTGTGTAAACAAAAGACTCATGGAGTTTCAGGAAGAAACAGAACCGTAAGGAAACATACGAACCCAGAAAGAGAATTTCTGTTATAACCGGAAGTCAAAATCTCTTTTTCATAGCCCAGGTTAGAATTATCCTTATATCTTTATGGTAGCCAATTAACACACCACAGGCCTCCTGCCATAAGAACACTGTGCAAATGAAGCATGTGACATGGTCTCACCTATGTGGCATGCAGGAGGGTCATGCTGTGATGAGGTTCCTTGCAGACGTACGTATGCAGGAGGGAGGAAGGGGAGGAGAAGAACGAGGAAGACAAGTATGGGAACCGTACATGATGGGGAGATCATGAGATCCATGTGTGAGCATGGACGCCCAAAGTGTGCAGGAAGGGCCAGCAGGCTGGGGACAAAGGCAAGGGCCAATACTGCAGTGCAAGTCCCAGGGCCATCAGGTGACAGAAGTCCCTCGTGTTGAGTTCAATGTTTCCTTTTGTTCAGGCCTTCTTCAACTGATGGACAAAGCCTGCCCACACCACAATCCACACCATAACCCACAGGACTCGTGCAAAAATACCTTCAGAGAAACACTTTCACCAGCCAGCCTGTACCACAGCCCAGCCAAGGAGACAGAAATCAACCATCACCACATATGCTAGGATGTCTCACCTCCTGGGATCTTACACCGTAGAAAACTGTGAAATCTTCAATAACGATGTGGAGTCTCCTCACAACTTTTTAAAAAGAAGAGCAAGGCTAGGGAGGTAGGTCGGTTGGCAAATTGTTTGTCTCGCAAGCATGAGAAAGGAGTTCGAGTCCCCAAACCAGTGTTAAAATGCCAGGCATGGTGGCCCAGTTTTAATCCCAGCACTAGGGGGGGCAGAGACAAAGATTAATATACAATCAGTCTAGTCTGGCAGTGAGCTCCAGACCAAATGAGAACCCTATCTATCTCGGAGATACAGATGAAAGGATGAAGAAATAAATGAAGGGGGTAGGGTGCCTGATGACACATGAGACTGTCCTCTGACTCCATGCGTGCACATGCGCATGCACGCACGCACGCAGGAAAGGAGGGAAAGGAGGAAATCTACAAAACGAAGCCAATAACTATCTGGGGTGGACAGGCGGGAGTCAGATACCTGAACTAGGAGCCACTGTCCTTCAGTTAAGTCCGTGCTCATTCATTTCCTGTCCTGCTTTGTAACCCACACGCATTTTCCTATGCATATGCCCATCGCTACCCAGAAAACAAAGTAAAAGGGACAAAGATAGCAAGCTCTCAGGCCATCTGAGGAGCCTACGAAGCAAGGCCAAGACAGCCCAGCCTGTGTGACCACTCCCGAAGAGAAATCTTTGATCATACTGTCCACTCTATTACGGGGCAGCCATGCCGGGTGACTTTTTGTGGGCTCGGGCCCCATCTTCTCAAATAGACTTCAAGTCTCATGATCTGTTGTAGTTCCTCACACGTCTCTTCACTCTCTCAGTGTATGGCTGAGCATTGAGCATAATCAATTTAACAGATGCTCATTGATGGCTGGAAAGCAAGGTGGGTGTGGGCATGGATAACAAAAATAAACCAGTGGAAAAGCTCAAGCGGTGCTGGATTTCAGCCTTGAGAATGACACAAACAGCTCTAAAATTTGACTCACAGGACCAGAAGCCAGCGAGGATCACAAGTAACTTAAAAAAAAAAAAAAAAAATGTCTAGAATAAAGCAACACCCATCTCCTTCAGTGATGTACTACAAAGGACCCTGTGTTAGACAGCGAGTCTTACACAAGGGGGCACACACACCAGAGGAAAGCCTGGGCCATCTCTGACGTCCAGACTGAACACTGCCGATGGCAATAATCTCCCAGGGATGGGTCACCATGACCCCAAGTCTCCCTAGGAGAAGTTATACCACCAGCTACGACCTCAAGCTAATTTTTGATCGTTCACTGAGCCTTTCACCCAGTCTGGTCAAGAGCCTGAAATACAAGACGAGTCCCCCAAGAGCACAGTGAGAGGCAGAAATGCCTCTCCATCTTCACACCCCAAGTCCACACTCGTGGTGATTTCCTTCATTAGGATTCCCTGGTCCTGACCTTGAGCTGTTTCCACCTGTCCCGTGACTCCTTGCTTTGACTCATCCCAATGCCGGTTCAAAGCATCCATGTCTTCAATGATGCTGGTGTGGGGATGGAAAGGGTGTTGCTCCTGGCTTCTGCTCACAGCTGACACAAGAACAGGATGCCAGCGGGAACAATTTCTTCACTCAATGAACTCTGGAATCAGGCTGAATACAACTGACCAAGGAAAGGAGAATGGATGCTTGGCAAGTAGCTTATGAAGCGCTTCGTGTGCAGTCATGCAGGAGAGACGGCAGACATTAAAACCTGGGGGTGGGGGCTGGGGGATCAGGACAGAGTCTGCAGCACATACAGTGGCACATCCCTTTAGTTCCAGCACTCAGATCATCTCTGTGATATGAGTTCAAGGCTAGCCTCATCTACATAGTGAGTTCAAGACCACTCAGAGAGATCTTAGCTCAAAGACAAACAACAAAATATGTAATTACAACTAAATGAACCCCATTTCTTTGTATGTGAAAATAACCCCACAAAAACACATCTAGGGAATGAAAAGATTAGGGGCTGGCAAGTAGATAAAAGCACCGAACACACAAATCTGAGGACCTGTCAGATCCCTGGGACCCATGGTAGAAGAAGGTGGGAACAGACACTTAAAAGCTGTCCTCTGACCTTGACACACACAATGTGACATGCATGAGTACCAACACACACACACACACACACACACACACACACGAGTTTTACTAGCTAGGTTCCAGTCCAAACAGGCCAATAATGGCCCTGTGAGGGACAGTGTCAAGTCACTGGCAGAAGACTACACCTAGGTGTCTTCACTCCATGGCCCATGAGCTTTCTGCCATTACGCTCTCTAGGATGTGTCACCTGGACACTATATATATAAAAAAACTTGGAGCCTCAGGAAACAGCCAAATCACAAGTCCTAGACTTAGATGAAGGAAAGCAGAGCGGTGACTGTGGAGAGACCCCTCCCCTGTACTCCATGAAGGAAAGTCACTGAAGACTGAGGCACATTGACAGCATCTACTGTCCTACCATGAGAGCCTGCTGCACTGGCTCCCAAATTCCTCAGGTTTGGGGGAATTTGTGTGAAAAACAATCCTTCACGAGGACAGAATTCTCTGTCTCAGCCTGGTGTTCATAACTAGAGACAAGCAGGAACTTGAGATAGCCTCGTGCACACGAGACAGTCTCGCGCAAATGAAGGAAAAAAGAGACCGTAAAACACTCATACATGTCCAGCTGAGGGAGAGAAATCCCACAGTACAGAAAGCCCTGATTCCACAGGCCACGCTCCTGTACTGAGATAGAGGAACTCACGGATAGAGCAGGTCAGGCCACCACAGGAGCCCCGCTAACGGGAAACGGATCCACACCTCAGACTGCTCTGTCCCTCCTTCTTAACGAAAATGAATCAATGAATCAATGAATAAATAGATAAATAGATAGATAGATAGATAGATAGATAGATAGATAGATAAATAAAAAAAAAAAAATGGCTTCCCATACATTGGTCCCGGAGACTTGAACACGGGGCTTTACACAGCCAATGCGGTCACTCCACCATTAAACTACTGTCCAGCTTTCTTTATACAGCCAATGCGGGCACTCCATCATTAAACTACTGTCCAGCTTTTCTTTGTTTAATCTTCAACTTACAAGGTCTCACTAACTTGTCCAGGCTGGTCTTTAACTGGCTCTAGCCCGGGCAGACCAGAAAGTTACAATCCTCCTGCCTCAGCTCCCTGTGTAAAACCAGCGACCCGCAGAGGCTGGACTGGCTCGTTCCTTTCCTTCCTTCTTTCCCTCCCTCTCCCCTTCCTCCCTTTTAGTTTTAGCAGTAGGGTCTGAACCAGCACTTCACACACGCTAGGCAAGTGCCATGGACCGATACTCCCAAACCCTCTCCCCTTTCATGTTTACGGTTTATTTTGAGATGGCGGAGACTGGATGTGAAGGTGGCATTCCTCACACTTAAATCCTCCTGGCTTCAGCACCCTGAGTTGCTGGTATTACAGAAGTGTCCCGCCAGGCCTGGCTTCCCCAACCCCACTGACACTAGGGATGGAAGTTGGGGCGGCATTCGCTAGGCAGACACTCTAGCACTGAGTTACGTAGCCAGTCCTTCAGCCTTTTGCCCAGCCTGACCTCAAATGTGTGCCCCTCTGCCCTCAGCTTCCTGATTAACTTGGATTACGGGAATGCCTACCACATGTGGTTCACACTTTATTATTTTTATGGCTGCCCATCTGAGAGGCAGCGAAAGGGGATTCTGTCTCCCGGCGTATCGTTTCCACCTCTAGCCTCATTGCCACCGCTGATCTTCAAGAATGTGAACTTGAGTACTTCTGTTTTCTTTCTGCTGAGTTCCCTGAGGTTAGATCGGTGATGTCTACACAAGCCGGTCATTAGCATTCTGACTTCAATCCCTTCTTCAGAGTGGGCCAAAGAAGCCCAAGACGTTGGCCAAAAGCACCGCCCGGGAACAATAGGCCCTTTCTACCACATACAGGTTTCTCTTCCTTTCAAACTCACAGGAGTGGGTGCTCTGGCACAGGGGCCACCTGAGGGTACAGACTGTTCATTGTACGCAGAGGGCTCCCCAAACAGGAAAAACCAACCAGCAGGTCACATGGCTAACAAAGTCAAGACTTTTACCCCCAATTCCATTTATAGAACGTGAAAGGTAAAATCTGAGGCCCAAAACGCACAGACACAGCCACGCACGAGAGCTATTGTCCCAGAGATACCAGGTGTTGGCCTTGAAGGACAATGTGGCAACCACACAGGGACTCTCCTGTCCAACCCATCGGGTGACCTGAGAACCCTGAAGCATTCGGGCCTTCCTAGTTCATCTGTCACAGTCGCGAAGAACAGCAAGCTGACCCACTGCTTGTCCAGTACCTCTCATGAGGTCACTAGAAAAGTCCAGTGCCGGGGCTTACGCAATGGTTCAGTGGGTGAAGGGCACTCGCTGTTTAAGCATGGGGACCAGGGTTCAAGTCCTTAGCACCCACTAGGAAGCAGGGTGCTGTCACATGCACGCCCAGTGCTCTAAGGAGCAGAGACAGGACCATCAATGGGGCTTGCTGACTGGCAGCCTAGCTCCAAGTTCAATGAGACTCCTGTCTCAACGACAATAAAACAGTAAAACAGCAGGATAACCGATGTTCTCCTCTGACCTTCTATGCACGGATACGCACGCACGCATGCACGCACGCACACACTCACACACTCACGCACACACTCACGCACGCACACACTCACTCACACACTCACGCACACACACGCACACGCACGCACGCACACACTCACACACACACTCACGCACACACTCACGCACACACTCATGCACGCACGCACGCGCACACGCACACACACATCGCACACTCACGCACGCACACACTCACTCACATACTCACGCACACACTCACGCACGCACGGGAGGAGAGGGAGGGGGTGAGGAGAGACTGCCCAGTCCCAGTCCCATCTAGATGGGGCCCAGGTGACCTGGGAGGTCAGAAGGCCTGCCCATCACAGCAGCCCCGAGCTCATCAAGTTGCTGTTTTACTAAGAAGCAAATAATGAGCCATGAGCCGTGAAAGCTAAAGTTCACTCTACCAGGCTCACTTCTTTTTGGAATTTTGGTCACCACAGCCCTGTGACAGATAGCCTCGCAATGAGGTGCAGCTGGGCTCCCTAGAGAAGAAAGAGACATGACATCTCATCCATTCTGCCCTTCGCCAGCTGGGCAACTGAAGCTGCCTGTGGGTATCAGTCAGTCTCAAGCATCCAAGGACAGTCGGAATAGCACCCTGTTTTTCTCACACTGTTATCATCAGTAAGGGATGAGATAACCACAGCAAATAGTTCAATTTTTTTTTTTTAAGCTTCTTTGTAAATGAAAGGCTCTGTTATTTTTCATTACTTGGTGGAAGCTAGACCTGGGGACATCAAGAGCCACGACACGGGGCTGATTGATGCACACTAGCAGAGGGACACTGGCTTCCTAAGCAGCTCTTGGCAGGGAACCTTTCAGGGAACTTGTGGACCACTTAAATCCAAGGTCCTCTGAATTCAGAAATGACTGAAGCAGAGATGGCGTCTCCAACCACAGACTCTGGCCGCTACATTCAATAGTCTCCTGAATCAGCCGTAGGTTCAAGGCCCCTGCTTCTATGTGTCCTAGCTTCCACAGACATGGGTGGCACTTAAATCCCTGGCGGATACACTCATCCCCAGCCTGGGTGCCCTTGGTGATGAGGGAAGCACATAGGTGAAGCAACTGGGCCGGCTGCCCTGACTGCTTCTAATCTTCTAGTGAAATACTCATCCCATTATGGGGACGCCCTTGGTTCCAGGCAAGCATTCCTCTGCAGAGCTCCTTTCACGGTTTTGGAAGGGAACTCCTTTGGGTTTGAGGCGGACGGTTGTTGGAGGGAGTGATGCGATCTGCTGTCCTCTTCTATGTTGTCTTACACTTTTGTTAACATGTTAGTATTCTGAGTTGGACTTCCTAAACTCAGGTATTCTGCGTCCTTAAATCAAAGACAGCTGGTCTGACCAGTTAAGCTATGTTTTTAGCAACTCAGGCTGAGAACTGAGCAGCCCAAAGCACAGGGTATTGGTTGCAAAATTGTTCCATTATTCCAATGCTGGTAATGTAATCTAATGCTGCTGAAAAGCATCTGAAGGCTAGGGCAGGCAGAGAATAGATGGAGACAGACACACAAGCACTAGAACCTGGATTGATAAAACTGGGATGCCCCGAATTTTGGGGTGCTTTTGACTTTCCAAACAAACTCCCTTCAATGAGAAGCTCTCAAGAGTCACTTCCTAAAGCCACTACATTGGTTCAGGAATCCTCTTTTTCTCCTGACTATATATAACATCATCTATCTTCTGCTTTTAGAGTATTCATAGTGTAATGGAGGAACAAGAAAGGAGGAGGGAAAGGCCTCCCTTCTTCCTTCCACTTCCCATTTCCACCCACTCCCTTCCTCTCTCCCTTTCTCCCTCTCTCCCTCCCTCCTTCCCTCCAGGCTGTCATCCCCTCTGATGATCAGCATTCAGCCACAGGATCTTGGTGGTCCTCTTAGAAGCAGTCACTCACTCATCCAATAACTACTTGAGACCCTACCATGGCTACCCAGTGTGTGATGGAAGGAAGAAATCTAGCAAAGACCTTAAAAAGCCCAGCTTTACAATGCTTGTCTTACAATGGTGACACAGACAACATAATGACTGCACAGATAAAATACGTGCACGTTGTAATAGCACCTATAAAGAAACAGAGGGGCTGGCTTTTTGGAGCCCATTCCCTATGGTGGGAGACCTCGCTCAGCCTTGATGCAGCGGGGAGGAGCTTGGTCCTGCCTCAACTTAATATGCCAGGCTTTTTGACTCCTCCATGGGAGGCCTTACCCTTTCTGAGAAATGGGTGGGGGTCTGGGTAGAAAGAGGCAGGGGGAGGGAACAGAAGGAGGGAAGGAGAGGAAGAAGTGGTTGGTATGCAAAATAAATGAGAGAGAGAGAGAGAGAGAGAGAGAGAGAGAGAGAGAGAGAGAGAGAGAGAGAGAGAGAGGAGTCTAAGATACAAGCTTCAGAGGGAAAGCCTGAAAATGCTTCACCATGGCCAGATAGCGCCTGCTTGCTAGCCTGCCCTCCCTGTCTCCCTCCCTCTCTACCCCTTTCAAACGTTTACAAATAAACATTTATATACGTTGACTACGACATGCATAAAGTAGATGCCCATCCCTCCTCAAATCTTAAACCTAAATAACCGGTGCAACTGACCGGTCGGTGCGAACACCCATCAGGACACCGTCCTGCACCATCATATCAACCTGAGAATTCTATCTGCCAATGCACCCTGGTGGGCTCTAAGGATTGTCCAAAAGATGTGCCACAGCCAGCCATGCACGTCCTTTCACTCAGCGCTCCTGGGAAGTAAAATCTGAGCAACCAATCTGAGCAAGATGAAACCCGGACCCCTACACGAAAGCTGACCAGGGTCAAGTGGTGCTTCCCACATCTCAGGGTTATTCTCTTTTGCTCACCCATATGTGTTTTTGACTGTCTTTATACCAATGGTTATAAAGTCAGCCCATTTACACGTTTATTAGATTTATTAATCTGTGTGGGAGGGCACACGTGCCATGGTGCACGCATGGGAAGTTGGGGGACAACCTGCGGGAGTCAGTTATTGTCTTCTACTTTGAGAGTGTGTCAGGATTTGAACTCATGCTGTCAGGCTCGGTGGCAAGCACCAGAGTCACATTGCTGGCCCTACTCAGTCCATAATCTCCAAATTTCTCTTTGAAGCCCTGTTGGATGATTTTTATCTCTTGCTCTTCTATGCGTATCCATCTTTGAAAGTAGTGACTAAGACAGAATCACTGTGACGAGGAAGTGACTAATGCAAGGGTTAGCGGGAAGATTATTTTCCCTGAAACGTCTTTATTATTTTGTGTACATCTCAACACTTTCCTCCCTCAACACTTAGTCTGGTGATGACTCTTCCGACATCCGTGCCCAGTAGTATTTTCCCTTTCTGTGTGTGTAGGCTCTTCCTCGAGTATTATCTTTTTAAAGGCACTGAATCTGTTCTGTTTTCAAGTTCCAAAGTAGTTTGACATTTAACAATTGAGACTATACATTACATTACATTACATATGTGTGCAGTTCCTGTGCCTGTATGAGGTTTCTGCCCAGCTTACTATCAAAGAACTTTTGGAAGAACCAAGTGAATTCTTTCCAGACCATGAGCTAGGACCTTGGAGCTGTGTGTGACTTCTGAAGTTAACGCAGCTTTACTATTGAAAGCCTGGGTTGCTTTGGTTTGGTTTTTTGAGACTGGTTCCCTCACATAGGCCGGGCTGACCCAGAACTCACTGTATAGCTAAGGCTGACTATGACTTCCCAACCCTCCTGCTTCTACCCCAAGTGCCAGGATTGTAAGTGTGTGTCTTGTCCTACTTAGAATTCAGAACTTTCCATCCTTGAAAGTTTTGAGTTCTGTAGCTGTCAGGAAATCAAGAAGGCTAGAAGTAGTGGGCAGTTCCAACACAGCATGGCTGACTTATTCTAATTATACTCAGCTATTCCGTATCTCACACACCTCAATAGTTGTCCCTTGGGCTGGAGAGATGGCTCAGCTGTTAAGAGCACTGGCTGCTGTTCCAGAGGACCCGGGTCCAATTCCCAGCACCCATATGACAACTCACAACTGTCTGTAACTCAAGTAAGTTCCAGGTGATCTGACACCTTCACACCAATGCACACAAAATACATTTAAATAAATTATAAAAAAAATTTAAAATCTTTCCTTAAAAAAAAAAAAATAGTTGCCCCTTTCTAACCATAAAGACCACATCACTTGGTACAGAGAGGCTTATTACAAACTATCCTTGGGTATAAACCTGAAGGTAAGAACCTGCCAAGCTTGTCTTTTATTAGTTAATTAGCTCTTATCAGTTGGGGTACAATACAGAAAGATCAGAACGCTATATGGATGGAAACTATACGAATTTCAGCACATAAAATGGCAGCTATGTCATGAGGAAAATCTTCTCAGTGGCTTCCTTGTCATCCCTTGCCTCAGAGGTGGCATGCAATACCACAGTTCATTTGTTTCATTCATCCTTGCACTCACCCATTTCCTCCTAGTCCAATCCATCCATGTCCCTGGGGCCCAACTGCATCAGTGCAGCGGCACAGAGGCTCCAAGTAGCCTATCCATGGCCTCGAGTCCTCAGCATGGAGTCCCAGCACCTGAAGCCTCCCCCTGTCCCCATCTCTGCTTCTTGCTCACACAGCACAGCTCCCTGAGCCTCCCCCTATCCCCATCTCTGCTTCCTGCGCACACAGCACAGCTCCCTGCTGCTCTTCCAACCAACCACATGTTTTCAGTTGTCTGAGCTGGGCAATTCCTGGAATGCCATTCGCATCTTTCTCCACCTTGAACACCTTCTCTCCTTTCAGGCTCATTTGAAACATGACCCCTTCTTTGAACCTTCCTAGAAATCCCCATGAGCCTCAGGAGATCACACAGACCTAGTTCCAGCCCTCCTTCAGCACATACCTCCTGGCACTATGATTAGCAGAGTTCACTGTCATCTCTTCCACAAAACTATGTGCTCCTCCTCGGTCATGCACCCTGGTACACAGCAGACACACGTTTGTTGTGCTTATCAATGCCTGTTTCTCTACTTACACACACACACACACACACACACACACACACACACACACACACACACACAATTCAGGAAAATAGGCCATGCCTTAAAAAGAGTCACTCAAGGAAAAGGTCACAGGCAGTTCTAAAAGCAAAGAGCCACTCTGGCTGCACAGACTAAAAACACTTGACTCTTAGAAGACAATGATGGGGGCTGCAAACTTGCTGCTCTTCCAGAGGACCCAGGCTCACTTTCCAGTGCCCGCACGGCAGCTCACAACCGTCTATGATTATAGTTCCAAGGAATGCAGTGCCCCCCCAGCTGTGCAGGCACCAGGCAGACTATGGCTGACTAAAAGAGGAATGGATTTCCAGCACATGGTACAGCGTGAAGAAACCTTTTAACATTACACTAAGTGAAAAACACAAGTAAGGAAAGGGCAAACGCTTTCGGATCTCACTTAAGTGAGATATCTGGAATAGTCACAGATTCACCAAGACAGGAGGCAGGTACACGGAGCTGCAGAAGGCCAGGAGTGTCCGTACTTAACGAGGACACTGGAGAAGACACGAATGGACAGATGGTGGTAATGGTTGTAGACACTGTGACACCCGCCGCCATTGAATGGTACTTCAAAAATAGTTTAAAATGGCCAATTTTACATTGTGTGCACTTTACTACAATTAGTGGACTAGGAAAAGATACACGATGGTTGGCAGCCAAAAACAAACGACAGAAGTGGGAGTAGGGGAGTCATGAAAGACAATATAATACAGTGTGTTCACCAAATATTAGAAGATGGGCATGAAGAAGCCTTAACATAGAACTAAGCTATGGAACTAAGCTCTAGAAATCCCATCGCCCACACAGGGAAACGAGTATGAGAAATACATTTAAATACTTTCCATTCAAGTCAACCCCATGCTGGGCACAGACAGAGTGCCAAAACTGTTTTAAAACAGACCACACTGATGGACTGGCATGGGTCAGGGTTCGGAAGAAGAAACAGAGGTGTAGAATTGGTGAAAGGTAACAAGGAGTTCCAGAAGATTTCCCAACCCGCATGAGCTCCGAGAAGATGACTTCGTGCTCTTTAAATGGACTAAGCCAAAGCCTGTGCGGTCTGTAGCTCTGAGTCCTCACTAGCAAAGGAAGAGGGCACACTTCCCATGCTCAGAGGCCTTCCCGCGGGAGAACCCTGTCCCACTCCATTTTATGACAAAGGGGCTGTCCCCGGCTCAGCCTGGAGATGACACAAAAGGGCATCTTTGACCCTCAGGACACACACACCACAGCTGTCCTTCCTTGCCTGCCTTTATCTGTCCTCTGTGCTTACAGATTTTAAAGCACCCTGCAGCACAGACCTCTCGGTTTCTGAAAATATGGAAGAAACACATATACACAAAACTGGGAACTTTTACCCTACAATGTAAAGTTCTCATCTTCAAATCTTATGTCTTTCAAGATCCACAATCAGATGGTTTTCCACGTTAAGAAAATTAAGTAAAGCAAAAATTCTGCCTTTCCCATATTATTCACGTTTTACAAAATAAGAAGGTGGTTATTGCTTAATTGCAAGGGATGAATATTTTAAATGAGGCCAAAGTTGCAGTCTACTAACTGTGGGGAATTCACATGTAGATGCTGCAAATGTCAGGCAGGATCTTTTGCTTTGTTGTTTTTGAGATGGGCTCTTGCTTTGCAGCCCTGGCTGGCTGGGCACTTGCTATACAATCCAGACTGGTCTTGAACTCACAGCATCCCCATCTCAGTCTCCGAAATGTTAGCATTGCACTGCTACTCTTAGCTCATTCTGACTTTCTGTTTTGTTTTCTCCAGTTTGTTCTAGATGTCACCAGACACTATCCCTTCATTTTACTAATGTACTTTTAAATGGGGGGAGGGCAGCCTGTTAGAATTAGCCACTGGTGATGCAGCAGCAGCTTGGGTATTTGAGAAAAGAAACAATGTAGAAGCTGGGTAGCAACAGTCATTATGGAAAAGCCCTCAAATGGCTCTATCTGCTTAATAAGCATTCCTAATTCAGGGACCATGCAGAGAACAAGCAGTAAATACCAATGGCCTTGTGTTGGAAATCTTTAGAAAATGTTTGTTTTTTGCTGTCAGTCAGCTTTTTTTTGTATGTGTGCAGTGGTTTTGCTTTCTGAGACATCTTTGCTCTATATAACTTACGATGGCTTCAAAAACAAACAAACAAACAAACAACCCTGCCTTTGCCTTCTGGATGCTCTGGAGCCAAGGATGTGGATGTCAACTCATATCCTTTTTGTGATACTAGATACTTTGCAACATCAGGTATTACATTTAGCAGTTTGGAACAATTGTTCACCATACTAGATAATGGTGGGAAATTGAGGCCATGTCTATGAGGAAGTTTGATCTATAAGAAGACAGAAGCCCCCTGGTACCTTTGAAGGAACCAGTTCTATACTATAGGGTACCTATGTTGGAAGGTCCATATGGATAAGAAACTGGAAGTAACGTTCAGTTAACAGCTAAAGGAAAAATGAAATTCAGTGAGGCCAGATGGTCAGTCAGGAAAGCACTTACTATAGAGCATGAAGACTGCGGTCCCCAGCACAAATATAAAAAGTTAGGCATGCCAGTGAGCATCTTTGGGAAGAAAGAGACAAGGAGACACCTGGGTTCAACCAAGCCTACCTACCTGGTGAGCTCCTGGTCAGCAGGGGGCCTTCTCAAATAAAAAAAAAAAAACAAGGTGGCTAGCTCCTGAGGAATGACAGGTAAGAATGGCTTCTGGCTTCCATGAGCCCCTACGTATATGTGCCTACACATACACATGCCCACATTCACACATACACCACAGAAAGAGGACAGACAGACAGGCAGACAGACGAATAAAAAAAGAAGTAAAATTCTGTCCTAAAACCACAAGGCACTACATTCCTCCAGTGAAATCAAGTTCTTTGCCGGTCAAGCCTCAGCTGAGACCACAGCCCCAGCTGCCACATTAACATCTTTGTGAAATTCTACAAAAATGACCCAAGCAAGCTACATACCCAGTCTCCTGAAGCACAGAAACCAAAATAAAAATGCATTGTTTTGGCCAATTTCTGGTAAGTTGTTATGCCACTATAGGAAACTAACATCGGTACAGATGTTCAGAATTCAGACAGATACAGCACACATGAAGCACACAGATTTCTATGACTTACTATGGTTCTCATAGATTTAGCTTCACGGGAGCAGTGTGACAGTAAGGGAAGTGAGGGCAGGCATTCATGACTCAATAGTAAGAATATTCTCCTCACTAATGGGATATCGACATAATCAGTGTTCTGTATGTCATCAAACAAGCAACAACCGGCTGTTTGGATTTTTGCTTTGTTTTTAGTTTATTTCAAATTAGGTAAGTTGGTCTTTCTAAGTGCCAACCAAGCCTACCTACCTGGTGCCAAATCAGGCAAAAGACTTGGCCAAGGTCCAAATTCTCTTGCCAAATGCATTACCTTGCAGACATGACAAGAACTCACTTGGGACGTAGTTAGGGAAGGGTTCACAAATCCGATGCCTTGCTTGGATAGTCAATGTACATTAAATGCATGCATGCAAATCAAGAGACTGGAACACCTTTAGTTAATGTGTGGGCTGTGGGGCTGGTGGGACAGGCTTAGTGTGCACACCTGTAACCCCAGCACTGAGGGTTGGAGCCCACAAGATTCCCAGAGCTCACTGGCCAGTCAGTCTAGACAAAAGGCAGGGTATAACATGATAGAGGAAGACCCACAAATTTGACCTCTGACCTCCACATGAGCATGTACATGCATGGGGCTCACACACACACACACACACACACACACACACACACACACACACACACACACACGTAGATTCTGAGTTCATTTACTACTGAGTGTATTATTTTCCAGCACCTACCAGGCACATCCGATAGGCCATTTAGTCATTTGCCCAAAGCTCACCAGTGCTCCCAGTAACATCTTCCCAGATACCCACGTGTCTCCACGGAAACCATTACCCTGAGATTCTTAAATAGTCAGGGGTCTTCTAAATATTTTCTAACAAGCCTGGATACTTAAGAAATAAAGAAGCTCTGGTCCTATCCTCTAATGTTAGCAGAGAAACCAAGAAGGCCAGGGAAGTCAAACCACGGGCTCAAGTTTGCAGGGGAGCCCCTGAGCCTCTCAGCAGCCTCTCGCAGTTTCCTGACAGTAAGTATGTTTCTCTCGGGCCGTTCCCTTTCACCTTGTCCTGCACTGCTCAGCTAGCTGCCTGCAGCCATCACTGGGGTGCTCAGCCAGGCAAGCATTTCTGAGAAGAAGCAGCTATGACTGGAAGTATTGCCAAGTAGCCTCCTGGGTGTCTCATTGCTGGTATGGCATTCACGACACTGACAAGTCTCTGCCATTGTAGTCAATGCCTAAGAAATTTCAGCAGCATCATGGCAATAAAAATAAAACATCAGCCCCACTGTCTCAGCCACAAGCCCATTACTCACTGCACATTCACCATGGGTCCTGGGGTGGAAAGACAGCAAAAAAGCCTGTTCACTTCAATGTTATCAAATATTTGCAACAGTGGAGCCTGCAACTCCTCTATTAACTCTCATCTCAATCCGCCAAGCACACATGAACATTAATCGTGTGCTACATCGCTAACAGAAGTGAACTGATGATGTAAGCAATAGCCACTGTTCACAAGTTCATCTTCCAGCAAGCAGGCTAACCACTTGATCATTACAGGGGCAGGGACCTTCCATGAGCATCTACTATGTGCTGGGCCGATCATAAGGCCAAGTGACAGACGAAGTCTTTCTCAGGCATCACTATGAGTCCTATTTACTTACAAGAGAGACAAAGCACAGAAAGTGATTTGTCTTCTACTTTCTACAGTAGTGAGAGACCAGTGTCAATGTCAGGGTGACAAAGTGTGACAAGCGATACACAGCAAAGGCCAAACCAAAACAAAAACCCCTTTTGCACCTCTGAGTCACTCATCACTGGGAATTTCATCATGCTGTGGTCTGCCACTTCTCAACTGTCAACTTAGTACATGCAATCTCAGAACTTTGGAGATGGGATGGAGGCAGGAGGGTCATGAGTTCAAGGTTGACTTCACCTACAACATACGTTTTAAGCAAACCTGGGCTGTGTGAGATATTTGTATCTTTCTGTCATGTTCATTCGTCCTGCGATAGTCTAACTTGCATGGCCCTAGTTGGAAAACTTGAGATGAGCAATAAAAAAAGAATTGTACTTTCTTCTGCTATACCACGTATCACTTTTGTATCCTTGGGCCTTCAGGGTCACCATCTCTGAAGTGAAGGAGTTAGATGCTGGACTACAATGACATCGAAGGTCTTCTATGTCCCAAGAGCTGATGACAAGGAAGAGGAAAGATGACATTGGCAAGAGGAGTAAAGCCAACCAAACACATCTGGTGCTGATGAACATGAGGCTCTGAAGCGCTATGAAGCCGTGGGTAGGGTGTTGGGGCTCAAGCAGAACAGCTAGAACACCCCAGCCCCCAGCAATTGTTCAAGATGCCCCTGGGTCTCCAGCACTGGGGCAAAAGTGATGAGGACAAAGAGAAACCATGAGACCTTAAACACACTCTTCCTGACAGCCAGATGATGTCATGAAGGCGACCGCTCCAACTGCCTTCGGATCCAGTTCTGCGTGTCACAGGGTTCATCAGATGTGAGGAAATGAAGAAGACATCCTTTGCAGGAGTAGCCGCTCTAACTAAACCACTCTGTCTCCAGCTTGTGTTTACCCCTCCCCATGTCCGACCACAAGCCCACAGCTGAGTAAATCTTTATTACAACTGAGTTTAACGGGAGCACGAAAGACCCAGGGACACTGGACAGAACCCAGGCCAAGCCCAGTGCCTGCAGGAAGCAGTCTCATGCGGAAGCAAGAACCCAATCCCCCAACGCCATGGTCTCCACCGCTGCTATTCATCCACATGCTTGTCCATCTTCCCACACACCCGCTCTACTCTTGCCACTTCTACCCCTGCCCCCGCTTTCTTATTTAACTCTAGAAATGCTACATTACATCACGTAGAGACATCCCCAAATCAATTCCTTTAAAATCTGCTCAAATCAAATTGACTCTCTTAGCATATTTTTTGTTGTTGTTATTTTGCATGTGTAAATTGGGGCTGGATTTGATAACACCATCAAAAAGATGGCCAGCACCATCTGAAGTCTGACATACACAAAAATGCCAGAAAATTAAATGCCTCCCCCATTTAATGCTTTAGTATCTTTTCACAGATTTGAAGAAAACTCACGATAAGGAAGCTACACAGGTGACACACACCAAATGATACACACATGTCACCATTATGTGACCACCACCACCTTTTTTTTTTTTTTTTAAATCGCACATTAATCTATGAAAAGCAGAGCAGAACAGTAACCTGGTACATAATGAGTGCAGAGTGCAGTTAGCTCCCAGCTCCTTAAACACTGGGAGAAAACAGAGCTTCTACAGTGAGGGGACATGCACCAGCAGGAACGTGTCTTGTAGAGAGTGATGGGACAAATCACTGTGCATGAGAAGAAGTGATCACAGCTAAACAGTGCTAAATACGCAGATGCAGAGAGAAGGGTGCGACCAACAGAGGCGACAGCCAGGTGGACAAAGAGGTTTATCGAAGTGAGCTTTGTAGAGACAGATCCTCTAAAGTTGTGTTCTGAAAGTGAGGGGTGCAGGCAGAGGTGTCCCCTCAACCCATGCATGTCATCCTCCCACTTTACCTCTAGACTAATCAGCAGAAAAATCCACGGAAGACTACAGAAGACGGTCCGCTGGGTTTTGGATATCTGTCGTCTCTCTGAGTGGCACATCTTAGTGGGCAGACATTTCATTAGAAAAGAAAATCTGGGTCCCAAATTCAGATAACTCCATAAAAAGCGAGCATGAAATATTTAATATGCATAACATCTCACAAAGCCTTCTTAATAACCCATTGTGAAAGCTAGGTATTGTCACTGTCAGTGACCCACTTTAAAATGAGGAAGCTGTATGAGCTAACTCATGGCAGGGGAAGGGGTTCAAGTACGGGGCTTTAGGACCATGTGTTCTTAACCTTAGTCTATGAAGGTACAAGAATACAAAGAGACCAGGTGTCTAATAAGACAGACCTAAAACAAGTATCTCCAAAAAGACCTTCCAAAATATAACACAATTTGTGCCGTTGACATAATACAACGCATTTCTCTACAATTATCCACGTCGATAAAAATTTTCTTCGGTACAACTCCATCCTATCTTCCCCAGTGTGCGCACTCACACAGAAGAGGCTGTGTACTCTCTCTAGTTAGAGGGAGAATTGGCCACGGAGGACTAGCTGTTTTCTCTGCACAGAGAGACTCCTGCTGTCCATCAGGCCTCTTTAGTCCTCTTCCCCGAAATCATCGCTCCCTCAGCTACCCGTAGAGCATGAGAACAGATGGTCAGGGATGCATGTGGGTGAGGCAGCCAGCGCCCAGCCCCCCCCCAAGTGTTTTCGTCACTAGAAAGCAAATAGACAGAAGCAGCTGGGGACAGAGAGAATGAAGAAAGGGTGCTGGGTCTAAAAGACTCCAAAAGTGGGCAGCAGAACCTCCCCAGCACGTACCGTTGCTACCCTAGCCTTGGAGTGATTTCAGCCTGGTTCCTGAGGAGAAAAACACTTCTCAAGAACACCAAATATTTCTGAATCCTATAGTGTCCAAACAGACAGGCTGCTAAAGACCAGAAGTCACTGGCATCGTCCCCAGTTCTGGCATGCCGCAGACCTACCTGCCCTTGTAGTGGGGATTATACGGAGGGAAAGGATGTGAGGGTGACCCTGAGTGGCACAGACCTAAAAGATCAAGTTATGAAACGGACACTGACTTTGGTGAATCTATAGACCCCTAGACGGAAGGGACACAGACTCAAGCATGCCGGCCATTTGAATCATATTAGCTACAATCACTGAAGTGTGCCTGGCATGATCTGCTCAAAGCTTGCTGTGACCTGGGTGAGCCACGTTCCCCTGCCTCTTGCATCTCTAAAATGATCTACCCCGCCCACCTCCCTTATCTGCCTGTGAGCTTACGTTCCTCCAAATACCAGATCTCATTCTAAAACCCTACTTTGTCCCCAGTAAGCCTTCCCTCTCTATGAACCGGAGTGGTAGAGCGCACACACCATGACACATTCTTCATTTGAACATCCTCTCTTCTGACTGGATCAAACCGGTGTTTGCTGGAAAGAGCTCAGCAGTGGAGCACACAATGTTCTCCCAGTACCCACGGTCAGGTAGCTCCTAACCACCTCAACCCCAATTCTAAGGCACTCAATAGCCTCTTCTGGACTCTGTAAGCAATTGCCCTCCTTGTTTGTCTGAGTCTGGGTCCCAAGTGGTCCAGGCTGGTTTTGAATTCCTGATCTCCCTAACTTGGTCAGCCAAGTTCTAGGATCACAAACGTGTAGCATCAGCCACAGCTTAGCTCATATAAGGGTAAGAAGCCAGGTTCACTAAGATAGCGTCTGCCTGCTTCATCGATACTACATAAAATAATGCAAAGAACTGACCTATTTTCACAGGAAGAACAAAAAGGACCCACCATACAAGGAACACAGTTCTAGGTTCAAGGACTTGAACATCAGGTGATGTCAACAAGCATTGATGCCATCAAAACGATGTTTAAAATAAGCGCCTGCTGTAGACCCGATTGTTTTGGAAGACGAGGTCTTGGACTTTGAGAGGAGAAACAGGACTGCTTGAGACAGCGTCTTGTCTACAAAGTTCATATGCTTTGTCTCACTAAAGTGAGGTCCTCTCCACAAATGCCACCGCACTTCAGCACTACTGCTGCTTCCCAATGCAGTAGCCACACGTACATGGACACATCAACGTGTGTGTGCATATGGATATATGTATAGCAAACCTGTTTACAACAGCCAAAGCCTACTATCAAGCCGAATGCCCATTGAGAAAAAAGTGAATGAATAAACTGAGTAACTGAGTGTGCTCAGCGTTGGTGTAAGCAGATGAGTGAGCCACAGAGACGGAAGCAACAAAGATGAACTTAACAGTTAAAGAGTGTGTGTGTGTGTGTGTGTGTGTGCGCCTGTGTGTGTGTGTGTGTGTGTGTGTGTGTGTGTGTGTGTGTGTGTGTGTGTTATACAGAGTCTGGTGCAATCTATAATATGTGAGGACAGCTACAATTGATTATGTATCATACATGCCTTTCTATGTATAGCTTTATATTTTTTAAATTGCCCATTTGGGGACTATTTATAATGGGGAAAGTACGAGTGGGCGTGGAGAAGGGGCAGAGTGGGAAGAGAGGAACTGTTTAGGACTCACACGGTCACCTTAGGATAATGGAGGAAGATGGGGGAAAAGGGCCCTGTGGTCAGATTTAAGTTATCATCAAAAGGCTAGCTTGCTCTGGGGGTTGGGGGAGGCCTATGCTCACGGCTTCTAAAAAGTGAGTCACAAGGGTGGAATCTTCATGAAAGGCAACCACACTCTTATAAAACAAGGCATTGGGGAGCCCTCCGGCAACTCAGTGCGAGACACAAGAAGAAGGAAGTAGTCTATGGCTCGGAGGAGCGCCCTGATGAGCACCCTGATGCTGCCTTCTGAAGGTGGACAAACGAATTCTGCTATTTATATGACACCTCACTTATGACTGCTAGGGCAGCTGGAAAGGACTGAAAAGTTGCTTATTGCATATCTTATGCAAGTAAAACTATGAAGTAAAAATTAGCACTAATCCAATTCTTTGTGAAAAGCCACAATATTAAAAATAAATTTTTATTTTAATATTTCATTAAATTTTTATTTAAATATTTTAATATTTAGCATATCGTAACATGGTGTCTGTGTGTGTGTGTGTATGTGTATGTGTGTGTATCCTACAACTGATATACACACACATATCCTACCATACACACACACACACACACACACACACACACACACACACACCGGTCACCATATAATAATAATAAATCAAATAATTCTTAAAGCAATAAAAGCCATGTGGTTTCCTTAACTACGCAAGGCATGCCTCAGGAGGAGTCTGCATCTGAGTACTGCCCACCTCAGCCTGTGTCTCTAATTCCGAGCAGCCCCTCCAGCTCCCCATTCTGGCTTCTCCTCACAACATAAGGCTTTCGGAGAAGCAGGGCACAATCCTTGCTTGCATGCAGACACACAGGCTCTCCTCCACTTGCACACATGAAATGCTGTCACAATCCCAGTGACTCCAGCATTGTCCCTGCTTGGCTGAGTCCTGGGCCTGCTTCCTAGTAAACTATCTTGACGAGATCTAGGCAAAACATTGCTTCATCACATATTTTCTTTGTCTAAAAAGAGAAAAAGATGTAGCAACTAACCTTTGTCCCTTGTCTTTCTCATACCTTCAGGAGCCCTGTGTCACTCTATGGAATGGCCGGCCTCTCTTGTACTAAAACCGTGAATTTCCACTATGAAGTTGGAAATGGTGGCTACATACCCAACCTTTCTCCCAACAGTCACTAGTTGATGAAAGTTCTTCTAATTAGCCCCTGGGGACTAAACAAAGACCTGCTAGGACAACTGAGGCCACCACTATCCTGGAAAGGTCTCCATGAGTCACCATCATTCTGAATCCCTAAGGTTGCCATGAATGTGATTTTTGTTTTATTTTATTTTATTTTTAATCAAATCCAGAGATCCTTGAAAGGGACAGTTTGCTGTTTTATCTTCTGTTGTTGATGGCAGCTTCTACAACAGGACCTTGGACTCCTGAGGGTTATCAGGAAACCCTAATTACCAGAGGGACAAGGAACCCCTATTTCTTTGGTCACTGAGAAGTAGGAGCTAGTGATCTTTACAGGACCAGGGCAGAAAGAGTTAACATAAAGCCAAAGGGACAGCAAACAGGATAGATTGAGCAGAAATGACTAGAAAGCCCAACCTATAACCCTAGTGGCTGCCACAAAGCACACGGTGACATCTGTCCCTTCCGGGCAATCATGATTATTTTCTTTCCAAGTTCACTCACTGGTCCTCCAACTACTTCCTGGACCAAGTACAGGTGCCCTCAGCCACACTGGGGCTTTTAAATGTGCCCCTGAAATCTTTCCTTCTGCCGCCTCTCTGGACAACAGCCTCTTCAGGGTGTGGTTGCTCTGTCTGGGTACAGCTCGCCTTTGGTCAAGGCTCCCAAGGCTTCCTGGGCATTGATAAGAGCATAGCTCTGGAGTCAGGCATCCGGCACCTGCAGAGGCTCCAGCATCCCTTTGGTGTGTTCATTAGCCTTGTTTGGCTTCAGAGCTGTAAAATAGGAGTGCTGGAAATGCCTACTTGGCAGGGCTGACACATTAACACGCAAAACAAACGAACAGGTACAGAATGTGTGATCACTACTTGGCATGCGGCAAACTCTTAGTTAAGTACAGCTGCTGTTGCTACTACTACTATCCTAAATTGTGATGAACCCTCTGTGTCTTTTTAAGTTCCCCATACTGCTCTGAACTGTTACCTACCTTACACAGCGTCTTATCTCAACCAGGTTGCAAGTTCCTTAAAGGGGAGGCCCACAGCTGCCCTGCTTTCCTTTGACTGCAGTATTTCAAAGTGTCTAAATGTAGGCCCGCATATGCTCACTCTCCCACAGCAATAGGAACCACGCCCTCCACTGCCCCAAAGTGTTTTGTTTATATTTGCTTAACCTAATGATTTTTCCTTTTTAAAAATCTTGGAGCTGGGAAGTGGTGGTGCGTGTTCTTAATCCCAGCACTTGGGAGGCAGAGGCATGCGGATCTCTTTGAGTTCGAGGCCAGCCTGGTCTACAAAGTGAGTTCCAGGGCAGCCAGAGCTGTTAAACAGAGAAATCCTGTCTCAAAAAACAAACAAACAAAAAAAAATCTTAGATAAAGGGATTAATTGTGCAGAGATGTGTGTGCCTATTTTCTTTCCTTTTTATTTTTATTTTTTTTTAAGTCACGTGGAATCTGCAAGCACACATCTGCCATCCTAGCATTTGAGAGGCAAAAAGGCAGAAGGCTCAAGGCCAGCTCTAGGGTACACAGTGAGTTCTAGACTAGAATTGGCTTCAGAACTGGAGTATGCCTCAGTAAATCACTGACAAGCAATGGTAAAAGCATCTGCTGCCACACTGCCACACCTGACAGACTGAGTTCCATCCCCTGGACTCACATGCTAGAGAGAAGAACTGTCAAGTTGTCCTCTGACCTCTATATACACCTCCTCCACCCCCACCCCTCCACACACTAAATTAATGCAATTTTTTTTTCCAGAAGTGCCAGAGGTACTGAGAATGGAGATAGACTATAGGTTGTTGATAAGCCATCTGTGGATCCCACACAGCCTCTGACAAATCAAGGTGTGAAAATGGTCTCCGAAAGTCACAAAGGTCCCTCCCTAAGTGACACAACGGTGAACTCGTGGCAGGCAGATAGAGGTAGGAATCTGGTCTACCCTCAAAGCTTAGGCCACAGAGGAAGTGAGATGACAAAGACAAAGTGAGTCTTCTTTAAGCTTCCGTCCCACCTGCCGGGAGGAAAACCCCAATGTGCCCAGCAAATAAACACAAGAACACGGAGGCTGCCCAGGCACAAAGGCGAATGAGGAAGAATCATGGTTGCAGAAATTACAAAACCTGGACCCATAACAGATAACAGACACAAGGGAATTACACTTTGGGTGAAATCCAGCTATGAACACTAAACTGAAGACTCTCTTGTCCATTGAAAGATACGACGATGAACAAGAAGTTTCACTATGGACTCCATGAACAGTCTGCAAATGTTTAGTCTGACTGTGGCCGGCTGTGTCTGGAGAAGGGCCGAGAAGGCTCCATGTCCGTGTAAGAACTCTTTCTTTCACACTCTTCTTCCAGGGGCCGAGAAGACAAAGGCTGGCATTGCCCACTTTCGTTCAATTATGTGAACATAACACCACACTTCATCTTTGTTACAGGAACAATTAAGACAATCGACTGCCATTTGCTACTGCACTGAAATCAGACTTGATAAGGAACCAGCTCTCCTATGGATGCTTCCCTTCATTACCACAGACACACTCAATACTCGGATGAAAATGCAGGGTTGGGTTTTAGACACTCACTTCCTACTTCCTGGTTCCCAGCCAGAGAAGAAGTATTAAAAGTCATGAGAAAGGGGGAAAATGTCACTTTTACCCAGAAAGAATCAGGAAGTGCTCCAAATCCTAAGAAGGAAGCAGCCCTGAGAAACTATGCTTCCTTCTCACAGGCTGACAAGGGTTATGCCCTGAGGGGTTGGTATCTTACAAAGGGTCTCCTAGATTTTCAGTTTCGTTATTATTATTATCATTATTATTCTGAAATGCCGAAGAGGGCAATTGAGTATAACTGAATTAGCACAAATATCACAACGCAGTGGTGGCCGCTCTTTGCATTAACAGGGAGAAAAGTTTGCTGACAAATGACAGTCCAAACTCTGTACAGGCAAGTTGCCACCTCCTCAGATGACCTCAACTTTCATGTCACCTCCTTGAAACGTCCTGGGCCACACTACTGAGAAGAGCAGCATCCATGTGGATTCGGGGTCACACTTATATGACCCAGTGTGTTTCTCTTGAGAGCCCCGATCATTAGTAAATTGTTTTAATTTCACTTATCATTGTGTGTGAGCTGAAACTTACAGATGATATTTTATTGGTTGAATCCTCTGCGCTGTCTACACATTATCTTTGAACTCTAGGTAGTAATTAGATAATATGAAGAAATTACTGTTAGCTTTGTTAAGTGTAATAATGGCATTCTGTTTGTTTTTAAAGGATGTTAAAGACATATTTAAGTGTTTATAGGTGAAATTACAAGGGATTTATATAGTACCATAAAATAACAGGTTGCTGGAAGGCGGGGAAGGACATAGGGCAAGACTAGTCATGCGCTGGTAACTGACAAGGCTAAGTGATGAGTGCATAAAATGGTCTATTATTCTTACTGCTTTTGAACTTATGTGGAATTTCTGATAAACATTTTAAACCTAAATGGTAAAAAGGAAAGGATCTGTCTCAAGATGGAGAAACTTTCATAAGCAAAATATCAGAGTGACAAAAAAGGATGTCTTAAAATGAACTAAAACTAGGTGCTTGGGCCAGCAAAACGGCTCCATGGTAAAAGCACCTGCCATACAATCCTGACTACCCAAACATAATCCACGGTACCCACATGAGAAAGCTGGAGGTAGTAGCTGATGTGAGCGGTCTTGGTCCTAGATGGCCGGCTGTGAGAGAGAAGGCAGAGGCAGAGGCAGGAAGCTCGTGTGCAGCAGAGGAGTAGAAACAGTAAGAGACCCTGCCTCAAAAACAACTAGAAGTGGACACAGGCACACGGGAGGTGGTGGGGAGGGCGTGGGGAAGAGAATAAGACTACTAATAGAATTGTTTTTAAAGTGGAAGGAGAGAACCTTGTCCATGAAATTTGTTCTCTAACTCCAAAAGCAAACCACAGCACACAAGGGTCAAAATCCATCAATTCATTCTCTCCCTCCCGCACACACACACCTTTTCTTAAGAAATAATAAATGAAACTAGATGCTCACCTGACCTATCAAATAGCAACAAGTCAAACCACCAGAGATGAGATTCCACGGACTGTTAGAACCTATCTGCTGCTAAGAAAAAGACCCATGTTGGCACCTGTACTCACTTTCCAGATGTTGAGAGCTCCGGGTACACACGATGGTTACACTAATATTGTATACATAAGGTCATTTTGCATTAACAGACACAAAGGAAAAATTAATTTGTCACATCATTCCTAAGCCTCCCTGCATACCAACACCCATCAACTGCTCTGACTAAGCTGGCAGTGTCTGTGACAGATGTCTGTCTTTTCCTCTACCCATGTGGCAATGTTCATCCACTGAATTAATTATCAATTCACTTCATAAGAGACGGTTTCCAGCAAGAAAGTTTGAGGACACCGTGAAGTTATGGTAAGAGACAGACTCTTACAAGAGGAAAGGTGACATAAAAGAATGAACAACTCTTTAGGGAATTTTTCTTGGGGCAATCTGTTCTTGAGTTTACAGTTTCTGAGTTTATAGTCTAGTGACATTTCTAGGAAAACAAACTCTAAATTCGGGCCCACAGTCTGCTCTAAGTTTCCTGAGATACAAGAGGGACAGAAAGTAAGAGTAACATTTAAGAAGAAGTCCCGAGATAGGCATGTCCCCTTCCTCTTTCCAGCCTAGGCCCATGAATTAATGAGAAAGCCATGCGATCTAATGGGACAGACATCATAGCCTGTAACTAACTAGTCACAGTTGGGGGTAGAGGGGGTCACAACAAAAGGCTGGGTAAATTCATTTACTAAAAAGAACAAGTTTATACGTTTTAATCTTAGTTGAGATATACTTTAAAAGAAAACCAGTAAATCAGTGTGTAAACAAAAAAATATGCAACAAAGGTTCTTCACTGGTCTGTGACCTGAGGTCCTTGGCCTGTGGGTAGAAATGAGCACAATGTCAGAAACTTCATTCCTACCTCCTGATTTCCTGCAGCATCCCACAGAAGTCATGGGACTCTGTGATAACAACAAAAATAAAAACACCAGAAGAAAACAGCATGACATTTTATAAAGTACAAACAGCTAACTTTAACTTTGTCCACGTTTGCTGAAAAGCTACAGAAGACAAGTCTTACGTATAAGTGAAAAAAAACTAAAGTAGGACCATGCATACCACTCAATAAGAAGCCAAACAAAAATTTCCTTAAAAAGCAAATACACCCGATGAGTTAGGGACGTTCCAGCTGCTATGGAAGCCAGAATCTTATGGCCACATTCAACCCTTGCCTACATGCAGGGACACCAGCTATATCTTTTTGTTTGTTTGTTTGTTTGTTTTTGTTCTGTTATTTCAAGACAAGGTTTCTCTGTGTAGCCTTAGCTGCCCTGGAACTTGCTCTATAGACCAGGCTGACATCAACTAAGAAATCCACCTGCCTCTGCCTCTGCCTCTGCCTCTGCCTCCCAAGTGCTAGGACTAAAGGTGTACAGCACCACCACCCAGCCACCAGCTATA
Source organism: Cricetiscus sungorus (assembly GCA_030556225.1). Classification (NCBI taxonomy): domain Eukaryota; kingdom Metazoa; phylum Chordata; class Mammalia; order Rodentia; family Cricetidae; genus Cricetiscus; species Cricetiscus sungorus. The sequence continues at coordinate 39,870,306 of JANBXA010000735.1, read as the reverse complement.
TCTTTAATAGAGAAGAATTCTTTATCATAGGGAACAGGAAAAGTATCTGTCCTGCTAGGCCATCAGGAAGCACTGAACAGACTTCAGTGGTTTTAATGCATCCTGATTTCCCAGGATCCAAAAGGAACCCTTTATGTCGCTTGCTTTGTGTTTCTGAAATGCTGGGCTTGGAACCCAGAGCCACAAGAACGTTTGCAAGTGATCTACTGCTCAACTGACTGCTCAACGGCCTGCAAAGACTTTAAAGAACAGTAAGCAAAGAGTGACAGGAACACTGATTACAAAGAGCAGAACTTTTAAACAAACCTAAGGCCCAAGACCTTAAGGGAAATGAGTAGCCTCTCTGTGGCCGTTTCTGTCCATGTGTAGCAACTGTCTGCTGTAGGTATGCGTGTAGATGTGATCAAAGTACAGGAGAAGTCGACCATCAATGCCATTGGGGGAATTCTCTAATTAGGTTCTCGGCATCTCTGCTACAGTTAGTATCTCTGCTGCAGGAAGGTGAGACAGGACCAGTTATCACTTTAACAAGCACTTTGCTGTGGGCTCTAACACAAGTCCTCCACGGAGGGAGTCAATCTATGGCTGCAAGAAAACCAACCCAGAGTATTCCCTTCCCTGACTGAACGTGCAATATGGACCTTGGGGGATGAAGTCTGAGGCTGCACCAAGGGAAGGAAAGGCTCTCAGCCAAAACTCAAGGAAAGGCAAACACTGGGAGACAACACACTGTCAGGTATGGTGGTCCATGATTATAATCCCAGAATTTGGGAGGCTGGGGCAGATGGACGCCTGTGAAACAGAGGCCAGTGGGCTACTGAGCTCATTCAGATGCATCTGCTACGGTGCACACACAAATGCCCACACGTGACTAAAGAAAGGGTAAGAGATGGGTTGAAGATGTAGCTTAATTCATAGTTCTTGCCTGGAATGCACACGGCCCTGGGTTTGAGACACAGGACTACATAAACAGGCATGGAAGTGAGCACCCCTAATCCTAACACTCAGACAGAGGAGGCAAGGGAATCAGAAGTTCAATGTCATCCTCGGCTACTTGCTGAGTTCAAGGCCAGCCTGGGCTACGAGATCCTGTCTCAAAAGCAAAAACAAAAAATCCAGTAACAGTAAATATGTAAGTTGGTTTTGGATTTATTATTGGTAAGCTTGAATTAAGTGGATTGACTGCCTCTTAGAGCATAACTCCTTTATTTCTATAATTAAATACAGTACAGTAGTGCAGGACATCTTGACTCACTGAGATGACCTGAATGTACCTTGGAAGAAGGGTATGAAAGATTTAAATTTCCCCCACATCCTTCCAGAGGTCAAAATGCCCTTACGGCTAGCTAGGCTCATCTCTCAACTTCACAAGTAAACTAGAAGATACTGGGAAACAGCTTAAACTAGGGTACAGCTGGCCTTGATTCTCAGCACTGCACTATAACACCAAAGAAACGCAAAGACCTCTGTATGCTCAGAAAGATGCCATGGTGGGGAAGCGGGTATGTCACAGTGACAACACACTGAAGATGTCACAATGATGGAGGCCAGCACAAATGCCATCACAGAAGCCCAGAACAGCTGCCCTAGTTTGCTTTCTATTGCTGTGATCAAACACTGGCCAACTTGGGGAACCAAGGGTTTACTTGGCTTACAGCTTACAGTCAAATCACTTGCATCCATCATTCCGTGAAATCAAGGCAGAACTTGACTCAAGTGGACAAGAATCTGAAGGCAGAAGCTCAAACAGGGGCTATGGAGAAGCACTGCTTCCTGGCTCTTCTGCACATCCCAGGACCATGTACCTAGGGGTGGTACCACTCAACAGGGAGTGGGCGGGGTTCCTCCACATCAATCATGGATCAAGAAAACGCCCAAAGGCTGGCCTACAGGCCAATCAGGTGGAGACATTTTCTCAGCTGAGGTTCTCTTTTCAAATGGCAGTGGCTTGTGTCAAGTTGACCAAAAACAACCCAAAACACCCAATACAACCGTCGAGTCTGGGTGTAAGACTTGACTGTTGCTCCTGCTCTGATAGGTGGCTTGTGAAAAAACACAAAGCATCAAACGTCACAAACTCTGTCTAAATGTGCCATATCCCTATGGGAGGAGAAAAGAAAGTGACAAGAATAAATACAGTCAGGTCCCTCAGTGGCCCCATTTTACAAAGCACTTATTTATAGACTGGAGGAGCGTCAAGGTCATTTGACATGCTATATGTAAACTTGGTAGCACGTCTGTCGAGAAGGGTAGAAAGACAGCTGTCTCCTAGTGTGGAGACCTAGGTAGGAAAAAAGAAAGCAAGCTTTGCCTAAGAAATCCATGTTCCTCCTCACTCATTCATAAAGTACAAAGAACCGCTCTAACAAGAACACTACTACACAGCTGCTCAGGGAGCTGCATCTTTATCCACAACTGTCTGTCCACCTTACTTTTATTTCAGCAGAGTCAGGGTCTTGGGTAAGGAACAACTGATCTTTAAGGTAGATCTCTTCCTAAAAGACCCTCTCCTTCCTACACAAAGTGTGTTAAAGATCTTACATGTACATATGCACGCGCACAAGTCAGAACATTACTTTCCACTCAGATGGCAGTAATACCTGTGATGGTTAATTTTGCATATACTCTTGTCTCAGTCATGAGGTCCCTATTATTTTAGAATGCATCTCTGAGGCTGTTTCCAGTGAATCTTAGCATCTGAAGCTGTGGACTCAGGAGGGATGCCCTTCCTAGTAGGCAACAACCATTCCCTTGAGGCTCAGAAAACATGAGGCAGAAGAGGGAAGAATTCATCAGTTAATGGCTTCTTCTCTCTGGCTCCCCAGTTTGAGCTGGGATACCTCATCTCAATTGCTATAGCGTCCAGGAACCCTAGTAACCAGGCTTTCAGACCATGACAAAATTATACAACTGGCTTTACTGGGGCTCCTGCCTATAGACAGCAGATCACATGATCACACACTCCCTGCTCTCATGTGAGCCAATACACATTAATTAATTAATACATTCTCAAAATCTACTGGTTCTCTTTCTCTGAAGAACCCAAAACAATAATTTGTATCTTTCTTTTTTCATGAAAAACAAGATCTTGTCAGAACAGAAAAGTAATGATCCCAAGATGATGAGAAACAATTCTCTCTGCAAGGAGACACAGAACTAGGAGGAAGAAGGTACCACCCTAAAAAGTGCAGAAACAGGCATAAAGCAACGACCAGGAGTTTTGGTCACTAATGAAGCCATGCCCTGACTGTTCTGAGCCCCGGATTAAACACATGTACATCTTCCCTGCCCTCAAGAGATTTTGTTACCTGAGGCAGCTGATCAGTATCCATGACCAAAAGTCATCACACTGAAATTAAGATCTCCTTTGACCTCAAGGACCCTCAAAACACCCAACCTTTTACGTTTGTTTTCCTGAGTGAGAGCCCTTGTAGTAACAGTGTGACAGGTACAGCCCTTGGTGGCTAACTGAACAGCATGCACACCGTACACACTGGCACGGGCACACAAGGCCGGCAGAAGGAGGGAAGCAACACAGGGAAACCACAGGCGGGGCTGCTACCTCCCCAGAGAGGTCAGGCAGTGCTGAAGCAACTACCTTGAAGCATTCATTGGTGTCTGTGAACTGAAATTTAACAGCCCAGCCTCATTGGTGCTACCATCCTCATTCTGCAGTTAAAAAACAGGAAGTTCAAAGAAAGGAGAAGTCTCAAGACGTTAAATGATTTCTCTGAGAGCAAATGGCACTAGCTTGAACACGTTACGCAGCCATCTCTTAAATCAGAGGCCCCACCACTTACCCTTGTGGATGGCTAATCCCAACCATGCTCAGAAACACCTAGGAGACGTCTAAGAACAACTCCAGGAGCATCGGTGTGTGGTCCAGGGAGGATCTACTTGAGGAGAAAAGCTGTCCTGGGTACAGGCAGCAACATCCCATAGGCTTTAGGCCCCGATGGAATGGAACAGGAGGAAAATAGAAGTAACTAGTCATTCATTCATTCATTCATTCATTCATTCATTCATTCATTCCTCTCCCTCCCTCCCTCCCGCCTTCTCTCTCCCTTTCTCCCTCTCCCTCTTCCTCTTCTTTCTCTCCCCCTCCCCTCTCTCTGCTTCCTGACTACAGCAGTCCATGCTGCTCTGCCCTGTCACACAATTCCTACCATCATGACTGACACTTCTGAAACCCCGAGCCCAAGCAAATGTTTCTTCCCTGGAGTTGTTTATGTCAACTATTTGTCACAGTGACAAGAGGCTCACTAGAACATGTTGGTAATTTCAATACCTTGCATGTCACAGGGATTCCTTGAGTGTTTGTCCACTCAATCGGCGTCACTGGGCTACTTTACACAGCCCATGTTCTTTCAGCCACATTCCCGTCCACAAAACAAGAAAGATTCAGAGTAACAGCCATCTATCTGCTTAAGAAACAGGCCTGGTCTCTGTGTAGGGCTCTCATCACAGGCCAAAAGCGGTATAGACGTGCAAATGCCCATATGTATTTATGAATGTACACAAGATGTGTATGTTCCACTACTCAGAGCCAGGAAGTAACTGGGAACTTTAGTTCTGGTTCTATTCAGATTTAAAATTACAGGCAGGGAGAGGGAGCGAGGAGGAGGGAAGACAAAAGCAGAGAGGAGAGAAGAGAGAAGAGGTTCAGCCTGGAGCCAGACCCATCTATCTTCCTCTCCCTTTTCAGAGGCAGCAGCCAGAACTGATCTGTGATCTGTTTCCGTCTTACAAAGCCAGGCCAAGGACCACAGTATGTTCGCAGCCGGGAACAAAAGCTAAGAGGACCCTCCTTTAGCTGAGCTGTCCAGGAGGTAACGAGCAGAAACTGGGTTTAGGGTCCACCCCACCACCTCTCGGCACAACTCAAGATTGTGAGCTCACAACCAAAAATATAAAGCTACACTGTATTGTCTCTGCAGGAGCGAACTTCTAACATGGTCGCTGCTGCTGGCCTTGCTGAAGACAGGCTCTACCCTCTCACCCAGCTGGGCTTGTGGGCTGCTAAAGGGGGCCTGAGACGGCACCAGCCTCAGAGACACACAGAGCTGTAATGTCCTCTTTCATTTGGGAGTGGTGGTGTATGTATGTATGTGTGCCCGCACATATGTGTAAACCGTGCACACCTATGAGTGGAGCTGTGTGCCACTGCACACATCTGGAGATCAAAGGACAACTTTGTGGAGTCAGCTAGCTCTCTTCTTCCTCATTTACATGGGTTCTGGGGATTGAACTCGGGTCCTGAGGGTTACGCAGCAAGCCCCTTTACCCCACCAGCCATCACACTAGCCTCCATAGTTTGTTTTAGACACGTCCCTCCTTTCAACAAAATATGTTATGGGACATCAGTTTTAAGTCCGATTTTGTGGTTATAAGCCCCACGGCAGAACAGAAGGGTCCCCACACGTACACACACAATGAGTGCTCTTCTGACATATATACACACACACTGCTATAGGAAACACAATCACTCACACACACACACACACACACACACACACACACACACACAGCCCCGGATTGCTCATGCGGTAACAAACTTCCACAGGTTGAAGAATGAGTGAGGCCAGGTCCATTTGTTTCTGCTGCATACACAGTTACTTACAATTGCGTACACACAAAAGGCTTAGCTGGAGCCATGAGCTGATGGAGGATCTGCAGAGCCTATCCAAACTACAACATGTTAAGTATCTTCAATAAACGGTGGCTGGCTGGGGGCTATAACCATCACCAGGTGACCGTCAAGTCCCACCTGCCCTTGGGGAAGCAAGGATTTGGTTGATTCTGGAAGAGCTAAAGGCCTCGTAAGGATCAGTCACCTCTACTCCTTCAGGTCCCTTCTACCCCATCCACGGAACACGATTCCCTTAAAAAGAAGCGCAGAAAACAGATGTTTCTCAAACGCAAGACTGAACAATTGGGTCACGATGGGAAAACACCAAAAACAAACCTACAAAATCCCCTAGGCTCCGACCACGCTGCACAGTCAGGAAGGGTCACGGCTAGGCTAAGCAGAGGCAACCTCAGGTTCTCTTTGCTAGCCTGACAGCAGGAGACACAGTGTGTTTTCTTTGGATGGCAGACCCTTGAGGAAAGATACTGCAGTATCACTTTAGAATTCCCCACCTTGGAGGCAGGGTACCTACCCCTTGATGAAAACTGTATATAAAAGAAATACGGTTGCATTTTAACTAAAGGACAGAACTTCCCTTGCTGGGTCACAGGTGGGCCATCTGCTCGCTGCTTTCCCTCTCTCTCTGCACATCCATCCCAACATCCTCTGGCAGCCTATGCCACTGTGTCCCTCACAGCCTGTGGAATTCACAAGCAAGGACTTCTCAGAAGCCCGGGCAGAGCAGGAAGGAAGCAAACGATCTGGCCACGCGCACAGGCTGCACTTTATTGTTAGCTGAGTTCCGCGCATTGTGTTTGCTGGGGTGGCCTGCCTGTCCCCAAGGTGCAGACTGACTGATGGGTCGAGTGAGCACCACTCTGTGTACCTTAGAGGAAGGCAGCGAGAAAGAAAAGCTGCGCTGGACCCGCACTAGCAGAGAATACACCTGCTCGGAACAAACTCCATAACACACCTGAGCCCCGTCCGTCTTAGTCTGCCCGACATTCCACCCAGAACACCGTCTCCAAACTGGGGCTGAGCCCGGCTGGACTGACGTAAAGAAAACATCCACTCTAACGTCAGTCACTGGCACCATCAGCGAAGATCAAACTCGGGCCCACTGACTCCCCAATAAAATGCAAACAAACCAATGAGACAAGCTCCCTTATACAAAAACCGAGACACTAGTGTTTGTGGACTTACAACTATACCATTTGGAAGTTTCTTTAATCACTACTGCAAGGATACTTCATGTATGAACATGTTTGAAGTTCAGCGTGTACATCTGATTCTAGTGCCCCCCCCCATATAAAGCCTCTCTTCCAGTCTCCCTTTGTTCTGGTTTCATTTTTGCTGCTGTGACAAAATGCCCTGTCATAAAGCAACTTAGGAGAGCAGGGGTTTATTTTAGCTCACAAGTCCAGGATGCTGGGAAGTCATGGCAACAGGAGCTTGGGATTGTGGAGACAACACAAGCACAGTCGAGAAGGGAGCTCAGCAGGCTTTCTCTCTGCCCTTACAGTCCTGGGCCTAAAACCCATTTTCTGGATGGGTCTTCCGACATCGACTAAGATGATCACGGCAGGAACATTCTCAAGCTGACCTAGGTAATCCCTCATTGAAAGTCTCTTTCCAGGCGACTCCAGGTTGCATCAAGTTGACAATCAGCCTCCTCTCTTCTAGAACCCCCACTCAGCCACTGGAGCGGTAGCTTACTTTCCCAAAAGTGACTGCCTTTTGAAACCCAAACCTTTCTTTTCTATTCCAACTCGCAGTCAGTTCTCCCCTGCATCAGCCCACTCACCGCAGTCTTCTCGTTTTCTTTCTCATGGACATCCCCAGACTGCTTCCCAGCAGAAAAAAAACTCATCTCACATCCTGCCACCAAATCCCCTCCTCCTCCTCCACCACACCCACCTGCTCGGTGAGCTGCCCCTTCCGCAGCCTGGACGACACCCTCAGAACGCCACAGTTTGGCACCACCGGGCCACAGATGGCAAGGGCAACCAAAGCTCCGGTGAGCTGCTCTCCCTTTCCCTTCTGTCCCTGAAGGCTCAAGTTCAAGGTTAGGAAGACGTGACAGATTTTCCGAGTCTAGAAAGTCACCCAGTGACAAGGCTGAGGGACAGTTGAGCTCGGGTTTTCTGCATCATGCAGCCTTCCCACAAAAGCCAGATGGCAATCACTGTCACTTCTGGTGGTATCCAATGCAGGCTTCCCCACACGGCAACAGCGCTGGAGTTTTCCAGCGTACTGTTTACCGTCTTCCTTTTCTCAACCTGAGGACACTGCTGCAAACCAGAAGCAACATACAGTTGTACGGTTCCTTTTTGAAGACTTGGTCCCTGGACAACAGTAAGCATTTCATACCAGTGACCCCACTATTAACAACCTGGGGTGTGGAGCGGTGAGATTTCAGGAAGGTAGCTGTCTGCCTCAGGGTCTGAAGTTTATGGGATCTACTGCTAATAATCTCTTATTAAACTCTTTTGAGCTCTGCATTTTGGTGAGCAGCACGGTATATTACACGCAGGCTTTGTTTCACCCCATTAACAGAGGACAATTGTATTAGCCATATGAGTCTGAGTTCCCATGCTACTTAACTGCTACGCCGTTGTGCTAACGAAGTTGGAAAGGGGGTTGGCAAGAGCGTAGATCACCTTCATGTACAGATATTTGTGGTTTTATTTTTCCTTCTGCCAGCTTGCCTCTCTGTTTCAATTGCTTGCCATCTGCCTTTGAACAATCTAAGTGCGAGCAGATAGATTTTATTTGGAGGATGAAATGGTTTGGGCTCATCCTAGAAAAGCATTTTCATATACTAGCGTTCAGGGCATTTTCTGCTTAATAGGACCAAGGAGATGATTCACTTTGGTTGGAACCTAGATTCTTCCCATTGTCAGGATACATTGCTAAAAAGCCTCATGGTCACATTTATCAATGGAAAGAACGGGACACTCATAAGGTCAGAATTTATCTGTCACCCAAAGCCTTGAATAACCCACATAGTGCAGATGGTAGGGCAGAGGAGGGAATGCTGCATAAACACTATATTTTCTGCTTTACCATCTTTTAATTAAAAAAAAAAAAAAAGACTGAAACATTTAGTATGGGACTTGCTGACTTATTGACCAATAAACACTAGTTGAAAGGCAGGTATATTCATTCAGATCACCATAAGAGTCATAGATTTGCAGACTCATAATCACCATACCTGGGAAGCTGAAGCAGAAATGTTTGAGGCCAGCCTGGACTACAAAGTTAGATAGATCCTGCCTCAAAAAGAAAAAAGAAAAGAAAGAAGGAGGTGGGTAATTGGTTTGAATTGATCTATAATCCCAAAATCATCATTCTAACTAGAGACAAATCTATGAACCAACCACGTCAAAAAATGTGGGTTCTAGTTCTGACAGGGAAATTGTGTCATGGAACCCAGCACACATCAACTGAGCTGTTTGCACATTGGTTTGAAATTTCTCAAAACTCAGCTGCAAATGCCTGAAACCTGTTTCTCTAGTAGTTACAAACACTTTGCAGTCAGAACAGATTAGACAGATGCCATAAAGGTACCTGTGCACCATTCTTCACTACTGGGCAGGAAACCCAAAGCGCTCTACAGCAAACCGGAGGACTGATCAGAGGCGGAGTAAACGGGCCGCCACACTGGTGGTCCCTTATAAAAACTCCTATGCAATGTCCTTCAAAAAGTTAAACTGGAACCCCAACTTCTTTTGAAACAGAGTCTCACTATGCCTGGTTGCTCTGGAACTACCCGGGTAGATTTTTGTGGTAATATCTTGTTTGTACAAATAAAGGGTGTTGGGTGGAACTTGCCACTCGCTAACAGACAGACAGGAAGTGAGATAGCTGGGCGGAAACAGGAAGTGAGATGACTGGGCAGGGAAAGGATTATAGGCTGGAGGAAACAGGAACTCGCTCTCTTTTTAGCTGGGAAGTTGGTGAGGTAAGGTGTGGCTGTGGCTTGCTTCTTCATCTCCCTGATCTTTCAGCTTTTACCCTTCTATCTGACTCCAGGTTTTTATTATGAAGACCAATTAGAATTTGAGCTAGAGATTTGGCTTCTAGCTTGCAAATATCTGCTTGTTCCTGCCTTCTGAGTGATGGAATTACAGACATACATCCTGGGGCCTGACTTGGAATCCCAGTTTCCTACCGCAACAAATCAAACAGCTCTGAACTCCCAAGTCTAGGCGGATGAGTGCTCCCTGCTCCAGAGTTACAGCAGAGGCTAGCTAAAACTACTAAAGCTACTCAATCAGCAGCTCTCCCCTCCCCATCTCCTGTCAATAACTGAGGAAGGAGGCATCCTGTCCTAGGAAAGAGAAAGCTCCAACGCAGTTATCATTTTGGTTGGTTCCATTACTTCTTAGGAGCAAGACAGATAAGAAAAATAACAAAAATCTCTGTATTCCTGCCCACCCAATTATGTATTTAAAGAAATACATAAGGCTGGGCTTCATGGTACATGCCTTTAAGCCCAGCACTCAGGAGGCAGTGACAGAAGGCTCTAAGTGAGTTCTAAGACAGCCAAGACTACATAGATCATCCAAAAATAAATAGATAGATAATGATAGATAGATAAGCAGGTAGGTAGGTAGGTAGGTAGATAGATTAAAGTAAGCAAATAAATACATAAAACAACTATTCACGGTTTTAATAAAACAGTAGTAATTCTTTATTATAAATAAGTAGACTCCAGAAAGGAATGTTTTAAACACCCTACATGGCAAATTTCCAAGTGTAAAGATTACAGAATTGGTACCTCCTATGTAGGATAATTCACCTACTCATTTTAGTGCCTGTCAAAGACTATTTCTCATTCACCAAAGGGAACCAGTATGTATCTGTCCTGGTCCTAAAACGGATCCTAAAATCCATCTCTCTAACTCTTCTCCCTGGTTTGTTTCCATTCCTGAAATGACTGTAGTAGAAGAAGACTTGAGTAACTTTACTCAATCTCCTCCCATCTACTCTGAGAGAAGGCACACTGAAAACCTTACAAGGACCAATGAAAGGTCAAAGAACATGGCTACCTCAAGAAAAGTGTGACTAGGGAAGCCAATTTCCAGAAATGCAATCTTATTACACAAACCCAGCCAGCACACATTTGTTATAAAATGAGAAAAGTACAGTTCCTGATAGACTAATAACACACAATAAACTAGCGTACACATCCAATTTCTAAGAGCTGGTGGTATAGGTCAGTGGTTAACACCTGTGTACTATGTTGAAGGTCCTACATTTGATCCCAAGCAACGGTGGTAAAAGTCATACAAAGCAGGGATTTGTGGTGTCTGCCAGTAACCTTGAAGCTCTCAGGAGGCAGAGGCAGGGAGAACGCAGCTGGACTACATATCAAGTCCCAGACTAGGCAAGGACACACAGTAACACCATGCCTTAAAACAAAAACAAAACAACAGCATCTGAACACCTAGAAATGATCAGTTCTGAAAATTACAATTAGTTCCTAAAGCTATTATTTAGACAGGCACAGTAGTTGAAACTGGGTTTCCTACCCAAACCAAGTAACAGTCACATGACAAAGTGAGCAGCAAAGAAAAAAAAAACTGGTAAACTGTCACTCAAAAAAAAAAAAAAATCACATAAACTTTTCTCCATTATGATAAACTTGGAGTTATTATGGTATTAAAAGTTGCCCCTAAAACCTGTACTCTTTATTTCCGAAAGGCACGCTTGATACACAATGCTCCCATTGAGGTCCACTTATCAAAGCCCAGCAATCAAAGATCATCTCCAAGGAACAGGAGACTGGGCGTGCTCCTGGAGAAAGAGGGAGTTCACCAGGGAAGAAAACAGTAAATTATGAAATGAACACAGAAGGAGGAATGGAGTCATTTGGGAAAGGCGTATAACTGAGGCAGAACCTTCCAAACGCAGAAGGGACAAGAAGACGGTAAGACGATTACTGAACGGCCACTGGGACAGAAGGCCTCAGAGTGCTGCAGACACGCACGTTGGCATCTTATGCATTGAAGGCTTACTGGCCAGACATGATGTGACAGAGGTCGATGGTGTCTATCTGGGGAATACGGATGAATGTGCCATGTGAAGGAGAAACAAAATGACTTTGTATTTAATAAAGGAAAGAAAGGCTCTGGCAGGCATGGAACATGAGAGGTGGCTCATGAGAGGTGAAGGGAGCTGAGGGGCTGAAGTGGGAGGAGGAAGAGGACGGACAGGGAGAGCTGGGGAACTGAACGGTGAAAGCTAAGAAAGCTAATAATAGAGACAGAAGGAAGTGCTGCGCCACAGGAGATAGATTCGAAGGAAAGCTGTGGCGGCCTGGGAATCACTGGTAATTATCCCACTGCACAAGAGGCTCCTTAGCCAGGGCCTCGTACAAAACAGAAAACGCCCCTTCCTTCTCCCTCAGCTCCTTTTAGAGCAGACTTCCCAGCCGCTAATAAAGACAAACCTGAGGCTGGCAACTGCAGGTCAAAAGGTGAGGTCACCCAGGTATCTATGAACCATATACTGATGTTCTAGACAGGCTTGAGTCTGATGTGGGATAGGAACTAACGCAAGGCCCAGGCAGGGTAGGCAAGTACGGAGACATCCTAAAAGACTGTGTGTGTGTGCCTGTGCCTGTGTACGTGCACACTCACACCCAATTGTAAATCTACGACAGAATGCAAGGACCTAGAAGTATCTGAAGACATGCCTAGAAGCAAGACGGGCCTGTCTGCCATTTTACAGTGAGGGACTTGCCAAATGAACTTAACAGGCCTAAGAGGTTCAACATTCAAGGTAAAGATGGCTAGTCTAGAGGTATGCATTCATGGGGGACGTGTGTGTGTGTGTGTGTGTGTGTGTTTCTACCAGAGACAGCACACCTGGCTGGGATATTATGCAATGACACCATGGGGGTGGGATTACTTCCTGATCTCAGATTCTGCCCTGAAGCATGAGGCTTAAGTGTCCAGCAAGCAAAAGACAAACACACTAACAACTACCCTCTCCAGACCAGCCAGAGAGCAGGAAAGGAGGAAGTCCGTGAAGACCCCTGGCACAGGTGGCATCTACTGAAGGAGGGGAGAAGAAAGGCAATCAAGAGGCCCTTCACACATCAGAGACACAGAGTTAACTTTTGCTGGAGTGAGGGGACAGAGGGTGGTCCTCCCGCAGTGGCAGAGGACACTTGATAAATCTATTCATATTCAATAGCTAATTATAAGCAGGGTCCAACCAAGTCAAAGAAAGGAGTCTTACCAACGAGATGTCACCTGCAGAATCTAAATATATACTATATGTATATATATATATATATACATGAAAACACAGGAGGGGAGGAGGGGCGATTGGGGACGGAAAGGAGCAGTAAGAGCAGGGAGGAGAACCGAGAGAGCAGGTGTGGGGAGCCAGAAAAGCCCAGTGATATGTACGAGTGAAAATTCTCACAATAAAACTTATTAACTAAAACAAAGGGGATCCAAACTTCCCTCTATGGCAGGGGAATTTTAAAGCAACTTCGAAGTGAATCAGTACCAATTCCTCTTACTCACAGAGGCTCAAACGTTTGTTGACAGAACTAAGATGGCAAATTGTCACAGAACTAAGTAGCAGGAGGTCTCAAGATGGGAGTGTGACATGCTTACCCATGGGAACAAATGCTAGGTCCCCTGGAACACCACACACACACACACACACACACACACACACACACACACACACACACACACCACACATACACACACACACACACACCACACACACACACACACACACACCACACACACACACACCACACACACCACACACACACACACCACACACACACACACACACACACACACACACACACACACACACCACACACACACACACACACACACACACACACACACACACACCACACACACACACACACACACACACACACACACACACACACACACACACACACACACACACACACACACACACACACACCACACACACACACACACACACACACACACACACACACACACACACACACACACACACACACACACACACACACACACCACACACACACACACACACACACACACACACACACACACACACACACCACACACACACACACACACACACACACACACACACACCACACACACACACACACACACACACACACACACACACACACACACACACACACACACACACACACACACACACCACACACACACACACACACACACACACACACAGACACACACACACACACACACACACACACACACACACACACACACACCACACACACACACACCACACACACACACACACACACACACACACACACACACACACACACCACACACACACACACACACACACACACACACACACACACACACACACACACACACACACACACACACACACACACACACACACACACACACACACACCACACACACACACACACACACACACACACACCACACACACACACACACACCACACACACACACCACACACACACACACACCACACACACACACACACCACACACACACACACACACACACACACACACACTCACACACACACACACACCACACACACACACACACACACACACACACACACACACACACACACACACACTCACACACACACACACACACACACACACACACACACACACACACACACACACACACACACACACACACACACACACACACACACACACACACACACACACACACACACACCATACACACACACACACACACACACTCACACACACTCACACACACACACACACACACTCACACACACACACACACACTCACACGCACACACTGGTAGGGGAAGAGCGTTGGCAGCAATGGCGCTGAGCTAGGCTTTTGGTTAAGTTCGGTGCCAAGAAACGACAGCCCGACGCCGTCTAAGCACGAGGGGTACAAGGACAGTGTCCCATGCCCTAGGTAGCCACTCTCTACCTTGGCAGCTTTTGAAGTACTGTACGTCCGCGTTTGCACAAGGGTTCAGAATATTTCTTCTCTCAGAATAGCCAAACTCCACGCTGACTGGGTGCGTGACCCCCATTTGAATCCATGTGAGAGAGACACGGGGATCCAGAGTCCCTGAACAGACTGAAAGGCGAAGGAGTGTGGGGACCCCACTCACCTGCAGCCAAGGTGAGGTCAAGGGCAGCAGGGCCAGCAGGCAGCTGCAGTGTGAGTCTGGGAGAGAAGTCCCTGGCGTGTGATCAGGAAAACTTGGCACAGTTTGAGGCGGGAATTATACAAGGATCTGTGTGCTTGGGGTCTGGTTGGGTTCAGGAAGTTGGAACTTCTCCCACAGCTTAATGGTCTGTTTCCCAGCTATCGGTCGATCAAAGATGATTCTTTCTGGGCTTGTAGGGAAAGCGCAGGAGTCTCTTGGATCTGCACCTGGTCACGTGTATGAAATCCTACTGAGCAGACAAGGAACCCTGGGACACTGGACAGTAGTCTGCGCCATTAGCAAATACTATAGCGTTGCCCTTTGCAGACAGAAATGGTGAGGCTGCCTGCCACACCAAAGATAAGACAAAGACATTTTCCCAGTGCTGCGGTACCTGAGTCATTCCCACTGGGGTTGTCTCTGACGCAGCGCTGTGATAGTAAAAGAATACCAACAACCCTCTCCTCCCCGTACTCCAGCTCCATGGAAGGTTGAGAAGAGCCCACCCAGGGGAATGAGACAGCGCCATAGCTCTACTTCCAAAGGCAATCACAGAAGGTTCCAGAAGCTGAACAGCTCCCCGGTTATCGCTGTTGACCAGCTATGGGGGGAACAGGTGGCAGGCTCACCTGGGCGGGCCTCTCAGCCAGCTATACCCAGGCTGCGAAGGACTACATGTCCCAGGCCCCGTCAGTCCACCTATGCCACACAGGAGGATAACAGCGCCCCCACCCACTCGTCTGAGGTACTAAGGCTACTTCCAGTGCAGGCAGCCTGGGGCTCTTGAGCTTTTTCTCAGGCTGTGATCCTCTCCAGAAGGCAGGGCTCCGAGAAAGAACATAGGAGTGGTCTACGTTTGTTGTATATCCTAGGGCTGGATGTGTGTTATGCCTGCACTGTGATCTTCCACAGGGCTTCAAAACAGAAGTCCTTACTTGCTTCCTTCCTCTAGCCTCAAGGAGAACGTCCTCGGGATTTTAGGGGTACAACGACTTCATGCTGCACATCACAAAGCCCTAGCATCCACGTAAGAGAAGCTAAACAAATACTGGGTGGTTTTAGAAACCGAATTCAAGGCCAGGTATACATGGCTTAAATCAAATGGCAGAGTGCTTGCCTAGCAAGCACAAATCCTGGGTTAAACCCCCAGCCTGTACAAACTGGGTGAGGAGGCACACACCTATAATCCCAGAACTTGGCATGTGGAAATAAGAACGCCACTAAGTTCAAGGCCATCTTTCGTATACGGTTAATCTGAGGCCACCCTAGGCTAACACAAGACCCTATATCTGCCAAAGAAAATTTCTGACTCAATAGACCTTACCCAGCCTGCCTCTCTCCTAGGCATCATACTGGAAACTGAAAATGTAAAAATGACTCCATTAGAATCTTGCTTTCAGACCAGCAAGAATAAGTGTCTTGCTATAATGGGATCATTGCCAATCACAAAGGCAAGTTCAATGAGTTGTGGGAAAGCCGTGCCTGGCAACCACAGAGAAGGCTTTAGAAGATAGGCTTTGAATAACAACAAGGCTGTCAGGGAGAATGAGGATGGGGGGAGATTGCAGACATGGAAGTTCAGCATATGGTCTGGGACAAGAGCATGGTCGCCTGAGTGGGCTGGGTGGTTGAAAGGGCAGGTTGAAGAGACGGGGAAGTAGCCTATCAAGAGCCTTGCACCACACAACAATGGGCTGCAGAGTCAGCCCAGAGCCAGAAATGGTCACACACACACACACACACACACACACACACACACACACACACACACACACACACAAATCCCAGTACTTGGGAGGTAGTTGCAAAAAAATCAAA
This sequence comes from Cricetiscus sungorus, assembly GCA_030556225.1. Lineage (NCBI taxonomy): Eukaryota > Metazoa > Chordata > Mammalia > Rodentia > Cricetidae > Cricetiscus > Cricetiscus sungorus. Next base: position 39,853,652 of record JANBXA010000735.1, on the reverse strand, counting down.
ATTTGGGGCCAGCTTTGGCTATGTTGTGAGTTTGGGAAGCTAAATGGGGGGGGGGGCGCTACAAGATCCTCTTTTAAAAAAAATTGGGATGGAGGGAGAAAGAACTGGGATGGATTTGAAAATGAATGAATGAATGAATGAATGAATGAATAAATAAAAATAAATAAATAAATAAATAAATAAATAAATAAATAAATAAATAAATAAATAAATAAATGGAATTGCTCCAGGCTAGACTGAAGGGGGCCTGAGCTGGATAGCTTTATATCAACTTGACACAAGCTAATATTATCTGAGACGAGAGAACTTCAATTAAGAAAATGCTTCCATAGGCTGGGCTATAAGCAAGCCTGTAAGGCATTTTCTTAATTAGTGATTCAGGGGAGAGAGCGCAGCCCATCATGGGTGGTGCCGTCCCTGGGCTGGTGGTCCTGAGTTCTATTAAAAAGCAGACTGAGCAAGCCAGTAAGCAGCACCCCTTCACAGCCCCTTCGTCACCAGCTCCTGCCTCCAGGTTCCTGCCCTGTCTGAGTTCCTGTCCTCATTTGCTTCTATGATGAACAGAGATGTGGAATGTAAGCCAAATAAACCCTTTCCTCCCCAAGTGTACTTGGTCATGGTGTTTCATCACAATAGGGACCCTAAGTATGTCAGCGCCCAGGAGTGGAGACAGGAGGATAAGAGATCGACGACCAGGACCAGAAGGAAGCCAGCACCAGCAGGGGAGAAAAGATTGATGGAGATCTGAGGTACACCACACAGAACCAGACTGCTTTGCAGAGCAGAAAACACAGCACACCAGTCGGCCTGGAGCTTCGGATCCAGAAACCTTACAAAGCAACAGGCATGGTGCTGGAAACCTGTAATCTCATCACACAGAAGGCTAAAGCAGGAGGATTATGAGTCTGAAGTCAGCCTGCGACTACAAACATAACAAGTTCAAAGCCAGCTTGCACTAACAGAGACCCTGTCTTATAACAACAACAAAAGCAGCAACCGTGGATAAGCCTATGCCACCCATTCTTCTGTGGCAGTGCTGGCCAGCTTTACCCTGGCCTTTGAGGAACAACGGAGACGACGTGACAGAGACGTGACCTGGTAGGACCGCCCATTTACTCTCCTTCTGTCCTGTGATTCATATTCCAATTTTTTTTTTCCAGCCATCTCTTTATGACATGACTGGTTAGCAGATTCTTCTAACAGAAACCTCTCCCGAGAAAAGCTGCCATGTCCTCTGGCATTCGTGCTGTTCACCGGCACCTCCTGGCAGGGGCTGGCTTATGTGGGAGAGAAAAATAAATAAATAAAAACAGTAATAATAAGGCACTGCCAGGGTAGCAAGCTGATCCAGTCGGAGGATTAGAAGGGACACCTGTTCCCTAACACAGCAGCTGTTATCATCGTACTAGAAGCATCCCAGTACGAGAAAGAAGCCTCTTCCACTCCAGACCCATCGGCAGCACACCTGTGCAGACCCACACTCAGCCACGCCACCTGCATGTGAGGAGAGGCTCAAGTAAGATCCCAGGCAGAACGGGAGCCGTGCCTCGCTGCACTTGGGAATCCAAATGCTTGTCTGCTGTTGAGGAGGCAATCTGCCTGTTATCCGGGTATTCTATGGCACGAACCCTTAACGCAGTTATTACATGCGAAGGTGTTACAAAACATACCGAAGCTTTCTAAAGTTGAGTTGATTCATTCCCTGTAGCTGACCAAACACCTGTTCGTTTGAGCCAGCTTCTTAAAAGGCAAGACAGGATTTAAACACTGTCCAGCTTAGGATGCAAATAGTAATAGAGGAGCAAATAATATTTTAAAATTATCGCCTCAGGCTGCTCACCAGTAACACACACACACACACACACACACACACACACACACACACACACCACGCATGCAATCTATCAGCATACAAACACCACGAGCAAACTATTTCATAGCTGCAATATGTACACATTACCTTTTCAGACTAGATCAGGGAGATGCTCTTAGAGACAGCTTGCTAACAGCCCCTCAGCTTGCTGTTTAACAATCCGTTTATAGCCCATCACAAAGCCAACCCTCCAAGGAGATATATTTTACATCCATACGTAAGGTTCCCTTGCTACAACAAGGCTGGATTTTGTACAATCTTTCCCTCTCTGCTAAAAAGCAGGCTACACTATAATTTCTATAACTTATGATCCTATGAACAGTCAATACATGTGCATATATGCAAACCGAGTCACAAGAATAGACTCTTGTGGGGAGGGGAAGCAAAATGATGCCCAAGAAATCACAAGCCACACATTCGATATAGTCCTGATTAAAGCTAAAAACAGCCCATAAAGGCATTGTGTCAGCTAGCTTCCCAGCTCTCCCAGGAGCATGCTAATTCTAACCTCCTGCGTTGGTCCTAAGCATGAGCATTCCTGGCTTCACCTGGACCCTTTCCCTGACCTGAAGAATCTGCTTTAAACTTGAGGGAGAGGCTGGGCAGGGTGGTGATGCATGCCTTTAATCCCAGCACTTGGGAGGCAGAGGCAGGCGGATCTTTGTGAGTTCAAGGCCAGCCTGGGCTACAGAGTGAGTGCCAGGATAGGCTCCAAAGCTACAGAAACCCTTTCTCGGGGGGAAAAAAAACAAAACAAAAACTTGTTGGAGAGTGGAGATCTTCCAGGATACTTTAAGAAATCATCAGTGCTTACAAGGTGGCAGACACAGGAGTAACCCTGAAATTGTCCATTTCTCCCAAAGCGTAGCATTTGTCCCCCTAGGTCTGGCTGAGAGGTGCACTTTCATCACACAGGTGTTAAAAGAGAAGAGAAGCCAGGTCTGCAGCCCAAGACTCACTGTCCTCACCCTCACTCATCGGGCAGTCAGAATCCCCACCATCTCGACCAGCTTGTTAACACTTGACATCCCCAAAAGTGACAAAACACTGGCCAAAACTAACTGGAGATGGGGGGTGGGTTGTTTCTGCTTACAGGTCACACTCCATCTCGAAGGGAGGTGGGGACAGGAACTCAGAACAGGAACCTGCTGGCAGCAACCGAAGCAGTGGCCATGGAGAAGCACTGCTTATTTTCCTGCTGGCTTGTCCAGTTTGCTTTCTTATACAGCCCCGGACCACCTGCCCGGGGTGGTACTACCCAAAGTGGGGGCCCTCATCACAATCATTAATCGAGAAAAAAACCCTACAGACGTGCCCACAGGCCAGTCTCCCAAAGGTTTACTCTTCAATCAAGGTTCCTTCTTCCAAACCAACTCGTTTGTGTCAGGTTGAGAAGCAAGCAGGAATGAGGGGGGAAGCTACTACTATGAAATACTAAGAATCACAGACATCCATTTGGGGACAAGAGCTATAGAATGGATTCTGTCCATCTGGCAATGCCTGGCGATCCCATGTGCGTATGCATCAAGATAAGGTATGCCCACATGGGGTTAAGCAGGTAACCCCAAAGATACACCTAAGAAACAGGCTGGGGCTGGTACAATGAGTCTGTGAGTAAAGACACTTGATGCCAAGCCTGACAACCTGAGTTTGATCCCTGGGATCCACATGGTAGAAGGAGAGAACCAATTCCTGAAAGTTGTCCTCCGACCTCTACGTGTGTGCCACAAGAAAAAATGAAAACACAATTTTAAATATTTTTTTTAAAAAAAGAGACAGGCTACATAGGCTACGTAGGAACTCACATTCACCTATCACCTAGATGTACGCCAATAAGAGGCAAGAGGACTATGTTCTCATCCACCCACACCTCCTCCATGGTAAGCCTTTTAAGACCACAGCTGAAATGAAAACACAGCGACCATCTTTCCCTTAAACCAGACTGCTTAACAGGTTGGCTAACCACCAAAGTGCACGCAGTCATTTCCCTCAGAGAAGCCCTGCCTGACCATTTTACTGAGTTTCTCAAGCCAGGCGAGTTCTCAGAAGAGCTGGATATTTGCCTCACCTCGCCAGAACCCCTGCAGGGACAAGTGACAGCCTCCTTGTATTTTTAAGGAGTTTCTCTCCCCTTCTCGGGCCTTGTGTCATATATCTCCCACACAGAACAAACTGTCTTGTACACCAAAGACGGTAAGTGTGCTACCACTGATGCCAGTGCGTCTTTGGTGACCCACTATCGGAGGGTCTCACTATTAGTCCTGGTTGGCCTGGGGTTATGTACACACTGGCTTCGTACTCACTGTAAAGGTGTGTGCCACCAAGCCCTCTGTGCTCTTTTCCTAAAGGTGGGTAGGTCACTGTGATGATTAATCTTCACCATCAATTTGACTGGATTTAGAGTCACCTGGGAGACACCTCCGGGGCTGTACATACATGGGGAGAAGTTCAGGGAGATCTGAGTGCAGCGAGAAGCCTGGATGTGGGTCTCAGACTGAACACACAGGAGAAAGCTGATCCCTGGCATTCATCTCTCTGCTTCCCGACTGCTAAGACAATGACATCAGCTGCCCTGCATTCCTGCCCTAATGGACTCAGCCTTCAGTGTGAGCCAGAGTAAAGCCTTCCTTCCTTCCTTTGTTTCTTGTCAGGCATTTGTCAGAGCACTAACCCAGTAGCTTAGGGAAGTGCACTCAGGAATGGTGAGGGTGCTCGGAGAGCATGTGCCCTACTGGAGATGCCCTGCTAACTAACACCTCTGCCCATCTCCCTGCCAGGCTGGGCGGGAGAATGATGAAGATCAGAGGCTGCTGGCCTCCCGATGCCCACCAAGACTCCTGCTGAAGCCCAGGGCTCCCTGGGCTGTCTGACCCACTGTCAACTTCTGCCTACAGACAGATGCACTCTTACCTAACTCATGAACTCACAGTTCTGCCCAACCACAGTGCATGAAGAAAGCAGAGAAAAACAGGCGTGAAGGTCAGAAAGGAAGCCCCGTTCTTGGCGGGAACACGTGACCATATTCCCAGCCATTTGTTCAACTTGCACATCTCCCAGCTGATGCTGAAGTCTGAGAGCCAGCCCTCCCCGAAGGCCAGGACCGCACAGGACGCTCAGCATTCGAGGTGGACCCAGTCAAATGGGATCGTTCAGGTCTTAAAAGTTGGAGAGAAAAGGAGACTTATCCAAACTGGGGAGTTTACCCAAGTCACTCAGATTTTAACCCCCAAATGATGGGGTCTAATTATATAGGCACTAGCCTCAAACTCAGAGATCACCTGCCTCTGCTTCCTAAATCCTGGGATTAAAAGCATGCTCCAGACCACGCCTTTAATCCCAGCACTTGGGAGGCAGAGGCAGGCAGATCTCTGTGAATTCGAGAAGGCCAGCCTGGTCTACAGAGTGAGTTCCAGGACAGCCAAGAACGGCTAAAGCTACACAGAGAAGCCCTGCCTCGGGAAAACAAAAACAAACAGCATGCCCCACCATAAGTTCTTTGCTGAATGGAGCCAAGAGACCGAGCAAAAAGTGTCATGTGACCCCTGACCTGACATTCCCACACCACTGGCCGTTACATCAATGGGTAAATAGGACCCATTAAGTCAGGAGAGCCTCAGGTCTCAAAAGCTTGTCCAGGGACCAATCAAACAATTCAATTATTTCTAAATCTCCCAGACTTCTTCAAAATGCACCAGGAATCCATTCCTTCCAATGTCCCTTGTTTTGAAAACCAAGGCAGGAAGAGATGAGGAGGCCCAGTGAAAACTCACTCTGTCCCTCTGGGTGCCCAGGCTGTGGTCAAAAAAAATCAAGGCATGAGAGCAATCAGCCAGACCCCACAGTGAGCCAGCATTACAGACTACATACTTATATATACATACCATATATGCATTATATGCTATATGCTTATATACTACGGTGCCTGATCTGATGGCCTGGGGAAGACAAAGGGTACAATATGTAGTATGCAGAAATGTCCCTTTCCCTAGTCTGAGTTCCCCAACATAGTCCAGGAAACGCCTTACCAAGCCCCAGCCTCCCTTTATGAAGCTGTCATCCCGTTTCATCTTGTCCTGCCCTTTGGAGATCTTTCCATTACTAACCATTAGGCTTGAGGCAAGGATAATGGGGAAGTTGTCTCTCTTCCTTTTATTTATTTACTTATTTTGGGCGCTAGGACTCAAACCCAGGGCCCACCCCCGACACACACAGACACAACCGCAGGGCAGCCCTGAACCCTCCTCTTCACTTGTTCACAGCTTCAGGCCCTCGGGGGCCACACCTACACTTACACTTTCACTGTGGAACAAGGAGGACTCTGGGGAACCTGGAAACTTAAGAGACAAACAAGCTGTTTTCTGGGGGTTGGCTTTTTTGCTTTTTTTTTGGTTTAGCTTTTTAATTACAACACTGATTTTTATCTGCAACTCATCTCTTCCAGGAAGTACTCAAGAGTCAGCTTCCTCACACACAGGAGACATGTGTAAGGCCAGGATCACTGACCTAGCTACCCAGATGACTCTGATGAGTGATAGTAACTGCACCCATCATCTGCCACAGCCCATCTCAGATGGTACAGGGCAGCTTACAAGAAAACTCACCAACTTCCTCCAGCAGCTCCTGGGAGGACCAGAGAGCCAGCTTCCCTCCAACCCTCTCTCTTCAACTGTCTGACCCATGCACTCATGGTTTCATCGGATGGGAGGTACATTCCTCAAAATCAGCATTTTCTTCAGTGGTACAGCCATTGGTAAGGCGCCCGTGGCTCCTGTAAACAAACCCTCATCCGTGTTCCTGTGCGTAAACCTAATGAGACTCACTAAGTTATTTAAAAAAGAAGATAATGAAAGTAGAAAGGGGACTAGCTGCTAGTTAAGAAGGGACAGATGATATGGAGAAGAGACGGACAGAGAAGGTAGGGGGAGGTGAGTACGTCCAAAATGCATTTTGAAGATGTATGAAAATGTCATAATGAATGAAACCCATTATGTCTAATTAATTGTGCTAACAAACAAACAATACATAATCTATGTGATCTATTTTTTTTTAAGGTCAGTTTTGCCTGGGTACATAGCTCATGGGTAGAGGCTTGCACAAGGCCACCACCATAAAAAAACAAGGGGACGGGGCAAATCATTATCTAGTCTGTATTTCATCTTTCCATGCAACACATATATGACAAGGAATATTCAGGACGGCATTTTAAACCCACAGCCTAAAGAGTACGTGCACCCCCTTAACATCTACAAAAAGCGTAAAAATTCCCTCATGACCCAAGGTAATACATTTGGCTTTTTCAAACCCCTCTACATAATTAAGCTTCTCCTGAGGGTCATCTCCTCCCAACTCATGAAGCTGGGACCTCACTGCCCCGCAGCACACACTGTCCGTTCCGAACAGAAGCCCTACCAAGCACTGATGTCTTTCAAGTCTTGCCCCAGTAGGAAGCAACAAGCAACTAACAGTCTGGACAGGGGGATGCGGGGACCAGTTCCAACAGGTAAGCGCTGCACAACACTTCCGGAGGGTCTTTGGGGGCCCCTCCCTGTTTTCTTTCATTTCCACAAGCTTATTCCAAACTGTACCAGCTATTTCCCTCAAAACTCTGCTGTAAGATACAAAAGGCATTTGGTATTGTCATGTAATTGCAGTTGGCTCATCTCTGTTGCCAAGGCTTGTGCTCAATTACAGTAAAAAAAAAAAAAAAAAATGTTTCTGAGCAATAACTGAGTGACCCCAGTCCAGTGAGAAACTCAGCAGGTTCGTGACAGAAGCTCCGAGCTGGAAATCAGCCAAACTGGGGGACCTTAGGCTGGGTGGCACTACCAATCTCACAGTGCCCTGAACAGCTCTGGCACTAATTGTGGCTGTGGAAGGTTTAAGAGGGGAACTCACGTTTCTTAACAGCATAAGGAACTGTTTCCAGCACCGCACACTGGCCAGTCGCTGTAAGAAACAGGTAGTTCTACCTCCCCTTGGGTGAGTTAATAAGTCCATGATTAAGTAACACGAACAAGTTCGGGTCAAGACGGGGTTCCACGGGGCTGTGTGCTGCAGGGTCCTCCTCCTCCTCCTCCTCCTTCTTAGAGGCACGCAGCAGTCCACAGAGCCCTCTTCCCAACAACTGGTATTGCCCTTAAGAAACCACAGCATCACAGGGACAGAACTCCAAACTAAACGGGAGGATTCAGTGACATCTCCCCACACACGTTTGCTGACAGAGCTGACACCAGCCCAGCAGGGCAACGTGTCCTTTTTGGGTCATTCAGGAAATGAGGTCGTTTCCCTATGTCTGACTCCCACATACAAAGAGAACCCCCCCCTCTTCCCCACAGAGTTCATAAACCCTCAGGAGCCTGTTCTTTCACATCTCCCTGTGGGAGTAGTCTCATAAATCGTCCAGATACAGGAAGTTTGGCCTTTTAAAAATCAACATGATTTTTATGCCAACCTTTTCCCTTGGATATCTTTCCAAAATATATTCCATCCTCTCTTCGCTTCTTAAACTGAGTGACTTAACTTGGACTATCACCTGCCAGCCTGTGCTGCCACCCGAGGGGCAGGGTGGAAGTCAACTCTGTTATGATGTAAGAGGGACACAATGCTGTTGGAATTGTTTGATTTTCATGGCTTCTACTCCAAGGAGTTGAAGGGAGGAGCTGGGGCAGAATTCATGATTCTGATTGCGGCTTGGCTACAATTAGCGATGGGATTTGGGGCAAGCTATGAGACTCAGTTTCCTTACCTGCCTGGTAAAAGTCTGGGTCATGCCTCCATAATGTCCTTGTGTCTCCTACACCATGTCACCTCATACTGTCTCTGTACCCTTCCCTAATATCCCTGCAAGGCTCCTGAGTTCTGCTGAGATTCAGCTGATGGACCTAGGAATCTTCCTCCTCTATTTATTAAAGCTATTTGGATATAAAATCTGAATACATAAACAGCTCTAACGTAGAAACTTGACTTGGCATATATGAGAGCCTACACTGAATCCCCAGTGCCAGGTTGGGGTAGAAAGGGTTATCTTAAAAAAAAAAAAAACAAAAAAAACCAGAAAGTTATGAAGTCTATGAAGTCCGATGGCCAAATGCCTCTCATCATTCAAGTAAAATTAAAGAGAACAAGGCCAGAATGGGTGGACTCAGAAAAAAGAAAAACTATTCCTTAGGTAATCATGGAACATTATGGAATATCTGCAAATATTTCAAATAGATTTCCAGACGTCATATAGTTTTAATGATTTATACAAGGGATATTTTATGGGGGCAGGGGGGGAAAGACATTCAAGGATTGGGTAAATAATAATAATAATAATAATAATAATAATAATAAAGTTGTACAAGGGAAAGGGAGGAGTAATGCCAGAAAAGAGGTCATCTGGCCCCGAGACTGGAGACGCCAAGGACACAAACCTCAGACACCCAAACACTTAATGAAGAAAGTATTAGGCAGTGGGGGAAGTGTCCATCTGGCTAGCCCTAACAGGTAATAAGGAACAACCACCTTGGATGTTGAACAAGCAAAGGGAACACAAGACCTCTGCCAACTCCACCCCTGCCTCTCACCTGAGCCACAGCGAGGACCCATCAGCTCCATCACTCTGAGTTTCCTCGTTTGCTTCCTGGGAACTACAGACGGGTGATTAATGTCTCAGCCTTGTACTGCCACTAGGCATACAAGCCTGTGAGATCTGAGACAGACCAGCACTTAACCTCACTGGCTTCAGTTTCCATGTTTGCAAGGCGGGGAGGGGAACCGCCTCCAGGAGAGACTATGAGGAGAGAATGAGGTCATTAAGCTTAACACACCAGGACAGCAGACACTAGTATGCACCCAGTGAAGGTAGTGATGGTCAAGGAGAAGGCCTGAAGGCAAAAGAGAGGAGGAAGAAGGAACAGGAGAAATCCCTACAGACCACTAAGATAGCAATGAAGCACTTCTAATAACAGAGTGGATACAGTTCCCAAAACACAAGGGTCCTGCCATTTCCATAAGGATGGCCCACAGGACTCCAAGCAGTTAGCTCAGTCAGCATGGGGGAATCCACACTAACAAAAGCAAGGCCTTCTTCCTTATGCCAGAAGGACTGCAAATCCCTGGGACCAGACCCGGTGCGCTGTATATTTTCACTGTCAAAGATGAAAGAGTTAGCCAGAGAATTAACAGGGCAAATGATAGATTTGTGGTAATATTTCAACACCAAAGAACCAGTTTCAAGCGCATGGACCGCATTCATTACTACGCAATGGACGGTATGAACCACTAGTCACCGCTGCCTATTCACGGGGCTCATTCTGAGATGTCCCAGTAAATGCTATTTTATTAGTCTGGTTCCTGTATGTACAGAAAAATCAATAAAATGTGTTTGCTTTTTAATAGGCTGTAATTCTAACTTCTCCCTAATTTAGTCTAGCCTTTCTCTTCCCAAATACTAGGTTTGGCAAGAGTCTTCAAGCCGGGCTCCTGTTGGCGTGGGAACATCGAAGAAAAGTCACACTCTATTCAATAAATACAGATATTGCTTCCTTGAGTCGTTTGGAACAATGGAGCAAGGGCAGGCTCTGCCTGAGACCAAGTCATGGCGCTGTTTTCCTAAAGTGGTATTCACAGAGAAAAAAGTTTGTCCCGCCTTATTTATGCCTCATACTCACTGGGCTTCCCCCAACTGGGGGAACCACAACCTTTAAAGGGAAGTCATAAAATGAAATTGCTTTTACAAGAAACTCCCAGGTACCCCCTGCACCTCGAGATAGAGACCCCATCTTAGTTTTGCGTCCCCTGCTCACAGCTGAGGTCATTTCTCCTACTTTCCCTACCCTTTCCATGGGAACCTTGTCTAGGCTGTGGAGTCTGTTTTTAAAGTGTGTTTACTGCACATAAGAGAAGGGATGGACAGGTCTGGCTGACCCTGGGGCTCACCCTGGCTTTATCAAGAGCTGATATGTGGCAGGTAGCACTGCCCTCGGCCAACAGTGGGCCAGCCGGGCTCTCACACACCATCCACCATTGCAGAGAACACGTATCTCTGCAAACTGGTGCAAACCCAAATCCAGCAGGCCTTCCTTCCCTCATCCCTACCCCTCCTACCACTTCCTCTTCTCACACCTGACTGGACCCTTGCAGCCCAGTGTTCCCACACACATCATCTTGCATGGCACATAGCTCCGTGCCCTCACACCAGCTGGCTTGTGATTAAAATGGACCACACTAGGAAGTGCCAGAGCGCAGAGCCTATTGTATCAGATTTCCTAGGCCTTTTATAGACACACCATGAACTTTGAGAGTGTGTGGTGGTGTCCCGAGACCCTGCAGGACTGTGTTCTAATGGGATTCAGTCATCCATCCGTGGGCCAAAGCTCTCAGGCCCAACTGTGAAAACACAAGTGTGTGGCCCGAGGTCTGGTTAAGATCTCTGACTTAACTCCCAACGTCTGAACACACCCCGATGATACTGTTGGGAGGCACAGAGGGCCCACCAAGATTGCCCAGACACCAGAGTCTTTGTAAGGATCTGCGAAGACTTCTGTTCCCTTCCTTGATTTTTAATTTTAATTTTTTTTATTTTATTTTAAGACAGGGTCTCATGTAGTCCAGGCTGGCCTCTAACTTACTACATAACCAAGGATGACCTTGAACTCCTGATCCTCCCACTGTCTCCAGAGTGAAGTGATTACAGGCTTGAACTACTCTTACCTCACCTCAATTCTTTTCTTTTCTTTCCTTCCCTTTTTTTTTTTTTTTTTTTTTTAGCTTAGACACCAAAGCAGTTTCTGAGATTATCAAAGTAATCAAACATTATTAGTATATAGAAATCCTGATATATATATATATATATATATATATATATATATATATATATATATATGACACCAGGCAGAGCTCTGGCCCTTGGGTAACACTGTTGTAGGTGGCCATGCATGCATGGACGGAGAGGGAGGGGCACTGACCTCCTCCATACCTCACTTGGAGTCAGCAAACATGACAGAAATGATTCTGCACCAGCTGCCAGGTGAGAAACTGTGGCACCCTTAGGTTACCCTTGCTAACCTAAAGGAGCATGAGACGTGTGGACAGGCTCCCCCAAAACGCTTATTGTAAATGAAAACGTCATTCTACCGCAAGTGTGAACTGATAAAGAGAACAGGGAAAGAATGGCCAGAGCATTATGCCACCAGTGTTTCCCGGAGCACCTCAGCCAATGTAAGATCTGTGCCAAGCCTTGCAAAAGGCCTGTGTGGGCCTTTCTGCCGTAACTTGGCTGAATTTAAAACTGAGCAGGTGACTGGAAGGGGAAGCTGTAGGGTGAAAGAGCCAACCTGTTTTCCTTTGCCCTGGGACTAGCCCAAGCTCCTGGGGGAGCGGGTCACCTCTTATCCAGATGATCAACCAACTCCAAGCACTTGGAGTGGCCTGGCGCTCACAGAGGGGCTGTCCAGGAGGTCTCACAAGCCTTGGTGTGGCTCTGATGACCTCAGGCCTGGTAGGGGAAGCTCCTCTCCCGCTGTAAAGACAGTCTGACAAGCACCCCAGAAGGTAAAGGCAACCTTGCCTAAGTGCAGAGACGCAGGGGCCTTCTCGGCTCTGCCGACAGCCACCTTGCACTGCAGAGATCTTCACATAGGTGACACTCACTGACCAATTCAGAAACTTTCACCTTGGAAACTCCACCCAGATCTGACTCTGGTCTTTCCCTAGCCGGAGAGACAAGGGCTCAAAAGTAAACAAAGTACTTCCCCCCCTGTGGCTGCCTCTGGCCAGGCTCCTGCCGGACTCCATCACACCAGCTGCTGAGGAATTTACTACCCGCTGACCAGCTGTTTGCGCCGCAGGAGAGCAGATAGGGGAGGTTTCAGGAGAGGAGTGAGAAATCTCCCCACTCAGAGAAGGTCTCAGCATCAGCTCACCCTTCAAAGAAGCACAGGCACTCCCCCATCCAAGGAAAAGTTTGTTGTTTACTGGGCTCCAGCTTGGCGCTTGTTTGTAAACATTTTCTTTTCCTCGTGTTATCACTGCACCACATCCCAAGGACTAAAAGACGCTCACACCACTGGAGTACTTTCAGATGGCCTGAACTAATCCTAGTCCTTGAACTCCATGGGTTATGATGGGACATGATAAACTCAAGCAACTCCATGGAGAGAGAGCCTTCAAGCACACACACCTAAAAGCACCCACAGCCTAGGCAAACAGTCACAGACTAGCTCCACCAGGAACAACCCAAAATACAAGGCCATTTGCATAGGTGGTAAAGAATGATAAATTCACTCGAATGACACATGACACACCGATAAAATAAAATGAAAGAGGCACCCAAGAAGAATGGAAGGCCTGGGTTACAACACGTGAGCAGAGTTCAGTTATCCAGGCTCTGGGTTCCATCCCCAGGACTGAAGTTTAAAAAAAAAAAAAAAAGAAAAAGAAACAAAAAGAAAAGAAAGAAAAGAAAAATAAGCAACCTAAGACAATAAGAGGAAAAAAACAAACTAACACAAATCGAACCCATCTTCCCTATCACATTTGAGAACCTGTTTTGGTTGGAGTTGGCTCCCCACATGTGTGTGTTAGCTCTTCTGTCTAAACAAGTCATTCGCCAGAGGCACTCATGCTCCCAGCACAGGACCGACCGAGAGCCCATCAGAACAGCAGGAATGCAGTCACTTCAGAGGCGGCATCAGAAGTCACAGGACACTCTGCACTGTGTTGTTTTCAATCTAAGGCCACTGTCCTTAGATTGAAACACTGTCCAGGTTTTTCTGTTATCAGGTTTATTACTGCCATTGAGCCAAATACAAGCTACTGATCTAATGCCCTGTCATTTAGTTACCTCTGTTTCTGTTATGAAGTGTGAAATAAATTATATTATCCATACGGCAGGATTTTCCTGAATTTGCCAGGGAATCTAATTTATATCGCAAAAGAAACTGGTTCTGAAGTACCACCACATCCTGAATTCTTTAGAGAGGCACCGCTCCAAAGCCTACCCAAGATATGCACAAACACAAAAGTTCCTCTGGGCTCTTCTGTGAGGCAGAAACAAAGACGCCCGTGCACCTTTTGAGTCCCTATAGGCCTTACTTCAAACCCAGAACCATCGTTCCTGATAAGAAACACTAAGGTCTGATTCTGATTCTGAAAACCCAATAAGCCAGTATGACAAAATCCCTTTCCCTCTCACACATCCTAGATGAAACATTATTAAAACAGGAGCGATTTTCCTAACTCCCCACCGAAGAAAACGGGTTACATGTCCATTGTTTCTACAAAATCCCTCTATGAGGGCACAAACTACATAGGCCACGCCAGAAGCAAACTTCAGAACCTCAGCCTTGCACAGAGAACAGAAAGCTTGCCTCCTGGTGACTGGCGGAGCCTTGAAATAAAGTACCCAAAAAAAATGCACCATGGGAAAAATAACTGGGGGGAGACAGACAAAATCATCCTGCCTCCCAATGGTGGCAAACTTTACAACAACTTTTTAAAAGCAACAAACAGCATCGCAGCCTATATAGACAGACTGTATATATTCACACACACACACACACACACACACACACACACACACACACACACACACACACACGACTACCTGGAAGATAAGGTCTGTTTGCAAATATTCCTCGTGAACTTAGAACAGGCCAGGGAACCCGAAGACTGCAGCTTTTCAATACCTTCTCTGCACTGTCAGAGGAGGTCATTTTGCCTGGTTACTTCTTTTCCGCCCTGCATCACAGGAGTTTTCTACTTTCAGATTACTCAACTTTCATATGCACTAGAGGAAAATAACTATTCAGCAACTTTATTCACCTTGGTTTAATTTTTTTTTTTCCTTATGCAATGCCCAGGAAAAGCTGACACCAAGACTGTCTTAGGGCTTGCAATCACAATCAGTAGAGGGGAGGGGGTAAAAAGCTTGTGTGATAGAACCCAGAGTCCTGAAAAGAAAAGAAAAAGACCATCCCAGTGGGGCCCCTAGAACTTTTTCCCTAGAGAGACGACCCCCTCGGGAACAAAAGTTACAGTTTAGTCACATGTTGGGCGTAGGAATAAGAAGGGGGTTTTTCTTCTTCCTTTCTTATTTTTAAGCGCACTAATTACGGAGGTGTTCTACAGATCTGAAGACAAACTGGGTTCCTCCTACCAACTGAGACCGGCATTACATTGTCAAAAAGAAAGGGGGGTGGGGTGGGGGGCCCAGGAGCCCTCACCGGGCTCGGCGGGAGAGGGGTGTAGCAAGGTTATGCTAAAGGGTACAGCCGCTGCCACGAGCTGCATCTCTTTCCCTCGCGCCCCAGATAATTCCCCGCAAGCCTAGCAA
Source organism: Cricetiscus sungorus (assembly GCA_030556225.1). Classification (NCBI taxonomy): domain Eukaryota; kingdom Metazoa; phylum Chordata; class Mammalia; order Rodentia; family Cricetidae; genus Cricetiscus; species Cricetiscus sungorus. Next base: position 39,838,464 of record JANBXA010000735.1, on the reverse strand, counting down.
CTGCACCAGCAGCCCCGGGGCGAGGGGGTTCCGATCGCCCAAGGAGAAGGAGGGGAATCGAATCGTTACCTTAATGCTACACTGAGCAGGAGTCTCAGACATGTCTCACAGCGAGAGGGATCAGGAAGTTCTCAGTTTTTTTCCACTTTCCTTTCCTCTCCCCAACCCAGAAACGCTCGGCGGGGCAGCGGGACGCGGTCATTTAAGAAGTTTCTTGCAGCATCGCCGGCGGCGGCCGCCCGGGGGAAGGGGGGGTCTCCGGAGCGCACGGATCGGGCGCGCGGCGCGGGGGCGTGGGAGCCGGCGAGCACGGCGTGGGGTGTGCGGGTCGCAGCGCGGCGACCCGGGCGCAGCCGGCCGGCCTCGCGTGTCTCCTCCCACCCGCGGCCGGCGCGCCCGCCCCCGCCCTCCCTCCCCGCGGAGCTCGCTCGCTCGTTCCCTCCCTCCCTCCCTTCCTCCCTCCCTCCCTCTCTCGAATGTTTTCCTTCCTGGAAGAGAGAAACTGAAAGGCAGAACTGAGAAAGCTCTCTGCTCATTGATCTTGAGAGTTTCAGGGCAGAAACTGACGTGAATTCCCAGCACCGGGCTCTGCCTCTTAAAGGAGCCACCAGGAAATACAAGCTCGGGTTACCGCGGGCCGCGGGGAAATCAGAAGGCGAGCGGGGGGAGGGGAGGGGCGCGGGGAGCCCACGGGGCCGCCCCGAGGAGGACGCCCTCGGGGAACCTCGCAGCGTGGCCCCGGGGGCTCTCAAGCCTCGCTCTTCCCGCTCCCGCCACCCTGGCTTGCACCTCCCGGGGGACCTGGGCCACACACAGTGGGGGCTTTTGTGCGCGCTCCCCGAGGCGCACATGCAGCCCGGGGACCGCGGGCTAGGAAGGGGCTTTCCGGGAAGGACGCGGCGCCGCAGGAGGAAGCGAGACAATGGCCTTTGTTCTGCGCGGCGACCGCGGCCGCTTTAAGAGAATCCACCAGGAAATGGGAGCTCGGGTTACAGGCTGCGCACGGGGAAGTGCGGGGCGCGACGCCGGAGACAAAGCCGCGCGGCCGCGCTCGGGCCCGGGGGCGCGGCGGGCGGGGGCTCCCCGCGACGGGGGGCGCCCCTCGGCGCGACCTCCCGCCTTCCCCGATTCGAAATCCCCCGGCCATTTAAAGCCACAGCGGCCGCTACCAACCGACGTAGGTGACTGGACTACAAAGTTGACAGGGCGCGTTCCTGCAGATCTTAGCCCTCCCCTGGGCCGCTGCTCGGGCTCGGTCATTGGCAGAGGGGATGGCCCGGGGTCCTGCAGAGGAGGGGCAGCCAGAATCCTGGTGCTGAGGCTCCAGCCTTGAGCACCAGCGTTCTATGATCGCTGTTTTTTTATTTCTATTTATAATCTCTTAAAATGCCCGCTGCAGAAGATGGTGTTCAAATTCTAACCCCGCTAGTACATAGTTTAACGTGTGGACATATGATGTAGAACCAAACGCACTACCATTTTGTCTGATGACGGTAAAAATAAACATAAAAACCTGTTGTGTAGAAACGCATTATATTCGGGTCCCCTGCAGAGGTTTTCCAGACTCTCCCGTCTATTCCCACTGGTTTCTTTGCGGGAGACGGGGAGGAGGCGGGGGTGTTTTGAAGCAAGGTCTCCCATTGTAGTCCTGACTGGCCTGGAACTCGGGCTGACCTGGAACTAGTAAGCCATTCTGCCTCTGATGGTTTTTTCTTACACACTTTACAGCATCATAAAATACCCTCAGACTTTCACAATACTTCCGTTCATGCATTCATCAGAACACTCTAAAACGACATTATTAAAAGGCTTGATGATACAATGGGAACTTTTTTTGGGGGGGGACCTACATGGCACAACAACCAGTTTTGACATCCAGTAGTCGTGTTCCCCAAGAGAACTTACTGTGTGTACTGGAGCTCCCAATACATCTGCATTTACCCATTCTTACCCCCTCACGAACACCTACCTTTTACTCCTGTGTTTTTGCAGCTTTTTGTTGTTTTTGTTTTGATTTGATTTGATATTTTGAGACAGTATTTCCCTTTATTGGTTTGGATGCTGTCCTGGAACCGCCTGTCTCTGCCTCCCGAGTTCTGGGACTAAAGGCGCGAGCCACCACTGCCTGGTTTTTGGATTTTTGTTTTTGGGGGGTTTTTTTTTGTTTTTGTTTTTGTTTTTTGTTTTGTTTTTTGTTGTTGGTTTTTTTTTGATGCTATATTAGGTTTTTTTGTTGAGTTTCTTTTGAGACAGGATCTTACACTATTGATTAAACTGGCCTTGAAATTAGATCCATCTGCCTCCTGAGTACTGGGATTAAAGGTGTGTACCACCCCACCCAGACAATTTTTACATTTTCTTGAGCCTGTAGTCCGGGTTGACCTTGACTTGAAGCAGAGAATTGTCCCCAACTTAGATTCTGCGTCCACCTTCCAAGTGCTGGAATGATAAGCCTGGGTCACTGTGCCTCATCTTCCTGAAACACCCTTTTATTTGTTGGCTTGTTTATAGCCCCGGAGATTAAGCCCTGGCCTCATGCATTTAAGCTAGTGCTCTGCCATTGATCTCCCCAGGAAAACAGTTCTTGTTCTTTCTTGGCTTCTCTTATCGGATGTTTGCAGACACTGGATCTGGTGGGCTTTTGCTGAGTTAAGTCTTTGCCCCTTACATCACTCATCCAGCAATAGGGTCTCTGATAACTTCTCAGCTTCTATGAGATGGGAAGACGTAGCACCTAATTAATAAGGTTTTCATAAATATAAAAGGGTATGCCCTGTAGTCTTTCCGTATCCATGGAGGATGTATACCAAGAGGCCCAGTGTGTACTTAAAGCCAGACACTACACACATATGTATACATATATACACACATATATATATTGTCTTACATATATATTCATACATACATATATATACAATAAAGTTTCATTTATAAATTGGGCACAGTAAGAGACTAATCATAATTAATAATAAATCAGAGAAATTATATTCTACAGTCATAAAAGCTGATAAAACATGCTACTGTGTCTGAAAATTTCCATGTCTGTGGCTAACTGGAGGTGGGGAAAGGCAGCCTGTGGGTATGGGGAACTTCTCTACTAAGACTTTCTTTAGCAAAACATTGCATGTGCTAATTGGTGTTAGCTTCCATGATTGCTTAACCTCACAACTGAATTAACTTCCAACTTCCACTCCTGACATGTTTTGGCCTTCTCCCAGTGATTCATAGAGGTGGCAGTTTGAGGTGGAATGTCTGTGGTTCCAAAGGGAAGTACACAGTAGCAGCTATAGCAAAAGCTACATTTAGCCCAGGTTGACAGGCTCTGCAAAAGGCTGTTTAATAAATACTTTAAGCTTTGTGGGCCAAAAGGCAAACCCGAAGGCTTTGTGGAAATACCTATAGAATGAGAGGGCTGGAAAGTCCACGTATTTTTGACCACCTATTCTTTTGTTTTGGTTTGGTTTTTTGTTGTTGTTGTTGTTGTTTTTTGTTTGTTTGTTTTGCTTTGGTTTGGTTTTTTTTTTTTTTTTTTTTTTTTGGAGACAAGGTTTCTCTCTGTAGTTTTGGAGCCTGTCTTGGAGCTGGCTCTGTAGACCAGCTGACCTCAAACTCACAGATAATCCACCTCTCTGTGCCTCCCTAGTGCTGGGACTAAAGGTGTACACCACCACCCATCCTTAACCAGTATTTTCAATGCAGGCCTATTAATGAAAGAAATGAAATTCTTTTTGCAGGAAATAACTTACTGACCTGAGGTTCAAAGCAAGTATGTTCTTGTAGCCCAAACTGGCCTCTAATCTACACTACAGAGGATGACCTTGGGCTCCTGAGCCTACTGCCATCACCTCCTGAGTGATGCGATAACCTCATAATGCTGCCTTTCGGTGGGTGTATACAGGGTTAATTTTGAAGCATCTCTTCACCTAGAAGGGTGCCACCACGTGCTCATGGGAATTCACGAGTGTATGACTTTATTTGACTTTCAGTTCTCTGAAGACATTTTAAGAATTCTATTAAAGCCCTACAAATTATCACAATAGCTCCCCTTGGGCATGCAAATTAGCCACTCACGTTTAGTTGAATCTAGGTGGACACTCTGTAGTGGCAGTCCAATGGATTTTAAATATGGAACTATCTTTTGCATTTCCACTGATATTTTTCAAAAATCTCTCTTGGAACTGTAGTTTGAGTTCAGAAAAAATGTAGCCATGCTGGGATGGTGAGTGGAGACTTTGCTTCCTGTCTTTTATTTATTTATTTATTTAGGTTTCTTCGAGACAGGGTTTCTCTGTGGCTTTAGAAGCTGTCCTGGAACTAGCTCTTGTAGACCAAGTCGGCCTCGAACTCACAGAGATCAGCCTGCCTCTGCCTCCCGAATGCTGGGATTAAAGGCGTGGACCACCAGGAAGTGCCCTGCTTGCTTCCTATCTTCCTGTTGACCATGTGGGGAGCAGGAGAATCATCTCATTATTACTTGTGGTGCAGTCAATGTCAGTTGTGTCAAAATGGTTTTACTACAGTATACACTTTTCTGATAAACTCTGTTTACCTTGCAGTTTTAGGTTGAATTACTGACAAAACATTATCAGGTCTGTAGCAGAAGCAAATTTGCAAACGCATTCATTGACAAGGATCACCACATGTGAGGAACTTACTTCATCCATCCATTCTGTGCATCAAGGGTGCCATGTCTCTACCCATTTCCTGGCTTCTTTTGGCTACATTGGATGTTTCCATAGTTCCACGTACCCTCTAGATTATCTTCCTAAATTTTTCTTATATTAACTGGAATAGTTGCTCAGGAAATCTCAATTTGCATCTTTTTAAAAAATTTAGCTGGGTGGTGACGCATGCCTTTAATGCCAGCACTCGGGAGGTAGAGGCAAGCTGATCTCTGTGAGTTTGAGACCAGCCTGGTCTACAAGAGCTAGATCCAGGAAGATATTTTGTCTGAAAGTACAGTAGATAATCAACTAAATATCAAGCCACTGGACTTACTAAGTGAATATGATCTGAAATAGAGCTGGGTTTCAGCTTCAATACAATTTTAGTTACCCTCAATTTACTATCGATGCCTTCCATTATTTTGATCTGGACTTTTCCTTTAAAGAAAGATTATTTTAGACTGTTGTGAGCTTTCTGATGTCTTCCTCATCTTCTTGTCTTGGAGAAATGTTTCCCTTCTCGCCTTTTCTTTTAGCTCTCCACTGCCCTTGCTTTTGTGGTCCTACTCGAGTAGTTAGTGGATACTGTCAGAGTGAGCTGCTGAGGTGGTAGGGCTTTGGGCTATGCTTGCAGCTTGTATTAATTAGTTACGAATAAAATGCCAAAAGCAACTTTGGGGTGATATTTTAGCTTACAATTCAGGACTGTCATGGTAGGGAAGGCATGGCTGCATGAGCATGGCACTGGTCTGGTCATCAGAAACCACAGAGATCTGCACATAGAAGGGCGGGAAGGAGGCAGGGAGGGAGGGAGGGAGGGAGGGAGGGAGGGAGGGAGGGAGGGAGGGAGGGAGGGAGGGAGGGAGGGAGACAGTGTGAGTACGAGTTAGACTTGTACTTTTCCCAGTAAGCACCTTCTTTCAAGTTATACTACACAGTGGTAAAAATGGCACAAAAGCAGGCACAGTGGTCAGAATTAAAATTGAGGACACAGAACAATGGGCACCTATTTTGTTTGTTGTGTTTTTGACAAATTTGCCCAAAAAATGCATACTGGGGGAGAGACAGTATCTTTAAGAAATAGTGCTGGGAAAACTGGAGGTCTTACATGTAGAAGTGTGAAACTCTAGCCCTTCTTTCTCACCCCAAGCACAAATCCATTGCAAATTGATCAAAGATCTCCATGATTGACATGAAACCCTGAAACTTCTAGAAAATAAGACATGGGTCACCCAGGAAATAGGACTGACAATCAACAAATGGGACCTGGTGAACTTAAAAAGCCTGGAAGTGAACTACAAATCAAGTGAAGAGGCGGTGCACAGGCCAGGGACATCTGCCAGCTGGACATCTGACAGAGGTTTAGTATCTAGAATATGTAAAGAACAAAACAAAACAACCTAGACATCAATAATACAAACAAACCAGTAAATAGGTATGCTGTGGAACTAAACAGGGAGTTCTTAGAAGAAATTCAAATGGCTTAGAAATATTTTGAGTTGTGTTCATCTTCCTAGCTGTTAGGGAAATGTAAATTAAAAACTACTTTGAGATTTCATTTTACCCAAGTCTTAATGGCTAAGATTAAGCAAGCAAATGATAATGCCAGGTGTGGGATACTTCCTTTCAAGTTCTTGGCCAAGGGTGTCCTAAAGACACCTAATAGAGACTATTGCCAGTGATCGTGGTTGTGCACAAGAACTGGATGGATGAATAGATGCTATTGGTGAAGACACCACACAGTTTGATTCAAGACATGGAGAAATAAAGTCGGTACTTACCAGGAAGCTTCTTCCCTGCTGGCTAACTTTCACATTACCAATGGGTGCTATGCTCTGTGTGTTGGGGTGGGGGGATCATCAATCCTTTTACTCAGCCATGAATACTTCAAGCAAGACATGGCCACAGGCGCAACTGTGGCACAGATGTTATAGGAATAACCAACTACTTTCCGATTGGCTCTAAGGCCTGTTGCTCAGAAGGAAACACATGCCTGGTTCTGTAACTCTGGCCAAGAACCCACAACCCTGGAGCTCAAAGACCCCAGGGGTAAACATACTACTGTTATTTTCCTAAATGGACATAGTATCAAAGTGTCCCCTCAATTCTTATCTCTATACCCATTGATTAGTGCAACACTTTTTTAAAAAATGTTTTTTTTTTATGTAGGAGATGGCAAGTAATACAGAAATTCACAACATAGAAGATGTGGCTGTGGAGTGTTAAGCCTCTAATAAGACATGTGTACCACTCTGCTCTCCACGAGGCTCAGGGACCATCTCAGAAGAAAGGATAGAAAAAGGATAGAAAGGATAGAGGCAGAGGTAGGGGAGGGCCAGACTGAAACAGTGTCTTCTGGAAACGACAGGACAGATATACTCATAAACTAATAGCAGCTGTGCTTGCCTGCACAAGATCAAGCCATTTAACATTGCAGTAAGTGGGGAGGGCCTCATGTGCCTCTACCCCAGCTGAGGAGCTATCCATGACAGTTGGTTAACTTCTTGGGGAGAATCCGTTTTCTTTTAGGGTGCGGCTGCTGGTAGATTGACCATGCTCCAATGGATAGCCCCACAACCACGAATATTTAGGTAGCACGCATTTAACTCAGTGGGTTTAGAAGAGTAAGAAAAAGAAGAAGAGGGGAGGATGAAAGAGGAAAAAGACAAGAAGTTGGCAGGGGATGAAAGGATGGTTCTGAAAAAAAGTTAGGGGGAGAAGTGAGGGTGAATGCGATCAAAATATATTGTGTCCATGTTGTGCAGGCTAGTTTTATATCGACTTGACACAGCTAGCATTGGAGAGGAGGGAGCCTCAGCTGAGAAAATGCCTCCATAATATATTGAGCTGTGGGCAAGCCTGTAGGGTAGTGGTTCTAAACCTGTGGGTTTGGAGACCTTCATGGGGTCAAATAACCCTCCCACGGGGGGGGGGGGTTGCATATCAGATATCCTGCATATCAGACATTTACATTCAGATTCATAACAGTAACAAAATTACAGTTATGAAGCAGCAATGAAAATAATTTTATGGTTGGTCAACACAAACTTGAGGAGCTGTATTGAAGGGTCACAGCAAGGAAGGTTGAGAATCCCTGCTGTGGGCCATTTTCTTAATTAGTGACTGATGTGAGAGGCTCCAGCCCATTGTGGGTGGTTCCATCCCTGGGCTGGTGGTCCTGGGTTCTATAAAAAAGCAGGCTGAGCAAGTCATGAGGAGTAAGCCAGTAAGCAGCATCCCTCCATGGCTTCTCCATCAGCGCCTGCCTCCAGGCTTCTGCCCTGCTTGAGTCTCTGTCCTGACTTCCTTCAACAATAAACAATGATGCAGGAGAATACATAAATCAAAGAAACCCTTTCCTCCCAAGTTAGTTCTGTCATGATATTTCATCACGGCAAAAGTAACCCTAGCAAAGACACATGCATAACATTCTCAAAGAATTAGTAAAAACCAATTATGTTAAAAGAAAATCGAAACCCACCTCTAGTGACATACTTCCTCTAGCAAGACTCTTCTTCCCGAAGGTTCCATAACCTTCCCCAGTAGTGCCACCAGCTGGGGACAAAGCCTTTAATTACCACAACACACAGCTAGAGTCGAGCATGTGAGGTCAGCCCACGCACTGCCATCAAAATTTGTTCAGATGAGGCTGGTTTCCCTTTGTCACATGCAGGGGATCCCTTCTCCCCCAATCTGAGCCACATACAATAGGCCTAGTGCAGAGCCTCTCTCCCATAAAAGGACTGATGCTCTCTGTATGTTTCATGGTGCACTTGTTTTTCTTAGGGTTTTTTTTTTTGTTTGTTTGTTTTTTTTAAGGCTACAATTATATAGATCATCTGGTTTTTTCTGTGTGTTAGGAAGTAAATTATGGTCTCTTTTGACTTTCCACACACAAACCAGAAGAGAAACTGGCCTGCTCGATCTTCATCCACCACAACAGACGGGGAAAGGCAGACAGTGAAGAGGAAATATTGCAGAGGTGTGGAAAATAGCACCAGGTGTGCATACATGATGTGAAGACAGAAGCAAAGCTGTGTAGCAGAGCAGAGGACCTATAAGAGGAGGGCGGAGGAGAAATGGGAGAGAAGAGGGCATGGGTGAGGGATGGATTTCACCATACCGTGTCGTTGTCCCTATGAAAACACCATGAGTATATGTGGAGAACACATTTAAAGATTGTGTCTAAACACTTACACCCTGTGTGCAATATAACACTGTACTTGAAAGGTAAAAATAGTTATATTTTAAACAGCATAAACTACAATAACGAACACTATCTACATCCCTATGACGACCCATGCCTTTTCTTGCCCCCTCCCTCCCAGCTCTGTCTTTTCCTTTTGAGGCAAGGCCTCCCTCTGTAGTCCAAGTTGCCCCTCAAACTCAAGACGATCACCCTCCCTCATCCTTTCAAGAACTGGGGTGACAGATATGAGACCCCACCCCCCTCCTAGGCATTCATCTTTAAGAAACGAAGATGTCACTTTAGGAAAGGACTTTAAGTTATTGAAAATCAGTGCGCTGAGACGTATATGTGTGTGAGAGATGATTTGCTTCATTATATGGCTGCTGTTGGAATGCATGGTATGCAGGGCAGTCAGTCAGAAAGAGAAGATGGATGGGAAATGCATGAAATAAAAAACAAGCTAGGATTCAAACTCTGAAAAAAGAGCCCAAGAGTGTAAACTACAGTTCATGTCCATCTTAATAGCCCGGATGTCCCCAAGAAGCTGAGCCCTTCTATTATGGAAGTAAACACACACACCTGATGTGGGAAATTTGGGGACTGAGGGGCAATCCTGCTGCAGGCACCTCTCTGCCTCCTACCAGTGGGGACCGTGAGGGAGCTACCTCACTATTACCTTCCAGACCACACCTCCCAGCTCACCCTCACCACAAAGCTTCTGGGAAGAGAACCCTGGGAGCGCAGCTCACCTCAGCCAGGTTGCCACATTACACAGTCACTTCACATGTTAATCAGCGTTCCGTCAGCCCACTCTCTGACGGTTATAATTTTAGAACTTTCCGGGACTTCCATCACGCCTTTCCCACCTAGTCCTCGCTGCTCCCCACCCCCTTTCCGTGACTTCCTCGGCTTCTTACCACACCACCATGTTGCCAACCTCCAAGTGAATGAACGTCAAGGTAAATTTTGACATACTGCTTCCAAGGGCGCTGTGTAGACGACCTGTCTCCCAATCTGTCTGCTCTGCTCAGGCTTGATCTCTGCGAGCATCTCCTAACGCAGTACCCTTCCCACGGGGGTTACACTATGTCCCCTTTTGCACCCAGCTTCTATCACATGATTCAGCCCGTGGCTGCAGGTATGGGAACTACAGAGGCCGTGTCTGTGAGTTTCAGAATCGAGTGCCCCAGGACCTGGAGTTCCAAGGCCTGAGAGCAAAGGATGTTAGAGCTCAAGAAGAAATATAATGTGTCCTCCCTCTAATGTGCCAGTCTATGCAGCCCCTGCCGGGGTTGTGAGGTGCCCTCGCTGGCGAGGATTAGGGCTTCTTTACTCAATCCACTAAGATTTTGTTGAAATAACCTCACAGGTGTACACAGAAATAATGCTTTCTCAGCCTTCTGTGAACCCCTGGGTTATGCAGGTTGACATGTAAAATCACAAACCTCATCATCACTCCCATTTCCATCTTTAAGTTTCGTCCTATGTTACTCAAAGCTGCATATAAACACTTGAAACACGAAGCTGATTTTCTATCAAGTAAAACCTGCAAGTCGCCTCTTTCACAAACGCCATCTTACATTACTATAAATAGAAGACATCCAAAAGATAAGGTATTAGAACACTGGAGTGACTTCATTATGCAAGACCTGCTCAGCCACCCATTAATTATAACCTGGGAGGACAGAGAAGACACGCCCGCCCTTCGTCGATGCTTTACGAAATGTGTTATCTAAACTAGCAGCTCTTCTATAGTAGCCATTAATGCTTCCATTAAACTAGGCTTCTCTGGTTCACTGGGGAAGGGGCCATACTTGAGTGACACTGCTCAGCTACCTTAACTCCCAGAGACAGAGGGTTGCCGTGGTGGGCAACAGACAAAGTGAACATCGGATTGGTGCAGTGTTTCATATTAGCTTGTCAATTCTTATGTACTCCCGTGAGTGAAATTGAAACAAATGAGCAGTCTACAAATTCTGATTTGTTTTGTGACACCTGCGCATACCAGGCACGCACAAGCGCGCGCACACACACACACACACACACACACACACACACACACACATCCAAAGTGGAAAAGCTGTCCTCAGCAGACAGCTGTGAGCACTCAACCTGTTTCTCATGGAGGGGGTACCAGGGTTCTTGCAGAAGAAAGCTAGCTACTACACTGTCATCAGTGGAGATGAGAAAGCATCCTCCTGCCCATTCCCAGAGTGACTGTGGCAGTGGGGGAAGAGGAGGACATAACTGGAGCATGGGGATTGCTGCACACTACTTCTATAGTGACAACCATTCTGCCCCTAAATGCTAGGTTTGCACCTGTTGGCACAGAGCCTTAAGACGTCAGGGATTACAAGGCCTTTGTCGTGAGCTCAGCTCACAGTGACCTGGTGGATATCTGAGTCCATCACATAGTTTTCTAATTCTAAAATGCAGAGTTGGGATAGCCAGTCCACAGGCTTTCCAGACAGATTTTCTAGGTGACAAAGTAAGAATCAGAAAGATGTGTCTAGAATTGTCTTTATTGGTACAAATAACAAACCAGAATTCTTGGGGGTGTTTATGAGACTAATGTCACCACAGGAGTCATAAGGGTGGATGAGAAAGGGCACAAAAAGCAGCAGCAGCAGCAGATAGCTAGAGGATGGGAAATGAGTTTCACAGAAGCCTAGGGGCCTTTCATCTCAGCAGCTTCCTCCTATGATGGTCAGGATAACCCTTTTGAGCCTTGTGTCGTAACTTTAACACTAGGGGGCCCAAGATAGGAGCCTTGGGTGTGTGAGGGCAGACTGGGCTAGATATAAAGATCCTGTGTCAAGAAACTAATAAGTAAGAAATAAATCAGGAGACACACATTTGAGAGTGAAGAGTGAGTTGCAGCATCCCAGCCCCTCCAATTACCTAAGAAAGAGGTATAGCCTTTAGTGTGCTTCCAGTTCTGAGTTTGAGCTAATTTCAGAGAAAGGGCTGTAGCACACCCCCAAACAAACTTGTTCCATGGCCTCTCTAGGTGATATTTTACTTGTTCGTTTGTTTTTGGTGTTTTGAGTCAGAGTCCATGTAGCCCTAGCTTTCCTGAAACTTACTGTGTAGACCAGGCTGGCCTTGAACACACAGAAATCTGTCTGCTTCTGCCTCCCAAGTGATTAAATGTGTGCAGCACCACGCCTGGCTTCAAGGGGACATTTTAAGTGTATATGACAGGGGTGTTGTGTATAGCCTTTTTGAGGAATTTGGAGTTCAGTCACAAGTCAGACATGTAGGATTTTGGAGCAAAGCTATGACATGATATCTTTTGAATATAACCATTGTCTTGTTAAGAAATAGTTCCAAGTTTTTTAGATTCAAGAAAGTCTGAAAGCCAGGTGTGATGCCATATGCCTTTATCTCAGCACTTAGGAGGCAGAGGCAGGCAAACCTCTGCATTTCAGACAAGTCTGGTCTACAGAATGAGTTTCTGAACAGCCAGGGATACACAGAAAACCCTGTCTCAAAAATCAAGCAAGCAAACCAAGCCAAACAAATAATAAAGAAAGAGTGGATGTTTGACTTGACCTACCACGTTACTACGCAAGCTGCCCACTCTAAATATGGTGTTTGACCCACAAAGTTGTATGGTAGGCATGCAAGGTTGTACTCCATCATGAGTTGAAGTTGTGGATGCCAGATTGTATTTAAGCAACTAGCTCAGATTCCTACGATTCTTTTGTTTGTTTGGTTCATTTTTAGTTCCTTTCTGTTTTCTTTTTCTTTTCTTTCTCCCCCCTACCCCCACCCTTTGGCTTTTCGAGGCAGGGTTTCTCTGTGGCTTTGGAGGCTGTTCTGGAACTAGCTCTTGTAGACTAGGCTGGTCTTGAACTCACAGAGATCTGTCTGCCTCTGCTTCCCGGGTACTGGGATTAAAGACGGACGCTACCACTGAAAGGCTGGTTTTTATTTTTTTACAGTCTCATATACTGTGGGCTAGACTTCTGTAGCCAAGGCTGACCTTGAACTTCTGATCCTGCTGCCTCCACTACCCTAGTGCTAACGTGACAGGTGTGTGCTACAATAGCTCATGTGGGTCTTATTCCTAAGAAGCTGCTTCTTTCTCTCCATCTACACATTAGTCTTCATGAGAAATTCCTTATGCTTACTTCACTAATGAAGAAAGAGTTGAGGGCTGGTTGCAGTTGGGCTTCAGTACATGCCAGCGCCATCTAAAACACACCCAGGAGGGGAGTCACTGACAGTACGTATGGGGAAATCTGCCATGCGCTGACCTGGATATAGATTTGCTTTTACTGCCCATAATGACCAGAAAAACAAACACACAAAACTCTTTCTGCATAGAGAGTACCTTATGCACCTGTTAATATTCCTGAATGTATCGGCTCTGATCAGAACGCCTAATTCATACCAAATAAAGGATAGCAATGAACCGGTAACCCCAGAATTAACTGCGTTCATCGTGTTCTATTCCTTTAAAGTTGTCCTGAAGGGCCAGCAGTTTGGTGAGTTGTGTGGTCATCTGGACGAAGCTTTCAAGGACAGACAATGTCTCCCAGGACATGAGTTCTGGCCAAGCGGCTGCCTCTGATGCTTTCCCGCCTCGTGCTGAAGAATGAGAGCAAGGAAGGGGAGTTGTATCTTCTAATTCCTAAGAATCTCTTGGCAACACACAGAATCAGCTGACCTGAACTAGGAGGAACTAATGGACCCCCAGACTGATAGCTGGGAAACCAGCATTGGACCAGCTGAACGTGGGTCTCAGTTAGAAGGCCTGGGCAGTCTAAGGGACCTCTGACAGTGGAACCAGATGGATCCCTGATGCACAAAAGGACTTTGGGAGCACATCCTCCATGAAGGGATATTCCCTTATCCTACAGGCAGGAGGGAGGGCATAGTCCCTACTCCAAATGACTTGATAGATTTTGTTAACCCTTCCTGGAATCCATCACCCTCCCTGTGGGTAGGAGGGGGATGGGAGGGAGGGAGGAGGGAGGGAAGGAGGGAGGGAGGGAGGAAGGGAGAGGGAACCGGGATCGATATGTAAAATAAGAAGAATCTCTTGACAAAGCTTAGGCTCCCAGTCCTTTCAACTCTTACTTTGCTGATTTAGAGGTAACTCTAGTGACAAGACAACCACAGTGCCATCAAACTGAGACTACAGCCTGACCACTTTGAACTTTTAATGTCCCTGAACCTCCTGGATTTGGAAAGGGAAAACAACAACGATAACAAAAAAAAACAAACCCAAAACCAATATGTGGCTTACAGCACTAGCTAGTGTAGTTGATTTTAACCCTTAGGGTGGAATGAGGTTTCTGCTACACTGTAGGGGTGAGAGGTAGTACTTCTGGACCTGAGCAGAGGCTCTGGAGATACCTCTTCATGTGCTCATGAGAAGAACAAGAGAAAAGAAAAGTTACATACCCATGAAAGGGAAGAATCTGGAGGCTTCAGGGCTGGGCCTTAGTGCTTGCTTACAAGGTAAACTGAGGTTCTGGGTTCAATCCCTAATATCGGAAGTGGGGAAAAAGGAGTTGTTAGTTTACATCTCCTGAGTTAACAGAAAACTGGAGGATTGTGAATATGAGGATAGTCTGGGCAAGTTCAAATCAGCCTAAGCTAAATATTTGGGCCTGTCTCAAAAAAACAAAAACAAAACGGACAAACAAACAGACAAAAAAACCCTACAAGAGGTGAAGATGTATTTCAGCGAGAGCTTGCTTAACACATAAAAGGTGCTGGATATGATCCCCAGCAACACACTCACGCACGCATGCATGCACGCACGTGCACGCGCATGTGTGCGCACATACACACACATGCACACACACACCAGAAAGTTATAATAATCCAACTTGTCTTAGGGTTTCTATTGCTGTGAAAAGACACCATGGCCACAGCAACTCATAAAGGAAAACATTTAATCGGGATGGCTTAGAGTTCAGAGGTTCAGTCCATTATCATCATGGTGGATTACCCTGACGTACAGGAAGACATGGTACCAGAGCAGGTGCTAAGAGTTAATGCATCCTGATTTGCAGGCAACAGGAAGTGGTCTGTCTCACTGGACATGGCCTGAGCATATATGAGGCATCACAGCCTGCCTACACAGTGACATACTTCCACCAACAAGACCACATCTGCTCCAACAAGGCCACTCCCTTTGGAGTCCATTTTCTTCCAAACCACCACACCAACGTAGCATGATTCCAAGAGCTGGACGTTCCACAAGTACACAGGTTTGGGTCGAACCTTCAGGAAAGCTGAGGTTTTTGTTGCCTAACAGCAGAGAACACCGGGTAAATGGTGGGGAAAGGAATCAGAGTCATCACATGCCCATGTGATCCTAAGCAGAAACAAGGATGGTAGGGTTATGAATATGTTGTTTTAGTTGCTAGGACCATGTTCAAGTACGCATGCATATATAGGCATTGCACGTGTGGTTTCCGTAGTGTAGTGGTTATCACGGTTGCCGCGCTCAAAGGCATTGCTTTTTTTTTTTTTCTCTGTCCTTTGCTTTTGGGTGTTAACTTCTGTTAAGTGACAGATTAGCAAAAGGGAAGTGGGAGTCAGTAAAAGACAAAAAGATCTCATCCAAATGTGGATCTCACCTGTTCATCCTCTGGGGAGGGGAGATGCGCACGTAGTCTTTTCAGTTCTGTGAGATTGAGTTGCAGCGTGATTAGTGGGAGCACAGTTACCATTGCTGCTATCATTGTTTGAAAGTGGTTAGAAGAGCATATGAAGGAAGACTCTACTCCAACGTCCTGCTACCATGAAGAGTGTTCCTTCCTCATGGTTCTGAGTTTTAGATGTCTGGAGGAAGAGCATGTGTGGAATTTACAAGGCAGCAGTGAAGTGCTGGGCTACAGATGTCTGTCATGTCAGTTATCATGATGGATAAACACGGAAGCCCCTGTTCAATCTGCAATGCCCTCCCTTTCACACCCCCACTCAGCCCATAGAGGCAATCAGCCATAGTCCTTCCCAGGACTCCTTCTTTGCGGTCTCACATGGGCAACTACGTTGGTATGAGACAGTTCAGTTTTCTCACAGTTTTTCAACTTGCCCACCTAGCTATTTCCATCCCATTGCTGTTGATTCTTCAGTGACCCTTAATGGAGCCCTATTCGTTGGATAGAGATGGTGGTGTTTTGAATAGGAACGACTCCCATAGGCTCCTAGGTTTTAATGCTCGGTCTCAGGGGAGTGGCACTATTAGGAGGTGTGGCCTTGTATGAGAAAGTTTGTCACTGGTGGTGGGCTTTGGGGCTTCAAATGCCAAGCCAGGATCATTGTGCCTTTCTCTTCCTGCTGCCCGCTGATCCAGATGTGGAATTCTCAGCCTCTCCAGAACCATGTCTGCCTGTGTGCCACCATGCGTCCTGCCATGATGATAATGGGCTAAACCTCTGCACCTGCAAGCCAGCCCCAATTAAGTGGTCATGTTGTCATCACAGCAATAGAACATTGATGGAGACAGGGATGTATCGTTTTTCCATGTGATGAACTGTCATTCCCCACCAAATGTCTGAACTCAAGAGTTTAAACATATTTCTTTTGTTGCCATCTTTGACAGTCTCTCAAATCCTAATAAATACACAATAGCTTTGCTCTCATTTGTTATGCAGTATTTTAAAATGTTCATTATTATTTCTTCTTTTGTTCATTAATTATTTAAAGTATAGTTTTCTTTTGAATTTCCAAGAATGTGAGATTATCTATATTTTAACAGCCTCATACTTAATTGCATTATGCTTCAGAAACTGTTGTTGGGTAGCGATATTCTGGAATTTTCTGGAGTATTTTATGTTTATGTGCAGAGATCAACAACCTTCCTGTAAATAGCCAGAAAGTAAGTGTGATAACCTTTGTGACCCACATCTTCTTTACACTCTATCAATATTTTACTTTGTATGACTTGGTCCTACACATTAATTACATATGCCTAAAACTTGTCCCTCTTCTTGGTGATTTAAACTTTTTTTTTTTTTCAAAAGTATTACAGATGTCTCTGTTGTTTGGTCTTTTGAGAGGTGATTAGACCACTGAGGGGCTGACTCTATCAGCTTCATTTAAGATTGACCCCATGATGAGTTCTTTCCTGAGTGTACCGCTAAGGGGTGGGGTGGTGTGGAGGAAGTACTCACTTGGCAGAGGAGCAATGACTTTGAAGAGTATTTGAAGACCTTTATATATTCTTCTGTCCCTCTCTGCCGCATGACTTCTGCCACACCCTCATGTATCCTAGATACTCTATTCTCTACTGTACCACCGCAGTGGAGCCAGCCAAGCACAGACTTTGAAATTAGGAGCCAAGACAAATGTCTCCTCTTCAAGATTCCTATCTCAGGTAATTGGCCACAGCAAAGGAGTACTGACTAGCACAGTCCCTGTTTATGCCTGCTAATGTTTTTGTTTTAGCATCACTAGTTTCTGTTAAAAGATAGACACAATCAGCTTTCTTCTGGGTTTATTTGTTTATTCCGTCTCCCCCTTTTTTGTCTTTTAATTTTTAAAGTTTATTTGTCCTAACCCTTTAGGTGTGTCTCTTCTGAAAATGCTATAAGCCAGATTTTTAAAACTCTACCTCGACATCACTCGCGTTTTGATTTATGACTGTCATAACTTGTGAGTGTAACTACATTTATCTGGACTTATTTACCAAGTCACTTTCGAACTTCTATTTGTCCTACCTTTTCCTAGTTTTCATCTTTGCTTTTATGAAAGATGGTAATGATTAACAAATATTCCTCACTCAGCCCTTCAAGAACACTCACATTTCAGTGAAGCAACATGGGCAATCTTGAGCAATAGACAGGACAGTGGCATATGTCACCTCTGGTCCAAAGCTGGGAAGGGTGGGGTGGAGTTCTTATGAAACAGCTTACAACATACCAGATGGGAAATTTACCTCCTTTGAATTTTTTGTGTTATTGTTTTTTAAATTTTGTTACATTTCTGCATTTATGTAAGGTGTATATGGGTGCATTACGTGTGTGGAGGCCAGAGGACATCTTCCAGGAGTAGGTTCTCTTCCTGTACCATGTGGATAGCACTCAGGTAGGTCCTCAGGATTGATAGCAGGTGCCTTTACCCTATGGGCCATCTCTTTGGCCCCATCCATCAAGGCCTATGGATGATGTGGAGCAGTTTCCCATTGACCCCACTTCACTGTGCAGAAAGAGTGCACAGTGCTATACCAGAGAGACATTGAGCTATGTTATTTTTACAGCATATAGTAGACTATTATAACGAATGCATTGATCTGAAACTTTTTAAAGTAGGGTTACATTTTTAAAGTCACCCCTGTTTTCCCCTTGGTATGGCATGTGTTTGTTTTATTTCTATTTACTCTGCAGTTACTGAGGAGCAGGGATGGGGGGTGGGAGGAAGTAGCCTGGAGATTTCCATGGCTGCTTGTGAGCACGATATGGCATAAAATGTGTCTTATTTGAGGTCTGATTATTTTTATTTGTTTGACAATGTCCTTAGGAGCACCTGTATCAGTGGCTGCACACAAAATCCCTTTCTCTTATACAGATGTCCCCACTTCTTTCTTGTCACTTATAACAGGCAAATACATTTCTTCCTTCCTATTTTGGATGTAGACAGGGAGTATACGCTAACTACAAAGTAAGCATTGGAAGCATCCAGCTTCTAGGAGAGTGAGATTCCTAAAGTAGGATACATATGATGACTAAGCATCCTCCAGCGTCATAGCAGATCCCATTGCCAAATTAGTGATGCCAAACTTAAGCGTTCAGACACAACTGACTGCGTTCCTTTAAATAAAGCACAGATTTGACTGATTTGGGTATTGATTCACAAATTACATTCTAGTCCTATGTGTAAATTCTGGTCACTTGGTGGAAATTCATATTTTTCATGCTCTTCAGTAATAATCCATTTCATATCAGTCTTTGTTGGTAATGTCAAAGTCACTGATGGAGGATATGAATGGATCCCATAACAGTGTTCTGTTTACTGATTATAAAGCTTGATTTTGAATTAAATTAGGTTATTTCAGACCCTGGAGGGTATAGTGTATGAAGAGTATTTGGAGAGAATAAGTTTTCATGAGAAATGTCAATCAAGCACATTATCAGCGTTCAGGGTTCTGGAAGGAACTTCAGAGGCCTCATAGTCTATATCCTTGTAAGAACACCACCTTAAGACCTCTCTGTGTGCAATCATCATTCTCTTCTGGAACAGTTGAGGTTGAGGCTCTGTAATTTTTTTACATGATGAACTAACTAGTTGAAGTCGTTTTTATGATACTCGGTTTATTGATCAAATTATCATCCATTTAGATTGGACACACACACACACACACACACACACACACACACACACACACACATGATATACACACACTTTTTCCCTTCAGGTTAAATATACTCAATTCCTTCAAAATATAAAAGGATGGGGTCTGGGGATATAGCTCGGTTAGCTAGCACACATGAAATTCCTGAGTTTGAACCACAGAAGTACATAAACCTGGTATTGTGCCACATGCATGCAACACTGGTACTTTGGAAGTAGAGGTAGAAGGATCAGAAGTTTAAGGCCACTTTTGGCTGCATAGCAAGTTCAAAAAAGCATATACGTGCACACATGCACACAAACACACCCAGAATTCTAGATATGAGAGAAAGAATTCTAGATATGCAAATGCCATATTTAAAAAGTGGAGATAAAAAAGCAACAGATTAGAATTCACTAAATTGAAATTGTCAATCATGATTCCCTGGGAAGCCACAGGCTTAATGAGAATTTCCTACTAGGCAACATAAAGTCATCACACTTTCTTAAGAACCAGAGAGGGTAATAGGAACAAAAGAACAAAACTCCCATCAAACAAGGACAAGACCAGATATCAGCACCTATATTTACAATCTTCCCAATCCCAGATGTCTAGATGCTAGTGGAAAAAAAGAATCAATACTAAATGGAACAATATGTCTACACTAGAACCCAGCAACCCTACCTCAGCAGGTCCTGCATATTCCAACACAGTTGAAGATCAAGAAAAAGACCTTAAAATAGACTTCATGAATATGATAGAGGTCCTTAAAGAGGAAATAAATAAACGAGGAAGTGAATAAATCCTTTAAAGAACTATGTGAAAACACAAACAGTGAAAGGAAATTGATCAAACTGATTAAGGCCTGAAAGTGGAAACAGTCAAGGCGGAAAGAAAAGCCCAAACTGAAGGAAATCTGGAAATGAAAAACTCAGGAGCTCAAACAGGAGGCACGCCTCACCAACAGAACACAAAAGATAGAAAAGACAATCTCAGGCATCGAAGACACAATAGAACAAAACCGATGTTAATTCTAAAATACTCCTGGTGCGAAACATCCAAGAAATCTGGGACACTATGAAAAGATAAAATATAAGAATAACAGGAATAAAGGAAGGAGAAGAGACTCAGGTCAAAGGCATAGAAAATATTTTTAAACAAAATCATAGGAGAAAATTTCCTTAACCTATCATGGTACAAAAAGCATGCAGGACAAGTAGCCTGGACCAGAAAACAAAATCCTCTTGGCACATAAAACCAAACACTACATCTATAGAAAGAATATTAAAAACTTCAAGGTTTAAAAGGTCAAGTAACATTTAATATATAAAGTCAGGCCTCTTAGAATTACAACTGACTTCTCAATGGAGACTCTAAAAGCCAGAAGGGTCTGGGCAGATATACTGCAGACTGTGAGTCCACACATGCCAGCCCAAACTACTATATCCAGCAACATTTTTTCAATCGTAATAGATGGGGAAAATAAGACATTCCATGATAAAACCAAATTTAAGCAATATCTTTTTTTACAAAGCCAGCCCTACAGAAGGCTATAGAAGGAAGCTGTTGTCCTAAAGTGGTTAAGAAAACACAGGGAATAAATAATCTCAGACCAGCAATTTAACAAAGGGGAATACTCTCTCTCTCTCTCTCTCTCTCTCTCTCTCTCTCTCTCTCTCTCTCTCTCTCTCCCCCCCCTCCCTCTCTCTCTTTCTCTCTCTCCTCATAATACCCCAGCAACAAAAATAACAACAATAAAGTAGTAGAAATCAATAAACAATGTGCATTGATATCTTTCAGTGCCAATGGTCTCAATCACCCAATAAAAAGACTCAGACTAACAGAAAGGATGTGAACACAGGATTTATCCTTCTGATGCACCCAAGAAACGCACATCAACATCAAGAGTAGACATCGTCTTGAGGGCAAAATAACGGAAAAAGATATTCCAAGCATATGGATCTAAGAAGCAAGCTGGTGTAGCCATTTTAATGTCTAACAAAATAGACTTCAAACTATAACAGAAGAGATATGAAAGGACACAACATATTGGTTCAACAAAGGAAAAATCCACCAAGAGGATATTGCAATTCTTAACATCTCTGCCCCCAACACAAGAGCACCCAAGTTTGTGAAAGAAACTCTATTATAGTTTAAATCACATATTGACGCTTACACACCCATAATGAGAGACTTCAATACCTGATTATCACCAGCACACAGATCATCCAGATAAAATTAAACATAGAAATACTGAAGCTAACTGACTTTAGAAACCAAGTGAACCTAACATATTTTCAGAATATTTCACTGAAGCACAAAAGAATATCTGTTCTTTTCAGCATCTCATAGAAATTTCTCCAAAACTGACAACATATTCGACACAAAGCAAGTCTAAACAGATACAAGAAAAATAACACCCTGCATCCTGTCTATCTTGGATTACAGCTAGATATCAACAACAGAAACAACAGAAACAAACTCATAGAAACTCAACAACTCACTACTGAATGAAAAATGGCTCAAGATATGAATTAAGAAAGAAATTAAAAACTTTCTACAATTGAACTAAAATGTATACAAGGCAGGGCATGGTAGCGCATGCCTTTAACACCAGCACCCAGGAAGCAGAAGCAGGAAGATCTCTGAGTTCAAAGCCAGCCTGGTCTATAGAATGAGTCCCAGAACAGTCAGGGATACACACATCAAAACCCTGCAGCATACCTGAAAGCTCTGAAGCAAAAAGAAGACGTTACACCCAAAAAAGAGGAGATGGCAAGAAATAATTAAACTCAGGGCTGGAATCAATAAAATAGAAACAAACAAGCAAAAAGTCAATGACATAAAGAGTTTGTTCTGTGAGAAAATCTATAAAATTGACAAACTCTCATCCAAGTTAACTAAAAGGTGGACATGGACTATCCGAATTAACAGTTAGAAAAGAATAAGGGGACATAAGAACAAAGACTGAGGAAATCCAGAAAATCATAAGGATATATAAAAACCTGTACTCCACCAAGTTGAAAATTCTTAAAGAAACGGACAATTTTCTCAATACATACATACATACATACCACTTACTAAAGTTTAATCAAATTCAGATAATCAATTTAAACAGACCTTTAGAGATCAAGAGGACACAAATTGGAAAGAAGTCAAAGTATTTTTATTTGTAGATTATATAGTAACATTCATAAATGACCCTAAAATTCCACAGGGAAATACTTGATAAACGCTTTCAGAAAAGTGAAATAGAAGCAGTTATTACAAGTCTCCCAACCAATCAAAGCCCAGGGCCAGATGGTTTTAGTGCAGAATTCTACAAGACTTTCAAAGAAGAGTTAATGCCAATACTTTTCAAATTATTTCACAAAATAGAAATAGAAGGAACATCGCCTAATTCATTCTTTGAGGACAGTTACCCTGATTCTTAAACCACATAAAGAGCTAGCAAAGAAAGAAAATTACAGACCTATTTCCTACATGAACATAGATGCAAAAATTCTAATAAAATACTTGCAGACTGAATCCCAGAACACATCAGCAAAATCATCAACTATGATCAAGTAGGCTTCATTCCAAAGATGCAGGAATGATTATCAACTATATAAACAAACTGAAAGAAAACAGCAACAACATAAGTTTATCTTATTAGATGCTGAAAAGTTCTCTCACAAAATGCAACACCCTTTCCCCCTTCATGATAAAGTCCTGGAGAGATCAGGGGTATAAGGAAATACCTCAACATAGTAAAGGCAATTTACAGCAAGTGCATGGCTACTACCAACTTAAATAGAGAGAAAGTCAAAGCAATTTTACTAAAATCAGGAACAGGACAAGGTTGTTCACTGTCTCCATATCTATTCAATATAGTACTTGAAGTCTTAGCTAGAGCAATACAACTAAAAGAGATCAAGAGGACACAAAATGGAAAGAAGTCGAAGTATCTTTTTATTTACAGATGATATGATAAAATTCATAAGTGACCCTAAAAATCCTACAAGAAAAACTACACCTGATAAGCACTTTCTGAGAAGCAGCTGGGTACAATGCTAACTCACAAGTTCAGTAACCCTCCAATACACAATTGACAAACTGACAAAGAAGTCAGAGAAGCAACACCTTTCACAATAGCCTCAAATAAGGTGAAAAAATATCTTGAGGTAACGCTAATCAAGCAAGTGAAAGACTTGCATGATAAAAACTTTAAGTCATTGAAGAAGACATCACAAATTTCAAAGATCTCCCACGCTCACAGATTGGTGGGATTCATGTAGTAAAAATGGCCACCCTACCAAAGCAATCTATAGAATCAATGCAAACCCCATCACAATTCCAACACAATTCTTCACAGACCTTGAAAGGGCAATTCTCAGCTCCCTATAGAAACACAAAAACCCAGGAGGAGAAGGAAGGCAATCCGTAACAATAGAAGAACTTCTGGATGCCCTACCTTCCCTGATTTCAAGTTGGACTACAGAGCAATAGTAATAATGACAGCATAGTATTGTCATAAAAAGACATGTTGATCAATGGGATCAAATTGAAGACAGAGGCATAAACCCACGCACATATGGGGGATTGAGTTTTGACAAAGAAGCAAATCATACAACTCTGGTGGTTTGAATAGAAAAGGCCCCCATAAATTGACGTGTTTGAATGTCTTGGCCCACAGGGAGTGGCACTACTAAAAGGTATGGCCTTGTTGGAGGAAGCACGTCACTGTGAGGGTGGTCTCATGGTCAAACTATACCCAGTATGGCTCAGTCTCCTTCTGTGCCCACAGATCGAGATGTAGAACTCTCAGCTCCTTCTCCAGCATCATGTATGTTTGCACACCACCGCATGTCCCACCGTGAAGGTAATGGACTAAATCTCTGAAACTGTAAGTCAGACGCAAGTGCTTTCCTTTATAAGAGTTGCGATGATCACGGTGTCTTTTCACAGCAATAAAAACCCCAACTAAGAGACACACACTGAAAAAAAATAAAAAAGACAGTAACTTCTCATTGTGAGATATTTTTTACACTGTGTGAAGATGTGTTGCTATGATTGGTTTAATACAAAGCTGAATGGCCAATAGCTAGGCAGGAGAGGCTAAACAGAACTTTAGGACAGGGAGAGGAACTCAAGGGTTAGAATCTAGGTGTGTGAGAGTCTACAGCAAGATGCAGAGCACATTGGATGTCCAGCATGGGAGAGAAGTAAAAGCCACATAGTAGAATTTAGATTAACAGAAACAGGGTCAATTAAGTTATAACAGCAGTTGGGAACAAGCCTAAGCTAAAGGCCAAGCTTTCATAATTAATAATAAGACTCAGTGTCATTATTGGGGAGCTGGCAGTCTCACAAAGCAAAGTCTGGTCACATCCACAAATGGTGCTGGAGGAACTGGGTGTCTGCATGTAGAAGAATACAAATAGACCCATACTCATCACCCTGTGCAAAACTCAACTACAAGTGAGTCAAAGACCTCAGGATGAATCCAAGCACACTGGAAGAGAAAGTGGGGACAGTGCTGAATTCATCGGCACAGAAGCCTTTCTGAACAGAACACAGCACAGGCGCTAAGATCAGCACCTCATGATACTGAGAAGTTTCTGCATGGCATATCATTCAGACAGAATAAAAAGATTTTTCTTAAACTAACTATACATCTGATAGAGGGTTAATATCCAAAACAACTCAGGAAAAAAAAGGAGATATCAAGAATACAAATAACCCAATTTAAAAAATGGGATACAGATCCAAACTGAGAATTCTCAAAAGAGGAGATGCAAATGACTGAGAAACAGTTAAAGAAATGTTCAACTTAGCCATCAGGGAAATTCAAATCAACACCCTCTAAATCAACAGGATCAAAGCTCATATGAGCTCACAGAGCCTAAGGTAGCATGCATCCATCACCAGGTCCTCTGCATAGCTATTGTGGCCTCCAGTTTAGTGCTTTTTATGGGACTCCTGAGTGTGGGAATGAGTGGGTCTCTGATTCCTATGCCTTGTCTTGGGCTCTTTTCCTTCTGTTGGTTTGTGCTCTCCAACTCAGAAGCGATAATTGTTGTTTTTTCCCATTGTATTTTATTACTGTCCCTGATAAGCCTGTTTGTTTTCTAATGAGAGACAGAAGGGAGTGGATCTGGGTGAGAGGTGGGGTGGGGAGGAACTGGGAGGGGTAGAGGGAAGGGAAACCATAGTCAGAGGAAAACATCTCTTTTCAGTAAAAGTGGTGAAATCCTCCTCTCTCCCAAAAGCCCACCAATGTCAAATATGCATTGCCAGTACATACATTCAGTTTATTAGAGGATTTTCATCAGAGGATTAGTCATCAGGAACTGCAAATCTGAACCAAACAACCCTTTTATACTGACTAGAATGTAGTATTTACAGAGCAATGGTGCTAGCAAGCATGCAGAGAGAGAGATTCCATGCTCACATGGTGTTGGAGGAAACACACAGATTTGCAGTTCTGCAGAGTTAAACAGAGTTACTGTATGTCCCAGCAGTTCCACTGCTGGGTTTGTACACAGGATAAACAAAAATACATGGCCACACAAACCTTCACATGTGAATTTTAAAAACATCATTGTGATACATGGTGTCTGAGTTAGGGTTTCTGTTGTGTGAAGAGACACCATGGCCATGGATACGCTTGACATTTAATTGGGGTGGCTCACTTACATCCAGTGCCTAGCCCCAGCCTCCTCATGTGCCAGGAGGTACACAAGAGTCTGGGACAAACAGAAAAATTAGGACTGCTGTTGAAAAGACCCGCACAGTCTCCTTGGAAAGCACACACGCTCTTGCAACGCAGCCTGGGACGATAAGCTAGGAAGTCTGGTGGGGAAGACTGTGTCAGTTTACTGTCGAAGGTGACATGGCTAGGCAATGCCTAAGGTCACTAAAGAGTCAGACCAAGGCAATTAGAGAGTGTGGAGAGCTGAGTGCCGGCCATGCTGAAGACAGTGTGCTGACTCTGGTGACTCTGCAGCTTGTCAGCAGCAGCTGAACTTGTTACCAAAAACAGGCATGCTGTTTTCCTTCTCCCAAACTGCAAAGTAAATTAAAATTTCTCCCTTCACGTTTCATAATTATTGCTGTATGATTAATTAAATTAACAATTTTGCTACACTATTAAAAAAAATTTCAATCACGAAGCACTGGGCCAATTTGAGTATGAAAATACATAATCATTCTGACAGGTGATAGCTCTTAGCATCAATTAATATCCACAAATCCACGCTGAGAAAAATGGTTGAATAAATAAGGCAGCAAGGGAAAAGACAGTTCTATGTTATTAATTGTGGCTAATGTAGACGAAAAGATGGGAACAAAATGTTGCTATTTGACAAATGTCCCGGTAATGATGGTTGCAGACAAAACCCACCAGGGGACACAAAAACTAGTGGGCAAAGTGATGTGAAAGGGGATATTTTCTGGTTAAGAAACCTCTCAGGATGCCTAGTGATTACGAAGGGGTCACTGTGACATGGCATCCTATCATTGCCAGAAATAACAGTGCCCAGTGCCCTTGACATATGCTGAGGGATCCATCTCATTCTGGGGTTTTCTTTGTGTGTTTGTGACTATGTGGTGTGTGTGTGTGTGTGTGTGTGTGTGTGTGTGTGTGTGTGTGTGTGTGTTTTTAGGAATGCATGTATGGGGTATGCAGAGGACGGAAGTAGATGGCAGTGTCTTCCTTTATTACTCTCTACCACTTATCTCCCCGACAGAATGTCTTGCTTAAACTGAAGTGCAGCAGCTTACCTAGCCTGGCCTGCACATGCCTGGCTTTTTACACAGAGCTGGAGTTTGAACTCAGTTCCTCATGCCCGTGCAGCAAGCGCTTTCTCCACTGAGCTGGTCTCCAGCTCCACTTCTTGGATTTTCTTGGCCAAAATGTAACCTGAAACTAATTATGAGGAACATCAGACCTACCAACCCAAGGGGCACTCTAAAAATACTCGCCAGTACTCATTAAAAACATGAAAGCTAAACACAAGAACTGTCACATGCCTGAGAGGACAAGGAGACACCAGGACTCCATCCACCCCCGTGGGGACCTGGACCAAGGAGGGCCACTGTGATATTCTTTGTTAGCGACGACGTGCAGTTTAGTTACTAGCAGGGCTGCAGAGGTGGTGTTCTGGTTTGACTGTATGCCACTACCGAGAAAGACACCGTTTGGGGAAGTATCGATGCACAGATTGTGATACATGGGGCGAGGATAAAATATGGGTTATATGTTTTATTCGGGGAGAAGTCACTTACATGAGAAACCAAAAACCTGCAAGTTCCCACTCCAAGGATCCATGCCCAGGCTGCTCTCTGTGACCCGACCGCAACCAAGAGAGAGCAGCTGGGGTCTGGGACCTCAGACCTACAGGGTCAGTGCAACAGGTGTGGGCGGGGTAGACATCTCACTACAGGGAAGTGATGTAACGCTGTCTTAGTTTTGTAATCTTTTATGCCCAGTTTATAAATTGGGTAAAATAGCTCATGCCCATAATCAAGAGACAGAGGCAGGAGGATTGCTCATTTTTGGCCAATTTGCACAACACATCAAGATTTGTCTTAACGAATCAAGGGCTGAGGTTGTATCTCAGTGACTGGCAGAGTGCTTAGTTAGCAGGTAGAAGGCCTTAAAAATGAATGCTCTTGCATTTCTGGTATGGGAAGCATTTCATTTTTGGTAGTAATATACAGAGTGGGACCGTAGGGATAAGAGCACCACATGCTCTCTTGTTTTTATTTTTTTTCTTGTTTCCAAATTATGTGATTCTTATATTTCCTATGGTTGAGCAATGATTTTACATAATTCCTTCTTTTTCCTTTAGTGAATGATTACTCTGACACCAATTAGTTCTTCCTAATATCAGAGTTTCTCATCCATAGTCACTTCATGTATGTGTGTTGAGGGTGGTGTATGTGTGTGTGTACCCATTCGTGGGTGCATTGGGGCCAGGAATTGATTGGGTTTCTCCTACCATTCTTCATTTCAGGTTTATTTTAAAATGGTTTTTTGATACAGACTCTCTTACTGAATCTGGAGCTCCCTGTTTTGACTACACTGGCTGGTCAGTGAACCTCTTGATTAGCCTGTCTCTGCTCCTCATTGATGGAGATACAGGTGTGTGCTCCCATACCCCACTTTTGTGTGGGCGCCCGGGATCAAATCCATGCGTCTACAGAAAGCACTTTACCCACTGAGATTATCTCCCCTATAGTCATGTTTACCGTTTCAACTAAAAACTATTTACTTGTGTGTGTCTGTGTGAGTATATGTCACAAGTGTGTAAGTACCTATGAGATCAGAAGACGATGTTGAGCCCTCTGGAGCTAGAGTTATACGAGGTGCTGAACTCAGGTCCTCCAGAAGAGGCGTCAATAAAACAGTGAACCCATCCGTTTCTTCCTCAGCATTGTGTTTTGTGTGTGAAACGTTCTCCATTGCCTCTCTCTATTAGAGGCCATTGAACTCTTTGTCTCTAATCTGTTTGGGAAGGTGAAACCTTTAGGAGGTGGAACCTCCCCGAGGAAGTGGGTAACTAGGAGCAGGTCTTGACTGTTTATAGCCTAGCCCCACTTCCTGTCCACGCTCTGCTTCCTGGGTGTGGATGCAATGTGACCAGCTAGCTTCTTGCTTCTGCTGCCACGCCCTTTCTGGCAGCTGCCATGTCTTCCCTGCCTTGATAGGCTGAAATTTAAGCCAAAAGAAGTCTTTTCTCCCCTAAGTTGTTTTTATTGGGGTAGGTATTTCATCAAAGCAACAGCAACAACAACAAAGTCACTAAGACATTTAATTTGGGCTAAAAATCAATTTTTTATTTCAAAATTCCAAGCATGAGTGCCAATTATTGATTTGGTGGCTGCCAGACAGAATGCGTGCATTGTGCTAATCTTCACTGAGTGCATTTCATAAAGTCAAATTGGATTTAAAAGAGTTATCCAAAATATTTTGAATTGGCTTAGAGCTGATCATATGGCCACTATTGGAAAAGACTCTTCTTGAGTAATACATCACTTCATTGTTTGGGAACAGAAATACTGTTATCAAAGCCAAGCAGAGGGTGTGAGAAGCGCTGGAAAGGATCACAGAGAGGAAGAATCTGCCCCGCTACATCCCATCAGGATCTAAAATACTGTGGGCCCTCTCTCCCAAGTTATGACTTAGAGTGGGTATTGGTTGATAGCTAAGTAGAAAATAATTGTTAAGAGCCAGGCATGGTGCTGCATGCTTGTAACCTCAGCAGTCAGGAGGTAAGAGTGGCAGATTGCTGTGAGTCTGAGGCCATTCAGTGCTTAAGCAAACAAAAAAAAAAATCAAAATAGTATACATATATATTAAATATATTTTTGTCAAACATTTATATAAAATTTTCATGTAGAGTAAAAGTTTTTAAATGTCAGTATCTTAAGTTACGTCTGGTGGTGCATATCTGTAGCCCCAGTACTTGGAAAGTGGAGGCAGGAGGACCAGGGGATCAGGTCATGTTCAGCTATATAGCGAGCTTGAGGCCAGTCTGGCTTGTATAAGACCCTGTCTCAAAATAAGTAAGTAAATAAATAAATAAATGAATATTCATCGTGTGTCTACAGATTATAGTTGAAACATCTTTTTACAAACTAGACCCATAATTCTTATGATCTATGATTTCTAACTTTAGTTTCTATAAACAAAACCAATGACTCAAGGGCAAAGGGCAATTTTAGTGCAGAATTTTGAAATATATATATATATATATATATATACACACACACACATATATACACATGTATGTATATATACATGCATATATATACACATGTATGCATATACACATGCATATATATCACATATATACACATGCATGTATATATACATGCATATATGTATCACATATATACACATGTATGTATATATACATACATATATATGTATATATACATATATACATACATATATATGTATATATATGTATATATATATACATATATATATATATATATATATATATATATATATATATATATATATAGTTTTTCTCTTCCCCCTCCCCTTTTCCTGGTGCTGATAAATCATACCCAGGGTCTTGTACATGCTAGGTGTTTGCCAACCTCCAACAACTAAATCAGCAACTCTGTCTACTACTCCCTCAGTGTTATCACACTTTTGTAGGGTATTAACTTTAGTTTTCAATGAAACCACACTGCTCTCTCTTTCAGTACTGTTTCCTCAGGTTTATTTAATACTGAGTGAATTTTGATCATTAAAATGACAAGTATAGCAGGTAGGGACCAATCTGGGAAAGTACAAGGCTACCTTATAGTCCTAGAACATGCTAGAAAGGTGGAGCTGCTGTGGTCTTGCTTGCTGGAGAGCTGCCTGCCAGCTGCTTCCGCGAGTGGGTGTGTACCCATATACTGTGTGTAGACACGCCTCTGTGCTGTGAGCATGCTCCTGTCGTGTGACATTTCCTAGAGACGTGGATGGATAGGGTGCTGAAGAGACCATAGAGATTCCACCTGAGGCTGAGTTGGTGAACTGGCAAGTTTACTGGAGTTACTAACAGGAACACAAACAACACAGAAGCGGCCACCACAAAACCCTCACATAAGTGCTGGTGACAGCTCAGCAGAGCTGTGTGACTAGAAGGCCATTCTGCCAACCAGAGAATCTCTGCTTTTTGGCATCTATTAACTTGTCAAGAGGCCTTGTAAACCTTGGAACTTTGAGGGAATTTCTGGGCCTTTTGGGTTGGTTTCTTTCCGGAGTCTGTGGGCTCCTCTCATTCCTCCGGGAGGAGTGTTGGGTTCAGGCGAAACCACTGTACAACTCCACCCTTGTGAGCATATTTCAAAAGGAAAGAAGAGACATGCATCAATTCAGAGAGGGAGGAAGTGGGAGGCACTGGTCTAAAGAAGCAGGTATCAGTGTAGAGAGGGAGGAAGAGGCAGGTACCCATCTAGAGACTGTTAGGACTTTCCAAGAAGCCACCATAGTATCAGATGTGCTCCCAAATGACAGCAGAGCCCATGAAGGGATTGCTCATATCATTGGGAGTCTCACTGAGTGAGGACAAGGCATCCCTCCAGTGCAGGGCTTTAGAGGAGACAGGGCTGGATTCTGACTCCACTCATTCTTCTGAGAGATTGCCACCTGACTATTTTGCATGACACACAGGGGCAACCCTGGACACTGCACAGGGATGGAGGGATGAAGAGGAGGCTGTCTCTATTGAGACACGAAGAGAAGAAACCCAGAAGCGGGAAGTAAGCAAGAGTTGACCTGTTGTCCTGTAGGAACTTCCTATTTCCAGATGTCCATGTGTGCAGGGTTCTTGAAAACAGACGCAGCCTGCCTTGCCCATCCAGGTAGCAGGCTGTACATTAGCAAAGAGGCCAATGTAGTCACCCATCATCTCTCTCGCTGCTGCTGGGCTGCTTTGTCAAACCTTTATTCAGAGCTCTCTGTTGTGACACTGGCTCTTGCCTCTTTCAAAAATGTCCCTACTTATTGGACGATACTTTTACAGATGTCAGAACCTCTTGTCACAAATTTGTTATGAGAACAGTACGGTGTGGGCTTTTGTTTTTGTTTTGCATTCTCGTATGCAACGAGCTCATGGATTAACACACAGTCATGGCCGATGAAAGGGAAGAGCAGGTCCCTGAAACTGAAAGGGGAAGGACCCAAGGCGGAAGGTTCTGGAACGCCAGCATAGCCTTCTGTTTTGCGAGCTTCTTTATCATCAGCTACGCCTGGCAAAGAGAGTTTGATTTTCAAGTTGGCATTTTTATTGATTGCTTCTTGGATTGTACGTTTTCTTTGCTTTGTGGAATCAAAACTTATCCTTTGAGATCTATGATGCCATTGCAATTTGCAATGAGCCTTGAAGAGTTTTTAGGAACATAAACAATAGTAACATGAACTGCTAATTACAAAGCTGTACATTAATTGAGCTGTAAGTGGCAGACTGAAAGACAAGGATCTTTCTTTATTCCCTTTCTTCCTTGCCTGGAACTTTCTATGTAACCCTGGCTGACCTTGAACTCAAGGCAATCCTCCTGACTCAGCTTCTTTTGGGAAAACATCCACTGGTGTCTGTACCCTGAAACAGTCCTAAGGCACATGCACTCTCTAATGGAGTTCACTGCAATCACATATGTGGCCACTGGTGTCAGCCAGCTGTCTGCCACGGGGATTAAAAAGCTGATAGTCAGTTCATAGGAGGACGGATGGATTCTGTTCTGGCTCACACTGTGTAGGGTTCCAGTCCGTGGGCACACGGCCCTGTTGCCAGTGAAGCCCGAGAACCTCAGTGGGAAAACATGGAAAAGGAGACCATTCACCTTCTGACGTCCCAGAGGCAAAAACAGAGGGAATGAGGCCCCAGTGTCCCCTTCAAGAGCCCACCCGGCTACCTAACTCCTTCCTTATAAACCTCACCTCCTAACCGGGCTGTTACTTCCCAATATCACCACAGACTGATGACCAAGCTCTTACCTCCTGGGCCTTTGGGGTCATTTAAGATCCAAGACTGTGCAGGTTTTAACTGCCTCAAGCCACTTCCTTGAATGTGTCCATGGGTTCTCAAAGCTCTAAAAGTGAATGGCAGCTACCAAACACTGACTCCATTCAAAACAAATAGACTGATTTGTTCTGTTTAATATCTTTCTGGATTCTTTTTCAATGCCAAAGACTAGTGCCAATGGCCTTCCTCTTCCTCCTTAGCTCAGCATTAAACTTTTTGGAGCCCACCTAGTAGCTTGTTTAATGTTCCCATAGTTTACTGGTCTCTAGTAAATGAGGATCGGGCACTAAAGCAAAAACATGTTAAAAACTGCAGATGGGGCTGGCAGGTTGACCAGCCCTTGCCTCCAAGCCTGGCCACCAGAGTTAAGTCCCCAGAACGCACTTGGTGGGAGGAGAAAACCAAGTTCTGCAAGACGTCCCCTGATGTCCACATCGTCATGGTGACATGCACACTTGCTTCCTTCCCTTCCCTGACTCAAGTGAATAAATAAATGGGAACAAGAGATGGAAGACCCTGCCTCACACTTCTGACTAAAGAAGTCTGGGGAGGGATGCAGAGTTTGATGCTGATGACGGGGTTCTGAGGGAAACACTGTAGGAATCAGTCCAGGTCTGTTGAGGAAATGAAGGCTTACAGAACCAAAGTGTTTGTTCCAAAGTAACCCAGCCCAGTGCCAAGACAAGCACCCCATCTTCTGACCTTCACGTGCTGACTGCACACCTGTCCTATTGTTTCTCCTAAAGCTTGCCACTGTCTCCAGGACTCTCTGTGTTCCTTTGGCACTGGGCCGAATCTTCAATGTTATTCTGTTCTTTACCCAGCACATCAAGACAGTAGACTTACACAGCAACTCGGGGTAGAGTCTCACTGTTATGCTGGACTTCCAGGCCCAAGAGGTCTCCTCAGGAAAAAGCCTTGGCCATGGTCTGCCTGTCTTTCTTTTCTAGAAAAGTGCTGGTTTAGGTGGCAGGCAGCTACATGTTTAAGACATTCCTCAGTTTGCATTTGGGTTGGGTAGAGAGGATGATAAAAAGTTCCTTTTACTCTCTTAGCTAGGGTTTCTATTGCTGTGATAAAACACTATGACCAAAAGCAATGTGGGGAGGAAAAGGTTTATTTAGTTTATATTTCCATATCATAATCCATCAGAAATCAGGACAGGAACTGCAGCAGGGCAGGGCCCTGGAGGCAGGAGCTGATGCAGAGGCCATGGAGGGGGTGCTGCTTACTATCTTGCTCCTCATGGCTTGCTCAGCCTGCTTTCTTATAGAACCTGGGGCCACTAGTCCAGGGTCATCCCCACCCACAATGAGCTGGGCCCTCCATTACCATTACTAATTAGTAAAGTACTCTACAGGCTTGCCTGCCAATAGCCCAATCTTATGGAGGCATGTTTCTTAAAAGCAATTCCTTCCCTCAAATGACTCTAGCTCTTGTCAAGTAGGCATAAAACTAGCCAAGACACTCTCTTAGGTTTTCTTAGAACTCTGAAAATTAAACTGACAAAAATCAGTACAACAAGAGAAAATATTTAATTGTGCACTTACAAGGCCTTTTGGGGAAATAAAAAAGAGATTCAAAGAGGAAGGTGGCCATATTATTAAGAATGATTAAGAATTGTATATTGTCTTGGTCCATTTTCTACATTATCCTGTAGCTCAGGGTGGCCTTGAGCTCAAGATATTCCTCCCTCCTCTTCTCAAGTGCTGGGATTATAGGCATATGCCATAATACCCACCTCTTGGTTCATCTTCATTGATATAAGTGATAGCCACGGTTACTTTATAAAGTAATGTGGTTCATTTGTCTGGTCCCTAAAGTGTTCAAACATCATGGTGTTGATCCTGTGATGTAGTCTTCTCGCTGTATCACAACATGGCAGAGAGGCAAAGAGGGTGATTATGCGATCACTTGCAAGTTCTTAAGCAGTTTTAGCACGAATGAATCTATATACATGTTTTAGGATAACATATTCTGGAACCCTTCACCACTACTCGACACCCCTTTCCTTGGAATTTTCTCTCCCCCTTCCAAAAAGTTGCATTGCCAAGAGCTAAATTGGAGCTGGGATGGCAGCTTTGTCCTTTGATTTTCACATGGTACTCTGTGACTTTCATGCATTCACTCACACAGGTATACGCATACATGAAGGTACGCAATAGAAGTCAAAACTCACAAACAAAAAGAGCTGAGTTGATATTTGCGAAGAGAGAGGGAGAAAGCTTTGGGTTAATTGTAATATGAGGTTCTCTAAGGGGCAAAAACAAAGATCAGAATAAAGATGAGTAGGTAGAAAAGGTCCCCTTATTGAGACAGTCCCTGATAGCTGGACACATAAACAGCAGTGTCACTCAGCAGATGGTTTCACAGTGGGTGCTTCATGGTGCTAGCAGTTAAGACACGAGGGACCTTTCTATGGTCACACACACACACACACACACACACACACACACACACACACACACACACACGGCTAGTGGCTAGAACAAATTATAAATCTAGTTTTTGAGTCCAGAGGACATGAGTCAGATGATTTCTAGACGTTGGAACAAAGGATCTTCAGAAGGGGGACCAAGGACAGGGAGTGGCAAGCCAACAGATTTCCTGGTTTGCAGTTCAAGCATCTCTGTCAATGGTGGATAGTGTCACCTTCATGGTTATTTCTCGACTAGAGCACAGAAGGGTCCAGTTTCTTCTTGCCAGGTTTTTTTTTTTTTTTTTTTTTTTTTTCCCCAATACAGACCCAGGCAATCAGGCTTTTGTTTTCAGACATGCCAAATCAGGAAGATGAGAGAAAATTTGCAAATACCAATTACTGAAGAAAAAAAAAAAGAAAGAAAGAAAAAAGATAAAAGAAAGGAAGGAAAAAAGAAAATGGCAGAATTCAATCTACAAGAAGTGTTTTTTGTTTTTGTTTTTTTTTTTTAAAAAAAGGCAAATGTGTCTAGACTTTTGACAAATACACAGGCATGGTATTGTTTTACATAGTAACTGTGCTGGCTGGTTTTACATCAACTCGACACAAGTTTGAGTCAGTTTGGAAGAAGGAACCTCATTTGAGAGAATGTTACCACGGGATTGACTTGTGAGGCGTTTTTTTTGATTGAGGATTGATGTAGCAGTCTAGCACACTGTGGGTGGAGCTGCCCCTAGGCTGGTGGTCCTGGCAGCTGTAAGAAAGCAGGCTGAGCAAGCTGCCATGATGAGTAAGCCAGGAAGTGGCATCCTTCATGGCCTCTGCTTCACTTCCTGCCTCATCGGCTTCATCTGCTGATGGAGTGTGACCCGAGAGTTGAAAGGTGAAAGGTGAAATAAACCCTTTCCTCTACAAGTTGATTTTGGTCACGGTATTTTAGCACAGCAGTGGGATCCCTAACTAAAACAGAAATACAGAATAAGACAGAAATAGAAATGCCATTCCTGTCAGAGATACAGAAAACCTGTATTTGCTTGCCTTGATTATTGGCACACAAATACAAAAGTAGTGATTGACAAACTGGTGAGTTTTGTTTTTCTGTTTTTAATTTTCCAAACCGGGGTTTTGCTATGTCGCTCTGACTGGCCTGGGACTCAGGGAAACCCACCCACCGTCTTCCACGCACTGCTTCATGGATGAGACATCGATTTAAGTTCTTTTTAAAATTCTTGGGATTTTAAAAACATTTATTTGTATGTGTGTGTGGGTGTGAGAGAGAGGGAGAGAGAGAACACTTGCGTGTACATGTGTTTGTGCGAGTACATGTGCCATGACATACATATGGAGGTTAAAAAAAAAAAACTTCAGAAAGCAAATCAATGTAGACAAACTTTGTCATTGGGACCACAAGCTCACAAATAATGGCATGGAGACATATTTATTTATTTTATTATTATTGTTATTTTTCTTATGTTACATATGGATCCCAGTTCTCCCTCCCTCCCACCCTCCCATGTCCCCCACCCCCCCATCCCATTCCCCACCCACTCCCCAGGGAGGGTGAGGTCTTCCAGCAGGGATCATCAAAATCTGTCAAGTCGTTTGGGGTAGGGCTTAGGCCCTCCCTCATGTCTCTAGGCTAAGGGAGTATCTCTCCATGGGGAATGTGCTCCCAAAGTCCTTTCGTGCACCAGGGATACATCCTTGTTTCACTGTCAGAGGTCCCTTAGACTGCCCAGGCCTCCTAACTGACACCCACATTCAGGTCAGCTGTCTTTGTGGGTTTCTGCAGTCTGGTCTTGACCCTTTGCTCATCACTCCTCCCTCTCTGCAACTGGATTCCAGGAGTTCGGCTCAGTGTTTAGCTGTGGGTGTCTGCCTCTGCTACCATCAGCTACTAGATGAAGGCTCTATGAAGTTATATAAGGTAGTTATCAATCTCATTATTAGGAAAAGGCATTTAATGAGCCTCTGCACTATTGCTCAGATTGTTAGTTGGGGTCATCCTTGTAGGTCTCTGGACATTTCTCTAGTGCCAGATTTCTCTTCATCTTCACACCTATAATGGCTCCCTTCCTTATGGTACCTTTTTTCTTGTTCTCCTCCATTCATCCCCAGACTCAGTCTTCCTGCTCCCTCATGTTCTCCTCTCCTCTCCCCTCCTCTTCTCTTCTTCTCTTTCTCCCAACATCCTCTAATATGAAGACTTATTATTAATTATGAAAGCTTGGCCTTAGTTTAGGATTGTTCCTAACTGGCTCTTACACCTTAAATTAATTCATATCTTTTGTTGTTGTTGTTGTTTTGTTTTGTTTTTCGAGACAGGGTTCTCTGTGGTTTTAGAAGCTGTCCTGGAACTAGCTCTTGTAGACCAGGCTGGTCTCGAACGCACAGCATCCACCTGCCCCTACCTCCCAAATACTCTGTAATGCCCATCCCGCTTCCTCACTATCTGGCTGGCCACTCATCTTTCTTTTTCCCAAAGCTTTCTGTCCAGAGGTCCCACCTATACCTCCTGCCTAGCTATTAGCCATTTAGCTTCTTATTAAACCAATCACAGCGACATATCTTCACACAGTTTAAAGGGACATTCCACAACAAACCAACCTGGCGGGCGGGGGGTGGGGGGGAGATGGGGGGGGCGGGGTTGGGTGGGGGTGGTGTTATTCTCTCCTTTCACCTCGTGGGTCCTGGAGATGAGCTCCGCAGTCAGGCTGCAGCAAACACTTATCTCATCAGCCAGCCCCTTTGGGACTGTTAATAAAGCAACAGCAACGGTGGAGGAGTATGAGAAGGAACATTTCAACTTCCTGTAAGTGACAGATAGCTTAAGAGAAAAGGGATACAGGTTCCTCGAACGTGGGGAAGAAGGCCTTAAAGAGGCAGTACTGTTCAAACAGAAAGGCCATAAGAGTTAACTATTCCTGCAGTTGCTTTTCTCATGGCTGTGATTAGATGCTTCACAAAAGCAGCCCGAGGAAGAGTTCATTTTGCTCACAGGTTGAGGTACATCCTCCACCGTAGCATGGAGGGCTGGAGTATGTGTGACGGACGTGGCTGTCGAGAGGCAGAGTCATCAGCGCCGATACTCAGCTCACTCGCAACTTTTCATTCCACCGTGGACTCAGAATGGTATCGCCTATTTGGGATGGGTCCTCCCATGTCAATTAACCAAATCTAGCTTTGTCTCCCAGGTGATTCTAGAGCCTGTCAATGGATATAGCTCCCTACAATCCTCATCCGTTTATTTGGGGCAGATTTATGAACCCATCAGTTTCTACACTGGATTTTAGAAAGCTCCCTCCAGTGGCATGCGGCATTGGATGCACGTCCATCCAGATGCTTCGGGGGTCTTTCTTGTGTGTGAATCAGACTGAAGATACAGCGTGCTCACTGCAGCCGTTTGCTACCGCTTTTTGAAAGGAATCAGAGTAAGACAGTATCTGTCAGTGAGTGATGGAGGACTTAAAAATAGCCACAATTAGGGTCCAAAGAGAGTTCATTGCAGCACAATTAAGAAGGAAAATTGGTTATTTCTGTGACATAAGCTACCTTAAAATAGTAGCTCTACTCAGTAGTGATATCGTTATTGCAGGGCAGATCATGGGTAGGAAAGGTTGAGACATTAATCAAGCTCACCTGTGTTAATCGCATATATTTGTTCAGATGTGTCGGGAAAGTTAAGCATCACTTTTTGTGGTGCTGGTGGTGTCCTGGAGACCAGGACACCTTTGTAGTACAGGCTTAAACTCGTCTGTTACCCTCCTGCTCCAATCTCATTGGTGCTTGGATTATAGAACTATGTCCCCATACCTGGCAGGCATCACTTCTGAGCTGATAGTTCACCCCTGTAATTTAGCTTATCCAATGCCTAGCTGGTTTAATATTTGTTTTCCAAGGTGAAAAAGAAAACCCATTAAGATTTTTTTCAGGTGTTCTCTATGGACTCCTAAAATTAGTTCTAAGTTTAAAAAGAGAGATGGGTTCCCCCCCCCAACACTGCCTGGAGCATCAAGAACCAGAGACTGGAGGGGAGAATGTCAGTGTAAAGATGCCTAACAGTATTCTGCTATTCTTGTAGATCTGTGACTAGCCCAGTAGTCATCAGAGAGGCTTCATCCAGAAACTGTTGGAAACAGATGCAGACCCACAGCCAAACGTTAAGCAAAGCTTGGGAAATCCAGTGGAAGAGAGGAGAGGAAGGATTGTAGGAGCCAGAGGGGTCAAGAACATCGCAAGAAATCCACAGAATCAGCTAATCTGGGCTCATAGGAGCTCACAGAGTCTGAACTAACAACCTGGGAGATTACATGGGACTGACATAGGCCCTCTGCATACATGTGACAGTTGTGTAGTTTGGCCTTCTTGTGGGACTCCTAACAGTGGGAGCAGGGGCTGTCTCTGACCCTTTTTCTGCCTTTTGGGACCCTACTCCTCATACTGGGTTGTCTTGCCCAGGCTTAATACAAGGTAAGATGCCTAGTCTTACTGCAACCTGATATGCCATGTTTTGTTGACATCCACGGAAGGCCTGACCTCTTCTGAACAGAAATGGAGGAGTGGATGGGGTGGGGGGAGGCAGAGGGGAGGTGAGGGGGAGGGACTGGGAGGAGAGTAGGGAGGGGAAACTGTGGTTGGTATGTATAATAAATAAGTAAATAAAAATGAGAGAGAGAGAGAGAGAGAGAGAGTCTTGCCAGGCATTAGGTGTGCAGAGGCAGGAAGATAATCATAAATTCAAGGCCAGCCTGGGCTACCCAGTGAGATCCTATCTGAAAACACCAATAGGTAAGGCCTAGAGTGTAGGTCAGCTGGTGGATGCTTGCCTAACACATGTGAAGCTCTGAGTTAGACACAACCACATAAACTGGGCACAGAGATCCATGCCTGTGATCCCAGCACTGGGAAATAGAGGCAAGAGGAGTGTTGAGTTCACAGTGAGTTAGAAGCAAGCCTGAGATACATACGACACTGTTTCTAAACAAAGTAAAATAGAAAAATTTAAAGTTCTCTTTGAGGAAGCTTGTCAGAAATGACACAATATTTGGATGTTTGATTTGAACAGATAATTGATCATTATATAATGATACTAAGTTATCGACTTATTGACCAAAATGAGAATAATGGTTTTTAAGGTAATATGTTGTAATGCAAAATTAAATAATGAGTAAATAAAGCGTAAGATTTCTGATACTATGACAAAGTACTCAAGTTAAATTACAAGGAGGAAAGATTTCTTTCGGCTTCTGGCTTCAGGCTTCAGTCCTTGGTCATATGGTCCTCCTTTGTTACGTGCAGGTTTTTCCCACCTGCCACTTGGTCCCACTCTTTGTTCCTCCCCGCCAGCCGCCCAGTCCCGCTGCCATGCAAGCCCCAAATAACATTCAGAGACTCTGTATTTGATACAATCCTGTTGGCCAGTTACTATTATTGTTTATGGGCTAGCGCTGTCTTAATTATTAACCCATTTCTACTTATCTAAGTATGTCCACGTGGTCATCTTATCGGAGTGGGGTGGGCCGGCATCTTGCTTCCTCCAGGCTCTACATGCTGACTCCTCATTACTGCTTCCTCTTTCTTCCTTGTCTCCTAGCCCGGCCTATCTTGCTCTTCCATTGGCCACAGTGCTTTATTTATTAACCTGTATGAGAAACGTATTTACAGAATAACATCTCCCATCACTCCTTCTTTGGCCTTATGGTGATAGAGCACAACAGGAAGGGGATATGTGGTAGGAGAAGGTTATTCACCCCATGGTAGCCAGGAAGCAGGGGAAGAAGGGTGGGATTTGAACACCAGTCCTAGGGTATTCCTCCCACTAGGCTCCATGCTAGGGTTCTACGAGGTCCTCAGTTGCACCACAGGCCGGCAGCATGTGGGCCTTTGCAAAGCATTTAGAATTCAAACCATAACTTTCTATTTATTTCTGCTCCTCCAGAGAACCTGACTTTGGTTCCCAGCTCCCATACCAGGATGCTCACAACTGCCTGCAACTCTAGCTCCAAAGGTTGTAATGGCCTCTTCTGGCTTTTGTGGGCAACTATTCATGTGCACAGAATCCCACAAGGAGACACACACACACACACACACACACACACACACACACACACACACACACACACAGACACACAAACACACAGACAAACACAACACAGTGTGTAAATATTTTAGAAAAGTGATAAAGATAACATGTAGCATAGGAAATTAGCTTTAAACATTACAGAAACAAGGAACCTACACAACGAGGTGTTTTCTTTTTAAAATTGGTACGCATCAAGCAATTCACTCTCCTTGTATGTTTTGTTCTTAGACTGAATTATCATTTTATAGCTTTAAGAATCTAACAGACATAATAAAAGCTCATTTCACTAGTAAATTCAGGTGAGAGAGAGTTTTATATCTCAGTTATATATGTTGATTTAAAGAACAAAACTAAAAATTGTCAAAAATATATGGACATAACAAAACATTATGGGTAGACTGTTAACCACTATTTTTCATGAGTTTTAGAAATAACTAACTTATGCAAACATTTTCTTTGTCTGAATCAACTCCTACAACTCTTTGGAGGAATTTTGGAAATATCATCCAGTAATAAAAGAAAATAAAAACATAAGTTACATAAACAGATATGCATAAATATGCAGACATGTTGAAGTAAAAATCTATAGCCTGCATTAACATTTTTATCCATAAATAATGTACAATAAAAAATTCAGGCTTCAAAGCTACAGAGAAACCTTGTCTCAAAAAAACAAAACAAAACAAAAAACAAACAAACAAAAAATCACTAGTTTATATAAAGTAGTTGGAATCAAATTGCATTTCTGGCAGACGTAACAAGGTCACCTCCTCAATAATGCTTGGAATGTTTTATCGATATTTGTTAAAAAGAATCTTATGATTTTTCACTTAGTTTAAAAACACTTTTATTTCATGTATATTCTCCTTGCATGTATTTGTGCATTTCATGAATGCAATGTGTGTGGGGGGGGGCAGAAGAGAGCAATGCATCCCCTGGGAATGTGAGCCACTGGGAGTTGAACCCATGTCCTCTGTAAGAGCAGCCCACACTCTCAACCACTGAGCCATTTCTCTAGCCCCTTGTTAAGTCTGTTTACAAACAGGTTTAAGTTTTTCTTTTTTTTAATGTATTTTCTCACAGATTCCACCAGAATGCTTGTTTTAAAGTAAGAGTGTTTAAAAATGCTTTTGGATGTAGAATTCCACATTCCTGAAGGTTAACCCATTCTTGGCTACAGTAAGCCTTTTTGTTGTCAGCCCGGGGTGCAAGATATGGTCCCCAGAAGAACACAAAAGACACTTCTCCTTTCCCGAGACCCAGAGTTAATGCCAAAGATGGCCTGAGAAACCAGTGACCCAGGCTGGAAGTGGTGATGGACGCTTATGATTTCAGCACTTGGAAGGTAGAGAGGTCAGGAGTTCAGAGACATCCTCAGCTACACGGTGAGTTTGAGGCCATCCTGGGCTATTTCAGATCCTGTCTCAAAACAAGCAAAAGCAAACGGATATAATTGGGAAAAATTATTCGAATCCAGGTAATCTAGGGCCCCAAAGGACAATGCCCCATGTTCTCGCTCATGTGAGGACACTAGCTTCAACTCTTAAGGATTCTGTGTCTAACATGGAGTACTTTTACAAGCAGCAGAGGAGGAAGTGAATCTGGGAGGGCCTACCTAAAGGGAGGTGAGATAGCAAAACATGGTTAAAAAGAAAGACAGGTGTACTGTAGGTGGCAAAGCTTAGGCGGGCTGGGGGGAGCTGTAGGTCCATGAGGGAAGCCGAGTTCTGATGGTTAAACCGACATGGCAGGGACATAGCTGTCTAAGAAACTGTGCTTGTACTGGTCCACAGAAGCCGTTCCCAGCCTTAATCTCAGAACATTCCCTTACAAGGAATAGTGGTAAAGGCAGAGATACGGCTTCCCGGACGTAGGCCTAGCCTTAAGCAAGTCAATTGTCTCTTCCTCAAGGCTCAAGGAACACTTTAGCAGAGGGTGGGAAGTCTTTAAAGGCTAGACAATAGGGTGAAGGGTTACAGAATGTAATTCTTTACAGACGCAACACAGCCATTGTAACCCTTAGCTCATATCAACTGTGATTACTTGCACTGGGCCCACAAGACCAGCTCTATCAACAGTCCAGGAAGGCGTGGAGCTCTGAGCTGCTGGCT
Organism: Cricetiscus sungorus; assembly: GCA_030556225.1. Lineage (NCBI taxonomy): Eukaryota > Metazoa > Chordata > Mammalia > Rodentia > Cricetidae > Cricetiscus > Cricetiscus sungorus. The sequence continues at coordinate 39,795,191 of JANBXA010000735.1, read as the reverse complement.
ATTGACTGAGTGGTTCTGAGAACACGAATCACTGTTGTAGTTATGTAGCCTCTGCTCACCAGGCCCACCAGGCTCCAGTGGGTAGCTCCAGACACACAGTCACACAGATGTCCCTGGTTAATCTTGGTGGGTCACAAAACAAAATGAAACAGTATAAACTTAAGAGATTTATGGGGAAGGGAGAGAGTGGGCAGGGCTGGGAGAGTGGTGAGAGGCGAGAGTGCTCAGTATCCAAAGTATACATCTGTGAAATTATCATAAATAAGTAAAATCCAATTAATTAATTAATTAAAGTAAAAGTAAAAGAGAAAGCAAAAACCTTTGTGAGCATAAGAAGTGAGAAAGCTCCGTATCCGTCAGGAGTGAGATGCCGCCAGTTTTAGATCCACACTGATCTGAGGGACCTGGTAGCTGGTACTGGAATGGGACTGTTTCCAGCACAAACAAGGCGACAGGAACAGAGGCAACAAAGGCCCCTTATGGGCTGCAGCTCCTTGTTAAGACAAACTCCAGTGACAGCTGACGCTGGCAAACAAAGGAAATGCTACCTGAGCACTCTGTGTCATGGGTGCCTCACCTGCCCGCTCACCACCTGATGCGTGACAACCCATGCCCTCTCAGCCAGCAGGAACTAGACTGCTTCCAATTGACAGGGATGGTCACAGAGCTAAACTGTCCCAACAAAAGTGTGTGTGTGTGTGTGTGTGTGCGCGCGCGCGTGTGTGTGTTTTAATCGGTGTCCTACAGCAAAGACAGTCTAAACAGACATGCCATGGCCCTATGTATGAAATAGCCAGTTTGTGAAGTTGGCTTGAACAGGCTTCAGACTATACCTGCGTTCTAACCCATAATTATTCTGATCATGATTTGAAAAAGTGGCAGAGAAAACAGGAGCCTTCCGGGAGTCGAAAGACCAGTGTTCAGTGAGCATCCACCACCACATCTAGGAGTCACAACAATCAACTCTTACTAATGCTTTTGTCCTAATGGAATTTGGAAGGGAAAAGATATAATAGCATGCACACCCACCCGGACCCTCCAGTCAGAAATCCAGGACTCTGGCTGCATGCAGTACCAATGTATGCATTCTGTTGCCTTGGCCTGCAGACCTGGACCTCAACTTCAGCCTCCTCAGCAGATAAGATGTCCCAGCTGTCCCTCAGTAGGTCCCCCTCTTCTTTCCTAGGTACTCCAACCTAGACTCTGGAAACGAAACTAACAAAAGACGGACTAAAAGAATAACAGTTGAATTGTGTACCTTGTGCTCACAAGAGTTTCCCAAGAAATGAGAAGGAAGGAGACTTGTACATGGTCTTAAGCTAAACAAGGGTAGAGAGACTTCAGACCTCTGTGTGAGGAGGCCAGTACTTGGGTGGAGATGGAAGAGGAACTGTGGCCACTGGGGTTGTCTTGATATGCACGCAGGGCCTCCAAGGTCCAGTGAGTTGTCTGCAGGAACATCAATTTCTTTACAGATGCAATGTCCTGTATGTGCACCTCCTTTTAGAAGGAGGGATTAATACTCCATTTCTCCATTTCTAGGCAGTAAGGACATTCCTCCCAACTACCCCTCACTCTCTCTGCTGGTTGTTAAATGTCATTAAAGATCCATGTAGTAAAGACATGCATTTCCAGGTAGCATATTCTGGTGTTGTGTTAGACATATCCCCTCTGCGGGTCACGACCCTGACAGAGCATTATTCTGGTATTGTCTGGTATTGTCTTAGACTTGGCCCCTCTGTGGTCATGTACCTGACTGAGCTTTGCTGCCAGGAAGAGAGACTTCTTTTAGTGCATGATTTCAGAGGTTTCAGTCTACGGCTCAGGGGCTCTCTTGTTTCTGAGCTGGGCTGAGGCTCACCATTCTGGAAAGAGGGCAGGAAGATGCAAAGCTGGAGGCTGGAGAGGTGGCTTGCTGGTTAAGAGCACAGTGCTCTTTCAGATGACCTGAATTCGATTCCCAGAATCTACACTAGCTGGTTTACAGCAACCTGTAACTCCAGCTCCGGGAGGCTCCAACGCCTCTGGCTTTCCTGGGCACCTGTACCTGAGTGCACATGCTTCATACCCCCAAACACACACATAGTTAAAAAGTAAAAGTAAATCTTTAAAAAAGAAAAAGAAAAAGAAGGAGAAGGGGAGGGAGAAGAAGAAAAGCCAGGGCTGCTGAGTTGGCAGAGTGTGTAAAAGTGTTGTACATGCCCGATGGCCTGAGTGCAATCTCTAGAACCCATGGTGTTAGGAGAAAATTGACTCATGGAAGTCTCCTAACCCTAACGCTCCCCCTCCCTCCCTCCCTCTCTCTCTCTCTCTCTCTCTCTCTCTCTCTCTCTCTCTCTCTCTCTCTCTCTCTCTCTCTCCCTCTCTCTCTCTCCCTTCCTCCCTCCCCCCTCTCTCACTCTCTCTCCCTCCCTCCCCCTCTCCCATTCACACACACACATGCACACACACACATACTCTTTCTCTTTTTCACACCACATGCACACACACACTCTCACACACACATGTACACACTCTCTCACACACTCACACATACACACACTCTCACACACTCACATACACACATGCACACATATACTCTTTCTCACACCACATGCACACACATACTCTTACACACACATGCACACACTCACACACTCACACATGCATACTCTCACACACGCACACTCTCACACACATGCAACACACACTCTCACACCCATGCACACTCTCACACACTCACATATACACACACACTCTCACATACACATGCACACACACTCACACACTCACACACACACATGCACTCACACACTCTCTCTCACACACTCACACATGCACACTCTCACACACGCACACTCTCACACACATGCACACACACACTCTCACACACACATGGACAAACGCACACTCTCTCTCACACACTCACAGATACACACACTCTCATATACACATGCGCACACACACACTCACACACACATGCACACACACTCTCTCACACACACACATTCTCTCTCATACACACTCATACACACACAGAGACAGTATTTAAAAAGAAAGAAGTAAAGTTGGTTGTTTCATGGTGGTCAGAAGGAAGGCAGGAAGGGACCCAGGACAAGATACAGACCCCAAGGACATGCTCCCTGTGGCCCGCCCCTTCCAGTCCCTGTGGCCCGCCTCTTCCAGTTAGGAGGTCTTACCTCCTGAGTTCCAGCTGGAAACATTCAGCACCATTCAGCCTTTCCTGGGGGACACTCTATATCCAAACTGTAGTAGGTTTGCTCCAGTTTCAGCTTGAATCACCTTCCTCCTTTAATTTTCAGAGGTTTATTCTTTCAGTGAATATTTTCATTTCCTTTCATTAGTAACTTCCCAGGCAACCCTGAGAAATAACCTCTCCTCTTCGTTAAAAAAGACTTTGTTTTTTTGTCTATATGTATGTGCGTGTGCCTATGCAGATGCCCTTGGGAAGTCAAAAGAGGGGGCCGGATCTCATGTAGCTAGAGTTACAGGCAGTTGTGAGCTTCCCTGATGTCAATGGGTGCTGGGAAGTGAACTCGGGTCACCTGGGAGAACTATTTCTCCAGACCCTCTATAAAAGAAGAAAATCATTCCCTATTTATTTAGGTATTTATTTATTTGTGTGTGTGTGTGTGTGTGTGTGTGTGTGTGTGTGTGTGTGTGTGTGTGTAGGTAACACATGCATGCATGCAAAGGCTGGAAGAGGGAATCCTGTGTTCTGTATAGCTCTTCACCTACCCCTTTGAGGCAGGGTCCTGCTTGCATTTTCTCAGCTAGGCTGGAAAACAGAAGCCCCAGCAATGGTCCTGTCTCTGTCACACTCTGAGATACAGGTAAAGATAACTATGGGATGCTTGGCCCATTACCTAGGCTCCTCTTGATTGCTCTGCCCCCAGAAACTGATGGGAGCAGATGCAGAGACCCACAGTCAGACACTAGGTGGAGCCAAGGGAACCCCACAGAAGGGAGGAGGGGGAAGGGTTGCAGGAGCCAGAGGGGTCCCAGGAGACCAAAGAACAAGACCCATAGAATCAACCAAGCAGGGCTCACAGGGCTTCACAGAGGTAAAGGGACAAACACAGGCCCCTGTGGGTCTAAGCCAAGCCCTCTGCATACATGTTATGGTTGTGGAGCTGTGTGTCCTCGTGGGCCTTAAGGTGGGAGTACAGGGTGTTTCTGACTCTTGTCTGCTCCTGGGACCCCTTCCCTCCAGTTGGGTTGCCCTGGGCCTACTCTCACTCCAACTTGTCATTCAGTGGTTGCTATCCTGTGAGGCCTGCTCTTTTTTTTGGGGGGGGGGATGGAGAGGAGTGGATCTGGGGGAGAGGGGAGGTGGGGGAGGAGTGGGCTGGGAACAGTGGAGGGAGGGGAAATTGCAGACGGTATGTAATTTAAAAGAAAAGGAAAAAATAAAAAAAATATATATATAAAAAAATAAATCTCTCCACCTGCCTCCCCCCCCCCCCCCCGAGATAAATACATCTGAAGAGGAAAAAAAAAATTCTCATGCTTTGCAGATCTGCTTTTATTTTGAAGTTCATTTTTGCCAGCGTCCCTCGGGGGTCCCCATCATCTCTCCCTAGGAGCGGCTGCTTTCAGGGCTTGGGCCTGTCCCCTCACCTGACCTTAGCTCTTCTCATGTGCTTTTCTCGTTTGTTCTCATTACAGGCAACCCCTCTCTTCCTTCCGTTTCCTCTCATTAATAACTTCCACCGGAGTCTCTCGAGCCCGCTCCGCATCACCGCCCGGCTCTATCACCTTTGCCTTTTCCTGCTCTCCACATATTTCCTCAGAGCGTGTGCTTATGTTCCAAATTCATTTCCTCTGCTAAGTTAATCTCGCCATTTAAGGGAAGAGGTCTGCGCCGAGGAAGGACTGAGCAGAAACAGCGCCAGAGATGGGCAAGTCCCCTGGCTCCCTTGGCACCTTGGTCTTATCTGTGAAAGTGAACAGGGTGGTCTGGCACAGACTGGAAACTCAAAGCCAGCGTCCAGGCAGGTTAGGTGAATGCATGCATTGACGCCGGCCAGCCAGGCACGGTGGGAAAATGCGAGCACAAAGCAGTATTCAAAGAGAGCATTACCCCTGCTGGGCTCTGATTACTGCCACAGGGACATGCTGGTCACCCGGGGCAGACAGACAGTCCAAATTTCAGCGGTTATCAAGAAACTGATAGACAGAAAGAAAGAAAATGTGACACGGGAAGAACAAAACAGCCACAGAGAGAAAGGACAGAAGCCTGTTCCATCCTGACTTTCAGCCGAAAGCCCTGAGGAAGGTGATAGCTGACAGTAGTAATATATATATATATATATATATATATATATATATATATATATATATATATATATATATATATATATATGCCTGTTATCCCAGCACGTGTGTGTATGGGGGGATAGCTAAGGCAAGGGGGAGTTGTGAGTTCAAGGCTAGCCTGGGCTACATAGCGTGACCCTGCCTCTAACATGAAACACAGTGAGCGAAGTCTTCTAATTTCAGAGGTTAACAGAATTCTAATTATGACTCCAACAAAACGCGCGTCTAACCTGTGGTTAGATTTGATTCTGAGCTGCTGTTTGGAAGTTAGAGGAGATGGTGTGTGTGTGTGTGTGTGTGTGTGTGTGTGTGTGTGTGTGTGTGTGTGTGCGCGCGCACGTGCGTCTTCAGGTGCTTCTGCGTAGAGGCCAGAGAAGGATGTCGGGAAGCCTGCTCTATCTCTCTGTTTTACTCCTTTGAGACAGGGTCTCTGACTAACCCTGGAGCTGGGTCCAAACTGGTGATCCCTTGTCTCTCTGCCTCAGTACTTCCGTCACAGGTGCAGGTGTGCCAATGCCCAGCTTTTCCCCTGGGAGCTGTGGGCCTGACCTCAGTTCTCATCCTTGCACACCAACTACCCATGGAATCATTTCTACCACTCCAGGATGGGACTCTTACATAATTTACAAGTCTAAAATTTCAGGACTCTCAAGTTCCTGCTAGGAGGCGGCAGGCGCACATTCTTTCCCACCTCCGGTTTGAGCTGCCTGAGTACTTTGCTCTTAGCCTGATGAGCACATCAGCTGGGCATGTGTACCTCCTAGCGTGGCTGACCCTGGGACACACAGCTGAGTCCCACAGATATGTCATCCCTCCGTAGTGGAAAACTCTGTTTCCTTGTCTGGAGGCAGATTTCTGTCTTGCATATTGCTATAGCTTGGATCTGCATTCAGCATGGCTCCCTGAGGGCTGTCTGCTGGGATCCCCATTATGTCAGTGTTGAGTTGGTGAAATCTTCAGAGGTGGGAGGTGGTTGGGGCTCTGAAGGATTAGAAGGGATTAATGCAATTTTGCAGAACTCCTGTTTGTAACCTTGACAGCAAGTTGTTATAAAAAGAACAAGCCTGTCTCCTTCATGTCCCTTTGCTTCCTCCCTGACCCTGTAATTCCCTCCTCCACATCACAGCCTGATCTACAGAGTTCCAGGACAGCCAGGGCTACAAAGAGAAACACCCAGTCTTGGAAAACAAAAAACAAAACAAAACAAAACAAAAAACCAAGAAAGCCATCATGAACAGGCACTCAGAAACATCTTTTACTAAACCACATAGTTGCCTTACCTGATGACTGAGAGTGGGGTGAAAGCCCACATTTCTGCCTTTATTTTGTCTGTCTGTCTGTCTGTCTTTTGTTTTAGCTGAAGGCTCAGGAGTGAGTCATCCTCCTTACCCTTCCTTCTGCAGTGTCTTGGATTCCAAGGTGAGGGTAAGGCAGCACACTGGAGCAGATGTCATGTTCTCATGAGTAGCAGCTTGCCCCCACGAGCAACAAGAGCTTCTTCAGGCCATCTTTCAGGACTAGAGCTGGGACAGTGATCAAGGAGACCACAGCTAGAACAGGACTGCAAGGCCATGCTTGCCCAATGCTTGTGCCTGTACCCCAAAGACAGTTTTGGGGTCATTAGACTCCTTTATTGATATGTTTTGCACTGTGGCTACACTGAATAAAACTTCCCAGTTTTTTGTCTGTTTGTTTGTTTTTTTAAATCATTGTTCATTTCTTTAATTGGCAGATCAGGATGGGTGGCCAAGTCCAGCGTGCTGGGACCCCCAGAACCCAAACTTTTATCTATAAATGTCTGGTTACAGGATTACCTTTACATCTTACCTTATCCAACATTAAACCTTCTGTAGACATTTTGTTTTCTTTCGACTTTATGTATATGGATAGTTTGCCTGCATGTAGGTATGCGTGCCATGTGTGCAGTGCCCACAGCGGTCAAAAGAGTGTATCAGATTTTCTGGAACTAGAGTTACAAACAGTTGTGAGCTACATGTGGGTGCTGGGAATTGAACCTAAGTCCTCTGCAAGAGCAGCAAATGCTCTTAACTACTGAGACATATCTCCAATTCTCTGCAGACATTTCTTCCGAAGCAGTTGCTCTGGCTGTCACTACAGGTCAGCCTTCCCTGTCTTTGTCTGAGTTCCCTTCTTGCATCAATTCAAGAATGGTAACATTTTCATTAAAGTCTGATAGGTTTGCTTCTTTGTGATCTAACCATTGACCACCAATGAATATTTTTCACTGTTCCCTCCAATAACTAAACCTCAAGTTTCTTCCTATTTGAGCCCGATACCATGAGGCAAAGCAAAACCTTCCTCCCTCAAGTTGTTTTTATAAGATATTTTTGTCACAATGGCAAAAGTCTAGTCATATTATATTTATTATTATATAGTGTATATTCTTTGTTATAATGTAATGCAATGTCCAATATATGTAGAAAGTACTAAAAATAATGCTATCTACTTTTGCCTTTTGCCATAGAATTACCAATGCTGGCTACTTAAGAACAACACAAAACAGATCCTCTATGTTTTTATTTTAATTCTTTAGTCATAGACATTTTATTTAATATTTCAAAATAAATCACAGACAGAAATTGTGGTTACTGAGATAATCCAAGACATCTTATAAGAGATTCTTAAACAATACTTTAAAACTTGCTTCCTCTTGCTAAACATCAATAAATCAATATTCAATTATCATCTTCTTAAAAAAGATTTATTTTTACCATGTTGAATTATATGTATGTGTGTGGGTGTTATGTGGGTACGTGCATGTGAGTACAGGTTCCCTTCAGAGGCCAGAGGTGATAGATTCCCCTGGAACTGGAGCTACAGGGATTGTGAACTGTCCAACATGTGCAGAGAGCTAAAATCAGGGCTCTGCAAATATGGCTAGCACTCTTAACTTCAGATTCATCTCTCAAGCCCTCCCAGTTCTTAACTTCATATACTATACAGCAAAAGTTTGTGCTTTCCCTTCCAGAAAACAGTTGCTGTTTTCTAGAACAGAAGCCACACACACTCAGACTCTGTCACCCACTTCTCCTCTCCCTAGCATGTTCCTCTCTCTGGCTCTAGTCTGTGGAATATGAGCAGAAGTGGCATTTTCTAGTCAAGCTTGAGGGAGAATGGATAATTTCTCCATTCTCTTTTTACTTCCATCAGTTGGATTCACTTGAAGATGAGGCCCTAGGGGACGACTGAAGTACAGGATAAAGGACATTGGGTACCTGAATCACAGCAATGAGAAAAGCTGACCAGGGGTCACGTGTCTTGAGTGGCTAAGTGAACAGGAAATAATCCTTTATTAAATTTGGATCACACAGCTTTGGTCTATTACTCTTCCTGACATTACCCTAGTTAATACAAAAGCATGTACCCTAAAAGACATACAGCGCTAATAAATGACCATTATTGGCTGACTATTTGGGTGGCACTACACAGGGACAGATGGTCCTGGAATGGTACAGGCTTTTTATTATGCTTTGGGAAAACATGCAAGCTTCCAAGAGAGAAAGTAATGTCTACAACAAACCATCAGCATGGGAAGATAGGATATGCACTAGTGGCATTTATATCTCGGTGGTAACCAACAACTGTCTAGTAGGACTTATGGCCCACTCAATAGGAGGGTGTTCATGCCTAGTACTGTAACCTAGAAAACTACCTTATAGGTGGTAAGGGCACAGAACTTAGAGGGGAACTTACTACTGCCACTTTTCTCAACTAGTATACTTTCTAACTGTATTTTAAATGTGTACCCTCACACTCACAGAGAAGAGGCATCCCCATTCTTCATCAAAACAGTGTCTTTTTGCAGCAGACGGAGATCATTACAGAAACTCATAAATGGTCAAAATGCAGAGGACGACTGATGATGGGAACCCAGCCCCAGCTAATACCTCTACAACACAACTCTTGCATCTGAGGCTTGGGGAACACCTAGGAGGGAGGAGGGAGAAAGGTTGTAAGAGCCAGAAGTCTAGAACAAACACTATGAGGCTGTGCCTCTCCTATACGACAGGGAAGGTGCATTAATCTCATCTCAACAATAGGGTCAGCTGAACAAGACTTGGACAATGCCAATGTGGATGGAGGGGACCTCAGGGGGCCTCACCCCAGGTGAAGAGCTACAGGCAATTAATGACTGCTGAGAAAGGAACAGTCACTCTCCCCAAGAATGAGACCCCCTAATTGGTTATCAAATAGCAAGAGGTGAGTCCTAAAAACAGATACATACATGCAACGCTAAACAGACTCAACAGGTTGCATTTATATGTTTATATGTATGCATGCATGTAACAAAAATAATTAAAGACAAGGAAGAAGGGATGGAGAGGTGAGGGTATACCTGGGAGGAGTTAGAGAATAGGGGGTAAATAAGACCAAAATACATTATGTGAAAGTCTCAAATAATGAAATAAAAATATTACATTAAAATACCATTCTTATAATCACATGAAAGGCAGGACACATTCCCACAATGGTTCAATGGCTTCCCTATAGTTACAGTTTTTTTAACCTCTTTTTAAAATTTAAATTAGAAACAATCTTATTTTACTTATCAATCCCAGTTCCCTCTCCCTCTCATCCTCCCATGCCCTTCACTGACCCCCATCCCACTCCTCTTCTGCTCCATAGAAAGGGTGAGTCCTCCCATGGGGGAGGCATAGGCCCTCCCGAAGCCAATAACTGGTGCACGGTACAAGATTCATGGGATTGGCTCAAATATAGATTAATATAATTTTATTAGGGGAGAAATCACTTACACGAGATGTAGTTGGCTGCCGCAAGTCCCTGCTCCGAGGATCCACACCGGCTGCCCTCTGTGAGCAAGAGAAAGCAAGCCTGTCGGGACCCCAGACCTAATACCACATGCTCACCTAGGCTCTACTACGCACCTGTGACCACGCCCAACAGGTGCAGCTGGGTAGATCACTCACTACACCTTCCCCCATGTGTCTAGGCTGAGAGAGTATCCCTGAATGGGGAATGGGCTCCCAAGGTCCATTTGTACACTAGATATAAATGCTGTACCATTACCAGAAGCCCTGTAGACGGCCCAGTCCTCCTAACTGACGCCCACCAGTTATTCTTTGAGAACGTCAGATTACATTTGTGTGTGTGTGTGTGTGTGTGTGTGTGTGTGTGTGTGTTATGTATGTATGTATGTATGTACGTGTAGGTGTCAAAGTGCACATGTGGAGGTCAGAAGAGTTGGTTCTCTCCTACTCTGTGAGTCCTGTAACTGAACTCAGATTATCAGTGCCTTTACTCATTGAACCATCTCATCAGTCTAAATTCTTCCATCTTAACAGGACCTTTGAGCATAGTTATTATATGGTCTGGTGAAGGGATAGGATATTTCCTTTCTTTAGACATCTGCGTTTCGTGAAGTCAAGGCTGGCCTCAAATTCATGATCATCTTGCCTCAGCCTCCTAAGTTCTGGGATTACAGACATGAACCACCATAGTGGGATTGCTTTCTTCTTCATTTACTTTAATAGAAAGATTTATTTATGTTTATTTTGTACGCACAGTGTCTTGTCTGCATTTACGTCTGTGTATCACATGCACGCAGTGCGCTCAGAGGGCTCCTGGGATCTGGAGTTAATGAGTGGCTGTTAGTCACCATGAGGATGCTGGAAACTGAAACCAGGTTAAGATAAGAAGTTATCTTAACCACTGACTCATTTGTCTCGTCCCTGTTTTATTTTAATTTTTAACATTTATTTATTTGTGTGTGTGTGGAAGAGAGAGAGAGAGAGAGAGAGAGAGAGAGAGAGAGAGAGAGAGAGAGAGAGAGAGAGAGAGAGAGAGAGAGAGAGAGAGAGAGGAGGGAGAGAGATGCACTGAGGTCAGAGTATAACTTGTAGAAGCTGGCTCTCTCCACATGGGGTTCTGAGGATTGGATTCAGGTTATCAGACTTGATAGCAGGTGCTGGAGAGCAGAGCATGTAGGTCAGTTGTAGAGTACTTGATCGGCATATTCAAGGCCTGTGTGTGTGTGTGTGTGTGTGTGTGTGTGTGTGTGTGTGTGTGTTGTGTGTGTGTGTGTGATGTTTTTGTGCTAGGAATTGAACCTCAGCCCTTGCATATGCTCTACAACTGAGCTACACTGGCAGCTCATGTGAAACCTTTATTATTAACCATTATTGCTATTTAGAATTTCCTTTCAAAATGCAAATAGTCCTGGGAATATGATCTTTGATCTTTGCCTTTTATCTTTGGGATTTAGAAAGCTACAGTAGGAAGCAGTTTGTAGGGATGGGCATGGTAAGGCCAGCCTGTAGTTTTAGCACTTGGGAGACAGAGGCAGGAGGATCAATAATGCAAGGTGCTCTTAGCTACACAGTAAATACCAGACCAGCCTGGGGTACTCCAGGCCCCAGAAAAACCTAAGCAACCCCCCCAACCAATTTGTCTATATGAGAAAACAACATCTTTAGAGAAAATTAATCCAATTGCTTCTCAGAGGCCTTCAGACTAAGATCAAGTGTAGAGAAAATTAATCTAAATCAATTTCTGAAAAAGAATATCTCTAAGTCATTTCATTAATCACAGCACTGCTTCTGTTTTAGTTGGGAGAAAGCAGGTTATTGCATGTAGGAAAGAGATGCAGGAGGAGAAAGAAAACAGCCTCATGAAAAACTGCTTAATAAAAAACCACTATGGACATTGGGTTCTGGCACTAAGTCCCTCTCTCTGGAGTTTACCCTAAGGATCCTTCTTGCAGCCATTACATTGACATAATGGTTCCAGACTATTCTCTTGGGCAGATAAGAGGAGCAATGCCCACCTCACCTGAGATGAGCCCATCTGGCCCTTCTCTTGGACCGGATGTGGAGCCAGCCCTGTGAGAGTTCAGCTGAGCTGCACCAGCCTATCAGTCATGCCACATCAGGCCTGGAGCTGGTTTATGGCTGAGAAGAAACAGCCAGAACGAATGGGAGAGCAGGAATTGGGAATAAGTGAAGGGATCTGGTCCGCAGAGATAAGAGTGGGGCAGATATTCAGAACAGAGCAACACACAGAGGCCACACAGTTCGGGATTTATGGAGCGTGGCCTCCGACTGACAGCTTACCCATTCCTGTCCTCAGCTCCCATTAGGCCGCATTCAACGGCCCTTTCATGAGGTCTAGGGCCCTAAAAAGTAAGCCTGCTTTCAAAACCTCTGAGTCAGTTGCTGTTCCTTCCAACCGAAGACTTGGTAATGATGTGGTCAATGACTGAGTCAATTTAAATAAAATCTAATCAAACTTGCTTACGCACCAGCAATCATTAGCAGGGACAACAGCCATACAAAGTCCACCTTTGCTTGGGAACAATGGGTTCTCAAACCTTCTGGTACTGGAACTATGCCACCCTCACCTTCACCCCTGAATTCCCATTGAGGGTCTGGATTCTAAGCTTGCTAAACAATCCCATTCCCTAGAGATCATCTCAGTAGTGATTTGAACTGATGGCTTCAGATTTTCCCTATATCTGCTACACATGATCAAATAGATTTTTAGATGTTCTCCTATTCTCTTATTCAGAAAATTTTGGGTTTGGAGTGGACCTTTTTTGTTTGTTTGTTTTTCTTTTTTAAATAGATTTTTATTTAAAATTAAAAACAGTCTTGTTTTTACATACCAATCCCACTTCTCTCTCCCTCACATCCTCCCATGCTCCCCCACCAATCCCTATCCCACCGCCATCCACTCCCCAGAGAGGATGAGGCTTCCCAAGAGGGACCATCAAAGTCTTATACATCATTTGGGGCCGGGCTTAGGCCCTCCTCCATGATCTGGGCTGAGAGAGTATCCCTCCATAGGGAATGGGCTCCCAAAGTCCATTTGTGCACTAGGGATAGATACTGATTCCACTGCCAGAGGCCCCAGAGACTGTCCAAGCCCCCAACTGACACCCACATTCAGGGGGCCTCATTCCATCCTAAGCTCGTTCCCCAGTTGTCACACTGGGGTCCATGAACTTCCTCTTGTTCAGGTCAGCTATTTCTGTGGGTTTCTCTAGCATGGTCTGACCCCTTTGCTCATCACACTTCCCTCTCTACAACTGGTTTCTAGGAGTTCAGCTCAGTGCTTGCCTGTGGATCTCTGCTTCTGCTAATATCAGCAGAAGATGAAGGCTCTATGATGGCATTTAAGGTATTCATCAATATCATTATAGGGGAAGGGCATTTAAGGTAGCCTCTCCACTATCGCTTAGATTCTTAGTTGGAATCATCCTTGAGGATCCCTGGCCATTTCCCTAGTGCCAGATTTCTCTTTAAACCTATAATGGCTCCCTCTATTATGGTATCTCTTTTCTGGCTCTCCTTCTCTATTCTTCCCCCAACTCAATCTTCCTGATCCCTTATTTCTCCTCTTCTCTCCTCCCTTCCTCTTTCCTCTTACCTCCCTTTGTTCTATGTCTAATATCCACTTACGAATGAGTACATACCATGCTTGTTTTTCTGTGTCTGGGTTTCCTCACTCAGGAGAGTTTCTTCAAGTTCCATCCATTTGCCTGCAAACTTTAAGATTTCATTGTTTTTTTTTTTTTCTGCTGAGTAATACTTCATTGTGTAAATGTACCACATTTTCTTTATTCATCCTTTGAGGGACATCTAGGTTGCTTCCAGGTTCTGGTTATTATAAATAGTGTTGCTATGAAGATAATTGAACAGATGCCCTTGTGGTATGAATGTGCATCATTTGGGTATATGCCTAAGAGTGGAATTGCTGGATCTTGAGGTAGACTGATTTCCATTTTCCTGAGAAATTGCCACACTGATTTCCAAAGTGGCTACACGGGTTTGTACCCCCACCAGTATTGGAGGTGTGTTCCCATTTCTTCACATCCTCTCTAGCATAAACTGTCATTGGTGTTTTTTATTTTAGCCATTCTAACAGCAGTAAACGGTATCTCAGAATAGTTTTGATTTGCATTTACCTGATATCTAAGGCTGTTGCGCACTTTCTGAAGTATCTTTCAGCCATTTTAGATTCCTCTATTGAGAATTCTCTATTTAGTTCTATACCCCATTTTTTAATTGAATTATTTGGTGTTTCGGTGACTAGTTTCTTGAGTTCATTGTATATTTTAGAAATCATCTCTCTGTCACATGTGGAGTTGGTGAATATTTTTTCTCATTCTGTGGACTGCTGTTTTGTCTTGTTGACTATGTTCTTTGCCTTACAGAAGCTTCTTAGTTTCAGGAGGTCCCATTTATTAATTGTAGATCTCAGTGTCTGTGATACTAGTGTTATGTTCAGGAAGCGGTCTCCTATATCAGTTCTTTCAAGGGTACCTCCCACTTTCTCTTCTAGGAGGTTCAGTGTGGCTGAATTTATGTTGAAGTGGGATCAATCCATTGGGATTGTTTGCTTGTTTTAACACCAATAGAAACATGTGTTCATTGAAGATAAATTGAAAAACTTGCCTCATTTCATGTGTATGAGTGTTTTGCCCGCTCGTGTATCTGTGCACCATATGTATACCTGGTGCCTGAAGAAGCCATTCTGGTTTCTGAGCTCAGGAGTTACAGATGGTCATGATGTACCATGTGTATTCTGGGAAATGAACCTGGAAAACACACTTTGAGGTTGACTTATAGACATGGTCTTTGTGTGTTGCTGAGAATAGCCCCTGATAATCATAATCCCCCTGTCTCAGCTTCCTGAATGTTGGAGTGACAGTTTTTGCTACATAGTTTAGTAAAAGAGAAATAGAAAAAAACAAACAACCAAACAAAAAAACAAAAAAAAAAAAAACCACCTACAGCTTCACCACCAATGCTAGCCGTCAACAATTTTTTAGGATATCACTCCAACAAAGTCAACACATAATCACTGGGGCTAGCTAGCTAGCTTAACTGGTAAAGTGTTTGCAATTCAAGCATGAGGACCTGACTTGAAACCCAAGAAAATATCAGGCAAGCATCTGTTGCACCAAAGCTTGGGGAGACAAAGATCTCTTTAGCAGGTCTCTGTAGCTCCCTGGCCAGTTAATCTAGAGGAATTGTCAAGTTCCAGGTCCAGTGAGACTGTCTCAAAAATAAGATAAAGAAATATTGAGGAAGACTCCCAGTATTGGCCTCTGACCTCTACACACACACACACACACACACACACACACAGACAGAGACAGAGAGAGAGAGAGAGAGAGAGAGAGAGAGAGAGAGAGAGAGAGAGAAGGGAGGGAGGGAGAGAGAGAGAGAGAGAGAGAGAGAGAGAGAGAGAGAGAGAGAGAGAGAGAGAGAGAGAGACATGATCTTACTGGGTCATTTCTTTAATGAGCTCATAGACATTTTTTTAAAGTAGGTTATCAAGAATTGGAATCTGGAATTAGGCTTCTTATTCTGTCTAATGACCAGCAAATGGCACTTATGTGGTTCCTCTGTCTTCTAGGAAATGAAAAGGCACTGTTACCAAGACTGCTCTACCCTCTCTGTCTTGAACAGGGAGATTGAAGCCATGGCCCCATTCTTTGTACCGATTCCTTCTCACCAGCACACTGATGGAAGCATGTCCCAGCACTGCCCTTTATTCCCTCCAAGGCACTACTTGGCTTCCGTCCAAAGAGGCCTGCTTGATCACTGTGTTTTGTTTTATTTCTTCTTTTTTGGGGGGAAGGGATGGCTTCAGTGATCTGTTCATTTTCTAGGAAGCAGTATTTCATTTGTTTCCTCTTTGGGGCAAACATTCATTATCTTTGTTCCTCTTATCATGCTCCCTTGTGAGGTTAAATTGGTCCTCTGGGACATAGCTATAAGCTTGGTGTCTTGCTTGACTTTTTACTGTTAACTGTTTATCTCCACTGCCCACTAACAAGGTGGATACAGTCAAAATACCAAATATCCAGCAATCTAGCCATTCCCTACTCTGTTTCCTGTTTTCTCAGCCTTCCAAACTCTGTTGGAAAGGTCATTTTAGGTAAATAACATTATTTTGTTGAGACACATGTTCTCATTTTTGCTTAGCTCTTCACCGCCTTCTTTCTCTGGAGTTTCATATTTTACTTTGTATGTAAAGATTCCTCTGGAGTTTTACCAGGAGATCCAATGGCCAACTAAATAGTGTGGTCACACTTGCCTGCATAGCAATATACTTTGGGGTCAGAGGTCTCAGAAACCCTTAGCAGCTGGGACAGGCAGACTATGGGAGAATGTTTTGATAGTTATGCAGGTCATAGCTATTTATGTAATTTCTGTTATGTGGTGGTCACTGTTCATCTTGAACAGAGGTATGGTCCTGTCTCTTAAAGAACTCATGGTCCTATGGGTGGCGGTTCACGCCTTCAATCCCAGTGCTCAGGAGGCAGAGACAGACAGATCTTTGTGAGTTTGAGGCAAGCCAGATCTATAGAGCTAGTTCCTGGACAGCCAGGATGATTGTACAGAGAAACCCTGTCTCACAAAACACAACAAACAAACCCTTCTGATCTAGTGGGATTGGAACAGGTAGGATGTGCCATATACTCTACGCTCACACCTGTGACTGGGTTAAGATCAGTTTTAGAAAAACACAGACCAGGTGGGGATGATAGGGAAAGGCTACTATGTGGAGAGTTGAAGGAATAGTGAAATGAAGAGTGTACTAGAAGGATGAGCTGAATAAAAATGTAAGACACCATAGGAAGGGATGTTTGGAGAACTCAACGGCCCTATGTAGCTCAGTGTGGAGTGTGTGTGTGTGTGTGTGTGTGTACTGGAGTTGTGGATAGCATTTTACAGGCTGGGAAAGATGAAACCAGATTATGACTTTTTTTTCATATGTACTTTACCCTGAGGATTCTGGGAAATCACTGTTGATTCGTAAGGAGATATGATTGAATTTGTGATGTGTAAGGAATGTCAGCATCCACTAGTGATGGAGAACAGGACTATGGCTCAGAAAGTCTTTCATAGATAGAAAGCTACTTCTCTTGTGGACTGAAGGTCAAAGGGGTCAGGGCCACCCATCAGTACTTGAACACTTACTGTATTTTACTCCTCTCCTTCTTTGTATCCACCTTTCTTCTCCTTTCCTATGCCTTTGTCTTCCTCCTCCTCCTCACAAACATTCTCTTGGAAACTCTGAAAATCTCAACAGTTCATAGGCCATTTTGAAGAAATCAGAAACATGTTTGCATCATGGATGGGACTAGAGTTTGATGTGTGTCAGCTTCTTCCTCTCTCTCTCTCTCTCTCTCTCTCTCTCTCTCTCTCTCTCTCTCTCTCTCTTTCTTGTGTGTGTATTGCTGGGGTTGGGAGGAGAAACCAGGGCCTTGCACATGCTAGACAAGTACTTTACCACTGTCTTGACTGTGAGCTCTGGCTAACTGCTTATTCTGCTTTCTTGCCTGTAGTGTTACAGACACATGTGAGCGTGCCCAGCTCTCTCTCTCTCTCTTTTTTTTCTTTAATGTGGGGGCTGAGGATTTGAACTCAGGATCTCATGCTTGTGGTGCAGTCACTTTACTGACTGGGCCATCTCTCCAGCTATATATTTCTTAGCATCATCGTTTGCCCTAGTCTTTGAATACAGTTCCCTTTACATGCGAAGGGTATGGAACTCTAGAGATGCTGTAGTGTTAAGGGAATCCTATTTGAGCATTTATGAGTTTGGTCCACCATCATATTAACTAGTATGTCTTCCCTGTGGGGGCTTGTGGGTGTGCTGGCCTTTGCTAGGTCTTGTCCAGTTTCAGGAGTAGAAACATCCCAGTGAACATAGAACTTGACCCTTCTAGGCACCTGACCTCACTGAACCAAATGGTGAAGCGTTCTCTTGCTCTGAGCCTCTTTAGGAGTGTTAAAATAATACCGAGCCCTCTCTTCCCAGTTCACAGTTCATTCATTTAGTCCTTCCCGCTCGGCTACTTTTTAAATTTTTCATTTATACCTGTTTTTCTGTTTTTAAGGGATGTCAGCCTCATTTAGTAATTGTACATGCAGCTCCTGTTAGATAGAAAAGTGTGTAGTTCTGGTGTGTGTGTGGGGGAGGGCAGGTGGGCATAGGCACCTGTCCTAGAGATTCTATAAGGCTAAGGGTTATGACTGAACTTCAAGATTACGGAGAATTAAGTGTGCAGTTAGTTAGCTTGGAACTCTAGATCCTCCTGCATCACTCTCCTAAATTCTGCCATCTGTCATCAAGCTTGGCTCTTAACTGTTTTTGTGTAGTGTTTTGTGTCTAGCATAAAATGTTCCTGTGAGATGATACGCCCCTAACAAACCCTGAAATTAGAGTTGAATTAGTGGGGGAGCTCACTGTCTGTGTATATCATTCCTCTGAGCTCAGAGATTAGTAGTAGAAACCATTTGTCTAAACCTAATGCTAACACATTGCTTGTAAATAAGTCCACGGCCAAATATCCATAGTACCTTCTTACGTTTGTACAACACTTTGCAGAGTATCTGAGACTTCCATACACTTCCCACTTACTCCTTACTAAACCTTTACCATTTTTCACAAGAAGCCACATCTAAGAGAAGTGGGGTCCAGGCCACAGCAAACAGAATCAGTGAGCAATCCAGGGCTTTGTTTGGAGTCCAAGCGAGCGAGGCACGATCCAAACTCAGGTTGTTCTGCCTCTAAGTCTGACGCAATCCCCCACCCAACACCTCGTTGCTTGGTTCTGGGTTGGATGGCTTGTGTGTGTAGTCTTTGGCTCTGCAGCTGTGTTAGCATCTGCCTAGTGCCCTTGGCCAATTAAGCTTATAATCCAGTTGATCAGGTTTGCTTCAATTCTCCCCAACTATGCTAACCCAGCAAAACTGGAGCCAGCTGAATGACTGGGCCTCCCGAAACACCGGGATTCGGTGGGTGAAATGCACACTCTCCTTGCAAAAGTCTACCTAGTGGCTCATACTACAAACGCCTCGAGCCAAAGGCTTGGAAAGACCCACCATATGTGAACTTGCATGTAGATGGGGACTTAGTTTCAGTCAAATGACTTAAATTATTCATTCTACAGCCTTAAAATTACGCTGGCCTTGATTCAATTATAAGAAAGCAAGCCTGATTTTAAAAAAAAAAAAAAAAACCACTAAGTAACTACTACGTGAAAGGCATGGTGCTCTCCCCACCCCCTTTTGTGCATTTGCAAGCAAACATTTAGCTCTCTTGGTTTCTTTTTAAATTTCCTTAACTTGTAGTCACTCAACCTCGTTCTCCTCCCCTGTCTCCTGGGCTGCCTGCACCTGGATCTCCTCCCCTTAGAGTTCCATTCATGTGTACTGTTACGTTACAGACTGTGAGTATCTGAAAAGCTCGCGACTCTGCGAAGGACAGAAGCTCCATGGAGGATTTGAACCAGAGAGAGGAGCAGATGCTATCAGGTGGCCCATTTTGATGGTAAGCAGATAACATGACTCAGGCTGGCTCAAGCAGCCACACACCAGAGAAGAGACAACTGCTGACTTGGCAAAAGGCTGCAAATAAAAGCTAACAGGTTTGTCACCTATAATTACAACCAAGTCACAGCTTGCGCGTCCATGGTTTCTAAGAAAGAAAGAAGCATGGAGTGAACGAAGGAAGACATGAGGAAGGGAGGGAGGAAGGAGGAAGAAGGGAGGGAGGGAGAAAGGGAGGAGGGAAGGAAGAAGACGGTAAGGAAGGAAAAAGAAAGACAAGAGATACAGGAAAGGAAGGGGGGTAGATTGGAACGTATTTTTGTTGCTTAGTGAAGCAGACTCAGACATTCAATGCCTTACAGGATTTATGTTCAGCTGGGACTTGTCTAAGAGGAGAGTCATGAGAATTACAGACTGGAGAACATTGTAAGCACATAAATCCTCATAATAGATGAATCACAAATTCCATGGGAAACATCAAGTTCGATGTTGAATTACATTTTAAAACAATTAGGAGGGAAAACCGAGTATCTTTGCATGCTCACATGCCTCATGTAGATCAATTTAGCAGCTGTTTGGTGAAAATGTGCCAGCCAGCCATGCTCTTTATCAGTCTGTAACACGGAAGGAAGGGTTCCAGTCCTCAAGGGTCTGCAGCCCGGAGGGAAAGTGACTTGTCTGAACACACTGACTAAGAAAGAAGTGTTTTGTTAGGGGCATAAAGAGCTGTGGATGCAGAGAAAAAATCTGCTTTTGGCTATTTGAAGGCTTTTAAATTAATGGGAAAGATGGCATTTTAAGGGTAGAGTGTCTCTGGTAGGCTGGAGAACAGTGCAGGTGGAGAGGCCAGGACACAGAAAGTGTTCATGGTCCTGCTTGGCTGAAGGACACATTGGGGAAGATAAGGTAGAAAGGACAGAAAATGACAAGTCGTGGGGTGGTTGAAGCTGCCTGAGTTTATCTGCGGAGTCCTAGGGCACCACTGAAGGTTCCTGAAGAGAAGGCTGATACATCGAGCCTGAGTTTAACAATTCTTTGACAGCGATTAGAAGATGATTTAGAAGACTTGGGCCTGGAGTTTGGGACTATAGTGAAGAGATGTAGAGGCCAGTGCTATTTGAAGTCAAAAGGAAATACGTGGGGGAAGTTTAGGAACCAGGACCCCTTGGCAATGGATTAAATCTTCTCTTACCTGTACAAAGGATGGGGGGGATATGGTACAAAGAAAAAAGCTTAGGGTAGGGCTTTTCAAAAATCCCAGTTATTTATTTATGGGGAACATGTGTGGTAAGGTTCATGTGAGGGATCATGTGAGGTTCTCTGCTTGTACCGTGTGGGTCCGGAGGATTGAACTCAGGTCAGTCTTGGCAGGAAGCACCTTCACCTGCTGAGCCATCTCAATGTACATAGTTATTTTTCTCGTTGCCTTTGAAAGCAGCTCCAAGAAGGAGATTATTTCAGCTCAGAGTTTGAAAGTCCAGTCCAGCATAGCAGGAAAGACGTAGTGGTGAGGGAGCCACGCAGCATTGCGTCCACAGCCAGGAAGCAGAGAGAGATGAATGCTGGTGTCCAGCTGCTTTCCTCCTTTTTATCCAGTGGGATCTCAACCTGTGGGCTGCTGCCCCCATTCAAGGTGAGGGTGAGGCAGCTATGTGGCAGGTACAGGAATCCGTGTTCAAAGGTACTTATCAGCATGCATGGATTTGGCAGATGTAAGTAGTCAGTGAAGATCTGGAGTTACTAGTCCAGAACCATGGGTGGCCATGGCATTTCCTACAGAGAACAGGCAAACAAGAGCAGAGGGTTAAGCTAGACCCAGGAGACTGTCTATATTCAGGACAATCTTTTCTAAAATTAGATTTAGGGGCTAGAGAGATGGCTTAGTAGTTAAGAGCTTGCACTGCCCTTCCAGAGGATTTGAGTTCCCTTTCTTATGGGGCAGCTCACAACCACCTGTGTAACTCCTGCTTCGGGGACATTCAACTCCTCTGGGCTCCTCTGTGGGCAGCTGTAGCCACATGCACACACCCATCTACACACACGCACACACATACACACACACACATACATCTACACACACCCACCCATCTACACACACACTCACACACACAAACACACAGCCATCTATACACACACACCCATCTACACACACACACACACATCTACACACACACACCCATCTACACACACAAACACACACCCATCTACACATGCACACCCATCTACACACACACACGGCCATCTATACACACATACTCACACACACACACACTTAAAATAATTAAAATAACAAATTAGTAGTAGTATCATTATTATTGTTGTTGTTGCTATTACTCGTATGTATGTGTAGGTACATGTGTACCATGGGGCATGTGTGTAGGTTAGAGGACAGCTTTGGGGAGTTGGTTCTTTCCTTTCATTGTGGATTCCTGGGATTGAACTCAGGTTGTCAGGTTTGCATGGCAAGCCTGTTTTACTGACTGAGCCACCTCACTGGCCCAGGATAATCATTAAAAAAAATAATAGTTCTCCTGGGAGCTGGGAGATGTTTCAGTCCTTAAGAGTACATGCTGCTCTTGCAGAGGACCTGGTTTCTGTTCCCAGCACCCACGTCTGGTGGCTCATGAGCTACAGGTATAACTCCAGTTCTGGGGGATCTGCCACTCTTTTCTGACCCGGTGGCACCAGAACATATGTGATGTATGTCAAGATTAGTGTGCATACATTCATACACTTAAATAAAGTTAAGTACATGTTTTTTTTTTCTTTTCTTTTCTTTTTTTTTAAAGAAACTGATATTAAAGATACAGCGCTCTTCTAGAGGTAGGGAGGCTATTGGTAAACCTCAGCTTTGACCCTAATGTTTAAAGATGTCAGGACAGTATCTTCCTTCAGTGTAGGCACAGTAAATACGGTGGTTGTGTGCTAGAGTTGAACAGGGTGAGGACAGGAGCTCCTCAGATGAGCATGGCAATGAAGGGCGTCACCAGCTCTAGCTGATGTTACTTTCTTTGAGTCTTTTTATGTGATCCTATGATCTGCATTCCTCTTCTTCTGCTGGGAATGTGGCTCTGATTCAAGCACCATTGTTCACCGAGATACGTCTTGATAGTCTCTACACATTTGGTAAATATTTATCGAGCCCTTAATATATGCTAAGCACTGGGTGTGGTGCTGGAAAAAAATGAAATATATAAGACAATATTCCTGCCCTCAAAGAGTTCATATCCGGCACAAATGACTCCTGTGTCAACTCAGCGGCGCCAACAGTGTTATTTCACGAGCGAAGAACATGCCATGGGTGTGTAGGGAGAGCCTGATCACCCCTTTATTACGGCAGGTTTCTCCTACCCACCGGCACCATCCCGCTTGCCGCCAGTCTGGGCCCTATAACACTCAGAGACTCTGTATTTGATACAATCCTGTTGGCCAGTTACCATTATTGTTTATGGGCTAGCTCTGCCTTAATTATTAACCCATTTCTACTTATCTAAGTATTTCCACGTGGTCGTCTTATCAGGGAGCCACGGCAGTCGTCCTGCTTCTTCCCTGGGCTACATCTCGACTCCTCCCCCTACTTCCTCTTTCCTCCTTGTCTCCTAGCCCCGCCTATCTTGCTATCTCATTGGCCCAACGGTGCTTTATTAACCAGTATGAGAAACATATACAGAATAACATCTCCCATCACCCCTTATTCTGACAGGAGGAGATGTGAAGCTCATTGGTACCCTGTGTGGCTTTTTGTGTGCCCATATAAGCAAGAGATGAGGACATAGGTCATCTCAGACATGATAAAAAGTCATCGGATAATTTTTATCCTCTCAAGTTATTTTAAAATAAGGATTATAAACAAACAAAACAAACCCATGTCATTACACCAGAGCCAGGCAAATGAGCTGTTTGTCTGTTTGAGAAAAATCACTTTACCTTGCCTCTGTCTCCCAAGACTTAGGTTCAAAGGTCACCACCCCTGAAATAAACTGGTCTTAAATTTTAATCAACTCAAGCTGTTGATATTTCTAAAAGCAAAATGTCTTCCTTGTGAACGCCAATTTCTTTGAAACTCTGCACTCCAGCTATTATTCAAAGCCATTGTCAGCCTTTAATTCTGTTGTTTTTGTTTTTATTAACATACATGTATGTTGTCAGACTCTAATAAACTTCTGAAGGTCTCTAAAGTAAAGAATAGTGATATACACTAAATCCAGCCTGAACTGTGGGCCTGTATTCTCAGCTCCCTGAAAGGAAACACAAATTCTAGGCCAGCCTGGGCTACACATCAGCTTGGGAAATAGTGAAGCCTTGTCTCAAAGTAAAAGTAAAATCATTTTTATTTTTAAGGACTGGGGATATAGGTCAGAAGTAGAGACCTTGCTCAACATGTAAGGCCCAAAATTCAGTTCTCAGTTACTGCAAAATAAAACAAACAAATCAAATTCAAAGCTAACCTGAGAGTTTATTTTACCCCGGTCAGAATGGCTGTCACTAGGAAAATAAAAACCAATTGCTGGTGAGGACATTGAAAAGAGGAAACCCTTACACCCTGCTGGTGGGAATGCACACCAGGTCAGCCATTGCATCTTTGGAATAAAGCCAACTTGGTCATGGTGAATGATCTTCTTGATGTGTCCTTTAATTAGGTTTGTAAGTATTTTTATTGAAAAAGAAAACCCTCTATACTCATCAGGGAGGTTAGTCTTTGGCTATTGTATCTAGTTCCTTCTGGTATTAGAATAATAACACATCTAGAACTGCCGGCGGAATTGTAACCAGCTTCGCCACTGTGAAGTCAGTATGGCGGTTTCTTGAAAAGCTAAAACCAGACCCATTACCACCCAGCTCTGCCACTCACTCCGGGCGTGTACCAGAAGGACTCCAAGTCCACCTTTCTCAGAGACACTTGCCCATCAATGCTATTGTAACACTGCTCACAAGAGCTAAGTTCTTGAACCAGTTTAGGTATGCAGCAACAGGAATTGTCAAAGAAATGTGGTACCTATCTGTCTGTCTGTCTGTCTGTCTGTCTGTCTGTCTGTCTGTCTATCCATCCATCCATCTATCTGTCTATCTATCTCATATTATATCGTATATATCATGTTTATATATGAAATGCATATTTCAAAATATATATGAATTTGAAAAACATTACATGTATTAGTGTTTGCCTGTGAATGTGCAAATGTGGGCGTGGGTGTCCTCAAAGCCCAGCTGAAAGAACCGGGTCCCCTGCAGCTGGAGTGGGTGCCGGAAACTGAACCTGGATCCTCTGTAAGAGAGGGCAGAAGCAGGAGAATCTCTGTGAGTTCAAGGCTAGCTTGGTCTGCATTTGGAGTTCCAGAACAGCCAAGGCTACGTTGTGAGACACAGTCTAGAAACTAAACCCTGTATGTATGATATGAAAGTGGAAACAAAACTGTATAGGGTAGCATTGGGAACTAGCAAGAGGGGAGAGGATTTAAGAAAGTAGGTTGGGAGACATGGGGGTGTATGCTCACATACAGTATATACACGTACGAAGACATAATCTATAATGTTCAGCTAAAACTAAGTAAAATAACAATGCTACTGATAGGATATGAAAGAACATTACTTTTTCAAATGCTGACATTTTCCAGTTTAGAGGAGTCATTCGTTCGTTCGTGTGTTCAACCATACAATCAGCAAATAGACCCACCATGTGCCAGGCCCTGCACAAGACACTGAAAAACAGACACCAACTTGATGTCCTTCCTGCCATGAGGCATTCATTAATAACTAAATGAAATCCCACCTAGGATGGTTAAAGTGGGTATGTCTTCAGTCTAGTTATCTCCTTCTGCCACCTGCTGGGCATTTTCTTTTTCATGGCTTTCAGGTGTGCAAGGACCAAGGGACCAGAGTTTCTAAGGAAGGGGAGTTGGGGGAAGTCTATTTTTGCAAGAAAGACCATGCAATTTTTTCTTTCATTTTAACACGTGAGTTTTAGAGTATTTTACAAACTGGTTCTTATTTTAATTGTACATTTATGGGGCACAGTGTGATCATTTAATATTTGCATATAAGGCAAGATGACCAGAACAGAGTAGCTAATGTTTGCATCTTAAACATTTCACGATTTTTAAATTAATTCATAGTGATCACACACAGTGGTCACAGGTATTTCCAGGGCACAGTGTGGTGTCTCAGTACCCGTGTCCATGCATTGGACTTGTAAGTACAGTTTTCTTCACCTCCACCCAAATCCCTGGGGCTCCAACCCAACCCCTCTTGCAGGAGCCCCTCCCCTCATTGAGTCACCGCGGTGTGCGCCAGGGCAATCGCTCTATTTCTCTCCTTCCCGGAGTTTTCCTAATGAGCTTCTGCTTGAAGAACGTTTTGACTTTCTTTGGCTCCTTTCCATTCTGGTGAGAGTTCGAATTTCTTGCCAGGACAGTGGAGGTGCGTGCCTGGATTGCTTAACCCAGACGGGAAGGAGTCAGAGGCCCTTGCAGCAGGTACTCCGGACCTGTTCAGAACCCTCTCTCACTTCTGGAGGGCAGCAGTGTCATGGGGATGAGAAGGAGTTAATAATACCCTTCTCACAGCTGTCTGGGCTGCTTTTAAGTACTGTGTGGAGGTTGGGACACACAGGATTAGGCACTGAATAGCCCATTTTCTCTGCATCATCACTCCTTAAAGTAGGTCAAACGCATCCTGGAAGGGTGCAACCACAGGAGGAGACCAGTCAGTCACACAAAGTCCACTGCTGACTCAGGTGCGGACCTCGTTCTCCTCTGCTCTGAGCCAAGAGCTCACCAGCCATCGTTAATGCTTTATTTGGGAAAGATTAACCAAGTACACTAGTTGGTTGGATATGGAACTTTAGAGAGAACCATCTCTCATTGTCACCTCAAAAGTCTTTGGGATTTGAGGAGGTTAAGACTAATTGATGGAACAGTAAACGAAATCTTTCTAGAAACACTTCCAATACCTTGTTGGCTGAGTGCCAACCCTAAAGCAGCTGAAGCGGGTGGATTGCAAGTTTGAGCCAGTCAGGGCTAAATAATAAGACTGTGTCTTAGACAAGCAAACCCAAATAAGACACAATTTAAAAGATTTACTTTATTTTTTAAAAGTGTGTGTGTCTGCGTGGGGTAGGCACATGTGAGTGAAGACACTCCTGGAGGTCAGAGGGGGGTGTTGGATCTCCTGGAGATGGAGATACAGACAGTTGCAAGTCACCTGACTTTAGTGCTGGAAAGAGAACCCAGTCCTCTGCAAGTTTTAACTGCTCAGCCATTGCTACAGTCCCTAAACAAACAATTTTGGTAGTGATAGTCCCCTTACCCCCAAACAGTTAGTGGAAACTATGTTAAAATATGTATATAGGGCTTAAGAGGCGGCTTCGTAGTTGAGAGCACTTGTTATTCTGCCTGTGGACTGGGTTTGAGATCTAACACCTGCATTCTGGTTCACAGCTACTTGGAACTTCACTTCCAGAGTATGTGGTACCATCTATGGTCCACATACATGCATGCTGATGAATACTATGCACATAAAATAAATACAAATACTAAAAATATGCTCACTTTCATTCATGTGTTGTGTTCGATGCAAAACCCTTATCCTCTGGAATCCCAGAGGATTATGGTTCTTGACCCTGGAAATTTAGAGTCTGTGCTGAGTCTGAGCTCAACCATAAAAAGGGCTGAATGGAGCAGTAGTAAGTTAGCAGCGGAGTTCCTTCCTTGACCCTCTGTCTCCTGTCTTCTTGTCTTCTTGTCTCCTCCTCCTTATCCTCCTCCTCCTAGATTTTTGAGACAGGATTTCTTTGTGTAACAGCCTTGGCTATCCTGGAACTAGTTCTGTAGACCAGGCTTCTCTTGAACTCAGAGATCCACCTGCCTCTCTGGCCAAAGTGCTGGGATTAAAGGCGTGCACCACCAGTGTTTGGCTGTGGCTCTGCTATTTCAAGCATTAACTTCTTGGTTATTTTCATTTAGTAAAGAGTTGTTAATTTGCTATGAGTTTACAAGGTTTCTATTCTTTTTTTTAAAGACTGCTTTATGTGCATCCTTCTTATAATTTATTCTTTTAAATTTCATTTTACATTCCAACTGTGGTCTCTCTCAAAACCCTCCTCCCGCCCACCCCCACCTTCCCCAGCTCACCCCCAGTCCAGTCCTCCTCACAGGTAAGTACTCTCATGAGGAGTCAGCAAAGTCTGACACAATAGGTTGGAGTAGGGCCAAGTCCCTCTCCCATGCATTAAGGCTGAGCATGGCCTTGAATAGGTAGGAGCAACACAGTAAAAATTGGCAATCTTGCCAAAAGCAATCTACAGATTCAATGCAATCCCCATCAAAATCCCAACACAATTCTTCACAGACCTCAAAAGAACAACACTCAACTTTATATGGAAAAGCAAAAGACCCAGGATAGCTTAAAACAACCGTGTACAATAAAGTACCTTCTGGAGGTATCACCATCTCTGACTTTAAGCTCTGGTATAGAGCTATAGTCCTGAAAACAGCTTGATATTGGTACAAAAAGAGAAGGGTAGACAAACGGAATCAAATTGAAAAGCCTGATATTAACCCACACACCTATGAACACCTAATTTTTGACAGAGAAGCTAAAATTAAACAATGGAAAAATGAAAGCATCTTTAACAAATGGTGCTGGCACAACTGGATGATGATATGTAGAAGACTGCAGATAGAACCATATCTACTGCCATGCACAAAACTTAAGTCCAAATGGATCCAAGACCTCAACATAAATCCAGCCACACTGAACCTCTTAGAAGAGAAAGTGGGAGGTACCCTTGAACAAATTGGTTCAGGAGACCTTTCCTGAACATAACGCCAGTTACACAAACACTAAGATTAACAATTAATAAATGGGACCTCCTCAAACTGAGAAGCTTCTGTAAGGCAAAGGACACAGTCAACAAGATGAAACAGCAGCCCACAGAATGAAAAAAGATTTTCACCAACCCCACATCTGACAGAGGGCTGATCTCCAAAATATACAAATAACTCAAGAAGCTAGTCACCAAAACACCAAATAATCCAATTAAAACATGGGGTACAGAATTAAATAGAGAATTCTCAATAGAGGAATCTAAAATGGCTGAAAGACACTCAAGAAATTGCTCAACATCTTTAGCTATCAGGGAAATGCAAATCAAAACTACTTTGAGATACCATCTTTTACCTGTCAGAATGGCTAAAATAAAAAACCCCAAAGACAGTTTATGCTGGAGAGGATGCAGAGAAAGGGGAACACTCCTCCACTGCTAGTGGGAGTGCAAACTTGTACAGCCATTTTGGAGATCAATATGGTGGGTTCCTCAGGAAAATGGGAATCAGTCTACCAGAAGATCCAGGAATTCCACTCTTAGGCATATACCAAAAGATTCACAAGGACATCTGTCCAACTATGTTCATAGCAGCATTATTCATAATAGCCAGAACCTGGAAGAAACCTAGATGCCCCTCAACTGAGGAAATGGATGGAGAAAATGTGGTACATTTACACAATGGAGTACTACTCAGCAGGAAAAAAAAAAAAAAACCAAACCAAACAAAACAAAACAAAACAAAAACCCCGGAATCTTGAAATTCAAAGGCAAATGGACAGAACTGGAAGAAACCATCCTGAGTGAGATAACCTAGTCACAAAAAACCAAACATATGTACTCAGTCATATATGGATTTTAGACATGGAGCAAAGGATCACCAGCCTACAATCCATGCCACCAGAGAAGCTAGGAAACAAGGAGGACCTTAAGAGAGACATACATGGTCCCCTGGAGAAGGAGAAAGGGACAAGATCTCCTGAGCAAATTGGGAGCGTGGGGGGCAGGAAGAGGGAGTTAGGAGAAAGAGAAGGTGAGGAGGGGAGAGGAGGACATGAGAGAGCAGGAAGATTGAGTTGGGGGTAGAATAGAGGAGAGCAAGAAAAGCGATACCACAATAGAGGGAGCCATTAAAGGTTTAAAGAGAAATCTGGCACTAGGGAAATGTTCAGAGATCTGCAAGAATGTCCCCAACTAACAATCTAAGCAATAGTGGAGAGGCTACCTTAAATGCCCTTCCCCAATAATGAGATTGATGACTACCTTTTATGCCATCCTAGAACCTTCAGCCAGTAGCTGATGGAAACAGAAGCAGACACTCAGAGCTAAACAGTGAGGTGAACTCATGGAATCCAGTTGCAGAGAGGGAGGAGTGATGGGCAAAGGGGTAAAGACCAGGCTGGAGAAACCCACAGAAACTGCTGACCTGAACAAGGGGGAACTCATGGACTCCAGTCTGATAGCTGGGAAACCAGCATAGGACCGACCCAGACCCCCTGAATGTGGGTGTCAGTTAGGAGGCCTGGGCAGTCTATGGGGCCTTTGGTGTGGATCAGTAGTTATCCCCAGTATTCTAAGGAACTTTGGGAGCCCATTCCATATAGAGGGATACTCTGTCATTCTAGACACTCGGGGAGGGCCTAGGCCCTGCTCCAAATGATATGACAGACTTTGAAGATCCCTCATGGAGGCCTCACCCTCCCTGGGGAGCAGAAAAGAGGATGGGATTGGGAGTTGGGGGGGGCAGGGGAGGAGGGGAGGAAGAGGGAACTGGGATTGACATGTAAAATAAGATTGTTTCAAATTTAAATTAAAAAAAAAGTAAAGGCTGAGCGGAGCATGGCATCCCAGAAGAGGGAATGGGCTCCAATAAGCTAGCTCTGGTGCAGTTTTGTAACGTGGTCCTATTGCCAGGGGCCCTGGGATAGTCCAAGCTTCACAACATCTCCCACATATGAGGGCCTAGTTCAGTCCCCTGGAGTCTCCACTGCTGTAGGTCTAGAGTTCACCAGTTTCTACAAGCTTGGTTCAGCTGTCTCTGTACATTACTCTATCATGATCTTGACCATCCTTGCTGATACATTTGCTCCTCCCTCTCTTTGACTGGATTCCTGGAGCTAGGCCTTGTTCTTGGTTGTGGATCTCTGTGTCTGGCTCCATCAATTACTGGAGGAGGGCTCTATGATGATAGTTGGGGTATTAACCTATCTGATTACAGGGGAAAGCCAGTTTGGGCATCCTCTCCACTATTGCTAGGAGTCTTATTTGGGGTCGTCAGTGTGGATTCTTGGGCATTACCCTAGCACCAGGTTTCTCCCTGACCCCACAGTGGCTCTCTCTACTAAAATGTCTCTTCCCTTGCTCTTCCACTGCACCCCTCCCTCTTCTACCACCATGTTCCCTCATGTTCTCATCCTCTCCTCCCCCACCCCCAGTTTACTCAGTAGATCTCATCTGATTTCCCTTCACAGGCGATCCATGAGTCCCTCTTAGGGTTCTCCTTGTTACCTAGCTTCTCTGGAGGTGTGGATTGTAGTTGGGTTATCCTTTGCTTTACATCTAATATCCTCTTCTGAGTGAATACATACAATATTTATCTTTCTGAATCTTGGTCACCTCACTCAATCTGTTTTTTTCCCCTAGTTTCATCCATTTCATGAGGTTCTCTCTCTCTCTCTCTCTCTCTCTCTCTCTCTCTCTCTCTCTCAACAGCTGAATAGTACTTCATTGTGTAAACATACCACATTTTCTTTATTTATTCTTCAGTTGAGGGACATCTAGGTTTCCAGATTCTGGATATTATGAATAATGCTGCTATGAACATTATTGAGCAGTGTCCTTGTGGTATGATTAAGAATTCTTTGGGTATATGCCCAAGAGTGGTGTTGTTGGGTCTTGAGGTAGAAAATTATGATACCCATCTTTAATCCAAGGTAGTCAGTTAGGATGTAGGGTGTTACTTTAATTTTCTTGAATCTGTTCAGACTTGCTTTTTGTCCAAGTATGTCATCAGTTTTGGGGAAAGTTCCATGAGGTGCTAAGGAGAAGGTATATGTTTTTATGATTAGGCAAAGTGTTCTGTAAATATTCTATTTGGTGTTTAATGTTTGTTAGCTCCAGGATTTCTGTGTTTAGATTTTCTTTGGATGATCTGTCTACTGGTGAAAGTTTAGTACTAAGGTCTGTCCTCTATTTCTTCTGATTAGTTTTAGTTTGAAGTCTATTTTGTCAGATATTAAAATAGCTACACCAGCTTGCTTCTTAAGTCCATATGCCTGAAATATCTTTTTCAATCCTTTTATCCTGAGGTTATATTTATCCTTGATGTTAAAGTGTGTTTCTTGGATACAGAAGATGGATAGATCCTGTTTATGCTTTCATTCTGTTAGTCTGTGCCTTTGTGTTGGAAATTGAAACCATTGATGTTGAGAAATACCCACGAACAGTGTTTGTTGTTTCCTATTATTTTATTGTTGTTGTTGTGGGTGGTTGTGTGTGTGTGTGTGAGAGAGAGAGAGAGAGAGAGGAGTCTGCTTCCCTTGTTTTGCTTTTCTTGTCTAGATTACTTGCTCCTTGTATTTTCTT
Source organism: Cricetiscus sungorus (assembly GCA_030556225.1). NCBI lineage: Eukaryota > Metazoa > Chordata > Mammalia > Rodentia > Cricetidae > Cricetiscus > Cricetiscus sungorus. The sequence continues at coordinate 39,763,136 of JANBXA010000735.1, read as the reverse complement.
GAATGTGGTTAACCTCTTGAAGTTTGAGTTTTCCTTCTAGCACTTTTTGTAGGGCTGGGTTTGTAAATAGATATTGCTCAAATTTGTTTGTTTATTTTTAATTATGGAATATTTTATTTTCTCTATATATTGCAATAGAAAGTTTTGCTGGGTATAGTATTCTGGGTTGGCATCTGTGGTCTCTTGGAGTCTACAGCACATCTTTCCAGGTCTATCTGACTTTTAGAGTCTCCTCTGAGAAGCCAGGTGTAATTCTAATAGATCTGCCTTTATGTATTACTTGATCTTTTCCCCTTATAGATTTTAATATTTATTCTTTATTCTATACATCTAATGTTTTGATTATTATGTGCCAAAAAGACTTTATTTTCTGGTCTAGTCTATTTGATGTTCTGTATGCATCTTGTACCTTGATAAGCATCTCCTTCTCCTTCTTTAGGCTAGAGAAATTTTCTTCTATGATTTTGTTGAAAATATCTTCTGGGCTGTTGATTTAGGTTTTTTCTCCTTTCTGTATGCCTATTATTCTTAGATTTGTTTTTGTCATAGTGTTCCTGATTTCCTGGATGTTTTGTGTCAGGAGTTTTAGATTTTACATTCTCTTGATGATGTATCCATTTCTTCTATAATGTCTTCAATGCTTGAGAATTTTCTCTTCTGTTTCTTATACTCTATTGTTGAAGTTTGCCTCTGTAGTTCCTATTCAAGTTCTGAAGGTTTTATTTCCAGAATCCCCTGAGTTTGGGTTTTCTTTATTGATTCTATTTTCACTTTTGGGTGTTGAATGATTTTATTCATTTCCTTCCACTGTTTTTTGCTTTGTTTTCAAATAAATTCATTGATTTTTCTCTTTAAGAATCTCTATCATATTTACAAAGGTTGTTTTCAGGTTTTGTTTGTTTGTTTGTTATTTTTTGGTACTTCACTTATGTTGTAATAGCATGGCCTGTTGTGGCTGGGTTTTAGTGGAGACATACTGTCCTGGTTATTGTTGACTGCGTTTTTATGCTGGCACCTAGGCATCTAGGGTTGGGAGGGTTGTAATTCTAGGTGCTGCTAGCTAGTCTTGTCTTTTTTGGGTGGGTACTTTGTTTCTTCATTTCTGTTTCCTTTCTGTTTTTTAGGGGAGTAGGAAATTATTCTCAGGTCCTAAGGGGTGTGGTCACTGGGGTTCCAGGTAAAATGTATTTATGGATATTTTGAGCTGACACTTAGGAATGGGGATGGTCTGTTTGGAGTGTGTGAAGAGGTTCACAGGAGGGAGGGAAGCAGAGTGTTCCTTTAGGATCAGCTCAGTCCTCTGGGGAAGGGGACAGAGAGTAAAGAGAGGCTACAGTAAAAGATTTGCTACAGAGCTGTTGATGAGACTGGGGGATTGGACTTGGAGGAATGGAGGGAGAGGTGGATATCTGTAGTTCACCTATTTGTTTCTCTGGTCAGAGTGGCTTGTGGAATTGGGGGCTGGGATAGGGCAATGAGTAGGGGGAGGGAGACGAGGAGGGGAATTTCTGCGTCATCCATTGTAGATGGGGATAGAAAGAAGAGCAGCTACAGCTGGTGATCTGCTGTAGGTGGACTTGGGTGGGACGTGGGGATTGGATTAGGAAAAGAGAGAGAGGTGAAGATGCTCTGAGGTAATCCTACCTGCTTCCCTGGCAGGAGTGGCCTGTGGGTTTCCAGGAAGTGCCTGCTGGGGTTTGGGGCTGGATAAAGTAGTAGTAGTAGGAAGGTTGGGAGGGGAAGATCTGTGTGGTCCACCAGAGATGTTGGGGGAGGATGCATCAGGGGTTCTGCTGTAGGGTGGGCATGAGACTGCGGGATTGGATTTGGAGGAACAGAAAGAGAAATGAAGATCTGTAGTTAGCTTATCTACCTCCCAGGCTGGAGAGTGTCCTTTTCTTTTTAATAAACTTTGTTTTTTGAGAATCTCATTTGAAATTTTTCTAAACTGAGGATTTTCCTCTCACATTAATGTTTTTATTCCATTATTTCCTCTTTTGCTCACAAACTATTATTATTTTCACATCAGAAATATGAGTATATATGCAAAAAAAAATTTAGTTGTCTCTGTATCTTCTTCCAATATCATCCAGGAAAAAAAAATCAAGCAAGTGCTCCTAGTTGAGTGTATTTTTGTGTAACATTTTAATATTTACAGGTAAGGATTCTGCACAACTCCTTTTGTACAAATATGAGGCAATGCACAAAAGCCACTACAACTTGCACTTTTATTTAATAATACAATGAACACATATAATGTGTAAATTTTCATGTACCTTTTCCATTGACATTTAACTATCTGTTTGTTTTCTCTGCAAATATTGTTAAATTAAGATCATCAAACAATTAAGATCATCAAACACATCTCTTCGGTTACTGGTTTTTATTACCTTAAAATGATTATTGATCAAAGGATTTGCACATTGGTATATATTAATATATTATTACATAATGTATTAACATGTATATGTATTTCCTCGACTTATCTCCATGGGAGAGTCTGTGTGATTGTAAGTACGTGTGTAAGCTGGTGTGCATACCTGCATGTACACAGAGGTCAGAAGAGCACATCAGAGCTGGAGTTACAACTGTTTATGGAAAGCTTGGCTTGTGATGTCGGTGCTGGGTTCAAATCCTGGTCTTCATGATGCACAGCAAGTACTCTTAACTACAGGACATCTCTCCAGTCCTGGTGATCCAAAAAGTTAGGAATTTTCAAGGACAAAGAGCTGAGAAACTTAGCATTATTTGAAGCTTCATCAGTTTCAGACTCTGCTCTAGTTTATATCGGCTTATATGATCCTCACACTGTAAGTTAGTTCATCACTCCTTTCACTGTTTTTACTTGTGGAAACTCATGTGCAGGGAGGAAGAGTAACTTAACCAAATATCTAGGGAAATCCATCCTCTTCGAAGTTTGTGGAGAGCAGAAATGCATGGGAGAGAGGCCATGATCCAGCCAGCATCTGGTCTGGTTTGGTGCTACCACAAGGTACAGAAACACTTAGAGCAAGCTGAAAACAGGCCAGTTCTTCCTATAAAGACTGTGTTGTCACGACAACATATGGTGGGCACCTGGATGAATAAATTTCTACGTGACTGGTTTTCAAAACTTATCAAGGTCAGAGAATAACAAGATAAAGCTTTGACTCACTTGGCAAGAATGCAGAGATGCTCAGGTGTAGTGAGTCTTTCTTTGTACCACCAACTCCCAAATAATGACATGGAGATATGCTATTAATTATGGAAGTTGGTCCTTAGCTTAGGCTTGTTTCTGACTGGCTCTTATACCTTAATTAACCCATATTTTTAAATCTACACTCTGCCATGTGGCTCTTCACCTTTTCTCAGTTCAGTATATCTGACTTGCTCCAAGGCACCTTAGACAGAGGTGCATCTTTATAATGTACAAAAAGATAATCTCACAGGACTCAGGTCATGACAAACTGCCCTCCCAACCACAGGGTCACAGCTAGTAGGAGATTGTATTAATATTAGAGCCTGGGAACTCTGGCTCAGAGTCCATGCTCCTTACGTCATTCTGTGTGGAGTCTGCTGCCTAGTTTGAGGGGATTGGGGTTTTAATGTGTAATGTTTTGGAAGCTCATTTTTTTTTACTGTTCCAGTGCGTTAGCAAGCATTCTCATATAGCATGAATCAGCAGTAAAGCATGCACACACAGCATGAGTCAGCAGCAAAGCATGCACACACAGAATGAGTCAGCAGTAAAGCATGCACACAGCATGAGTGAGCAGTAAGGCATTCATGCATAGCATGAGTCAGCAGTAAAGGATGCACACATGGCATGAATCAGCAGTATTTCAGAGGATGTAGAACTCTCAGCTACCTCTCCAGCACTATGTCTGCCTGTGTCCTGCCACACTTCTCACCATAACCAAGTGGTCCAAACCTCTGAACTTTAAACTAGTCTCAATTAAATGCTTTCCTTTATCAGACTTGCCATGGTCATGGTGTGTCTCTTCACAACAAAAGACACTCTAACTAGGACAAAAGTTAGTACCAGGAGTGGGGTGTTGGTGCTATAGCTAGACCATGCTTTCTTTTTGGGGGGCGGGAGGGTGGACTTTGGGACTTTTGTTTAGAAAAACTTTGTACATTTTTAGTTGGGCTTAATGGGCCATACTAGTAAGAACATGGAAGACAGTGGTGCTGAGGGTAATGTGAACTTTGGAGACCTGGCTCAAGAAGTTTCAGAGGAGAAGAATGTTAATATGTGACTTAGAGACTGTTCCTATGATATTTTGGTGAACAATGTGCTTGCTTTTTGCCCTTGTCTAAAACATCTGCCAAAGGCCCAACTGAAGAGTTATGGATTAACAGCTTTGGCAGAGGACATTTCCAAACAGCCTAGCATTGGCTATGTTGTGCAGTTACTAGTGGCCAGTCTTACACAGAGCTGTAATGAAAAGGTGTAAGATGAGCAAGGAAAACTGCAAACTGTACAATTGGGGAAGAAAAGGAGCGACAGGAAGTGAAAAAGATGAAAGAAAAGCCTGGTGGCAAGTAGAGTAAAGGGAGTAGAGACCCCAGAGCAAGGCTCCACACAGCTAAGCGTCTATTTTGTAAAAAAGAATTAAAGAAAAGCTTAGAGCCAGGCATGGTGGTGCACATATTTAATCCTAGCACTCAGAAGGCAGAGTCTCTAATTTTGAGGCCAGAGAGAGTTCTAGGACAGCCAAGCTTAGGTAGTAAAGGAAACCATTGAAAACAAACAAACAAACAAACAAACAAACACAAAACTGGTGAAGATGTAATTGAATGAGGTAGCCAAGGTCTAGCTCCAGTAAACATCACTTGGCAGCTTTGGCCACATGGTTCTGGTTTTATAGTCAAGAATGAAAGAAAGAAAAATAGAAAAGAAAAAGAAAGGGCTTAGAGAATCTTCCTCCATGACTAAGGAAAGCCACAGAGGCTAGGCATATGTCAAGGTAATGTTACTGTATGGAGGCCTAGAAAGGATATTGAGTAAAGTTTTGAAGATGAAGCCTGGATTGCCTTGAAGACCCCAAGATGTTAGAGATGCCACAGGCATGTAACAGGGAGTGGAACCAGCCCAAGAAAAAGAAGTGTGGTGCAGTCAACAAAGCTGAAAGGAATTGGGGACCTGAAGGGCACTTTGACATCAGACATGGAGATGCAGAGTTTGGAGTTTCGAAGATAGTTTTTGGTCTTGTTTTGGTTCAGTATTTCCTCACCATTTCCTCCATTTTGGAATGGTAATGGCTATCTTATGCTATTATGTGTTGGAATGATATGATCTGCTTTTTGGTTTTGTTTTATAGGGGATTGCAGTTAAGCAATTGCTTGAATTTCACAAGAGACTTTGGACTTTTACAGGGTTTATGCTTTGGTAAACTATGGGGTCTTTCAAAGCTGGACTAAATACATTTTGCTTTATAATATGGCTACAAACCTATGCAGAAGATGGAGTAGAATTTGGATGTTTGAATAAAAGAAATGACCCCATTAGACCCATAGGGAATGGTGCTATTAGGAAGTATGGCTGTGTTGGAGTAAGCTCATCAGTGCGGGTTGGCTTTAAGGTCTCAGATACTCAAGCCAGACTCAGTGTAGCATTCTTTCTTCCTGGTGACCACTGATATGGATGTAGAAGTCTCAGCTACCTCTCTAATACCTTGTCTACCTGTGCCCTGCTATGCTTCCCACCATTGTGGCAATGAACTAAACTGAACTGTAAACCAGCCTCAATTAAATGCTTTCCTTTATGAGAGTTGCTACAGCCATGTCTTTTTACAGCAATAGAAACCCTCTCTAAGACAGCAGTCTCAGGGCCTAGTAAGTGAGACCATAAAACATGCTGGGTATCTACATTTACATGAGTGATTCAGCAAGAACCTGCATGAGGAACAGAAGTGGTGAGCCACAGCTGCTAGTCGTCAGGGGCCAGGTGCTGTGGAATAGTCTGTAACACTGGCATTTAGGAGGCAGAGTGATCAATATGAATTCTATGCCATTTTGAGCTACATAGAAAGGTTCTGTCTAAAAACAAATCAGAAGAAGCAAACAAACTAGAAGAGGACATCCTTGGCCAGAAACTAGAGGCTGGATAGCCCAATGACTCAGGATAGAACCAAACAAGACTAACCACAAACAAACAAACAAACAAACAAAACCCCCAACCCCCAAAAAACCGAAAGCCAAAAAACAAAAACCCAAAACAAAACAAAAAACAAACCCCCCAAGCCACACACACACACACACACACACACACACACACATACATACATACACACACACATACACTCATACACACACTGAATGATTCCTAATGATATTCTGCTACACTTATAGACCAGAGTCTAACCCAATTGTCATCAGAGAGGCTTCATTCAGCAAGTGATGCAGAGACACACAAACATTAAATATAGCTCAGGGAACCTGAGAGAAAGGATTGTAGGAGCCATAGGGGTCAAGAACACCAGGAGACATGGCCCACAGAATCAACTAAGCAGGGCTCCAAGGAACTCACAGAGATTGACAAGACAATCAGGGAGCCTGTATGGGTCTGAGCTAGGTCCTCTGCTTATATGTATGATGTGTAGCTTGGTGTTCTTTTAGGACTCCTAACAGTAGGAATGGGGATAGACTCTGACTCTTTTGCTTGCTACTGGGACCCTTTTCCTCCTACTGAGTAGCCTCATCCAGCCCAGTCTTATTGTAACTTGTTATGCCTGTGTTTGTTTGATGTCCCTGGGAGCCCTGCTCTTTTCTGAAAGGAAATAGAAGAGGAGGAGGAGGAGGAGGAGGAGGAGGAGGAGGAGGAGGAGGAGGAGGAGGAGGAGAAGGACTGGATCTGGGAGATTGGGGAGGGCTAGGAGGAGTAGAGGGAGGGTAAACTGCTGTTGGGATGTATATAGGAGAGAAGAATAAATAAAAAATGAAGAAGGGGACAGTCTTTATGTCAGGTACTCCCCCAGCTGCCACAATGGCTCAAGCACTCCTGCAGACACAGAGAACTCACTCGAGAATGGCGGAATGATGCAGCAGGAAGAATGTGAAAGCCGGGCAAATTGCCCAAAGAGCATGTGTTAATTGGGACCAGGCGTAGCTAGCTCTTTAGTCAACTCTTCTTAAATCACCAGAAATAAGGGAGCATGACCAAAACAAGACTTGTTTTAAAGAAAAGTTTTTCTTCACTTGTGAATCTTGATATACAAATTCCTATACCAATGTACTTCAACACTTACACCAAAATGTATGCACAAACAACCTGATGAATAGAGACCAGGTATCAAACAGGGAGGTTAATTTCTTTTCTTTTCTTTTTTCTTTTTTCTTTTTTTTTTTTAAAATATTTTATTTATTTATTATTTGTACAGTATTCTAACCTCATTGCCTGCATACCAGAAGGGGGCACCAGATCTCATTACAGATGGTTGTGAGCCACCATGTGGTTGCTGGGGATTGAACTCAGGGACCTCTAGAAGAGCAGCCAGTGCTCTTAACCTCTGAGCCATCTCTCCAGCCCCCGGGAGGTTAATTTCTTAATGAATATCTTTTATAGGGTTTGAAGTTAATGGTGTGTGTGTGTGTGTGTGTGTGTGTGTGTGTGTGTGTGTGTTTTACTTTCTAACAGCTCTATGATTCAAATATGATGACGGATTTAGGAGAAGGTGGCAGGAGGATTATGAATTTGAGGCCAACCTGGGCTTCAAAGTAAGACCTTAAAAGGGCCAGAAGCAAATTTTAAAATGAGGGTTTTATGAAAATAAGAAGTAGGCAAATGTTATTGCTCTTGGTGACAACTCAAGTAACTAGACTTTTTTGATGAATCACATTATCTATTCCATTTTCAGGTTTGAAAGCAATTAGCAATTATTTTTCTATAGCATGTCTTTATCAAGCTACTGGGGATGCTTGTCCATCTATTACAAGTTAGCTATAGGATATCCTTTTATTTTTAAAAATTAAAAAAAAATAATTTTTTTGTGTGTGTGAGAACCCATACACACTTTTGTATATATTAGTGGTGGTTTAAAAGAAAATGCCCCCCAAAGGAAGTGGCACTATTAGGAAATATGGCTTTGTTGGAGTAGGGGTGGGCTTCGAGGTCTCCTATGCTCGAGCTACTCCCAGTGTCACAGTTCACTTCCCATTGCCCGTGGATCAAGATGTATAACTCAGCTTCTTCTCTAGCACCATACTGCCATATTTGCCATGATAGTAATAGACCAAACCTCTGAAACTGTAAGCCACCAGCCTTAGGAATTTTATTGCTGTGAAAAAACACTATGACCATGGAAACTCTTATGAATGGAAACATGTAATTGGGATGACTTGTTTACAATTTCAGAGGTTCAGTCTATTATTTTCATGATAGAGAGCATAGTGGCCTACAGACTGACACGGTGTTGGAGTAGTAGCTGAGAGTCCTACATCCTGCAGGCAATAGGAAGTCAACCATGACACTGGGAGATATCCTGAGCATAGGAAACTTCAATGCCCTCTCCCACAGTGACACACTACCTCCAACAGGCAATACCCACTCCAACAAAGCCATACCTCCCGACAGTGCTACTGGCTATGAGACATTCAAACCACCACACTACTACAATTAAATGTTTTCCTTTCTCTGAGTTGCCATGATCATGGTGTCTCTTCACAGCAATAGAAACCCTAAGACAATACTTTACCTCATAGACCTTTTTTATTAATTAAATTAATTAATTAATTTTACATCCTGGCCACGGTTTCCCCTTGGTTGTCTCCCCCTTTCCCCTCTCTCTGCCTCCCCTCTACCTCCTCCCCTGCCTCCAATCCACTCCTCCTCTGTTTCTGTTAAAAAAAAAAAAAAGAGGGCAGTCCTCCCACAGGTATAAACAAAGCATGACATATCAAGTTGAGGTAGGACTAAGCTTCTCCCTTTGTATCAAGGCTGTGAAAGGCAACCTAGTATGAGAAACAGATACCCCAAAGCCACCTAAGCCAGTCCCTATTCCTACTGTTGGGAGTCTCACAAGTAGACCAAGCTACACAACTGTCACACATATGTAGAAGGCCTAGAATGGTCTCATGCAGGCTCCCAACTTTCATTTCAAACTTTGTGAACACCTAAAAGGCCTGGTTAGTTGTTTCTGTGGGTTCCCTTATGATGTCCTTGACCCCTTGGCTTGTACAGTCCTTCCTCTCTTCAGCAGTATTCTCCAAGCTTACTTGGCTATGTCATATTTTCTTAACACTAAAGTATTAAACAAAGTTTCATTAGTTATTATACAATATATAAAACATTACATATAATAGATAATATAAAGTATAGTAACTCCTACATGTCACAGCATGTATACATCTAGAATTTTTAAAATTAGGGTATACTTTTGCCCTCCGTTCCATGGGGTCACTTGGCAGTTTCTGTAGGTATTTTTGGTTACCATGATGGGGTTAGAGGGCAGGGTAGGGCAATGCTAGTTGTATTTAATGGGCAGGCCTGAGGTTTTATAAGGAAAGGGATAGCCCTCTATAGAAAAGAATTTTCCAGAGGTTTGAGAAACCATGCTTGACACTTTTGTCATATGACTCAAAGAAAAGTTTAATTAAAGCTGGATAGGAATGGATAAGCTACAAATGGTGGATGAGAACAAGGTACAGCCAACTATGACAGTAGCAGTGGGCACATCAGACAGGCTATAAGACAATGCAAGAGAAGGATTGGCCTTTGCTGTGGAACAGATGCTCATTAACCTCTGTTTGTACCGTTGAAGAGGAGCAGGGAACTGTGATAGGCACAGCTAACTAAAGGCAGACCTGGTTTTAGAAGTACTGGCTCCAGAATATGGACATCATGGGAAGAGGCAAAGAGCCATGTAAGTGGAGAGATGATTTGCAGGTAAAGGATGTTTACCATAGTGGATTTTTGCCAGATTTGATGTGAATAGATTTTTGTTCTTCAAAGTGTTTGCCTCAGTTACTTTTCTATTGCTTTGAAAAGACACCATGATCTAGACAACTTATTTTTTAAAAAAGCATCTAATTGGGGTCTGTGATGGGCTATTCTTGATTGTCAACTTGGCTACATCTGGGATTAACTAAAAGCCCAGTAGCTAGGTATACCTGTAAGAATTGGGAAGACCCACTTTTATTCTGGATCTTCTGAGGTGGGAGGGTATACCTTCAACCCAGATCTTTTAAGGTGGGAAGATCTACCTTCAATCTGGGCCACACCTTCTGCTGGCAGCCTCCATCAAGAACATAGAAGAAGGGGGCTTACTCTCTGCCTGCTTGCCCTTGCTCTTGGTAGTAAGCCTATCCCTTCACTGACATCAGTGTTTACTTCTTTGAGATTTTGGAATATAGTGAAGATCCAGCCTCTTGGAATGGACAACAGTAGGATTCTTGGATCTTCTGTTGGCAGACAGACATTGTTGGATTAGCTGGACCACAGCCTATATACCAATCTCTCTCTCTATATGAAGTCCCTTTTTGTATATGTTTGGATTCATTCCATCACTTATGTTCCCATGGAGCAGCAGTTCTCAACTTATGGGTCAAGACAAAGGGGTCAAATGACCCTTTCACAGGAATTACCTAAGGCCATCTGCATATCAGATATTCACATTATGATTTATAGCAGTAGCAAAATTACAGTTGTGAAGTTGGAAATACGTTTATGGTTGGGGGTCACTACAACATGAGGGACTGTATTAAAGGGTGGCGGCATTAGGAAGGTTGAGAACCATGCTCTACACAAACATAACTATACAGGGCCTTGTTTACAGTTCAGGGATGAGTTCATGGCCATTGTGGTGGGTACCATGGCAGCAGTCAGCCATGATGCTGGAGGAAGCTTAGTTGTTACCCATACGTAGCAGGCAGGGAGGAGGTATGTGAAGGGAGACTGGACTGTTCTGGGCCTTTGAAACTTCTGAGTATACCTCCAGTGATACACCTTTTCCAACAAGGCCACACTAATCCTTTTCAGACCAGTTCCATCAACTAGAGACTAAGAATTCAAACATAAGGTCTTACGGGGGCCATTCTCATTCAAACCACTGCAGGGCTCTATAACACTTTCCACTCTAGCAAATGCTGAAGGCTTAAGCATTTGTACATAACATTATTTAAAATCCAAGTTTCAGCAGGCCTAAAATATTAATACAATAGGACAGCTTAAATTAATTTTTAATTTTATGTGTATGGGTGTTTTGACTGCATGTATGTCTGTGTCCCACATGCATGCCTGGTGACCATGAAGGCTAGAAGAGATCATCAGATCCATGGAACTGGAGTTCCAGATAGTTATTAGCAGTCACATGGGTGTTGGGAATCAAACCTGGTCCCCAAGAGGAACAGCCATCACTCCTAACCCCTGAGCCATCTTCTTTAGGATCAAATATTAATACACTTACAAAAATGAGTATAGGCATTAAAAACAGGTACACTTGCCTTTAACAGTGGTGCCTTGTACAATTATTTCTTATTTCTTTTAAGCAATCAACAATGGCCTATGAGATGTCAATATAACCCCTAACAGGAGTGTAAGGAGAAATCTATGTAGGAACACATTTTAATTGTGTATAAAGTTAATTTAATTTAGTCTTATTAGTTGTGTGCTAAGTTTATTGTTAACACTCTTGACAATTTTTGTTAGTTCTCAGTGTTACTGCTTTTCTGGTTGTAGTAAAAACTCTTTTGTTTTATTATTATTTTGTTTTTTAGGCAGGATCTCTCTACATAGCCGTGGCTGTCCTTAAACTCACTATATAGACCAGGATGGCCTTGAACTCAAAGAAACAGACTTGCCTCTGCCTCCAGAGTTCTGAGATTAAAGACTTGTGCCACCATATCTGGCCTGTATTTCTGCAACTTTGACCAATTGACAGGGGATTCATGAGTTCTCTACCATCAAGGATTCTATAATGAAAGCAAGTCTTAGCGCAATAGGGAATGTAATGTTATAATAAAAATGTCTATCATAGACTTGAGAGATAGTGGATTGAAGTAGAGATATTTGACTGAAAAGAAGGCAAATTAGTAAGAGTTTTCTATATAAATATATCTCTAAGACTTATACCAAGATCTTACCACTATCTTGTGATAAAGAACCAAACATTAAAAAGAATAGCAGAGATTCAGTAAGGTAACAAGAATAAGACAGTATTTGTCCTAATGTTTACCTTGCTCAACATTTCAAAACTATCCTTGATTATTTCTCTATCATTTCAGTATGCTAGCATTTCTTCAAGAATGAAAACCAGGAAATTATAACAAACATGAAAGTTTATTATGACATCTGTCATCTTTCTGAGAAAGATAAAAACATTACTGCAACAGACAGGAAATAGTGGCTTAATGGTTGCTGTTTGTTTAAAAGAGCTAATAGAGTCAGGAGAGAAATCTGGGCAGTTAAGAGCCCTTGTTACTGCTCTTCCAGTGGACCCGGGTTCAATTCCCAGTATCTACATATGGCTAAAGCCATCCATAACTCTAGTTCCAAGAGGATCCACTTCCCAAATCTGGGTTCTGTGTGCATTGCCCTCACAATACACATACCACATATAGACACACACATACACATATGATTAAAATAAATCTCAAATAATAACAACAGCAACCCACCACTACCACAAAGAAAATCTCAAGATTAGATGAAGTAATTAGAGAAACTGACCAAATATTCAAAGAAAGAATGACACAATTTCCTTGTGATATTTTTTATCCTGAAAAATAGAAAGCAACATAAAAAAATCCAACAAAACAAAACAAAACAAAACAAAACAGAAGAAGGAACAATTCTCAAAAAGTCAGCAAACTTTAATGCTAAAACCAAGAAAAATATAGGAGAAAAGTAAACGTTGGAAATGACTGAACTGTATCTCCTATGATCATTATCCGTTACAGTATTTATAAATTTCTTTAACCAAAAGTCATAAGGTTGCTTGTCATGATGGCTTATATTTGTAATACCAGTATTTGGGAGGTCAAAGCAGTATTTGAGTTTGAATTGCAAGTTTGAAGCTGATCTGTGTTATTTAGTGAATTTCAGGCAAGCCTGCACTACAGAATAAGACTACACCAAAAAGAAAAGCCATCAAACTGAATCCAGTAACTTATGAAAAGTATTACCATAATAAAATGGCATTCATCCGAGGGTTGAAAAGTTGATCAAACACATAAAAATCAATCGAGGTAACACAACCCTTAACTAAAATAAAGTACAAAACAGGTGATAATTTTATTAATTACAAAAAGGTACTTGACCAAATACAATACTTTTCATGGAACACATTGCCTGCTACTGGACACTTGGAAAAGTTGTACAGCCAGCATCTGAGTTAATGATGAAGGCTGGGAGTTCTCTAGTTTTCCTAGTGAACATCCAGAGTGCAATGAGGACACTTGCTCTTGCCACATTCATTCAACAATGTGTAGGCGGTATTAACCAGCGTTATAAAGAAGTAAAAATGCTTTGATTACAGGTGACATTTGTAGCAGTAAATATATTTAGCATGGTTACAGGATAAAAGCTCAATATATAACAATCAATTCTTTAACCCTAGAAAGTACACTTTTGTGTGTATGTGGAGGTCAGAAGACAACTTTGTGGGCTTGGTTCTCTCTCTCCACATTTATGGGAGTTCCAGGGATCCATGATCTCATAGCAGATGCCTTTACCTGTTGTGACATCTCAGTGGTTAAAAAAAAAAAAATCAGGTCTATTTCTACATGCTAGCGACAAACAATACAAAAATACAATTAAGAAAATAATCCCCTATAATAAATAATGTGAAAGGGAATGATAGGAATAAGTTTAAACTTATGAGCCTTTATGCATTGAAGAGTGTGAAACGTCGCTGAGAAGATTAAGCAAGTGGAAGGACTTCTTGTGCCCACTGTAGGAAGACAATATGGCAGGAGTTAACAATCGTCTACAGTTTCGACACAGTCTCTATCAAAATCCCAGCAGCCTTTTTGCAGAAATTGGCAGGCTGATCCTAAAATTCATATGCAAATCCGAGACACCCAGAATAACTGAGACAATCTGGAAAGGGGAAACAAATGTGAGGACTTACACAAGCCAGCCTCAAAGCGTGCACCCGGGTAACGGTAGTCACGATGCTTCTAGCATACGGACATACATATTGACCAGAGTTGAGAGTCCACAAATAACCTTTTATATTTTCCATGAGGTTTTTTTTTATGGTGGGCTGGGATTGAACCCAGGGTCTTGAGCATAAAGGCAAGCACCACACCACACACATTGTTCCTCCAGCTTCCCCGACCGATTGTCATCACAAGTGTGCAAGTAATGAAACAGGGGAAGAGTTGACGGTCTCTACAACCAACGGTGCTGGGACAATGCAGTGCTCCACAGAAGAGTGAAGGGGCGCGGCGCGTGCGCGGAGGGACTCAGTATATCACATGCAAGAATTGTTCAAAATGGTTCGCCGACAAAAATACAATTACAGCACTGAAACTCAGTGGAAAGCGGAGGTGTGAGTGTTGTAAGTGACACACATGGATGGATCAGACAGAGCAGGTTTCTTATAAGTGAGGACTCCTCTGTTTTAGCGGAAAGCGAGAGCCAGGCAAACAGTGCTCACCCGTAATCTAGCATTTGGGAGGCGGAGGCAGGAGGATCGATCCCCAGGTGTTGCAGGTATCCTAGGCTACACAATGAAGCTTTTGTGCAAGGAAAAAAAAAAAAAAAAAAGAAGAAAAGAAAACAAAGAAAAATTAACCTGGAGCTTGAAAGAAATATTTGCAATATATCTGACTTGTGTCTAAACTATTTAAAAATATAAGCATTCACCACTAAAAAATAAACAAAGTAAAACTGGACAGAAGATTTATTAGACATTTATTAGACATAAATGAATATATTGATTAGTTTTTCCCGATGAAAAGCAGCCTCGGGACGGAAATGTTTATTTTGATTACAAGTTGAGGGCACAGTCCACCATGGTGGGAAGACTGGGAGTAGGAGTGTGAGATGGCTGGTCACATTAGGAAGAGATACAGAGAGACAGGGACAGAGAGAAGAGGCAGAGAGAGACCTACAGAGAGAAGGGCTATTAATGATGATACTCTGCCTCCTTACATACTCAGCACAGACCCTTACTGTAACGAGAGGTTTTTTTGTCCCAGCTGTCTGGTCCTGGTGCTGCTTCAGCCCCAAATAAAAACACAGATGCTCTATCAGTCATGAAACTGCTGGCTGGTGGCTAGGGCTTCTTATTGGCTAGCTCTGTCTTAATTGTTAACCCATAATTACTAATCTATGTATTTCTATATAGTCTTATCTTACTGGAGAATGACTGACAAATGTCCTCTCTTCCCGGGCTCACATGGGACTGCTGTCTGGCTACACTTCCCAGAATTCTCCTCCTCGGTAGCCCCGCCTATTCTTCCTGCCTGGCCACTGGCCACACAGTGTTTTATTTATCAACCAATAAGAGGAACATATGCACAGAAGGACTCCCCATCACCTTACTCCATAATGTGCTGCCATCAGCATTCTGGAGGAGCCTTCCTTCTTCATTGAATCTCAGTGAAAGGCCCTACTGAGAAGCCTAGAGGTTTGTCCACTGGATGTCCCTAAATCCAGTACAACCGACAATAAGGATGCACCATCACAATGGCCAGCAAATATATAAAAAGCTGAACATCTTTTTTTATTTTAAATTTGTCTGTGAACATAGTGAGACATGACCTCACATACAGTGTGATGTCTTGTAGCATGTCTATTTTCCACGAGCCCGCCAGCCCGCCAGCTGCTGGTCTGGCTCGCCGGCCCCAAATAACACTCAGAGAATCTGTATTTGATACAATCCTGTTGGCCAGTTACCATTATTGTTTATGGGCTAGCTCTGTCTTAATTATTAACCCATTTCTACTTATCTAAGTATTTCCACGTGGTCATCTTATCGGAGAGCCGCCGCCACCGGCATCTTCTTTCTCCATGCTCTACATCCTGACTCCTCCTAACTACTTTCTCTTTCCTCCTTGTCTCCTAGCCCGGCCTATCTAGTTTCCTATTGGCCAACAGGGCTTTATTAATTAACCAGTATGAGAAACATATATACAGAATAACATCTCCCATCAATGTCTTTTTAAAAATATTAGTTTATTTTATATGTATGCATATTTGCCTGCATGCATGAAAGTGTACTGTGTTTGTCTGGTGCCTGCAGAGGCCAGAAAAGAGTGTTGGATCACGTGGAACTGGAGTTACAAATAGCTGTGAGCTGCCATGTTGGTGCTGGAAACTGAACCTGGGTCCTCTGCAAGAACAGTCAGTGCTCTTAATAGCTGGGCCATCTCTCCAGCCTACTGTGATTACTTTCCAATAGGAAATGTAATAAGAAATGCAGCCAACAGTAAGGGCTGGGAAGAATGTGCAACAGATAGAATCTTTACTCGTTCTTAGTTAAAGGAGAAAAAGGTGCATTTGACAACTTTGGAAACCACTTGACCCTTTCTCTTAACAACAAACATGGACTTGGGGGTGAGAAAGGACTCAGTTGGTAAGAGTCCTTGCTGCCAGTACCAGACCCGATCACATGAGTTTGGGCTCCAGGACCCACACAGTAGGAGGAGAGAAACAACTATAGCAGACTGTCCTCTGGTTTCCACAATGGCACTGTGTGTAACACACACACACACACACACACACACACACACACACACACACACACACAGTGTACATGTACACAATAAATTGTAATATATATATGAACATATATAACAAAATAAAACACAAAAATGCTTTGCAACTTCAATATTGACTGTCTCGCTAAGAGCATTGAAAACACAAGTTTACATAAAATCTGTGCTTCAACAGGAGCTGGTGTGATGGCTTGTGGGGAAGAATGCATGCCAGCAAGCTTGACTGTCTTTTCACCCCCAGGACCCACACGGAGGAAGGAAAACTGACTTCTAAAAGCTGTTCTGTGATCACACATGTGCACTGCACACACAGAAACACGTACATGCAAAATAAATCAAAACCCACTGTATACATGTGTATTGTAGCTGATTTCCTTTTATGAAAAGATGTTTTAGAAAATGTCTTAAGCTGAAATTAACTTAAATGCTATTTAAAAATAAATTGAAATTTTAGAATAGGTTATTTTTTTTTCATCTTGTTAGCTAAAAGGCTGTCATAAATCCTTGCTGAATTAACAATTCTTTAAGTTGTCTATTAAGTTACTATTTAAAATATTTAAGAAAACAACAAGCATAATGACTACTTAACCTTTGTTGTGTTTTGTTGTTTCTGAATGGCTGCTGTGTCTCCAGGCAGTTCAAGCAGGAGGAAATCAGAAGTTGGAGACAAATGCACCAGAAGATTTCTCAAGTCAATAAGGGAGGATAGAAAATCAAAACTCAGCTTCAAGTCTAGGGTGATGCTGTGTCCTTACAATAGCATTCAGGAGGCTGAGATGGGACTGAAGCTGCCAGTTCAAGGCCAGCCTGGTCTACACAACGAGTTCCGGGTCAGCTAGGAAGTGGAGAGAGGAGAACCGGGAGTTCAAGACTAGCCCGGGTTACATAAGATCCTGCCAGAAAACCCAAAAATATATGCACATTTACGCAAATTAGAATTATTTTAAACCCTTTCCCCATGTCCAAGTGGTAGACTTTATCAAATCAAGAATATAGATTTTTAATGAAGATCTAATGTATAATTAATATTTTTAATTTTTTCTATCCATAAATTCTGAATCCATTTTCTACTTGGCTGACACTTTTCATAATTGTCAGTCAATGGGCAAAGAGTTTTATGTCTTTCCACAAAAGGGCGAACAATTGGAGGTCAGGACTGCTTTCTTACTCACACAGTGCTGCCTTCATCTCCCGTTTTAATACAGCTCTCATGAAAAGGAACACAACGATTTCAGCATCTGAAATCATCTCAGCTCTCTGCAGGAAATCAGCATCAGAGAGGAAATTGATCTTCTATCTGCTTCATCTTCTAATACCTTCTTCTGGAACTCTGTGTACGTTCCCTTCCCTTCTCAAATAAATGCAGAGATCATTTGGAGCGATTTCACAGTGGGAAATGAGACCCAGGACTCTCTCAGCGAACGGTGCCAGAATCTGTCTCTGACATGGATGAGCTGTGTGACTCTGGGCAAAGAACTCTCTGGTCTGTTAAAAGGCTGCGAGTTAGTTTATGTGCGGGATAGTTTTGTGTCAACTTGACACAGGTTTTATGTCTTATCTGAGAGGAAGGAACCACAATTAGGAAAATGCCTCCACAGGACTGGGTCATAGGCAAGCAAACCTGTAGGTTATTTTCTTAATCACTTATTGATGGGGGAGGGCCCAGCCCATTGTGAGAGGTGTCATTCTATTGCCGACTATTCCTTTACACTGTGAAGATGTGTCACTGTGATTGGTTTAATAAAGAGCAGAATGGCCGATAGGTAGGCAGGAAGAGGTTAGGCGGGACTTCTGGGGAGAGAGAGGTCTCAGGAGAGAAGAAAGGCAGAGTAGCTAGCCAGACAGGACAAACAGGACACGCAGGTGGAGAGGTAAAAGTCATAAGCCACATGGCAGCATGTATATTAATAGAAATGGAGTATGTTATAAGAGCTAGTTACAAACGAGCCTAAACTAAGGCCAAGCTTTCGTAACTAACAATAAGTCTTTGTGCCATGATCTGGGGGCTGGAAGTTCAGAAAAGCCCGTTTGCTATTCCTGGGTTCAGTTAGAAAGCAGGCTGAGCAAGGCATGGGAACAAGCCCGTAAGCAGCACCCTCCATGGCCTCTGCTTCAGCTCCTGCCTCCAGGTTTCCGCCGTGATCGAGTTCCCAGACCCACGGCTTTTGTCGATAAACTGTTATATGGAACCAAGAGTGAAACAGAATCCTTTCCTCCCCATGTTGCTTTTGGTCATGGTATTTTATCTTGGCAATGCTAACCCTAAGACAGTTTGCATTCTTTCCAGCACTTTCTGAGGCTGAGTCACATATTAATCTTTTTTGACATTTGGGTTCTTCGGTCCTGTTATCTGTGAAATTTTCTCAGGAAAATGTTGAGGAAGTCATTCACCCTATATGGCCTGTGATAAGGTGGACTTTTCTATGAATGTTACAAGTATTGGAAAAAATGGAAGAAACTACTTTGTCTCACAGTTTATAAGGTTTTAGGCCACAGCCTAAGCTCTGTGGGTTTGGGGCCCACTGTTTGTCAAAGATATCATGGTGCTGGGATCATGTGATAGATGCCATTCATTGAAGGAAGCAGAGAAGAAGGGACTGGGGACCAGATATAACTTTCAAAGTATGCTTGTAGTGACCTACCCTCTCAAGCGAGACCACACCCCCAAAGTTAGCATCATCTTACAAAATAACTCCACTGTATGTGGGCCAAATGAAATACCAATTTCATTTGGTATTTTCATCAGTCACATGAAGACCCTTCGTGAGTGTTCAGGTCTCTCACAGCTCTGATCATCACAGAAGGACTCTTGGCTCCCACTTCTTGAGGGGATGCCATCAGATAGCAACGTATCCCTATCTCTGAAGCTTCTTTTCTTATTTTATTTTTTTAACATAGATTTATTATTTGTGTTTTTCACATCCATGTGTCTTGATCCTATTCATTCCCCTTCCCTTTGCATCTGCCTTCTGCCCCTGCAACCCTCACCCTCCGAATAAAGCAAAATTCAAGAGAAAAAATGAAGGAAATAGAATGTGGAAAAAAAGGGAAGGAATTAAAAATCTCATGGAAGCTGCAGTGAATCCAGCGAGTCTCTTTGTGTACACATCTCTAATTTGCAAGAGTTCATTGCAAAGAATCACTGGTCTAGTTCAAGGCCTCTTGTCTTTACTACACTAACAATGCTGGACCCTCACTGGGGCTCCTCTAGGATATCCTGCTGTTGCCTTGTGTTGTGGAGATCCTGCAGCTTTGGGTCTGAGGTCAGGTCCCTTATGTGTTCCAGCAGATCACAGATGGGTAGATGTTGGGGCAGGCCAATGTCTGGGCCTGGGAAGCTGTAGGGTTGGTGCACCAGATGGGGAATGGGAATAGCTTTCCCAAGGTCACAATTTTGGGGTTGGCACACCTACACCTGTGCTAGCCATGTTGGCTCTGTTGTGCTGTCCTCGTGGGGTGCAGGGTCTGCTCTTTTGAGTGTTGCAGCTGGTGGGGTCAGGAATGGCTCTCCCACACTTAAGATCACAGGGTCATCTCCACTGGCCTCTGGCGTCTATGGGTTCGGGGGGGGGCAGGGGAGACATTTCTCCCTTGCTTCTGTAGCCACAAGACCTATGGGTAATGGGGACCAGCTCTCCCATAGTCACAATGTCTGTGCAGGCTCTCCCACACCAGCATAAACAGTGTTGGCTCAATTGTGCTGCTCTGGAGAGGTTTCAGGGCCTACCCTCAGAGTGTTGCAGCTTGTGGGAGTGAGGGATGGCTTTCCCACGCTTAGGACCACAGGGCCTGCTTTCCCGCCTGCTCAGGCATTGATGGGCAGGATGGAAACTCCCCTCTGCCCATGTTGCCACAAGGCAGGTGGGTAATGGGGACAGGTCTCCCATACTTCATGATTTTGGGGTTGGCTCACCCACAGCTCCACTCATTGGGTTGGCCCTGTTGTGCTCCCCTGGCAGGATGCAGTCTGAAGCCTCTTATTCGTTTATCCACTCGTCGTGGTGCTGACAATTGAACTCTAGGTCTTACGCACACTACATAGAGGCTCTCTACGGCTGAGCAGTACCCCAGTTCTGAAACCGTATTCTTAGCCGAGTCAGTTTACTTTGTCTAATGGTGCCTCTAGTTTAGTACCAAAAGAAAAAAAAAATTAAGCAGTCATAACGATGGAATAAAAAAAAGACATGAAATCCAATAAATTTAAAGGATTAAAGACCGAAACCAAACAAAACAGTGAATCCAAGGTTAGCCCTTAAAAATCCAGTTAAATCATTCTAGGAATATGTGCCCCAGTGTGTAATGAAAACCATAACATTGGGAATAATATCCATAATTAAATAAAAGATTTTGAGTAAAGAATGTAGATAAATTGCATTGCTAAATACGTATTAGTGCTTATGATTAAGATTCATAGAAGCACCCACAGGATTTTCAGTTTTAGATAGTTAAATTGCTCAATTGATTTTGAGTGTGGACCATTGTATCATAATTGCATTTGATTACATGGCCTGTTAAAGACAGAAACATTAGACCATCATAAAACCTGTGTATGCTTTTGTTTAGATACAGAGTAAGCCTGTACTTCTGGAGTGATAGGACTTCAGAGCTGAAGGACGATATAAAGGTCATTTGCCATCACCCTTATGCTGAAGAGAGCTGAATTCTGAAGCTACCTTCTCAATCAAAGCAAACGAGGAGAGTTGAGGAGACCTGCTAGGGGAAAGGAAATTGGATTGTGTCTGAGATAATGGGTGAGGGAACAGTGGTGCAGGGTGTTTTGACAGGAATGCTCACACCCCTCTGTAGATGGTGGTGGCTGGTCTCAGATGAGGTTAAAGTTCCAGAGGTGTTTTCCCTGCAGGTCTGGTCCCACAGCCATGCCAGCCCCCAATAACACACAGAGACTCTGTATTAGATATAATGCTGTTGGCCAGTTACTAATTTCTTATCTGCTAGCTCTGTCTTAATGATTAACACATTTCTATTAATCTAAGTATTTCCACGTGGTCTCATCTTACCAGAGAGAGGGGCCAGTGTCCTGCTCTCTCCGGTTCTCTCCATGTTGACTCCTCCCAACTACTTCCACTTTCCTCCTAGTCTCCTAGTCCCGCCTATCTTGCTTTCCTATTGGCCAACAGTGTTTTATTCATTAACCAATATGAAAAACATATTTACAGAATGACATCTCCCATCATGGAGGTTTCAGAGGTGGAGCAGTGGTTACTGTCCTGAGTTTGGAAAGCACACCTTCCAGCTGGGTAGTAGAGTTAATCATTTCTTCCTTTCCTGTCTTGTAAAACTGATGGCCAAGGCACCAACTTTAGGAAGCTTTGGGGGGACATTTTAGATATTCCCCTGTTCATCTGTTCTTCCTTTGCTCTTGTTTGAGAGCAGAGAGCATCCTAACCAAGTAGTCAGACTAAGTGCTCCACACAGGACTCATATACTTCTTGCTTAGAGCTTTGGCCTGACTTCCTCTAAGTACCAATTTCCTAGCTCAGATCAAAGCCACAGGGCACCATTGTCTCAGCGACCGACTGACCAACTGTTACTTGTTTTTTCTACACCCTTGCCTTGTGGCAGCAAGCACAGGATATTTCCCTCCCCCTCCCCCTTAAGCACCATCCAGTCTTGTAACAAGAATATGAACATGTGATCATGAGCTCCACCTAGTGGGCACATCCATTATCCAGATTCCTCAGTTGTTATTTTACCTCCTCTTTCTCTACTCAACCCCAAAGTTGAGTACACTTTATGTATGATATTTAACCCAACCCTGTTTTAACCTGAAGGAATTTGTTTCACCTGATGTTTCATCCCTGCCTGAAGGAAAAGGAAGGAAGAAAGGAAGAAAGGAAGAAAGGAAGGAAGGAGGGTCATTTGGTTATTTCTAGGTAATCACCATAGTTCAGTAATTATAACAACTTTGGATAGAATCACCATTGGATACAGACACCAGTAGACAAAAATTTGGTGAAGCTATGGGTAGACTTTCAAATCAATGACTGAATCCATGGGGGGAAACTTAGATTTAACAGAAGCAAAGCATCCTTCTCACAGCTAGTTAGAGGCAGAAGTTGGGCTGCTCCCAGACTCCAAACTCAACCTCATTCACAGTCTCTCTTTCTCACTGAGGCGGGTTCTGCACAGTGCTGCTTAATAGTATGTTACTCTTCAGAGACTTACTTTGACTAAAGTCTAATGTGAAAATCAGCAGAAAACAAAACAAACAAGCCCTCTAGTGGATCTTGGTTCCAAGATGACCAAAACAAGGAGAAGAAGGAGAAGAAGAAGAAGAAGAAGAAGAAGAAGAAGGAGGAGGAGGAGGAGGAGGAGGAGGAGGAGGAGGAGGAGGAGGAGGAGAAAGAGGAGGAGGAGGAGGAGGAGGAGGAGGAGGAGAAGAAGAAGAAGAAGAAGAAGAAGAAGAAGAAGAAGAAGAAGAAGAGAAGAAGAAGAAGAAGAAGAAGAAGAAGAAGAAGGAGAAGAAGGAGAAGAAGAAGAAGAAGGAGAAGAAGAAGAAGAAGAAGGAGAAGAAGAAGGAGGAGGAGGAGGAGGAGGAGGAGGAGGAGAAGAAGAAGAAGAAGAAGAAGAAGAAGAAGAAGAAGAAGAAGAAGAAGAAGAAGAAGAAGAAGAAGAAGAAGGAGAAGAAGGAGAAGAAGAAGAAGAAGAAGAAGAAGAAGAAGAAGAAGAAGAAGAAGAAGAAGAAGAAGAAGAAGAAGAAGAAGAAGAAGAAGAAGAAACAAGTGTATAAAGGGCCCCGGCCAGGTGCAGCCCATTTGCTGCATGACTAGCACCAGGTGTGTACCCAAAGACAAGGCCATTAAGTAGTTCATCATTAGGAACATTGTTGTGGCTGCTGCTGTCAGGGACATAGCCAAAGCAAGTGCCTTCTACTCTTGTGTGCTTCTCAAACTCTATGCCAAGCTGTGTTTCTGTGTGAGTTGTGCCATTGTGCAAGGTAGTCTGGAATCGATCCCACGAAGCCCAGAAGGATGGAACACACCCATCATGATTTAGACGTGTTGGTGCTTTACTATAACCTCCACCAAAGCCCACATTAAATGAGGTGGCTTCATAAGGACAGAAGAAAAACATACCTTGGACAGAAGACAAGCAAACCTTAGAAAAATAAAATGGAAGTTATAATTTAAAAAACAAACAAAACCATTAGAAGTGAGTATAACTGTAGCAATGGAAAAGACAACGCCCACACATTGTATGTATAGGATTTGGGTGAATGACAACTTCATTCAGTGTGGGAAGAGTCAGAGGAGAAGGAAATCTGTTATGTTCTAGAATAGAAGGAGCCGGGAAAGTGGAGGAGGTTCCTGGCACAGCACTTTCCAGGAATACGGAAGAACTTGGCAAACCAATACTCAGATGATGAGGGCAGTGTTGTGTTTCCTAGGAGATTAAAAACTCTTGAGTGATATTTTACTTATCAATAAATGTGCAGACTTGAAACACAGTACGTTTTGATACGTTTATGAAGGGAAGCCATTGACAATAAAGATAACACATCCACACATCCACAACTGTGGGCTTTCAGGTGCCCCTCAGGAATTCTGGTCCTTCCCTCTGCCTCTGCTGTACTCAGACCCCTGTGATATGCTGTTCATCAGTAACAGACAAGTCTGAATTTTACAGAATATTGATATAGTTTTCATGTTCTAGTTTGAAAGAATTGCAAACTTACTAGAAGTTAGAAGAAAGGTTTCTAGGGCTCCCTGGCTGGTCTGCCTAGTATACCTGGTGAGCTCCAGGTACGAGGCCCACCTCAAAAGCAAGGTGGGCAAACCAGCCCAGCAGGGGAAGTGGAAGCAAAGTCCCACCCAAACCAGTAAGCTCTTTGCTATTGACATCTGCTGGGAGAGGAAAAACCAGTTTTCTCCAATGGAGTGACGCTGGGTACATCAACCACACCCCAGGGCAGGTCCCACCCTCAAGAAGAGATGTCTAACAGAAAACCGACTCCACACTTTATTATTATTATTATTATTATTATTATTATTATTATTATATTGTGTGTGTGTGTGCGTGCACATTGGATATGGGAGGAACTAGGGAAAGAGGAATGACTATCACCAAATATGTTACATGCTATATGAAAAAATTATAAAAAATAAAACGAAGTAGAACAAGCAAACAACTCCCCCCCCCAAAAAAAACCCAAGGTGGACAAAGTCTGAAGAATGACTGCTGAAATTGACCACACACACACACACACACACACACACACACACACACACACACACACACGCACGCACGCACACTGAAGCTGTCCTGGCCACGGCCACTCTCCCTCACTGACTCTGTTGCAGCTCTCTTACACTAGCCTTCCTCAGAGACCCCTGAGCAATCAGGACGCTTACAGAGTACACTGCAAACTGCTAAGCTGGTTTGTTGGAAGACACTGGGCTTGTATCCCGCCTTGTTTCTGGAAATACCAATCGAAAAGAGTAAATTGAACCAACAGTTTGTGTTGGACACTGCCTGGCAGGAGGTGGCCAGAGAAATGGGGCCATTTATATAATGAATTGGCCTCCTAGCATATGCCATTAATGAAGGCTCACAAATACTGTAGTCATTTGTTGGGGCTGCTGTAATAATTTGCCACAAACTGGGTGCAATAAAACAGCCCACATTTATTCTTTCACCATTCTGAGTGGGGGAAGTCTGATCATGGGCTTGGCAGGGAGGGGTCCTCCAGAGGGTATGAGAAAAGGACCTCCACACCTCTCTCCTGGACAGTTCTTAGCATGTACAATCACTCCAGTCTGCCCCACGGTCTCCTGGTATTCTCTGCCGTGATAGTCTTTTCAGTCATATTGAACTTGGGGCCCACCTAAGTCAGCAAGACCTCACCTTAACCAGGCTGTAGCTACAGAGATGGAGCTACTTTCCTGATGGAGTCACGGTGAGAATTCCAGGTGCACAAGGACCCCACCCCTGGATCCTTGGAGCTGGGTTCCAAGCTCATGTGACATGTCACGTCCACCTTGGTCACTGCGAACTTCAGAGTCCCAGTCACCACTGCCCTAAGTTCTCCTCCCTTTCCCCAAAGAAAACGCTTTAAACAGTTCTGAAAATCATTTGCCA
Source organism: Cricetiscus sungorus (assembly GCA_030556225.1). Lineage (NCBI taxonomy): Eukaryota > Metazoa > Chordata > Mammalia > Rodentia > Cricetidae > Cricetiscus > Cricetiscus sungorus. Next base: position 39,737,393 of record JANBXA010000735.1, on the reverse strand, counting down.
ATGACCTTATGCCAGCACTCAGGAACAAAGGGCTTTCCTCTTGCACGGGTGACGAAGAAGAATGTGTCTGTTGGAGTTCAAGGATGGATGCTTTCAGAGTTGGGCCAGAAAGGTGTGATTTTGAGAACATAGCAATGATGAATGCAGGAAGTTAAGTGGCTGTGCCGTGAACCAGACATGGAGGAACAGGGAAGCAGCATCTTGTCCTTCACAAACGGGCCTGCTGTGCCTCCTCCCTGCCGGCCTGGCCACCTGGCAGCTCCCCACTCGCACAGGAAATGGGATGGGTACCTTCTGAGTCCTCATTGTGGTGCTGCAGGAATCATAAGTAGAGAATTCTCTACTGATTGGGCTTTGGAAGAACCGACGGCAGGCAGAGTCAGAGTCCCAAATTCCAGTGACTGCATTAGTTTGCACAATGCTAACGTGATTCTCTCATGGATTCCTCTCCCAAGGAGGCTGGAGGTACATGGTTGCGTGCTAAGGGCACCGACAGCAGGGCAGGCACGGTAGAAAGCTGGGGGCGTGCACTGCCTCCTTGTTTCCTACATATGTGAGCTGTGAAGGCTCCGGTGGCCCTGGGAAGTTTTAGGTGGGACCTCTATTTCTTATCTATCAAAGGGCTTTCTCTAGTCAGTGATGGCTCTATTTATTTCATCAGACTTCTCTGGGGGTTAGTAATGTATTCTGGGCACCGTGTTTAATTTTAAGGGGTTCAAGAGAGGACTAAGGTTGCTTCTGTGATGAAATGCTTAGTCTGCTGTGTATTTGGGATCATGGCCCAGGAGTATCCATTAGATACACTTGGCAAGTGAAAAGCAGACAAACAGGTTTTGTGTGGAAGGCATAAATGGTATTGTTTAATTTTCCAGGACAACAAACATTTTAAGGTTTGCAAGTGTTAGGCTGGTAACATAGAAGGTGTGGTTAATAGGTACATAACTAACACAAGATAGACAAATGTTGAAAGACAGACAGCTCCAAAATATAACTGAAAGGAGATGCAGAGGGACCACCGGGGCCGACTCTGATAGTTAGGAAAGGCCAGAACTTGTGGTCCCTAATCCAGTTACAGCCAAGTACTGAATGGGTTCACAGGGGAATGGCTAAGAGGATGGGTGCCAAGGAAACAACTGGGAACCAAGAGGCTGCTGGGAAATCAAATTCTTCCCTGCATCTGAAGTTGAGGGTATTGGGAATAGGCTAGTCTGGTCTGGTCGCATCAGGAAGGTCCCTTAGAGTTATCTCCCCTCCTCAGCTCCAGGCGTGGATTCCAACAGGACAGTGGGCTGGATGACTTTACCCAGGGCAGTTTTCCCAGGGGCAAAGTCTAGGCTTGTCCCCCCTTTCCTGAGTCTGTGCATGGTGGAGGGGCCACCAAAGGCTGAGTGCTGCCCACACAGTTCCCAGTACACGGTGAGGGCTTTGCACATGGCATTTCTTTGTTCCATGCAAAGCTTCTTGTGGAAGCTATAGGAGTCTGTGACTGTGTCCAGTTCCAGGGGATTCAACGCCCTCTTCTTCTCTCTGTGGGCATTAGGCATGCTCATGACACACAGACATGCAGCGGGCAAAATACTCATACACATATTAGAAAATTAAATATGTTTTTTAAAAGGGCAGTTAATTCTAACTTCAAAAACATTGAGAAGGTAGGTGTGGTGTCACACATCTTTAATCTCAGTGCTTGGAAGGCAGAGGCAGGTGGATCTCTATGAATTCAAGGCCTACAGCCAGGCCTACATAGTGACACTCTGTCTCAAAAAAAAAAAAAAAAAAACAAAAAAAAACCCAAAACCAAAACCAAAACAAAACAAAAACAAACAAACAAACAAACAAAAAACAAAGCAAAGCAAAACACCTCAAAACAAAACAAAACAAAAAATAACAACAACAAAAACACCCAACCAAACAAAAATCCCAAACCTACTAACCAAACAAATGAACCAAACAAAAACCAAAACAAAATCCAGCAAATACATGTCGTGGTATTTTTATTTGTGTGTGTGCATGTGGAAGTCAGAGGACAACCTGTGGTAGTCAATTCTGTCCGTTCACACGAGGGGCCCATGAGCAGCTGTCAGGCTGATTGTAAACCTTTGCCTGCCAAACCATCCTGCTGGCCTGAAGCAAAATTACCAACATCTGTACAAATACAGCTGCGAGAAAGATAATGGTTCTCACTTTATTGCCTGTTCAGCTGACATAAATTGGCTTTTTAAAATGAGAACATATTTTCCTTTTGGATAAGAGTCTCATGAAGCCCATGCTGGCCGTTTATGGTGCTGGAGATTGAACTAGAGCGGTGGGTTTCCACCTTCTCAATGCTGTGACCCTCAAATACAGTTCCTCAAGTTGAAGTGACCCCAAACTATACAATTATTTTTGTTGCTACTTCATAAGTGTAATTTTGCTACTGTTATGAATTGTAATATAAGTATCTGAAACACAGGATATTGGCTATGTGACCCCTGGGAAGGGGTCATTTGACCCCGTAAGAGATGTGACCCACAATTTGAGGACCACTGGACTAGAGCCTTGTGTAAGCTAGGAAAGGACTCCACTGACATACACCCCCAGCCCACTTAAATTTTCTTCTTTTATTCGTACAAAATACATGGGTTATTTTGTGACACCTTTACATATATATGCTAGCACTCAGCTTAGACCACTTTCCTTACAGAGAGACATAAGTGACACAGAGAAACCATGAGACATAAAGCTCTGACCTTAGGGGAAAAGAGACATCAATGCTGGATAATTTTGGAAGACTAAAAATATTTATTCTTTCACAAACATTTAGGACTCCTTATATTTTTTAGGTAGACTATCCCGGGTGAACGATCAAGGTTTTATAAAATTCTTCCCTGTGAATTTTCATTATCTGACTAAATCAGCATAAATTTTTTTTGTAATTTTTTAGTTTTGTAGTTTTTTTTTTTTTATAAGAACATACACATGAAACTTACATTTCCCTGTGTATTATTTTCAGGCTATAATTTCAAATGCTTTGGAGAAACCTAGTTTTCAATCACCAAATTAAATCTTTAGGCATGTATTTACTGCACAACAGAGAGGAAATAGCTATTTTCTCTTTAAAAGAGCCAGCCAGGGATGATGCTGAGGCCTCGGGACTGATCTCAGCACTCAGAAGGCTGATCAGGACATGTGTTGGAGGCCACTTAATGCGTTCAAGTTCAGCGTGGGCTGTAGTGTGAAATCCTCTCTCAAAACCACACCACACCAAACCAAAGCAAACTTACCCAACCCAAACAAACAAATGGATCAGGAAGCACATATTTTGGAATTTGCAGACTGCATGTACCCTGTTGCATATTTATTTTTATGTCTTTTCCTTTAATGCAAACATGCAAATAATAAAAATAAAAAAAAAACTGCAAAAAGCAGGGCTGGAGATTTTATTGTGTTAGAGCTCTTGTTTGGTATATATCAGGTCCTAGGCTGGGTCCCAGCACCAAAAGCAAACGAACAACAAACAAACTTAAAACCAGAACCTAAGCAAAACCAAAACAACAGACAGATCTTCCAGTGAAAACAGTAAGCCATTAAGTCACCAGCTGTGCATAAATAGCCTGAATATGACTTACAGACCATAATTTGCCAACTTCTAAAAAGGCTTAGTTCAAAAGTGCATGCGTTCTAACTACAGTATGAAGGTACTCTGCTGAGCCACTGGCAGCCTTCTTCTATCTCATCTTTAAAAATTGCTGGGGTTGGCTCAGCAGGGGAGGATCCGAGTTCAAATCCAGGTACCCATATGGTAGAAGGAGGAAGCCGATTATAAAATGTTATCCTCTGACCTGCGTGGGTGCCCCTACCACCACCCCCAAACCCCACTGAATACATAAAATGTAACTTGAAAAGCTGGGAGGGTGGAGAGATGATTAACAGTGCTTACTGCTTTTGCAAAAGATCTGGGTTTGGTTCCCAGCACCACATGGCAGCTGACAACCTCCTGTAATTCTCATTCCAGAGGATCCAGTACCCTCTTCTGACATCCACAGGTACTTGTACACACACACACACACACACACATTCATAACACACCCAGGAGCTTACATATACACAAAAAACAAATATAAAAATGTAATAAAATTATTATGTCTCAGTGGGCAAAAACACTTGCCTCAATGCCTGACAGCCCAAGTTCAAACCCTGGGACCCACATGATGAAGGAGAAAACTACCTCCCTGGGGTCATTTTCTAGCTCCATATGCACAACACGGCACCCCTCCCTACAAGAAAATACACTCACATAGAAACATACGGATAAATACAGAAACAATTGCCTTCCTATAACTACACACGGTTCAGTTGTTAAACATCAAGGCAGGCACCTGTCCCCTCCTGCTTCTATGTCCCCATCTGCCTTTCACATATACACACCAGTTCTTCTGCAAGAGATTCAGCTCACTGCCCCCAGCCCACCCAAGTGATCAACCACCCTGTTGTGTGAATGAAGAAGTTCTCTTTTGTGTAGCACACTGGATCTAGCCTACAGCTCTCCTCTGCCCCCTTGCCAGCCCTCACATGCCCTTGTGGTTGCCTCCCTATCTGAGCTGCTTTCCTAGCTCCACCTTCTCCTGTGGCTTAATCAACAGGTAAGAAAACAAAGTTGACAGTTGTTTCTTAAGCATTCACAACTTTACAAAAAAACCATCAGGTGGCAGCAGAGCCCGTTGGTTAAAGCCAACCTGTGCACAGTTTATTTTCATAAATTCATATGTGTCCAGCAGGTGGAGCTCTTTGACAGGAAATCTTTGCTTAACAGTAATGAGGCATTAGCTTTGCATAAAACCTTAAAAAGACAAAGAGCTATAGACAATGGAGGGAAGTAGGGTGCCAGATTAGTGTCCAGTGCCAAATTATTAGCTTTGGAAACATACAGACAAGTGACATTATTTGGATTTGGATATCTCAGGTTGTATTTAGGAATATGCTCCTACACACACACACACACACACACACACACACACACACACACACACACACACACTTCCTAGTCTGTTCTCTAATACCAAAGGTAAAAATTATGTTCAGGAAGTAAGTATCCCCAAAGACCATTAGTGACCTAGCATAAGCTCAGTGCTAGGGCTTACCTATAGGGCTGGGGTTCCCTCCTGGCATGCACACCTTCTCTCCTGTCCTTCTCTCTCACAAACCCCAGAAAACATCTGTATGTTAGAGGAAACAAGTGGCAAAGTGAGAAAACAGCTGGAGGATGTGACAGAAATATTTGCAAATCACATACTTGATAAAGCACTTCACACACATATGCACACACATATTTACATACTTCATGTTGATAGATGCCGTACATGATTGTGTCTCCTAAGATCAGGATACCTAGAGATGTCTCGCTTTGTGTAAGCACACGTGATGTTTGCACAGATGAAACTGCTTGCTAATTAATGCCTGTCATGGATCAGATCCCGACCACCAAGCAGTGCAGCGTGCCTGGCTCCTGCAGTCATTTCACAGCACATTTGAAATAATTTGAAAAACCATGCTTAGAAAACACTTGAAATAAGGCCTGGATTTGATGCCTAGCCCTGGGGTGGGGGTAGCGGGATGGGGTGGGGTATATATTACTGAGTCTTTAGCAGACCTGAAAATTCCAGCCAGTCTAGGTGAGACCATGAAAGAAAATACTAGAAAGGAAAAGGTATGGGGAGGGGGAAGGAGGAAACAACAGGAGGGAAGAGGACCTGGGAGGGAAAAGGGGAGGGAGGGGTTTAAACCATACTAGAGTGACACTCCATGGATTTCTTTTTAAGGTTTTATAAGCAGGTACTGATTGCACATAATAACGGGGTTCACATTGTCATACCTGAACACGCTTCTCTCTCCCCCTACCTCGTCCCAGCAAGCACCCTGCTTCTGTGTCTGCGTGTGTATGATGCAATGAGCTTTAACCCCCCACAGCCTTGCTCACTGCCCTTCAATGGCAGCCAGTCAGGCACACCAGGAGCTTTGCGGCCATATCTCTACCAGGGCTGCTGCTGTGTAAGGAGCAGCTCTCAGCACTCCCCCGGCTCAAGGTCAAATTAAAGCTGCTCCTTTCTCCACCACCACTAGGAGTTTCTCCCGCTGATACCCTGGGCCAGCGTCCTCCCTTCCTCCACACTCTGCTAGCTTCTTCACTGACTCTGCTCCACAACCCTGGCTTTCCCCGTTTCCCTTCCTCACCCCCCCCCCGCAGACTTCACCCCCCCCCCGCAGACCTCATCGACTTTGCCCTCCCAACATCTGCCCCTTCCCTCACATCCAGTTGAATTGAAGGCAACATGCCTCCCCGCCTTCGCTTTGCTTCTCTCTCCTCTTTGATAACCACAACCGAGGGAGCCATTCTTTTCCTAGGGAAGGAATTGGGTTGGCTCCAAGCCTTTCTCGAGCTTGCTCACCACCCTCAGAATAACCAGTGAATCTTGGCTGCCCCACTGAGGTCCTTTCTGGGTACTGAATGCTTTCCATTCTCTGCCCATGTTATCACTGCCCCAGGCCCAGAAACACAGTCCAAGCCAGTGAGACCCCTTCTGTTTTCCCATGACACCCACCCCTTCTCTTCCTTCCATTGATCACTTTCCCCTCTGCCAGCATCTGTTAAGAAGCCACTCTCACTGAGGGTTGATGCTCCCTCCATCCTGTAATTCCAGCACTGGGGAGATAAGAGACAGGAGGGTCACATGTTCAAAGTTATCATCAACTACACGGTAGGTTCGAGGCAAACTTGAGATATAAAAGACCCTGTCTCTTGGCCCATCAAGACAGGGCCATGAGTCTGCCTAGGTACAGGTTATAGGTATACTTATTTGTTTCCCCACAGACTTCAAGTTTCCCTTTGAAACTCTACCACTGCCGGGCGTTGGTAGCACACGCCTTTAATCCCAGCACTCTAGAGGAAGAGGCAGCCAGATCTCTGTGGATTCGAGGCCAGCCTGATATACCGAGTTAGTTCCAGGATAGGCTCTAAAGCAATGCATAGAAACCCTGTCTCAAAAAGCAAAAAAAAAAAAAAAAAAAAAAAAACCAAAAAACAAAACAAAACAAAACACCAACCTAAAAAAACCACCACCAGCAACTGGGTTGTATATTGTTAATATTTCTTGAGTAATTGAAGTGCCCCATGGTGGTGCCCCATGGTGGTGAGTGGGCATTCTGCCGTGCTTTGCAAGGCCTCTGATGCTTTTGACTTCTTGGAGGAACTGATCTGCCTTCAGTTCTGTTGAACCTTCACCCGCTCACCAACTGCCTCCACTGTCTCTTGTAAATACACACACACACACACACACACACACACACACGACAAACACACACACACACACACAGACACACACACACACAGACACACACACACACACAGACACACACACACACACACAAAAGCTTTCCTGACTCCAGCCTGCACCCATATTTTCTGCTTTCTATTAACTTAACGCCTCACAAAAGTAGCTTTCATTTTAAAAATTCATTTAAAATATTTAAGCAATATTTTTAAAAATGTATGTGGTATAAAAAAGATATCTGGGACTTGGGAACTAGAAGCAAATAAGAACTAGACTAAGGTTAGAGTGTTTGCCTAGCATGTGCAAATGCCCGATGACACATAATAAAATTGTATCTTAGAATGACCACTTGGGGTGCTGGGGAATTCTCAGCAGTTGAGCTGAGCACTTACTGCTCTTCCAGAGGACTTGGGTTTGAGTCCCAAGACCCACGTGGTGTCTCACAAACATCTGTACCTCCAATCCCAGAGGATCTGACACCCATTTTCAGCCTCCACAGGCACCAGTCATGCCTGTTATATAAACATACAAGCAGGGGGTGGGAAAGAACTCATAAAATGGCAAAAAATAAACAACAACAACCATTTGGGTATTCTGTTTTTGGTTTGGGGTGTTTGCTGTTTGTTTTGTTGGATGGGGAGCTCCACTATGTGAGTTTCAAAGATCAAACTCAGGCCTTAGGCTGGGCAGCAAGTACCTTAATCCACTGGGTCTCCTTATGAGCCCTGGTTTGTTTGGGATATTTTTTGAGACAGGGTCTCACTGTGCAAGTTCATGACGATTCATTTGCCTCAGTCTCATAAGTGATGTGGTCACAGTAGCAAAACTCTCCAGCTGGTAAAATCTACCAATTCAAGTGCACAGCTCAACAATATTAAGCAACAATGCTGTCTATAGCATAAACCATCCTCCTTCTGCCAACATCCCTTCCAGTTTCTATTTTAGTTTCTATTCTTTGTTACTATTTCACATAGCGCATGTAGTAGGATCCCACAGTATCTGTTTCTCTGAGAATTGTTGCTTTTACTTAACACAATGTGTTCAAGGGTTATCTATGAGACTGCTTCCAATACAATTTCTCCTTCTCCTCCTCCTCCTTTTCCTTGCAGTAATTGGGGACTGGACCTGCCACCTTGTTATGGCAGGTTGTTCCTTCCCGCCGGCTCCATCCCGCTTGCCACCAGTCTGGGCCCACTGCCGCACCAACCCCAAATAATACTCAGAAACTCTGTATTTGATACAATCCTGTTGGCCAACAGGATTGTATCAAATACAGAGGCTAGCTCTGCCTTAATTATTAACCCATTTCTACTTATCTAAGTATTTCCACGTGGTTATCTTTTCTGGGAGCCGCAGCTGGCATATTCTTTCTTTCAGGTCTACATCTCGACTCTAACTCTACTTCCTCTTTCCTCCTTGTCTCCTAGCCCCTCCTATCTTGCTATCTCATTGGCCCAACGGTGCTTTATTAGTTAACAAGTATGAGAAACATATATATACAGAATAACATCTCCCATCATCTCCTCTTTTCTGTCTAAAATAAAAAGAAGGCTTTAAACCTTAACATAGTAAAATATATCACACAACAGTTATCAAATAAGAATTACAGTTAACAATATTTAGTCCATTAACACTTTGTAAGACTTAAAGAAAATATCATTTATCCTATCTTTGTGAGTCTAAAGTCCTATATGTAACTTATCTTTAATCCTAATTAAGGAAAACTATAACCATAACTACCTGTCTTCAACTCCATCAAAGACCACAGAAGGATAATATATAAACTCTAGAAATGACAGAGACAACTCATTGCCTGGTCAGTCACCCGAAGTTCTTCTGTAATGTTCCATCTTCAGCCCATAGGTCATAGTGTGTGTCCAGACTCCTCAACAAGGCAGGGAACTTTAAACTGTCCACCTGTAATGGCAGTTTGTCAGTCACTTTTCTCTGTGTCCTGTAGACTGTCTGGTTGTCTGGCAGCCTCTTCCATGAAGCAGGAACCCTGTAGCAATGTCCATCTTGCATCAGCAGTCATCTTTTTGTGGGTCCTGCATGTCCAATTTCTATAACATAAAGTCAAACAGTCCAGAAGAGCAGTACCTTGCCCAAATGGCTAGTCTTGCCATATTAGAAGCAAACTCCATAATGTGTTTCTTCGATGTCCATCTTCCTTTCTGATTCAGGTGGTGATACCAGGAGCAGTTGTGCCTCACTGTCATGAAAAACCCTAAACCATTTTAAATGCCATATTCTGTAGGTCTTTGAAAGGTTTGAAGAATGCCTATCCATCTCAAATACATCTCTGTATATCTAGAAATCCTAACTCAACTTAACTCTAAGTTTTGACTATCATAGGTAACTCTCTATAATCTGTATTAATTTATACATTACATTTCCAATGAGCTATATAAGCACAATACCTAAACAAGAGGAGAAATATACATATCACAAAATTGACCTTAAATTGTATCAATAAAAGAAAATCCATTCCAAAGCAAAGTATTCATATCTATACCATAATTCCCTTTCTACCTTTAAAAAGATTGCTTGTGGTTATAACCATTTATAATCAAGCCCATTTAAATGAAAACAAACATTTATAAACAATATTTGGGAATTTGGGCGTCATTCTTTCCAAACTACTTCCAGCTGGTAGAGGGTGCTGTCATGGGGTTCCAAAGAAGATGCAGAAATCTTGGCTGTAGTTTGCAAGGCTTTGTCTCAACTGCTTTGAATGTTGGAACACCTGGGACATCGTTTCAGGGGGTCTTGCTTGATCAAACCACATAAGTCTGGAAAGAATCCACAGCTTTTCATTTTCTGTGGAAACAAAAATAGAAATCCTTTCCCCCAGTAACATGTCCTTAGGCTTAAATTTTTGAGTCAAAGCATTTTTAAAATATATAAATTGAATTAATCCAGCAGCACTTCTTTTATCAGTTGTTGTTATTTTCTCAGCAATCAAATAATTTAAAGACAACAGAATCACGTATACTATCCAAAATTTCTCTGTGCTTTCCATGTTTACGTGGCTTTTTTATTACTCTATTTCTTTTACTTCTATTTTTACATATTTTGAGACAGGGTTTCTCTGTGTAACTTTTATCTGTCCTGGAATTCATTGCATACCAGGTTTACTTTGAAATCACAGAGATCTGCTTGCCTCTGTCTGCCGAATGCTGGGATTAATGGTGTGCGCCACCATACCCATCCATCCTACTTCCTTTTTTCTTTTTTAAACCATTGTATCCCGTTTCTTTTTCTCTCCCAAGCCAGTGTAGTTTTTAAAACACAGTGTAAAACCTTCATTGCAGCTCTCATACATACCAATGAATTGTTAGCAGAGCTCTTTAAAAGCAAGGCAGTGTTTTGCTGCTTATGCTAATTTTGGAAACCTCCCTTAAAGGAGCCGCGCAACTCTCTGTCTACAGCAAAACAAATCCAACCGAGAAAATGCTGCTACCAAGAAGTCTTGCTAGTCTCGGTTCCCTTGTTTCTAAAAACTATTTTTTAAGTTTTTGTTAAGTTTTACGTTAAAGTTCTCAATTCCAGTTCTGACACCATTTTGTTATGGCAGGTTGTTCCTTCCCACCGGCTCCATCCCGCCTGCCACCAGTCTGGGCCCACAGCTGCATTCTCCCAACACCACCTTATCTTTGTTAAACAATGACCAGGCTATAGTTCCAGCTCTCCTTTTATCCTTTTATTTTGAGTCAGGGTCTTTCCTATTTGCATAGGTTGGCTTTGCACTCACTCTGTAGCCAGAGTTGTTGTCCCCCTGCCTCAACTTCCAGAGTGGCTAAAATTAGGTGTTACGTGCATGTTTTTCCCGCCTGCTGCCTGGTCCCACTCTTTGTTCCTCCCTGCCGGCTGCCTGGTCCCACTGCCACGAAATAACACGCAGAGACTCTGTATTTGATATAATTCTGCTGGTCAGTTACTATCATTTCTTACCAGCTAGCTGTCTTAATGATTAACCCATTTTTACTCATCTGAGTATTTCCACGTGGTCATCTTATCGGAGAGTGGCGGGCAGGCATGCTGCTCTCTTTAGGCTCTCCGTGCTGACTCCTCCTTCCTCCTTCCTCTTTCCTCCTAGTCTCTTAGCCCCGCCTGTCTTTCTTTCCTATTGGCCAACAGTGCTTTATTCATTAACCAGTATGAGAAACATATTTACAGAATAACATCTCCCATCACGTCATCTCATCAGATGGTCCTTAAAATGGAAAGCAAGATAACCCTGCAAACAGCCAAATCTAAATTTATTTTAATTTCACTGCACACTGACTTATGCAGACGTAAAAATAATCCCACAGAACCAGTTACAGCTAAATACACACAACCAAAACATCAGGTGACAAAAGCAAAGGGAACATAAAGGCCCCCAGGGGTGCTGTGTGCATAGCACTGGGGCTTAAGCTGCTATGTTCCAGAGGTCCACTGTGTTGTGTGTTTGTTTGGCTAATTCAAGCATAATCTTTCCAGCAGGCAGGCTCCTTTGGGGCTGGGCGTGGTGTGGGAGTCCTAATGTGTTCAGCCAATAGGGATTTGACAGATTCTGAAAAACTTCCATCCACCATGACTTCTCTCTCCTCTGCTCCACTCTCCCACTGAGGGCTCATCTAAAAGGATTGCTGGAGGCCTCCCAGTGAGATCTCCTTCACTAAGACCACAGTTGGTGCAGAGAGGCCGCCCTCTGGGGCTCCTCAGCCCACCAAAGGTCTCTGGAACTGGGAAGGGCACACCAGACTGGATTCTGGGATCCCCTTTGAGGACCAGAGTCTCTAAGTAGAAGAAAAGGAGATCAGGTCCAGACCAGTAAGGGACCCCATTCCTGGGAGAGGGCAGAGATAGGAAGAAAGATCCTGTAAGTGGCAGAAAGAGCCTGCAAGGGCTTGATCATCCCCCAGGGGACTGCATTCAGAGTCTCCATGGTATGCCTAAGTGGCAATGGTCTTCAAGGAAAAGGTAGATTGGTCTCTGGAGAAATAGACAGACGTAATTTAAAAATGAAAACACCTAACTTTTAGATAGATGGTAAATACACATGTAGATGTTTGGAATGACCCCACAGCTCTGTGGCTAAGGAAGCTGATTGGGTCCCAACCTGCACTTGTGCTGAGTTCCTTTCCTCTGAATAGGCACTCGTCTCCCATTACAGGAGGTGACTGAATATGGGGGTGGGTGTAAGACCCCAGGTAAGACTTACTAAGTTTTGCAAGGTTGGTGGCCAGGCTGGCATCTGTCTGAGGGTGAAGGGGCTCCTCTCCATTCCACCCTATGCACCACACGGGGCTAGGCACATAGAAATCCCTCAATTCCTGGGATTTCACAGTCCTGCTAACTTTGCTAGACAACCGTAACAGAGAATTTACCAGTGAGCGTGAAGTAAAGGTGAAACCCTCTAAATTAAAGACGCTGATATTGACTGGCCTTTCTTTGATGTCAGCAGGCTATTAAGAAAGAGCTCCAGGTTTGACTCTGATTAAGAGGTCTGCTTAGGACACTTGGTCACTTAGGCCACTCCCCATGTATTGATTCATGCTGTCTGTTGGGCCAAGAATCCCACGGATGGCTTCACTACCAGAACCTTCCCAGCTCTGGACCACATCAGTTGCAAAGACTATCAAGTCTGGGGATACTGAGGAAGCATCACTGTTAGCTTCCCCAGGGGATGAAGTTTCGTCCATGATGCTGCCTCTCTTCCAGCTCTACTTGCCACTGCCACATGGCTCTGAGGCAGTTGCAGGGCCACCTATCTGCCTGTCCTGTGGCATCTGCTCTGAGGAAATGCTCACCAACCTCATCCAGTTAGCCGAGCAACTTTGCTAGACTGTGGTCTTCTGCATTCCCATGTGTCAGCTAAAGAAAATGCTAGCCCTTCTCTCATCCAAGAAGATGGCAGCTGCGTTATCCGGCCACATACTTGTCTCACAGAGAAGGAGAGTCCTACCATAATTGCGGGGAAATCATAAAAGAGGTTTTCTCCTCACAGCCGGATTTAAAGGATGAGTTGCTTCCTAATTCAGAACAACAGGGAAAAGAGTCCCCTTATCCCAAGAGACTCAAGGTAACATTGTACTGTATTGAGAAGGGGACCACTTACCCCACTGGACAAAAAAGTTTAAAACAGAGACCAAACTCTGCAGTTCCTAAGAGCTGTCTGGATCCTGGTACTGGCAGTGACACATTGTCAGGCTCACTGAGTCAAGGTTGAGTAAGTTAGGTGACTAGGCGTTCAGACAGGCCGCCCTTCATAAAGGCAGTCTGGGAGTCCCATTCCATTACTGCCCAGGAGGTAGTTTCACACTAGTGCTCCCTCACTTCCTTATAAATAAGCAAGCATCCAAGTAACAACAACAACCAGAAAATGGTCAAAGGGGCTGTTAAAAATTAAGAGTACTGGCTTATTGCCATAAATAAATAAAAAAAATTAATTCAGGAGATGACAGCTCCCAGGCTAGCTCATAAAACAACTTATCTTAGAAAAAATAAGCCTTCCAGAGATTGTTCAAAAGATATTTGGCAGTTCTGAGGATGCCAACACTGACCAACAATCCAGCAAAGCCTGTCTGAAGAATGCTTGGAACAATCTGAGGCAGGGACCCCAAAGCAGAAGTCCTACTATTTAAACATCTACAAGTGGACTTTGCATTCAACCTAGCAGAGGGTGCCACACTTGCAGGTTATGATGAGTAATTTTTTCAGGCTGCACAGAAGGTTGCGTTTCCCATCTATACAGGGAATTAACTTGAAGCTGACACACATGGCACCACCTCCATCCATAGCCCAGCTGCTACATAGGAACAGGTCAGACATAGATCATTCCTCGGACCTCATCATGCCGTGATAGAACTTCCCACACTGGTAAACAGATTAATTCCTTTTGGAGATGGCCCCACTAGTGACAGTCTATGGATCACCATATAGCCAGAGAACATAGGGGGGTATGGGGGAGGGAGCATGAGAGAGAGAGAGCTTGTGGATTGTCAGAGAGCCTGTTGGTCTTAGCTTCAACACTGGTCATTTGTGGATGCCACAAAAGAGGCATGAGAGAGACAAGGAGGTTAAGGCCATAAAATGGCCTTTGGTTAGAGGAACCAGGGAGAAACAATATAAAAACTGACCATAGTGTGTAGGTGTTGTTTTTCTTAGGGATCACCAGTAAATTCTGTCCAACCAGCTGGCTCCCAAATCACCACCCAGAGACATAATATTAATTATAAATGCTCTGTTGATAGCTTAGGGTTGTTACTAACTAGCTCTTACATATTAAGTTTTAACCCATATTTTTATTCTGTGTTCTACCACGTGGGTTGGTACCTTGCAAATACAGTCATTAGTTTTTGAAAATGAAATAGAGTCATTGACAACAATGGTCCTCCAAAATCATAAAGGATTATACTACAAACACCCAAATCCCCCTCCGACAACAACAACAACAACAACAGCAACAAAACAAAACCAAAAACCAAACCAACTAAACAAAAAAAAAATGTGGTTTTAAATAAAAACGCTATTTTTATGCCAACATAGTATATTTTATGCCAACATAGTATAAAGACGCCAAAAAGTTATTTAAAAAGATTAAGGCTAGAGGTACAAATAAAATATAATAGGTACAAATAAAATATAATAAAATATACATAATATACTAGGAACACTAACCCATTTCTAAGATAAATTCATAAGATATTAAAAAGGTTTAAAAGGGTGAAAATTCAATTATTAAATGATTATTTGTTGCTTGTACTGCCGATTTGCTAAACATGATTTTACTAGCCACCTAAAACAAAATGATCTAAGAGCTAAAACAATGGGTTGTTGCCCTTGGCAACCTGGAACTGTCACTTAGGCGGCTGTAAAATCTTGCTTGCTCCACCTTGTGGTTTCAAATTAAATAAAAACACAAACTAAACCTGATCAAAGCCTTTCAGGATCTGTCCACCTGGGGACATCTCCCTTTCTGCTCTGTTGGTGTTAGAGTGCTCATTCCAAAAAGATTCCTATGACAGTATCAGACTGTTTTCTTTTTATAATGAATGTTTTTGTAGCCTTAATTCTATGAATAGGGGTGAATATGTGTTCCTGCCTGGTGGTCATTATAAATTTAGTCTTGGAAAGGAAAGCTTAACACACACACACACACACACACACACACACACACACACACACACACAGATATGCACATTCAGATACACATACACATGACACAGAGATAAACACACAGAGATACAGAGATACACACACATACACAGAGATACACACATAGATACATACACAAACACAGATACACACACACAGACACATACACACAAATATAGGCTTTATTAGAGGGTCTTTTGTTTTTTCTTGTGCTTGGAACGGAACCCAGGGCCCCAGGGAGGAATGTACTGGGCTACATCTCCTACTCTGATAAGTTGCCTTGAGGTGTCAACTTTGTGATGCCAACTGCAAGATGTCTATTTTTAGCGGGGGACTGGAGAAGTGGAAGCAGCTCTCTAGGGAACAGCAAATACCTGTGTAGACGCAGACAAAGGGAAGGTGCTCAGGGTGGAGGCCCAGGGCCCAGCTCTATGTTCTATTTCTTCTGTGTCACAGGCACTGGGCAGAGGCCAGGAGCTGGGCGTCTTCAGAGGGTTCTTAAGAACTGATAAAAAACAAACTATAGAATCCTTCCCACTCGGTGTGAACATGAGCTGAGACATGAGCTGAG
This sequence comes from Cricetiscus sungorus, assembly GCA_030556225.1. Taxonomy (NCBI): domain Eukaryota; kingdom Metazoa; phylum Chordata; class Mammalia; order Rodentia; family Cricetidae; genus Cricetiscus; species Cricetiscus sungorus. The sequence goes on along the minus strand of JANBXA010000735.1, from coordinate 39,721,370 downwards.
GGTTGGGGATGAAGTAGCTAAATCCTAAAGCCAGGACCATGGAGACTGCCTCAATCCCAAGGCTGGAGATGAGATGTTCGGTGATAGCCCCGAACCCAAAGATATTTGAAAGAGGCATGCTTCTCCAGGACCCCTGTTGAGCCTCTCTGCAGAGTCCAGGGGCAGAGGAATAATCCGGTGAGTGTAAGTGCGACAGAGAAAGCACCTCATTAGCCTGCTCCATCGGTACAAAGACTTAGAGGCCCTGATTGCCTCTGATCTCTGCTTTCTCCTGCCGGATCTGGACCCACCTTCCCAAAGGGACGACATTGCACCTGCAACATCCATATCCATCAGAGCTTTCAGATTTCTGGTCTCCCGGATGTATGCCATTTATTTTCTTTTACATGAAAACACTTATCTTTGTTTGGCCCAGAACTTCTCTAAGTCTCTAAGTCTGTAGCTTGGGCTAGCTTTGAATTGGTTATGTGGCAGAGGATAACCACGAAATTATGATCCTCTTGCTTCTGCCACCCAAGTGATGGGATTCTGGGTGTTGTACCATCATGCTTGGTTTACGCCCTGCCAGGGGTGAAAGCCAGGACTTCCTTTGAACACGCTGAGCAAGTGTTCTACCAAACGAGGCACTCCCCAATCTGCTAAAAATTCCCACATTTGATCTGCTCCTGTAAGACCCGCGAGAGCGTGGTGCCTTGCACTCCCACTCAGGAAAGGCGCCCCCCCCCCAAATCACTCATGAGAAGTGGTCTTGATGTAAACGCCTAAGGTCCTTTATATTCCAGTATACTGGGGCCGTCAGCCATACGCCATGCAGGGTAGAGGGCTGAGCGACCTCCGGTACAGAATTGAGACAGCTTTTATAGGGTTACAACAAAGCCCGCGCATCGTGAACCAATCACCTCATAGCATCCAGTGCGGACCAATTAATTTAAAGTATCCAAGCCCGCTCTTACACCAGTCTGCTTTCGCACAGGCTTCTGGGTTTGGGGACAAGGCTCATTTCCTGTGTTCATTCACTCACAGGCTACCATAAACATTAAAGTAGGTGACCGTCAGCTTAGGACTTAAGACTCTCAGCTTCCTGGGGTCACTGGAGAATTAGGCTATATTTTTCCATCTTAACACTCCCATACCTAAATACTCTTGACCTCTGGCCTACAGGCTGGGCCTGAAAAAGATGGCAGATGTTCAACTTTCCTCACCTAAAGCCTTCCTCTGCTTCCATTTTTCTAGTTCCTCTAGAGTTGAAGAAGCAACAGAGGACAGCAAAGGCAGCTTTGCCTCTTATTGCCAGGGCCCACGGCTTACATGTTTGTGTCTGTTTCTATTTCAGTCCTTGCTGCTTGTTATGTATATGTTAGAAGGATGTGGAGGCAGGAAAGGAAATTTTGTTGTTAAACGGAAGTTGGGCTAGGTCTGTTTCTTAAGTCCCAAGCCAGCCTGTTGTCGTGGATCTTTCCCACAAGTCCATGCTGGTCATTGTGCTGTGCATGCTGTGGCCAGTGACTCAACCTAATTGTGCATCAGTTACTTTATCATGCCTCAGCTACCTTACCTAGCAGATCACTTGCAGTTTAGATAGAGAGAAAGGATGAATGACGATTTCTTAAAAAAGGCTTTGTCTCAGTCACTCAAGCTGGTCTTAAACTACTGATTCCCTGTCCCCACCCACCAAGGTCTGGCATGATAGGTGCGCCATAGCACAGACCTCTCTGAAGACCCTCCTAATTTCAGAGATGTTTCTTTTCTTCCTTTGGCAACTGAGACCGATTCTTCATGCATTTTTCTCTTCACCTTCTTTCTTCTCTTCCAATGGTGGCGACTTCAGCAGCAGTCTATCCCTTTTCATTTTTACCCCACACTCCCACATCCCATGACCTCAGTGGTTAACTGGATTTTGTGAACAATCAAGTATTCCCAGAGTGGGGGTTGCAACTTAAGAATATATTTTGCACTTTTGTGTAACTGTAGACATTTCTATTTTGAGCTCTGTTCTTTTATTTATTTATCCATTCATTTATTTATTGCATGTGTCTGCACATGCGTGCATCATAACTGGATGTGTGTAGGGGCCAGAGATAGAAGTTGGATGTCTTCCTCTATGTTTCTACACTGTTTTTTTTTAATTTAATGTATACTGTAAAGGCATTCTGTAACCTGAATCTGTATGATTCCTAAACATTTAAAAATGCTTATTGCTCTGCATTTTAAGCAATTCAATAAGATTAAGGTGAATCAATAAAAACACAGTCACATCCATCAGACTGCCAGCATACTAAACATACAATAAGGTACAATAAGGAATGAATATATAAGCATTGGTGGTAAGTTTGTAAATTAGGGAAATAAATTAGAGAGCAATTCTGTGGTTATAATAATAAAATGATAATAATGATAATGATAAAAAATATGAATGCTGGAATCTGAACTCTGGTTCTGACCGCTAAGCTATTTCTCCAGCCCTCCAGCCCTGATATTGTGGAAACAGTCTCTCATCGAACCTGGAGCTCACCAATGGTTCTACTGGGTGAGTTTCTGGTACTAGGACTGTAGGTACTTTCTGCCACACATCTGGCTTTTTATGTGGGCCCTGGGGACCCAAACTCAGGTTCTCATGGACTCAGTGTCCTAGCCGGTTATGCTGAATATTTTAGTTAAACATCACAGGCATAATGATTTTGGATTGGTCTCTAGTGTTTGGCATCCTCCCCTCCCCCTCCACCTTTCTCTTACAGATACAGGGTCCTGTATAGCTCAGGCTGGCTTCCAACTTGCTATGTAGTTAAGGATGACTTTGAATTTCCAATCTTTCTGTCTGTACATTGTGGTGTCATTTGTTGGGGCCCATAAAGATGGCTCCACTCTATCTTGACTAAAGTTCAGAGAGTTCAAAACTGTCCTTTGTAAGACTTAAAAGTCAAAGGCATGGCTACAAAAGGATGTTTGATCTTGACCTTGGGTATCTTATCTAAATAACAACAAACTTGGCAGAAGGTGTGGTTACTCTTGACCCTCAAGGCCGCCAAATCCTTGGAGAACTGAGGTAAATAAGTCTGTTTGTTCTGTATACATGATACCACGTTCCCCTTTTTGGCTAAGGTATGCAAGAATGGTGAAAAATAAACTCGTGGTGTGCAGTATTCACTGAATTGCCCTCCTGACATGTCCTGTGTCTCCATCTTTCCCATTAATGTCTTTAGCTAGCCTTGTCTTTCCACACTCCCCCTGTCTGGTATGAGGCAAGTCAGCTGGCTCTTACTGCAGCCCCCTGAAAAGACAGCTTCCACAGTCATTATAACTGGAGCCACCACACTGGGGCTCAAATGAGAACTTTGACTTTGCAGGTGAGCACTCTACCAACCAAAGTACACCCCCACCCCAGTGCCTGTGTTTTCTTTCTTTCTTTTATTATTGTTATTATTTTTATTTAAATTTGAAACAATCCTGTTTTACATGTCAATCCCAGTTCCCTCTCCTTACACTCCTCCCCTGTTCTCCCACAACCCCCATTTCATCCACTTTCTGCTCCCAAGGGAGGGTGAGGCCTTCCATGGGGGATCTTAAAAGTCTATCTTGTCAGTTGGAGCAGGGCCCAGGGCCTCCCCCCCATGTGTCTAGGCTGAGAGAGTATCCCTCTATGTGGAATGGGCTCCCAAAGTCTATTCGTATACTAGGGATAAATACTGATCCAATACCAGAGGCTCCATAGACTACTCAGTCCTCTTAACACCCACATTCAGGGGTTCTGGGTCGGTCCTATGCTGGTTTCCCAGCTATCAGACCGGAGCCCATGAGCTCCTCCTTGTTCAGGTCAGCAGTTTCTGTGGGTTTCTCTAGCCTGATGTTGACCCCTTTGCTCATCACTCCTCTCTCTCTGCAACTGGATTCTAGGAGTTCAGCTCAGTGCTTAACTGTGGGTGTCTGTTTCTGCTTTCATCAACTACTGGATAAATGCTCTAGGATGACATATAAGACAGCCATCAATCTAATTATCAGGGAAAGGCATATAAGTTGGCCTCTCCACTATTATTTAGAATGTTATCTGGGGTCATCCTTGTAGGTCTCTGGGCATTTCCCTAGTGCTAGATTTCTCTTAAAACTGATAATGGATCCCTCTATTATGGTATCTCTTTTCTTGCTGTCCTCTGTTCTTTCCCTGACTCAATCTTCCTGCTCCCTCATGTCCTCCTCTCCCCTTCTCTTCTCTCCTTCTCTTTCTCCTAACTCCCTCTCCCCTTCCCCCATTCTCCCAATTTACACAGGAGATCTTGCCCCTTTCCCCTTCTCCAGGGAACCATGTATGTCTCTCTTAGGGTCCTCCTTGTTTCTAGCTTTTCTGTACCTGTGTTTTCTGTATCTCCTGTTGAATCACTGGTGATGTCTTCATCCCCAGCAAGTGCTTAGTACACTAAAACATCATATAGGCAAGGCCTAAGGCCATATTTAATATTTAATATAATTCCATACCACTGCCACTTTCAGCCTCCTTTTAGTCTCTATTCTTCTTTTGTTTTGAAATCTCTAATTGGCTCCCACACTCAACAACTTCAGTGTCTGTCTATCACTTCTCTTCCTATTGTAGGAAGCTGGATGAGGCTCAGTGTTACAGCAAGTTCCTCCCCGCCGGCCTCCCAGTCCTGCCGCCAGTCCTGCAGCCACGTGTGCCCCAAATAACACTCAGAGACTCTGTATTTGATACAATCCTGTTGGCCAATTACCATTATTGTTTAAGGACTAGTTCTGCCTTAATAATTAACCCATTTCTACTTATCTAAGTATTTCCACGTGGTCGTCTTATCCGGGAGCTGCGCGGCAGGCGTCCTGCGTCTTCCCTGGGCTACATCTCGACTCCAACTACTACTTCCTCTTCCTCCTCCTAGTCTCCTAGCCCCACCTATCTAGTTTTCTATTGGCCACAGGGCTTTATTAACAGTATGAGAAACATATATACAGAATCACATCTCCCATCATCTCCTCTTTTCTGTCTAAGTAAAAGAAGGGGTTTAACCTTAACATAGCAAAATATACCATACAACAGTTATCAAATAAGAATCACAGTTAACAATATTTAGTCCATTAACATTTTGTAAGACTTAAAGAAAATATCATCTATCCTATCTTTGTCAGTCTAAAGACCTATATGTAACTTATTTTTAATCCTAACTAAGAAAAACTATAATCATAACTATCTGTCTTCAACTCCTTCAAAGACCATAGAAGGATAATATATAAACTCTAGAAATGACAGAGACAATGCATTGCCTGGTCAGTCACCCGAAGCTCTTCTGTAATGTTCCATCTTCAGCCCATAGGCCATAGTGCTTTATTAACTAGTATGAGAAACATATATACAGAATCACATCTCCCATCAGCTCAGCATAGACACAGCATTTCCACACTGAACAGATACACAGATACCTGCAAGGTGTGGGCGTGCCATCGTCCTGTCTCAGGATGAAGGTGGGAAAAAGACTAACTACTGCTTCACTGGTGGAAGGTGCTTTATGCCTTTCATCCACTGTGTCCCACATGGGACAACACCCACAGGCTCAAGCACACAGGGAAGAAATTAGTAAAAAACAAAACAAACAAACAAAACAAAACCAAAACCAAAAATTAGAAGAGGGTTTTATGCACACCAGGAGAGAAACTAGTGAACAATTAGAAGAGGGTTTTAGTTGGCAATTCATTGATGAAAAGAATCTGCAGGAGTCCATTAAGAGAGCCATAAGACAGAATACAGTAACTAGAATATGTCCTTAGGGTTAAACCAGTGATAATTGGGAAGGCTGTCTGAATTATAACTAGGCATGTGATGCATGCTCAACTTTTCTAGGATTTCTTCCTACTTCATTATGACATTTAGTACAGTTACTGCATCATGGTTGTTTGTTGGGGTATTAGCCCAGGTGATGTTCTCAAGTATTTGATGTGGGAACAGCTGAAAATTTGACATTTGTCCTGCTTTCTCTTGTAGGATCTGGTTAAGATGATTCAACCAAGTACTTCCTGGATGGGCAACCAGGACTCCCGGACTCACAAAGGAGAGATATGATCAGAAAGTTCCAGAATCTGATTTCATTATGCTGAACTGGCTAGACTCAATAGATCCCAATGCCCCAGGGGACAGATGGGGATCTCAGGCTGATACTTGTGCTTAACTCACAGGCCTTTCTGCCCAGACAAGTCTCTCCATTCTTTTCAAGTATTTAGAACTGACTGTGCCCAGCACTCTGCGAAAATCAGGAGGTTGGGTCAACCTTGTCCTGCAGAGGTTTTAGTCCAATGTTCTTGATGACCCTTTTGCAGCAGAATATTCATTCTGAGAGCACCGTGATGTGCCTCCCAGGTGAGACTGTCAAGAGGTAGATCTTCCCTGTGGTTCATCAAGAAAGGCAGCTAGATCCTGTCACATGAATTATTCCAGGGGTGGCAGGTGTGGGATGGAAGAAGCCATTTCTATCCTACAAATGTAAGTTTACTATTGTTTGTCTGACATTAGTCTTGATATCAGACTGTTTGATTTTTTCCCAGCTTATCCTCACTCCCTGTCTTATAAAGGAAGTGGGACATGAGACACAAGAAATAAGAAACAAAGGGGGGGTGTTATGCATTCTCTGACCACATTACTGTGGTTGTTGTCTTTTTTTTCTTTAATGCACAGCCTGAATGTCTACAACTATGAAAATCATATCTTTCTTCAGAGCTTTGACGGTGGTCCCTTGGTCCCATGTCTTAAGCACCTGTTGCCACATGGCTGCTCTGAATGCAGGTGCTTTCAGAGCAACTTGAATGCTCTCAAGTGAGGGCAGCAAGAATGAGTTTTGGGGGGAAGGATAAAATATGAGTAAAACAAAACTCTCAAAGAACCATTAAAAGTTTAAAGGAAGAATTTACTTTTTAATACTTTTGGCACCTCAACAACAACAGAATGATTTGCACAGTAATAATATCCTGTGGCTGGGAGAATACTGGAAGGAGAATCAGCCTTTAGCTCCTGTGTGTCCTTTAGTAGGTGATGATGGTGGCTGTACTGGTCACTTACTAGGAATTTACTAAGTACTCAAGTTGTATAAATGTAGGGAGTCCTTTTTGTTTTTGTTTCACAGTTTGTGTATTTGTCAGTGTTCTCCAGGGAATCAGAACTCATAGCTGAATTCATACATATAAAAATGGTAATTATTAAAGTGGTGGATTATCCACTCTCTAACTATTACAACAGTGTTTGTCTTCAAATATGCAGTCAAGCATCCGATAGGTGTTCAGTATACTCTGATCTTCACTATACTCTGGAGTCTTGAAGAAGTAGGCTCCAATGCCAGTGAAGAAGTGAACTTGCCCTCAAGAGCGAGGGCGAGAAGGCAAAGCACAAGAGCTTCCTTCTTCCGTGTTCTTTATGTAGGCTGCTACCAGCAGGTGTAGCCCAGATTTAGGGAAGGTCTTCCCACTTAAATGATCCAAGAAAAATCCCCCACAAGTGTACCACAAGCTTGGGTTTCAGTTGATTCCAGATGTAGTGAAGCTGACTACCAAGAATAGCCCTCACAGTTTAGAATTAGAAAACACACACACACACACACACACACACACACACACACACACACACACGCACGCATGCACACACATGCACGGATGAAAAAAAAGATTCCACATGGCAAAAGTATTAGGTCTCCCAGGGATCTGAGGACACAGGTATCATCCAGGGTCTATATTCCTCTTACTTTTCCACTAGTTTTTATGTCTTACAGTTCTGTAGACCAAAGCTAGGGTCTTGTGCATCCTAGGCAAATCCCCTACTGCTGAACTACATCTCAAGCCCTACTACTAACTTTTTGAAAACTTAAATGCCTTTTGCCCCACCTTTAGCTTGGTATTATAATTCATCTACTACATGTGGGGGTAAAGAGTCACTGAGATACTCAGAAGTTTACCAAGAGATAGTGGAAGGACTGGAGCTTAGGTAAATGAATCTAATATTTCTGAATACAATTTTTCTTTAAATTATTATTACTGGTGCTAGAAATTAAGCCTTGGCTGCACATGTGCTATGTATTCTACTGCTGAGTTGCATTGTAATGACCTCAAGTTTATTGATCTCTAAGTTTATAATCTCTACATTTGTTTCTATTCTAAAATTTCACAAATCCACGAGGTGTTGTAGATGGGACTCTACAACAGGCCCCTGGACCTTAATAGGCCTCAAACTTTAGTACAACTGACTCTATGGTAGAAGTACCTACCATTCAGGACATAAAACTCAGCATGGAGACAGCACCACCTGCCAGAACGAAAACAAAGACCTAATCCATCAAAGTCCATAGATCTGGGAAAGTCTGTTAATGTACTGACCTTGCTTTTTGGTTTCTGTAGTTTCACTCATGGCTAACTGTTCTTGTTCACTGAAGTATGTCAACCCAGGTTATGGTTTTTGTGGTTAAAAGTTTACCCCAGGAAAGGCTCAGGGCTACACTGGGATTCCAAACACCCTGTATAATCATGGGCAGACAAAGACTTCTATTGACTTAAACCCATGTTTGAGAAGTCTTCTCTAGTGGATAATTCACAACAAATTTCTGCATGATAGCTAAAATATCTGGGACTTATGTAGTAACTATGGGAAGCGAGGCTGAATAACCCCAGATAACTGTCCTTATCAAGACCTAGATATTTTCCTTTCTGACTTTCTGTTTTTCTTTATTTTCTTATTTGTATAGTTGGAGGGGTGGTGGCAGCATCAATTAAGAAAGTAGTGGTAACATATAGTCTTTAAAGAGAGGTATGAATTGACCCATTTTTCTTACTTTTATAGAACCAATATAAAACCTCAAAGTTAGAATAACACCCATCACGTAGGACTACTGTGAAGCTTACACAATATAAGCTGTTCTGAGTTTTTCAAATAGTATAAATATGATAAATTATTGACATCACTCTGAAACTCTCACCTGCAGTGTGAGAAAACTTCAATTTTGGTGCAAAATCCAATTTGGTGCTAGGAAGCTTGGGTAGATATTAATAGGCTTGGCTACTGTTTGTGTTGACTAAAGGGAAAGTAGCCTCTACCTTTTTCTAGCAAGTCCTAGAGTCCTCTAAGCAAACCTGAAGAATGTTTACCCTGTTCCCAGGCATAACACTCCACTATGTTTTCCAAATTGATTAAAGATAGGAAGATATCAAGTTCAGATTTCTTCTGGTGCCATTGAATTGGCTGCTTGAGGTCTTTGACTTAGACTTGTTTTGTACTTGGGGACTTTTCTCATGTAACCCAAAATAGAGCAAAGTTGAAATCTCTTTCACTCACCATCACAGCCTTGGCCCCACAGTCCCTATTCCAACCCAGTGTTCAAGAACTAGCAGTTATTTATCAATGGGACAGTAAACAGAATAGATGGGATCTCCTGCTCAAATCTTAGAAGTGAGAGTCTGCTTTTGGACCAATAAGTAATTATGGGTAACACATCTAGTAGGTTCTACATGAGAACACGGTGTCATGGGGTTGTGTTTGCTTGACCTCTTCATTTGAGGCCTAGGGACAGAGGTAGGAAGACATTAGTCCTAAACTCGCAGAGCGATCACAACACCAGAGTAGTTCCTTAAGATTATATCGCCGTGTAGTGTCCCAATGTGATAGTCACCTTAGTCACTATAAATTCACTGTGTGATGTTTGCTCAATGACAAAACCACCTACAGATCTGCCTCTCAGGACACTTCTCTGTGGTTAGGAAAGATGTGATTGTGTTTGTGAAGGAATTACCATTTATAAAACATTTCGTTAAAAATATTTAGGTTAGTGTCTGGCAACTAATCATTATTTCTCTAGCCTTAAGTACTCAAGTATTCTCTGCCATCAAGCTTGCAAAAATTAAAGCTATGACTTCCCCGCCTACTTGCTTTTATTCACAGAGTTAAGTGTCAGGTATGTTCTTGCAACAGCTTTCTAGACGTCACCCATCTCCAAAGGCTGAACGATGCCATTGTGTATATGGCATTCACTAGCCATTCATCTCCTGGTGGACACTGAGTGGCTCCCAGCTCTTGGTTATCGCAAATAATGACGCAATGAGCAAGGGCGTGCATTCCTTCTTCAAGAGCCCCCTTTCTCTTCTTCTGTGGTATATGCCAAGAAGTGGAATTACTAGATCATAAGGGGAAGTCTGGTGCTGGCATTTTGGGAAGCCTCTGCGTTTTCCCAAACCGCTGCTCTGTCCATCATCGGAGCTGCCTGTTATCAACCATTTACTGTGTTCCAGACCTGGCTTACACGGATCAGTTCACTGAATGCCTGCCATGACCTTGCAAAGGGATACAAATGTCACCTGTGTCTCAAGGTTAAAAAAGAACTGAAGGGCTGTCTGGGTCTGGTGGCACACCTCTTTAATCACAGCACTTGGGAGTCAGAGGCAAAAGTTTGAGGCCAGTCTGCTCTATAAAGTGAGCTCCAGAACAGCCAGGACTACATAGAAAGACTCTGCCTCAGAGGAACAAACAAACAACAGCAAACAAAGTCCCCCACCCCAACAACAACAACAACAACAACAACAACAACAACAACAACAACAAAAACAACCAACTCAGCAGCAACAACAACAGTCTGAAGGGATGAGTAAATTGTGGAGGGGAACTTGAAATTTTACATGGAGCCATGTCTGGGTAACCTAAGTCTAGAACATAAGAGCTCTGTCCAGATGCTGTGTTTTGTGGGCCCTTTCTACCTGCTCGGTGTTAGAACTCAATACAAACGAATAGCTATTGATTTGGTGCCCTGCATAAAGCCTGTAGCAGACTCTGTGGGAATGGGGCAGCACGAAACTGACTTAGCAAGGCTTTAGCAGTAAGCCTGGGGATGTGCCTCAGTTTGCTTAGTATGTTCAAGGCTACATCCTGTCCTTAGCATGCTAAGAAACAAAAGAAGGTTCTGGCCTGCAGTGGTTTATAATTTAGGAATCAATATGTTTTTCTCAATATATTTTATTGTAGTTTATACAATATGATATTTCAAATTCTCATTTTTAAAAACTACCCTCGAAAGAATTAGTTTTCATGATGGTGTTTAGGTTTTTCATGTATTTATCCATGTATTTATTGTGTTTAGGAGTGTTTTGCTTGTGCGTATGTAAGTGTGCCGTGTGTGTGGTGCCCACTTAGATCAGGAGAGGTGCTTTGGTTTCCTAGAACTGGAGTTACAGATGGTCGTGAGATACCATGTGGCATGTGGGTGCTGGGAACTGAACCCAAGTCCTCTTGAAGAGCAACAGTGCTCCTATACACTGAGCCATTCTCCTTTCCTTGCTCCTAGGGTTAGAAATTTGATTCTGGCTTCTACAGAGTTGTTCCTGGATGGAGAATGGTTACTGGGAATGAAAGGTATCCTAGGTCAGCTGCTGGGATGGATGGATGCATCTGTGTGCCATCCTTGACAGTTTGGCTCTGTTCAAGAGGTAAGGGGCAGACAGAGAATGCACAGGTCTGGGGGTTCATGCCCTGGCCCCACCCATCTCTAGGAACTGACCTCAGTGGAGCAGGCAGATGGCAAGACTTGTGTTTTCTTACTGACAGAACACCTTCTACATTAATCCCCAAGGTTCCCTTCAATGGCAGTGTCAAAACCAATTGAATACAGGCAAATTAATGCTGATTTCCAGAAGGGCACTTGAAGGTTTTTCTTTTCTGCTTGAATCAGTCAAACCTATGATAATTTGTTTTAACCCCAGTGCCATTCCTGTGTATCGATCCCCCTCCTCTGTTTTCCCTCTTCTTCCTCCAATGCACCTCTACCTCCAAGGCTTGGGCAACCTGCTCCTCTGACCCAACCCAATGGGCAGCCCCTCCAGCTCTAAGGCTTGTGGAAACTGAAGCCAGAACACATTGCTGAGACCTCTGAAGGGACATCTTGATGTCCCTAACTTTGGATGGTAAAGTACAAGGCAGAGCTAGAGGAAGTTGCCTGCCATCTCTTTAGTACCTTGGACCTTTAGTTCTGCTCTTGTCATGGGCTTCAGGATTTACATGTGAGAGTCAAACAAAGAACTGTGGCCAGTGCAGCTGGCCTGCTTCCTTCTCTTCTGGGCTGTGAAGGGCTGCCCTACTGTCTTCTTTGAGTCCCTTTGTTGCTGGTGTGATTCACCTGCGAGATGATTCTTACCTCCCAAGCTTCTGACCATTGTGTCTGGGTTAGACTGTGTTGTTCAGAGCTTACCAAGTCAAATGTTTCCAGGAAGTCATTTGTTCCTGTGTGTGTGTGTGTGTGCATGTGAGTGCCCTTCATGCAGTGCCCCACTTCCCAGTACAAACCAGCACTGAGGATCAGAGGGATAACTGGGAAGGGAGGGAGGGGGTGGAATAAGGGACAAGAATGTAGAATGGTTGAGAGTTGACTGTGTCTTCAGTCTGATTCAGGCTTGATTCCTGACAGTGAAACATTTACTGCGCAGCTCTTCCTCAGCTAACATCTCTGTTTCATGGTTTCCTTAATAGGAGAGGAGATCAAGTTTCTTTGGAACTAATGTTAGGGTAAAGTCTATACACCCACGGTGTGTGTCTATGCTCCCAGTAGTTGCTAGCTGTTAGTACTGGCATTGCTCCAAGGTTCCTTTCTATATGAATCAGTGAGCTTGTGGTGTCTTCAGAAACAACCTGTGAACCTGTTAGCATAGGAAACCGAAGAGCAATGAAAGAGACAAGTAGATGGTATCCATGGCGACAGGTCTCCTACAAGCCAGCTGGAGACCTGACCACCTTCGAAGCACAGAGGTGGTTTGAATTGAGTTGTGCAGCTGCCTGACACAAGGTGCCCCCAGCATGATTTTCTCCTGTCTATGTCCCATCTCTTCTGAGGGTTAGATCACTTCTGCAAGCAATGACTTGTCTTAAGCTGACACTGGTCCTGGGTCATGAGGGTGGGCTAGCAGGGGCCAGGTTTAGCAGCCAAAACATAATCCATTGTTCTTGACGCCCCCACAGAGAGCCAGTTCCTTGTATAATGTGGAGTTACTGTAACAGTCAGCCTTCAGGCTCCTCCTGGGGATTGGTGGGTGAAATGTCTACCGAGAGGCTCCTGTTGAGAATCACAAGGTCTGACACTCAGAGAGATCACACAGCCTAGTGTTAGATGGTTCTGCTACTGCAGTGAACAGTTCTCCATTGTTCTCTTCTCCAGGGATCTGCGGGGGTGAGGACTCTAATGTGTACATGACATTTTTTCCAAACAAGCCCATTTTTTGATTCAATGTCATCTTTGGAGATCAGAAAAGACAGATGACCCTAGCTTAGAAGACAAAGACAAGTCATGATGTCAGGGGTGGAGGGCACATCTGATGGAATAGGAATTTCTCCGCTGACCTCAGAGGATAATGGAGCTAATGTCAGTGGGTGGTGTGTCTGACTTCACAAAGGTCCTCATCAGACTTTTTCACCAAGCATAGCCTGGCTTCTATTGTCTCTCTGCCCCTTGTTAGTTTTTCTTAATTCTTTCCTGGTGCATTCTTCAATGGCTAATGAAAGTCCGCCCTACCACCCTCTCTGTCCCTCTTTTTTTTTCCCCCTCTTCCAGCCAACTGTGGAAAGCCACCCTCAGGGGCAGGGTAGAGGGATGTATAAAAGCCCAGCTGAGCTCTTCCTGCACTGATTTCTTTCCTCTGCTCACTGGTTGCCTTAACCCCACAGAAACACGATGCTTCCCAAGGTTCTGGTGATCTTGTGTGCTCTGGGTGTGGCTTTCCCCATTGTGGATGTAGGTATGTGTACCTTGGACTCTTTTGGAGTAGGGAGTTGAAGTGTATGAGTGTGAGTTTGTGTGGAGATGGTGTGGAAGGGATTGCTTTGTGGTGAGAGTTTTAAATAGAAATTGGATAATTCTGTCAAGGTCGTTCTAGGTTCGAATGGCAGCTGAGCAATTGACTGAACCATGATTTTGGTTGTGAGTTTGAATTAACCACACAGAGTTAACAAGCTTGGTCAGATGGGGCCGGGGCAGAATGATTGAGATATTTCTGATGGTCCCATCCTCACTGGACGTCAAGGAGGTGATATGATTCTGTTGAATTAGGGTGAAGAGTTGTGGGGGCCTCACCACAGTGAGCTTCAGTCATGTTTGACAGCAGCCAGCTCTGTCACAGACTGTGATCTTTGTGGCGCTAGGATGGAAACGTGTACCATGTTTAGCAAGGAAAGAAATAATGTCCTCATGAGCCACAGAGAAAACGGAACTCCCAATTCCAAAGCTTTGTGTTCTAGCTCTTTCTGAACTCAGGCAGTTTCTTAGGAGAACTGCTCACCCAGCTGAGTGAAAGTGATGTGTTCCCCTCACCTGCTCTTGCCAGGTGACTCACTGGGCTGCTGGGTGGGTTTCGGGCTTCCTCACTGTATACACATGTGAGATGAAGCCAAGTCAGAGGCAGAGAGTGACAGTGATGCTGCTTACAGTCCCTGCCCCAGAGAGATGAGTCCCCTGCACACAGCACACCACAAGGCTGTGAGGGTTCTATAAGGCATACGCCCTATGACATCAAGGCTGAGTGTTTTGGGATGTGCTGAAAATGGGTCCTGGATACAGAGCATTAAATGACAAGTAGTTATAATGGAACATGTTAGCATTCTTTCCATTCTTGCTTACATGTAGGGTCAGTGGTTTCTTTAAATTTGAAGCATTAGTAGATTGCAGAAGTCTGGAGGGATTATAGAAGTGAGTCTTAAGTTCTTCATTTGCATCAGTCTGACCAGCACACAGATAGTGATACAATACACAACTCTTTCCTCAACTGACCCTTTGAGGAAGGCAAGTGTGGGCTCTGATCACATTGCTCTGAGGAGCAGTCAGCCCAGTAACTTGAGCCGCCAAACAGGACTCCTAAGCAGTTCTCCTAAGAAACTGCCTGAGTTCAGAAAGAGCTAGAACACAACAGCAGCCACTTTATACTTCCCCTTGAACAGAGGGCTGAGACCAGGAAGGGCTGGAGATGACAGAGACAATGCTTACTGGAAAAGGCTTGAGCTGTTCTTTCCTGTTGGGCTTCTTTAGAGCCCACTACTTATCAGAATCAACTGGATCTAATCAGTTATAACCAAGGAGACTCAACCAATTACCTTTCAGAACCAATCACCTATGCCCCACTAGGCTCATCCAGTGAAGAATTACCAAATTCAACTGTGGAAAGGGAAGAAGTACTGAGTTCAATCACTGACATACTACAGTCAACCAATAATCTACCCCCACCAATAGTGGTAGAAACTATTCTACGAGACGACACAGACAGAGATTCAAACACTGACTTTAACCCCACTCGGGACTTCATGTCAATCTCAGAAGTGACTGAGGAGAGCACACAGACCTCTGGTCAGTGAGGGTGCGGTTTCTGGAGGGCTGGACAAATGTTTCTGGCCCTATCTTGTGTCTTCCTCCAGGACAGCTGCTTTCTTCCATAGCAGGTGACCAGACCTGTGTTCGTTCTGTCTTTCCAGTGTCCTCTCCTGAGGCTGACACAGTCCCCATCAGCTTCCTAGAAGACGCCATTGAGACTCCAGGTAGGAGCAGCTTGTCTTTAAAATTGCTGGCATTCCTCTCCATGCCCTTTTCTTCTTCTCACTGCTGAGAGAGGTCCTGTAGTTACTCAAGTTGACCTCTAAGGTAGAGTAAATTTTACCAAAAGTTCTTGAAACTTGAGGAATACATATTCCACTTTCCTGGAATATTTTCAACAGAAGACATCTGTTGGTGACAACAAAGCTTGTTGGCAGCCACCTGATCTTAGGAACAAGCTCTGGGCAGCTCTAGAGGGTAGCTCCTTTGGTATCTACTTACTTGGAAATATGGTTAGGAAGATGGGATTAATCACATCATTTTCTCTTCCAGTGGATACAATACCTATTTATAGAAAGACAGTATCCTGGCTCAAAATTTTGATAAGTGTAAATGTCCTTTGTATTTGTACTGAAAGGGAATTTATGGCTTCATATGTTAATCAACGGATCTCTTTGGCACTCTCATTTATATCATCTGTCTGTCTGTCTGTCTGTCTGTCTGTCTGTCTGTCTATCCATCCACCTGTTGACAGGGTCTCTATGTAACTCCAGCCCTGAAATTGATATGAACACCAGGCTGGCCCTGAACTCACAGAGATCTGCCAGCCTCTGCCTCCTGGGTGCTGGGATTAAAGGTGTGAGCCATCATGCCCTCTGCATGTTTACATCTTTCTGTCTAGCACTTAGTGAAGAAGTCATAGAATTTCACGTTTTCTTCCTCTAAGACAAATTTTGGTAGCTTGAGTGGATGATGCTTAAAGCGAATGGAAAGCATTTCTTTATCTCATTGCAGGCCTGATCCCCACCTCCACTGGAAATCTTGATTTTGTAAGTCTCTTCTCTTTTATCCCTGATACCTCTCTAGAGAATTGTTGTTCTATTTGATGCTAATTTTAGTACCTTCAGATTGGACTCCATATTTAACACCTCCCCAAAGCTGAGATAAATTTCAGGCATGTACAGAAATGGTGGTACAAATCTTTAACCTGAGAACTTTGGGAGTCTGAGGCAGCTGAATCTCTTAGTTCCAGGCCAGCCTGATCTACAGAGGAAAATCCTGTCTCAAAGCAAATAAAAATAAAATAAAATATAAAAAGGAAATTATTCCTTCATGCAGGCCTTTTCTATTCAAGAATCTGGAGCTTCTTGTACACTCATGACAGAACACAAATTCTCCTTTGAGTATTCATAAATTTCTATTTATCTTTCTAGGGTGTGGAACTCAGTCCAACTCGTGAACTCTTAGTCAAGCCACCATCTAACACATGTCTGATTGCTGGAAAAAAAATCAAGGGCTCTGAGTCATCAATTTCTGGCTTTTAAAATGCTTTCAAACATTATTATTTTATGTGTATGGATGTTATGATGCATATATGTCTGTTCACCATGTGTTTGCCTGGTATCCACAGAGGCCAGAAGAAGGTGTCAGAGCCCCTGGAACTGGAGTTACAGACTATAATGAGCTGCCATGTGGGTGCTTGCAATTGAACCTGGGTCCTTTGGAAGAGCAGCTTCTGTTGCTAACTGCTGAGCCATTTCTCCAGACCCTCTTGGTTCTTTTTGTATTTTAATTCTCTATTATGATTGCTTATAACAATAGAATGGCTATCAGCAGAGTGCTTAAATTTTTTTTTTTTATGTAGGGCACAGGAAGAAAAGAGAGGATAGGGAATTATACTTAGAGAAATAAAATTCCACATCCAAGTTCAAAATGTTAAATGACTAAAGATGAGCCTGATCTTTGAGGTTCTCTTGGTAACTCCTGTTTTATTTATTTTAATTTTAATTTGGACAACACAGTAAAGGTTCCATTGCAGCATCCTCCACTTTCTGAGAAGACTCCAACTTTGAAACAAGCCTACCAGTAGCCTTCTGGATATTGTGTCATTGTATAAAACAATGGAAGTCGGAGATGCCCCCAACAAAGAAGGAAGAGAGAGAGGAAGAAGTGGTCCTGAGTGAGGATTGATGTGTCAGGCATTTATGAACTCTGCCTTTGCCTTGTGTAGATTTAATAAATAAATATTCATTGGAATCATGTTTTGAGAGTAGTTTTTTTTTTTATTTTAAAGGGAAAGGATGGCTTAGCTCTATTATTTAACACTCACAATAATTTTCTCTCCCTGGCACACACTGTCCTGACACATCTCAGGATCTAGGAATTGTGGTGTTCCTACTTGGACAATCCAGGATATAAAATATGGCTTTAGTGGATAAAGGCACATACCTTGAGCCTGACATCCCAAGTTCAATCCCAGGAACCCACTTGGTGGAGGAGAGAACTGACTCCTACAAATTCTCTTCTGACTGTGATTGGGTTCTGGGTTGGGGAACTTTTCTTTGGGGAGGTCTTTTTCTTTTTGTTCCTTATTTTTTTTCTTTTAAATTTAATTTTATTTAAATAACATTTTTCTTTTTCATTTATTTTACAGACTGACTGCTATCTCCCCTCCTTTCTCTCCTTCTGGTCCCTCCCTCCACCTACCTCCTCCCCTTCCACTCATCCTCTGACTCCATTCAGAAAGGGACAGGTCTCCCATAGGCTGGAGCAAAGCATGGCAAGTTGAGGTAGGACCGAACTCCTCACCTGTGTCAAGGCTGGGCAAGTTAATCCTGCATGGGGAACAGGTTCCCCAAAGCCAGCTAAGTGCCAGGGACAGGTTCTGATCTCACTGCTAGGAGCCTTACAAAATGATAAAGCTACACACACATGCAGAAGAAGGCCTGGGTCAGTCCCATGTAGCCTCCCCAGCTGTTCGTCCAGAGAGTACGAGCTCCCTCCCACCAGCTCAGGTCAACTGTCTCTGTGAGTTTTTTCTTTTCTTTTCTTTCTTTCTTCCTTCCTTCCTTCCTTTCTTTCTTTCTTTCTTTCTTTCTTTCTTTCTTTCTTTCTTTCTTTCTTTTTTTTGTGGGAAATTTTGTACCAGATAAAACAGACATCTTATTATCCATCCATGTTGATTCAGTGAAGGGCAAAAACACATCCTAGGCTGACTTTTTTAAAAATACATACTTTCACTAGAGTTATGCATAAAGATACATAGAAGTTTGTATAAAAATGACTTATAAGTAATTAGGAATATTAAATGCTAAGCATGGGTTTGAAAATCCTGACTTTTGGCTTGTACAATATTATTTTGGAGGACAGTGATATTTTGGAGTGGCTTAAAAACAGTAGTGAGTTAGGTACAATGGCTTACATGTATCCTGCCATCTTCTAGAAAGGAAGCCTGGAGCATCAGGATAGTTGTGAGTTTAAGGCAAGCCCGAATTCCATGATGAGTTGTTGCTCAGTCTGTGCTCTGGAGTCTGTCTCACAAAATCAAAGATAAAAACAATAGATGTATAGTTATGTAGTAGATTTTAAATAATTATATAGTAGATTTTTCTTGTATTTTATGCTTCATTTTGAAGTACAGCTTTATAGCTAGTTATTTAAATATCTAGTAAGCTATTTAAAGTTTACTTTTTAATATCTTCATTTTTTGAAAATTTAATAATTTATGCATTGTATTTTGATTGTATCTCTACTCTCTCCCTCCATCTCCTACTAGAATCCTCACCCAAAACATCATTTCCCCCTTGGCCTTATGTTTCTCTCTCTCTCTCTCTCTCTCTCTCTCTCTCTCTCTCTCTCTCTCTCTCTCTCTCTCTCTTCCTTTTCTAAAAATTTAATGAACCACAGACTCTAATGGGAGTTGATTGTATGCACATGTGTATGGGGCCATTTACTGAGCATGGACAACATATCAATGGCCAAAGTCCCAAAGAAAAATGACCACTCTCCCCTAGCAACCACCAGCTACCAATAGCTTCTCAGCTAGAGACACATCTTATGAGCCTCTCTCTCATCAGTTCTGGCATTTTGCTTGTGCAGGTGTGCAGGTCTTATGGGGAGCCACAGCTGATCTGAATTCATGACGGCAGCTTTCATGCCACACCTGAATATAGTAGATATTTAGATTTTCAAATATTCCTTTGCACACCTGGGGTACCTGGGCTGATCATTTTTCTTTTAATGGCTGTGCACTGTGTTACACTGCTTCTGTTTACCCTGGAAGATGCCTCCTGTTTTATATCCTGGGAATGTTACAGAGACTCAGATTTGAGTGGGGCTGTGGGTCATGTGTATAGTTTGGTTGCATGTGGGTGGGGCCACATTGGTGATTCTCATAAAGCCACTGTGCTGTCTCAGTGTGGATGGTGGGTCCTGGGCCCTACCTGTGAGAATCCAGCTGTGGACCTTCCTTAAGGCGTGCAGAGACTATTATGGAAAGGCCTCTTTAACAATTGTGATTACCATTTATGACTTGGCCCTTGATAGATGACAGAGATGATGGTGATTTCCACAGAATGAACGTAGTTTATTTTAAGGAGGGATCTGTTAGAAGATGATAACTCTGTCCTGATTATGGGAAAGCTACTTTCTCTTTGCCCACTCCTCTGCCCCCCATGTTTTTGAGTTTTTCAGGAGATAGAATAAAAGGTCCAAGATGAGTGGTCCTGACCAGGGGCACATGTTAGATCTTCAGGTGAGAAATAAGCTAGAGAGAAGGGCAGATGAGACAGCCAAAAGACTTGCTAATGTTGTGTGGGTGGCCTTAGACATGGTAGGACTGTGGGAGATCATCACAGTCCATCTTTTCCTGGCTCCCAAGTGACACTGCATGAGTCTGCCGTATGTCACTCAGCTCAAGTGCTTCCCAGCTTTTCCCCACTGTCAAGACTAATGCAGAGATTAATGTATCATGAAATAGAAATACGAGTACGAACTCATTGGAGATAGTAAAACTAGAATCTAGAGAAAAGCTGACAGAGAAATCCGAGTTAGGAAGAGTGGGGTTGGTGCAATGAGCATCACGTAGGTGGTGCTTTAGCACCTAGGACTAATAAGTCATCTATCATTAGTCTTTTAAATCTGTTTCATTAATTATCAATTTCCTCCCTTCTCACCCCTACCCTTTTCTGTATTAGTTTCCTATAGCTGTCAAAAACAAAACCAACAAAGCAATAAGCAAAACGACACAAAGAAAACATTGCAATCCCACAGACTGAGAGGAGGAAAAGCAGAATTTCATCTTACATGGGCTAGAGGCTCAAATGTCAGTGTCACTTTGGAAGGAAGCTCTGTTTCCTCAGGAACTTCCATGCCTAGAGTCCAGAGTGGTGTTTCTGTATTCTCTCTATGCCTGCGCATCAATATTCTGTCTGGCTAGAACGTCTGAGTCATGCTAGTCAGACTAGGTTATGCCTACCCTGAATGTCTTAAATTTATCACTTTTCCCCAAGTACTGTGACCAAATATAAGTCACATTCTGGGCACAGTTCAGATTATATCATTAAAAAAATCTTTTCTCTGTTAATCATATTTTGTAAAGGTAACTTTTAATTCCTATCACCACAGGTATGGTCTCTTAGCAATTCTATTTGGTACCACCTTCAAAATAAATCCTAGGTAAGATAACATCATCTCTCTTTTATGTCCTTTTACAGAATAAATTCCCTCAGACCCAGGAGGCCTGATATCCTTCTCCCCCTCAGCTATATCTCTTGTCAGTTCCCCTCACAGGAGCCAGAGTGGCCCTTTCAAAGTCGAGATTAGAGTCGGTCTGGGTCGTGTTTAAAATCCCCCACCATTTTCCGGTTGTGCCTGGAATAAGTTGCAAATTGCAAACGTCAGCTGTGCAGACAACACTTGTCCCTCTGTTTCTGGAGAGTAGTAAAGCCCCTTAAATGCATTAGCATGTAGACTCTGCTCCATACTTTATCACTCCCCCATATGGCTGAAAAGTTGAATAAGTAAGTGTGCTTAGGGAAAGACGGGTATTCAGAAAGAATGAAGAAAGATTGCATCAGAGATGCATGTGAGAAAAGTTCAGTGATATATATGTGTGAATATATCACGAGAAAAGCCATTATTTTGTATGATTAAAAACATACTAAGTAAAAAGCATATGAAAAAAAGAATAAAATTATATCATTTTCAATAAAGTGAATATAACTGTGTATCATCATATTAAGCTAAATAATCTAGCTCTACACTGGTGCACATGCAGGTGGACTCAGTAAGTTTAAAAAACGACCCCATATAATTAACAAAAAAATACCAGTTGAGTGGATAGTACAGAAAGGAGCCGGGAAGTAAAAGGAGATGGATTATATCAAAACCAGTTATATACATGTATGGGCTTCTTAAACAACAGAAATAAACATTCCATAAATAAATAATTGTATTAAATATTATAAAATTAAAACAAAACAAAAGCGTTAATGATGACTGACATCAAGCTGACACCTGCCCATCTTTTCATCCCCATCTTCCTCCCTGATAGTTTTGCTTGTCATCTTTTCCATAATCTGATTTCACTGTGTCCTTTGAATTCAGAGGTGATATTTTTCTTTCATGATACATTACCCTCTTCACTCATCCCTGACGCTGAAGAAGTCAGGCAAGGGAGCCGAACTAGTGACTTTTGGCAGAAGCCACCGCTCCGTTTCAGGACACATCAAGTCATGTCAAGGCTGGCTTTCACGGGTCCTCTGGCTTGCGTGAGCACGCAGCATGATGACACATGCACCCTACTTTCCCCCTCTGCTGTTTCTCCCTACCTTTCCTGCTTGAAGCCTTTCTAAACCCTCCCTTGAAGACCACTCAGGCCATCCTCACTTTCCTTTCAGTGTCTGGATAAACGAGACAGTTGCCAGCACTAAGCAACTTCTCTGTCTCCCTTAGAAGCCCATAAATGTAGGAAGAACTATAAAGGTGTAACTGCAGTGGATCTCCTGTACACTCCTGTACACTCATTACTGCATGGGGGAAATTGTATTCTCATTGTTAGTCTTCATGGGCCTTCCTCTAATAATTTCTGCACCCTTTGACCTTCATAGCCAGAGGCCAAAATTCAGTGATATACAGTGGTTGAGGGATACTTCTGAGGGAATTTCCAACACTCATTCACATACTCGGCAACAGTGCACAAAGGCCTCGGCTTTGGCAAGCTTTGTAAGGTTGATTATGATATTGAGATATACAATCGTCTATTTTGTTTTTTTTTCCACAATGACTATAAGGGATGAGTTGGGTTGTTTATGAAGGACAGTAGTGACCTTTGTACTCCGTCTCCTGTGTTTGAAGTCATTGACCTCACAGCTTAATTCTCTGGCTTACCAGTCATTCCCCATTCTTGGCTCATATCAGGATGCTGAGGGATCCCTTAGCATATTGCTGCTACCTGCAATCTGTACCTCCTGATACTAGTTTTAATGATAAGGTACTCTAGCTAAAAGAGAGTTTACTTCATGAGAAAGCAGGATGATGATTGTTATAATTCCATCTCCACCTGATCCCCAAATCCATACTTATTGATTTTATTAGAGTCTCTAGAAGACACTGTATTTTTCTACATGTGCACAATCCTTTTTTTTTTACCCTTGATTTTATAGTTTATATGTAGGTCTAAATGTCACTCAGTGCAAACACACATGTATCTAGATAAATACACATTAGTTCTCAGAGATATACATGTAGCCTTAGAATATTATGTTGTTTTTGTGTTTTGGCTTTTCTTTTTAAAGCAGATATATATTACTCCATTAGGCAGCATTGGAACATTTTTTTTTAAGCTCAAATTTTGTCAGTAGGCAGATAGATTTCAGATTTCCCTAGTATGAACAGGTTATAAGAATGATATTTATGGAGAAATTTTCTTCAGTTTATAAGGAGTGATTTGGAGCTTTCATTTGATGCTGATATGAGGAAATCAAATAGAGGAATTGAAGTCGGAAGTCTCACCTTTCTCCTCAGTGCTACTTGCAAGCACTGGAAAATTCCCATATCTAATATCTTGCCTTTTTCCTTCATTTCATAAACTTATGTCATTGTGGTCATGACTGCCTGGTCAATGTCTCAAGAAAATAAGTTAGCATTCAATTTCTCGATGTTGTCTCTCCTTCTGGGAGTGGGTGATACTCAGATGAGAATTTAAGGGCCACAGATACCACATAAGAGCATTTAGGACTCCTGGTAATGGATGCTTCCTGAAAGCTCATTGCATCCTTAATCTAGTAACAAATGAAAGTCTCCCCTTGTGTGCATTCCTACCTTTTTCCTCTTTAGAACCAATAGTAAAATTGCCGTGCACGTCTCTCTCTGTGTGTGCATAGTGTAAGGTGGATGTGCTCCCCCATGGTATATGGACTTGTAGCATCTAGAGATCAGGGCCGGGTGGGTCCTTGAGACCAGGTTTGTCTCTGAGCCTGGAGCTTTCCATTTCAGCCAGAGTTGCTGATATGAGCTCTCAAGGTCCTCCATTCCCCACTTCCTTTCACTCCTTCTAGTGCCTGGGTAACGGGAGGAGACCAGCACACCTGCATTTTTCAAAAAATGCTGCGTGGGGTCAGGGATATGAACACAGGTGCTCTTACTTGTCCAGCTAGCATGAAGGAGTGAGCTTATCCTCAGAATGAGATTATTTCTTGCCCTTTGGTTAATATCGTACTTTACAGTCACTGGGGCCAACACCACCTTGCACCTAAATCCACATTCTGGATGCTTTCAGTTCTTGCAAAATGCTTGCCAGGAAGTTAATACTTATGTTCTCTTATCAGCATAGTTGTTTTTACTTAAACATCCAGGCCATTAATGTCATTGATGTATCTTTCATACATTTCAATGTGATATTTGTTTGGAAATTTCCTCTTCTTGTTTTTAACTAAGTAGGGTGACACATATTCTGAATTATTGTTATTTTATTTATTTTCAAAAATTTTGAAACAACATATCATCTAATTCTTTGTACAGTAAATGCCCAAGAGAAAAATTATTTGAAGATCCTTTATGTCTGATACTGTGTTTGGTTTAGCCTCATGGTAAATTTCTAAACTGCCTGATCAAGGAGTTCCAAGTAGAAACAGACTTTTATGTGGGATTTTTATGGCAGTGTTCCACTGTCCCTGCACTCCTATGGTCACACACCTACTCTGACTCGTGATTTTCCCTGTGCGACTTTTTCTTAACATCGTTAAAAATCCAAAAAACCAAAAAACCAAACCAAAACAAAAAACACTTACTCAAAGTATTTTGATGATGGTCTTCTTCTGCCTTGTGTGACGATCTTTTTAATAAGTAAAGTTTTCTCCTCCTTTTGAGTCTTCAAGAAAGCAATTCAGTAGAGGGTCATCGACAGTTTTAGTGGAAATTTATGTAGTAAAGTAGAAGGCAGAAGATATGTTACAGAGACAAATGGGAATAGGCTGGGCAGGGGAGCAACATGACATGTTCTGTGTTTTGGAGTTTTAAGTCATTTAATGAAGATGTGGGCCATGGGTATCATATTTGTGGAGGTAAAGTGACCATTGTGTTTCTGTTAAATCAGCATGGAATTAGTCTCCATTGCAGGGTATTTCTTCCCATGACCCTACTGAAAAGCCCACAAGGGATCTAGACCCTCTAATCTTTCTGGCATTGACTCCCATGTTCTGGATGTTGAGAAGGAGAATTTTACCATTCCTGGAGAGGAAATACTGGATTGAACTTTTGTAACACCCAGAAAAACACTGGACAAAATACAATGTTTACTAAATTCTGAAACTTATAGCAAGAAGCACAGGTAATTATCTTCGCTAAACACAAAATCTATTGCAGTCCTCATAAGTGTTATCAGGAACAAATCAAAGTCATAAGAAAACCTAATTGTTTGAATCGGGGATAGATTTCTTTTGTAGCAGTATATTAAATTGTAACACTCTTTAATCACCATTTATATACCATTCTTAAATTTCACCTGCTGAAGACCTTCTGTGATTTGTCTGGATTATTTGTGATGTATTTAATATTTGTTGTTTTGTTTGCATGTATCCGTTTCCATTTCAGAAAAATCTAATCACCCTTTCCAAGGCCCACATATTATTTTGCCAGAAAAAGACACTTACAAAAAAATAAATTCTGTTGAACCTCACCAAGTATATAGTCATATTTGTATGCCTCTTCACCTTTCTTTTTTCTCCTATTTACTGATTTTTCTCTACTTTCTTTTCTTTTTTTCTTTGCAAATATAAAGGTTATTTTGTTTTTTTTTTAGACCCTTTCAGGAAAGGTTCTAAAAACCTATCACTGTTCTTTTTAAAATAAGATTACGAATCTCATACTCAAGCATTTCAACTACATATCCCCATCCCTCTTTCCCTTTTCAAACTCCTTCTGTGTCTCCCCTTGCCCACCAAATTCATGATCTTGTGTCTTCTTTTTTAAGGTACTAAAATGCTTCATGGTAAAGATTTGATCATAAGACAGAGCAATATAATGAAATTACCCACTTTTATTTATAAAGAGGATAGAGTTCAAAATATACTGATGGAATATTACAATGTATGGATTCCTGTTTAGGAATTTTAAAACACTTATAATGTTCTTATTTACAGTTAGTTCTACCAAGACTTCATTATTACTTTTTAAATTCACTTATTTTGTGTGTATGAGTGTCTTGTGGCCATGCATGTTTTGTGTGTTTCTGATGCCCATCATGGTAAGAAGAGGCCTCAGATACATTGGGAATGAAAGTACAGATGGTTTTAAGATACCACTGGGTTCCTGGTAAATGAGCCTTAGCCTTCTTCAAGAGCAATGGTGATATTAAATACTGAGCCTTTACTCCAACCCAGAAATTAAAAAAAAAAAAAGAATGTACTATATGTTTTCTACTTAGTCTCACACGAGTCTAAAATCCACAGAATGTGAAATTCCAGGAGCAGCTGCTCATGACAAGAAAGTTCCTTAGGGCCCTGGGTAGTAAGCTCCTCTGTTATGAGAAAGATGGCAGAAGGAGAGCTCTATAGAGCTCTGGAAGCTTTTATATTGGCCCTGTAATAAATATCAAGGACATCTGTGCTCCTTAAGAACTGAAGGAGCTAGCAGATGACTTCTTTATCATGGAGGACCAAGGGAAAAAGAGAGAGAATCCTGTGGTGAAGACTGGACAGATGGGCAGATCAAGGGGTGGCAGAGTCGATATGGATCATTTATCCTCTTCACTGTATTTTCTGCTTACTAATGAGCTGTTTTAGATGATAAGCTGTAACCTATATTCACTGTGGCCTCACATTTCAGGAATATCCTCCCATTTCTCACATTGGCACCTTGGGTGATCAGGTCTTTCTCAGGATTTAAGGTTCTTAAACTTAGCATTGGCTTTCATTTTATATTTCCCTATTCTCTCCATTCAGAGATCATCTGTATCAACCAAAAAGAAGAAAAATCTGCCAGGGGCAGAAGGGTTGCTGTTGAAGGGCAAGCCTCTCTTCCTTTTCAATGTCTTAATAGTGTTAATTTAACAATAAGTCAAGAATTCACAATCCACAGTTTTGACCTAATCACAAAGCTATACATAGCAAACCAGACTTGAGTACGTAGTAAATAAGTCATCTCCTTGGGACTCAATTATAGACTTTAGAGAGGTCAGGGGTCTGTTTATCAATGTGAGACCCTTTCCTTTTCCATGGTTAATGTGCGTGGGCCCAGTTCACCTTACATAGTGTGCTCCCTGGGCTGTTGGTCCTATGTATTATAAGAAAGGAGGGTGAGCAAGCTATTAAAAAAAAAAAACCAAGAATGTCAGAGTCTTACAAGGAGCATTCAGAATAAGTTGTGGATACCCTAACAGGCTTGAATTTTATCATGTTTCCTCATAACCAGGTATGAAAATAGTCATGTTGTGGATACAGATTTGATCAGCTTTTTTAAAAATCTTCTTTTAGTTACTCATAACTTTTTTTATCATTCATATATATATATATATACACACATATATATGTATATATATATACATATATACATATATATATATATGTGCCAGTCATCACAGTCACTTTGAATTCCCATTAGCACAAGTATGGTTTCTGTAAATCCAGTTGATGTAAACTTCAACATAAATGTAGGTAAAATCATTAATAAGATTTCTATTTTCAGTCCTTTTCCAGAAGAAGTGACTTTATCCCCAGTAGACTTGTGTCATTCTTGGTTTTGGTTACAGGCTTTTATCAGTTCCCCTTACAATAGGCAGAGTGGCCTTTACACAGAGAGATTAAACCATGTCTCATTCTGTTCAAAATCCTAAAAGATTCTTCAATTGGGTCTGAAGTATATTGCTACAGTTTCTTGTCTTGCTCTCCTTCAGCCACAAATAAGCACACAGAGGCCATAGACTAATTTATAAATCTGTTGGCCGATGGCTAGGGCTTCTTACTGGCTAGCTCTGTCTTAATTATTACCCCATTTATATTTATCTTACCGGAGAAGGGTCTGTACCTGTTAATCCTCCCTCTACTACATGTTGTCTTCTATTTGCCTTCCTCCTCAGAATTCTCCTGTTCTCCTAGCTCTGCCTATCTTCCTGACTCTATTGGCCAATCAGTGTTGTATTCATCAACCAATAAGAGAAACATATACAGAAGGACATTCCCCATCATTTATTTTTTTTCTGCCTAAATAAAAGAAAGGTTTTAATTTTAACAGTAAAATTATATATAAAACAAAATTTATCATGTTAGAACTAAGGTTAATATTTAGTCAATTAACATTTGGCAAATTTAAAGAAAATATTCTATCATCCATCCTATCTTTGTGAGTCTAAAGTTTTATATGTAACTCATCTTTTATCATAACTAAGGAAAACCACAACCATAACTATATCTTCAACTCCATCAAAGACCTCAGAAGGGTAATATATAAACTCTATAAATTACAGAGACATCTTGTTGCCTGGACAGTCATCCAAAGTTCTTCTGTAATGTTGGGGCTTCTATCTTTAGCCTACACGTCTAGAGTGTCTGGCAGTTTGTCAGTCATATTTCTCTGTGTCCTGCAGACTGTCTGGGCAGACTCTTTCATGAAGCAGGAATCCTGAAGGATTGTCCCATCTTGTTTTGGCAAATACAGTAGTCTCTTTCTTGTGGATCCTGCATGTCCAGTTTGGACAGCATACATCCAAGAAGTGCAGGCAAGAGCAGTTTCCTTCCTGCCCAAATTGCTATTTCTGCCTTGCTGAAGGCAAACTCCATAACAAGTTTCTTCGATGCCCAATTTCCTACTTGACCTAATTTGTGTTGCCAGGAGCAGCTGTGTCTCACTTTCATGAAGAAGTCTAATAAACCATTTTGAATGCCACATTCTGAAGGTCTTTGAAAGGGTTGAAGAATGTTTATCCATCTTAAATATATCTTTATGTCTAGAAAACCTGACTAATATAGTTATAAGTTTTGACTATCATAGGCGACTATGTGTTATCTGTATTTAATTATACATTACACTTTAAAAATAGCTGTAAAAACACAACACCTAAACAAGAGGAGAGCTATAGATATAACAAAATTGACCTTAAATTTCTATAAAATAAATCAATATCCATACCAGTTCAAAGTATTTATTGCTATATCATATCTCCCTATTTTCCTTTAAAGAGAGACTGGCTGTGATCATTAACCATATATAACTAACCCCATTTAAATGGAAACAAACATTTATAAACAATATTTGGGAATTTGGGGTTGTTTTTTCCAAACTGCTTCCTGCTCTTTGGGGCGCGTCAATACTAGGGCAATCCTGAGAAAACCCAGAAACCTGGCCAAATCCTGGCTGTAGTAGTTTGCAAGGCTGCATCGTCCCATCCGTTTTGGGTTTTGGATCCCCTGGGTCACTGCTTCAGGGGGTCTTCCTTGATCAAACCACATTAGTCTGGAAGAAATCCACAGCTTTTCATTTTCTGTGGAAACAGAGACCAAACCTTTTTTCCAAAGCTACATGTCCTTAGACTTAAATTTTGAAGTCAAAGCACTTTAAAAATACATAGATGGCATTAATCCAGCAGCATTGAAAATCAACTGTCTGTTAGCATTTGTTTCTCTTTCCTCAGCAATCAAACAATTCAAGACAGCACAATAACATACAGTATCCAGACTCTCTGTTTATTTCCCATCTTTATGTTCCTTTTTTTTAAAAAAAATTACTCTATTTCTTTTACTTTATTTTTTCATTTTTGAGACAGGCTACTTTTGTCTGTCTTGGAACTCACTTTGTAGATCAAGCTGGCTTTGAAATCCACAGAGATCTGCCTGCCTCTGCCTCCTGAGTGCTGGGATTAAAGGTGTGTGCCTCCACACCCAGCTCCTCTATTTCTTTTTTAACCAATTTACCCTTTTTCTTTTCTCTCCTAAGTCTATGTATATTTTAAACAACTTGCAAACCCTTTAGAGGTTTTCCTTCACCTGAATTTGTCTTTACTGCATATATCTTTTTCTGGCCACGAGTGTTTTATCTGCTAAACAGCATGTCTAAAATTAAAATGGACGTTTTAGCTGCTGCCTTTCCAACATGGTCAGGGTACGTATACTGCCAGCACTGGGAGCTGTGCTTACTGCCTCGACTCTTAAATCTGTTTTGTCTGTATGAGTTAAAGCTAAATCTGCCATGCAGCATGCTGTGTGGCTTGGAGATGTGGTCACCGCTGCCACCAGCTGCTCTTACAT
This sequence comes from Cricetiscus sungorus, assembly GCA_030556225.1. Lineage (NCBI taxonomy): Eukaryota > Metazoa > Chordata > Mammalia > Rodentia > Cricetidae > Cricetiscus > Cricetiscus sungorus. The sequence continues at coordinate 39,691,336 of JANBXA010000735.1, read as the reverse complement.
ACCATTTGTTTGGTAACAGGGCCTTTTAAAAGAGCTGTGTGTTTTTTGCCAAATATGCTGAGTCTGGAAAATTCTATTAAAGGATCCATGAGCATCTGCTTGTCTCTAGCAAACAGAGCCCACCCTATAAAATGCTGCTACTTGTCCCTGTTCTTCTGTTTAGAATCCCTTTTAAGTTTTTGTCAGGTTTTACGTGGAAAATTTTGCTCTGCTTGTGGGTGCCGTTTTGTTGCAAGCATTTCTTTTCCCACCAGCTCCTGCCTCCCTGCTTCAGCCCCAAATAAGCACACAGAGACATATTAATTACAAAACTGTTGGCCAGTTGCTAGGACTTCTTATTGTCTAGCTCTGTCTTAATTAACCCATCTCTATAAAGCTAAGTATTTCCACGTGGTCTTATCTTACTGGAGAAGGGATGGAACCTGTTACTCCTTCCTTGGCTACATGGTGTCTCTTTGTGCTCCTTCTCTGCCTACCTTTCCCACCATTCTCCTCATCTCCTAGTCCCACATATCTTCTTGCCTCTACTAGGCAAATAGTGTTTTATTCATCAACCAATAAGGGAAACATATACACAGGACAACCATCATAAGTAAGTTTTTAATTATCATCAGATTTGTGGAGAACCACGTGCCCCTCTGTTTCTGAAATGTACTAAGCCTTCAAATGTAGGCTCCATCCCATAGTTCACGTCATTGCTATCCATTGTGTTTGGAAAATTGAGCTGAGTTTAGCAGGGTGAGCAGAGAAAGGGGCGTTCAGCCTGTGCTGGCAGAGAGTAAATTACATCAGGCCCTGCTGTTCTGGGATCATTATTGTGCAAATAGATTGACAAAGCATTTTGGAGAAAGAAGTAGCAATGAACAATATATATATAAGAATCGAAATATAACATTCACATTTGGATGTAGAGGAAGGAGACAGAAGAGCAAAGTTACCCTTGGTTTCCTAGTGATTTTGAGGCCAGCCTGGTATAGGCTTAAACAAACAAACAACAAGAAAGCAAGCAAGCAACAAACAAACACAAATAAACAAGAAGACATAAATTAATAAAATGAAAACTGAAAAAGGGCATTATAGCAGATCTAGAAAAATCCAGAGGATTACTGCGTGATATGAAATAGGTACAGAATTCCATCCCCACCTGTAGAGCTCTTGGCAACTCTTTAACTTCTGGGAGAGGACAGTTCAGTTTTGTCTAAGAGTATTGGTCATGGCAATTTACCACGCTCTGTTGGAAGGCTACATATCCAAGAATATTTGGGCAACACAAGTAGGTCTTAATGGAAAACATGCACACACATGCGTGCGCACACACACACACATCATATAAGCGTAAATAAGTGTTTAGGGGGAAGATTGGTATTAGAAAGATTGGAGGGAGACAGTGTCAAAGATGCGTATGACAAAAGTACAGTGAAATATGTATTGATATTTCACAAATCAACTCATTTCTTTGTATGAAAAAATACTAAGTATTAAATATATATTGTTTTCAGAAAATGAATATAACTAAGCATCACCATCTTCAGCTAAGTAATTTATCCCTATACCAGTGCACATGCAGGTGAACTCAATATGTTTTAAGAAAGAGGATATGGAGTTATGAAAAAACCAGTTGACTGGATTAGAGAGAAGGAAAAAAAAAGGATGGATTAGATCAAAACCCATTATTTGCATGCATAGACTTCTCAAGCAATAAAAATAAACATTCCATAAATAAATAATTACATTAAATACTATAAAATTAAAGCAAAAATCTTTTATGGACACCAGCCCATTTGTTGATCCTCATCACCCTCTGTAATACCTTTGCTTATTAGCTTTTCTGTAATCTGATTTCACTGTGTCCATTGAGTTCAGAGGTGATATTTTTTTTCATGATACATTACCCTCTTCACTCATTGCTGACACTGAAGGAGTCAGGCAACGGATCTGAGTTAGTTACATTTGGCAGAAGCTTCCCTTCTGTTTCAGGTCACATAATGCTAAGGTCAAAGTTGGATTCTACCAGGCTCCTGCTTCCACAGTATGAGATATTGAGCCTGCATCTTCCTTCTGCTGTTTCTCTCTACCTTTCTTACTTGAAGCTTTTCTAAACCACCCTTTGAAGACCACCCAGGCCATCCCCACTTTCTATGTAGTATCTGGGAAACAAGGCAGTGTCCTGACTTAAATATAAAGAGCTGTCAGGACTGAGCAACTTCTCTGTCTCTCTTAAAAACAAAAAATCTAGGGAGACCCATTAGGTAATAACTAGAGTAGTTTTCCTGAGTGCTAGCATCTACTGTTTAGAATACACAGGGGCTGTATCATCATTGGCTAAAACAATGTAATAAAATCAGTAATAATCTCTACACCCTTTGACTTTCACAGGCAGAGCCCCAGACTCCATGATCTACAGTGGCTGAGGGAGACTTCTTAGAGATTTCTACTATATGACCCTAGATCCCTTACCTCTATCCCAGCTCCCTCACATATCACCAGCCTGCACTAATTGAACATTGTGCAATTCCTCACAGAATATGGAATAATAGAGGCAGCTGTGCTTACTAACTAATTTGGATTATCCAAGGAAAATATGAACATTCAGTGGTTAGATTTAATGAAGTAAACAATAGGAGAGAACAGAGTCATCAGACCATGCACCTAAAGAAGGGTCACTGCACACAGAATACTTTGTGTTCCAAATTAAGAATGGAAATAAGGTGGGGAAGGTAAATTTAGTAATTGCATTAAAAGGGTAAATGCAGAGGTTGTCCTAGCGTAAGTGTGATATATGTGGAAAGTTAAATTAATTCATGGCAGGGAATATCAACAAACCATTTTCACAAGGAAAATGGGGAATATCACAATTCTGTATTTGACAGAAAACCCTCTATATAAAAAAAATCAATCTAAAAGCATTGTATTAGGGGAGTGTAAAACAGTGCAGGAATAGCAGACATGTACTTTCTACTTAAAAGCTGTATAGACAAGCCTAAGCACATGTTAAATTGTGAATAGTCACATACAGTGACAGTGAATGAAACTACTCCGTAAGAGGAAGAACATCTAAACTCAGCCTCAAGAACCATGCTAGAGAAGAACTCTCTAATTTAATGAGAACTCTCACGTTAATAAGAACTCTCACACCGTGACACACATATTAATTCTAGAAAACATGTGTCCACACCACTGTCTAAACTCCTTTGATGTTTTCTAGTTACTTTTACCTTACTAACCTTCAGAATCTTACTAACAAGGAAAGGCTTTTAGATCATGCATTCTAATCAACAAGGCGACTCTGCCCAGAATCAGATCCTTTGAGATTGGAAAAGGCTTTGTTGTCCTGAGTGGAGTGAGGATCAATCTTCCATTGTTAATGTCAAAGCAGTGTCATAACACATTAGAGCCTTGGGGAGGAAATCACACCCATAAACAGTAGTTAAATACTGAAACAAAGAGGACGTACATTATGATCGCTGGAGATCTGTCTATAGTCACCATGGATGATGCACTGCTTGCTCTTATATCATTGCATCTTATATCATCTCTACCGGCACATCTAATTCCATCTGCACACTTCCTCTACTCCAGAACATGCAGGACCATGTGATAAAGCATTGCCAACTAGACTGACATTAAAATCATGAAAGAAATTTAATTTAATTCAATGTCCAGGCTTTGTGCAAGTACAATATTCATAATTCTAAGAATTTATTTGAGACTTTCCTATATGGGCAACGTGTTTGCATAACTTCTTTCCTCTCACACTTCTCTTTTTCTTCCTTGCATTCCTTATCAAATTCATTAAATAGTCTTCTTTCTTCCTTAATTTATTCTGTGTGTCTTTCACATCATGAATCCCCATCCCATCCATTTCTCCATCCCTTTGTATCTACTCTAAGCCCTTGCAATAAAATAAAAGAGAAAAAAATTTAAAAAGAGAAGAAAAAGTCAATCTCATGAAATTTGCAATGAGACACAGTGAACCATACAGTAAACCCCTTTATCCATGTACCTTTACATTCAAGAGTTAATCGCAAAGAGTCAGTGGTTTGGTTTAAGGTCTCTGGTTTCCGTTATGCTAACAATGCTGGGCCCTCACTGGCACTCATCTTGGATTTTCTGTATTGCGGAGATCCTTAAGCTTGGGTCTCTAGGATTGGCCCCTTTACCTGCTCCAACAAATCACAGATGGTGTGGATAACCCTAGTTCTGGGCCTGTGTCTTTGCAGGGTTGGTCAGCCTGCTTGCTCTCCCTTCTCCTTGCTCTGGAAAATTCACCCCATGCAGCAATGAGCAAGGGACAGGGCCAGTGCTCCTGCTTTCATGTCCTTAGAATCGGATGTCCCACACCTCCAGGGCTAGCTCTACTGTGTTGCCCATGCATGGCTGTGGTCCACTCTTCTGAGTGGTGCAGCTGATGAGGTTCAGGTCCAGCTCTCTTGTTCTTATGACCTCAGGGTTAGCTCTCCCACCTGCCTCAGACATTGATGGGGAGGTCATCACATCTTCTTTAATTATGCTTGTTAAACACATATTCACAAGTGCCTGTAAATATCATGTGTTGAACCCATCTAGTGTTGCTGGTATGTGTACAGATTTAAGCAGGATACAAACTGAATTTAGAACAAAAAGCAATATCTTTTCAATATACTACTAACAAACAAAAGGAAGAGCAAACATGGAAACAATCCTATTCACAGTAGCATCAAAACTATCTGTGAAGAAAGTTGTGAACATTTTCTCCATTTAAGACTCCAAATCTCAAAAGCAAAGAGATGAGGGAATCCCCTAAAAAATTGAAAGATCTTCCTGGTTCAGGATTTGGTATGATTAATGTTTCAAAAATGAGTATTATAACCAAATTGAGAGATTCAATATAATTCCAACCAAAATACCCATGAGATGTTCCACAGAAATAAAAATACTTTTCTAAAATTTATATTGAACAATAGAACACCCTGGATAGTCAGTTCTGAGGAAAAAAATTTGGAGGGATTACATTATTACATTATTACAAGCTGTGTTACACAGTTACAGAAATCAAAACAGTGGGATTCTAGCAAATTCAGACGCGTGGTCAATGGAATGTAACAGAAGATCCATACAGTAGTGTGCAAAGCTACAGCCATGTGATAGTTGATAAAAATGTGGAGGGAAGTGGCGGAAAGACAGCATCTTCAATAAATGCTACTAGTGAATCAATATCCACATGTAGAAGAATGAAGTTAGATCCGTATTTAATTTACCACCCTGCATAGATAATCAACTCCAAGTGGATGAAAATCTCAATGTGAAACCCGAAGTCCTGGAATCAGTAGATGCAAACAGGCAGTGCCCTACAGGATACAGGCATAGGATAGGCATTTCTGAATAAGGCTTCATCCTCACAGGAATTAAGGATAATAATTAATTAACAGGAGTTCATAAAACTAAAAAATCTGTACAGCAAATGAAATAATCAAGTAAAAATGAAAGCCACATGTTGGAAGAAAATATTCATCAGCTATACTTATGTGAGGAGATTAATATCCAGAATATATCATGAATTTAAAACAAACAAACAAACAACCAAGCAAAGAAGGATCTCTAATGAAAATGGGCAAGGAATATATAGAGAGGATTCAAAATGAAGAAGAAAAAAAGGACCTACATGTATTGCAAAAATTGTTCAACATTCTTGAAGTTACAGAATTTCAAATACTTTGAGATTTCATCTTACACAAGTCAGAATGGCCAATGTCAAGAAAAGAGCTGACAACAAACTCTTGAAGGGAAGTTTTGAAAAGGGGACCTTCATCCACCATTGGTGCAATTGCAAACTATAGCAATCAGAATGGCAATAAGGGTGGAGAATTCAGAAAACCTAAATGCACATTTATCTTAGGACCCAGCTATTGCACTTATATGTATATGTTAGCATATGTCCAAAGGGGTCACCATCCTAGTCCACAGATACTTGCTCATCCATACTGATTGTCACTCTCTTCACAATAGCTAGGAAGAGAACCAACCAATGTCTTATAACTACTGAATGGATTGAAAATGTGGCATATACACAATGGAATATACTTGTCTGTGAAGAGACTCTATCATCTATCTATCTATCTATCTATCTATCTATCTATCTATCTATCTCTATATATTTAAACCACATCACCACACTATGTGTTATTCCTTCTGGAAAGGACATGTTGACAACTTCCTCCACACCCCAACCTGCTGGGCTAAAGTCCCAAAGAGAAATAATGGAGAAAGGTTTTCCAACTATGGGTCAAAGATACTATTGTTGAGCTTTTGTTACAAAGGGAATGGCCTTGCATGTCCCAGCACTCACTTGAGCCAACTCCAGAGTCTCCTCCAAGATGCTGGGAGTTCTGTTCACAGCAGCCTTGTTGGTCCTGAGCTCAGCTCAGAGGCCCTGTGAAGGTATAAACCTTTATAGGCTAGGATCTGGAGACTTTCAAAAGAAGGAAGGGAGAAAAGAGAGGATAAAGGGGGAGAGAAAAACAAATCAGGAGAGAAGACAGCCCAGCAGAATTTCTATGATAAGTGTTTGAACATTTATATCCCCAGCACACAACATGCTCTTTTTTTATTTAATATTTTTTATTTAATATTTAATCTGAAAACCATCATCAAATGCTTGTGCAGAGGAGCAGGATAGCCCATTTTGTGTTCAGGAAAGTGCTCCCCAGGCTCTAAAGAGGCAAGGAGAAGTGTGGAGATTTGTGAGCACATTCTGATAATCAGAGTGAATACTGGGAGCAGCTAGCCTTGCAGCACAGAGGATGCCAGACACAAGATACAGATAAACACACCAGGATTAATCCAAAATCGTAGAAGTACAGAAGAAATTCAATGGTCTAGACACTGAAGTACCAGTCTCAGAGCCAGATCTGCATATTCTACTCAGACCCACATTCAGAATTTCAAAGTGCTTCAAGCAGTGCGTGTTACCATGTATGATGTGTACTCCTTGATTTGCCTCCTGCTGGCACTAAGAATTAATGAAAAAAAAAACAAATTTTAGTGTGAATTTAAAATATGCAGCACACTTAGGGAAAGGGAGCAGTATGTTTTGTAGCTGTGCAGGGAGAATAAAAGAGATTTTATATTTAGAGCTAGTGGGTAATGGCACAGTGAATCAGCACATGCTCTTGCATCTCTGAGCCTTTGCTGAAGAAAGCTCAATTTTGCTCATAGGACATCTGTACACTATGCTTTATTTTTAGAAGTCATCGGAGGGGAAGGAGATCCTTCTGCTGTCCCATCAGGTAAAGCCCAAATTATCATCCTTCCATGCTGTTTAACTGTCTCTTTCAGTGTGGCTTCCTACCATATTTTCTGTCTTAGGAATGAATCAATATTAGTTTCTCTAAAGATATAAACACATTTCCCAACCTTGACTCTGGGGACCATGCCTGAGTTCAGCCAACTGAATGATAGAGAGGCCAAGCTTCCATAGCAGCAGAAGAAATTTACCTGCTTATCATCAAAGGTGACCACTGTGAGATGAGGCAGAAGGCAAAAGTGACTTAATACTGACTCTTCTGGCAGTGACGGCGTCTGTGCTTTCCTTCTTCCTGTCTATAATTGCACAGTTCATGAAAAAGATGGAGAAATCTTTGGCTTTCCCTGTTTTCTCCTTGTTGCCTTCCCCGTCACTAGGTCACTGCATTTGATTTAGAAAGAAATGACAAATTGTCACCAGGCATTTAGTGAATTTAGTAGAGGCCTGTACTTCTCTTGGGGTTTCAGTGTGTAGATGATGTAAAAGATTGAAAAACTAAGTCAAATTTCATCCTAGGGATCAGAAACCAGGGCTAGAACCCCTTGCAGAGGAAGAGAGTGCATAAGGTGTCTTTAATCACAGTTAGCTTCCTTCCTGTTGTTAATGTATTCTTTTGCAATACTGCCCCTTTGCTTTTGGGGACATCACATGTGATAAATGAACAAAGTCCCCCCAACTTTCATGTTTTCCAGCTGTAGCTCATACTTGTCCCAGGGTGGAAGTGTAAAGCCTTCTGTCTTGTTGGGATGTAGATTTAGAAAGCCAAAGAGCAAGGAGGATTGGAAGGAGTTAGCAGGCAGGTTCTGGGAGTAAGGGTTGTATGATTAGGTCAGGGAAAGAAAATAAAAGGAAATTCTTTCACCAGTGTGCTCTTATCTTCTGGCCCTCCCCATACAGATCCTGAGGACCAAAGCCAGAGCCAAGTCTCAGAGGCCTCTCCTGACAATGATGTTGAAAATAACGACTCACAGAATGAATCCCAGGCAGAGGAAGAACAAGTGTCCTCTGCTGCAGATGGGAATGAAAAGAACAATCCACAGCAGGAAACACCAGCAGAAGGGATTCGGGGCCAACCTTCCCTTGCTTCTGAAAACCCTCAAGGACCAGTCCAGCATGGAGCCCCCAAGTATAACTCTCCCCATCCTGAGATTCACTATAGACCTCTTTGCTTTTGGAGAGCAGCAAAACCATACCTTCCCCCCCCGGCCATCCAAAACAAGGACTACCCTTTAGTAGGAGACTGGGAGCAGCAACCTTCCCAGTTACCTTTATTTCTTAGAGGCCGTGTCAGGTCCTTGTTTGGGTGATGCATTTGAGACTAATCATCCCAGTAATCCAGACGTCACTAACAAGAAGGAGCCAGATTACGAAACCCAAAGCCCTTCCCTTCACTATTTCTCAAATTATATTGTGAAAATCAGTTAACTGGAGTGTCATGGTCCATGGCTCGATTTTTTGGTTTTCTTGGCTTTTTAAAGAGACACTTATTCATTTCTTCCAATTTTTTTGTTTGTCTTTCCCTCCATTTCTTTATGGGGATCTTCATTTCCTCTTTAAGGGTCTCTATCAACTTCATAGAGTTATACGTAAGGTCTTCTTTCTTCCGATTCTCCTAGGTTAGGGTGCTCAGGTCTTCTTGGGGGACCACTAGGTTCTAGTGTTGACCTATTGATCTTTAGGTTGTTGGAAGCATTCTTGCATTGGTGCCTACCCACTTCTTTCTCCAACTGGTACAGGAAGTGCCTTTGCCTCTTGGCTCAGTGTGGTGATGTATCATCTATCATTTATTAAAGCTTGCCTGACCCTTCAGAAATGAAATTAGCCAGTAATATATCACCACAACCCAATCGTTGTGTCTCGGGGACCCTGTCTTGGAGTGATTGCTGCAGCTGCTGTTTGTGCCTCAGGCAGCTGCTCTAGGTCCTCTCTGTGCAGTCACAGTCTGTTTCTCAGGGACCCTCTGAGGTCTCTGCGGATGGGTGGGTGGGTTTCGGGGTGGAGTGGACTTGTAAATTACTGGGTCCTATGAGGAGGTGATGGAGCTTGCCCACTGACCAGCTAGTGCAGCTGAGGCGGGTGGGGTGGGGGAGCCCAGGGTTTTGCCCCAGGGACCCATGGCTCCATTTGTAATCTTTGCATTAGGCAGTATAGGATGTGTTTGTGTAGGATGACCTTGAACAAGCAGTCTATAGTACTTCTGCCTTTGGGGATCAAAGCTCCCAGCTCCTGCTTTCTCAGTGATTACCTATTGCATTGGGTTGGTTTGTAGCAGTACAGCTGTAACCTCCCTTTGTAATCTCTAGCCTGCCCACTCTTTCTCACCCATATCTGGTATGTGCAGAACCTTAGTGATACCTCTAACTTTGTCTAGACTCTTAGTACCTTCTTCTAAAATTGTGTATGCCCAAGTTCCTCAAAACCTACCTTCCAAGGAGGGCATAAGGATAAATATTTTCATTATGTATTACCCTGAGTTCTCATGGTTGCTTTGAAATTCACTTCTTTTGCAGCCCTCTTAGAAATGTTAGTTTGTGTATGTGTAGATTTATATAATGTAAAATTCAGCTTTACACGAATCTATGCAGAACTTTAGGGTATTCATTTTAAAAACCACACTTCTTAGGAGACAGCATTGCTTCATACTAGTACATGGATCTTCCAATCGCATGTTCTGCTGATATTATTGCATTGATTTTGCTGTTTGCATACTCAGGAATTTTGGGACATTAGTGCGGTAATGCACTAATGCAATGCGTGCTCTGCCATGATCTCCTTACCCCTTGTTCTGTTAATAGACAAATCTGCTGGTTTCAGGTTTTCACCCAGTCAGGGTGCACTTCAGAGCTCACCTTTGAGAACATCTCCTGGGACATTTGAATTCAGAACCAAAGGATGAACAAGCTAGGAGTCATCTTCACTTTTGTCTTATAAGAAACAGTTTAGCCAGACTGTGGTGGCACATACTTTGAATCTCAGCACTGAGGAGGCAGAGACAGGAGGATCTCTGTGAGTCTGAGGTTAGCCTGATTTACAAAGTGAAGACATCTGTTCTTGGAAAAGAAAAGGAAAGAAAAGAAAAAAGAACCAGCTTGGTTCCATTGTTTGCTCTGTGCCTGACAAGAGTAAATGGGAGAAAATGAGGATGACAAGAGGGGAAGGAGATGGGGAGAAGAGGATGGGTTCCCACCTCTCTCACTTCTGTGGAACCGCAGCAGTTGAGGAATCCCTCGCATGTCCCAACTTTTCAATGACTTCCCCTCTTCCTTTTCTGTTTCAGAATTTCCTGAGAAGGTTATGTCCAGTTGATTCTGTGGGTTGTGTTCATGTGGTATCTTTGACTCCTCCTGCTCCTACAATCCTTCCTCCACCTCTTCTGAGGGCTCTCAGAGCTCCGTCTAGTGGTCTAGTGTTTGGCTATGTGTCTGTGTATCTTCTCCCATCAGCTGCTGGAGGAACTCTCTCTGATGGCAACTGGGCTAGGAACACATGCCAGTGAAGAAGTGTTCACTGTTGACTGGGCATGATCCAAACAAAATGCCCAACATTCGACTTCTGAGTGTTGCCTATAATTCTTAGTAACGGAGGGCTAGAATTTGAGAGCTGTGGGTACAATAACATCTAGAAAAACACACCACAAACACTGGGAAAGCTTTCCATCTTTGTCCACAACACAGATAGCAAACGAAAACACTATTTGCCCCCATATCCCCATGCTTCCTCCTTTGTCTCAGTAGTTCACCTCTGCTTTAAGGATATTTTTCATGCCTCCTTTTGGGACTCTTTTTAGTATAAAGAAGCTGGGAAGGTGTAAATATGAGAAAGTTCCAAGCCCTGATCAATTCATGGCTTTCTCAAGCTTCTCAGCCTGGTTTCTAGGCTTCTACTTGCATTTTCCACTTCATCTTATTGCATCTAAAATAATTGTGCATTAAAAATTACTACAATATTATTAAAGTATTACTAAAAGATATTAATTTTTCAACAGATTAGTAAGTGATAAATGTTTTATTTTAAACTTAATTCCATTGATCTTGATGTAAATAAATTATAATTTAGTGTCATCTTTTAATTATTAAGTCTATTTCTCTTTGTTTTTTTTTTTAATTTTCAATTAATGCATTTAAAAGAGAGCAAAGGCCCTACCCATTTTTTCCTGAATGGTTCTTTCAATAGCTTTTGCTGATGGCATCCTGTGGTGTAAATTGATGTTTGTTTTTGTAATGGTATGGCTTTTAATTGAGTTAGGGTCTTATGGAGCCAAGGCAGGCCTTAAGCTCACTATGTAACTGTAGAAAAATCTGGAACTTCTTTCTTTCCCCTCCCTCCCTCCCTTCCTCCCTCCCTCCCTCCCTTTCTCCCTCCTCCCTCCCTTCCTCCCTCCCTCCCTCCCTTTCTCCCTCCCTCCCTTTCTCCCTCCTTCCCTCCCTCCCTCCCTCCCTTTCTCCCTCCTCCCTCCCTCCCTTCCTCCCTCCCTTCTCCCTCCCTTCCTCTCTCCTCCCTCCTCCCTTCCTCCCTCCTTCCCTCTCTCCTCCCTCCCTCCCTCCTTTCTTTTTTTGTCCTTAACAATACAAGCAGAACAGTCTCTCCCCCAACCTCCCCTCCTTCCAGTCCCCTGCCTCCTTCCCTGTCTCCCACATCTACTGATCTTCTGTTTCTCTTCAGTAAAGAGATGGTCCCCACCCCAAGGAATATCATCAGAGCACAGTATAATAAGAGGCAATAACACAAACCATCATATCAAGGCTGGATGAGGCATTCTGGTAGGAGGAAAAGAGTCCCATGAGCAGGCGAAAAGTCAGAGATATCCTGACTCCCACTGTTAGTCGTTCAGCAAAACTCTGAGCTATGCAACCTCAGTGTGTGTGTGCAGAGAGCCTCTCACAGACCCATCTAGGCTCCATGGTTGCCAGTTCAGTGTCTGTGAGCCCCTATGAGGCCCACTAGTTGATTCTGTGGGCTGTGTTTTTGTGTTGTTCTTGACCCCTCCAGCTCCTGTACCCTTCCTCCCCCTCTTCTGAGGGATTCTCAGAGCTCCATATTATGTGTGACTGCGTGTCTTTGTATCTCCTCCTATCAGCTTCAGGAGGAACTCTCTCTGATGGCAACTGGGCTAGGAACTGAGCTATGCGTATAGCAGAATAACATTAGGAATCATTTCATTGACTTCATTTTTCAGTTGTGTTTGGTTCTAACCTATGTCTCTGAGCCACCCGGTTTCTGGATCCTGGCCATCTATCATCTATGCAGTGTCTGGCATGGGCTCACTTTTTTTTTTTGGGCCTTGGGTAAGACCAGTTATTGGCTGCCCACTCCATAAGCTCTGCGCCACTATTGCCCAAACACATCTTGCAGAAAGGGAAGGTTTGGGTCATAGATATTGTGGCTGGGTTGGTGTTCCAGCCTCACCATATGACCATTTTTACTATGGTAATTCTATTGATTCATGATCATGGGAGATATTTCCATATTATGATGTCTTCTTCAGTTTTTTTTTTTTTTTAAAAGACTTGATGCTTTTGTCATTTGTTTGGCTATTGATACCCCAAGATATTTTATTGTCTGTGGCTACTGTAAAGGGTGTTGTTTCCCTGATTTCTTTCTCAGTCTATTTGTCATTTTTATATAGGCAGGGTTCTGATTTTTTTGAGTTACTCTGTATCCAGCCATTTCACCGAAGGTGTTTTTCAGCTGTAGGAGTTCTCTGGTTGAATTTTGAGGTTCATTTATGCTATCATATCATCTTCAAGCAGCAATACTTTGACTTCTTCCTTTCCAATTTTTATCCCCCTTGATCTCCTTCTGTTGTTTATTGTTCTAGCTAGAACCTCAAGTACTATGTTGAGTAGATATGGAGAGAGTGGACAGTCTTTGTCTTGTTCCTGATTTTAGTAAAATTTCTCTGAGTTTCTCTCCTAATTTGATGCTTGGTATGGCATTCTATAAATTGCCTTCATTATATTTGGATATTTCCCTGTTTTACTAATTTTTTTCTGGACTTTTGTCATGAAGGAGTGAAGGGTTTTGTCATAGACCTTTTCTGCATCTAATGAGATGATCATGTGGTATTTTTACTCTCAGTTTGTTTATATAATGGATTGCATTTATTAATTTACATATACTGAACCATCTATGCATCTCTGGGATGAAGCCAACAACATTAATTACAGGAGATATATACTCATACTGCTCCACAGTGATAATCTCATTGTATTTCCTTTGGCCAATTTTACTTTAACAGCCATAAAAATATCAATTAGAACAAAAAGGTCTAGGCTTATAATCTGTATAAATAAGGCAACTCTGGTTAGAATCAGATCCTTTCATGATTAAATCTACAAAACCAATTACATACTAAGTAGATCTAGTACAAGGATAAAGGAGTCATAATCAGATTTCCAATTTCCAATTGCTACTTAAAGTCACACTACTGATAAAACTGTATGAATATTCAGAAAATTCATTTATAAAGTCACAATAAAAGGACAAATTACAACCATGTAGAACATCAAAAAATTTGGAGAGAGCTTTATGGTTTTTGGTTTTTGTAAATAGTTCATTGCTGAAAAGACGTAATACTAAACCAGGCACTGTACATACACCTGTAACTCCAGTACAAGCAAGACAGAGCAGAAGGATCAGACATTCATAGCCCAGCCTAGTACACACAGTAAAGGATTAGTCTATCAGAGCCCTAAGGCTCAATGAGTTCCCAAAGAACCGTCAGTTAGGAACTCATTCTCCAACATGTCATATTCAAACCATAGAATTAGACAATAAAGTTCATACTATAGCTTTTGTATGATATTTCTTTGAAGAGAGAGCAAACAACTGGGAGAAAATCCTATAACTGAAACCTGTAGGCAATCTTTCAATTTGCACTCCACTGCCTACTTTGAAAGAAAAATTCTTCCTCTCCCTTTTTCAGTGGGCCCCAGACTCTGGGGTTTATTGCCCCAAGAGGCTGCCCGTGCCTCCATAGATTGCCCCACACCCATGTACATAGAAATATATGTGAATGTAGCAGAATTAAAAATGAGTGAGTCATGGTTTTTTGAGTAGAGTGGAGACATTAGTAGAGAAATGAGGATTGATTTGATCAAAACCCATTATGTATTTATGTATCTCAAATAAAAATAAATTATGCAGAAATAAGTTATATTAAACTCAAATAACTCAAAGCAAGCATATACATGGTGTAATAGCCAGCTGACACCTGGTCATTGTTTACCCCCGCTTCCTCCATAATAGACTCTCTTGGCCTTTGTTTCATAGCATGTGTTTCCTGTGTATGCTGCATTCAAGTGTGAAATTTTCTTCCATGATACACCATTGAAGAGAGTCAGAGAAAGGGTCCTAGGTGTGTGGCATTTGGTAGAATCAACTGCTCTCTTTCAGCACACAAGACGCCAGGGTCAAATTTGGCTGCCAGCAGGGGTGCTGCTGTCACACTACAGTGCACAAGTGTGAGCTATGTAGGCTGGGCCTCTTCTCCATTGCTTCGCTCATTTTCTCACCCGAAGTCCTACATGAGCCACCTGCTGAGAAACAGTCGTTAAATGCTCTCTTCCCAGCTAATATCAAGGGAAACCAGAGACAATTCTGGCATTAAATAAAAGAGTGTATCAGGACTCAGCATCCACTCTGCCTCCCATAAAGCCCAGAAGTATAGAGAGAACTGTATAGGACTTTTATAATACCAGGTAGGGCTGCATCATCTGTAGTAAACTAGGTTGCTGAGGTCATTCTGTAAGAACCTCTGCAACCCATGAATTACTGTAGATTAAATAGGATAGTTGAAGAAAATAGAATATTATTTCAGCGCAGTTAATGTCAACAATTTTCAAAAGGTAAGTGGGAATAACAGGTGTCAATATTTTATAGAAAATCCACTCTACTGAGGAGAAATCAGAGAACAATAGGGAAGGGGTCTGTGAAACAGCTCATGAATGAGACACAATATCTATTTAAAGGCATAGACAATACAATATTCATTTAAGGACATGAATGGCCTCAAGGCCTAAGTCATTTAAGACCTGCTTCCATCCCTTCATTTTGACTTCTTGTTACCTCTGGTGCTACCAACACTAAGACTGAGTCCAAAGTCATCTTTCCTCAACCAGGAAATATCATACCTTAAGTACATCACTGTTATTTGTAACCAACATTGGCAGAAGAACTTTCCTTTGGATCCACCTCAATATTTAACTTAATTTCATCTGGCAAGCCCAAGCTTGAAGTATCATGCAACACTGCGCAAAACTGTCCACAATTAACAAATCTGGAATCTGAGTAACAAGCTTTAAAATTATTTCCCATGTTTTAACCTTTGTTGATGATTTCCTGTAAATAAGTTGAAAATAGACATTTATAGCAGTGGAGACTTTATTTCAATCCTCTATTGTGGAACTTTAAAAGAATTTGGCCATCAGTCCTTCCCAATTGCCTTTACTATTCATTGTGATCAACACATCAGTGATTTTTTTTTGAATTTCAATGGTAGTTTCTGTTTGCAACTATGTATTAGTGGAAATAACCTTCACTTCTGGGCTGATAATCTGCTCAGTCTCTTAGGGACAATTTTTATTAAAACACACACACACACACACACACACACACACACACACACACACACACTCACACAATTTTTAACTTCATTGGTATCATAGACCATAGAGTCTACAACTCAGCCCCAGAAAAGAAAGCAAAACGTTGGAGAACTATATGCTCAGACATCCAACATATTTTAATCCTTAGTTTCTTTCAGGGTCACCTCCTATTCCTGGTTCAACCTAGATCTGTGCTCCAAGGACAGAACCAGTCTTACCTCTTCAGCTGTCCCTGTATGTTGAGTTGTGTTTCTTTTCATGCTGATCCTCTCTCAATCCACACCAGCTGTGTTAGCTACCCTTAGCAACTCTTCATACATTTCTAATATTCAGTTAAGTGCTTCCTGTTATTTAACATAAATATTATTAATTCTTTTAAAAGCGATTCCTATACGTTCAGAAACTTTGAGTCAAGAGACAATGTAAATCTTGTTCAGTTTCACTTTCTCAATGAAGTTTTATTTACAATATTTTCTAATAGTTACACTAAGAGCTGAAGATGATCTAAGGTATTTAAAAATTTTATGATTTAAAGCTCCTAAAATTGTAACTGTTGTGCATTTGCCATGTTTCTAACACCAGTACTTCTACTTTTAACAAATATTATATTAGAATAATGAAAATATTGTGGAAATATATATATATATATATATATATATATATATATATATTTTTATAAAATCTTCCCTGATTTTTGTTGTGCATAAACAGTTTTCAAAACTTGCTACCTTCCTACTTTTTGGAGATTTAAAAATAACAGTTAAAACAGTGAAGGAAATTGATTTGCATCCATGATTATCAGTCTGTTCATGAATATGATTAATATGATTAATTTGTTATCCAATTGAATTAATTTATGTTCTATAAGCACACCTTATTTACTCAAGGAACTAATTGCTCATAAATTCATCTACAGTTATTTCTTTATTTTTACTTGTGAGCGCGCGCGTGCATGCATGTGTGTGTACGCGTGCGTGCGTGTGTGGGTGCATGCGTGCATGCGTGTGTGGGTGCATGCGTGCATGCGTGTGTGCGTGCGTGCGTGCATACGACACAGCACCGCTGTGACGGTCAGGGGACAACTTTTAGAAATTGTTCCCTCCTTCCACCTTGTCAGAGTCAGGCTCTCTCTTGCTATTTCTGCTTCTGTGTTTTCTATTCCAGCTGTGTGGCCTATGAGCGTCCATCCACTCCTGAAGTCCTCTCTCACCTCTCTCTAGGAGTGCTGATTTTGTGTGATTGAATTCGGGCTGACAGGGTTCTATGGAAAGTGCTTTTACATGCTGAGACGTCTCTCCAGTCCCTAGGTATTATTAATCCATTTCACCTTTAGTAAATTTCATTCCTTCACTTATCATAAGTGATGGGCTTGGGTTTGCTTGACTGCTATTTCAGGGTGATTGATGACCATACCTGATTCACTACTTGCTGCAACAGATATTCTTGGTGTCTACATCTGGCATCAACTAAAACCCAAGTAGATGGGAAACCTTTGAAGGACTTTTTTTTATTAATTAAATTTTTTTGATGTAGGAAAACCCACTTTTAATCCAGTCTTTAAGGTTGGAAGATATGCCATATCCAGATATTTTTAGGTAGCTATATTCACCTTTAATTTGGGCCACAACTTTTGTGGAAGGCTTTATATAAGAACACAGAAGAGGGAAACTTGCTTTCTTTGCCTTCTTTTCCTTACTTAGAGGCAAGTAATTCCTTCACTGGCATTAGAGCCCAGTTCATCAGGATTCAGGCATGTTATTTATTTATTCAGGCATGTTATTTATTTATTCAGGCATATTATTTATTAAAGCTTGCCTGAGGATTCAGAAAGCAAAGCCACCAACAAGCTATAGAGGTCAGGACACCTTTAATCCCAGCAGCCATACTAGTAGCTATAGAAGCTCAACAGTGGTCATATACACCTTTAATCCCAGGACTCAGGAGACAAAGGCAGATGGATCTCTGTGAGTTCAAGGCCACCCAGGATTACATTAGAGGGAATCAGTCTAAAAGAGAAACAGCTCACACAAAGGAGATCTCAGCACTTGGGATCCCACACCTTTAATCCCAGCTCTAGACAGTTATATAAGGCAGGAGCGAGCATTCAGTATTTTAGTCTTAAAAGAATTAATCTCTATCCAAATTTTGGCTTTAGTTTCAGCTATATAATTACACTCTTTAACTTTGTGTCTTCACTGTGATAACTACATTCTCTGTTTTAAACATGTGCATAATTTAAATTTAAGTGTTTATTATGCTATCATGAATCCTACAGACTATACTTGTCTATGATAAACTACCAAGTCATGTATTAATACACACATCTAATATATATATATATATGATACAGACATGCAATTATTTAAACATTTCTACTTTATGTTTTCTTTGTTTCCTTCTTTTATTTAAATTTGAAACAAGGTTGTTTTACATGTCAATCCCAGTTCCCTCACTCTCCCATCTTCCCCTATCACCATCACCAATCCCTAGCCCATCCTGGAGTCTTTAAAGTTTATCATATCATTTGGGGCAGGGCTTAGGCCCTCCCCATGTGTGTAGGCTGAGAAAGTGTCCCTCTATGTGGAATGGGTTCCCAAAGTTTATTCTTATACTAGGGATGAATACTGATCCACTACCAGAGGCCCCATAGACTTCTCAGTCCTCCTAACTAACATCCACATTCAGGGGGTCTGGGTCAGTCCTATGCTGATTTCCCAGCTATCAAACTAGGGTACATGAGCTCCCCCTTGTTCAGGTCAGCTGATTCTGTGGGTTTCTCCAGCCTGGTCTTGACTCCTTTACTTATTACTCCTCCCTCTCTGTAACTGAATTCCAGGAGTTTGTCTAGTGTTTAGCTGTGGGTATCTGCTTCTGCTTCCATCAGCGACTAGATGAAGGCTCTAGGATGGCATACAAGGTAGTCATCAATCTCATTATCTTTGAAGAGCATTAAAAGTAGCCTCTCCACTATTGCTTAGATTATTAGTTGGGTTCATCCTTGTAGCTCTCTGGGCATTTTCCTAGTGCCAGATTTCTCCTTAAATCTAAAAATGGCGCCATCTATTATGGTGTCTCTTTTCTTGTTCTACTGTACTCTTTTCCTGCCTAAATCTTCCTGCTCCCTCATGTTCACCTCTCCCTCCTCTTCTCCCTTTCTATTTCTCCTAACTCTCTCTTCCCTCCCTCCATGCTCCCAATTTTCTTGGGAGATCTTATCCTTTTCCTCTTCTTCAGGGAATCATGTGTGTCTCTCTTAGGGTCCTCCTCATTTCCTAGCTTTTCTGATGGTGTGGATTGTAGAGTAGTACTCCTTTGCTTTATGTCTAAAATCCATATATGAGTGAGCACAAACTGTGTTTTTTCTTTTTGTGACTGGGTTATCTCACTCAGGATGGTTTCTTCTAGTTCCATACTTTTGCCCTCGAATTTCAGGATTCCATTGTGTTCAGGATTCCATTGTACTTTTTCCCTGAATAGTACTCCATTGTATAAATGTACCACATTTTCTCTATCCATTCTTCAGTTGAGGGGCATCTAGGTTGCTTCCAGGTTCTGGCAATTACAAATAGTGTCCTTTTTGTATGAATGTGGATCTTTTGGGTATATGCCTGAGTGGAATTGCTAGGTCTTGAGGTAGACTAATTCCCATTTTCCTGAGGAACTGCCATACTGATTTCCAAAGTGACTGTACAAGTTTTCATTCCCACTAGCAGTGGAGGAGTGTTCCCCTTTCTCCACATCCTCTCTAGCATAAACTTCTTTTGGTGTTTTTTATTTTAGCCATTCTGACAGGAGTAAGATGGTATCTCAGAGCTATTTTGATTTGCATTTCCTTGATGGCTAAGGATGTTGAGCATT
This sequence comes from Cricetiscus sungorus, assembly GCA_030556225.1. Lineage (NCBI taxonomy): Eukaryota > Metazoa > Chordata > Mammalia > Rodentia > Cricetidae > Cricetiscus > Cricetiscus sungorus. Next base: position 39,671,590 of record JANBXA010000735.1, on the reverse strand, counting down.
TTCTTAAGTGTCTTCCAGCCATTTTTTTATTCCTCTATTGAGAATTCTCTATTTCATTCTGTACCCCACTTTTTAAATAGGATTATTTGGTGTTTTGGTAACTAGCTTCTTGAGTTCTTTGTATATTTTGAAAATCACCCTTCTGTCACATGTGAAGTTGGTGTATATCTTTTCCTATTCTGTGGGCTGTCATTTTGTCTTATTGACTATGTTCTTTGCCTTACAGAAGCTTTTCAGTTTGAGGAGGTCCCATTTATTAGTTGTTTATCTCAGTGTCTGTGCTACTGGTATTATGTTCAGGAAGCAGTCTCCTGAACCAATTCGTTCAAGGGTCCCTCCCACTTTTTCTTCTAAGAGTTTCAGTGTGGCTGGGTTTATGCTGAGGACTTTGATTCATTTGGACTCAAGTTTTGTGTATGGAGATAGATGTGGATCTATCTGCAATCTTCTACACATCAGTATCCATCTATGCCAGAGCCATTTGTTGAAGATGCTTTCTTTTTTCCAGTGTGTAAATTTAGCTTTTGTGTTCTTAGATTTGACTTGCCAGTATTTTATTGAATATTTTTGTATCAATGTTCATGAGGTAGATTGGTCTGTAGTTCTTTCTTAGTTGTGACTTGTGTGGCTTGGGTACCAAGCAGGTGTAGCAATCCTAATATCTAACAAATTAGACTTTAAACTAAAATCAATCAAAAGAGATGAAGAAGGGCATTTCTTATTTATCCCAGGAGAAATCCATCAAGATGAAATTTCAATGCTGAACCTCTATTCCCAAAATACAAAGGCACCCACATTTATAAAAGAAACATTACTAAAACTCAAATTTCACACAAAACCTCACACACTTATAGTGGGAGATTTCAACACCCGACTCTCAACACTAAACAGGTCCACCAGACAGAAGTTTAACAAAGAAACAAAGGAACTAACAGAAGTTATGACCCAATTGGATTTAACAGACATTTATAGAACATTTCATTCAAACACAAAAGAACATAACTTCTTCTCAGTGCCACATGGAACATTCTCTAAAATTAATTGCATACTGTGCAATATAGTAAACTTCAATAGGTAAAAAAATGAAATATTCCCCTGTATCTTATCAGACTTCCATGCTTTAAAGTTAGAATTCAACAACAACACAAATTGTAGAAAACCTACAAACTCATGGAAATTAAACAATGCACAATTGCACCATTCCTGGGTCAAGGAAGAAATAAAGAAAGAAATTAAAAACTTCCTAGAATTCAATGAGAATGAAGACACAACATACCCAAACTTATGGGACACTTTGAAAGCAGTGCTAGAGGAAAGTTCATAGCCCTAAGTGCTCACTGGAGAATTAACAGCACAATTGAAAGCTCTAGGACAAAAAGAAGCAAACTCACCTGGAAGGAGTAGATGTCAGGAAATAATCAATTTGAGGGCTGAAATCAATAAAGTACAAACAAAGATAACAATACAAAGAATCAATTTAACAAAGAGTTGGTTCTTCTAGAAAATAGCAAGATAGACAAACCTTTTTCCAAATTAACCAAAAAGCAGAGCGAGAATATGAAAATTAACAAAATCAGAAACGAAAAGGGGGACATAACAACGGACACTGAGGAAATCCAAAAAAATTTCAGGTCATACTTTGAAAACCTATACTCCACAAAAGAAAATTTAATGGAAACGGACAATTTTATGGACATATATCACTTACCAAAATTAAATCAAGGACAGATAAGCAATTTAAATAGACCTATAACCCCTAATGAAATTGAAGCAGTCATCAAAAGTCTCCCAACCAAAAAAAGCCCAGGGCCAGTTGGGTTCAGTAAAGAGATTCTACCAGAAATAGAATTTTACCAGAAAAAGAACAGCTAATACCAATACTTCTCAAAGTGTTCCATACAATAAAAGTAGAAGGGTCATTGCTGAACTCTTTTTACAACGCTACAATTACCCTGACACCCAAGCTACACCCAGACACAACTAAGAAAGAGAACTGCAGACCAATATCCCTCATGAACATTGATGCAAACATACTGGCAAATCGAATCCAAGAGCACATCAGCGATATCATTCACCATGACCAGGTAGGCTTCATCCTAGGGATGCAGGAATGGTTCAACATATGAAAATCCATCAATGTAATCCACCATATAAACAAACTGAAAAAGAAAAACCATATGATCATCTCACTAGATGCTGAAAAAGCCTTTGACAAAGTACAACTCCCCTTCATGATAAAGGTCTTGGAGAGATCAGGGGACAGGAACATACCTAACATAATAAAAGCAATATACAGTAAACCAACAGCCAACATCAAACTAATGGAAAGAAACTTAATGTGATTCCTTTAAAATCAGGAACAAGATAAGGTGCCCACTGTCTCCATATCTGTTCAATATTGTACTTGAGGTACTAGCTAGAGCAATAAGACAACAAATAGAGATCTTGCGGGTACAAATTAGAAAGGAAGAAGTCAAACTTTCACTATCTGCAGATGATATGATAGTTTACATAGTTTACATAAGTGACCCGAAAAACTCTAGCAGGGACCTCCCACAGCTGACAAACCCCTTCAGCAAAGTGGCAGGATACAAGACTAACTAAGAAAGAAAATCAGTAGCCCTAATATATATAGATGATAATAGGGCTAAGAAAGAAATCAAAGAAACATCACTTTTTACAGTATTCACAAACAACATAGAATATCTTGGGTAATGCTTACCAAACAAGTGAAAGACCCATATAATAAGAACTTTGAGTCTTTAAAGAAAGACATTAAAGAAGATACCAGAAAATGGAAAGATTTCCCATGCTCTTGGATAGGTAGGATCAACATAATAAAAATGGCAATCTTGCCAAAAGCAATCTACAGATTCAATGCTATCCCCATCAAAATCCCAGTACAATTCTTCACAGACTTTGAAAGGACAATACTCACCTTTATGTGGAAAAACAAAAGACACAGGATAGCCAAAACAAATCTGTACAACAAAGGAACTTCTGGGGGCATCACCATCCCCGACTTCAAACTCTATTATAGAACTACAGTCCTAAAAACAGTTTGGTATTGGCACAAAAATAGACAGGTAGACCAATGGAATCTAGTTTATGTTTTCATTCACTACTTAGGATTCATCAAAAATGTGTATGATTTTTGCAGATACAGAGGTAAAGATGACAAACACATGAGGTAATTATAACAGAAATATATGCTTGGAGCAATTAGTACTTGCCAATAATTTATTGACAATTTTATACTTTTCACAAAATGAAGTTCCTGGATGTCTGTGGATTTATTCCATTTACCAGTCGCATAATGTGTTATCATAAATAACCTGAGTTCAATATTTATTTTAAACCTAATGAGAATTCTATTTTTTATGATAATATTTTTTTTAAATTTGAAACTAACTTGTTTTACATGTCAATCCCAGTTCCCTCACCCTCCCATCCTCCTCTGTTGCCCCCCCTACCAATCCCTATCCCATTCCTTTCTGCTCCCTAGGGAGGGTGAGGCCTTCCATGGGGTATCTTCAAAGTCTGTCATATCATTTGGAGAAGGGGTCTCTCCCATGTGTCTAGGCTGAGAGATTATCCCTCTATGTGGAATGGGCTCCCAAAGTCCATTTACATATTAGGGATAAATACTGATCTACTACCAGAGGCCCCATAGACTGCCCAGTCTTCCTAACTGACACCCTCATTCATGGGGTCTGATTAGTCCTATGCTGGTTTCCCAGCTGTCAGACTGGGGTCCATGAGCTCCCTTTTGTTCAGGTCAGCTGTTTCTGTGGGTTTCTCCAGTCTGGTCTTGACCCCTTTGCTTATCACTTCTCCCTCTCTGCAATTGGATTCTCATACATAAAATACTAAAGTTTTAATAAGTAAAGTACAAGTACAATGTGGTGGAATATGTGGCAATCATGGGAGTGTGACCAACTTTAAACATGTATTTCCTTCAGAATGTAGCCATAATTATACCAGGTAGAAAAGCACAAGCCTAGTTGTACTTCACTGGCCAAATCATCTTCAGCAAACAAAATTACTGAGGATGACTTCCTGTAAGAGTCTCTGTATCCCTTCTGAGGTCCAGAACAGATCCTCCCAGACCAAGCTGGGAACTACTATTATACACAAGTCCCTATCTACTGTGCATCATACAGACCCATCCTCACATAACCACCATCCTGAACTAAAATTAACGTTATGTAACAAAGTTTGAATAATAAGAGGCAGTTATCCAATTGAATAATGTATGCCTCCCAAGGAAAGGTCTAACAGATGCTGGGTATAACAGTTACAAACACAGGACTAGAACACACCCAGCTTGACTCAAAGAGGACATCTTGGAAACACACTACCTTGTCATTGCTTTCAAAACTAAAAACAGGTGCTGACGAGATGGTTTATCAATCAAGAGTACTTACTGCTCTTGTAGAGGACCCATATTTGTTTTTGAGCACCCACATGGTAGCTCACCACTGCCTCTAACTCAAGTTTCAAGGGATGTGAATCCCTCTTTTGGCCTCTTCAGGTACAGGTTCACATGTTGTATACATACAGAGAAGCAGGCAAATTGTCCAAACACATGAAAAGAAAATATTTCTCTAAAAAAATAGAACTAAGAGCAAAATAATGACAGTGTAGGGACCTATCATTCTGGATATAAAAAATGAAATTTTCTCAAAATAAATGAGGAAAAAGGCATGGGAGGAAAATAGAGGAAAGGTCTATTCAGAACAAAATGTGTCTGTCTGTCTACATATCTATCATCTGTCTGTTTGTCTATCTATCTATATCAGCTTCTCAAGAAATGTGTTGAATAATAAGGCCCAGAATCATATGGTGAGAAATCTCATGTGTTGAAGACCAATCTGAAAATACAACATAAAATGACTGTTGACAGTCAGTACAAAGGAACTCAATGGTTTTACTATACATATTTTGTTTCATGTTGCTTTGGATGCTTTTTTATTGTCTTAATGTATATGAATGTTATGGTTTCTACTTTTGTGTGTGTGCCTACTTAGGCCTGTACCTGTTCTGGCACTTACTCTGTAGACCAGGCTGGCCTCAAACTCACATAGATCTGCCTGCCTCTGCCTCCACTGTGCTGTGACTAAAGGCACGTACCACCACTGCCCAGCCTTGCTTGTATTTTGTTATTGTTTACCTGTTTCTTTTCTTTCCTTTTCTTCAAGACTGGGTCTTTCTGTGCTGTTCTGGCTTTCCTGGAACCTGTTCTGTACACCAGAATTAACTCACAGAGATCCACTTGCCTGTGCCTCCTGGTGCTAAGATTAAAGGTGTGAACCACCACTTCTGGTACCTGTTTATTTTCTAAGGGAAAGAAGAAGAAGATGGCCTGGAATTGGGTGGATGGGGAAACTCCAGGAGTAGTTGGAGGAAGGAAAGCATGTTCAGAATATATTCTATGAAGTTATTTTCAATAATAAAAAAGTGAGTATAAAGCAGACTATGATGACATTGTTATGGAAAATTAAAATGCTTTATTAAACCAGCTCAGTCAAGCATCAGCTTCAATGATTAACAATCTCTTCTAGGAGAAGAAGTGTACAAACATAGTCTGTAAAGGTCACAAGGCTGGAAGAAGTGGAGACAGGAAATACAGTGCTTTGTTCTAGGAAACGTGTAGTTGTGGTTTTCTGACATGGGATGTACATTGTGGCCTCATTCAATACCCTTCAGGGGGTTAAACTCTTCTGTTTGCTTTAAGCAATCTGTTTTGCTTTAAGCAAAATGTATACATTTTCTGTACCATCAGTTATGCTTCATAACAGTAATGATCTAGTAATAACCTAGTTGACTATTACACATATGGGTACAAGTACAGAGTGATCTGTAGAAGCTAGAATAATGAATTGAGACACTAATGAAATTTTCTGTAGCATATGCACCATAGTTGACACACACACATGTACAAATACCACCCCTCCCATTATAACACACTCATGCTCACACAGTCACAAGTATGAACACATACAGGAGCATACACACACACACACACACACACACACACACACGCACAACTCATAATCACCACAAAGTTATACTTCACAGTATTAACTACTTTTTTTTTTATATACCCAAACAATAAGGAAATGTTAATTCTAATGTTTGAGCTGATTTCCTGGAGTGCTTCTTCAATATCATTGCTAAAGTAACCTTTCAGACTTTTGAAAAAAGGCACATTGATAATTTTTTTCTCCACCCTATCCTGTTGGGCTAAATTCCCAAAGAGGAATTAAGGATGATAGACTCCGGGTGTGAGGTCAGCCAGTTTGGGTTCAAAGGTGCCATTGTTATGTTACCTCTTATAAAGGTAATGACTTTGTATGTCCAAGTACACACTTGGACACTCCAGAGCCTCCTTTAGAATGCTGGTAGTCTTGATCACAGTAACCTTGCTGTACCTAAACTCAGCAGGTAGAAGTCAACTCAGGGTGGGAATAGAGTCCAGTGGGTCTTAAAAGAAACCGCTAAGTAGACGAGAAGAAGGAAGGGAGTAGATGAGAAAAGAAAAGTTAGGCTGAAGCGTTCTTAGGTAAAAGATCAGTTCCATTTCCATGACATATTCAGGTCATCCTAGTTGATGTACAATTGGAATTCCAAAAAAAGGCATTTACATGAAGAGTAAAAAATTTTTTGTCTTATAGAATGAATCTCCATGTTGTAAGGACATATTGGAAGATGCTAAGACTAAGATAAGGAAGCCCAGTGAGGACAAAAGTGAACATGCTTGCCTTGCTGTACAGTAGATGCAGGACAAACGAAGGAGATAGATGCACACCACTGCTTTCACTGACACTGAAATATGAATAAACCGCAAAAATCTGTGGCAGCAAAAGTAACAAGAGGTGAGGGGTAACAGGAAGGACAATTTTTCATTGGGGTAATTGGGTTACATCATTGTGGGAACCATGCCATCTTGCATGTTCCCCTCTGTCCAGCAGAATCTCAGGCTGATGTAAGAACTCAGTTACAGGTTATGTAGAGAGTGGATGGAAGTCATAGTTCACCATCTGAGATTTGTGAGCTCTGTAGGACTGGGAACTTACATTTTCATTTCAGTTTTCTTTCTTTCTTTTTTTTTTCTGTTCTAGAAACCTTCTTTGAAGATGCTGCTGTTGTAATACCAGGTAAAGTTGAGTTCAACCTCAATCTGTTCCTACCCTTTCCCCCGTCATTTATCAGTTTTCTACCATCATTATCATAACTTTTACTTTTAGGAATGAATAAATATTACGAAAGACATAAACAAAGGTTTCTCAACCTTTATATAGGTGCCTATGCCCAGAACCAGCTAATTAATCAATAGAGTAGATATGCTTCAATGACCATACAAGACAACTGACTACTCCTCAATCAGAAAGCTTTACCGAACAATAAAGCACAAGTTAGAAGTATCCTCATCTTGGATCCTTGGTGGTACTGAGAGTCCCTGAATGGCCTCCTTCTTCCCTAGTACTCATTGGACAAATGGGCAGAAATAACTGTATGTAGCTCCTTTCTGTGTTTGTGTATTAAATTGCATCTCTTCCCTCATCAAAACGCCGACTTAAATAATCTGCAAATCCTGAGTGGAACATCTTGTGTTTCTGTAAAGGCTTCAAATACTTTCTGTGCAGCAACAGAGTCCTAAGCATCTAGCTTTAACAGTATCGATTATGAGATGATTGTTGACCACCACTATGACAGTTATAGGATTTTATGCTGTGTGCTGCTACTGTGATAGGTTATTATTTTATGGACCAGAATGAATACAGCAGAACTAGAATTGTTTCAGAAATGTAGGAGTTTAACTTTTCAGAGACAATTGTGTGTTTTACTACTTACACATGAAAATGCTTAGCCAATTCAATATGGACAAAAATTCTTCCGATTCACAGAATCTTACTCATATTCAGATCAAGTTTATCTATTCAGTGAATGTCACCTTCTCTGGTACTTATCACTTCTGTGTTTCAGTCAAGCAAAAGCATGATAGAGTTTGGTAAGCGAACGTGTCTACATTCTATCTTATACAGAGACCTTACCTGTCTCAAGACACAGAGGCACATCTGTGGAATATGTGGCAATCATGGAAGTGTGACCAACTTTGAACATGTTTTTCCTTCAGAATGTAATCCTACTGTCAGCAGCAGGGTCAGGCATACATCTCACCTCTTTGCATATACAAAGAAAACTGCAATACTTAATTTCTGAGTTTTATTCCCCTAGATATTCAATACGTTAAAGTGCTTCAAAAGATTTTTGAGATACTGTATCATGTTTATGTTTAGGTGTTCTTGAAAATACATTAATGCAATCTAAATACTTAATAAGACAACTCATAAGGTAACAATAAAAACTGATACTGAAATGTGAATAATAAGCAAAATCGGCAGCAAAAGTAACAAACTGTGTGAGCTACCAGGGAGGGCATGTTTCCATTGGCGTGGATGGGTAACATCATTGTGGGAACCCTGCCACCTCAAATGTTCTCCTCTATCCAGCAGAATCTCCAGGTGTCAAGGGGGTCTCAGTTTTGGGCCATGTAAACAGTGGATGAAAGTTATATTTCACTATAGGATATTTGTGAGCTCTGTAGGTCTGGGAACTTAACTTTACACTTCAATCTTTTTTTTTTGTTTTGTTTTGTTTTTTTCTTTCTTTCCTAGGCACTTTCTCTAATGATGGTGTGACTGAAAGAACAGGTAAAGCCGAATTCACACTCAATTCTCACCATTTTCCCAGTCATTTATCAATTCCACACTGTCATTATTATCACTTTTACTTTTAGGAATGAATAAATATTACTATAGACAGAGACAAAGGTTCCTCAACCTTGATATACGTGAGCGTGTCCAGAACCAGCAGTAGATATGCCTCAATTACTATACAGGACAACTGACCGCTCCTCAATCAGAAAGGACTACTGAACAATGACGCACAAGTTAGGAATATCCTCATCTTGGATCCTTGGTGGTACCGAGAGTCCTTGAATGGCTTCCTTCTAAGTGTTCATTGTTACAATTAAACTGCTTTGGACAAATGGCCAGAAATAACTGTGTCACTCCTTTTCATGTTTATGTACTCAACTGCATCTCTTCCCTCATCAAAATATTGACTTAAATTCTCCAAAAATCCTGAGTGGACCACCTTGTGTTTCTGTTCAGGCTTCAAATCCTTTCTGTGCAACATCAGTCCTCAGCATCTAACTCTAACAGCAGTGCTTGAGATAGAAATTGAATTCATAGCAAGAAGTCATTTCTGGCTCAAGGAGTATGATTTGACAAGGTACCCTGTTACGAGCAGGTTTTTCCCCGCAGCCAGGCTGGTCCCACCACCATGCCAGCCCCCGATAACATGCAGAGACCCTGTATTTGATACAATGCTGTTGGCCAGTTACTATTATGGTTTACCGGCTAGCTCTGCCTTAATGATTAACACATTTCTACTTATCTAAGTATTTCCACGTGGTCATCTTATCGGAGGGCGGCAGGCCAGCATCTGCTCTCTTTCGGCTCTCCATGCTGACCCCTCCTTCCTACTTCCTCTTTCCTCCTTGTCTCCTAGCTCCGCCTATCTTGCTTTCCCATTGGTCCACAGTGCTTTATTCATTAACCAGTATGAGAAACATATTTACAGAATAACATCTCCCATCATCTCCTCTTTTCTGTCTAAAATAAAAGGGGGTTTTAACCTTAACATAGCAAAAGATATCATCAACAGTTATCAAATAAGAATCACAGTTAAGAATATTTAGTCCATTAACATTTAGTAAGACTTAAAGAAAATATTCTATCATCTATCCTATCTTTATAAGTCCAAAGTCTTATATGTAACTTATCTTTAATCCCAACTAAGGAAAACTATAACCATAACCATCTGTCTTCAACTCCATCAAAGACCACAGAAGGATAATACATAAAGTCTAGAATGACAGAGACAACTCACTGCCTGGTCAGTCACCCGAAGTTCTTCTGTAATGTTCCATCTTCAGCCATAGGCCATAGTGTGTCAGGCAGACTCTTTCATGAAGCAGGAACCCTGTAACACTGTCCATCTTGTTTCAGCAGTCACTTTTCTGTGGGTCCTGCATGTCCAGTTTATACAGCATAAAGTCAAACAGTCTAGACAAGAGCAGTACCTTGCTCAAATGGCTAGTCTTGCCATATTAGAAGCAAACTCCGTAACACATTTCTTCGATGTCCATCTTCCTCTCTGACGCAGGCGGTGTTACCAGGAGCAGTTGTGCCTCACTGTCAAGAAAATCCCTAAACCATTTTAAAAGCCATATTCTGTAGGTCTTTGAAAGGTTTGAAGAATACCTATTCATCTCAAATACAACTCTGCATATCTAGAAATCCTAACTAACTTAACTCCAAGTTTTCACTATCATAGGTAACTCTCTATAATCTGCACTAAATTATACATTACATTTTCAATGAGCTATATAAACACAATACCTAAACACAAGGAGAAATATACATATCACAAAATTGACCTTAAATTTGTATCAATAAATGAAAACCCATTCCAAAACAAAGTATTCACATCTGTACCATAATTCCCTTTTACCTTTAAAAAGATTGCTTGTGGTCATTAACCATTAATAACCAAGCCCACTTAAATGAAAATAAACATTTATAAACAATATTTGGGAATTTGGGCGTCGTTCTTTCCAAACTGCTTCCTGCTGGTAGGGAGTGCTGTCATGGGGAATCCTAAGAAGATGCAAAAATCCTGGCTGTAGCCACAAGGCTGCTTTGTCCCGGGAATAATGCTTCAGGGGTTCTTGCTTGATCAAACCATGTTAGTCTGGAAGGAATCCCCAGCTTTTCATTTTCTGTGGAAACAAAAATAGAAATCCTTTTTCCCTAGTAACTTGTCCTTAGACTTAAATTTTGGAATCAAAGAATTTTTAAACTATATATATTGAATTAATCCAGCAGCATTTCTTTTATCAGTTGTTGTTATTTCCTCAGAACTCAAACAATGTAAAGACAACAGAATCGCGTATAGTATCCAACGTTTCTCTGTGCTTTCCATCTTTACGTGTATTACTCCATTTCTTTTACTTATATTTTTACATATTTGAGACAGGGTTTCTCTGTGTAACTTTTTATCTGTCCTGGAATTCACTTTGCATACCAGGTTTAATTTGCAATCACAGAGATCTGTTTGCCTCTGCCTCTCGAGTGCTGGGATTAAAGGCATGTGCCACCACAACCAGCCACACTGTCTTTTAAAACCATTTTCTTGTTTTTCTTTTTCTCTCCTAAGCCAGCATATATTTTAAAACACAGTGTAAACCTTCATTGCCAGCCCTTGTACACACCAATGAATTGTTAGCAGAGCCCTTTAAAAGCAATGCGGGTTTTTGCTGCTTATGCTAATTTTGGAAACCTCCATTAAAGGAGCTGCGCAAATCTCTGTCTCTATCAAAACAAAGTTTAACCGAGAAAAATGCTGCTACCCAGAAATCTTGTTAGTCTCTGCTCTTTTGTTTCTAAAAACTATTTTTTAAGCTTTTGTTAAGTTTTAAGTGAAAGTTCTCAATCCCACTTCTGACACCATTCTGTTACGAGAGCAGGTTTTTCCCCGACGCCAGTCTGGTCCCACCGCCATGCCAGCCCCCAATAACATAATACAGACTCTCTGCGTGTTATCTCTCTGTCTCTGTCTCTCTGTCTCTCTGTCTCTCTCTCTTCCCCTCCCTCCCTCCCTCCCTCCATCCCCCCCCCCTGTGAATTTTCTTTCCCTTTCAAAATCTCACCTAAAATAGTTCTCTGGCTATCAATAAGGCTAAACCTGCAGTGTCATACCCCAGGCCCAAACAAACACAATACATAAAATGGTAAATAGCAAAACCTGTTTAATTGTGAACACCACTCAGAGACTCCCAAGAGCCATCTATGTGGAAACTACAGCATGTGACCAGTTATAAGGCATTATTCTCAGAAAAATAGTTTTATTTGGGTATCATTTTGTAGACTATTTAACTGACTATTTAACTATCTAACTTGTTAGTTCATTTTAAGTTATAACTATCTCTAAGAAACAAATCTCTCTTTCCTCCTACAGAAGGATGCTTGTAGAGTGTAGTGACTTTTTTTTTGTTTTTTACTGTTTATATAATACATTTTAATATTCTCCCATTCTTTCTGTTCTCACTATTCTTGTGTTTCTTAACGCTTTGATTTTTAAAAATTGCTTTTGTATAAAGTCAAAACATAGCAAATATAATACAGGTTTATGGAATCCATAACTAAATTTTTTAGAACTTTTTAAAGTGCTTTCTTTGAATAGGAAAATGGTATCTAGCTCCAGAGAGTGTACTATTTCAGGTGAGAAGGAAAGCATTACACAAATCAGTGAAAAAAAAATCAGATTCAAATTCGTATTTTAATATATTTGACTTTAATCTTTCAAACATTATTTCTGTGGGAAATTTAAGGCCACACCATCGATTATGTGGGCATAGAGACTGTTCGTGTTATAATTTAATAATCCTTTTCAAAAAACTTGAATAAAAATATATGACTGTATTCATAAACAGGTCTTTATGGATCTGGAATAGGATTAATGTTAAATAAAAGACAAAATATCCAGGATTTAGAATTTCCTCAGTTATATGTGGAGCCAATGGAAGAAGGTTCTGATCAAAGCTGAAATTACAGTAAAGGTGAAGAAGATGATGGTCCATGGAAGTTTGATTCAGAGGTGGTAGAAGTGTGGATCCCTTTCTTCTGTAAGACTGCTTGTCAAATTGGATCAAATGTATATGATACTGGTAACAGCAGGCTTCACCACTGGAATGCTGGGGAATGTGTTCATTGGATTGGTAAACTGCTCTGGCTGGGTCAAGAATCAGAAAATCACCTTCATCAACTTCATCTTGATCTGTTTGGCAGTTTCCAGAACCAGCTCTCTGCTTGTGATATTTATTGATGCAATCATACTAGAACTAGCTCCTCGTTTCTATGACTCTTACAGTCTAATAAAATGCTCTGATATATTGTGGGTTGTGACTGATCAACTGTCTACATGGTTTGCCACCTGCCTCAGCATTTTCTACTTCCTCAAAATTGCCCACTTCTCCCATCCCCTTTTCCTCTGGCTGAAGTGGAGAATGAGAATTGTGGTTGTTGTTTTTCTTGTATTTTCTTTGTTCTCTCTGATATCCTATTTTCTACTACTTGAAGCATTTCCTATTTTGAGGGAAATTTACATGATCACCAAAAGCAATCTGACTTTATTTTCAGAAACAAGTAAGACCATTGCTGTTAAAAGCCTATCCTTTTTCTTCCTGATGTACTTGGTCCCATTTTTTGTGTCTGTAGCATCATTGTTCCTTTTATTTTTGTCCTTGGTGAATCACTCTAGAAACTTTAATCTCATTTCCACCAGCTCTGAAGATTCTAGAACCAAGGTCCACAAGAAGGCCATGAAAATGCTGTTGTCTTTCCTCATTTTCTTTATACTTCACATTTTTTTCATGCAGCTGGCACGTTGGTTATTTATTTTTTCCCCAGGCAACAGGTCAACTAATTTTGTTTTGTTAACATTAATTATCTTTCCTTTAAGCCACTCACTTATTCTGATCCTGGGAAACAGCAAGCTTCGGCAGACAGCAGTGAGGGCCCTTCAGCGTCTTAAAAGCCAGCTTCAAGAGATGATCCTCTCCCTTCAGAGATTCTCTGGAGTCTTTGCTATGTGGATAAGTTAGTGGGAAGCCTCAGTAGGTCATTGGTCTTCTGCTGGGTTCTTTTAAGTACTGATGAACATGCATGAAAGATTTCTTAAGCATGCTGTCTTTGTGACAATTGACACACAGGCTAGAAAACACAAATCTATCTTTTTCGTTGTCTGTTTACAGCATTGGTAATCAAAACTAATAGTCTCAAACATTTTAAAGGGAATCAAATAGTTAATTTCACAGGCAAAATGTATGTCATTACAAGTCACAGGGAAGGTTCATAATATCTAATATCAAGGTAACTTGTAAGCCTGAACAGGCAGAAGAATATGGGCAAAATGTTGATAGGATACTAAGAAAATATAAAGTTACAAAGTGAAAAACATCATTTCACAGCTTAAATTATTATTTTTTTTTAAAGTTTGTTTATTGATTATATACACACCTGCAAGCCAGAAGAGGGCACCAGATCTCATGATAGATGGTTGTGAGCCACCATGCTGTTGCTGGGAATTCAACCCAGGTCCTCTGGAAGAGCAGACAGTGAGTGCTCTTAAACTCTGAGCTATCTCTCCAGCCTTAAATTATTTTTAAAGCTTTTCTTTTGCATTTTAGATTTATTTACGTGTATAAATATTTTCTGTATGTATGTCTGTGCACCACATGTATGCCTAGTGTGCACCTGGGCCAGAAGATGGTATCGAATTCCCACTAACTAGAGTTACAGATCACAGTGAGCGACTATGTGGGTCCTGAGAAGTAAACTGGACCCTGTGCCAGACTAGTGCTCTCAATTGCTAAGCCACCTTCCCAGCCCCAACAGCACGGATAATTAAGCATTACTTTAATTTTAAATTAGGAACTTAATGGCCTGCAACTTTCTATATAGACCAGGCTGGCTTTGATCTCATAGATATTCACTTGCCTTACACATTCTAGAATGCACCACCATGTCTCACTTGTTATTTTTCGTAAATGAAAAGACAAACATATCTTTGTTATCAAAGCATTTGTTGATACTCCAGGAATAGGGTGATTCATAGGAATATATGAAAACAGGAGTTATCTTATGTTCAAAGTAAACTGGAAAATATTTGTGAAATTACTGAATTTAATGTGAATTTACAAATTACAAATATTTCTGCTGATTCTACACATTTGCTAATTTTTCTAAATTCTAGAACAGGCAGGATGTTCACAGTGGCAGACATCAGTAGGCCTATCATGTTTTGGTCTTATTATGGTCTCCCAAAATTAAAATTAACCTTTACTTCAAAATCACACTTACGTTGCTACTACAAGATAACACTTCCTGAGAATGAAAGTGTATTTGTGCACGCATTTCATTGCAATCTGATTATCGAAGTTCTTAGCACAAGACACAGATATTAGATGAAGAAAGAAGATGAAGAGGACAAAGTTTATAATAAATGGCAAGTTTAACGGGGACTGTGGATGTGTGGATATATTTATAATGCTGCAAATTAAGTGTAGATACAATAGCTGTAAATTCCAAATGAGGCAATGGGAGAAGTTTACTATAATTTTTTCACTGTGATAGTAGGAATGATAACATTGTACAGATACTGGATATGACACACAGTATGCTAGGCATTATATTTGTGTATACAGTCATAGGGTAAAAGAAGCTGCAATAAAATCATGATACACACTAGCTGGTTTGGCTTGGTGGAATTATAAGTGCGGTAATGGTAGAACAGTTCATATTAACCTTTACTTCAGAATCACACTTACTTCAGAATCCACCCAACAATGTCTGAGTTGTTCGGTTCTTCTACTTATAGATGATAAGAATGATGTTGCTGATGACTTTAATGATAATATAGCACATATTTATTAATAATCTGTATTTTACAAAATAAAATATTTTTCAGTAATATATTTTAAATATCTTGTCTTGGAAAATGTAATGTGTGAATTCAGCCTTAGATGTTGATATTGTTTTTATTTTGCAGAATTTATTTTATTTAGTTTTTAGTATTACTGAAATTTGGTAACTAAGAGAAGCTAAGTAAACTTGGGAGCAACTTTTGATTCGAAGGAAATGGTTGATGGGAGATGTTATTCTGTAAATATGTTTCTCATGCTGGTTAATGAATAAAGCACTGTTGGGCCAATGGGAAAGCAAGATAGGCGGGGCTAGGAGACAAGGAGGAAAGAGGAAGGAGGGAGGAGGAGTCAGCATGTAGAGCGTGGAGAAAGAAGATGCCGGCCCACCGCCCTCCGATAAGATGACCACGTGGAAATACTTAGATAAGTAGAAATGGGTTAATCATTAAGACAGAGCTAGCCGATAAACAATAATAGTAACTGGCCAACAGCATTGTATCAAATACAGAGTCTCTGCATGTTATTTGGGGTCAGCGCGGCGATGGGACCAGGCGGGCTGGCAGAAAACATACATGCTACAAATGGTTTTGGGGTAAATGAGCTAATGTATATCTAGAAGTAACCTACACTTAAGCAAACTTTAGGAGAGAGAAATGTAAAGAACAGGATCTTATTCTTGACAGTAGAAGAATGGCAAAATATCAGTAAATGAATTCCAGGTTACAGGCTAGGTTATTGCAATGAATGGTTTGTAATCCACATGTTTGAATGTCAATTGAACTCAAGCCTTGTGCCACCACTATCTCCACTGCCACCTTCCTGTCGGTCTCAGCAGCATGAGACCCTTTGCCAACACATGCAACCCTAGGCTAATGCATGCAACCTGGAATGATTGACCAAAATGTTGGGGAAACAGAGAAATCATTACTTTTTTTCACTACTAACCCCTTACCTGACAGATAAATGTTCATTTTGAGAATTTGTTTGCAATGATTTCTTCTTTACATCAACAGAGGTAGGCTATTGACAGGTAAGGAATACCCCAAGTCTGTTGATGAAATTGGCTAAACTCTGATGCCAAGTTTGAAATGTATTGGGTACATTAAGGCATGCTTTCTTGAGTATTTCTGGAAACATATACCAGTTGAAAACCTGTGTCTGGTTATTTGCAGTAGGGACCAGGTCCTCCCTCCTGTCTCTAGCTTAAGGGAGTGTCTCTCCATGGGGAATGTGCTCCCAAAGTCCTTTTGTGCACCAGGGATATATCCTGGTTCCACTGTCAGAGGTCCCTTAGACTGCCCAGGCCTTCTAACTGAGACCCATGTTCAGGGGGTCTGAATTGGTCCAATGCTGGATTCCCAGCTACCAGTCTGGGGTCGATTAGCTCCTTCTTGTTCAGGTCAGCTGTCTTTGTGGGTCTCTGTAGCCTGGTCTGACCACCCCCCCCCAGAAGGCATCACCCTATATGTGGAGTGGGGGGTGGAATGGGAGGGTGGTCGGGGGCATAGGAAGGTGGGAGAGAGGAAGGGAGGGAGGAAGAGGGAACTGGGATTGATATGCAAAATAAAAAAAGAAAAAAACCATAAAACCTGTGTCTGTACTAACTGCTAATAATGGTTTACATATTAGTCTCAAGTGGGTCACATGGTACTTTTTTGGTAACTTCTCCTACCAAAATCTCACTAGACCCTTTTAATGGTTGTTCACGCTATGACCAAGTCCTTCCAAATTCTCCCACCTTAGACAACAGGTAATATGTTGCCCCATCTATGTCTTAAGAATGATATTCACAAGAAAAACTTCATGAAATTTTGTTAAATGCATTTGAGAAACAAATAGGTAATCCTTTTTGACTCCTGGTACACCAAATCTCATTGTAGAGCATTTCTAGTTGTTGTTGTATGTGTGTATGTTATATATGTTTATGTTATAAAAAAACTACTAATATACTCTCTGAGACAAAGAAGATGTTTAGTCACTCTCATTCTAACCCTGAACTCTACTCGCTGCCACTGTGGACTCTGCCCTTCCAAACTAGGCTAGCTCTGTCTTCTTAAGTTTGTTGTGCGGAAGACCCAGTGAAGGGTATTTTCCTCTATCTTAATTTTGTTTTTCCTTTTCTGCAATAAAATACTCTGATGGAAGACTTAAAGCATCTTATTTTACATCACAGTTCAAGGCACAGTCCATCATGGCAGAAAAAATAAGTAGCAGGGTTTGAAGTAGGCAGTCACATCATAATTAAATTGCTGGTTATCTCTCCTTTTCCATGCACACAGTACAGGATACCCTGTCTAGGGCATGATCTTACTCACAGCTATTCCCATGTCTATTAATATCATCAAGATAAACCCCACAGCCATACCCAGAGGCCCATCTCCTAGGAGACACTAGAACTGTCAAAAGGACAATATTAACCTTCTACATCCTCTGAGAACTGTGGGGGAACAACTGAAGCCCTTGGTTTAAAATGAAAGGTGCATGCTATTTGAAGTGAAACAAAAGCCTACAGTGAAACACAGAGTATCTATAGATCACAGTGATTAAGCTAGGTAAATATCCTTCACATGTGGGAGATGAATGTGACACTTTGCCTTTTGGCCTTGGTCCCTGGCATTGCTCTTTGGGTTACTATTTGCCCTTAAACGTTAAGATCTCTTACAACTAAAAAGCTCCAGAAGGCTTTAATTTAGTGTCTATCAAAGGAAAAGTTGCTGAAGTCAGTGTCTTAGAGCAATAACAAGAATTGGGCACATTTATTACTCGTGCACATCTTGCTATCGATGGGACATGAGAGTGTTATGGGTTGGGAACACTTGCCACTGGGCACTGTTGGCCACTGAGCCCATTGGGATTCTTAAAGATGTGTGCTGAGTTGCGGGGGGGGGGAGGCAGAAAAGGGCAAACATGAAGTTCATAGACTCATTTCATTGGAATCTCTCTCTGTCTCTCTCTCACATGCGCGCGTGTACACACACACACACAGTGGTTTAAAAGGCTATGTGATTCAAATGGAATAATAAGATGTGTTGGTGAGAAGAGGTGATACGATCATTCACAGATGGCAGGAGCTCTTTGTTACTATTTTTTAAAGCTTCGGATTATGTTTTGTTTTAATTAGGCCAGAGTAGATTTCCATACATACTTTTTTCACTATTCCTTGGTGAGAAATGCTATTTATTTTTTAGCTCAGTACATCAATGATTTTCTGATTTTTAAAATTTTATTTTTATGTGTGTATTTGCCTGCATGTGTGTATGTGCAACATGTATATTCCTGGTGCCTGAGGAGGCTAGAAGAGGGATCAGATCCTCTGGAACTGGCCTGAGAGATAGTTGTGAACCATTATGTGATACTGAGACCAGAACCTGGGTCCTCTGTAGAAGTAGCAAGTGGTCTTAACAGCTGAGCCATCTCTCTAGCCAACTTTTCTGATTTTAACTAAAGCTATCAACAGATGCTTAGACTAATTACGTTGGATTGCAACTATAGCATAGATTAATTTAATCAAGTTACCTGTAGAAACATTTTATAATAATACACATTATACTTATACAGTGACAATTTCTCCAGCACGTATAGCTCAACCATTTGATATTTTAAAGAAAATATAAAAGGTAGCTCAACCTATGATTGTGAATATCTATAGTTATATAGACTTTTTAAAATGCAAACATCCACTTGCATTTTTATTTACTCATAGTATATGATGGATGTGATTTTATTATTTTCAATGTTTTCTTCATAGAGTTTCCTCTTTAATGTACTTATGAACATAAATGTTCTTCAGTGAGTATCACTGGACTAGCTTTATTTTATTTTATTAACTTTCATGTTTTGGTCACTTTTAAACCATGCCTACCAATAACTTTTTTTTTTTTTTGGTGGCCTTTGGAGTATTTCTCAAGCATCAGTAATTTCTAGGTCTCTTGATTTTCATACCATGAAATCTAGAATTATCTAACTCTTTCCAAATCCTGGAACTAAAAATAATTCCTTTGCATGTGGGCCTGATAGGTGTTGTAATGCATGCACCAATAAACTCTCAAAATACTGAGAGTGTGCTCCACACTAATGAAATAAACATTCTCTGGAGAAGCTCACAGGACATGCACATTGAGCCGGGCTCTCGTCACATGGCTCAGGATAGTCCAATATTCACTATATAACTTCAGCTGGACTCAAAGTCAAAATCCTCCTGACCCAGAATTACAGGTATGTAATGACATGCCTAATATTTTTCTAAAGCTCTCAAATTAATTATAGCACGCAGTCAAGATAAATGCTGAATGTAACAGAATCATAAAATAATACTACATTTTACAGTGAGCTAACATTTATGATACAAGGTAGAAATTAATGAAAAGAAGAATATCACTGTTATTCTCCACCTCATCTTGACAGATAGGTTTAAAAAAATCATCATGGAAGAGAAAGAAAGAATTTAAAGGTAGGATGAGGAAGAGGGCTATGAATTGCGAAATTTTAGATGTGACATTAGACCAGCACAAGATCAAGCCAGTTCAAAGGTTCTATCAAGGAGGGGATCCTGAGGCCAATCCCCCAGCTGGGGAGCCATAGGGGATAGTTACTGTCAGTTTTCTTTAGGAATGTGGATGACCCAACACCCGTGCATATATGGATAACATGAACTGGACTCTGATTATAACAACAACAACAAAAAAAGAGTAAAAGGAGGATATCAAGTAGGGAGCTGTGCAGGAGACAAGGGTTCTACACCAAGTGTGATTCTTCAGGCAATGTTCACTTTATTGTTAAAAACAGTGGCTTTCAACGTCCTGGAACTTGCCAAGTAGGCTAGGGTGGCTGGCCAGAGAGCCCTAAGGATCTTTTTGCCTCTCCTTAGCACTGTGGCTGCAAGCATACTACCAAGCCTGGCTTACTTATGAAGGCTCTGGAGGATCAAACTTAGGTCTTCAAGCTTTTACAGAATGCACTTTACTGGCTGAATAATGTTTCTACCTCTTTTTCTCCGTGGTTACTCTTTTTCTGTCCTATTGCAGTATGATTTTACTGATACTTTGGAACATCAGGTACATTTCTTTATCCATTAAACACTGATTTTTTTTTTTCCCTTCAATGCACTCATTTCGACTAAGCTTTTGGCAAGAAGAAGCTTACGCAAACAGTCTTGGAACTCCTGTGACATCTAAAATGTCACCTGGCAAGAGCAGGCCTGTTGGCAAATGTCAGGGAGATCATGAGTTCTCAGCTAGCCTGGGCTACACAGCAAATTCCTGAGCAACCCTGTTAAAAACAAAACAAAACAAAACCAAAGAAAAAGGGAGTAAAAGCACAAACAAAATACAACACCAACAAAAGAAAAGTGAAAGCCCTTTTCACAGGCTTTTCTTCAGGCTTTCCTAGAATTAAACACTCAATTTCCTTCTAATATTTTTTTTAATCACTGGACTCTTGCTTTAGTGTCATTGGGACACATTTTTCATCATGTGGCACAGGCTGTTTTTGAACACACATTGTCCCAAATCAGACTCCTGAGTACTGGGGTAACAGCTGTGCACCACTATGTCTGGGGCTCAGTTATCTTTGAACATCATGAGATTTTCCCAGAAGAGCCTGGAAGCTAGCAATCTGCTCACAAAGCCAGTGGAAAGGCTTTAAAGCAGCATGCACTGTCTTCACATGTGCTCACTGTGAGGAAATAACAGAGACAGTTCCACTTTCACATCATGCCTATTAACAGTATATATTCATCTCACATGATGACTTTAGAAAGAATACAATCACATTTATATGTAAGGAAAATCACGAGTAGAATGAAAATTATTTACAAAGCTAGAGTTGGTTGAATACTTCTATATTGATATATATTATCAAGCACTAACCATGTTCTGTATGATTTACAATTTCAATCCCATGAGATTTCCATGTCATTTAACCTGTGGTAGACATAATTATCTAGGGGGCTTTTAGAAATGAAATATTTTAAATTATATTTTAATTGAAAATTTATACATGAAAAATGAATCATGTTTCCTCTTCCTATTTCCTTTTTTTTCCCCCAGAAATAACTATTTTAACTCTTAGATGTATCTGCATTGATTTTCCTCATCATTGTTTATGCTGCTTTTTATATATTAGATCTTTTGTAGTGTTGGGGATCAAACTTAGAGCCTCATACATGCTACGCAATACTCTGCAACTGAACCAAATCTCTGGTCCTCTGCAATAGGTCTTGATGGACTTTCTATATATATTCATTCATCTCTTCCTCTTCAAGCCCCCCAATATTACACAATTATTTCTTGTTAAGCAAGTACTTATATTACAGTACTTACTATTAGTCACATGAGGTACAGCAGCATAATTTTTTAAATATTTCTCATGGGGTTTATAATGACTTCAGTTTTATTTCAAAATAAAATATAAGTACTAACCCAACATTTGGAAAACTCTCTAGCATACATTCACATATACCAGGCATTTTCTCCTTTTTGGATGTTCACACCACTCCACTTTCGGGCATTTCCTGTTTACTTCACGTGGTTACCCTTCCATTTAGCAGTTAGAAACTTCAGGCTGTCCACAATCCACAAAGCGCCCTTTTCATTCATATATAGATCTCCCTCCCACCCCACAAGGGCACCACCAATCCATTGACTTTCTCGTCTTTCCACTTGTCAACTGTATTTTCACAACAAGGTTCGTAATAATCTGCATTTTACTCCGTAACCAAAATTAAGTATTCCCTTTAAAGAAGAAAGCCGTATTTGGTCCATTTGCATTCCTATCAGAGAACAGCCAATTCTTCTGCCCACGACTGGACTTTCTTTTCTTTGGCTCCAAGGTGTCTTTAACAGGGACATCTTCACACACACACTCTCTCCATCCGTTCAAAACCGTGCTGTCACATTTGGCATTGGGGACAAGCTTTCCTGTAGTCTGGCTTTGACACACAGTTTCAGCGTCTCCTCTGGTGGGAGGAAGAGACACCTGCTTTTCCCATCTCATTCTCTGATTCAGCGGCTAGCGCACGGTCCAATAGCCTCAGAGATGAATTCGGAACGCCAGCTGGACGTGAACCCGTGTCTTCCCCTGTCCCACCCTAAGACTGTCGGGGGTCTCCTGATTGCACTGCTTGGGTGCGTCCTGGGGCCTCAGTCCCTCCGCTTCTGCTTCTGCAGCATCCGTGCTCGCCTTCCCTTCCCACCTCGGAATCCGGGCGAGGCGCAGCGGGGAGCGGAGCGCGCGTGCGCCGCCATCTTTGCGGCTCCCGGGGCGGCCACGCAGGCGCGGCTCTAAATGTGTACCTGCAGGCGGATGTTGAGGATCACGGAGCCCGCGATGTAGAAGTACGGGAAGTTCATGCGCAGCTGCCAGGCCAGCTCGAAGAAGGCGAGCAGGGTCCGGGAGAGCCCCTTGCAGAAGACGCCGTACGGGGTGGCGGCCGCGGGGCCCACGGCCCTGAGCGCCAGGGCGGACGGGACGTCGGCGGGGGCCATGGCGTTGTCGCAGCCGCCCGAGGCTCTCCGCTGCCCCGCGCGCTGCCCAGCAAGGTCGGGCGGTGGCCACCCGCCGCCTCCTGCACGGGCAGCGGCCTCAGCGCCCTCCGGCCGGCCGCTCCCTCCCTTCTGGCGCCGGGCTGCGAGGGCTCCGCCCCTTCCTGTCAGCTCCCCGGGAAGGGGCGCTGCAGGCGCTTATGTAACTCGCAAGGACAGCTGCGCAGAGATCGCTGTCACGTTAGAGAAACGAGCTCAGTGAGCTGATGCAATTCAGCCCACAGACAGCACCCATTTTGCAAGGATCAAAGGTGGATTAAAATGACTCTGTCCGCTTTGTGACCCTGCAATGCTCGCTCCGATGCTGAGGTCACCTTACAAAAGCTGATACAGGCAGGCAGAGAGTCTGCGTTTGTTACACAGTAACTGTGAAAAGTCATCGTATTAAATTATGGATTTGCCTGTGTATTAGGACTATTTAGATTGCAAATGACAAGCAAAAATACATATATCTTTTTATTTTTTCGTGTGTGTGTTGTTTGTGTGTGTGTGTCTCCACTTAATTTAAACCCATAAAAATTAAGATTAGGTATAGAATCCAGCTTTTTGCATGGAAATGTACTACTGAAAAACCCATTAGGCTCTAAGAATGAGAGCACTACTATTACCTATTTTCATGTTCTTAGTATCCATATAGAAATGAGTCTCCATTAGTCATAATGCTTTTTTTTTTGTATTTATGTGACATATTTGAATGTTTTCCCCAGTAATCCCACCGTTTAGCTATATGTATGTATATTGCTGCAATGTTAGTTGCTGATAATGACTTTCAGAATGCAGTATAGGTTTACAAAACACTGTTAAAGTCTAACCCTGAGTTGTATGTTGTTACATATTCAAAGTCTCCCTGTGCTATAAAAGTGTCAGGTCGAAAGAACACTCCAATTCCTCAAACTTAAGAAGTCCAAATATCCAAAACTGAACTTAACCTGGACTGTAGGAAGATTTCTGGTGGTTACCTAAAAGCTGACATTTCTCCAGGAACTTGTGAAGTGGGTTCCTGCCTGCCAAAAGGGGCCATTTGCCTGACCTCTCACCAAGAGGACATGTGGCTTTCTTGTTAGCACATACTTGTAGGCCCGATTCTTAGTACTTACTATACAATTCAAAGCCCACATGCCGTCTTCTAGCCGTTTTTCACTCCAGCTGCTCACTCCTTTTGTAACCATTTCAAAACTTTACAACCTTAACACCAATACTTCTTAAACTGTTGAGAAGAAAGGAAGATAGTAAAAGAGAGAAAGAGGAAGAAAAGGGACTCACAGTAACACTTCCAAACTTTTTTTTGACAAAGCCAATGTTACTTTAATACAAAACCCAGGTAAAGACATGTCTAATTAAAAAAAAAAATTTTAGATCAGTATCCATGATGAACATAGATGCTACAATACTAACAACGAGGTTTGATACAGCAAAAAGATCACCTACCACAGCCAAGTTGGGTTTATCCTGGATACAGGAACAATTCAGTATAGATAAGTCTGTAGTATAATAGATCATGTCAATGGACATAAAGACAATCATAAAATCTTCCCAATAGATGTAGGAAAGAAGAGAACAGACCCGGAGAGGAAGCATGTGTGCATGTAACAATTTGGATAAACTCCATTAACATAAAGCTGATGGAGATGCTAAAGTGAGAAGAATATAAATACAGAAGCTAAGCGTTAGAAGTACACACCTTGGGAGGCTGAGGCAGGAGGATTGCCATAAATTTGGGTTAGAAGTCTTTGCCTAGTAGAAGTTTGTAAAGTTTATAAAAATGTTTTCTCACTTATCTAGAATTATTATTACTCCTTTGTATTTAGGCTTGTGACCAACTCAAACTAACATTTTGTTTGGTGTGAGATTTGAATTGAAGTTCATTTTTCCATATTGTAATTAAGTTTTTCAGTGTCATTTATTGAAGAAAAATTTGTTACAACTTAATGTGTTTGGTATTTTCCTTGAAAGTATATGGGCTGCATTAAATGAGTCTGCCACTAGATACTTTGTTCTAATTTTTTGGTTCATGTATTTAACCAAGTTTAACTACTGTGTTTCTATAGTGTTGAAATCACAGGAAAAGTTTAAATCTTTATGAATATTATTTTAAGAAATTAATTGAATTTTAATATGAACTGAATATTATTTTAAGAAATTAATTATTTTAAAACTGAATGGACCCAAGTCAGTAACTTTACAAAAAGCTCTAAACATGAGGGATATTATTGACAAACATTGATAGAAGGTTGAAAATCCTGAAGGGCAAGAAAGGTGCTTTAAATATTGATTATCTATGAGACACCCATTTGAGATGACAGGGCAGTGATTCTCCTTCTGTGTATAAGTACAAAGTACACATTTTTCAACAAAGTTACACACAGTTGCTAGCTGTTGATAGGAGGAGTATTTGTTTTCCTGGGTTCCCAAGAAAACTCTGAATACTGTAGGTATTGAATCTAATATCTCCTTAACAGAAAACTAAAGTCATTTAACACCAATAATGGAGAAGAACAAAAGTGATTACAAATATTGAAACGTGCTAGCAAACAAGCTTCAGTCCATCACTGTTCTGTGCTCTAAAGTCAACTGTTAAGTCCACTGGTCTATAGGAGGGAAATAGAGTATATGAAGAAGGGTTAATTTGAGCGGTTACAGGGATGTACTGTTTGTAGAGAGATAGGATTGAGTTCACCTACTAACACGCTGTGACTATGTTTGCTTGACATTGATCATGGAATTGTAAAGACTAGCTTTGCTATACATCCACAGTTCAAAGGCACATACAGTGTAGATGTACCAAAGGGGGTGGCAGGGAAGATGACTTAGCTGGTAAGAGCACCTGCACAACCACAGAGATCTTAAGTTCAAATCCACAGAACTCATAAAAAACAAGGCATGAACATGTGTGTCTGTAACAGCAGTGTTGTGGGGGATGGGAAGTGGAGAAAGGAGGATCACTGAGGCTTGCTGGCCGCCAGTTTTGCTCCAGGATCAGTGAGAGATCCTAGCTCAAGAAAATAGGACAGAGTGATAGATGAAGACACCTGACACCCTCCTCTGGACTTAGCTTTGTGGGGCATATATAATATCGCATATACCACATATACCACACACGTACATACTCACACACAAGTGTTGCTAGCTTTGATTTTTATTTTTATGGTTGTAACATAGAAAAGACTGCTCAGGTGAGTGATTATAAAAGCAATATAACTGGAACGACCAAAATGAAGGACATGACAGCTTTTCACATGTGACTGTCCTCACTGTAGACACTTAACACTCTGCACAACATCACTGCTCTGTGCTCAGAGGCTAATCCACTTCCTGTGCAAGAATCCCAGTAAGATATAGTTCCTCAGAAAGGATGACGAGAACCAAGCGTGTAGTTCACTTGAAGGGCCTGCAAACTGAACTCATTTTACTTTAAATCGGAGTGCTGTGAAATCATTATGTAAAAATAAAAGCAGATAATTTCAATAATAGAATTATTGACATCCATCATTCATCTTAAATACATAAAATGTGTCTTGGGAGGGGAAATGATGTCAGTTCTGTATACCGATTATTCTTGGCACCTATCAGTATACAGAACTGACATCATTTCCCCTCCCAAGACACTTATGTATTTTATGTATTCTTAGCACCTACAAATGAAAACAAAAATAGTTGTCAAAATATTTTACAGGATCAATAAATGGATGAATAAATCAATGAATTTTGTGAAATTTGGCAGGATGACAATAAATCACGTTATAAAATCTGCATGTAGTATGAATGTTTTTTGGTTCTGATTGGTTCATTTTTAGGTTGCAAAATACAAGCATTTCTCTGAGCAAAAGACTGGCTATTGTACAATTTTAAGTGAAATGTCAGTAGACTATTAAAATGCCAGAAGTATGAACTGCAGCCTGTCGGAACACCAAAGAAGATATAGTAGTATATAGAAATATAGTAGTTTTTGAAAACCATGAAAAATATTTTAATGAAATCTCATTTTTTTATTGTGGATTATGTTCCTCTCATTCCATTTTCTTATTGCTTATTTTATAAGCAAAATGTCATTTAATATTATAAAATCTAGTTAGTATGAAGATTCCTTTCATTATTTTTATGGCTGTTGGATTAATCCCAGGGTCTCATACATGACTGACAAGTATTTTTCCATGGAGCTATGTTGAAGGCCTACCAACATCCTTTCTCAGTTGTTACTTCTGTACATTTTTTCCTCCTAACAGTTATAAACTCTTTTTAAGTGTGCATATTGTAAGCACATAGAAGCCAAACAATAAATTCTATAATTAATGGATATTTTCCATGCCACCATCCAGTCCCTTGATGGCCATTTATAAAATCATATTATGCTAAGATTGTTCCATTATAATTCAAAACAGAAGGATAATCTTGATGATAACAATTGTTCACTAAGAAAATAGAAAACAAGATATCTAAGGACCCACACAAATTCATTTCCAAAACATTCATGAACCGTGTCACTGAATTTATAAATACATGACTTATGTCTTTACCGAGTGTCGTGGGCTAGGGATGGGGCCTATGCTTGCACTTTAGCTCTATTTTTTCTTTTTGTTACCTTGTCTTTTGAATATTGGTTATTCTTCTTATGAAGGAATACATTGCATCAGTAGGAGTTTGGGCTTTTCTTTTCCTATAACTGTGTCAGAGACTTGGACAACAATCTTGCCACTATTAGTACAATTGCAGTTTTGAATCTGAACAAAGCAACTTAGACAACAGCCTACAGCAGCTACACTATTCAAGTGGAACATCAAATGTCCCCTCTTCAGAGTGAAAGGTAGAGAGGGGCTCAGGGAAGCTCCTGGGGCGATGTTACTCTCTGCCATGGATGTAAGCTCTGTCACATTTCCTCAAGGCCTTGAGGTTCCTGTATTAGCACCCGGGCCACACAGCCCCACCCCCATGTGCTTTGCATTTCTCTTTCTATTCTTCCACCTTTTTGTTATTTATAGAGAAAGAGCCATCCTATGAAGACCTTTCTGTGCTCAGGTATGTTGATATTTCTGTTCTTAGACATTTTGCCTAAAACTTTTCATGTGCTGTGCTATTTCCCCAGTATGTTTTACCCCCTAAAAGTAGACCATTTATGACAAATTTTTAAGATATTTTTTTTTGTCTCAGTTTCTTTGCTCAGTATTGCTCCAGGTTCCAGTTTTAATCTGTCTTTCACATGCAATAACCTATGGCTTTTGCTTCAATCTACATATTTTTGTTGGTTTTACTCTGAAACAGGGTCTCATCAGCTATCTAGTCCAAGTTTACTGAAGTTTTAGATACATTTTTCTTTGCTGCCTGATTTTGATACTTCTTTTTTGTGTTATTGCTTCTTTGACTATCCGTTAGCTCTTGAAGAATGTTAAGACTTATTGCTGCATTCCGTGGTTTGCTTAGGGTGTGTATTGCCTTGATGCCTACAGTGACATTACAGGAACAGATGTTGGTGCAAACTGGAGAGAAATAAATAGTGTTTAATGCTCATACTGATGTAGGAATCAGATGCATCAACCAAGGTAGGACACATAGAGAATGAAGGGGATTCTTGTGCAAATGAATTTATATGTTTATTACCTGCTTTATAATAGAATAGGATTTTTTCCAAATTTATTTGTATGTATGAATGAGATAGTCACAACTCTTTAGAATATTTACATTACTACAACACCAATTACAAATGAAAGCAATTTTATACCATCTCCTAACAACTGTCATATAACTAAGTGAAGTACATAATACCTTTTAAATAAATGACAAACCTAAATTATTTAAGTAAAAAATGAAAGAGGTCATGATATAAATTAATGCATACTCATGAACTAGTATATGTGTATGCATGCATGTATGACTTCGTAAAAAGTAAAATTGATAGTCTTCTCAGTCCTAGGTATTTGAGGAATAACTAACAATGTAAGGTTGATAAATGTTTACTTGTAGAAAAATGTGTATAGGTGCCTATATCAGCATCCTTTGGAAATATTTAATCAAATTCTTACCTTATACAGAAGTTAAAATACTGTTTATGTGAGTTAGAACATTATAATTTTGCTTGTCTGAAATTAAATGGTTAAAATTTCATATAAACACAGTCAAAACAATGCAAATAAATGTATTTACTTTGATGGCAGCACATGAGAATTCTGTTTTCCCCAGCATCAACTATGGAGGACTTCAGTCCATAATGTGTAAAGGTACATAGCATCTGCATGAAGCTCAACTGTGCTGTCTTGCAAACTGTAAGCCTTTTGTGAAACAAACTATAAACCAGCTTGTTGGTAGATCTTGTTGTTTACTTGACACTGTACGTAAGAGTTAATTAAATTAACGTGTTGTGAATGCTCAAGAATCAGGTAGACATGCATTAGAAGACTTCATTAACAAACCTTTAGCACTATTGTGGAATTTGGAACATCCTCTTGGAAGCAATGCATGGTGTCCTACAGTTCATATTATTAACTACTTTAAGTGTGGAATTTATAATGGGATATTTAGGCAATGCGTTCACAGTGCTAGTGAACATCATGGGCTGGGCAAAGAAGAAAAAGATATCTTTCATAGATCAGATCTTCACTGCACTGGCAATTTCCAGAATTTGTTTGCTCTTGTCACTAATTGCAAGCTTTTTTGATATCTGAACTGTATCCACCCTTAATAGTAACTAGAGGAACTGCAAGACAAATTAGTATTTCCTGGACGGTAACCAATCATTTCAGCATCTGGCTTGCTACATGTCTCAGCATCTTTTATTTTCTCAAGATAGCTATTTTTTCAAACTCTATCTTTCTTCACCTGAAATGGAGAGTAAAAAATATGGTTTCAGCGACACTGTTGGTATCTCTGCTCTTCTTGTTTTTAAACATTTTAGTCATAAGCACACATATTGTCTCCTTGGTTGATGAAATTGAACCAAATGCATTCTACAGTGCTATCTCAAGTAATTCTACTCAACATCCCAGGGTTGTTTTACTCACCAACACTATATTCACACTCATACCCTTCACTGTGACCCTGACAATGTTCCTCCTGCTCATCTTCTCCCTGTGGAGACATCTGAAGAACATGCAGCTCCATGCCAAAGGCTTCAGAGATCCCAGCACCGCAGCCCACGTAAAGGCCTTGCAAATGGTGGTCACCTTCCTGTTACTGTATGCCGCTTTTTGCCTGTCCATTTTTTTGCAGTTTTGTAAAGCTGAATTTCATCAGAAAAATTCAGTTACTATATTTTTCTGGGCTATTGGGGTTGCTTTCCCTTCAGGCCACTCATACGTCATGATTCTGGGGAACACTAAACTTACACAGGCATTTCTTTCCATGATGTGGTGGCTGAGGTGCAGGCTCAGTGAGGTGGACCCATCAGGTCCCTAAAACATACAGTAAGTCACCTTTTGAATTTTAGAGGAACATCAGTTCCTAAGAAACTATTTTTGTATACAATTGTACTTCCTACACTTCACTTGTGGCATTGTGAATTTGGCAAAACTTTGTGTAGATTAGGTACTACCCAAACTATTACAGCTCTGGAAGAAAATATAGAAATAGCTATTGTTCTACAAACATACATATGAATATGAACTAAATAAATATATGAACACATAATATTAGCAAAATATAATATTCTATCTAGAATTAACCACTTTGACATTTTTAAATGATTTATGTTAATATGTAAAATACATGTGTATATATTCACGTGTCTTGTGCTGAATCCTATAAATATTTAGAAGGAAGTCCTTTAGATCACTATTACATTTGTTTTATCATTTTTTCTCTTCTAACATTATTTATTTATTCATTGTAGAAATGTTGAGTGTATTTTCTACATGTCTTTCAGAGACAATTTGATGTGGCCACACATGTTGTAAAATGTGGACACATGTGATAGGTAGCTACTTGAAGGAAGAGGTTATAGTGCCTTTATATAGATCATTGATATTTGAAAATTCCAGCCAACTTTTTGAATATTGTGTGAATGAATTCGTTTATTGAAAAGATGCTAAAGGACTGAATTGGGTAACATGAAAATTCTGCAGCGAGTAGTTGTTTGTTATTCTGTTGCTTAGGAAACAATAGAAAAGAAAGTGTGTATATATTCAGTGCTGAGAGAAATGGCTCTTATCTGTAAATATCTCCAGTTGAATGAATTTTTAGAGATGGAACCAATGAGTGTGAAACACTAACAGTCAAAGATGACGTTCAGGATAAACGATAAATCAGATACAGGTCAAAGTGTAGATTTCTTGGTGAAAATAGTAAATAGTAAATATCAACAAAAGGTGACATACAAATAGGGTAATGGCAACATTTCAAGAACAACACAATTCACAGGGCAATAAAAATAGAAGCCCACAGTGCACTTTTCACTAAAAGTACAAATCTCAGAGAAATTGCACATTTTTAGTAACAAGATGGGAGCCTGTCCAATAGTACTGGTGGACCAGAAAACACAGCATTCAACAGCTTTTTAAACACTACAAATAACTTTGCACAGAATACTTCTAGCAAAATGATGTTTAGTAGCTTTCATTTCAACAGACTAGATTTATTACCAGACATAGGCAGTAGAATTCTAACTCAGTGATCATAGCTATGTTTTCTTGAATGGTGCCTTGTTCTTAGCTTTGGATTGGTGTGTGTGTGTGTGTGTGTGTGTGTGTGTGTGTGTGTGTGTGTGTGTGTGTAGGGATATGTGTGCATACATGGCTGTATATAATGAAACTATGAGACATTAATTATCAGATTGTAGAGAAGTAGAGAAGAGGAATTTTCCAAGGAGATCTCTGAGAAAACAAGACACCTTAGAAAGGAAAAACTCTTCTAAAACTCTTTTACCTGAATACAATTATCTACTGAAACATACTGATGTTGAAGGACCATTCATGATAGCTCCTGAGGACTGAAGCCCACCAACCCACTCCATAGACCATGCTGGCCTCAGATTCACATAGGTCCTCTGTCTCTGTGTCCCAAGTGCTAGGATTAAAGGTATGTGCTACCGCCACCTGGTCTACACTCCTTCTGTTTTTAAACTTTGTAACTTTAAAACATTTGCTTTGCTGCTTGACATCCATGCTTCATAAACTCAAAATTTCCAAAGAGGCCAGACAAGGGGAAATGCTTGCAAAATAGTGAAAGAGAGTATGCCTTTATTTGCATGCTAGTAAATGAGAAATCAGCTTTAACCTCAGCAATTGCAGACTGGAGCTTATGGTGAGGGTGTTCCGTGCATAGAGTTGTTTCGGGATAATTTTTTTTTCTATGAAACCAGCCTTAAACTTGGGGTTTGTCTTTGTTGGTGCTGCGTTCCTTCTTAGCATTGTCCACAGTATGGAAAAGTCAACAGAACATTATTCAGACTGAAATGTCTTGTGTCTGTATAACAAAAATTATGAGAAAAACATGTCATGTATTTGAAAGAGAACAAGGAGAGGTAGATGGGAGAGTTCAGAGAGAGGAAAAGGGAAGAAGAAATGATGTAAATATACTAAAACCTCAAAGGTAAATGAATAAATGAATAAAAAGGCAATAGGACTTCACTGCCCACCTAGAAACTGGGTATTGCTAGAACATATTGTCAGGAGATTATCAATTATAACCAGTAATATAGGCTTAGTTTAATCTTTTCACCCGACTTAAGGTTACTACTGCTCATATTTTCCATCCAGTCAGTGGGAGAATGTGGTTTGGGAAAATCTGCCAATGTCTTTACAGCATTTGAAAATGGATTGGGTATTACTGGTAGGAAAAGATGTCGCTGGTGTTAGAGTTCGTACCCCTTGGGTTGTCTACAGAATTGTTTCCTTAGGGCAAGTTACCACACTGTATTTAACTATAATTCATCTGGTTCGCATAATGAACAGGTGAAGAAGGGTGGAAGTGGCCCTTGTAGCACCTGCTGTGCAAATAGCCTCAGCTTGCTTTGTTTGTTCAAGATGGCTAAGTTCCCCAGTCCTTCATCTCTCTGACTAAAAAAGGAGAGATAACAATTTGCTCTGATGGTACACAAGAAACTCTGATTTTGTCTCTTCTTTGATTCTTTTATTTTAAGAATATTTTCATTAATTCTTTGAAAATTTCACACAGTGTATACTGTACATGTTAGTTCACTCCCCTAACTGTGCCCATAAACGTCCTTTCCACTCTATTTCGATACACGAGCTTTGAGATCCCGTGATTTCTCTTTACTCCCCCACACAGAGTCCACTTTTTGTTGCTAAACTAGTCTTGAGATGGGGCCTGCCCCCGTGTGCGGTTGACCCATCAGCATCACAACATTAAAGAAAACTACTGACTCTTCTCCCAGCAGGCATCGATGCCTGCAGGGGTGACATGTGCGGCTCCCTCCTGGTCAACATAAGTTCTGTCATTTTTAAAAAGACCTCGCAGTTCCAGTAGTAGCACCCTCTGCACTCTGCCCCGCCCCTGGAGGGTTTTTGCATTTTCCTTCGATTCCTTTCTCTTTTTTGTTGTATGCAAGGAGCCCGGTCAAGAGGACATTTCTGTCTCTACAATGATGGTATGCTAATGCTTCTATTCTTGGTACCTTCCCCTAAAACTTTTCACATGATTATGTACTTTATCTTCCCAGTTCTTCAATTGTCTTTAACTGTTCTTTAATGGTTGGCTATTTGCTCCAGGGGAATAAAGCTCTGCTCCATTCTCCACACTGGAATACCTCATGTCCTGCCTGTAATTTATAAAGGTTCAGCTTTAAACTGTGTCTTATTTATACCGCAGGCTTGTTTTGGATTAGTCATCCTCCAGCATCCATTTCTCCACTGCCAGACTAAGTTCACCACTACACCAATTTTACTGTTGCCTTTGACACCTGTTTTTCTGTTGTCTTTGTTACTTCTATTTGCTTTGAGTCCTTGGTTCTTTGACTACTCTTGGCTTCTGAGGAATTTTAACACCATGCTTCATTTCCTGCCTGTCTAGGTCATGCATCATCCTTCATGCATATCATGTGACGGTAATGGAGCAGATATTGGTGCAAAGAGGAGAGATGGTTATTTCTGAATGTCCTAGGTGCTAAAGGTGGTAGATGTGCTAACAAAGAGAGATACAGCGAATGGGAAAGATCCATGGTGTGTATATAAATTCATTATTTTTTTTTGTTTGGTAGCATAATAGAAAAATCGACAAATTTTCTCATATACAGAGATGAAAGAATCATAACTTTAGAGAATATCTACATTTTTATTACATTGAAACTATTTTATACAGCATCTTGACAACTATAACAGTACAATTAATGAGTGATATGCACAAAACCACTAATGTTAAAACATTTATTAAATTAGCGAGTCAATGGCATTTGTATGTTTCTCTACTAGTGGGTAGCAGTGTGTGTGTGTGTGTGTGTGTGTGTGTGTGTGTGTGTGTACATGCATGACACTGCAAAAAGTAAGGTGAGTAGCTGGGCAGTGGTGGCGCACGCCTTTAATCCCAGCACTCAGGAGGCAGAGGCAGAGGCAGAGGCAGAGGCAGAGGCAGAGGCAGAGGCAGAGGCAGAGGCAGAGGCAGAGGCAGAGGCAGAGGCAGAGGCAGAGGCAGAGGCAGAGGCAGAGGCAGAGGCAGAGGCAGAGGCAGAGGCAGAGGCAGATCTCTGTGAGTTTGAGACCATCCTGGTCTACAAGAGCTAGTTA
The DNA here is from genome assembly GCA_030556225.1 of Cricetiscus sungorus. NCBI lineage: Eukaryota > Metazoa > Chordata > Mammalia > Rodentia > Cricetidae > Cricetiscus > Cricetiscus sungorus. Next base: position 39,636,830 of record JANBXA010000735.1, on the reverse strand, counting down.
CAGGACAGCCTCCAATTCCACAGAAAAATCCTGTCTTGAAAAAAAGAAAGTAAGGTGATTATTATTCTTAGTACAGAATATCTGAGGGTCAATGATAGCTATGAGGCTTTTAGGCAACTCTGGTAGCTTGCTGTAAGAACCTTAAGAAGCATTCATAGTTCCCTGGATAAACATCATTTTGGTGTATTTGATAGTGTTTTGTCAGCCTGGATTTGGTTTCTGGCTATGAGTTACAATTCCCTAGCATTACTTGATACAGAAATAAAATAACCAGACTAAAGTATGTATAAAGAAAAATTAGCAAAAACAACACATATAAGTATATCTTTATTTTGATGACAGCTACAAAAACAAAACAAAATAAACCAAAACTCAACAACAACAACAAATCAAGACTTCAGGATGCCCGGTGTAAGGCACATAATATCTGGATAAAGTGTAACCTAGCTTCCTTGGAAATGGTAAAATTTGGTGCAGAAAACTATGGACCAAATTATTATTGAATCTTTATTTGAGTGGAACTTTACATAGGTACCCATGAAAATGGATGCTTTGAGGGTTCAAAGATTTCATAGCTTTTTAGAAGACTGATTAATGCATCTTCATCAGTTTACCATGAAGTGAAGCATCCTTCTAGTGACAATGAGTCATATCCTATCTGTCACATTAACAGTTATTTTAAGTGTGGAATTCATAATAGGGAATTTAGGAAATGCATTCATAGCACTGGTGAACATTATAGACTTGGTCAAGAGAAGAAAGATCTCTTCAGTGGATCAGATTCTCACCGGTCTGGCCATCTCCAGAATCGCTCTGCTCTGGTCATTAATTGCAAGTTTATTGGTTTCATCCATCTACACATATTTAATGATACCTGGAAAATGGATGAGAATTACCAAAATTTTATGGACAGTGACCAATCATTTCAGCATCTGGCTTGCTACATGTCTCAGCATCTTTTATTTTCTCAAGATAGCTACTTTTTCAAACTATATTTTTCTTTATCTGAAGTGGAGAGTAAAAAATGTGGTATCATTGACATTTCTGGTATCTTTGCTCATTTTATTTTTAAACATTTTAGTCATAAACAGATGTATTGATGTTTGGATTGATGGACATGAAGCAAATATGTCCTACAGTGATATCTCAAGCAACTCTGCTCAGTTTTATAGAATTGTATTACTTGTTAACACTATGTCCACACTCATACCCTTCACTGTGTCCCTGACAATGTTTCTCCTGCTCATCTTCTCCTTGTGGAGACATCTGAAGAACATGCAGCTCCATGGCAAAGGCTCCAGAGATGTCAGCACCACAGCCCACGTAAAGGCCTTGCAAACGGTTGTCACCTTCCTGTTATTGTATATGGCTTTCTTTCTGTCTCTTCTTTCACTATGTTGGAATGTTGACTTTAAGCATAAAAGTCTCATAGTTTTGTTTTTACAGGCAATGGGAACTGCTTTTCCCTCGGCCCATTCATGTGTCCTGATTCTAGAGAACAGGAAGCTGAGTCAATCCTTGCTTTCTGTGCTGAGGTGGCTCAAAGACACAAAGTGGTCTATTCCCTAAAGCATATTGGGGATCAGCTAATTTTTTTCAAGAAAAATTAGCTGATAGCTGTCACATGTTAGGGATGACTAGAGTGGAGATCCTCTTTCAGGCAAAGGGTTTGTTAGAGATGCAGATAGTGTAGAGGTATCTATTAAGATGGGAGACTCTGCAAACAAGGACAAAATGCAACTAACATCCATCTCAGGAGAACAGAGTTATTTTTTCCCTTCTAATCAAGGAATGGGGGAAGTATTATACCATGCATGTATGAATCTGAGATTAGCTGACACCATCTAACTTACTAGACAGGAACATTATGCTTTTCTGTATTTCTGGCTGAGTAGGTAGGACAGAATGACATTCCTAGAAAAAGGATATCCCTAAGAATATCTTTATACACATCTTTATACACAGGTATCAGTAGAGCTGTGAGCTGCAAACACAAACACATACACACACACACACCACTAACTTGGATTTTTGTCACCTGAGAAATTCAGGTACATTATTACATAAAATAAAATACTAACACTAAGTTCCCACTGTGATATTTGACAAAGATACTATCATGGGCATATTTGGTAATTATGAGCATAAAAATTAATGCTACATACATAAGAACTAAATAGAAAAATGCAATGCATTTCCCAATGATAAATATGTTTCAAGAATTCTTGATTCCTAAGTAAAATAATATGCATAGGAAATAGGATAAAAGTGAAAGTATTTTTATTTTTCAATTGGTGTGTGCATGTGTATGCACATTCATGGGTGCATGCGTGTGTGTGTGTGTGTGTGTGTGAGAGAGTAATTGTAGAAACAGATGATTTCAAATGAGATCTGAGTCATAGACATTCACCAAAGGAAGATGTTATGTTATTAATTTAAATGTCATCTGTCCATTCACAGTGGTGGAATGCTGTTTCTCATGTATAGGAACCAACTTTCCTTGAAGTTAGAGCAATGATCTCTTCAGAGGGGGTCTTTCCCACAAATTCAGGTGAAGTGTCTAGGAGAAGAAGCTGCTCACAGCCACAACTGAAACCTGGTGTAAAAACACAGAAAAGAGTGGGAAGTCTCTGTGCTTGATTTAAGCCTCCTCTTTTCTTTCTGTGATACTTGATAACTATTTAATTTATACCAAAAGCTCAGGTTTGACTTCTGTTCAATACATCAGTATCTGTGTTGCTCATTTTTCTTGTTTCTGTGACAGAATACCTGACAAAAGCAATTTAAGGAAAAAATAAGGGCTTGTTTTGACGGATAGTTTGAGGGTACATCTTATCATGGCCGGGAAGGCATGACAAGAGGACAGACAGGGAACTGGACATGTTGTATCCACAGCCAGGAAACAGAGATAAATGTTGGTGCTTTGCTTGCTTTCTCATATTTTTTTTAGGTCAGGAACTGGAATCACGAATGTTGTGACTCACAGTAGGAGTGAGATCCCCTACCTCAATTAACCTGGCATAGATTGTCTCTCTTACACATGCCCAGAGGTTTGTCTTCTGGGTAATTTCTAGATCCTGTGAAGATGATGGCTAATATCAACCTTCACAGAAACACTTGTTCAGTAAAGTAGGAAAGGAGTTTTGTGCCTCAAGCTCATACTCTTGTCTTTTGCAGATACATACCACCTGCAAATAATTACCTATGTGGGTTATTTACTAAACAATACTCTTAAGATTTTATCCTAGTTTTCTTTACATGGTTTTGAGTTTGAGTCTCTATCAGGTAAATAGGAATTAAGTTTTTGTACTCTGGATATACAAATGTCCTTTAACAAATGTCATAACCATCAGATTATGAGATCTGATGCATAATATTTAAAATATTTAAGTTTTCTGCAGTGAACCATGACCATACCTAACAGTGATGTTTGAAATCTCCAAAAGGAGGATGTTGTCTTACAATGACAACTCCACCAGGGCTATGGTAACACCAGTAAGCTGACAAATACCACCCAAAGATTGGTTTTCTACAAACTGCTCAGGGCAATTTCAAGGTGGGTAGCTGAGCCAGAATTTGAGATAAGCCCTGCATTTCCCCATTATACAGATGATACAACTAGCTTTCCCAGGACTTGACAATTATCCCAATTTTTTTCAGGGTCACTAAAGATGCTATTGCCCCCAGACAGCAATGCCTACATTCCCAAGAGGTGGGTTGGGTGGATTTTGGGCCTCCAGTAGGTTGTGGATAATTCTCTTCTTTTAGGCAGCTGGTTACAAGTTGTTAATGGTAATGGTCAAGATAAAAGCTGAACAAAGGAGATTGCTCAGGGATTTTGTTCTAAAAAGGGAAAGGGGGATATAGAAATGATAGGATAAAGGGTAGATTATTGAATCTACTTTTAAACCATAAAAACAACTACTAGTCTTAAATATTTTATATTGTCATGGATTTTTGTATATTGATACAAATTTGAGGTTATTTTTGTTGTGCTGATTATATGTTTCTACTTTTGCTTAAGATATTTTTGTATAATTACACAAATTTAAAGTTATTTTTGTTAGAGCATACCGTATGGTTTTACTCTTTAGGTATTGTTCCTATGCATCTCACTTAACCATGTAATGTAAATATCTAGTCCTTGAAAGTTATTATTATAAACTAGTTATGATAATAAGGAAATGTAGGTGAGTAGTTAGTCACATTTTACAATCAAACTTGTCATGTTAGGTATATTTTTAAGGGCAAACACACACACTATATATACATATATATATATATGTATATATATATATAAATACACATACATATATACATACATATATATATATATATTATGTACAAGTGGTTTTCATACACTGCAGAGATCTGCAGGATATGGCATTTGAGATCATTTAATAATACAAGATGATTTTTCTTTTTAAATGACAATGAGACATGTCTGCTCCTGACAAGCCAATGGGCAAGAAACTGCCCTTCCCTCGGTAACTGACAATGTGCTGTTCAATTTGTACAAGCAGGACACAAAAGAAAGTGACTCCTGAACTTTGCAAAGACAAGGCAGGACAGTCCTTCCAAATCCTTACTTCATAGAAAAGTCTTTCAGATATTCTAGGCCTGTAGGCTGAAGATGGACACCCCAACATTGTAGAGGAACCTCAGTTACTGTCTAGGCAGCTAGCTGTTTCTGTCATTTCTCACATCTTTTGGAAGTTCCTTGATCACTCAGATGCTGTGGTATAACATTCTTCTACACTGAAAAGATTTGTCACTCAAATTGGTTTAAGAAAGCACTGATTGACCAGTAGCCAAGCAGCAAGTATAGGTGGGATGACCAAACTGAGGATGATGGGAAGGAGAAGAGCAGAGTCAGGAGACACTGGCCAGACATGGAGAGGGAAAATGGGTATGCCTTACAGGGAAAAGGTACTGCAATGTGGCAGATCATAAATAAAAAATATGTGCTAACTGAAAATGTAAGAGCTAGTTAATAATAAGCCTGAGCTATTGGTCAAGCATTTATAAGTAATATTAAGCCTCTGTGTGGTAATTTGGGAAGTGGCTGCTGGGTATTAGGGACCAAGCAGCTCTGAGACAGGAAACTTCCACCTACACTCAGGTATTATTTCCTTCTCAGGTCTCTGATGGATTTGAAGACTAGATTACTATAGTTGTGCTTGTTACCAAATTCAGGAAAGAAACTTACAAAAGAGGTGTAAAGTGTATAAAGTTGTGAGACATAAAAAGATAGTTTTGAGCTGGTAATATAAGTTTTGATAGAAAGTAAATCAGGTACAACATTTTGTACTCACCAAGATAGGATAGATAATGGTGTATTTTTTTTAATGAATTTGTTAAATGTAAATGGACTGGACATTGTTAATATAGTTTTTGCCTATATATTTGTATATAGTTATTTTACTTACTGTATAATTATTTTCTATGTTAGTTAAAATCTTCATGGTGGTAATATATTATTTTTGATTTATTAAAGCTTGACTGAGGATTCAGAAAAGCAAAGTCAGCCTCAAGCTATAGAGGTCACCTTTAATCTCAGCAGCCAGAAGCTAGAAGGTGGTGGCACACACCTTTAATCTTAGAACTCAGGATTAAGAGATAGACTGATTTCTGTGAGTCCAAGGCCACCCAGGTCTATACAAGATTGATGCAGTCCTAAAGAGAAACAGCGCACATAAAGATGATCTCAGCACCTGGGATCACATCCCTTTAATCCCAGCACTAGAGTGGCATAGAAGACAGGAGCAGGGGCTTCAGCAGTCAGGATCAGGGATTCATTCTCCAGCCACAGAGAGAACAGGAAGACATTCAAGTCTCAGGATTCTCCAGCCACACTGAGGAGAGGTTACAGTCTGAGGTTTGGTGGAGTCAGGATCATCCTGAGGTAGAGTAAGAGCTAGTGACCAGCTGCTTTGCTTTTCTGATCTGTAGCTTGAGGTTTAAACTTTAATATCTGTGTCTGGGTCATTTGCCTTACATGTTACGCTTCACTTTTTATTTAGGCAAAAGGCGGGAAAGGCTGTGTGATATTTTGTTTGTGTTCTGACAAATAAACTTTGCTTAGAGTCAGAGGGTGCAGCCAGGCACTAGTTAACCACAGAGGTCTGGGGGATTGTACAGAGAGACTAGAAATGATGTTATGTGGCAGAGAGAGGATCTTGGCCCTTTTAGTAGAAGGAATGGAAGAGGTACGAAATCACTGGTGACTGCTCCTCTGCCTCTCTGATCTTCCAGGTGTTTACCCCAATACCCGAGTTCTGACTTCTAGTGATAAGATTAATTAGATTTAGGCTTCATGCGGATCGAGATGTAGGACTCTCAGCTTCTTCACCAGTACCATGTCTGCCTGCATGCCACCATATTCCCAGATGCCATGCTTCCCGCCATGACGATCATGAACTAAATCTATGAATCTTTAAGCTGCCACACCAATTAAATGTTTTCATTTGTAAGTGCTGCTGTGGTCACGGAATTTCTTCACAACAATAGAAATCCTAAGACAATTAACCAAAATAGACCTGTGTATATTCATTCATTCTGTTGGGTGCCTTCCCAAGAGTAAATAGGTATCTGTTGATGTCTCCCTAGGACAATTCAGGGAAGAGGGTATATTGCAATAAAGTGAGACAACAAGAACCAAAGTCACACTCAGAAAGTATCCATAAAATGATGAATTTGTAGAACATGTATTATAGGGGTGAAGTAATCAGTTTAAGTCACTTGAAATAACTTTAAAAAATCAAGATTACAGAAGGTAACTGACTCACACTCTCAAAGCACTGAAGAATCTGACTGTAACTCCAATTATTGGAGAAAATTACTTCTGAGGTATCACTGAGGCATGCTATTTCTTTTGTACCTCCTCATTGTTAATTCCACTATGGACCAGTCATGATAGGAATGACCCTTTCTGACATTCCAAATTTTGAAGATGTAGACCACAGGGATTTTATTGTGTAAGAACCATAACCTAATGGGACGAGTGTAACATGATGAGTCTGTGCAGAGAGGGGAGGCCTGCATGAGCTCACAGAGGCAAGTCTGAGAGTATGCTCTTCATATCCTGGCAGGAGAAACCTCACTGATATTCAACATGCTGGACACTTAAACTTGGACGTCAGGTACCAGAACTCCAAGGAAATCTGGCACACAGTTGTTTTTTATTATTTAGTTTTTATTTATTTTTTAACACATGGGGATTTGTTTTGGCTCACAGTTTCAGGGCCTAAAAGTCCATCATTGTGGGGAAGTTACAATTGTTGGGGCAGCTCTTTCTGTGATAGTGGGAACATGCATAGAACTTGTTCATATTTTGACAGATCAGGAGGCAAAGAGATTGGCTAGTAGGAGTCAGAGTGCAGTATCTCAAGAATCCACCCCACTTTCTTCCTTCCACCAGTGAGTTCCTCCCTTGTAAACATTGAGAAGTCTCTCCAAATACACAAACAAGCTGTGAAATAGGGACATCTCAGATTCCTCCGTAACCATCCCCTTCTGCCTAAAAGCTCACGACTACTTTGAGTGTCACTTTTAGTACCCTAGTACTTTAAGCATTCATTCCAACATTGTTCAGAAGTTTCTTTGGGAATTAATGCAGAGTGAGCACATTGTTCTGAGGTCTCTTTAACCAGTGGATCCAAATCTCCCGAGCTCCTTGGAAAGCAGTGCTTGTCCTCTTTCCTTATTGAAGAAATAAGGGCTTCATCTTTGTTTCATGCATTTCAAACTTTTTCCTCTTGCTCATGGCTCCCTTAAAATTCGTCTCTTCCACTTTGGTTTTTAGTCTCTCATGATTGCTTCTGTCTCTGTTGCTTCCAAACACATTACCTCTCAAACGGCCAGCCTCTGTCTTACACTTTGCTAAGCATTCTACATAAGTGCTCTTTTCAAACAACCAGATAATCTCCCATCCCTATGAGGCATTGGGCAAGCAACTTGGACATTTTTCTTTATTTCTTGGGTGATTCCTTTTCTGCTACATGATTTTTCTCTGTTTTCTTTCTTACTTTTTGTCTATATTCTCTTTTCTTTTTTTTCTCTTTTTTCCCCTTTCTATGAGAAAAGTTCTCTTTATGTTGACCAAGCTGTTCTAAAGCTAACTTATAGTTGTTTCTAAATAGAAGCCTCAGAGAAACATGATGAGGTTTATTTATTTAATAGAATATGATTATGTTGAGAAAATATATAAGTCTTAGATTGGTCAGAAATAATAGAGTCGATCCCCCACAGAAGGGGAAAGGGAAAATTCTCCTGAGCAAATTGGGAGTTGGGGGGGGCAGTGAGGGGAGAGAGAGTTTGGAGAAAGAGAAGGGGAGAAGAGGAGGTGATAGGAGAACATGAAGGAGAAGGAAGATTGAGTTGGGGGAAGAATAGAGGAGAGCAAGAAAAGAGATACCATAATAGAGGGAGCCATTATATGTTTTCAGAGAAATCTGGCACTACGGAAATGTCCAGAGACCTACAAGGATGACCCCAATTAACAATCTAAGAAATAGTAGAGAGGCTACCTTAAATTCCATTCACTGATAATGAGTTGATGAATGCCTTCAATGTCATCATAGAGCCTTTATCCAGTAGCTGATGAAAGCAGAAGCAGACACACACAGCTAAACACTGAGCCGAACTCCTGGAATCCAGTTGCAGAGAGGGAGAAGTGATGAACAAAGGGGTCAAGACCAGGCTGAAGAAACCCACAGAGACAGTTGGCCTGAACAAGGGGGAGCTCATGGATCTCAGTCTGATAGCTGGGAAGCATAAGATTGACCCAGAACCCCTGAAAGTGGGTCTCAGTTAGGAGGCCTGGGCAGTCTATGGTACCTCTGACAATGGATCCAGGATGTATCCCTAGTGTATGAAAGGACTTTGGGAGCACATTCCTCATGGAGGGACACTCCCTTAGTCTAGAGACATGAGGGAGGGCCTAGGCCCTACCCCAAATGACTTGACAGATTTGGATGATCCCTTCTGGAAGGCCTTACCCTCCCTGGGGAGTGGATGGGGGATGGAACTGGGGGGGGTGGGGGTATGAGAAGATGGGAGGGAGAGGGAATTGGGATTGATAGGTAAAATATAAAAAAATAATAAAGATGATGTTTTTGAAATAATTTGTCTTTTGAGATTATATTATAATCACATAATTTCCTCCTTCCATTTCCAAACCCTCTCACATACCTCTTTGTTCTCTTTCAAATTAGTTGCCACTTTTACTTTGATTGTTGTTGTATACACACACACACATACATAGTCCTAAATATATAATCTTCTCAGTCTGTATAATGTTACTTGTATGCAACTGTTTTCATGTATTACCATTTGGTATTAGGTAACAAACACAGGATAACTGCTGAGTCTATCAATGTACAAACAAGTATACATGGGTTCCTTAACATTTCTGTATAAAACACAATACATATGATGTCTGCTGGCATGTGCTCCTGTTTCTTATTTATTAAATAAATAAACGTGTTCACAGAATTCTTACTAATATAAAGGGCTACAAGTAAGTCTATCAATCTAGCACAGGGCTAAATAGGAAAATTCTCTGATAAATAAGAAAGCACAACTTTGAACCCCTTATATGTCACAGAATGATCAAACATAACAGAAGCCCTTAAATGAATTCTATTAAGTCAAGACAAAGCATGTATCACAACTATTGACTAGTACATATTTACTAAACTTCACATTTGTGTTATAAGTATGTAATATAGAACAAAATTATATATTTTGCACATTAGAAGTTACATATATGTATATGTAACTATCCATCTAACTATATACAAATACATACACATATACAAATTATATATATGTGTACGTACATATATACATATATATGAAATATAGTTATATATTTCATTTACCATATCTTATGTACAGATGTCCTATGGAAAAGAAAGAAATGAAAATTAGTTGAAAATGGTGAATAAACATGCAAGAAAATAAGCTGAGTCCAATAGTGCAGGGATGTAGTCCCAGCTTTTCAGGAGAGAGAATCAGGAAGATCACAAGTTCAGTGTCTACCTAGTCAATTTAGTGAGACTATATCTCCAAAAGGGGGTTGGAGGAAAAACTTAAAAAGCTCACTGATTGGTGAAATGACTACTAGGTACTATTCAGTGTTGCTTAATCTAATGCTTCCTATCTTTCTTAGTGAGAGAATCCTAATGGTATTGTTCAGTTGGTTGGAGGCCAAACTTCTATACTTTGCATGCTATTATATTGAAGAGAGACAATTTTTATTTCAAACATTTCTTGAGGTTTTGATCATTATTTTAGCTTCTTATTGTATAATAGTGAGCTCTGAACTAATGTACCAATTAAATTAAAGTTTGTGGAATATTACTGTTAAATGAAAACACTCAAAGACAAGTATATAGAGCCAGGTGAGGGTGACTCAGTGGCTGAAAACACTTGTGTGTAAATGTTGTGTGACAAAACACAAGGAGCTTTGCCCAAGGAGCTATAATACACATGTCTACTCACACCAGATAGGGGACTCATGACAGACCAAAGTATGAAGACCACCAAAATCCAAGTTGTTGAACAAATGAGTTTTATTGTGGTTACTTGTGGGAATATGGGTGAGAGGTTACTTATAGGAGCATAACTGATTCAAAGACAGTTGCATTACCAAAACCCATGCCAAAATGGGTGATAGCTCACACATCTGTGAATCTGGAGGACACTGCACAGCACATACACACTATTCAACAGGATGGGAAGCATCCTTTCTGGGTCCCTCATTTGGTATAAATAAAGCTCTCCCAGGACATTGGTCTGGTGTCAATGCTTCTTTTATAACTGGGCTTTTCTAAGAGTTTTCTTTTCATTATGGCTTGTCTGAGTCTTTTTGGCAGCACACACACAAAATAATGAAAAATGTATTTAGAAATATGGATGACATAAAAATTTCGAGGTAGTTGTGTTAATGTACGAAGTGAATAATAAGATACTATAATTAGAATCACAGTTTTTTTTATCCAATTCTTGAAACTGATAATTGATAAACGATACACACTAATAATTTTAAATTTTTTACAGCCTTGATGGATACATGATATTGTAAATGAAATACATGAAAGTTAAAGTTGTAATGATATTAAGAACACAAGATAGTCTATGGAGAAATAAAAACAGAAGTATATAGCATTACTTTTCAACAAAAGGTACAAAACTCAGATTAAACTGTACAGTTTTGGTCCCTGGAATGAGAATGTTTCCAGCTTTTCTATGCCAGGCTCCCAAGGTTCTGGTGAACCAGGCAGAGAACATGTACTAAGTGGGCTTTGGTTTAGTGGGCCCTCCATCTCTACAAAGAGCACGCTGACAGGACATCTGTCCATGTGCAGTGTTCACCAGCTCAGAACAGAATTTATGGCCAGAGCTAGAGAATATATTTCTGTCTCAATGATCCACAGGCTTTGTTGTCTTTGACTGGTAAGTGTATTTATATCTGTGCTCCTTGGTTGCAAATAATAATGCTATAATGCATACTAATTATCTGCAGATCTCTGCAGTAGAGTAAAATATTTAGGGAAAATCTCACATAAAAAAAGGTGGGAGTAGTTAGAGAAATGATATAGTTCCATTAAATTTACTCCATTAAAGGCAATATATTTGCTGGAAGAAACTATTGATTTTGAAGAAGGGCTCATATCATTTCATGAGGACCAAGGATTCATAACATTCACCATTTCCTGCATCCTCCATAAACCCAGTTTTAAAGTTTTAGTAGCTGATTTCTAAACAATAAATTCAAATAAAGAAAGAGGTTAGGCAAGGCAAAGACTTGCAAAACAGTGAAAGGGAATATGTTCTTATTTGAATGCTAGCAAATGAGAATTCAGCTACACATTAACACTAGCAATGGGTTTAATTTTTGTGCTGAACACAGACATGCTTGATCATGTGAGTGAATATGAAAGCAATGTGACTGGATGGAACAAAATGATGGGCATGGCAGCTTTTCACATGTGACTGTTCTCACTCTTGACACAACACTCTGCTTTGCATTCCTGATCTGGTCTCTGCTATTAACCTACTTTGTGCGTAAAGGTCCAAGAGAGATTCAGCTCTGACAAAGATTCATGATCCTAGCACTGTGGATCACATAAAGGTACTGCAAATTGTGATTTTCTGTCTTTTTACATTGGGGTGTTGTGAAATTTTATCATTGTCATACAAAAGTAAAGACAGATCATTTGAGGACAGGAATTATTCATGTTTATCATCCATCTCTCTCAGCACATCAGAAGTCTCACCACACAAGAGATCATATCCGTTTTGTTTGCTGCTTGAAGCCAACATGAAATAGTTGTCAAAGATAGTTTATTGAATGAATAAATGATCTATGTAAGGGCTGTAGCCAGTGAAACTAAAACCCATTATGAAATTTGCATGTGACATAAAACTTGGGAGTCTGGTCATTTTAAAGTTATAAACTTTTCCATGTAGAAATATTTCTCATAGAAAATCTGCCTTTCCCACAATTTGAAGGAGAACGTTGGCAGATTATAACCATGTGTAGCTGTGTCAGGAGTGTTGAAAAAGGCCAAAGAGATGGCACTAATGTCAATGTGACACTTTAAAAACCTTCTATAGAAGATTTGATTCAATTGTATATATTTCTTCTTCTGCAAACAATGTAAGTGCCTATACATTTTCTTGTTGCCTCTTTTATGTATAAAATGGCATTTGATGCTATATAACATAGTGACTTCCTTTGCTTATTTTTTTCTTTTTGGAGAGTTCTATGGATCAAATACTGGCCCTTTACCAAGGCAGACAAATATTCTACCACTGAGCTTCATATGGAGCCAGAGCAGCCTCTTTCCTTAGTTCTTATTCACTCCACTGCCTTCTAAGAACCTGTCTAAACTCCTTCCAAACTTCCACACTCCAAGTCATTGCAAAGTGGACAATTAAAACAGTACAGTCCGGTGGCTACCTTAGCTCGGATTTTTAAAACCAGATCTAAGTTGTGGGAATAATGTGGTAGCATTTGTTTGTGAAACGAAGCCTGTGCAGAAGTGGGTGGAGCATGGGGAACTAAGACAGAGATGTGGAACTGGTGACTACCATTCCAGTGAACTGAGAAGTGCAGTGAGGTCATCACAAGAAGCTCAGAGCTTTCAGGACTTTAATGGTAGAGCCCTGGATGGAAGCAGGTCTAGAAATAGGTCTTGGAAGGGAGAGCACAGTAGCAATCTGTGCTCTCAGATCTCTTGTGTCTTCTTGTGCCTTTCGTCTGTTGGCTAGAGTCTACCCAATATGTGAAGCCAGTATGTATACCTTGTGGCCTTATATCACCCAGCCTTCTTTGGTCCCTTATAAAATCAGATTACATGTTTACAGTGTGTAATTCTACACTAATTTAAAATGGAGTGGTGATCTGGGTCATACAAAAAAATAGGAGTTAGGATACCTGAGCAGTTAACAAGATTTGAGCCCAATATACTCAATGCATTGTGTCACTTAAATAGTGTCAGCATGGATAAGTGTATGATTCATGAAATCATTGAATGACATGTCCCAAGGAAGACAAGTTTTGATTTATAGTTTTGTTCCTGCTATTTTGTTTCTTAGAAACAGGCCACTCTTTTTTGAAGGGTTGGCTCTGTAAAACTCAATTGGAATCCAGGGATCATTTTTTCTTATGAATGTTTCAGAGACACCTGCAGTGATCTTTTGGTAACAAATGGTGCTGTAGCTAGTTTGAATCTGAATAGAGCACATGGAACAACACGTTGTGCCATTTATAGGGCCTTCTCATTCTCTGGTTTCTACTAGAAACCATCTGCCCTTATTGAAACTCCCAAAACGAATCTGATTGATATACCCAAATGTAGTGTATGTTGGGATTTAGGTAAAAGCGGCTCAAAACCTCCATGATATTCATTTAGCTTTATGAAATAAAAGATGAGCATGCCACTTACTTTACAAGGGATGTTTTCACCTGTTAGCCAGCCTAACAGTTCCTTAAATGTTGCCATTGTGATCATTTGGGTGTCATAGTGGGGACATCTGAGCCTCTTCTGGATCAGCTTTGATTTTTATAATACCCCTCCTTTCTGTTCCAGAAATATGCTACTTCCTTGCTTATAGGTCCCTACTTGCATAGCATGATTAATAATCTATATTCAGTGTATTATGAAAGGTTAATGAAACTAAATATAGAAAGTGACAGAGATTTACAAAGATGACCCCCAACTAAGAATCTAAGCAATAGTGGAGAGGCTACCTTAAATGCCCTTCTCCAGTAATGAACTTGATTACTATCGTATACACTATCCTAGAGCCTTCATCTGATAGCTGATGGAAGCAGAAATAGAGACCCACAGCTAAGCACTGAGCCGAAATCCTGGAATCCAGTTGCAGAGAGGGAGGAGTTAAGACCTGGCTGGAGAAACCCACAGAAACAGCTGACCTGAAGAACAAGGGGGAGGTCATGGGCCCCAGTCTGACAGCTGGGAAACCAGCATAAGATGGAACCAGGCCTCCTGAACATGGGTGTCAGTTAGGAGGCCTGGGAAGTCTATGGGCCTCTGGTAGTGAATCAGTATTTATTTATACCTGGTGTATGAATGGGTTTTGGGAGCCTATTCCTTGTAGGGGAATACTATCTCAGCTGAGACACATAGGGGAGGGCCTAGGTTCTGCCCCAAATGATGTGACAGACTTTGATGACCTCCCATAGAAGGCCTCACCCTGGGGAGCAGAAACAGGATGGGATTGGGGGTTGGTGAGGGGCATGGAAGGAAGGGAGGTAAAGGGAACTTGGATTGATATGTAGAATAATATTGTTTCTATTTTAAATAAATAAAGCAGTGACATAGCCCTACCATAAGTGTGTGAAGTGCGTGCCATGCATTTATTAGTTAATAAAAGTTAAATTGGTTGATTTACTCCAATAATGAGTGGAAAATAAGTAAAATCATTCACCACATCACCAGCCACAAGAGCATTGTAGAGGTAAAGCTTTTTTGATTAGGAAAGCTACCCTTCCCAAGGACCATCTAACAGTGCAAAGCAAATCCATGGTGATTAACACTCACTCTCTATTCCATCCTGCTATGATGACACAGATAGTTTGATGTAACAGTGGTACAGGAAAGATACCACTGGAGTGTGGTTGCCATCTATCCCATTCCCTGGAGAATGAGGCTGCTACAGACTATTCATTATCACATGTAGAGTGATTTAGAGGCTTCTTTTACATTGCTGGTGGTAATGTCTCTCATGCCACAGACTAGGAAGCAATATGATTATTTTAGTTAGGGTTTCTACTGCAGAATGAAGGCACCGTGGCCTCTGTAACTCTTATAAAGGAAAACATACAATTGGGACTGGCTTATTGTTCAGAAGTTTACTCCATTGTCATCCTGGCAGGAAACATGGAGGCACGCAGGCAGACATGATACTGGAGAAGGAGCAGAGAGTTCTACATCTGGATCAGCAGGCAGCAGGGAGAGAGAGTGACAGTGGGCCTGGCTTGAGCATCTGAAGCCTCAAAGCCCAACCCCTGTGACATATCATCTAATAAGGCCACACCTACTCTAATAGGTGAGTCAATGGGGGACATTTTCATTCAAACCACCCCGTTCCACTCCCTGAAACCCATAGGCTTGCAACCGTATCATAATGCAAAATGCATTTTCCCAACTTCAAAAGTCCCCGTAGACTTCATCAATCCCAACCCTGCTTTAAAGTCCAAAGTCTCTTCAGAGACTCACAGCAACCTCTCAAGCTTCAACCCCTGAAAATCATAATAAAAAGCAGATAACACTACCAACATACAGTGGCATAGAATGTACATTACTGTTCCAAAAGGGAGGAAAGGGGGCACAGTGATGGGAGATGTTATTCTGTATATATGTTTCTCATACTGGTTAATAAAGCCCTGTGGCCAATAGGAAACTAGATAGGCGGGGCTAGGAGACTAGGAGGAGGAAAGAGGAAGTAGAAGGCGGAGTCCAGATGTAGCCCGGGAAGAAGCAGGAAGCCTGCCGCGGCTCCCCGATAAGACGACCACGTGGAAATACTTAGATAAGTAGAAATGGGTTAATGATTAAGGCAGAGCTAGCCCATAAACAATAATGGTAATTGGCCAACAGGATTGTATCAAATACAGAGTCTCTGAGTGTTATTTGGGGCTGGCGCTGCTGTGGGCCCACGTGGCGGCAGAACCAGCGGCAGCCAGCGGGGAAACCTGCCGTAACAGCACAGTGGTGAAATACTGAATAGAAACAAGACTGAATTTTGCTGATGCTGGCAAACTCAAAATTCTCTATTTCCATGTCTGATGTCAAAGTACTCTTCAGATCTCCAACTCCTTCCAGCTTTGTTGACTGCAACACACTTCTTTCTCTTAGGCTGGTTCCACTCCCTGTTAGCAGCTTTCACCTGCAGGTATTCCGTGGTTTGACATCTCCAACATTTTGAGGTCTCCAAAACAAACCAGGCTTTACCTTCACAGCTTCACAGAGTGGCCTGTCTAGACTCCCATACAGGGACAGCCCTATCACACATCTGGCCTCAGCAGCTTTTCTCAGTTATATAGGGAGATGCCATAACCCCTTTCTTCTATCCATGACTCCAAAGCCAGAACCATATGACAAGTTATGCTGCCCCCTCATTCAGCTACATCTTCACCAGCTTTCTGTTTTCAAAGTCTTCCTTCACCGACTGAGCTTGGCTGTTCTGAATCTTGCTCTGTAGATCAGGCTGGCCTTTAACTCAGAGAGCCACCAGATTCTGCCTTTTGCTTGCTGGGATTAAAGGTATCAGGATTAAAGGACCATGTTTGGCCTAAGTTTTTCTTTAAGTCCTTTTTACAAGTTGAAAAGTTGGCTGGGTGAGGTCTTGTTCTGAAGTCATCAATTTCTTCCTTTATTTTATTTAGCATCAGGCTTTTCTTTAATCTGTTTACACTTCCTTGTGCTCCTTTCCTCTTCCAACTGTACATTTGGTGTTTTCCCTTGTTCAGCATGGTTCTTTTCATTATAAACGTAAGACTGGTCACTAATAACCAAGCAACATAAACAATGCTATGTTGTTTCGAAATGTCCTCTGTTAAAGCTGTTAATCCATAATCCTTCAATTTAATCTCAGGCAGACCTTTTTTTTGGACAAGAGCAAAAAATAGCCATCTTCTTCACCAAAATATCACAAGAACAGTATCTATGACACACACTAACAATCTTATCTTCTGAGAGCTCTTGAGTTAGGACCCCACTATTCAGATCACGCTCAGAACCACTGTCTTCCTTGTTCCTAACTAGCATGGCCATTAAACTCTGCTTGAAGTGTATAATTGCTTTTCTAGACCAAAGTCCCAAGGTGCTCGATATTTCTCCAAACAAAGGCAGAGATACCCCAGTTCCTGGTAAAATTGTTGTCTTAGTTAGGGTTTCTATTGCTGTGAAGAGACACTCTGACCATGGCAACTCTTATAAAGGAAAACATTTAATTGTAGCTGGCTTACAGTTCAGAAATTTAGTCTGTTATTATTTGAGGAAGCATACAGCCAGACAGGGTGCTGGAGAAGGAGCAGAGAGTTCAACATCTGAATTCA
The DNA here is from genome assembly GCA_030556225.1 of Cricetiscus sungorus. Lineage (NCBI taxonomy): Eukaryota > Metazoa > Chordata > Mammalia > Rodentia > Cricetidae > Cricetiscus > Cricetiscus sungorus. The sequence continues at coordinate 39,619,234 of JANBXA010000735.1, read as the reverse complement.
CAGGCAGCAGGGAAAGAGAGTGGGGGTGTGGCCTGGCTTGAGCATTGACATATTAGTGCCAACCTGTAACATTTGTTCCAACGAGGTCACACCTACTCCAACAAGTCCACTATTCCAATAATGCCACTCTCTATGAGTCTATGGGAGGGCATTTTCATTAAAACCACCATAGTGAGTTTTTATACAGCAGCTTACCTCTATGCATGCCAATGATACATTCAGCATTATACAATTAACTCCAAACCTATAGATCACAGTGGGCTGTACATGAGTTAAAACTGCAACTTAATCCATAGATTTTCTTAAGTCCCCAAATATCTGTCATTTGAATGTACATTCTTATAGTTCTAGAGAATGTGGGGGTTTTACTCTCCTTAGTGAAATATTTTCTTCTATATAGTTTCTTAAGAATACTGCACAAATACTTCAGCAGGCTTGGTTTACAATGTCATTGCTAGTCAAGGTCTTTTATCAAGGGGATTACATCCTTAATCTCTGATTTATTTAATTAGCAGAATGAGGGATTTGAACACCTTTTTTCAAGAAGAAAACCAATAACTCCAAGCTTCTCTGCTTCGCTCACTCCTTGTCTATCTATCTGTATCTTTTCTTTCTCTTTATCTCTTTATCTCTCTCTCCTGTTAGTCCTTGTTTTTTTGGGACAGGTTTTCATTACGCAGACGAGGCTGACCTTGATTTCATTATATAGTCCATCTATTCACTTTATTTTTCAGACAGGAAATAGTATTTGGCTCGTTGCTCAGGCTTTTTTTTTCTCACCACTTCCATGACTTTGGCCTTGTCAGGGTAATCAGAGAATCTGTACAGTCTGTGCGCATGTTGACCTTGCTTTGCTCAGGAGAAATGAAGGAGACTCATTTCCAGGAACTTGTCCTCTCCTGGCTTACATCTTTGATCACTGAGCACAATACTCAATCAATTGGTAGTTTTAACCTTTCCATAATATATAAACATCTGGGAAAGATTAAATGTCATAAATTGGAGGAGTTGTGTTATGATGGCATTGTTGGAGATCTCACACAAGTTCCCTAATTGAGAACATAGCTAAATAACTCCATAAGTTCAATCATTAGATTGTCTGTCTGTCTTTCTGTTTGTCTGTATGCATCTATATGTGCATCTATCTATCTATCTATCTATCTATCTATCTATCTATCTATCACGATTATCTATCATCTGTCTATACAAACAGACATGTATCATCTTCATTTATCAGTCTCCATTATATATATGTACATATTCTGTAGGTCAAAGTAATACACCCTACAAAAAAACTAGGGAACAACACCACCCTTACATCAAAAGTTCAGCAAACATTACATAAGAGATGGTAAAAAAAAATTGTAGGAGCCCAAGGATCAAGGTATCTACAGCAGGATACTGTCTTTTGTATATGAAAGGGAAGCTACATGGATAAAATCTCAAAAATGTGTTCAGATAATGACAACGCCACTCAATATCCCAAGGTAAATGAGGGATGGAATCTCACAAGGCCCCAGCCATGTATGAAGAGCTACAAACAATGGTTCCCCAGAGGAAAAAAGAAATCAGTATTTTCCAGGAATGAGAACACTGACAGGTAATCCAATTTCATATGATCAGCCCTAAAAATATGTACATATGAGGGACACTACAGCAAATTCATTTGGTTGAATTTAAATGTACATATGTAAGAAATTAAAGAAGAAGAGGTTGTAAAGCTTGAAAGAGTAGGAGAAGGACACAGGAGAGTTAGAGGTCTGAGAGGTAGGGTTGGAAATGATGAAAATACAATTCTCATCTGTGGAGCTTCCCCTTTCAAAAAAAGTTGAAATAAAGGAATTTCAATGATATGTGTGTTTAGATTTCTGATAGAGTGATGATGATCCAGAATTCAGTTCAGTTTATTTAAAAGTTTAATGTAGACATGAAAGGCAGGTAGGGGTTTATTATTATTATCATAATTATCCTTCATAAAGAAATGTACAGACAGAAATTGATTTGCTAAACCTCTTTCTTTTTTTATATTTCTTATTTCACTTTGTAACAAGCTTGATTTACATGTCAGTCCCAGTTTTTTCACCCTCCCTTCCTCCCCTTTACCCCTTTCAACCCCCCTCCATCCCATTTATGCTCCAGTGAAGTCTTCCATGGAGAATCTTCAAAGTCTGTCTTATCATTTGGAGCAGGGCCTAGGTCCTCCCCCATATGTTTAGGCTGAGAGAGTATCCCTCTATGTGGAATGGGTTCCCAAAGTCCATTTCTATACTAGGGATAAATACTAGGCTACCAGAGGCCCCCATAGACTTCCCAGTCCTCCTAACTAACACCCATGTTCAGGGGGTCTGGGTCAGTCCTATGCTGGTTTCCCAGCTAACAGTTTGGGGTCTGTGAGCTCCCACTTGTTCAGCTCCCACAGCTGTTTCTGTGGGTTTCTCCAGCATGGTGTTGACCCCTTTGCTCATCACTCCTTCCTCTCTGCAACTGGATTCCAGCAGTTCTGCTCAGTGTTTCCCTGTGGGTGCCTGCTTCTGCTTCCATCAGCTCCTGGATGAAGCCTCTAGGATGGCATACAAGGTATTCATTAATCTCATTACTGGGTAGGGCATTTAAGGTAGCCTCTTCACTATTGGCTAAGCCTCTTTCTATTACTTGTATTTGATACAGACAATCAATAAACTTGTGGCTAATGAAAAAGTCAACATGAAGTGCCCTAATTTATAAATGTGTGTAAAAAATTCATAAGGAGTTTGATTAATGTCTCCTTTCTCAGGAAATAATCTGCTATTGTTCTATAGATAAAATATGGGGAATTTGTTACTGGTTAAATTTATTTCTTATCTGGGAAAAGATTGCTTTTTTAACTAATTCCTGTTTAGGTAGAACCTAAGGTATTTTTTTTTATCTCATAGTGGAAGATGCAGAGGTAGTGTCTCTCTTTCCCAGCAGATAGAATTTGTGTTGCTATTCCAAGAGATCTTGAAGTTCCTACACCTACACCCACTCCATACAGTCCCATTGTAGGATGCTTTGCAATCCTCTTTGTATATTTCTTCCTTTCTACTTAGTGGAAGGATCCGGACCAGTAGGGCCTTCCTGTTGCTTCCATGATGCCATGCTCATGCTTCTATTTTTATCAATTACCCTCAAGACTTTCAATAGCTGTGCTAATTTATGTTGCTAGTATATCTGTTCCCCAAATGGGCATTTTTGAAGGTAGTTTGGGCTCACTGTCTTTGTTCAGTGTTTTCAGAGGGTTTAGGTTGTTGTCTATCTTACACATGTAAAACAGCATGTCTCTCTGTGAAATCTAAACATTTGTGTTGCTGTTTTGAGATCTCACCACATGATCTGTACTGACTTAGACTTGTTTTCCTCCTGTGTTAGCTTCTTCAGCACTAGACTCTAGTTACAAGCATGCATCACTACAGCAGTTACACGGTTTTGATATTTGTTTTCTAGTGTCCTCAGTCATTTTTTTTCCTACTTTGTCATGGATTCCGCTAGCTCCTGAGAATGTTATTATGTCATGTTTTATCTCTCCTGGCTTGCCTCTATATCCTTCATCTTCCCTGATTCCTACACTGAAAGAAATGGAGTAAATTTTGGAGCAAAAAGAGGGGAAATTAATAATATCTGAAGTTCCTTGGTACTGTTGGAAAACCAGATGTATGAATAAGGGAGACACAGAGAATAAGAAGAGGATTTCATTTTTAAGTCTTCAGCTGTGCAGTAGGCATTGAAGCATTGCATCCTTTTGGTAACAACGAGTGCTGCCCTACAGGCTGCATTATTAACCATTTTCAGTGTGGAGTTCACCATAGGGATTTTGGGAAATTAATTCATGGTGCTGGTGAACATCATGGACTGGCTCAAGAAAGGCAAGGTCTCTGCTGTGGATCAGATTCTCACTGCTCTGGCCACTTCCAGATTTGTTTTTCTATTGTTGACACTCATAATTTTCTTGATACCTGATCTGTACCCAGATTTAACAACAACTGAAAAAATGATCAGAATAACTAATGCTTCCTGGATACTGACCAATCATCTCAGTATCTGGCTTGCTACGTGTCTCAGCATCTTTTATTTTCTCAAGATAGTTAATTTCTCAAGCTCCCTTAAACTTTACCTAAAGATGAGAGTTAAAACTGTGGTTTTAGTGACATTCTCAGTGTCTTTGTTCATCTTGTTTGTAACCATTGTAGTCATAAATACACACATAGATGTTTGGATTGATTAAGTTGAATACTTCCTACAGTTCTGTCACTGATAATGTTTCACAGCTTTATAAACTTGTTTTATTTACCAACACTGTGTTCACACTTATACCTTTCACTGTGTCCCTGATAAATTTCATCTTGCTTATATTCTCCCTGTGGAGACATTTGAAGAACATACAAAACAACTCCAAAGGCTCCAAAGACATTAGCACCACAGCCCACATCAGGACTCTCCAAATGGTGGTTGCTTTCCTTTTATTGTACACTGTTTTGTTTGTGGCACTTGCTTTTCAGTCTTGGAAAAATAAAGCTCATCATAGAAATCCATCCAATTTGTTTTTTGTGGATGCCGGACTTGTCTTTCTCTCATCCCATTCATGCGTCTTGATTCTGAGAAACAATAAGCTGAGACAAGCATTCCTGTCCACGATGTGTTGGCTGAGGTGCAGGCTAAATGAAGCAGAAGTTCGTGGGTTCTTAGAACATGTAAGAGATTGTCTTCCATATTCTAGAGGATGACCTGTTTATAAGAGAGTCTACATATTATATTTGTTCTTTCTGTTTATCTTTTAGTTGTAACTGAATTTTACAAAATTCTGTGTATACCAAGTGCTGTCCAAACATATTGCAGATGTACGGGAAATAAGAAAGGATGTATATTGTTATACAAGGAATGATGCAAAAATGGACCTTATAATAGAATGTCTATTATCAATATAATGTATTTTTCCTGTCCCTAAACAGCCTTTCTGTAATTTTAATATGGTCATTGAGTAATACATGGAACATATGTGCATGTAAGTATATGTGGTTATTAAATGTAAGTATACAACTTCATGCTAATTACTGACATGTTGACTTAAACATATATTTAACCCACTTTTATATATAATATCAATTTAGAGAGTTAAAGAAATTTGTTAGTCTTTCCCAAGTTTCCTATGTTATTTAATGTAAAACTCAATAATACTTTGAACATTTCTGTCCTTGGAAATGGATTATATTTTTTCTATGTAGTTTTTGTATATGCAATAATTCAATACATACTATTTTAGTCAGTGTCTTAACTGAATATCACAGTGAGAAAATTCATGGTTTTTTTTTTTTTTTTTTTTGGTTTTTCATGACAGGGTTTCTCTCTATTGTTTTGGAGCCTGTCCTGGAACTTCCTCTGGCCTTGAACTCAAAGAGATCATTCTGCCTCTGCCTCCTGAGTGCTGGAATTAAAGGTAGCACCACCAAAGCCTGGCTTCATGTTCTTGTTTTACTTATGTGACTGTTCACATGTATTTTTTGAAGGTAGAAAACATTAGGCTATCACAGGAATATGAACTAGGAGTGACTTAGAGTGATTAGTATATTTTTAACATGAACTTTTCTTAAGTAGGTACTTTGCTTTAACTGTATATGTAAAGTGAAATATGTGAAATATGTAAATTTAATCAAACACCTGAACAATTAAAGATGAATAGGTTAGATGAAGAGAATACTGAGCTGAAAAAGTGAGAGAGAACACGAGAGAAAAATGGGAATATTTAGAAAAAAAGATTTTATTGCGGTTCAATAAGGGTCAGGATAAACAAATAGGCCGAATAGATGTTTATTAAGGGAGAAACAACTCACAACACAGACAGATGAACACAGCAGTTAAAACTGGATGCTCCTCTCTCCGTGTCCCGCCAGAAAGGGCCTTTCTCCGCCTCCTCCCGAGACTAAACTCCATCGGTCACTTCCGCCCCTGGCTCCACCCCTCAATGGGTGTGGTCAGTGCCACAGAAGCAGACACGGTGAATATCCCACTACAATTCCCCTTTTAGTCTAAAGAAAAGATTTAAGCTTGATACAAATCTATATACAAAACAGTGAATAACAAGTGTGCTCTAAGAAAAGGAAAATCGAGACCAAAACCACAAACATACCTGTGGCCAATAGAAAACTAGATAGGCGGGGCTAGGAGACTAGGAGGAGGAAAGAGGAAGTAGAAGGCGGAGTCAAGATGTAGCCCGGGAAGGAGCAGGACGCCTGCCGCTTGGCTCCCCGATAAGACGACCACGTGGAAATACTTAGATAAGTAGAAATGGGTTAATAATTAAGACAGAGCTAGCCCATAAACAGTAATGGTAACTGGCCGACAGGATTATATCAAATATAGAGTCTCCTGAGTGTTATTTGGGGCACACGTGGTTGCGGGACCATGGCGGCAGGTCCGGGAGGCCGGCAGGAACAACATGCTGTAACAAGATTTTTTTTGGTCAAGACTTATTTTCTCAAACAAATCCTGTCAGGTTGATGGTTTCTGCCTAATAAATCACATTCATTCATTAGTTAAAAAAATAAGGATTAACTCTTCTTTCTGTGTGTATTTTAGAGATATAACTATGAGAAACATATATATATATATGCATATATATATATACATATATATGTGAGTGTGTGTGTGTGTGTGTGTGTGTGTGTAATAGCTAGCCATTGAAGGTATTTATGTACCTGGTCAGTTGTGCACCTCTAACGTTTTAGTACTCACATCTATAGAGTACTGTTTCTCCTATGTAGAAGCTGAGGATCATAGCCATTAAAAGAAGATGTTTTGGTATTTATGAACTTGGTCATTTGTCTACCTCTAATGTTTTAGAACTCCTGTTGGTATGGTACTATTGATCATGTGTAGAAGCTGAGTTTCTGAGACATTCAATGGATCTATTGGTGTATGAAGATGTCATCAGAGCACAAAGAATGGCTCTTTCAAATAAAATATCTATAGGATGAGGCGGGATCCAGCCAACTATGGTATGGGGGTGCATCCTAACCCCTAGCCCTTGACCAGACTCCAGAAAAATACCCCACCTCATGCCACACGGCCAAATATACCAACAAGGAGCTTATGGGGGGCTGGGGTGTTGGGAATTATAATGATCTCTTTGTGATGAGGAAGCCTGGCTCAACACACCACCAGGGTGACAAGGAGACCTACATGGAGGCCTGGGGATATCCACTTTAGGGTCCAAGAAGAAAACAAGGGCCCACCTGGTACCTTGCAGCTCTAGTCAGATGGGCACTATTAGTGTGAGCAGAGGTATGCTCTAGTGGTTTATGGGAGAGAGAAAGAGAGAGGGGGAGGGAGAGAGAGAGAGAGAGAGAGAGAGAGAGAGAGAGAGAGAGAGAGAGAGAGAGAGAGAGAGAGAGAGAGAATGTGTTCAGGTCCTAGGGAAGAGGCATATCTGAAGAGATGACAGAGGAAAGGAATGGGCTGAGATGGTTAGGGAGGGAGCTGACCCCTTGACCAGCAGCAGCACATGGGAAATCTTGCCCTGCTCTTTGTCTGGGCAGCACAGCAGGGATGACCCTATTGATGAAAGCACAGGTGAACCAACCCTAAGAATGTGACCATGGGAGACGAGCCCCACCCCTCATCTCCCACGTGGCAGCATGGGCTGGGGAGAGATGTCCTCCTTCAGCTGCCACCCAGCAATACCTGAGGCAGGAAGGAGATTTAACCTTGCCCTAAATAGAGAGGGAGAGCTGTCCTTGCTCCACAAAACTTAAACCCTTGGGAGAGCAGGCCTGACACTTTGCTGGGGAAGCACAATGGAACCATCTCTGTTAGTGGGGGTGTAGGTAAGCCGACCCTGAAATTGTGAATGGGGGGAGCTGTCCCCTTTACTTTACCCATCTGTTCTGAGGCATCATGGGCAGGGTAGAACCCTCCCCCCATTAAACCCGGGGTAGGTGGTAGAACTGACCCTGTGGTCATAAGAGCAGAAGAGCTGTCCTATACCCCTACCAGCTATAACACTGCACCTCACCAGGGGACTGCAATAGAACCGGCTCTGTTAGCTCAGGTGTGGGTGAGCCAGGCTAGGAGCTGTGAGTATGGGCGAGCTCTTCCTAATTCTCATCTGTCTTCTGGTAGCCTGGGCCTGGGAATGATGCCCTCCTGCCTACCTATGAATATCCCAGGCAGATGGGAGATATGGCCCTGTGTTAATAAGAGTGAGAGAACTATCTCTGGCCCCTACCAGCTACAACACTTAGGCGAGCAGGCTCTCGCCAGGAAAGAACAACAGAGCCAACCCTGTTAGCACAAATGTGGATGAACCAGCTCCAAAGTTTCGAGCACAGAAGAGCTGTACCAATTTCACAATTGACAGACCAGCCTTACAGGTACCCAGCCCAGACCCAAGGATATGACTTAGCCTGCCCCATCTATGATCTGCTGGAGCACGTGAAGGGAACCTGACCTCAGACCCAAACCTGCAGGATCTTCCCAACACAGGGCAACAACAGGGTAACTAGGAGGAGACCTAGCAAAGGCCCTGCATAGATAGGGTAATAGAAACCAAAGGCCTTGAACCACAACAATGACCCTTTGCAAGGAGCATTTGCAAGTAAAGACACATAGACAAAGGTGTTTATGGTGTGATTCATTGTGTCACATTGCAGCTTCTGTGTCAAGATTTTTAAGTTTTTCTCCCTTTTTCTTTTCTTTTTTTCTTAAGTTTGTTTTATTTGGTAGGTGTGCAGGGGCACCAGGCAGGTGTGAAGGGGCAGGAAAATGAATGGAATCAAGATACATGATATAAAAGACACATAGCATGAAAAAAATAATATCTACAGAAAGAAGCTGATAACAGATACCTGAAATCTAGTAGGGAAAAGTACATAAAAGAATAGGAGTTTTTTGTCTTTCTATTCTATGGTACTTGAAAGCTGGTTAATATGTCTTCAACAAGTCCAGACATTATTGTTATTGCTTGATGCCCTGGAAGTTTATTACTCTTGTAACTGTTGTGCCACTATACCCTTAACAGATTAAAAAAAGGTAGGGTTCCCTGTGGCTCACAGTCTGAGGGTCTGCTCATCATTGTAGGGAGAGCATAGCAGTAAGATGTTCAGGCAGACGGTCACACTGTATCTGCAGTTTAGAAGCAGGGAGGCCTCGCTTACTTTGTTTCATTTATTTTGGGGTTACAGCTAACAAAATGGTGTTGCTCACACTTAGGGTGCATCTTCCTACTTCGATGAATGTGAACCAAAATCTCGTTCACAGACATGTCCAGAAATTCATCTTCGAGGTGATTGTTGATGCTGTCGACGCGACTGCTAATATCACATATTCACAGAAGCTAGCTTTCTTATTAAAATTTGATATAAATTCTGTGTCTAAATCTCATTGTCTTGTAGATATAAAATCATAGTATATACACACAACTATTTATAGGGATTACTGCATTTAGTTATATTTTTGTATTGGTTATGTAATGATATGGCTTAAACATTGAATTTTTTCATAATTTATTTATTCTTTTAAATTTCATTTTACATTATGACCACAGTTCTCCCTCTCACACCTCCTCCCTCTCTCCTAGTCTCCCCTCCCCCAAGTCCACTCTTCTTCACAGGTAAAGGCTCCCATGAGGAGTCAACATAGTCTGACACAACAGGTTGGGACAGGGCCAAGCCCCTCTTTCATGCATTAAGGCTTAGCGTGGCATCCCACTGTAGGAAATGGGCTCCAACAAGCTAGGTCATGTACTAGGTTTGTGTCATAAACCTACTGCCAGGGGACCCTCAGATAGTTCAAACTTCACAACTGTCTCCCACATATGAGGGTCTAGTTCAGTCCCCTGGAGTTGCCACTGCTGTAGGTCTAGAGTTCAAGAGTTTCTACAAACTTGGTATTGCTGTCTCTGTACATTACTCTATCATGATTTTGATCATCCTTGCTTATACATTTGCTCCTCCCTCTCTTTGACTGGATTCCTGGAGCTAGGCCTTGTTCTTGGTTGTAGATCTCTGTGTCTGGCTCCATCAATTACTGGAGGAGGGCTCTATGATGATAGTTGGGGTATTAACCTATCTGATTACAGGGGAAAGCCAGTTTGGGCATCCTCTCCACTATTGCTAGGAGTCTTATTTGGGGTCGTCAGTGTGGATTCTTGGGCATTACCCTAGCACCAGGTTTCTCCCTGACCCCACAGTGGCTCTCTCTACTAAAATGTCTCTTCCCTTGCTCTTCCACTGCACCCCTCCCTCTTCTACCACCATGTTCCCTCATGTTCTCATCCTCTCCTCCCCCACCCCCAGTTTACTCAGTAGATCTCATCTGATTTCCCTTCACAGGCGATCCATGAGTCCCTCTTAGGGTTCTGCTTGTTACCTAGCTTCTCTGGAGGTGTGGATTGTAGTTCGGTTATCCTTTGCTTTATATCTAATATCTTCTTATGAGTGAATACATACTGTGTGTGTGTGTGTGTGTGTGTGTGTGTGTGTGTGTGTGTGTGTTTATTTTTAGTTCCATTCATTTGCCTGCAAATTTCATGAGGTATAAACGCGCATTTTTCTTATCCAGTCTTTGGTTGAGGGGCATCTATGTTGTTTTCAAGTTCTGGCTATTATGAACAATGTTGCTATGTACATTTTTGAGCAAGTGTTCTGGTAGTTTGATTGCATATTCTTTGGGTAAATACCCAAGAGTGGTATCACTGGGTCTTGAAGTAGATTGATTCCCAATTTTCTTAGAAGCCTTCGTACTGATTTCCAAAGTGGCTGTACAAGTTTGTACTCCCACCAGCAGTGGAAGAGTGTTCTCCTGACTTCACATCCCCTTCAACATATGATGGGAGATGTTATTCTGTATATATGTTTCTCATACTGGTTAATAAAGCTCTGTGGCCAATAGGAAACAAGATAGGTGGGGCTAGGAGACTAGGAGGAGGAAAGAGGAAGTAGTTGGGAGGGATCGACATGTAGCCCAGGGAGGAAGGAGGATGCCAGCCGCGGCTCCCGGATAAGATGACCACGTGGAAATACTTAGATAAGTAGAAATGGGTTAATAATTAAGACAGAGCTAGCCCATAAACAGTAATGGTAACTGGCCAACAGGATTGTATCAAATAGAGTCTCTGAGTGTTATTTGGGGCTGATGCGGCTGAGGGCACAGACTGGCGGGTTGGCGAGCTGGCGGAAACATACAAGCTACAGATGGTGCCCAACGTGAATGAGTATTTGGGGCACACGTGGTTGTGGGACCATGGCGGCAGAACCAGCGGCAGCCGGCAGGGAAACCTGCCGTAACATAATGGTGTCAGAAGTGGGATTGAGAACTTTCACTTAAAACTTAACAAATGCTTAAAAAATAGTTTTTAGAAACAAAGGAACAGAGACTAGCAAGACTTTTTAGTAGTAGCATTTTCTCGGTTGGATTTCTTTTACTTTAGACAGAAAAGAGGAGATGATGGGAGATGTTATTCTGTATATATGTTTCTCATACTGGTTAATAAAGCCCTGTGGCCAATAGAAAACTAGATAGGTGGGGCTAGGAGACAAGGAGGAAAGAGGAAGTAGTAGGGAGGGGTCGAGATGTAGCCCAGGAAAGAAGCAGGATGCGTGCCGCGGCTCCCCGATAAGACGACCACGTGGAAATACATAGATAAGTAGAAATGGGTTAATAATTAAGGCAGAGCTAGCCCATAAACAATAATGGTAATTGGCCAACAGGATTATATCAAATATAGAGTCTCCTGCGTGTTATTGGGGGCCGGCACGCCAGACCAGCGGCGGGCGGGCTGGCCAGAAAACAACAAGCTACAAACATAAGCTGTTCTCATTTTTTTTTTTTTAACTTAACCCTTCTGGCAGGTATAAGATAATATCTCAGAGTCATTTTGATGTGCATTTCCCTGATGATTAAGAATGTTGATCACTTACTTTAATATCTGTTGGCCATTTGAGATCCTTCTGGTGAAATTTCTGTTTAGCTCTGTACTGTTATGATTACGTTTTTCCTTGTCGGCCGCCTGGCCCACTCTTTGTTCTTCCCCGCTGGCTGTCTGGTCCCAAATAATAATACACAGAGACGCTGTATTTGATATAATGCTCTTGGCCAGTTACTATCATTGCTTATCTGCTAGCTCTGTCTTAATGATTAACCCATTTCTATTTACCTAAGTATTTCCACGTGGTCATCTTATCGGAGAGCTGCAGGCCAGCATCTGTTCTCTTTCGGCTCTCCATGCTGACTCCTCCTTCCTACTTCCTTTTTCCTCCTTGTCTCCTAGCCCCGCCTATCTTGCTTTCTTATTGGCCAACAGTGCTTTATTCATTAACCAGTATGACAAACATATTTACAGAATAACATCTCCCATCATCTCCTCTTTTCTGTCTAAAATAAAAAGAAGGGTTTTAACCTTAACATAGCAAAATACATCACACAACACTTATCAAATAAGAATCATAGTCAGCAATACTTAGTCCATTAACATTTAGCATAACTTAAGAAAATATTCCATCATCTATCCTGTCTTTGTCAGTCTAAAGTCCTATATGTAACTTATCTTTAATCCTAAAGGAAAACTATAACCATAACTATCTGTCTTCAATTCCTTCAAAGACCACAGAAGGATAATATATAAACTCTAGAAATGACAGACAACTCACTGCCTGGTCAGTCACTGGAAGTTCTTCTGTAATGTTCCATCTTCAGCCCATAGGCCATAGTGTGTTTCCAGACTCCTCAGCAAAGCAGGAAACTTTAAACTGTCCACCTGTATTGACAGTTTGTCACTCATTTTTCTCTGTGTCCTGTAGACTGTCTAGCAGACTCTTCCATGAAGCAGGAATCCTATAGCAATGTCCATCTTGTTTCAGCAGTCACTTTTTTTTGTGGGTACTGCACGTCCAGTTTATACAACATAACGTCGAACAGTCCAGACAAGAGCAGTATCTTGCCCATATGGCTAGTCTTGCCATATTAGAAGCAAACTCCATAACATGTTTCTTCAATATCCGTCTTCCTTTCTGATGCAAGTGGTATTGCCAGGAGCAGTTATGTCTCACTGTCAAGAAAAACCCTAAACCATTTTAAATGCCATATTTTGTAGATCTTTGAAAGGTTTGAAGAATGCCTATTCATCTCAAATACATCTAGAAATCCTAACCAACTTAACTCTAAGTTTTTACTATCATAGGTAACTATTTATAATCTGTACTAATTTATATATTACATTTCTAACTGAGATATATAAACACAATACCTAAACAAGAGGAGAAATATACATATCACAAAATTGACCTTAAAATTGTATCAATAAATGAAAATCCACTATAAAACAAAGTATTCATATCTATACCATAATCCCCTTTTTACCTTTAAAAAGAGATTGGTTGTGATCATTAACTATTTAAAACCAACCCCATTTAAATGAAAACAAACATTTATAAACAATATTTGGGAATTTGGGTGTCGTTCTTTCCAAACTACTTCCTGCTGGTAGGGAGTGCTGTCATGGGGATCCTAAGAAGACACAGAAATCCTGGCTGTAGTCTGCAAGGCTGCTTTGTCCAAGCTGTTTTAAATGTTGGATCACCTGGGACTCTGTTTCAGGGGGTCTTTCTTGCTTGATCAAACCACATTAGTCTGGAAGTTCCCACAGCTTTTCATTTTCTGTGGAAACAAAATTAGAAATCCTTTTCGCCAGTAACTTGTCCTTGGACTTAAATTTTGGAGTCAAAGCCATTTTTAAAATATATAAATTGAATTTATCCAGCAGCATTTCTTTTATCAGTAGTTGTTATTTCCTCAGCAGTTAAACAATTTAAAGACAACAGAACAGCGTACAATATCCAAAGTTTCTCTGTGTTTTTCATCTTTATGTGGCTTTTTTATTACTCTATTTCTTCTACTTCTATTTTTTACATATTTTGAGACAGGGTTTCTCTGTGTAACTTTTATCTGTCATGGAATTTACTCTGCATACCAGGTTTACTTTGAAATCACAGAGATCTTTTTGTCTCTGCCTCCTGAGTGCTGGGATTAAAGGCATGTGCCACCACACCCTGCCATACTCTGTCTTTTAAAAACCATTTTATTCTTTTTCTCTTCCAAGCCTACATATATTTTAAAACACATTGTAAACCTTCATTTCCAGCTCTCATACACACCAATGAATTGTTAGCAGAGCTCTTTAAAAGCAACGCGTTTTTTTTTTTTTTTTTTTTTTTTGCCACTTATGTTGATGTTGGAAACCTCTGTTAAAGGAGCTGTGCAAATCTTTACTTGTCTCTCACAAAACAGAGTCCAACCCAGAAAAATGAAGCCTTGCTTGTCTCTGTTCTTTTGTTTCTAAAAACTATTTTTTAAGCTTTTGCTAAGTTTTAAGTGAAAGGTCTCAGTTCCACTTCTGACACCATTTGTTACGTTTTTCCCTACTGGTATTGGCCGCCTGGTCAATACCCCATTTTTTATTTCGGCTATTTTATATTTTGATGTCTAGTTTCTTGAGATCTTTATCAATTTTGGAGATAATCGATGTGGGGTTGGTGAAGATCTTTTCTCATTCCATAGGTTGTCCTTTTGTCTTATTGACAGTGTCCTTTGCCTTATAGAAGCTTCGCTGTTTCAGGTGGTCCCATTTATTGATTGCTGCTTTTAGTTTCTGTGCTACTGGTTATATTTAGGAAGGTGTCTTCTGTGCCAATGAGTTCAGGCTACTTTCCCTTTTCTCTTCTATGAGGTTTAATGTAGCTGGATTTCTGTGAGGTTCTTGATTCACCTGGATTTGAATTTTGTATATGGCGATAGATATGGTTCTATTTGCAATCATCTGCATGTTGACATCCAGTTATGCCAGCACTAATTGTTAAAGATATTTTCCTTTTTCCATTGTACCATTTTGGTTCCTTTGTCAAAAATCAGGTGTTCATAGGTATGTGGATTTATCCTATCACATCAAACATTGAAAATTTTAAGTAAGTACAACAATTGTTGGAAAAAAAAGGAGACTGACTGCCTGTGAATTTTCAAGTGAGTTGGTACCCTACTGGTGTGGGTTTTCAGTGATGCAGCTCTGCTTCAGTCACCATGCTCTTTGAAGTGACCTTACCCATGCTCCTGTACGTAATCTCAATAAATTCACTGTTTTACTGTGCTGGACTTAGATATGATTCTTCCTTCATTTTATTTTTGGTACTTTTTCTGGGGTAAATAACTCGTCTCAAGATTCTACATAAAGTACACAAGCAGATAAACACAAATTCTTTGCTGGAAAATGCAACAGTATGTACAGAATATTCCCTGGAATTTACAATTATTTCTGATTTACTACATAACAATGTAGTTCATATAGTCCTCATTAGTGGAACAGGATAAAAGACAACTAGAAAATTTATCAATTTAGGATAAGATAAAGGGAGTTACCACACAACAATGAAAAAAGTGTGATGGATAACCTCAGACAGGGAACAGAAATGAGTCCAGTCCTATCAGAAAGTCCTACATGAATTAATATCAATAAAAGTAGACAGTACAATTTCATACCAGTACATTGTATAAAAGTACATATGCAATACTTGATACAGTACTATCTTATATTTTTACATTTTAATATTTTACATTTCATTTTCTCACATATTTTATATACCATTGTTATATGGATGAGAAAGAAATGAAAAGAGAATTGAAGAATACTTGATAATTATGCAAAATTATGAACAAAGTTTGATGGCATAGGCATAAAATTCCAAATACTCAAAAGGTTGAGGCAAAATGGAGAAGAGTCCAAGGTAAGCATGTTAAAAAAATAAACAAGGAAAAAGACAAGAAAAGTCAATATGCTCTAAAAAAGAGTAAAAGTGGTCATATGCTTTTAAGGCACTGTGTACTGTCCCACTTTTCTTATTGACTGGTGAAGAATCTTAAAGTTATTGTGGGGAGTTTGGATACCAAAGTACTATATGTTGGATATACTACACGAATGAGAGGAGGATAATGTTCATTTTGCAAAATTATTATGGTTATTTAACTTCTTAATTTTATAAATAACATTCACAGGGGTAGAGAGATGTTTCAGTGGTTAAGAGTACATGTTATGTATATTCTATATATTAAATCTCTGTTAACTGTATGGCTGGTTTGCCTTTTTTCCATTCTGTAGGCTGCCTCTGTACTCCGATGATATTTTCCTTTGTTCTGCAGAAACATTTTATGATTTGCATTTATTTGTTGTTGGTTTCCATGGTTACATTACCAGGATTCTGTTCAGAAAGTCCTTTTCTTTGCCAATTATGTCAAGCATATTCTTACTTATCCTCCAGTAGGCTCAGGGTATCAGGCATTAAGTTAAAGTTCTTGATCCATTAGGATTGCGGGCTTATATATGGATGTCGAATTCTATTCAACTTACCAGTGTGTCTGTTTTAAGCCATGCCATATTTTGTTACTACTGCTTTGTAGCAACACTTAAAATCTTGGATGGGTGATACTTCTAGTAAGGTTTTTGTTTGTTTGTTAAGGATGATTTTGACTATCCTGGGCCTCTTGTGTTTCCATAATGATTTAATGGAATACTTAGCCATAAATAGACATCCATACCATGTTCTTGCCACCAAAGGCTCAGGGATCATTGCAAGTGAGGGGTCAGAAATATTCTCAGAACCAGAGGTAGTAGATGAATATAAGGGAACAGTGATATTCTGGATACAGCAGAGCAATTGCACATATGAACTAACAGTAATTATGGATAACATGTACAAGGCCCACATAAGCTCAAGACAGACAAAATCTGAGAATGGAAAGGATAGAATAAAGACACAATCCTAGCTATGGAAATATTAGAAATTCATAGTTGCTCAGACAGGAAGAGTTAATTTCTTTAAGTGAAGGACAACAATGCTCCAATGTAAGGTCACCATACTTTTATATATGGGCAACACAAACTAGACCAATTGTCTCCAAAAAGGAAACAAAGAAAGCAAAAGAAAGAAGACAAAGAGTTGGAGTTGAATCTAGGAGAAGTTGGAATGTATAAAACTCTCAGATAACTTACAAATTATAATAATATAAATAAATAAAAAGGAATGGAAATGATATTTTGGTAGACAATGTTTTTTAAATCTAATTACTGCTCAATACAAATGCCAATAAATAAACAGTTCTTTAAATATAATTGTTGGATTTAGCTGTATTTTCAAATGAGATATTGATGGAAGGCATTTACCAGATGTAACCAGTTAGAATACAACATCTGACCCTGGATCTTTCCACAATAGCAATCAAAAGTATAAAAGGCATGGAAATAAATTTCACAGCTCATTTTGTTGATATTGTTATTAGGCTGTCTCCAAGAGTATGGATGAAGATATAAATAAATGCAGATTGTAAGTAGACAAATCATTGTTAAGTAGCTTAATTTCCTAAGCTAATTATTATGCCTATAACTTCATGTTTAATACAATTCTACTGAAAGATCATGCTGGGTTTAAGGGCTATATAAGCACACACACACACACACACACACACATATATCCTCAAAATAATTTAAAAATTAATATTCAATTATAAAATAGTTACCAAGAAATCATTGTAAAAGACTCAACTACTACTCATGTTTCACAGAAATTAGCAACATACAGAATAGTAATTCATGTTTTGTAGAACATATTTTTTATGAGTCAAATGGAATCTGTAAGTGGTTGTGATAGCGAAGATGTGTTTATTGTCAGTAAACAATGAAGCTATAATATATAGTCATTATCAGTAGATACTTGTAGGGAAAAGGAAATTTCCATGGGGATTACATAGAAAATATGGAAGCCCCCCCCAAAAAAAAATACCCCATGGATCAATTCTTTTGAATTCTTTTCTATCATTCCAATTTATTTACTGGAATAAGCTATTGATGTTAAATTTGACTTCATTTAAGTATCATATTATATTTATTTTGTCTTCTAAAAATTGAGGCTCATGCACCGATTTATTCACTCCTCACATTTCCCATATAATGGATCTTAAAATTTGATTAGCTGACTTCTAAACTTGACCAATTCAAATCATATAGAGCCTAGATAGTGCAAAACCTTGCAAAACAGTGAAAGGGGATAGGTCTTTATTTGCATGCTAGCAAATGAGAATCCAAGTTTAACTTCAACACTAGCAATTGAAGAGTATGTCTTGTGTTTAGGGTATACAATGCACAGCTTGGAGTTATTTTACAGTGTTTAAAAATAGTAGTATTTTCTATAACCAACACTGAACTTGTCTTTCATCTTCTTAATCTTGTCTTTCTCCTTAACATTGTAATGTAAAAGCAACAGGAACTTCATCACCATGCAGGAAACCGGTATTGGTAGAACTTTAGGTCAGCAGATTCAAAATCATAACCAGTTATGCTGGTTTGCTTTATATTTTATATGACTTACGGTTGCCAATGAACATATTTTCTATCCAGGTAATGGCAGAATTTTGTCTTGGAACTTTTATAACTGTCTCCATAGCATTTGTAAATAGTACTGACTTTGTCAGGAGAAAGCTTGCCACCCACCCCTTTTTTTTTTTTTTTTTTTTTTTAAAGAATCAGTCTCACTGTGTCAACTTTCTTGGCCTAGAACTTAATGTGTAGATCAGTCTGGCTTTCAACTCACAAGTGATCTACTTTCTCTGCCTCCTTAGTGCTTAAAGTGGCTGTGAGCCACCACACCTGGCTTGATATAGAACTTGATTTATATTGCTTTGGCTCTCTTTAGAATTAATTTGTTTGAATTTAAATTAGGGTGAAGGCAATATAGATTCTAATCTAGTTTACTTAAAGAAAGATATAGGTGTATGGAAAGATGATTCAGTGTTTATGAACACATACTATACTCTCTTGTTGAGAACTCAACACCCACACTGGGTAGCTCATAATTGTGTTAATTTCAGATCCAAGTGTATCTGACTGCTCTGGCCTTCAAAAGAACCTGGACTCATATGCACACACCAGCACAAATATAGGTAACTAAATTTAAAAAATTTTAAAAACATGGGATATTATTATTATAAATTTAATGATCTTAATATACTGATACATGAATAGAGTTTAAATTTGTTCAAACCATTTGAATGACTTGTATTTGTATGGAAGGAATATGGAGCTTACCACTAGTAAAACAATCAGATGAAATGAATTAATTTATAACTATATAAATACATCTTCATACAAGACTGACAAGGGATTCATGAAGAGACTAGCCCCTCCAGGAGAAATAATCTGCTATTTTGTTCAATTGATGAAATGTGTGGGAACTGTTCCTAGTGCCACTCCCACCTCGTCTGGAAAAGACTGTCTTTCCTAGGGAGTGCTGCATAGATGGAACCTCAAATGTTTCCTATCCAGAATGGAGGGCGCAGAGAAGGGACTCAAGGTTCTCCTGGATCTGAAATTAAAAGCAGTTATGATCTACAATGAATTCAGTAAAAATAAATACAGTGGTTTTTTACTTTAATCCCAGCATTCAGGAGGCAGAGGCAGGTAAATTCAAGATCTCTGTGAATTCAAGGCCAGTCTGGGCTTCAGAGTGAGTACCAGGACACATTACAATGAAATATAGAGAAACCCTGTCTCAAAAAACCAAACCAAACCAAACCAAACCAAACCAAACCAAACCAAACCAAACCAAACCAAAACAAACCAAAAAACCCCAAAAACAAAACTCAAGCAGAAATTATGATGGAATTAAAAACATTTCAATAATTTAATTAGAAAGCAGAGAGAAATCCTTACATAAAAAATGTTCAAGAAAAGATAAAATACTGGAATATAAAAATAAGCTAAAATTGGACCACTCAATCAAAGAATATGGTAAACTAAAACACACACACACACACACACACACACACACACACACACACACACACACAAACAAACAAATACGGGGACTTTGGTGAAAAAAGAAAATTGACTAACTATAATCATAAAGAAAGGAGACGAATTCCATGTCAATAGGATAGATCAGATCACCAACAGGGTTATAGAAGAAACTTTCCCAATTAAGAAAAGACATTCCATACTCAAGACAATGCCTCAGTCTCACACCCATCTCTTTAACAAACTACCTGTTGCATACTTCCTTCCCTTCTTCCTCCCTTTTCTATGGCTCACACAGATGCATCACCCACCCCCAAATCTTTCCCTCTCTCTTTGTTTTATCACAGACTCCAGCTCCAACAAGAACTCCCTGGGATACTGTTGGCCACTCAGGGCAGGGAATCAGGAATAGTAACTGTAGATCTTTACCCCATTCTTTTTTTCTCCAACTCCACCCCTTCCTACTCACAACTCTGTAGCAGATCAGCCCTTGCAGCCTACTCCTCCATCTCTGGTAGATCATGAAGATCTTCTCCTCAAACATTCTTCCCCACTAATCTTATCACCCCAGACCCCAAACCTTCCAGATAAACAAGTAGGTCAGCAAAGCACATCAGTGCCTTGCTCAGCCATCATCAGAGAAGCTTTCTTCTGAAGCAGATAAGAACAAATTACAGAGACCCACACCCAGACAATATGCAGAGTGATAGACTTTGGAACACTTAGCCCTACAGGATGTATCCATCAATCCTTCTCCTCAAGGCTCAGAAAAACCCTCAGAAGAGGAAGAGAAAAAAATGTAATAGCCAGAGGAGATAGAGGATACCAAGAAAAAAGCACTCTATATAACCATGATGAACACATACATGAACTCACAACAACCGAGGCAGAATGCACAGGGCCTGCAGGGGTCTTCACAAGATGGAAACCCACAGCTCTAATGATAAGCAGACACATGCCCCCATCCCTTACCTGAAAGCTATGTCTAATTGATAACCACTTGCACCCTAACGCTAACCCTATCCCTAATCCTGAAAGGCAAATTGTATTCACAGTAGTAGATGGCCAGCAGAACACTAACTCAATGCCATCTTTGGAGGCTTCTTGTCTCATATGTCATGTTAAGACTTTATTTTCTTTTAAATTTTATCTTATATATATATAAGATAAAATTATACAAACACATATATATATTACCTTTAAATATCTGTCTGTCTATCTATCATCTATCTATCTATCTATCTATCTATCATCTATCTATATTTTTTCTTTTTATCCTACTTGTCCTTTGGCATCCACTGTAGTGTTTTTTATGAGATGACTGAATATGTGAACGAATGGGTCTTTGCATCCATATTACTTTCTTACGCCTTTTCTTGGATTCTTTTGCTCCTGTTTGTTTTGTCCTGTTCTGATGCATTAGTTTTTGATTTATCATATTATATTATATTTATTATATGATAAATTGTCCCATAGAAGCCTTTTTGTTTGTAATGAGAGACAGAAAGGGGGTATATACAGATAGGAGGGAAAGTAAGGAGGGACTGAGATGAGTAGAAGAAGACAAAAGTGTAATCAGGATATATTATATGAGAAAAAAACTACTTCCAATAACAGGAAAAAAGGCATACCCATATAGATATAAGAAGCATAAACAACATAACATAGACAGGAGAGAATGAAACTCCTTATAATACAAGACGATTAAAACACTAAATGCACAGATTAAGATTGAGTATTGAAAGCTGCTAAGGAAATGCCACAATAATACTTGAAGGAAAACCCATCAGCATATCAGCTAACTCCTCAGTGTAAACTTACATACCAGAAGATCCTGGAATAATTTGTTTAAAATTCTAAAAGACTAATGATGTGAATTCAGATTGTTTACGCAGAGAATCTGTCTCCTGTAGTACGAATAATAAAAACCCAGGGACAGATACTGGTGTTCAAGTTGAAGACCAGAAAAGCAAAGCAGCCAAGCTACTAAAGAGTTCTTACCTCCGCCAGTGCACAAATCAAGTGGTGTGTGTGTGTGTGTGAGTGTGTGTGTGTGTGTGTGTGTGTGTGTGTCTGTGTGTGTGTGTGTATGTGTGTGTGTCTGTGTGTGTGTGTGTCTGTGTGTGTCCTGTGTGTGTGTGTGTGTGTGTGTGTGTGTGTCTGTGTGTGTCTGTGTATGTGTGTGTGTGTGTGTCTGTGTGTGTGTGTGTGTGTGTGTGTGTGTATGTGTGTGTCTGTGTGTGTGTGTGTGTGTGTGTGTGATCCTGTTCTCAGTGTGACTGCAGACTGCAATGCTCTCCACCAAAACCTCAGCTGCTCTGAGACTGCACTGAGCTCCTACCTTACATCCTCTCTAGTGCTATAAAGGGTGTCATTCAGAGTGTTGGGATCAAAGGCATGAGCTCTGCTTCTCTTTTAGACCGATTTATTCTCATGAAGCCCAGGGTGGCCTTGAACTCACAGAGATCCATCTGCCTCTCCCTTGAGTGCTGGGATTAAAAGTATGGCCACCACTGCCTGTCCTCTATGGATAACTAGTGGCTTAGCTCTGCATTCTGATCTTCTGGCAAGGCTTATTTGTTAGATCACAAACAAAATAGCAACACAATCTGCTGCAACTGAAGGAGAAATAACCACTTTCAATGATATTAACAGAATCTAAGACTTCATGTCCACCAAACCAACCTTTTAGAGAATACTGGACATAATAACTCATACGGAAGAAAGAAATTTACATAAAACCAATACTCCACAGAAAAGAAAGCTGAAATTACTGAAACATAAAATGGAACTAGTAATACAGGCAGAGATGACATGTACCAATAAAGACTTTTCAATAATAACTATATTATTAATGTTAATCAACTTATCAAATGACACAAACTAGTTGAATGGATTAAGAAACAAAATCCACTGTGTGTGTTTTTGTGTGTGTCTCTCTATGTGGTGTGTGTAGGTTGTTTGCACTTGTGTGTGGTGTGTTTAAGTGTATATATTTGTGTCTTTGTGTATATGTATGTATGTTTTTGGTTATGTGTTTGTGTTTATGTATTTGTATTTGTTCATGTGTATGTGTGTTGTGTGTGTATTTGTGTTTATGTGTGTGTATTCAGATATTGTGTGTGTTTATGTGTGCTGTGTGTGTGTTTGTGTATGTTTATGTGTATGGGTTGTATGTGTGCATTTATGTATGCTTATATGTGTTTTTGTGTGTTTGTGTTTATATATATGTGTGTATGTTTGTATTTTTGTGTAGACAGACTTTCTCTGTGTTACAGCACCTGCTCCCAAATAACCACACAGAAACTTATATTAATTATAAATGCTAAGTGATAGCTCAGGATTATTACTAACTAGCTCTTAAAACTTATGTTAATGAGTTTATATTAATCTATGTTTTGCCACATGGTATTACCTCTCTTTTGTCTTGTGTCTCTTGTTTTATCTCCATGTTTGGCTGGTGACACCTCTCTCTCTGCTCTTCTTCCCAGCATTCTCTCCGCTCTGACAATCCTGCTTAGCCATAGGACAATCAGCTTTTTATTAACAATGAAAGCAAAATATGTTTACAGTGTACAAAGACTGTTCTATAGCTTTTGTGTATGCGTTTGTGTGTGTGTATATGTGGGTGTTTTGTGTATGTATGTATACCTGTGTATATTGCTATATGTATGTTTGTGTGTGTATGTCTATATGTTTGTTTAAATGTGTTTTTGTATATATGTGCTTGTACATGTATGTGTTGTGTATGTTTGTGTTTTTGTGTGTGTATATATATATATATATATGTGTGTGTTTTGTATGTATACATTTGTGTATATTTGTATGTGTATTTGCCTATGTGTTTGTGTGTATATGTATATATGTGATTGTATTTGTATTTATGTGTGTTTGTATGTGTATGTGGTTGTACATATGTGTTTTTGAATATGGGTGCATGTGTGTGTATGTATTTGTGTATGTTTGTATCTTTGTGTATATATATATATATATGTATATATGAGGCTTTTCTGTGTACACATTTGTATATGTGTATGTTTTTATGTGTGTGTGTGTGCTTGTCAAAAATAAGAATTAAAATAGATTATGGACGTTTTAGTTAGGCTTACTATTGCTAAGATCAAACACCATTACCAAAAGCAAGTTGGGGAGAAAAGATGTATTTGCCTTATACTTCCACATTGTAGTCCATCACTGAAGAAGTCGGGGCAGAATCAAGCAGGGCAGGAACCTGGAGGCAGGAGCTGATGCAGAGGCCGTGGAAGGGTGCTGCTTAAGAGCTTGTTCAGTCCGTTTTCTTATAGAACCCAGGACTATCAGCTCAGGGATGGCACTACACACAATGGTCTGAGTCTTCCTCCATCAAACACTAAGAAAATTCGTCACAGGCTTGCCTACAGCCTGATCCTCTGGGGGAATTTTCTTAATCCACATTTCCTCCTCCCTGTGTCAAGTTGATACCAAAACTCACCAGCACAGTGAACTAGGGAGGGAGACAAAGTGGTGGACTTGAAAAGAGTGAGGAGAGGCATCATAAAGGGAAAAAATTCTACTGCCATTTTCATAAACCAATGTAATTTCTAATTACATTTTAAATATATATCCTTATATCCACACATGAGAATAGCTGTTGTCCTTTATCAGAAGTTTTTTTTTTTTTTTTTTGCAACAGATGGAGATTACATAAATTACAAAGCTGGTTGAAAATGCAGATAATAAGGGTTTGTGGGTTGTTCAACCCAATATAGTTCAGGAGAAATCACAGAGGAGGAGACAGAAATATTGTAATAATCAAAAGATCATGATATCTTTGGTGAGATAATATCTTTGGTAAATAGCTGATGAGAGAGAAGAATCAGTCTTCTCCAGGAACAAGCTCCCAAAGACATTGTCCAATATCAAGTGATCAACCCTTGATATCTGCACATACAAACAAAGCTAGACAGACTAACAAATTATAAGCAGATATGATAACCTTGCTGGACATGTAGCAGTCTCCTTACTGTGAACACAGTTCTGTAGAGATGAACAAAGCTGGCTCTTTATATCCATCTCTCTGTCACCTGTCTATATATATGTATGTATGCAAGTATGATCCATATATCTATCAAATATCAACCCATATATTATCTGTCACCAATCATGTATCATCATCTACCAATCTATAATACATATGTATATATTTCTGTTACACTGGAAATCACAATATTTTCCTTAGAATCTGAAATTTTACACTACAACAACACTAATTTTGAAAAATAGTAAGAAAGGAGTTTCAATACATTTCCTCAAATTTCTAGTAAATCTGAGTGTCATAATTGAGAGTCTAATTTATTTTTATCTAAAAAAATGTGTAAGGCATTGGAGATTCACAGGTAGAAGATTATAAGAACAGTGAAATAAAAAAAGGGGTGCAGAGGGAGAATTTAGGTTTGCTAAACTTTTTTCTATTACATGCATTTAATGAGACTATACAACTTGTACCTAACAAAAACTTGAAGTACATTGATTTGTAAATATATAATATCACAGATGTAAATATAAAATTTATAGGACATTCATGCTTCTTAGGAAGTGATCTATTTGCTTTACAAGATGACTTATGTGGGAACTGTTCTTGGTGCTGCTCTCCTTGTTTGGAAACACTGTCTTTTCCAATAACTGCTGTTCAGGTGGAACTTTCTCCCTTTCCCAGCCTGAGTGGAAGGTAGACGGGAGTGGCTTGGAGAAGCTCCCCTGAGTGATTGCTACTCTCCCAGTGAATACCAGTTCTGTCACTTTTCTAAAAGACCTTGCCTTTCCAGTAGCAGCACACACTCCACACCCACTTCGGGGTGTTTTGCATGTCTTTGTCTTTTCAATGTTATAAAGAAGGAGCCATGCCAAGAGGACCTTCATGTCTCTGCAGTGATGGTATGCTTAAGCTTTTATCCTCAACAGTCTCTCTTGAAATTTCAAATAGTCAGGCTAGTTCATTTTCACAGTATGTCTGTTCCTCAAATGTTGGGCAATCATAAGAAATATCACTTTCTTTACAGAGTTTCTCCAGGTGTTTGAGTTTGTGGTCTATCTTCAACAGGCAACATTTTATGTATTTCTCTGAAATCTCTATAGATTTCTGTTGTTTTTGTTGTTGTCATTATTATTGTTTTGAGACTGGTTCTGATGATTTATTCCAGGCTGGTTTCAGACTGGTTTTCTTCTTGAGTCAACTTCTTAAGTACTGGGCAGTGTTTATCAGTGGTACCACAAAAGTGTAGTGTTTGATGTGTATTTTTATCCTGTCTTTGGTTTGTTTATGTCATTTATTCTTTGACTATCTTTTAGATTTGAAGAATATTATCATGCTTCAATTTCTAGCTTGCCTAGACATTGCAACATCACTCATCTCCTTGATGCCTACAGTAATAGTAATGAATTGAATCTCCTTGGTACTGATGAGGGGAGTGGGATGTACTACAAGGAGAGTTACAGAGAGTGAGAGAGAATCTTGTGGTGTGTGTGGATTTACATAACCTTGTTGTCTGTTCTGTGCAGCACAAGAATATTTCTAAAGCTTTTTCCAGGTATAGGTAAAATAAATATAGGTTTGCAGAATAGTTGCTGCATCAATTATACCTGAAAGCAATTTGCACAATGTCTAAACTGCTGCTACAGAACTCAGAATGAGTTGAACACATAGAAAATATTCATTAATAGTAATTAGAAGTTAATGAAGTGAGAAATGAAGGGATATGTGTCTAACTTTATATTTATGCATTAGTGTACATTTGTATTTTCATGTAGAAGAGAGAATGTATGACCTTGTTGAACAAAAAAATGATCACTATTCTTAGGACAAGATATTTATGGGGGTAATTATCTCTATTACATAAGTAGGCTATACTAATAACTTAAAGAAGAACCTTGAAAATCAGAATATGTCCCCACATAGAAATTTTATTTCAATGTATCTAGTGTCATTCTTGTTTACTGCCAGCTTGAATTTTAGCTTATGGAGCAATTAAGTAGCTAAATTTTAATAAGTAGGTATGTAAAAGAATGCAAATAAGAATATCTTTGTTTTGATGATACACATGAAAATTCATTGTTTCTTTTACAGAGAACTTCCTGCTGTTGTATATAAGGTATGTAGGACCTAGCTGAAACTCATCTGAGATTTCTTGGACAATATATTATTTTTTTTGTGTGTGAAGAAAATTACAAAATAATTAATTAGTTTTGATGTTTGATTGACATTGTGTGTGGATGTTCATAACAATATGTTTTGAATTTTCAAGAATCATATACACATTGTCTTTTAGAAGATCACATTACTAAACCTTCAGCAGTACAGTAGAATTTGGAACATCTTCTGGTGACAATGAAGAATTTTGTACAGTACATATTATTAATAATTTTAGGTGTGGAAGTTGTTATAGCAAGTTTAGGAAATGGATTCATAATACTGGTGAACATCTTGGACTGGGACAAGAGAAGAAAGATCTCATCCGTGGATAAGATCTTCACTGCTCTGGCCATCTCCAGACTTGCTTTTGTGTGGTCACTAGCCATAGTTTTTTTGATATATGAGCTGTGCCCAGCTTTAGTGATAACTGGAAAAATGTTGAGATTAATTTATTTTTCCTGGACAATAATCAATCATTTCACCATCTGGCTTGCTACATGTCTCAGCATATTTTACTTCCTCAAGATAGCCAACTTCTCAAATTTTATATTTCTTTCTCTGAAGTGGAGAGTAAGAAAAGTTGTTTTGATGACACTGCTTGTGTCTCTTCTCTTCTTATTTATAAATATTATAGTAATAAACACATTTATTGTTATATGGATTGATGGATTGAAAGCAAATATATCCTACAGTTTTAGTTCAAATTACTATATAAATTTTTCTAGGATCCCTTTACTCACCAACACTGTTTTCACATTCATACCCTTCATTGTGTCCCTAACAACTTTTCTCCTGCTCATCTTCTCTCTGTGGAGACATCTGAAGAATATGCAGCAAGCTTCCAAAGCCTCCAGAGATCCCAGCACCACTGCTCACATAAAGGCCCTGCAAATGGTGGTCCTTTTCCATTTCCTGTATACTATTTTCTTTGTGGCACTTGTTATGGAGTCTTGTAAAAACCAGATTCAGCATAAAAAATTGTTCAATTTGTTCTTTGAGGATGCTGCACTTGCTTTTCCCACAGGCCACCCCTATGTCCTAATTCTGGGAAACACTAAGCTCAGACAGGCTTTTCTGTCCATGGCAGGGTGGGTGAGGTACAAGCTTAATGTTGCAGAGCCCCCAGGTCCTTAGAGTATGTATGGAGTTGTCACCCACTTTCTAGAGGAGGACCTGTTCTTAAGAGATTCTGTATGTTTACATTTGTACTTACAGCTTATTCTTCAGTTGCAGCTTTGTAAAATTTTCAAAATTCTGTGTGAGTCAGGCACTGTCCAATATGAATGGAACTTTTAGTGTCAACATAGTGTAATCTTATATCATGAAACTGACTTTTGCAGACTTTAATGGCATTAGTGAATAGTGTAAAAAACGTGTGCATGCATGTGTGTTAGCCATATCAAGGGTAAAAACATGTAACTGTATCTAAACAAGTATCATTTCATAGTTGAGAAAAGGCTGAAAAATGACATGTAGAATTAGACAACAGATGTACATTTCTATTGTTTCAAATGCATTATCAATTTAGAAACCCTTTAGAGAATATTTTGGGTTTAGTCCAACTTTTCTGCCTATATTACTTAGTTTGGAAATTAAGAACCCTTTGAACCTATTTATTATTGGTAAATATGTTGTCTTTTTCTGTATATTTTCTATATAGGTTTTTATGTATGTAGTACAATCAATTTAAGTTCTTGTGCCCACAAATGAAAATCATGCTGATGGCAGTACCTCTGTATTTGTTTTTATTATTTAGATATGTTTTCTTTTTTAAATTAAAATATAATCATATCATTTCCTCCTGTGTTAGGGATTCTGGCACTGTGAAGAGCCACTATGGCCACTGAAACTCTTATAAATGAAAACTTTTCATTTGCTCACAATTCAGAGGTTCAATCCATTATCACCATGGGGGCAGGCAGGCAGACATGGTGCTGGATAAGTAGATGAGATTCCTTCATCTTGCAGGCAACAGGAAGTGGTCTGTCACTCTGGGCAGTATCTTCAGCACATATGAGACCTCAGAGCCTACCTCTATCATGAGACACTTCCTTCTAAAGACCACACCTACTCCACAAGGCCATACATTCTACTAGTGCCATTCCCTATGAGCTTATGGAAGCCCATTGCATTCAAACGACCACACCCCCTTTCCTATCACACATCCAACCCTCTCCTTGTCCCTGTTTCCTTGTGTTTTGCTTTTCTCACATTCATGGCCTCTTTTCTTTAATTACTACTGTTACACAAACACATGCAAATGAATATATAAACAAAAATTGCTTAGTTTATTTGGTGTTGTTTGTATGTATATGATTTCAAGGTTGACCATTTGTTAGATATCTAATCAAGGAGACTTATACCCAAGGAAGACTAAGACTCCCTGTCTTAGATACTGTTAGTTCGGTAAACTCATTTTTTTTCACCACGATATATTTGGATTGAATTTTTTCTATATTGCTTCCCTGTAATAAAAACTCATTTGTTCACATGTTTCAAGAAAAAAGTATACAACAGTGTATATTGTAGCAAATTTGGGTTCATATCAGAGTCAAAGTCAAATTTAGAAAGTATGTCCAAAGCAATAACAAGCTATATCTGTGTATAAAATAATCAATTTGAGATAAAAGAGAAATTTGAAAAGAAAACACGTGCTAAGACAATTGATTGATACTCTCCAAATGCTGGAGAATGTTACTGCAACTCCAATTCTCAGCTAAAATTTTGCTGTTGGCTCTCCAAGTGTGTGACACTTTTTTTTTTAGCTTTGAGATATTTGAGACAACATACCCTAGAAAGGATGTTTATCCATATATATCCGTTCACTGACAC
Source organism: Cricetiscus sungorus (assembly GCA_030556225.1). Classification (NCBI taxonomy): domain Eukaryota; kingdom Metazoa; phylum Chordata; class Mammalia; order Rodentia; family Cricetidae; genus Cricetiscus; species Cricetiscus sungorus. The sequence goes on along the minus strand of JANBXA010000735.1, from coordinate 39,589,397 downwards.
CAGCAAACTTGTGAACAGTATATGTGTCCAATGTCACTTTAGTATGTTTCTTTTCTTAAGTAGTATTCTCTTCCAGAGTGCTTTTTTATGTTATAATTTTCAGAAAGTTGCTAGTTGTTACTTGTAGATCCTAATTAGACAAAAATGATTGATATCACATAATCAATGAACACAGTATTTGGGAAAGATTAATGAAACAGGATAGAAAATTGGTACAGTTCTTCTATGGGAGTGTGAAGTATGCTATAGATCTTAACCAAGAAAGGTTGAATTATTTGATTTACTCAAGTAATTACTATAATATAACTGAAAATCATTTAACATATCCACAGCCACATATGAAAGTATGGGAGGTAATATTCTTCTGCTTGGTAATGACATAATTTCCCAAGGAGCATATGACAGTGTACAATAAAGCCATGGCAATCTGTGTCCATATTCTATTCCATCTCATTATGGCAGAACTCAGATGCAGTTACTAGTGGTATGGAAAAACACAAGATATTTATCCTTTCATAATTAATTTCATTCCTTGGAGAGTGTGGCTGTAACCTCTTATTCATTGTCTGCCAGGGGCAGAGAGATTGATAGGCGTCCCCTGTTCCTCCTTGGAAGAATTTCCATCACTGCACAGGTCAGCAAGCAATGTGAGTCTCTGAGAAGCTACCACATTAGCAAATCTCATTTACATTTTTAGGATTAAGTAAATTACCAATAGATCAGCTTGGATTGGAATCAAATATCTTGGGAGTGTGTGGCTTTTGGAAACTCCAGCTGTATTTACTGACCATGGAATCTTGTGAGTCACCAAATACTAATTTCATTTAAAATCCTATTCTTGCCAGTCCTATGTTACCAGATACTTTCTCCTTAGAGAAGTGCTGTCTGATGCAAAGGCACAGATTTTTAAGCATAGTACTTAAACCAGTTTTCCTTCGCTGTGTTCTAAATGTTTCCATTTTCATTTCATCAGGAAGACTGAAACTTCCTTAGTTTTGTTTCTTTAAATTACCTTCATCCTAATGACTATGTGGGAGACTTTGGGGTTTCTGTTCAGAGTAACCACGGAGATTAACTTTACCCCCTCTCTCTTTGAGGCAGGCTCTAATTCTATAGACATGGCTGTCCTTGAAGTCATGATATTGCCAATCACAATATTTCATTTTTCAGAATTCAAAGCTTTGCATTTAATGGGACTCTCTAAGTTGTTGTCTCTTTTGACATTCCGGACACTGACTTTGACAGAGCCATGAGTGAGTCTGTATACCCAGTGTAGTCTTCATCCTGCTTTACTTAGCAGGACTGAAAGAGACTCATGTCAAGGATACTGTCCTCTCCTGGTTTGAGTCTTTGTGTACTGAGCACAACATTAAGTTCTTCCTGGAATTTCTTTTCCCTAAAACATAAATATGAGGAATAACAAAGGTTGTATTTAACAAATTGTAAGAGGTTATGCTGACCATCCAGGGCATTTTACAGACTCCTTGTGGAGAATATAATAAACAATTTCTATGGAAGATTATGGATGACTGTTCAAATCTTTCAAATCTATCATCTGTCTATCTATTTGTCATCTCTCTATCCAATTATCATCTATCCATCTATTATCATTATTACCTATTATTTCTCAATCTATCAGCTATCATCTGCCTACTTTTCATTACATTATTCAATATCTATTTATTTATCTGTTATCACCACCTATCAGTCTATCTACTTGTCTCTGTTATATTGAACAATCTCTCTTCTTGCTCAAAACATGAATGTTATATTAAAATACAATCTTATAAGAGCTTCATATTGCAGATCAGGCTTTAAATTCTAACACAAAGTCATCATTGGATATGCTTGTAATAGCCGTGCCACAAGCATGGCTATTATACCCTTGTATTATTATACCCCTGTATTATACCCCTGTATTTCATTTTTAACACTGAACAATATTTTCAGAGAAGAGAATAGAAATGGAAAATGAGAGAACTATATTTTCAACACGTGGTTGCATATATTAAATCACAGTCCTATAAGACTGGTTTATAGAGAAATATTTCAGAATTTTTTTTTATTCAAAATGTATGTGTGAGGACCCAGTCCAGTCTGGGTCATATTAACCCTGAGCAGGTGGTCAAGAGTCATAAAAGAAAGAAGGCTGAACAAACCATGAAAAGGAAGCCACTAAAGAATGTTCCTCCATGACCTTGTTTCAGTTCCTACCTCCATTTCCCTACCTTGATTTCTAACAGTGATAAGGTATTACCTTAGAGCTGTAAGGTGAACAAAACTCCTTCCCAACTTGATTTTGGCCAGTGTTTTTATTACAGTGATAGAACCCCTTACTAATGGGGTTGGCATTAAGCCCCACTCCAAACAGGACTTATTGACAACTTATAAACTTCTAGAAGAGGTATTATTTTAATGATGAAACCCCTGGTAGGTCAACCATAAACCAGAGGAGGTCTTATATCCAAGAATATTGGGCAATACAAAATAGACTTATTGGGTTAAAAATTTTAAACACACACACACACACACACACACACACACACACACACACACACAGAGAGAGAGAGAGAGAGAGAGAGAGAGAGAGAAAGAGAGAGAGAAAGAGAGAGAGGAACATATAGAGATGGAGATAGATGATAGATAGATAGATACATAATAGAAAAATAGGAGACTGCAGGTACAGAGGTGAAGGTGGATTCAAGAGGGCTTTAGGAGAGGTGCATGTGATGCCAACACATGGTATGGTATTCTCAAAACAACAATAAAATATTTTAGTGGTAAAATTTAATAAACAAAATCATAAAGTGTGTCGCGCCCAACCTCGACCAGCAAGGAAGATGCAACTCCGGGAAGATCTTCTTTAAGCAGTTTATTCAGGATCCTTAACAAAGCTTGTTCTGCTCCTGGGGAAATGCCTGCAGAGGCTTAAATCGCCTTGTGCTGACCAACCCCAGTGAGCCATGTGAACCTTGCAGATAGGCTACTCTAATGCGGAAGCAAACAGGCTGAACAGGCTTAACCAAATAAGGACTTGTTTACGACAGAGAGCGCTCACCATCGGGAAGGTGGAAGAAGGAAGCCAGCGCCATCTTTAAGGCACAGCACTTCACAGCTTTCTACAAAAGTGAAAGGAATTACATAACATGTTGCTAGAGGTTCTGATAAATTAGGGTAAATGTGATCCAGAATCATCTCTAATTTATGTTAAAGAAAAATATAGGAAGCTGGAGAGATGGCTTAGTAGTTAAGAACCATATGCCTCTTGAAAAAGAGGAGACCCAAAGACCTGAGTTCCACTTACAGCAGCCATATTGGGCAGTTCACAATTTTAGCTGCAAGAGACTCCTTTGGCATCCAGGGGCACACACTGATACAAATACACATAATTAAAAGTAAAGTACATTTTTTAAAAAATAAGGGACTATTATCATAAACATAATGATCGTAATACAGAGATGCACAGATAGAATGCTGCTTTGCTAAACCCTCTTCAATTTCTTGCATGTGAAACTGCGTATAAAACTTGTCATTCACCTTGAACAAATTGGTACAGGAGACCGCTTCCTGAACATAACTCCAGTAGCACAGACACTGAGATTGACAATTAATAAATGGGACCTCCTGAAACTGAGAGGCTTCTGTAAGGCAAAGAACACAGTTGACAAGACCAAATGGCAGCCCACAGACTGGGAAAAGAAATCCCAAATAACACTATTAAAAAATGGGGTACAGAACTGAAGAGAGAATTCTCAATAGAGGAAATAAAAAAGGCTGAAAGACCCTTAAGAAAGTGCTGAACATCCTTAGTTATCAGGGAAATGCAAATGAAAACAACCCTGAGATACCATCTTACTCCTGCCAGAATGGTTAAAATTAGTATCACCAATGACAACTTATGCTGGAGAGGATGTGGAGAAAGGGGAACACTCCTCCCCTGCTGGTGGGAGTGCAAACTTGTACAGCCATTTTGGAGATCAGTATGGCGGTTCCTCGGGAAAATGGGAATCAGTCTACCACAGGTCCCAGAAATCCCCCTCATAGGCATATACCCAAATGATCCATATCCATGCAACAAAGATATCTGTTCAACTATGTTCATAGCAGCATTATTTATAATAGTAAGAACCTGGAATCAGTCTAGATGCCCCTCAATGGAAGAATGGATAAAGAAGATGTGGCACATTTACACAATGGAATACTACTCTGTGGACAAAAAAGAATGTAATCTTGAAATTCACAGGCAAATGGATGGAACTTGAAGAAACCACCCTGAATGAGGTAACACAGTCACAAAAAGAGGAATATTGTATGTACTCACTCATATATGGATTTTAGGCATAGAGCAAAGAATCAGTAGCCTATAATTCACACTGCCTGAGAAACTATGATACAAGGAGGAATCTAAGATTCATACAAGGTCCCTCACAGAAGGGGAAAGGAACAAGATCTCCTGAGCATATTGGGATGGGGGGGGCAGTGAGTGGAGAGGGAGCTAGGATAAAGAGAAGGGGAGGAGAGGAAAGCATGGGGGACTAGGAAGATTAAGTTAGGGGAGGAATAGATGAGAGAAAAAAAAGAAAGAGATACTATAAAAGAGGGAGCCATTATAGGTTTGAAGAGAAAATTGAATCTAGAGAAATGTTCAGAGACCTACAAGACTGACCCCAACTAACAATTTGAGCAACAGTGGAAAGCCTACCACAAATGCCCTTCCCTGATAATGAGATTGATGACTAACTTATCCACCATCATAGGGGCCTCAAGTAGTAGCAGATGGAAACAGAAGCAGACACCCACAGCTAAACACTGAGCTGAACTGGAATCCAGATGCAGAGAGGGAGGACAAGACCAGGCTACAGAAACCCACAAAGACAGCTGACCTGAACAAGGAAGAGCCAATGGGCCCCCAGACTGATAGCTGGGAAATCAGCATTGGACCAACTCAGACCCCCTGAACATGGGTCTCAGTTAGAAGTCCTGGGCAGTCTAAGGGACCTCTGACAGTGAACCAGAATATATCCCTGCTGCACAAAAGAATGTTGGTAGCACATTCCGCATGGAGAGATACTCTCTTAACCTAGAAGCAGGAGGGAGGGCCTAGTCCCTACTCCAAAAGACTTGAAAGATTTTGTTGACCCCTCCTGGAAGGCACCATCCTCTCTGCAGAGTGGGGAGAGGGGAGATAGTATGGGAGGGTGGTTTTGGGGGCATGAGAGTGTGGAAGAGAGGGAGAGGGAGGGAGAGGGAACTGGGATCAAAATGTAAAATAAAAAATAAATAAAAATAAGGTCAGGAAAGAACATGAAAGTGTAACATTAGTTACAAAGTATTGCATTCTTTCAGGATCCACTAAGCTGAGAACAACTGATTTCACTGCAGCACAATATGAGTCATTGGCCCTGGGGCTCTACTGTTCTGCTTCTCTTTCCTAGTGACACCTGGAGGTCTATATCAAATAGCTATTTATTAAGGACCATTCATTTTATGCTCCATTGCCACTTAGAATTTGGGAAACCAGAGACTCTCATGGTATTAAATAGACAAGGGCAACAGGACTAAATGCCTTTCCTGTTTCCCATAGATCTCCTAAGTCCAGGGAGAACTGAGTAGATTGTTATACTACCAGTGAATGGCCAAGTACTAGTATTTCCCCTTTCAAGACACACCCATTATCTCAATGGAAGAAACCACATTATTATTGTCAGCATACAGAGGTTGTTGAGATCTTTGTATAATAATCTCTGTACCCCTTGATCTTCATTAGCACAGCTCAACACCCAATCATGCCCCAGAAAAGGAGACTCCTTGAGAATTTCTGCCACTCTTAGACCCTTCTTGTTTCCTACCATTTCTATATCTGTGAATTGTATCATGGTTATTCTTTAATTTATAGTTAATATCCACTTATTAATGAGTACATACCATGTTTGTCTTTCTGTGTGTGGGTTACCTAACTCAAGATAATTTTTTCATAGTTCCATCCATTTGCCTTCAAATCTCCTGATGTCATTGTTTTTAACAACTGAGTAATACTTCATTGTATAAGTGTACATTTACTTCATCAATTCTTCGGTTGAGGCTATGACAAATAGAACTGCTATTTGAACAAAGTTGAGCAAGTGTCCTTGTTGTATGATTGAACTTCATTTGGGTATAGGCCCAAGAGTGGTATCACTGGGTCTTGAGATTGATTGATTCTGAGAAACTGACATATTGATTTCCAGAGTGACTATACAAGTTTGAAATCCTAATTTTAGGGGAACTCATCTGTCCCATCTGCCAGTTCCAAGTAACCACTCAGAGTCTTATTATTAATTATAAATGCCCAGACAATAGCACAGGCTTGTCTCCAGCCAGCTCTTACAACTTAAATGAACACATTTCTATTATTAAATTGTGTGCTGCCTACAGGCTTGTTTACCTCATCTATGTGCTTCTCATGTTGCTTTGATATCTGGCTCATGACTCTAAAGACACTTCTCTTCCTCTTCCCAGTATTCTTCTGTTCCCAAAATTCTGCATAGCTATTAACATGTCATCTCTAAATTAACCAATAAGAATTAACACATATTCTTATTGTAAAAAAATTGTTCCACAGGATTTCCCCCTTTTTTCTAATTGAAAAGGTTTTAACTTTAAGATAGTAAAATTATATACAATAAAACAGCTATCAAGTAAGAATTATAGTTATAATATCCATTTCATTTGCGTTTGGCAAATTTAGAGAAGATATTATATTTAGACTTTAATTCCTACAAAGACCACAGAAGGATGTAATGTTACTTACCAACAGGGACATCTGACTGCTTGGACAATCCCCCAAAGTTTTTCTGTAATGTTGGGTTACCCAACTTTGGCCCTAAGGCTTAATATATCTGACAGACATTTTTGAAAAGAAGGGAATTTTGAACGACTGTCTTACCTTGTCTTGACAAAGTTTGGCATTTGCCTTTTGTTGTATCCTGATGGTTCAGTCTGGACAGTATATTGTCATCAAATGAGGCAGAGAGACAGTTTCTTTGTTCAAATGATTAGCTTTTGGCATAAAGCAAACAAACTCCATATGGAGTTTCTTTGATGTCGATCATCTTCTTTTGAAGCAAGTTGGTGCTGTCAGGAGAAGACATATCTTATTGTCACTAAAAGTCTTAGGTTATTAAAAATATTAAATATCACATTCTGTTTGTCTTTGAAGTGCTTGAAAACCATTTATCTATTTAAATATATCCATGTATGATCTTGAAAACATACTATAAGTTTGACTATTATAATCTTTATTTCTTAATTATACATTACATTTTTAAATGAGCTGAATAGGCATAATACCACAAACAAAAGTAGAAACATATATGCAGCATAACAAAATAACCTCAATATACAAAAATTCATACTAAGGTAAATTATTTAAGGCTAGTAGTAGGTTTTTTTGGATTAAAAGTAGATTCAATAATCTATCATTTTATCCTGTCATTTTATATCTTTTATCCTATTTTATAGCCCTTTTAACCTATTGTTTTTCTATTTCCTTTGTGTTTTAGAAATTGATCTTTGAATTTATTTTTGGTATTTTTTTTTCTGACTATGACCATTGACAACTTGTAACCCCTCCACCCTCTGCAAAAAAAAAAAAAAAAAAAAAAAAAAGACAAACATTCATCATCCACTGAATCACTAAAACCCACCCATTCCTCAACTCTTGCCCATGTGGGCATCATGTTCTCTAGATTGCTTCCTTTTGTCTGAGAGTAATGGCATCTCCAGGAGACCATGTTACCTGACCTACAGTCTTCCCTGGCTTCCTCCTTCACATCTATAGCCAAGATGCCCAGGAGCTCTTCTGTGCCCCCCCCAAGTTTAATCTGACCTTTATTATTTTGAAGGAATCTACAGGTTTTTGTTTCCTGTAGAAACAAAAGCAAAGACATATCTTCCCCATGGAGGAACTCATTTCTCAACTTTCATTCTGAAGCTAAGACTTCTCTAAAGAATTTAGGCTGGCTTAATTCAGCAGTTCTTTCCATAATCAAATATCCCTCAGCAGCTGATGTTCATTGATTAAAGTCTTTAGTCAGATTTTTCTTAATTATCCTTAAAAGTTTACAATAACTTATTAGCTTTCATAAGACTAGAACTTTCTGGGGTCGAACTTTTTGTGAGCAGCAGCTGAGGGAGCCTAGAAGTAACCACTGCCCTTGACAAGTTAATTTGTACCAGCCATGCGTTAATGGAAGGAGCTTTGACAGAGATTAGGAGAGTTACTCCCTTTTTAGCAAGCAGTGAAAGGATGAAAATACAGCCTAACTCTCTAATGACCACTAAAAGTTAGAAATTTTTTTAAAGTCCATCAGCATGAATCTAAAAATCACCCTAGCTACATGCAAAGCTCAGGAAAAAGAAAAACACATGAAATAGCTTGGTCATGATGACTGGTTTCTGGAAATTATTATTATTATTATTCATAACCACCTAGTTTCTGAAGAATGTTGTTATCCACAACAACAGTCTGGGAATTGTTACGGGTCATCCTGTCCGCAAAGAAAATGAATAACTAAAAGAGATGGGACTCATGGCAAGAAGGGAAAACTACAAACAAGTGCCTCTGCCAATAGATATAGATAACTCCCTGACTGGAGAGGACATTCTCCCAGCCACTCTAGGACAAGGTCACTGAGCCTGCTGATCCTAGAGAAAGAAAAAACCCCTAACCTTGCAGGTGCGCTAAACAATCCCACCTTGTAAAAACTGTGTACTCTATGAAGTCTCTGTAACCTAGGAAACCTTATTAACCATCCAAGTTTTGAACTGTCCCATGACCTTGCTTTTAGGCCTAGTGAAAATAACAGGCTAGCTTTGAAACTGGCCTTGTTAGCTTTAATGTAAATCCTATAAAAGCTGTCTCAATTCTGCACTAGGGCCCTCAGTCCTCTACCCCTGCATGGCGTATGACTGTGGACCCCAGTGCACTTGGAATAAAAACTCCTCATGCTATTTGCATCAAGACTGCTTCTGGTGAGTGATTTGAGGTGTCGCCTTTCCTGAGTGGGAACGTGAAGGTCCACTCTCTGCAGGTCTTTCAGCAGGAAATTTCTCCAAGCCCCCAAGGGAATGGGAGGTTTATCTGATCACCTGACCTTGGGAAAAGGACTTTATTTGTGTTAAGTTTAAGCCTTAAAATGTTTCCCCAAGCAGATGTTACAATACAGTATTTTCACCCATGCCCCAAATAATGTTTTAAATTAAAACAAAAAACAAAAAACAGTTTCCCAACTGAAGCTTTTTTGAGTATCAAAATGAACTCATAAACACAGTTTACAGAGAGATCCTTTTACAGTACACTACTGAAGACTATAATAGTTTCTTATATGACTCAGTTTATCAAAGTATCTTAAGCTTAACAATGTTACCAAAGACAAGTAGGCTAGACATACACTCTCAATTGTGAATAGATCTTAGATAAACCAGTGTTTATAGGTAAACTTTGTTGATAAACTCTAAATCAGTGTTTCTCAGCCATCCGAATACTTCAACCCTTCAACACATTTCCCAATGTTGTGGTGACTTCCCAGTTACAAAATCATTCCTGTTGCTATTTCACAATTGCAATTTTGCCATTGTTATGAAACTCAAGGCAAACATCTTACCGACAAGTGGTCCTAGGCCACCCCTGTAAAAAGGTCTTTGAACCCCCAAAGGGTCCAGGCTGAGAAGCTGCTCCAAGCCCTTTGCCAGACTGCTTAGGTCATTACCTTTCTGCATCACAATAAATGAGCATCCCAGTCTCTGGTGATTAGTATTTGATGCTTATGGCTCTGAACCTTAATTTTTAGGATTTATTTATTTTTTTAAGTTCAAATGTTAGTAACATAAAACAGTTCGTAAACTTAAAATGTCCCATAGCCTTGTAAATTTAAATATTTTTAAAAACTGTTTCTTAAAAAATATGCAGTTTTTTTCAAATTCTGTAAAACTCCAAAATTTCCTCTTAAAAAAAGTTGAAAACTTCTCATCTGTGTGTTTCTGCAAAATCAAAAATAGAGTAGCCTCCTTTTTCACTCCAAGAGGGAGGAAACAGGGCATAACCACAATCTGCAAAAGGCAATACCACGCTCCAAAGTACAAACCACACAAAGCTCGGTATCTGGGATTCATTCATGTTTCTCCTCTTTGGCCCCACCCTCCAAAGCATATACACAGCCTGCCTTCTAGTTGTCAGCCTGCTCCCTTTCACTGTGGCTGGTGCTTCTGGTGGCCATCACATGGCACTGGCATTTGTAAAACAGTTAGGGTCCACCATTTCAATAGGACTGTCTTTGGAACTCTAGCCTGCCATATATTTGCAAAGCTCACCTGTTTCTTATGATTACTTCATGTCTTTAAAATCATTATCACCTGGGCAACTCTTAAATTACAAAGTTTAGTATCAGAGCAAGGTACATTCTTGCACATTAAAGGATACTGATGCAGCTTTTATTCCTTATTAAACAAGCATTGTTTTTACATCCCATCTTTCATAAACCTTGTTTTCAGGACAGAACAGGAGTTACCATCCAAAAATCCATCCCAATCCAAAATATCTTGGAGACCTGTAGTTGTTTCCTTGGTAAGCCCACTCTACATGTTCATCTTTAATCAATACGGTGAAGTCACATGACATCCAGTTTCCTCTAACAATAGAAAAGGTGGCAACCAACCATGTGAATTCCCAAAGATGATGGCAATCCAAAATGAAATTATGTCACATGGCTCCTTTAAAATTATCCACATACAGATTTTTAATTATCAGTTCTCAGTGTTACTAGTTTTAACTTTTTCCCCAGATTTTGCAGATTTTTAACCATATGCAACAAAATAAACATAAATCTCAAAGTACAGAATTTCACATAAACCAAATCTAACTTTTTTTGGTTGTTTTGCTTTATTTTACCATCACTGTGTCAGGGGCTCAGACCGACTCAATGACATAGAGAACATTTTTATATATGCTTGGGTCTAGGGAAGGAGGAGTGATATTCCAACTCTACAACCAGCTTTCAAATGAAATAAGATAGCATAAAACAATTTTAATGTTGTCAACACCAAAGAGACAACTGAACTTCTCCTAACCCACAGTGATCAAAACTTAAGTGATAAATTCTGAGCCATGGCTGCAGTAGTGACTGGCTGCTGTTGGCAGCAGAGACAGCAAAAATATTCAAAATCATTTCTATTTCAGCTTCATGCTTGCAATGAAACTTAAAAACACACCAGATCCGAGAAGCAGTAGAGAAGCCACAGTGATCTCCTGTCTCTTCTGCTCCTCCATCCAAAAGGGCCGAGATCTACTCTCAGCCCCGCCTTACTACTTCCTGTCTCCTATCTGTGTTCAGTCCTCCAAAAACTCTATGGTTAATTTTGGTCATATGGTGTCTAGCTCTACCCTCTAACTCAAAACAAGCTTTATTATCAGAATGAGATCAAAATATCACCCAACAGCCACCAGCAATGGAAGAGTGTTTTCCTTGTTCTACATCTCCAGCATAAGCACTCCTTTGTGTTTTTGGTCTTAGCCATTCTGATAGGTATGAGATGGAATCTCAGCATTATTTTGGTTTGCATTTCCCTGATGGCTAAGGATGTTGAATATTTCTTTAAGTGTTTCTCTGCCATTTGCCCATGGGAGGAACTCATGGATCTCCCTGGGAAGGGGAAACAGAAGTGATCTTCTGGGGGAACTAGAGGGAGGTGTGAATAGAAACTTGAGCAATAGGGTTAGGAGAGGGTGGAGGGGGAGGGTACTGAAAGAGATGATTGGAAAGGGGAGGCTTTTCAGGGTCAAGTAGAAAACTACAAGTGAGACTCCCACAAATCTACAAAGATGACCCTATCGAAGACTCCTAGCAATAGTGGATAAGTAGCCTAAAATGGCAATCACCTGTGGTCAGATTGTGCTGGGAGCCATCCTCGAGTCACAGCAGGTCTTGAGTCACATCCTCTTGCAAGGCTATGTATGCCATAACCTCTAATTGAACCTTATCTTGGTAAAACAGAAAACTGCTTAATAAGCAGTCTGTTCCACTAACCCCAGGAACTGAGATAGACCAGATGCCAGGAACTGAGATGAACCAGACGCCAGGAACTAAGATAAGCAGATGTTTATGGTCTGATATTTATGGTCTGGGACTATTACCAGAGCCCCAGAGTCAGCACAGTTACCCCTCCCCATTTCCCCCCGCTTTGCTTTAAAAACTCTTCTTTGTACCTAATAAAGTTAGACCTTGACAAACCATTGCTTGGTCTCATTCCTTATTTCTCTCCCATTATTTTCACGTTCTAGTCCATCTCGACCAACGATAGAGTAACTAGGTCCCGCTGGTTGAGGCAAGATTGGTGTCTAACCCAGTTGTTATCAGAGAGACTTCATCCAGTAATTACTGGAACTGATGGAAACAGATGAAGAGATACACAGCCAAATAATAGGTCAAGCTTCAGGAATCCTGATGAAGAGAGGAAGGATGAATTGTATGAGCCAAAGGGGTCAAGGATATCACCAGAAAACTCACTTAATCAAATAACCTGGCTCACAGGAACTCACAGAGTCTGAACCAGTCACGAGGGAGCCTGCATGGGAATGACCTAAACCATCCCCTCCTCTCTCTGTTTTGACAGGCAGGCAGGGAGCTTCTTTATTTTTATAGAACTTAGTAAGCAGGGTTAGATTCATTTTGTCCTAAAACATAAATCATATCATTCCTGTTCCTGGACACATGCTTAACTTTCTTTTGCATATTCTTTATTCATCATTGATAAACTCTGATAGAACAGAGTTATAGTTACAGTCATTTTTACTCATCAACATCACAACTCAACTTCTAGGCAGCTCATGTGGCTTTAGGGATACTAGAAAGGAAATCTCCAAGCCAGCTCAAGAGATCTCCATAACGTGAGCAGTGTATTATTAATTCTTAGTGGTCAGAGTGACCCAGAAAAATCCTCAGGTCTAAGCTGCTGCAGTTATTATTCAATTGTTGGCATAATACAGTTGTTTACATTTTATATCTTTATAGAGTTTATTTATATGTCTAATCTTGGCATTCTTTTGTTCTTTGGTTCTGTGACACCATGACCAAATGGTGACTAAGAATGGGAGGTCCTGATACGTCATTGTTTTGCCGTTTTCCATACCATTTTTTGCCTATCAATATGGGGCTCTGGATAGGACAGAGGTAACTCGAAACACTCTGACTTTGTTGTTGTAGCTTTACCTTCAGGGGCATGTCATATGTGGTCTTCCATTTTATCTGGCATGTAATTGCCTGAGCTTATAGTAAGAAGAGATTTGTAATCTGATCTACTGCCAACTCCTCTAGTCCACCGAATCATGTTGACCTTTTAAAGTTTACTTTGTTTTGATTATCTTGTTCATGAGTAAGTACAAGGGCAGGTGTTTCAAGAATATCTCAGAGCCTCATAAAGAGATCTCTGCCTTCTTTATGTGTGTTACAACCTAAGGAATACCTCCTGGAAGATAAGAATAACTCCCTAAACAGAGGAGGAGCAGTATGCTTAGAATTTTCTGGGAGAAACTTAGACTGTTAGGAGAAGCAGTACTCTTTGGAGAAGGCATAAATGATTTATAAGAAAATGTCCATCATTCTTTGGTGCCTTAGTTGCACGAATAATAAAATCCCCCCAAGCATGACACACATAGAGATCAAAACCAAAAGTGAAAAATGACCACAGTGGTAATTATGCAGTTCAACTTTGCTGGACTTTTGTCAAGAAGCCATGCTGGCTTTATGACTTTTGATGTTCCCATCAGATAGAGTTGTGGGACTCTTTGAATTTTTACTCTAATGTTTCATTTTCTAAAGCCTTAAATAAATATTCTCCAACCATTGTGCTAGGGACCATGATTAGGTCCATCAAGCTAAATGACAGAAACAGCTTTGATGACAGCAGGAGATATTTGCATAGCTCAAATTCAGAAATGGTCTCTGAAGATGGTTTAAAAAAAGTGCCCCAACACTGGTTCCCCTGATAATGAGAGAGTGTGCATGGCTTCCCTATTTTTGAGTGTTCCTTCCTACATCTATATAGTGTGTGAATGAACGTGAAGGAAAACCTTTGTCCACTGTTTTTCTGTTTCTCTATGTATCTGTGATTTAAAAGAAGTCTGCCTTTGATTTAAAAAGGAAATAAAGATTTGCCTCTGAGAACCGTTGTTACCATTCTCTTCCTTCACGGTTTCTGTGTGGAGGTGTAATGTTTTGAGTATAGCTTCCCTGTTATCTCTAGGCAACTTCCTAGAGCATGGCAGTTTTCCTTAGAGCTCTTATAATCAGTTTACTCCTTCTTCCATGTTTGTGAGCAGACACAGAGGGTGAATGTCTAGCCCAATGACCCACAGATTTGTTGTTGTGAATGGTATCTTGTTTTTACCTTTGGATTGTGTGTGTGTGTGTGTGTGTGTGTGTGTGTGTGTGTGTGTGTGTTTGTACATGAATTGTTTGTATACAATAATTATCAGCAGACAATTGTAGGGAAGCTGGATTATTCATGGCAATAGCAGAGAAAACATGGTCCCTAGGGGAGAAAAACTTTACAGAGCTGTTCCTTTAAACTCTTCTGCCTGCCTCCAAAGGACTTTTGTGCTATTGATGCTGAAGAGTTATTCATGCTATCTCCTGAGGACAGAGGCTTCTCCACCTCATTAGTCATTCCCCACATCCACAGTATACTGGCTTTTAAATTTTACTATCTGACATCTAAACTTGCTCAATTCAAATTACATAGAGTGTAGAATAGGCAAAACATTGCAAAGCAGTGGAAAAGAATATGAGTTTATTTGCATTTGAGCAAATGAAAATTAAACTTTAAGTTCAAAGTCAACAGCTGAAGATTATGGCTTGTAGTAAGGTTATGGGTTAGAGTTATTTTACATTGGTTTGGCATTACAGCACATAAATAAGCGTCCTAAATACTGGCAACAGTATAACAGCAGCAAGAAACTCACTGTCCTCACAGAAACTATGTATTGGTAAAACTTTTGCTAGGAGATTATAAATCTCACTCAATTATGTTTGTCTTATATTTTGTCCTGACTTAAGTATTAGACACTGTATTTTTGCATCTAAATTGCAGATTTTGCTTTAGGAAATTTGCCAGCGTCTCCACATCATCTGCAATCTATCTGCCCTGACCTGGGTAGGAGAAGTTATATGTCCTAAGATGATGAAATTCTTACTGCCTTGGCTGTCTTCAGAATTAGTTTGCTCTGAGAAAGTCAATATACTGGTATTTAACTAATACTTCATCCAGGTTAATATAATGATGAGTGAGAATGATCTTACTGGTATACAGGAAGTTATCTTTACTTTATCTATTGTGTTACTAACCTCAAAAGGTCTCAGTTAAAATCAAACTCATTGTTTTCTTAAGATTGCTGACCAGAAAGACCTCGGGCTTTGACTATCTCTACCTGAGAAAGCAGGGATGTATTGGTGTACTGTTAGTTTTAGCATTATATAGTTATGAACGATGCAAATTCAAGCCCCAATTCTCACAGAATGAGCACATTGTCCAATGACCCATCCTCATAGTTTGACTTTGATGCTTTCTAATCTTCCCATGGTGAGCATGTATAAGACAATGTAGGTAGCAGAATATGTGAGAAATGTGACACGTAGCAAACCTGCCAAATGTGATTTCATTAATTCTCCTTCATTACCTCCTGATCTGTATCTCACTGTTAATCTATTCCATGTGCACATACATATTCCAGTGAGATAGGACTGCATAGCAAAAGGTCTCTAGCTCCCAGCACTATGGTCCACAAAAGTCCTTGAAAATTGTGGCCCTGTTGCTGCTTGTCAGATAGTCTTTTATGTAATCATCCCAAGTCAGAGCTGTGATGTTACAGAATGAACTGGCACACCTTTATTGTCAAGACACTGGTGCTTTTGATTCTAAGCCACTTATTGCTCTAGTTTAGGAAAGAAGCAGAAATGTGCCTGTTTGTTTTCTCTGTGGCTGACAAGACTCACTGAAAATGGAAACTTTCAAGAGATTTCATAGGTCATTATCAGAAAGATCCATGAGTACTATGGTGTGCTTATTTTTAAAGCAGATATCAAAACTGATACATGCTGGAGAGATGGTTCAGGAGCTCAGGTTTTTTTTTTCCCAGAGGACCCAGATTTGATTCCCAGCATCCAGATGGCAGTTCACAACCACCTGTAACTCCAGTTCCAGGAGGCCTGAAATCCTCTTCTGGCCTCTGTTGCATGCACATGGTTCATAGGCATATATGCAGGCAAAATACTGCACTACACACACATAAAATGATAAAATAAAATTTAATTCTTTTTTGAAAAATAAGTCAAACTGGTTGAGTCTCTAAGATCATACATTACCTATCATGCCCCCACACCAATTATTTTAATGTGGGTGATTTTAGGACCTTTAATTTTTTGGAAACTATTATTCCCCCTTTTCTCTAATTTTATTGATTTGGGTTCATTTTCTGTTATTTTGGAAGATTTCTACTTAGTAGCCACCAGTGATAATTATGATTATACCACTCACATATTGAATTAGGATATTTTATAAAATATCAAGCTAAGAACAGTAGATAGAGGTCAGGTTATATAGAACATGAGTTGAGCATATGTGAAATCCTGCATTCAATCTCCAGAGTCATGAGACTCAATATACAACAAACCAAAAAGCCTATGAACAGAAGTAAAGTGATATAACCCTGACAAAAGACAGTGTTATGTTTTTCTAAGAAACACATGATAAAAACTCTGTTGGTATTTTGAAAATGAGCATCCACTAACAGACAGTCATTAGCTCATTAGCCACATGCAAAGAGTTGAAGGTGATGAGTGCCTAGTACATATGCTGTGGCCTGGAGAAGATCTTCCAGGGCAATGCAAAAGCTATGTCAATCTTCATTTATCCTGCACTCAATCGGCTTCAACTGAGTCTAAATATGTTAACCTGATATTAAAACGAGAAGAAATCAACAGTTTTTTTTTTTTTTACTGTTCAGGATTTTTGCTGGAATAAAATTCAGTCTTATTCCTTGGAGACTATGGCTGTATTTATTGAGCTCTAAGACATCTGATGTTACTATACTATTGTCCTTCCTCTTCATATCAGGAGCGTTAGTGGAGTTTGCTAGCTGCCAGATTGGTGTATTTCAGTTATGCACTTGGACTATGTCAAAACAAACCAAACTAACAAACCTAGGAACTATTAGATAGACCTGAGGAAGAACATTTAGTAAAGCCTTAGGAGGGTCGATCTAAACTGCAGAAACTTGCTTTCCATGAGTGGACCACAGGATTCCTTTGAATTTTTAGAAACTAAATTCATATAATTCCACAAACACAAGAAAAGTCAGTAAAGGTGGTTATACGAGGATGATGTAACTTGAGGAGTTATGGGAGTGCAGTGTTTCTGTAATTATAAGACTGCGTTCATACACCTATATACTGAAGAGTCACCATGCTTGACACTGGCCATAGATTTGGAAAGAAATAGATTTTCACTGAACAGCCATAAGGCAAGAATACAACAATGTCAGAACATTTTTATTTTCACTGTTTCTTGAGATTATAGTTACATTAATTATACTCCCCCTCTTCTTCCTCCAAATCCTCCTGTATCCCTGTCCTTGCTCTCATTCCAATTCATATCTTTTCCCATTAATTGTTGATACCTATTGAAAGGGGACTGGAGAAATGGCCAAGTAGCTTCAGTATTGGTCTCATAACAATTGGACACTGAGTTCAAACTTCTAAAGTACAGGTAGAAAGCTGGGTGCTGTCATGTCTGGCATTTGCATCCTCAGTGCTGTGCATAGAGGTTAAGAAGGGAGATCATTGGTATTTGCTGGCCATCGGCCTTGCTGTAGACCCAGGAAGAGATCCTGTCCTAAGGTCCTGCTATATAGCAGGACAGATGACATTCTCTTCTGATGTATGCATGGACATTCTTTCCTTCACACACATGTGTATGTATGCCACATATACATATACCACAGTTACACACATAGACACATGCAAACACACACACACACACACACTAAAATATATTTAAAGGATCAAAACTAGTAGTATTAGGCCTTTCTTCCCAACTTCACTATTTTTGGTCAGCAATGGTGAATTTACCAACTAGCATTGCTTTTATTTTCATTACCTGCAGAATTTCTCTTGGAAATTTTGCCAATGCCTTTCCTGATGAACTAAATGCATGACTGGATTCAGAGGAATAAAGGTGTCAGAGGATCTAATTCTCACTGCTCTATTTCTAGAAGTGACTTGATTTCCACAGTACTAATATATATTCATTTAACTCTTTAATATACTGGTGTATGTGCACATGTGTGAATATGAAAGAATTATTGGGCATATAGCCTTGGGATAACCATATATTTTAATGTCTAGTTTGTAAATATATTCAGCTTATCTTATTTATTGAAAAGCTAATTTCTCCAAAATATGAGATTTTCACTCAAAGGAGGAGAGTTGAGAATGTTGTTTTTGTGATACTCAATAAGTTTGCTGATTTTATTTTATTTTTGTGGCTGAAAAAGGAGTGAGTAGGAAAGCAATGTGACTTAAAAGACCAAAATGAAGGGCATGACATTCTTTCACATACGATTGTCCTCATTCTAGACATTGAGCTGATTTCCTTATCTGTGTCCGGGGCATCATTTACTTCCTGTACATGCAGCCCAGAAAGAAGTGGTCACACACAAAGGATGATGAAATCCCAGCACCATGGTCAAAACAAAGGGCCTATTAACTGTGATTTCCTCTCTTTTTAATTAGGTATTGTGAAATCCTCTCATTAATATTAAGGTAAATCTCAATCATTCATGTTTGTCATTCATCTCTCCCAGTATATAAAAAGCACTTTCAGCTGAAATCATACCTGTGTTGTTTGATTTAATAACCTAGTAGGCAACACAAATTAGTTGAAAATATGATATTTTATAGGATAAGCAAATCTAAGAATGAATTAAAAGAGGGTTGGTAAAATAAGAGAAGTCTATCACAAAAATGTGCCTATCCCATGATTTTTTTTTTTTGGTGTGCTTTTATTTTGAAGTTACAATCTTATCCAGATAGAAGCATTTCAAAGAGCAAAAAGTGGATTATTCCACAATTCTAAGGAAAATACAGGTAGAATTCAGTACTATATAGCTATGTCAAGAGTGTGTGGAGTGTACTCAAGTTGGAACAACAAAATAGATGCCATTCATGACAGGACAGGGATTTTTAAAGGTATATAAATATTTTGAATCAATTATATATTTATTTGGTAGTGAACTATATATTATCATCATTTCATTTTCTTGTTGCTGCCATATAAGCAAAATTACATGTGTTATTTAAAAATCAAATTAGTAATCCCTACTTCGTATTTGTTTGTTTGTTTGTTTTGTGTGTGTGTGTGTGTGTGTGGTGTGTGTGTGTGTGGATAAGGGGGGGTGTCTAAGGCCATTTTACAAGGTAGACAAATGCTTTACCATTGAGCTATGCTCAGGGTTATGCAGTTATGCAGTTATACAGTTTTCTTTCTCATTTGTTACTTCAGTGTCCTTTTTCTAATAATCTTTCTAAACTTTTTCAACTGTCCATATTGTAAGCTTGCAGGAAATTAAACAGATAAAAGCTGTGCAACTCAATGAATATGTTATATTGGGATTCTAAAACCAGGTCAAAAGTCTAGGACTATTGCAGTGCCACATGTCTTTGTGAAGACAATCTTGGGAAGAAATGGATAGGACATAGGAACAGTGTGAGAGAGGATTCTGCTGATGGCCATTTGAGCTGAGGTGCAGCATGCTCAGCATTGGAAGACTCAGGGCCTCCAGGATTACTATAAGGGTATCCATGGAGGGGGTGCACAGATCTGTAAGTAGGTCTTGTGTGAGAGAGACCAGAAGCCATATTTATTCTCAGATCTCTTCTGTTATCTAATGGCTAGAGTCTGCTAAAGCAGAACCAAACTCACTACTTGGTAATTTTGTACCATTCTGCTTTTTGGTGGCCATTTGACATTATGTATGTCCTTCTGCATATATATGTTCTCTTTTTGGTTGATAAATAAAACACCGTTTGGCTAATTGCCAGGCATGATGCATCAGTGGGGTGACTTCTGTGGAGAGAAGGCAGAGAGAGGAAAGTGGGAGGAGACGCCATGTAGTCACCAAAGGAGCAACATGTCTGGGCATTCTCCGGTACAATAAGAGGATGTGGAAATAATTAGATTAATAGAAATGGGTTAATAATTAAGAGAGAGCTAGCCAATAAGAAGCCCTAGTTATTGGCCAACAGTTTTTTTAATTAAAATAGTGTCCATAGTTTGTTTGGGGCTGAAGAGGCTGTGGAACCAGGCAGGACAGAAACCTCAATCTTCAAATGTTGCCTAGAACTGGCGCAAGAATTTCCACATAAAACCCAACAAAAGTTTTAAAAACAAAAGAACAAACTCACACAAGGCATCTTGGTAGCAGCATTATCTCAGGTGGGTTCTGTTTGCTAGAGGCAAGCAGAGAGAGGCTCCAGGCTGCTTTAAGATAGGCTTCCTGACTCAGCATTAGCAGCAAAACTCCCATGGTTCTTTAAGAGACCCTCTGCTACCAAACAATAAAATCATGTTTATGAGCAGCCTGCAGCAAGATGCTTGACTGTGGCATAGAAAAAAGTCAAAGTGGTGAGCACAGCTCCCAGTGCTGGAGGTAAATGTATGCCCTCCCCCATGTTGGAAAGCTAGGAGCTAATATGACCTCTTTAATCTTAGCCATGCTGTTTAGTAGATAAAAGACTCATGGCCAGAAAAAGCTAAGAGATATACAGTAAAGACTAATTCAGACGAAGAAAAACCTCTAAAGGGCTTACAGTGTGCTTAGAAATATGCATAGGCTTTGGAGCAAAAAGAAAAAGGATAGAGAAAGTCCTTAAAAAAAAGAAACAGGGTAATTGGGTGTGTCGGCACATGCCTCTAATCCCAGCATTCAGGAGGCAGAAGCAAGCCTATCTTTGAGATTTCAAGGCCAGCGTTGTGTATAGAGTGAGTTCAAGGGTAGCCAAAGTTACACAGAGAAACCCTGTCTCAAAAATAAAATAAAATAAAATAAATGTAAAAGAAATAGAGTGAAAAAAAAGCCATGTAAAGATGGAAAGTACACAGAGTCTGGATACTGTATGTTATTGTGTTGTCTTTGAATTGTTTGATCACTGAGGAAGGAACAGCTGCTAAAAGACATTTGATTATAAATGCTGCTGAATTAATTAAATTAATACATTTTGAAAATTACTTGAATTCTAAATTTAAGTCCAAGGACATGTAATTTTGGAAAAGAGATTTTGGTTTTGTTTCCAAAGAAAATGAAAAGCTGTGGATTCTTTCCAGATGGATATAGTTTGATCAAGCAAGACCCCCTGAAGCAGTGGCCCAGGTGATCCAACATCTAAAACAGCTGAGATGATGCAGCCTCAGACTCCTGCAGCCAGGATTTGGCCAGGTTTCTGATTTTCTCAGGATCCCTGTGATCCTTAGAAATGTTTATAAATGTTTGTTTTCATTTAAATGGGGTTGATTATAAATGATTATTTATCACAGCCAATATCTTTTCAAAGGAAAAAAGGGAATATGATATAGAAGTGAATACATTGGTATGGATTTTGGTTTATTTAAATATATAATGTATACTTAAATATAGATTACAGTCACCTATAGTAGTCAAAACTTAGAGTTATGCCAATTTAAATTCTCCAGATATACAGAGGTATATTTCAAATGGATAGACACTCTTCAAACCTTTCAAAGACCTACAGAATACGCATTTAAAATTGTTTAGGGTTTCTTATGGCATTAAGACACAACTGCTCCTGGCAAAACCAATTACTTCAGAAAGGAAGATGGGTATCAGAGAAACTTGTTATGGTGTTTGCCTTTGACATGGCAAGGCTAACCATTTGGGCAAGAAACTGCTCTTACCAGGACGGTTTGACTGTATATTGTCCAAACAGGGCATTAAGGACCCTCAGGAAAGAGACTTGTCAAAACAAGATGGAACAGTCCTGCAATGGTTCCTGCTTCATGGAAGAGTCTGCCAAACATTCATTCTACAGGACACAGAGAAAAATGACTAACAAATTGCCAATGTAGGCAGGCAGTTTAAAATTTCCTGCTTTACTGAGAAGTCTGCCTGACACACTGTAGCCTATGGGCTAAAGATAGATGCTCCAATGTTACAGGGAAACTTTGGGTGATTGTCCAGGCAGCCAGATGTCTCTTTCAGTTCTAGAGTTTATATATTATCCTTCTGATGGACAGATCTGAAGACAGATCATTATGGCTATCTACAAAGCCTGAGTCTAAGCAGTGTGCTCAAATGTAGCGTATGTTGACCTTCAAGTCCAAAATGGTCCCCAAACTAATGTTTGAGTATTAGGAATACAAGAGAGATATGAGAGGACATACCATTTAATTTGGGAAGGATGTTTTCACTTGGCTGTAAAATACCATGAACAGTGCTGATCCTTGATTCCTCCCATCTTCTTATAACACTGTGTTCTGATAGAATGCTCTTTCTCTCTATATTAAGTCAAGAATTTGCCAATTCTTTCTTATAAGTTTCAATTCACATACTAATATTAATATACTGTATTTAAGTAGTGCAATGTTTGGGAATTGTTCATGAACCAGAAGCAAGTGATACAGTCCTGACATGAAAACGTGAAATGTCTCATATTTCTTTTCGCAAATATAGTTTTGCTATATAGTCCAGTTATTGGAGTTATCCTGATAATGACTATAATATAGCTTAAAAACATTCAACAAACCAATAGTCATATAGAAAATATTCAGAGGATGTTCTCTTCTGCCCACTAATAATCCTAAGGTTCATTTGCCAGTATAAAGTTCATATATTACGATATGCAATTATCTGTACTCCACCAGGCTCTGGCAGAATCTGGGTACATTCATTGAAGAGTGTGACACAGGTGATTTTTGTTGTCATAATTAATTTGGTCTTTGGAGAATATGGTTGTTATTATTTATTCACTGTCTATCAGTTGTAGAGAGATTTAGAGGCCCCCCATTGGTCTTGCTAATAATGTTCCTCATACCACAGGCTTGGTATCAATGTTGAATATTTTTAAATTTAAACAATGTTAATATTATTACATATTGATCCCAGTTCCCTCTCCCTTCCTCCCTCCTCCCATGACCCCTGACTGCCCCCTCTGCCCCGTCCACAGGGAGGGTGAGGCCTTCCAGGAGGAATCATCAAAATCTGTCAAGTCATTTGGAGTAGGGTGTAGGTCCTCCCTCCTGTCTCTAGGCTAAGGGAATATCCCTCCAGGGGTAATGTGTTCCAAAATTCCTTCAGTGCACCAGGGATTATTCCTGATTCGACTGTCAGAGGTTCCATAGACTGCCCAGCCCTTCTAACTGAGATCCATGTTCAGGGAGTCTGAGTTGTTCCAATGCTGGTTTCCCAGCTATCAGTCTGGGGGTTCATGAGCTCCCCCTTGTTCAGGTCAGCTGTCTGTGGGTTTCTGCAGCCTGGTCTTTACCCCTTTTCTTATCACTCTTCCCTCTCTGCAACTGGATTCCAGGAGTTAGGCTCAGTGTTTTGCTGTGGGTGTCTGCTTCTGTTTCCAACAGCTATTGCAAGAAGGTTATAGGATGGCATATAAGTTAGTGATCAATATCATTATTAGGGAAGGACATTTAAAGTAGCATCTCCATTTTTCTCAGATTGTTGGTTGTGGTCATCCTTGTAGGTCTCTGGACATTTCTCTAGAGTCAGCTTTCTCTTCAAACCTATAATGGCTCCCTCTATTATGGTCTCTCTCTCTCTTTTTGTCTCTCTCTTGTCTATTCCTCCCCTGACTCAATTTTTCTAGTCCCATGTGCTTTCCTCTCCTTCCCTTCTCTCTCTCCTGACTCCCTCTCCACTCACTGCCCCCACCCCTCCCAATGTGCTCAGGAGATCTTGTCCCTATCCCCTTCTGTGAGGGACCTTGTACAAATCACAAATCACTTAGATTCTTCTTTGTATCCTAGTTTCTCTGTAGGCTGGTGATCCTTTGCTTTATGTTTAAAATCCATCTTCTCGGTACTCAATGTTGAATTTAACCAGTCCCACATCTGTGAATTTCAACTATACATTTAGCATTAGGTAAATGACTATAAACCCACCAGATCACATTAAAACGAGATCCCAATGAATGAAAAATTTCAGCAGCGTCTGTCATACAGATACTCCAATCCATGGAATCTTTACAGCTCTCAAATATTAGGTTCCTTTATGACCCATTTTTGGATAAAGTCCCAGAGTGTGTGGATGTGTATCTTCTCTTTAGTGCTTTATGGTAATGTCTTTAGCTTTCCAGGGACACTGCACAAATACTATAGTATTTCATAGGCTTTGAAATCTATTAGGCTTGCCTATAATAGTTCCCTTTATTCCACAGATCAAGAAAAACTGAAGAATTTGTTAGCTGTCTAATTTGTAAATTTCAACTATATGGCCAAGATTAGATAAAAACATGCAAATATGTAAGAATTACCTCGGCTTGGACAGGATGCAAAACTTTTGAAGGTGGGGGCCTGACATTCAGAAACTACTGTTCCATTTAATGGAACACAAAATTTGAGTTCAGATATTCAATTCAGTCAAGACCTCACGCCTGCTAGTCCCGGAGAATATGATTTTGCATCTTGTCCTTTGATCATTCTTGTCTGCTAAGTGACCACAGCTCTTTGGCTACCCCAGGTTAATATACCTTTGTATTATTGTGATGTACTTTCAGTTTTTTTTTTCAGAAGAACTTTGATACTTACATAGCAGTGTCCAAAAATTATTAGCTTTGTGGGACACTGCCATCTCCTGGGTTTTAGGATTGGCCACTAAGTAGAAATTAGCTGCCTCTTACTGGGACTTTCTGTTCTTCCTAATCATAGCAAAGCCCCAGGGCTCAACTATTCAATTTATAGCCAGTTTTGAGGACCTTACTGCTTAATGTGCTGCCATTGCCATATGTTTTCTTTACCCGGTGCATAGATACATAGTATCTCACAGGGCATTAAGGTGACTATCTACATACGTTTCACTGTGATTGTGTGTGTTTATATATATGCATACTCATGAATGCATTTGTATTATAAAACATTGTATATTTGCTTCATCTGTACAAGGTTAGCAAAATTACTAAACATCCATGTAGAATGATAAAATACCCCTTTCTCTTCGATCATAATGACTTTTACATAGAAGCTTTTTCAAAGATTATGTGTAACAATACATCAATGGCAGATGATTATAATTTTAGAAACAAAGATCAAAATACATAGAAAATTATGTATGATTCACAATGTTACTTATGTTTGATATACTCAGTATATACTTGCCAAGAATGACACAACTAACACAGAAGTAATTGGTGAGTTTAATTCTTAATAAAATGTTGGTTTTGAAGTGGATAAATACACTGCTCTTCTAAAACGCTGACTTACATTTTCTGATGTTTGGATCTACAGGAAATTTCCCTTGGAGTCACTTTCACCTTGTTTGAAAAAGGCTGTCCTTACCCAGCACCTGCAGTTCAAGTGCCAATCTAGGGCGTTTCCATCCAGAGTGAAAGGGGATGCAGTGCTCCATCAGGACCAGTTCTTTGGGGCTGAGTGTACAGACTTCACTTAGTTCAGACCGTTTTCTTAAAGCCCAGATGCTGCTCTGCCATCAGCATCCATTCCACACAGCTGTGCCCTATGCTTGCATTTGCATTTTTCTTCTCAAAGCATATCCTTATTACCTGGAGAGGTAAGCCAGAAGAGCCATTAGATATCTGTGCTAAATGTCCCTGTAAGGCCATGTGTTACAGCCTAGGCTGCTAATCTGAAGTGTATAGGGCAATGGTGGAATCTTTGAGAAGTAGGAGGGGCTTGGGAGAAGGAAGTTAAGTCATTGGAGGTGTGGCTTCACAGGGGATTTTAGGTCTGCACTCTAATCTGTTCTCACTCTTCTTGGTTGCCTCATGACAGGAGCAGTTCTGCTCCATTTCTGCCAGGCTGTTCTGCCTGACTCAGACCACAGAACAGTGGAGCGCCCACATCATGAGCTGAACCCCGGACTGTGAGCCAAAAATCCCTTCCTCTTAAGGAAATAATTCAGGTGTTTTACAGCGCTGACTGAGGTTTAACAGAGGACGGTCCCATATCTGTGCTGATGGTAGGGTGATTTCCATTTTTATGTTTTCCTTAATGTTTGCCCATTCTGGCCTGAATTAATTCTCAATATATCCCTCCCCTAAATGTAGGGTACTTGCCAGATTTTTAAAGATATAGAAGCAGATACTTGTGTTATTGTAGGCTAGCATAGGACTTTTTTTTTTTTTTTTTTTTTTTTTAGTTTAATGACCATGCTTTTTACTTCCCAGCTAGCCCAGGATGTGTATCATTGTTTGGGCATTGGTGCCCAAAGTGATGGTTATACAGTAGATGGTAGCAGTAGATGAGAAATGGTAGATAGAAAGCTTCAGGCCTTTGTTGCTAATAGAGGAATCAACCTACTGAACCAGAAGTGGTAAGACTAAGGAGGATTCTTTCTATTCAAAGGAACTCATTTACCTGAATGACAGCTCCAGGGACAATATAAAAGGACCATATTCTTACACTTGGAGTAATATTCCAAAGATTGCTGAATATCTGTGCTGAATACTGTGTGACAGTAACTTGGAATTCTGTGTAAAAGTTAAAAAAAATCTATGAGGGAATCTGTGCCTTATGAAAACATGTTTATAATTCCCCCCTACTTTGAGGTTAAGGCTAAAGAACCCCAAGTCCAAGTCCTGTCTGGACTATAGAGTGACTTTAAGGCCAGACTAAGCAACTCCTTCAGCCATTCTCAGATTAAAAAGTTTAAGGTGGCTATGGATATAACTTGTTAGTAAAAGCAATCACTGGCATGAGTAATGCTCTAGCTTTAATAATTAGTTCTGTAATAAGTGAAATAAATACAGCAAAACTTTCACATTCCCAAACTTGAGCTAGATACATGGTGGTTGAATCTGTGAGACCTTTTATTGAACTGGAAACAGAAGAGAGATGGATTTCAATGAATATGTGCTTATGCATGTATGTCATGTGCATGTGTAGGTGCTTGTCCATATGGATTTATGTAAAGTAAAAAGACTAGTGTAATCTGTGTGGTATGAGCACAGCAACAATGATTTCTAAAGAGATTTTGAGACAATTTGGCTACTACGTATGAAGATTTTTACCAATGCCTACATAGATTTACATATGTGTGTATATAATAACATTTCTGTTCATTTATTTAAGTAGTATCTTTGTAAGTCATCACCTTAGGGATTATCATAGACCACTTCATATTCTTTAAAGTTCTTATATGGATTATAATTTCCAATTATTGCTCAGAACTCGTGCTGTGTGATTAAAATATGAAGATAAGGCAAAGAAGAAAATAATGCAAATAAATATGCCTTTGTTTGTAGGTTAGCAGATGAGAATTCAGTATTTCATTCAACTTCAGAAAACTTCAAACTGCTGGATGTAAAGCACACAGTTGCTGGATGAAGCATAGCTGGGGTCTTTGGGAAGAAAAACAAGATACTCCTCAAGAAATTACGTATCAAGTCCTGGGAAATTTAGATGTTTTCTAGTCAGTTTTGTGTACATGGGATTAATGGCTTTTAAAAACCGATATACATAGCTATTTAAATGTAGCAGTGATATTATAAAACAAAGCATATTCTCACACATAATGAAATACAGCTTATGGCTTACTTTTACAATTGCCTTATTTACTGGAATAGTAACAGGAACCTTAGGAAATGGATTCATAGCGCTGGTGAACATCCTGGACTGGATCAAGAGAGGAAAGATCTCTTCAATGGATCAGATTCTCACTGCTTTGGCATTTTCCAGACTCAGTTTGGTGTGGTCTGTGCTCATTTGTATTTTGGCATCCACATTGGCCCCCCATTTATTTATAAATTCAGAAATGCTTATAGTAACTGAAATTATCTGGACAGTGAATAACCATTTCAGCATCTGGCTAGCCACATGCCTCAGTGTCTTTTATTTTCTCAAGGTAGCAAATTTTTCTAACTCTTTTTTTCTTTACCTAAAGTGGAGAGTTAAAAAAGTTGTGTTAGGGACTTTAGTAGTATCCCTGGTCATTTTGAGTTTAAACATTGTAGTTACACTGGAACATATTCAGTTATGGATTGATTCATATGAAGGAAATATGTTCGATAGCTTGAGGAATTTGACACAATTTCCCAGCGCTTTCTTAGTCACCAACTCATCCCATGTTTTCTTACCCACAAACTCAATGTTCATGTTCATACCCTTCACTGTGTCCTTGGTAGCTTTTCTCCTGCTCACCTTTGCATTGTGTAAGCATCTTAGGAAGATGCAGGTCAGTGGTAAAAAACCCAAAGATGCTGGCACTATGGCCCACGTGAAAGCTTTGAAAACTGGTTTCTCCTTCCTGGTGGTATATGCCATATATTTAATTTTTCTTGTCATAGGAATTTCAAGCTTTGGATTGGTAGAGGATGTAATGATCATTATGTTTGACTACTCTTCTGGATTAGCTTTCCCTACAAGTCACTCATTTGTTTTGATTCTGGGAAATAGTAAGCTGAGAAGAGCCAGTCTTTCTGTGTTGTGGTGGCTGAGATGCCAGTTCAAAGATACTGAAACATTGGGCCCCTAATAAGTTCCTGAGCTCGTTATGCATATTCTTGATTTGTCAGTTCATAAAACAAGGGATCTGATAGGGAAAATGGAAAAAATTGGGGAGGTGATAAATACAGAAGAAGGTGGGATGAAGGTAAAGGTGATTAGCAGTATATAAGTGCTCTCATAGGGAAATGGGAAAAGGGGAGCTCTGTAGGGAAGAAAGAGGGAGATAAATACAGGAAGAGAAGCCAGATAGGTAAAATAACCACATGTAGGACTGAAAATGTCACAAGGAATTATGCCATTATTTATCTAAGAAAACCTATAATTTAGTAAATATACATACATACATGTATGCATGCGTGTGTGTGTGAGAGAGAGAGACAGAGATAAAGAGAGACAGAGAGACAGAGAGACAGAGAGACAGAGAGAGAGGAAGAACATGCATGTGTAGTTTTAATGATTTTTTTTTCTCTTTAGGACTTTACCAAGAGGTAAAGACTTCCTAACACAAACCTTAATACCAAACCTTCCTTTGAATTGGGGGCTAGGGTAGTCAGAGTCTCTGAAAACATACAGCCTGTTGCTGTTGCCTTTGGTTACTACCAATGGTAGCAGATAAGTCCTAATTGCTGAACAGGGCCCAGAGACTTCAGAGCTGGAACTGACCTGTAAGACTAGTTTTCAGGGACCAGAAGCCAATATGCCAAATTCCAAAAGATTGAGGTAACCAATAGTCTTATCCAGCTATGACACCCATGGAAACCATCAACGACCAGCATTGCATAATTACCCTATGGTCCAGTAGTGGCAAACATATCTTGGCAGTAAACAACTGCTCTCTAATTGGACTTAAGAGCATCTCAACAAGAGAAATACCATTCCTGTTACTAGACGCCTAGCGAACTACTCATCAGCTAGCTGCTAATGAAATCAAGGTTATTGGAGGAGAATCTAGAGCAACCAGTTTACCAAATCAGCATAATCTCTAACAACAATCTATGATCATTTGCCCTTATAATCACAGAGAAAGGTAGTCTTACTCCTCAAGAAAACAAGCCTCAGGGAATAATATGGAAAAGGAGACAGAAAAATCTTAAAAGTCAGAAGATCAGGGACTTGGCTTACACCAATTAAGTCTCATGAACATAACTACCTAAATATCAGAAGACATAATGAACATGGCAAACTGGATAAGGAAAAGTTCACAACGCCTCAACCCTACACAAAGAACAACAGCCAATGAGTAAAGCTAGGAACAGGAGAGGTGTTCCTCCCCAAGGGATAGCACACCAATTGATTGTCCAGCATCAAATGGCCATTCCTGAATACATACATACAAATAACATTATATGGACCCAACAGACAATTTGGAAATATATATGTATATATAAATGCATGCATACATAAATAACAACTGATGAAGAAGGCCACAAATTTGAAGGGAGTGGGAAAGGGTATACATGAGGTTTTGGAGGAGGAAAGGGAATACAGAAATGTTGTAATTAAAATGCAATCTCAAAGCCAAACAAAGAAAAGGAGTAGATTAAAAGCCTATCATGAAAAATTATACAATCTGGTTCAGTCACATCCAAAACCAGTGAGTTTTGTGGGGAAAAATTTAGTTGAACATTTCATTGTGTATAAAGTAACACAAACATAAAGTACAGAAAATATTTTGATTGAAATAAATCATTTGATAATATGATCCCAATATTTTTGTGTTTATTGGACATAAACTTTGCAAATAAATATTTGGAATAACAACAAACTAAACACATTACACCCTTAGTAAATACAATAATTTATTTCAAAACATCATGATACTCAATTCAGAATATGGTCCATAATAACAGTAAAATTACAGTTATGAAGTAGTAATGAAAATAATTTCATGGTTGGAGGTCCCAGTGTGAGGAACTGTCTTAA
This sequence comes from Cricetiscus sungorus, assembly GCA_030556225.1. Taxonomy (NCBI): domain Eukaryota; kingdom Metazoa; phylum Chordata; class Mammalia; order Rodentia; family Cricetidae; genus Cricetiscus; species Cricetiscus sungorus. Next base: position 39,558,743 of record JANBXA010000735.1, on the reverse strand, counting down.
AAGACTGTAGTATCAGGAAGGTTGAGGGCAACTGTTCTAGTGTCTCCCAAGATCACTTACAATGGAGGAGGTGGAAAGGGCTGAGGAGCCAGAATGAGTCACATCTGGAACACCAGGTCAGAGTCATCCTTCTGGTGGGGCATATTAATAACCTCATTATCATTGCCAGAAAACCTTGCTATCGTTGTATTGTTCTGCTTCTTTCAATGGATTGGTACCAGGACAAGGTTAGCTGACCTCCAAGATGGACATGGATATTTATGTTATGCTTGGAGAAAACACACACACACACACACACACACACACACACACACACACACACACTACCAGTCCATTACTAATTTCAATATACAAGTTGTGACAAAAGTGTTATATTAGGAATAAGAAATAAATTAGGTTTTGAAAATTCAAATAATCTGAATACATATGAATATACTTTTCCAAAAATTTTTCAGAATAATGAGACTATGTTCCTTATTTATCTTTGTTAGGTTTTAGAGGCAGAAATTTTTTTTTTATCTAGCATTAGTTGACCTAGAATTTATTATGTAGAGTAGGTTAGCTGTAAACTCATTGAGAATTTCCTTGCTCTGCCTGCCTGGTGCTGAAATTAAAGGTGTGCACACTTTGCCTGTCTGTGACTGTTATTTGAATAATCTACCTATATTACTACATTCAAATTAAGAATTTGCAGAACATACATATTGTTATTAAGTAAATGTGATTTGTTGCTCATACACATAATTCAAAATATATTTCTTATTTATAATTATAATTACATAATTTCCCCCTTCTTTTCTTCCTCCAATACTCATCTTTGAACATTATTATTGTTGTTTTCCTTGTTCAAATCATGTCTAGGCAGCCGTGTTGAGAAGACTTTATGGGTATAATTCCTGATATTCATAGGAGACACAACCTCACAGTAAACACACTGCTTCTCTATCTCTTGCAATCTTTCTACCCCCTTTTCCTGTAATGATCCCTGAATTACAGGTCCTGGAGTGTTTTGTGGGCTCCACAACTATACACTTTAATTGGTTGTGGTTTTCTGTAATAGTCTCTGTCATATGCAAGAAAAATTTTTCTTGATGAGGGGCAAGGACTTATCTGATTGTGTGTCAGAAATAAAAGATAAGTTCATGAAATTTGTAAAAATTGTTACCATAATTAGATTCAGATGTTGAGACACACACACTTTATGGTTATAAAGTCTATATGTAAAGTTAAATCTTCAGTAAAAGGGAATTATATATATTTTAGAATATATTTCTTTCTTTATTTGCATTAACATGCTTCAAGTTATAGAGTGTGTCCTTGGAATAGATTTTCTTGCTCTCTCAGTATCATTAATTCATATCTTTATTCAATTAGTAAATATGAATGTGTGTTGAATATCTTTTACATGTGTTCTTGGAGAAATTTTCATTAAGTTTGGAATCTATGAAATAAAAAATTAGTCTGTGGACTTCCAGTGTCCCCATCGGAGCCTCCTGAGGACTGGTGATTGTGAGTGGGGGAGCCCGACCCTGTGGACCAGTTCGTCTGGAGTCTGCCAGTGTGCTATTCCCACCTCCAACCACAGGAGGAGATAAGCTTGGGCTTGTTTCCAGTTTGCTTTCCAGGGCTCTGCTTGGAGCCCCCTAAGGCCTGGAGACTGTACACGCACAGAACCTGTCCTGGCCTATCCAGTGTCTGCCAGTGTCCTGGACCTGCTTCGACCCATGGGAGGAGCCACCTTCTGGTGCCCTGCTCAGAGCCTCATGAGGACTGGAATCTGCATGCAGGGGAGCTCTTCCTGGCAGGCCAGCTCATCTAGAGTCTGTCTGTGTCATATTCCCATCTCCACCCATGAAATGGGGTAAGTGTGGGCCTTTTTCTGGCCTGTCTTCCAGGGCCCTGCTCAGAGCTTCCTGAGGACTGGGGACTGAGCATGGGGCAATCAGACCCAGTAGACCAGCCCATCCAGAGTCTGCCAGCACCCTAGTCCTGCTATCCACTGTAAGAGGAGAGCCATCAGAGTATTGCACCAGCTTGTACCCACCAGAAGAGAACCTTGGCCCCGTACCTCCCAGGAAATGGAGAGACCCCACCCATATGCACTGGAAGAAGAGATGGGTAGATGACAGTATCAATATAAGGACACCAGAATCTAGGGACTCCACACCAGCAAGACCTGTATTTCCCCACACTAATGAAGAAGAGAACAAACTTGAAAACTACTTCATGAAGATGATAGAGACCCTAAAGAGGAAATGAGAAAACCTTTTAAAGAAATGAAATAAAAGACAAACCAAAAATTGCAAGAAAAATTCAAACAGTGCAACGTGTGAAAGCTGAAATAGAAACAATTAAAAAAAAAACCTCACAGTCTGAGGGAATGGTGGAAATAGAAAAACTAGGTAAATAATCATGAACTGCAGATGCAAACATAACCAACAGAATACAAGAGATGGAAGAGAGAATCTCAGGCATTTAAGATACAAGAGGATAAATAGATTCATCAACCAAAGAAAATGTTAAGTTCAATAAATCCCTAATATACAATGTCCAGGAATTATGGGACACCATAAAAATGCCAAAACTAAGAATAATAGGTATAGTAGAAGGTGAAGAAACCCAACACAAAGGAGCAGAAAATATATTCAGCCAAATCATAGAAGAAAGCTTTCCCAACCTAAAGAAAGATATGCCAATGAAAGTACAACAAGGTTACAGAACACCAAATAGAGTGGCCCACAGAAATATTCCCCTCACTATATATAATCAAAAAAACCAACCATACAGAATAAAGAAAGAATATTAAGAGCAGCAAAGGAAAAAGGCCAAGTGACATATAAAGGCAAACCTATCAGAATTATACCAGACTTCTCTGTGGAAACTCTGAATACCAGAAGGTCCTGGATAGGTATTCTACCAACACAAAGAGACCATGGATGCCAGCCTAGAGACTATACCCTGCAAACCTTTCAATCACTATAGATGGAGAAACCAAGATTCCATGACAAAACCAGACTTAATTCATATCAACTAATCCAGCCCTACAGAAAGTTCTAGGAGAAAAATTCCAACCCAAGGAAGTTAACTAATCTACAAAAACAATTGATAATTTCACTTTACCAACAGCTAAAAGAAAACTGGAGGGAATCTACATACAATACTACCACCACCAATAAATCAAAAACAAACAAAAATTAACAACCAATGGTCATTAATATTCCCCCATAATAATGGTCTTAACTTGCCTTTAAAAAGACACAGGCTAACAGAAAGGATATGAAGACAGAATCCATCCTTCTATTGCATACAAGAAATACCAAACCTCAAATACAGATGTTACCTCAGAGTTAAGGATTGGGAAAAGATTTTCTCATCAAATGGACCCAAAAAACAAGAGGGTGTAGCAATCCTAATATCTAACAAATTAGACTTTAAACTAAAATCATTCAAAAGAGATGAAGAATCTCATTTCTTATTCATCACAGGAGAAAGCCATCAAGATGAAATATAAGTTCTGAAGATCTATGCTCCAATAAAAGGAACACACGTTTGTAAAAAGAAATATTCTGAAACTAAAATAGCATACAAAAACTCACACAGTTATAGTAGAAAATTACAATACCCCACTCTCAACACTAGACAGGACCACTAGACAGAAACTTAACAAAGAAACAAAAGAACTAACAGAAGTTATGACTCAATTGGGTTTAACAGACTTTTATAGAATATTCCATCCAAACACAAAAGGATATATCTTCTTCTCAGTGCCACATGGAACCTTCTCTAAAATTGACCATGTACTCAGCAAGATAGCAAACCTCACTATGTACAAAAAAAAAAAAAAAAGAAATAACCCCCTGTATCTTTTCAGACCACCATGCTTTAAAGTCAGAATTCAAAAACAACATGAATTGCAGAAACCCCAACACATGGAAATAGAAAATACACAATTGCACCATTTCTGGGTCAAGGTAGAAACAAAGAAATTAATGACTTCCTAGAATTCAATGAGAATTAAGACACAACATACCCAAACTTATGGGACACTTTGAAAGCAGTACTAATAGGAAAGTTCATAGCACTAAGTGCCCACATGGAGAAACTGGGGAATAGCTACACTAGAGAATTAATCACAACTAAAAGCTCTAGAACAAAAAGAAGCAAACTCCTCCTGGATGAGTAGACATGAGTAAATAATCAAAATGAGGGATGAAATCAATAAAATATAAACTAGGAAAACAATTAAAAGAATCAATATAATAGAGTTGGTTCTTTGAGAAAATCAACAAGACAGACAAACCTTTATCCAAACTAACTAAAAGACAGCATAAACATGCTTTCTAATCAGAAAGTGAAAAGGACACTGAGGAAATCCAGAGACTCTTCAGTTCATAATCCACAAAATTTGAAAATTGAAAGGAAATGGCCAATTTTATGGATAGATATCACTTACCAAAATTAAATGAAGATCAGATAAGCAAGTTAAATACACCTATAACCCCTAATGAAATAGAAGCAGTCATGAAAATCTCCCAACAAAACAAAGCCCAGAGCCAGATGGTTTCAGTGCAGAATTCTAGCAGAAATTAAAAGAACAGCTAATACCAATATTCTTAAAAATGTTCAATAGAATAGAACCAGATGGGTCATTGCCAAACACTGTTTAGGAGGCTATGGTACCCAAGCGACACAAAGACACATCTAAGATAGAGTACAGATCAATATTCATCATCAACATTGATGCAAAAATATTCAATATTATTTTTCAATAATAGTCAATAAAATACAGGCAAATCAAGTCCAGGAACACATCAGAGAAATCACCCACCATGATCAAGTAGTCTTTATCCCAGAGATGCAGGGATGGTTCAACATATGAAAATCCATCAATGTAATCCACCATATATGCCAACTGAAAAAGAAAAACCACATGATCATCTCACTAGATGCTGAAAAAGCCTTTGACAAAATTCAACACCTTTTCATGATAAATGTCTTGGAAAGATCAGGGATAACAGGAACATACATAAACAAAATAAAAGCAATATATAGTAAACCAACAGCGAACATCAAACTGAGTGGAGAGAAGCTTAAGGTGATTCCTCTAAAATCAGGGACAAAAGAAGGCTGCACTCTCTCTCCATATCTCTTCAATATTATACTTGAAGTTCTAGCTAAAGCAATAAGACAATAAAAGGCGATCAAGTATATATAAATTGGAAAGGAAGAAGTCAAAATGCCACTATTTGCAGATGATATAATAGTTTACATAAGCAACACCCCCAAAAAATCCACCAGGGAACTCCTACAGCTGATAAACACCTTCAGCAAACTAGAAAGATAAAAGATAAACTAAAAAAATTCAGTAGCCCTATTATATACAGACGACAAAGGAGCTGAGAAAGAAATCAGAGAAACATCACCCTTTACAATAGCCACAAACAACATAAAGTATCTTGGGGTAATGCTTACCAAAGAAGTGAAAGACCTAGATAGCAAGTGATGGGAGATGTTTTCTGTAAATATGTTTCTCATACTGGTTAATGAATAAAGCACTGTTGGCCAATGGGAAAGCAATATAGGTGGGACTAGGAGACTAGGAGGAAAGAGGAAGTAGTTAGGAGTAGTCAGCATGGAGAGCCGAAAGAGAACAGCATGTTGGCTGGCTGTCTGGTAAGATGAGCTACGTGGAAATACTTAGAATAGTAGAAATGGGTCTGTCGTTAAGACAGAGCTAGCCAATAAGGAATTAAGAACTGGCCAACAGTATTATATCAAATACAGAGTCTCTGTGTGTTATTTGGGGCTGGTGTGGCTGTGGGACCAGACTGGCGGTGGGGAAAAATTACTCATAACATAGCAAGAGTTTTGTGTCCTTAAAGAAAGAAATTAAAGAAGATAACAGAAAATGGAGAGATCTCCCATGCTCTTGGATAGGAAGGATAAACAGTAAAAAATGGCAATCTTGCAAAAAGCAATCTACAGATTCAATACAATCCCCATCAAAATCCCAGCACAATACTTCACTGACCTTGAAAGGATAATAACCAACTTTACATGGAAAAACAAAAGACCCAGGATAGCAAAAACAACCCTGTACAATAAACAAACTTCAGGAGGCATCACCATCCCTGACTTCAAACTCTACTATAAAGCTATAGTCCTAAAAACAGCTTGGTATTGGCACAAAAATAGACAGGTAGACCAAGGGAATAGAATTGAAAATCCTGGTATTAACCCACACACCTATGAATATCTGATTTTTGACAAAACAGCTAAAAGTATACAATGGAAAAAGGAAAGCATTTTCAACAAATGGTGCTGGCACAACTGGATGATGGTGTGTAGAAGATTGCAGATAGACCCATGTCTATCACTATGCACCAAACTCAAAATGGATCAAAGACCTCAATACAAATCCAGCCACACTGAACCTCTTAGAAGAGAAAGTGGGCCCTTGAACAAATTGGTACAGGAGACTGCTTCCTGAACATAACTCCAGTATCACTGACACTGAGATAAACAATTAATAAATGGGACTTTTTCAAACTGAGAAGTTTCTGTAAGGCAAAGGACACAGTTGACAAGACCAAATGGCAGCCCACAGACTGGGAAATATATCTTCACCAGCCCTATCTCTGATAGAGGGCTGATCTCCAAAATATACAAAGAACTCAAGAAACTAGTCACCAAAACACCAAATAACCTTATTTTTAAAATGGGGTACAGAATTGAAGAAAGAATTCTCAATAGAGAAATCCAAAATGACTGAAGACCCTTAAGGAAGTGCTCAACATCCTTAGCTATCAGGGAAATGCAAATCAAAACAACTCTGAGATACCATCTTACTCCTGCCAGAATGGCTAAAATTAGAAACACCAATGACAACTTATGCTGGATAGGATGTGGAGAAAGGGGGACACTCCTTCACTGCTGGTGGGAGTGCAAACTTGTTCAGCCATTTTGGAGATCAGTATTGTTGTTCTTTTGATGCAGCTGCTATTGCCTAAGAAACACAAACACGAGATTCAATGCCCATGTGGAGTTTATTGAGAGAGGGGAGAGGAAAGGGGGGAGAGTAGCTGGTGGCCAACCGAAAGCAGAGAGAGAGGGACAGAAGGGCCCCCAGAGAGAGCAAGAGAGAAAGAGCAGAAGCAAGAAGCAAGAGAGAAAGAGCAGAAGCAAGAAGCAAGAGAGAGAGAACAGTAGCAAGAAGCAAGAGAGAGAGGTGCACTTGGCGCGCTTGCTTTAAAAGGGAAGCTTGCGCATGTGTAACTGGGTCCTCTGCACAGCCAGGTAAAGGCTTGAGCAGCTAGGTAAAGCCTGACATAGTGAATACGTGGCCATAGGCGTCCCGCCCAGAGGCGGGGTCCACAGACTGCTGAGCCCCAACAAGTATGGCAGTTCCTCATGGAAATGGGAATCAGTCTACCACAAGACCTGGAAATCCTACTCTTAGACATACACCCAAATGATCCACATCCATGCAACAAAGACATGTTCAACAATGTTTGTAGCAGTATTATTTGTAATAGCAAGAACCTGGAAGCAACCTAGATGCTCCTCAATGAAATCTTGACATTCATAGGCAAATGAAAGAACTAGAATAAACCATTCTGAGTGAGGTAACCCAGTCACAGAAAGACAAACATGGTGTGTGCCCACTCATATATGGATATTAGACCTAGAGCAAAGGATTACCAGCACACAATCCACACCACCAGAGAAACTAGGTAACAAGGAGGGCCCTAAGAGAAAATTGCATGGTCCCCCCAAAGAAGGAAAAAGGAAAGAAATCCTGAGTACACTGGGAGCATGAGGGGGGAGAGGGGAGGGAGGTAGGAAAAAGATAAGGGAGAAGAGGAAGGGAGAGGAGAACAAGAGGGATCCGAAGACTGAGACGGGAGAAATAGAGGAGATCAAGAAAAGAGATACCTTAATAGAGGGAGCCAGTATAGGTTTAAAGAGAAATCTGGCACTAGGGAAATGTTCAGAGATCCACAAAGATGATCCCAACTAAGAATCTAAGTAGTGTGGAGAGGCCACCTTTGAGTCCTTCCCCTATAATGACATCGATGACTACTTAATTGTCATCCTAGAACCTTCATCCAGTAGTTGATGGAAGCAGAGGCAGGCACCCACAGTTAGGCACTGAGCCGTATTCTCATAATCCAGTTGTAGAGAAGGGGGAGAAGTGCGCAAAGGAGTCAAGACCATGCTGGAGAAACCTACAGAACCAGCTGACCTGACCTAATGAGAGCACAAAGAACCCCAGTTGTAAAGCTGGGGAATCAGCATTGGACTGAACCAAACTCTCTGAATGTGAGTTCCAGTTAGGATGCCTGGGCAGTCTGTGGGACCTTTAACAGTGGAACCAGTATTTATCCCTAGTACACAAATGGACTTTGGGGGTTCATTCGCTATGGAAGAATACTATTTCAGCCCAGACACACTGAGGAAGGACTAGGCCCCCCCAAACTATGTGAGTCTTTGATGATTCCCCCATGGAAGACCTTGTTGTTCTTGGGGAGTGGACAGGGGATGGGTTTGGGGTTGATAGGGGGCACCGGAGGATGGGAGAGACAATGGGGGGATTGATATGTAAAGTGATTGTTTCCAAATAAAAACATCACTATTTAACTATTAAGTTTATGTAGGAGGGCAACCATCCTAAAGATTTAATCACAAGACACATGATCCACAGAAATTATAGGCAAAATAACTGATAAAGATACTTGACCCATACCCTGAGAACCTGAGTTCTAACAATGAGAATTACAGAGTAGGAGAGGGACAATTTCTCCAAGGTGCCCCCTGAGCTCCACAATCATCATGGTATGTACACACACAAATGGAACACACACACACACACACACACACACACACACACACACACACACACGAATGTAATTTAAACTATTAGTAAGAGAACATGTCAGTACACTTGATTGTGAAAGAAGGGTATATAAAACTTAATAAGATTTTTATTTGCAACAACAGATAATAATTTACATTCTATAGAATTCTAGAATTACTTTTCACAAAACAAGTGAAATATGTAAATATGTAGGTGGTTTTGTTGCTGCTGGTGTGTGTGTGTGTGTGTGTGTGTGTGTGTGTGTGTGTGTGTGTACTGCTTCTGCAACCTACAAGTCTAATCCTAAATTTTTCCACATGGAGCCAATGTAGTTTTTGGAATAGAATATTAGTGTTGAGGAATACTTATGGCATATTCAGAGGAATGAGGCGCATCTACCTACAACCCTAACTGGATTTTAAAATAACAACTAAATCCCTAATCTCTCCAAGACATGAGAGGTCTTACCCTTTCTGAGGAGTGGATGGGGGTGGGTTGGGGGAAGATAGGAGAAGGGAAGGAGGGGAGGAAGATGGAACTGTGGTTAGTATGTAAAATTAATAAAAACATAAAAATAAAACAAAAATTGACAACTATACTTGGTGATTTTCATATACATACAGACTAGAGAAGGCAAAACCTTGCAAAACAGTAAAAGAGACTATGTCAATATTTGCATGCTAGTAAATGAGACTTTGGCTTTAACTACAGCAAGTGAAGGTTATGGCTTGTGGTAAGAGTATGCAGTGCATGGTTTGAAGTTATTTTGAACCCTTTGGGTATTAATATTGCTTCACAGAATAGTATTGAACTTATGCTTTGACTTAGCTGAATGCTGCTTTCCCATTAACATTGACCACATCTGTAAACGCACAGGAACTTTACTGCTCACCCACAAACCAGGTGATGCTCAAACTTAAGTACAGGAGGTTATATTTCCAACAGTGACATGGGGTTTGCTTTATAGTGTTCCTAATTTAAAGTTAGTAATGAGCATCTATTTCACCTGGTTAGTGACAAAATTTGCTTTTTGAAATTGTATTAATGCCTCAATTTTTTACTTTGCAGCAGAAAAAAGAAAAAAATTTACAAAGTGATGGAATTCTCACCAGTCTGGCTAATTCCCAAACTGGTTTCTTTGTAAAAGTGAAGACACAGGTATTCGTGCAGTATACCTAGCCCATCTTAGTAGTCTGGATATCCACATGGTCTGCTAAGGCACCAATCTTTAGACACCTGCTTTATTACCAGCTTCTGCAAATTGCACTTAGTCAAGATGGCCAAATTATCCAGTCTCTCATTTTTCCCTTGAGCTGAAAGCATGAGTGTCACTCTGTTGCTGCTGTGGAATCTTCAGTGTTTTTGTTTTCTGAAGTTGCCATGGTAACATTGTTAGCCAAAGAAACTTATATGAACTAACACAGGTTGATGAATATATACAAAATATAATATAGAAGTCCAAAAGGAGGGACATTTTTAATTGGTTAAATTCAACTATTTCACAAAACTCTACATAGCATTACACCCCTAGTTCATTTCCCATTGTTAACCCACTATGTGAACAAACGTCCCAGATGAGGCTGTATGGCAAAGTGTCCCTAGATGTCACCATGATTTACTGGAAGGCCATGCAAACCATGGTCTCCTTTCCTTGCTCTCTGTTATCTATGTTGTGTGTCTTCACACAGTTGGAGCTCTGACAAGTTGTCAAATGATCTAGTCCACTTAGGTTGCCAGGCTACTGGTACTATTTAGTCTTCCAGCCATTCATTTATCCTAATTTAGGAAAAATGATACCATTGGTCTATCTGTTTGCTCTTGACAGAAAAGGCACTGGGGGAAATATCCTTGACTGGTAAGAGGAAAAATGCCCAAAACAAAACAAAACAAAACAAAACAAAACAGAACAAATTCCGCAAGAGAAAGACCCATGGAGATTATTTTATGTTGACCAATTACAGTGGATAATTGTGCATGCTTTGGAGTGTGGTTGATGTATACAATGATACACTATCGTAGAAAACTTATTTCCTTCTTACCAGTGGCTATCAATTGCATATAGCTTCTTGTCTATGTTTGGTATCCCATGTCTGCATCCTCCTCTAATTGTGGAGACCCCAGATGGCTTGAACTTGTGCAGACTCTGTGAGTGCTGCCATAGTCTCAGTGAGTTTGTATGTGTCACAGGTCTGTTGTGTCTGGAATACACTATGTCCTTTGGGGGTATCCATCACCTCTGGCTCTCACAATTTGTCTACCTCCTCTTCTGTATAGCTCTCTGAACCTTTAATGAAGACATCCCACTTAGTACTGAATGCTCCAAAGTCTCCCGTGAGTGACATTTTCAAGGTGGTATATTCTAGCTAACAGTTTTGCAAACAAAGTGGTATTTCTTCCCTCCTTTAAAAATAATTATTTACGGGCCCCTTTTTTTTCTCTTCTTAGCCCTCTTGCTAGTCCGCACCCTCACCTAATACTTCTGCCTTCTTCTCCCTTACCCCTTTTTGTAAATTATGTCTTTTGGAGTCTGCTTTATTTTGCTTAACATAATAATTTACACTTGCACCCACTTCCTGGAAATTATGATAATTCTATTACTTTACAGCTGCATAAAGTTTTCTTTGTGTATATCGTCACGTTTTTCTTTATCCATTCATTGTTGAGGGACATATCTGCTAGCTGGTATTTAAACAATTGTGAATATGCAAGTTCATCTGTGGCTCCTTGATTTATAGTCCTTCAGCTGTATTCTCTCGGTGGTCTGGCTACATCATGTATTTTCATTGTTTTGAACTCTGGAGTTCCCCAGTGGCTGAACCAGTTTATGCCAAATCAGCAGAAAGAAAGACTCCTTATTTCTTTCTGTTTTCAGCGGCATTTATTGTTATTTGTTTTCTTGAAGTCAGGAATGCTGATTGGGGTGGAATGGAATCTCAAAGCAGTTTTAAAGGTGCTGAGCGATGCTGAGGATGTTGGATTCAAGTATTTAATGACCTTTGTATTTCCTCTCTGGAGGATTATTAACCCATTTGTTGGTTGTATAATTTGACTGGAGGGTCATTTTGTGGTTCTTAATGTATTTGATTAGTCCTGTTTGACACATAGTTTAAAGAAATTTTCCCCTCCTCCATGTATTATGTATCTATTCTACCAATTGTTTCCTTTGCCATGCAGAAGCTTTTTAATTTTATGTAATCTCATTTATTAATTTTGGAATTATTTCATATGATATTGGAGCTTTTTTAGAGGAGACTTTATGCCTATATCTTTAAGTGATTAAATTATTTTCCTCTGGGTATTTGAAAGTAGTAGGACTTACATTAAGGTCTTATGAATAAGAGTGTGGGTTCACTCATGGAGTGTTTAGGCTGGTCTATGGCTATATATGTATTTTTGTGTCAGTACTATGCTCTTTTTTAAATGTTGTTGCATAATAATTTCAGATCAAGTGCTCTGATACATCAGTTCTGCTTTCTGGTAATGATTAGTCTGACTATCTGGGGGAAATTATTGCTTCCATATGAACTTTATGATTGTTCTAGTTTTGTTGGGAATTTAATTTGTTTCTGAAGGTAACATCTATAACTTGCATTAGACAATATAACTGTTTTCACAATGTTATTTTGCCTATTCCTGAGCGTGGGAGACTTTTCAGTCTTTTAGTGACTTCTTCAACTATTGTCTTCCACCAAAGTATTCCATTTTGAAGTTCTTTTATCTCTGTGACTAGATTTATTTCTAACTTTTTAATTTTTCTTGAAAGTATTACATATAAATGGCATTAAAATTTTTGCCAAATTTGTTATGGCTATATCAAAGCCTACTGGTTTTTATGTGTTGAGTTTTCTATCATTTTACCTTGTTGAAAGTGTAAGATCTTAGAGTTTCTTGTTGGAGACTTTGGTATTTTTAATGCATAGGTTTACACGATCTAGAAATGTAAATACTGCACCTTCTTGTTTTTCTGTTTCTATTTCTTTCTCTTGAACTTTTCTGCTTGCTAAAATTAAGCAGTATACTGAATAAAAACAGTGGGAAAATGAAGTGATAATCCAGCCTTGTTGTTGTTTTTATGTTAAAATGGCAACAGCACTGTTATGTCTCTCCTTTTTCGAGTGGAAGTATGCTCCTTTTATCCCTAATTTCTTCAGGTCTCGTTAGGAAGGGGTGATGAAGTTTTCCATATCTATTGAAATGATGCCATCTATGCCTTTAAGTTTGTTCATTTATTGAATTGCATTTATTTATTTTCATATATTGGGTCAATCATATATCCTTAGCATGCACCTGACTTGGTTATTGTACACAATCTACCTAATACTTTTGTGAGTGTTTGTGAGAGGGTGCCTGTTAGCCGAGGCTGCCCTCAAATAAATTGTGTAGTCATGACCAACTAAGCTTCAGATGTCCCTGTCTTCGTCTCCTGCTAAGTTGTTCTTGAATAAGGTTTGTAGCAAGTTTATTCCACCTGTGTCCTTTAGAGAAATTGGCCTTTACTTTGCTTTGTGTTGTGTCCTTATCCAGTTTTGGCATCAGAAAAATTCTGTCCTTTCATTTTCATTTTGTGGAATGGTTTGTGAATTATTGGTACAAATTATTCCATAAAGTTTTGCTAATACTCTAGTGATTCAATCAGGTCCCAGGCTTTATTTATTTGTGGGAGATTTATTTGTTTGTTTTCTTTTTTAATTTAAATTTGAAACAAGCTTGTTTTGCATGTCAGTCCCAGTTCCCTCTCCCTCCCCTTATTCCCTACACCCCTCTCCTCTCTCTCCTCCCCCCTCCAACTCCCTACCCTATCCCATTTCTGCTCCCTAGGGAGGGTGAGGCCTCATATGGGGGATCTTCAAAGTCTGTCATATCATTTGGAGCAGGGCCTAAGCTCTCCCCATGTGTCTAGCTGAGAAAGTATCCCTCTATGTGGGATGGTCTCCCAAAGTCCATTTTTACACTAGAGATACATACTGATCCACTACCAGGCACCCCAAAGACTGCCCAGTCCTTCTAACTAACACCCACTTTCAGGTGACCTGGTTCCCTCCTATGGTGGTTTCATGAGCTATCAGTCTGGGATCCATGAGCTACCCTTGTTCAGATCAACTGTTTCTGTGGGTTTCTCCAGCCTGGTCTTGACCCCTTTGCTCACCACTCCTCCCTCTCTGCAACTAGATTCCAGACGTTTGGTTCAATGTGGGAGATTTTTATAGCTGCTATAATCTGATTTATCTTTACAACTTACTATTTGAATTTTGGCAAGTCATGTTTTTAGGCTTTTATTCTCTTCTTCTAGATCAGCTTTTGTCAATCTCTGGATTTTTATTTTTAGGGGTCACATATCAGATATCTTGCATGTCAGGTATTTACATTACAGTTCCTAACAGTATCAAAAACAGGCTTATGAAGTACCAACAAGATATTTTTATGATTGGGGGTCACCAGAGCATAAGAAACTGTATTAAAGCATTGCTACATTAGGAAGGTTGAGAACTATTGGTCTAGATTTTCCTACTTTGTGCCACTGTAAAGTTTCTACATTTTCCTCTGGCTTCCAGTGGAATCAATTTTAAACTCCAATCTTATGAATTTTGTTCTTATTTTATATTTTTTGTCATTTTAGGAATTTCTACCATCTGATAATAAAATTATTATGTAACTAATATTCTAAATTAGCACGGCATTTTTTGAGTGGTCAAAAGGTGTAGCATGCTAGAGGGGTAGGTCTGAGTGTGAGCCTATCGTGCATGAGGTTCTGGGTTCAGTCTCTGGAATTAAACTCCCTCAGACACAATCAAATACTTGCTATCTCAAGGGACACAGCCTGTGTGAAGCAGTGAACTGTTTGGCTTTTTGTAGAAACCATGGTAATAGTGATGAGGTGCTTTAACTGAACATCTGCTGAGACAATTGTCAACTCAGAAGCACATAGGGTGTCAGAGGTGATGTCTGCTCAGAGACTGTAACTGGAAAGCATCTTCTTGGGTAATGCAAGTCTTTGCCAGTCTGCATTTATCTTGTATTTCATCTGGTAATGGCAGCATCTAAGTATGTTAACCCAATATTAGTATGACAAGAGTTTAATACTGTTTCCTATAATTTTCAGACAGTTGTAACTATCAGTCTTATTCCTTGAAGACTATAGTGATTGTATATTATAGGGTATAAAAGAACTAGAGTATTTCATAGGCCTCAAAATCTTTTAGACTTGCCTATAATAATTCCCTTTATTCAACGGACAAAGAAAAACAATAATTTGTTAGCTGTCAAATTGGTAAATTTCAACTATACAGTCCAGATTAGGTAAAACAGACAAGTACATTAGAATCACCTTGGGTTGGACAAGAGGCAAAGCTTTTGAAGGTGGGGACCTGACATTCAGAAACTATTGCTCCATTTAATGGACCACAAAATTTGAGTTTAGATATTCAGTTCAGTCAAGACCTCATGCCTGTTAGTCCCAGAGAATATGATTTTGCATCCGGTCCTTTGGGCAGTGACATCTGTGACCACAGGTTTCTGACTACCTCAGGGTAATATACCTTGGTATTTTGTGATGCACTTGTAGTATACTTATCAGAAGAACTTTGATATAGAGGCAGCAGTGACCAAAAATCTAGCTTTGCAGGACACAGCCATCTCCTGAGTTTTAGTGTTGACCACTAAGTAGAAATGAGCTGCCTCTTACTGGGGTCTCCTGTTTTCACTAATTATAGCAGAGCCACAGGGCTCAACTAATCAATTTATAGCCAGTTTTGAGGACCTTACTTCTTAATTTTTACCAGGTGCATAGATACATAGTATCTGACAGGGCAATAAGATGATTACCCACATATGTCTCAGTATGATTCTGTGTATTTAGATATGTGCATATTTATGAATTTATTTGAAATGTAAACCATTATATAATTTCTTTAGATGTACAAGTTACATTTAAAAGCAACATTACTAAAAACCCATGTAGAATAATAAAATACCATTTTCTCTTCAATCATAATGACTTTTATAAAGGAGCTTTTCAAAGATTATGTGTAACAATACATCAATAAACAGATGATTATAATTTTAGAAACAAAGATTAACATATACAGAAAATTATGTATGATTCTCACCATTACTTATATTTGGTATATTCTGTATATGAAACTTGCCAAGAATGACACAACTAACACAGAAGTAATTGGTGAGTTTAATTCTTAATAAAATGTTGGTTTTGAAGTGGATAAATACACTGCTCTTCTAAAACGCTGACTTACATTTTCTGATGTTTGGATCTACAGGAAATTTCCCTTGGGGTCACTTTCACCTTGTTTGAAAAAGGCTGTCCTTACCCAGCACCTGCAGTTCAAGTGCCAATCTAGGGCGTTTCCATCCAGAGTGAAAGGGGATGCAGTGCTCCATCAGGACCAGTTCTTTGGGGCTGAGTGTACAGACTTCACTTAGTTCAGACCGTTTTCTTAAAGCCCAGATGCTGCTCTGCCATCAGCATCCATTCCACACAGCTGTGCCCTATGCTTGCATTTGCATTTTTCTTCTCAAAGCATATCCTTATTACCTGGAGGGGTAAGCCAGAAGAGCCATTAGATATCTGTGCTAAATGTCCCTGTAAGGCCATGTGTTACAGCCTAGGCTGCTAATCTGAAGTGTATAGGGCAATGGTGGAATCTTTGAGTAGTAGGAGGGGCTTGGGAGAAGGAAGTTAAGTCATTGGAGGTGTGGCTTCACAGGGGATTTTAGGTCTGCACTCTAATCTGTTCTCACTCTTCTTGGTTGCCTCATGACAGGAGCAGTTCTGCTCCATTTCTGCCAGGCTGTTCTGCCTGACTACAGACCACAGAACAGTGGAGCGCCCGCATCATGAGCTGAACCCCGGACTGTGAGCCAAAAATCCCTTCCTGTTAAGGAAATAATTCAGGTGTTTTACAGCGCTGACTGAGGTTTAACAGAGGACGGTCCCATATCTGTGCTGATGGTAGGGTGATTTCCATTTTTATGTTTTCCTTAATGTTTGCCCATTCTGGCCTGATTTAATTCTCAATATATCCCTCCTCTAAATGTAGTTTACTTGTCAGTTTCTTAGAATATGTAGAACTCACCTTTTTTGCATAGTATGTTTTTAGGAGACTGTAGAAGTATAGAGTAAGCCTTTCACAATGAATTCTCTAGGTTTCACTGGAGAATATAAAAGAATTAGATATGTGTTGTTGTTCTATGCTAGCATATGATATATTGTTTTATTTAGCTTAGTAACTCCTTAAATAAGGATGGCTCTACCATGTATTTTACTTTCTATCTTGCCAGGATGTGTATCATTGTTTGATATGCATTGGTACCCAAAGTGATGGTTACAGAGTAGATGATAACAGTAGATGAGAAATGGTAGATAGAAAGCTTCAGGCCTTTGTTGCTAATAAAGGAATCAATACAGAACCGGAAGAGGTAAGACTAAGGAGGATTCTTTCTATTCAAAGGAGCTCATTTACCTAAATGACAGCTCCAGGGACAATTTAAAACTACCACATTCCTACACATGGGGTAATATTCTTAAAGATTGCTGAATATCTGTACTGAATACTGTGTGACGGTAACTTGGAATTCTATGTAAAAGTTTAAAAATAATCTATGAGGGAAGTTGTGCCTTATAAAAGCACATTTATAATTCCCCCTACTTTGAGGTTGAGGTTAAAGGATCCCAAGTTCAAGTCCTGTCTGGACAATAGAGTGACTTTAAGTCCAGGTTAAGCACCTCCTTGAGATATTCTCAGAATAAAAAGTAAAAAGGTGGCTATGGATATAGCTTGTCAGTAAAAATATTTACTTGCATGAGTAATGCTCTAGATCTAATAATTAGTTCTGTGACAATTGAAGTAAAAACAGCAACACTTTCATATTTCTTTGCTTGAGCTAGATTCATGGAGGTTGAATCTGTGAGACCTTTTACTGAACTGGAAACAGAAGAGAGATGGATTCCAATAAATATGTGCTTATTATGCATGTATGTCATGTATATGTGTAGGTGCTTGTCCATAAAGATTTATGTAAAGTAAAAAGACTAGTGTAATCTCTGTGACATGAGCATGGCATCAATAATTTCTAGAAGATTTTGAGACAATTTTGGTACTATGTTTGAAGATTTTTAATCAATGTGTACATTGTTTTACATATGTAAAACGAACATATGAACATTGCTGTTCATTTATTTAAGTAATATCTTTATAAATCATCACCTTAGGGAGTACTTTATACCAATTCATATTCTGTTTCTATATGGCTTATAATTTTTTAATATTGTTTAGAACTCATGTCGTATGGTTAGAATATTTGGTAAGGCAAAGAAGAAAATAATGCAAATAAATATGCCTTTGTTTGTAGGTTAGCAGATGAGATGTCAGCATTTCATTCAACTTGAGTGTTACAGCATGTTGTTCCCGCCAGCCTCCTGGTCCTGCCGCCATTGTCCTGCAACCACGTGTGCCCCAAATAACACTCTGAGACTCTGTATTTGATACAATCCTGCTGGCCAGTTACCATTATTGTTTATGGGCTAGCTCTGCCTTAATTATTAACCCATTTCTACTTATCTAAGTATTTCCACGTGGTCGTCTTATCGGGGAGCCGCAGCAAGCGTCCTGCTTCTTCCCTGGGCTACATCTCGACTCCTCCCTACTACTTTCGCTTTCCTCCTTCTAGTCTCCTAGCCCCACCTATCTAGTTTTCTATTGGCCACAGGGCTTTATTAACCAGTATGAGAAACATATATACAGAATAACATCTCCCATCACTTGAGGACACTCCATATTGAGGGTGTAAAGCACGCAATTCCTGGATGAAGCATAGCTGGGGTCTTTGGGAAGAAAAATAAGATATTCCTGAAAAATTATGAATCAAGTTAGATGTTTTCTAGCCAGTATTGTGTACATGGAATTAAAAAATTTAATAACCAATATGCATAGCTATTTAAATGCAGCAGTAATATTCTAAATCAAACCATATTTCACGCATAATGAACAACAGCCTTTCATTTACTTTTAAAATCACCTTATTTATAGAAGTCGTAACAGGAACCTTAGGAAATGGATTCATAGCGCTGGTGAACATCCTGGACTGGATCAAGAGAGGAAAGATTTCTTCAGTGGATCAGATTCTCACTGCTCTGGCCTTTTCCAGACTCAGTTTGGTGTGGTCTGTGCTCATGTGTATTATGGCATCCATATTGTGCCCACGTTTATTTATGAATTCAGCAATGCTTATAGCTACTGAAGTTATCTGGAGAGTGAATAACCATTTCAGCATCTGGCTAGCCACATGCCTCAGTGTCTTTTATTTTCTCAAGGTAGCAAATTTTTCTAACTCTTTTTTTCTTTACCTAAAGTGGAGAGTTAAAAAGGTGGTGTTAGGGACTTTAGTAGTATCTTTAATCCTTTTGATTTTAAACATTGTAGTTACACTGGAAAATACTCATTTACAGATTAATTCATCTGAAGGAAATATGTTCGACAGTTTGAGGAATTTGACACAATTTCCTAGTGCTCTCTTAGTCACCAACTCATCCCATGTTTTCTTACCCACAAACTCAATGTTCATGTTCATACCCTTCACTGTGTCCTTGGTAGTTTTTCTCCTGCTCACCTTTTCATTGTGTAAGCATTTTAGGAAGATGCAGGTCAATGCCAAAAGAACCAGAGATGCTGGCACTATGGTCCACGTGAAAGCCTTGCAAACTGGGTTCTCCTTCCTGGTGGTATATGCCATATATTTAATTTTTATTTTCATAGAAATTTTGAGCTTTGGATTGGTGGGAGATGTGATGATCATTATATTTGACTACTCTTCTAGATTAGCTTTCCCAACAAGCCATTCATTTGTCTTGATTCTGGGAAATAGTAAGCTGAGACAAGCCAGTCTTTCTGTGTTGTGGTGGCTGAGATGCCAGTTCAAAGATACTGAAACCTTGGGTCCCTAATAAGTTCCTGGGTTCGTTATACATATTCTTGATGAAGATGAATAAGTTCACAGAAACAAGTGATCTGATAGGAAAAAATGGGGAAAGTTGGGCTTCTTGGGAAGGTGGTAAATACAGAAGAAGGTGGGAGGAAGGTAAAGGGGAATAGTAGTATATAAGTGCTCCCATAGGGAAATGGGAAAAGGGAGCTCTTTAGGGAAGGAGGTAGCATATTAAAAGGAGAGGAGCTAGGTAGGAAAAATAATCACAGGTATATCTGTAAACATCACAAGGAGTCATGCCATTAGCTGTTTATCCAAGAATACATATAATTTAGTAAATAAAAATATATACACATACACATACATACATACCTGTGTGTGTGTGTGTGAGAGAGAGAGAGAGAGAGAGAGAGAGAGAGAGAGAGAGATAGAGAGAGAGGAGAAGAGAGAGAGAGAGAGAGAGAGAGAGAGAGAGAGAGAGAGAGAGAGAGAGAGAGAGAGAGAGGGCAAGGGTAGTCAAAGAGACTTCTAAAACATGCAGCTGGTTCTTGTTGTCTTTGGTTACCACCAGAGGTTGAAGATATG
Organism: Cricetiscus sungorus; assembly: GCA_030556225.1. Classification (NCBI taxonomy): domain Eukaryota; kingdom Metazoa; phylum Chordata; class Mammalia; order Rodentia; family Cricetidae; genus Cricetiscus; species Cricetiscus sungorus. Next base: position 39,538,363 of record JANBXA010000735.1, on the reverse strand, counting down.
TTCCTCTTGCTGAAGATACAAAACACTTTAGAAATAGGGTCCAGATACTTTAGAGCTGGAACTGACCTGTTACCATCCTTCCTGAAGACTAGTTTTCAGGGACCAGAAGCCACTGTGCAAGACTCCAAAAGGTGTAGGTAACCAACAGTCCTATCCAGCTATGACACCTATGAAACACATCAATGACCAGCATTGAATAATAAATTGTTAGAGCAGTGGCACACATATCCTGGCAGTAAACAACTGCTCTCTAATTGGACTTAAGAACCACTGAACAGGAAAGATACCAAGCCTAGTAGTTGAAACATAGCTAATTACTTATCAGCTAATTGCCAATGAAAGCATGATTATTGGAGGAGAATCTACAGCAACCAGTTTACTAAATTGGCAAAATCCCTAACAACTATCTATGATATTTGTCCTTATACTCACAGAAAAATGTGCAGGCTTCGTTCCTCATCAAGAAAAATTTTCTTGCAACAAATGGAGCTCATTATAGAAAAGCCCAGTTGCAATGGATGCATCTTGAAAATACTACCATATCCAAACTTAAGGGAATAACATGGAAGAGGGAACAGAAAAATCTTAAGAGTCAGAAGATCAGGGACTTTTCTTTGAGATTATGTCTCATACTAATTACATCAGAATCTACATCCATTGACTCTCATGAACATGATCACCTAAATGTCAGCTGAACAAGCAGTGCACAATGAACATGACAAACTGGATGAGGAAAAGTCCACAGTGCCTCAACCCTACACAAAGAACAACAGGCACTGAGTAAAGCTAGGAACAGGAGAGGTGTTCCTCCCCAAGGGATAGCACACCAATTGATTTTCTAGTGTCAAATGGCCATTCCTGAATACATACATACAAGAAACGTTATATGGACCCAACAGACTATATTTGGGAATATATATGGATATACAAATGGATGTGTACATATAATAACTACTGATGAAAAACAGGTCACAAATTTGAAGGAAGTGGGGAAGGGTATACATGACATTTTGGAGGAGGAAAGGGAATGGAGAAATGTTGTAATTAAAATACAATCTCAAAGCCAAAGAAATGAAGAGTTGATTAAAAGCATATTGTGAAAAGTTATGCAATCTGAAACAGTCACATCCAAAACCAGTGAGTTTTGTGGGAAAAAATTCAGTTGCAATTTTCATTGTGTATAAAGTAACACAAAAAGTGCAGAAAATATTAAATCATTTGATAATTATAATTCCAGTATTTTTGTGCTGTGAGTTCTCATACATAAAGTTTCAAATTACTGTTTGGAATAAGAATAAACTAAACACATTACACCCTTAGCAAATACAGTTATTTATTTCAACACACCAGAATACTCAATACAGAATATTGTTCATAGCAACAGTAAAATTACAGTTATGAAGTAGTGATGAAAATAATTTCATGGTTGGAGGTCCCAGTGTGAGGAACTGTCTTAAAAGGCTATAGTATCAGGAAGGTTGAGGGCAACTGTTCTAGTGTCTCCCAAGATCACTTACAATGGAGCAGGTGAAGAGGGTTGGGGAGCCAGAATTAGTAACATCTGGAATACCAGGTCAGAGTCATCCTTCTGGTGGGGCATATTAATATCCTCATTATCATCGCCAGAAACCTTGCTATCATTGTATTGTTCTGCTTCTTTCAATATCTTGGTACCAGGACAAGGTTAGCTGAACTCCAAGATGGACATGGATGTTTATGTTATGCTTGGAGAAAACACATACAAACAAACAAACATACATACATACATACACACACACACACACACACACACACACACACACACACACAGAGAGAGAGAGAGAGAGAGAGAGAGAGAGAGAGAGAGAGAGAGAGAGAGAGAGACACCAGTCCATTACTAAAATTTCAATATAGAAGCTGTGACAAAAGTGTTATATTAGGAATGAGAATGAGAATAAATTAGGACTTGAAAATTCAAATAATCTTAACACATATGAAAATACTTTTCAAAAAATGTTCAGAATAATGAGACTATGGTCTTTCTTTATTTTTGCTTGGTTTTAGAGGCAGAAGTCTCTTTACATAGCATTGGTTGGCCTAGAATTTATTATGTAGAATAGATTAGCTGTAAACTCTTAGAGAATTTCCTTGCTCTGCCTGTTCGGTACTGAAATTAAAGGTTGAATTCTTTGCTTGTCTGTGACTGTTATTTGAATAGTCTACCTATATTACTACTTTCAAATTAAGAAATTGCAGAACATATTTATTGTTATTAGGTAGATGTATTTGTTGCTTACATAAATAAATTAACATACATTTCTTTTTGTGATTATTATTACACAATTTCCCCCTTCTTTCCTTCCTTCAATTCCACCTATATACTCCTTTTTGCTCTCTTTCAAATTCATGGTCCCTCCGTTTTGTTAATTGTTCTGACATACGTTTGCACATGCATGGGTATGTGCATTTGTCGGTATGTATGTTTATAACCTGTACAATCTTTATGATGTTATTTATATGTATATTTTCAGGGTTTACTATTTCATGTTCAATAATCAAGAGTGTGTTCTCCCTGGAAAGGTAATTTCTCCAACTTTTATCATTCCTTAGTTGTCTACAGTTGTTTGTCTTGGCATGAGGACTTATGAGATCTTACCCACCCACGTGAGCATGATTATTGGAGCATGTCTAGGTGGCCGTGTAGAGAAGATTTTGTGAGTATAGCTCTTGATATTCCTAGGAGACACAATATCACAGTAAACACACTGTTTCTCTATCTCTTGCAATCTTTCTACCCCCGTTTCCTGCAATGATCCGTGAGTTACAGGTGCTGGAATGTTTTGTAGAAGTATGAGTTGGGACTGGACTCCACAACTATACACTTCAACTGGTTGTGGTTTTCTATAATGGTCTCTGTCTTGTACAAAAAGAATTTTTATTGACGAAGGACAAGGATTTACCTAATTGTGTGTCAGAACTAAAAGATAATTTCATTAAACTGGTAAAAATTGTCACCATAATTAGATTCAGATGTTGAGACACAGAAAAGAGAGCATGTTTATAAAGTCCATAGGTAATGTTAAATCTTCAGTAGAAGAGAAATATATATATATATGTACATATATATATTGAATATGAATGTATTTATTTATTTGCTTTAAAGCATTATCCAAGTTGTAGAGTTTTTCGGTATCATTAATTCATTTTTTATTCAATTAGTAAATATAAATGCACATTGAAAATCTTTTGCAAGTGTTTCTGGGGAAATTTTCATTAATTTTGGAATCTATAAAAGAAAAATTGAGTCTGCAATATGTTAATATGAGAAGATATTTGTATGTGGCTGTAATCTATATTCTTCACAACATTTTCATGTTCACATACATGTAAAGTAGTTTTCTCATATAAAGACACTTAAATAAATCTTCTGTCTTATTTTACTTGTAGTTTATTTATAAATATTAATTGTATGTACTCTTGGGAGGCAACACATCATCAGTCTTTCAATGATTTTTGATCCAGGTACTACTTCTGCCACTTGGGTACAATGATAGTGAATGTCTAGGTCGCCTTTCATGGCATTTAAAGATGACTTTGATGAAAATGCTGGTTCTTCACCGAGGGCTTGGCCATGACTCACAGCCTGCGTACTGCAACCCTGAATACTGGTGGTGAGGGAAAGCAGAAAGATGTGACACAGGAAGAGAAAACGTAGATTCAGATGGAGTGTGCACATTCTGATAGGAAGACAACTACTGTTACTTCCACATGGAATGCCAGCATGTTCACTCTGTGACATACAGAAGGTGGTAATCTAATCTACATAGGAGAGCAGTCGAGGGTGTAAACATCCAGGAGGAGGTAGCTGAGGTTGCTACATCCGTACAAACTAGTCATGCTGAGATGTATAGGGAAAATGTTATCATCCATCTGAGCCTTTTGGGGACAGCTTTCCTGTTCCCTTGGGGATGAGGCACTGGAACACTTGAGCTGACTGTGCCCAAGGTCAACAATGCACATTCAATCAGGACATCACTCACTCAGGGCTTCCTCTGCTCCCTAAACGTCTGCAGATGGCCACAAGACTAGTTCACAGTGTAAAGGCTTGCTGAATTTGGTGATCACAGAGAGTAATAGTTGGCTTTATATTCTGACCACTAAGCTTTGGTATAGTCAATATGTAAACCTTCTTCTGCATGAATAATTGAACAGGAAATGCACGCACCATGTAAACACGCCTACGTAAAACACTGACTTATACATGGCTGAAGACACTTCTGTCTGAGGAAATGCAAGTTGTGTCTTACAGGAGCTGCCATTCATGGGGCACCTAAATGTAGTATTTCTAGTTCAGAATCAAAACTGGAGTGAGGGGCTCAGGCAAGGCCTTCAGTGCCCAGGGCGCTTTCAATAGAGACTTGAGATGAAATGTCCAGGAATCTGCCATCTCAGCCTCTATTCTGCAAGACCTCACCAGCAGGGTTGTCTACATTTGTTTTTGTCTTTTTTTCTAGAGTTTATTTTTGGCATGTGGAAGGAGCTAGGTTAGAGGGAACATCTTGTTTTCATATGGATAAAAATTATGTGTATTTATTTTTTAGTATTTTTTCTGAAATTTTGTTCATGTTTCCCTGCTACACTATCTCCATGTGTCTTTCTGATACTTGAAGAAAAATTAATCTTACATAGTCTTATAGTGTCCTTATAAGTGATTACCTAAACACATCCATAGAAATGGGTATGACTCAATATTTAGCTAGCTCTTAATCTTTCTGTGTTTAACCATTTTTTTTGTCAAAGTTAATCTTGCTTCAGGGAACTGAGGTCATCTGACAGGGGTCATCAATACACAGTAGAATAACTACCATAAATGTTTTCCTGATGCCCTGTTATTTACTGTTCATATTGCATTACTGGACTTTTGCTTATGTATTAGCTATCAAAGAGGAAGGACTCTGTAATGTTATTTGTCTCACATTTTGTGAGGCCATGTACCTTCATGTAACTTGGTGCCTGTTGGTAACGACAAGTCAACTGATGTTGGCACAATAGAGGGGATGTTGGCATAACAGGGGAAAAGTAGATAAAACTATAGGTCTTTGGTGTCTATGGAGAAATGTACCCTACAGGACAAGGGGCAGACAGACAAGGAGAAGGAATCTTGCTGTGTATATAGTCTTATTCAACTTAGTAATTTCTTCCTGTTTGTACAGGGATCTTCACATATGTCTTCACATGCTGCACACACTAGTCCAATTTACACAGTTTGGAACCAATGTGTCAATGATTGACACTTGTTAGCATTTTTTAAGCCTTAAAAGTTATCAGAGTGCCGTGCATGAGCTACATGAATCATAAATGCTGAATAGTGGAAAAATTATGTTAACAAAAATGTGCTTTGGATTCAAATGTGTATGAATATTGGCATGTGCATACCTTTGTATAAAATCAAATGGTGAATACATGTTTTCTCAATACTGTGCTTTGGACAAATGATTTTCATAAGATTATTTGATTGTGGACAGTGTGCTAGAAGTGATTTGCCTACCGTGAAAGGTCTGGAACATAGCTGAATCAAGGTTTTTAAAGATATGTGGTACTAAGGAATTACTAGTCACAAGTTCATATTTTTGCTGCCTTTTATATAGGATGGACTTTTTATGTAATTTACCCAGTACTCACTACCAGATTAGTATTTAACAGAAAATGCGAAACATGATGCAAATAAACATGTCTCCAAATGATAGATCACCTTATCCTTGATCAAAATCTGCAATGTCTCTAGGCTGCTGTGTGTAATGCACACCACCTCTGGATGGAGCTCAGTATCGCTGTCTGGGAGAATACAAGTCTTTTATGATGGAAAGTGTGAAGTCACTAACAAGGCTTAATGGATCCTTTGGTATTACATTTGGAAGCTGTCTATGAGAATATGCTATGGGGTTTTGAGAACTGAATGTGCACAGCATTTTAGTAGCATGCGTTAACAAATCCTAAGCAGTGACAATAGAAATAAGAGCATTCACTAGAAGATGAGTGGTGCCGTGCAGAGAACATTTACAGTCATCCTGAGTGTGGAATTTATAATCGGCAACTTTGGGAATGGACTCATAGCAGTGGTGAACATCGTGGACTTGGACAAGAGAAGAAAGATCTCCTCAGTGGACCAGATCCTCACTGCTCTGGCCATCTCGAGAATCATGCTGCTCTGGTTAGTATTACTGAATTGGTGGCTATCTGTGCTTTATCCGGGGAGATGGATAAATGAAAGAGTGGCTGGGATAATACATAGTATCTTGACAGCATCCAACCAGTTTAGTCTCTGGTTAGCTACAAGTCTCAGCATCTTTTACTTGTTCAAGATAGCAAATTTTTCCAACACTGTTTTCCATTATTTTAAGCTCAGAGTTAAAAAAGTGGTGACAGTGACATTGTTTGTGTCTTTGTTTCTCTTGTGTTTAAATATTATAGTTATTAATGTACCCAAGGAAGTTTTGATCACGGAGTGTAAGGTAAATATGTCTTACAGCTTGAGTTTGAATAACACACAGATTTCCATTCTATGGTTTTTATTTTCCAATATCATTTTTGTGTCCATACCCTTTGCTGTGTCCCTGGTCACTTTTCTGCTGCTCATCTTCTCCTTGTGGAAACATCTGAGAAAGATGCAGCACACTGCCCCAGGATGCAGAGACGCCAGTACCATTGCCCACATCAGAGCCCTGCAGATGCTGATTGCCTCTCTCCTCCTGTACGTGCTTTTCTTTTTATCTTTCGTTGCTAACTTTTGGGGGTCTCTGTTTATGGAGAAAAATATGATGCTTTTGTTCACACAGGTGGCAAGAGCTGCTTTTCCCTCGGTACACCCCTGTGTCCTGATTCTGGGAAATACTAAGCTGAGAAAGGCTTTTCTCTCTGTACTGCTTTGGCTGAGGTGCAGGCACAAAGACGGGGACCCTGGGCTGCAGAGAACCAGGGCTTAATTGTGCCAATTATACTGCCTACCTTAGAGGAACACTGGATCACAAGAAATCTGTATTTCAATGTTTTCAGTTTCAGAATTTTATAAAAGTGTGTGCTATCTTTTCTACTTTCAAATGTATGTTTTGAATAAATGCTATCTAAGCATTGTACTGTCTTTGTAGAATATATGAAACATGTATGCTAATATCTAGATACTATAGTTGTATAAATGCAGATAATGTAAGTAAGAAATTATTACAACAAACTTTAATTTTATACCTGTTAGTTTCCTTTAAACATCTCAGAACAACAACAACAAAAAAACCCATCTAAATATAAGACATATATTTATACATGTTCCTGCAAGTAGAACTTTATAATTTTACATATTGTGCTGGTTAGTTTTTTTGTCAAACTTGTCACACACTTGGGTCATCTGAGAAGAAGAGTCTTCAACTGAGAAAATATCTCCATCAATTTGGACAGGAGGGAAGTCTGTGAAATATTATATTAATTGATGGATGATATGAATAGACCCAATTAAATATGGGCAGTGCCACCCCCGGGACAGTGTTTCTGGGTTGTATAAACAAGCAAGCCGGGCAAGCCATAGATAAGAAGCCAGTAAGCTGCAATCTCCCATAGCCTTTGCGTCAGTTTCTTCCTCCAGGTTGCTGCCTTTATTTGCTGTCCTGACTTTCCTTCATTATTGAGTATAACCAATAAAATGTAATAGCCCCTTTCATTTCCAAGTTGCTTTCCATCATGGTGTCTATCACTCATTAAAAAGCAAACTAGGACATACACTTAAAGTATGTTTTTATATATGAACTATTAGTAAATATTGTGTAAGAATTGATGTGGATTACTAGAAATGAAATATGCTGTCCATCATTTAAAACATCAGATTCAACTTACAAATTTCAAAATTTATTATGACACCATATACTTACATTTTACTAGGTTTGAAACAACCAGGTTATCATAGGAAAATAAATTTAGAGTAAATTGTAAATGAGTAACATTAAATAAACATGGATGTTTTCTATGCTTACATCTTGCTAGTATTAATTTAAGTAACTCAAAAGAGAGATAAATAAAAACATTGAATGAAGGTATTAAGAAAGTGAGATGTTTTTAAATAATTTTGGTGCATGGAGAAGGAAGCCTTGCATGTGCTGTGTGTTCAGTGCTGTTTTAATCTTTGGGGAGAGGACAGACATTGTATGCTTTAGAAATGAAGACTCTTGTAATTAGCCAAATAAATAAATTCTTTCAAATTGCTGTTTTCTTTGTTGCATTGGTATGTTTTTTTTCTTTTTTCTTCTTCTGCAATGTTTTCATTTATTTTTGTTAAAAAGCTATAAGATGTCAAAAAGATTTAAGACATGATGTCTATTTTTCTGTATTACGGGCAGTTTAAGCAGAAACAGGTAGCATAAAATGAAATGTGGGTGTTTTAAATATAACAGTAAATTTTTATATTAAATCAGCAGATAATCCATGTATTTATAATCTTTAAGTTCTTACTAATGTTTGAATAAATGACATTTCATGTGAGAAAACCAGTTTCTGAGATAAAAAGACTTAGCTGTGCATTAAGTTGCTAGCAGACAACTTAAGAAATAAACAACTACAAGTCTGTGGGATGACTGATCTGTGAATGCCCAGCCAACCCAGTAAATGGAATGTCTCCTAAATTCAGATGCAACATCAAGAGATTAGATGCTGACCTGAAAGTTTCCTGTATATTGGCAAGTTTCACAGTATCAGACACTCATCTCCTGACAAAGACATGCCAACTTTCTGGTTGGATTTAAGTTCCACGCTACAGAATGAAATGCATAACTGGCACCATTGTTAGACCAAGAACCTGCGACTATAAAGGCTGTAGATCCTATGGGAGAACCTAGTATTCTGACTCTTTTAAATTGCTAAATGGACATAGTAATAAAACACTCCTCATGACTATATTCACATGATAATGCATCTCTCAACCCCCATTAGGGAAGCTTCTGTTTGTACCAGAGGCCCACAACTGGTCCAAGTGTAGAGAGTACAAGACTGTGAGATGCTCAACCCTAAATGAGACAACTATTTCACATGCCCTTCTCACAATGCTCAGCAATCATTGCAGTAGTTGAGGTAGGAAGAGAGGTAAGAGCCAGAAAAAGTAGATGCCTTCAAGGAAATGGATTTCTGGACACTGTAAGGGAAGTTGCATACATAAATTCATAGTTGTCCTGATAATGTATACAAGACCTATGCAAACTCAAGGCAGAGCAAATCCTAGTATGGAGAGGAGAGGAGGGGATTGTTGCTGCTGATTTCTTTGTCCCACCTATGTCCCACTGCCCCCAGTCCCAAAAAAGCAAAGACTTACATCACTTAGTAAACTGTTGAATGACAACTAGGGCTTCATATTAGCTATATCTGTCTTAACCATTAACCCATTTCTATAAATCTATGTATTTCCACGTGGTCTTGTCTTACCAGAGAATACCTGGCATGTTCTGTCTTCTCCTTCTCTACATTGCGTCTCCCTCTGCCTAGCTTTCCCAGAATTCTACTTATCTCTTAGTCCTGCCTATCTTCCAGGCTCTATTGATTATTGGCCAAACAGTGGTTTATTCATCAACCAGTAAGAGAAACATATATATAGAAGAACATTCCCCCATTATCTCTTTTTTCTGTCTAAATAAAGAGAAAGGGTTTAAACTTTAATATAGTAAAAGTATATGTAACAAACTAGTTATTAAGCAAGAACTCTAGTTACAATATTAGTCCATTAATATTTGACAAACATGGCATGTACTCAGGCACAGGTGGATACTGGATATAAAGCAAAGGATAACCAGACCATAATCCACAGCTCCATAGAAGATAGTTTATTTTTAATTTCCATTGGCTTGGTACACAAACCTCTACCATTTATTTCACTTACAATTTCTGTGGGTCTTTATCAATGAGGTGCATTTCTTATAGACAACAGTCAGTGATAACATCCAGAGTATAGATTACTAATATGCCTGTCAATGGAATAGTGGAAAATATGGCAATTGTATATAAGGGAGTAGTTTCAGTATTATCAGGCTCAAGAAAGGGCAAAATTTTGTTATTTGTAGGGAAATTGATGTAACCTGAGAAAATAATGTTAAAATAAATAATCCCAGCTCTAATAGAAAAATACCAAATGTATTCTTTCATATTCAGAATTTGGATTTGAAAATAAAAGACTTAAAAGTAGAATGGAAGCTATGTAGTTGGTAAAAGTGGTAGGGCTTCAACAGAATGTGATGAGGGATGAAGATAGGCAAGAAAGGTAATATAAATGTATGATGTTGCCATAATGAAATCCAGTATTTTGTGTGCTACCATAATTAGTGAAACATGAGTTTACATCTGTCACTGATGGGGGATATCCTTCTGTATATATGTTTCTCTTACTGGTTTGTGAATAAAATACTGTTTGGCCAATAGAGGCAGGGAGATAGGTAGAACTAATATGGGGAGAATTCTGGGAAAGGGAGGCAGAGAGGCATGGAAGGAGAGACCCCTTGTAGCTGAGGAAGAAATAACAGGTCGAGGCCCCTTTCCAGTAAGATTAGACCATGTGGAAATACTTAGATTAGTAGTTATGGATTAATAATTAAGAGAGAGCTAGCCAGTAAGAAGCCCAAGCCATTGACCAACAGTTTTATAATTAATATAGCATCCATGTGCTTATTTGGGGTTGAAGGGTGGAGAAGCCTGTTGGGAAAGAAAAACTCTAGCAACATGTCAACACCTAGATATGATATGAACAAACATCTATATGAACAAACAAGTGATCCACCATGTTTTTGGTATATTTAGTTCTAAAATTTTACTAGCATATATCTATGATGATTAGTTCAAATTATACAAATATATAAGGCTGAATTAAAAAACAATGAAAGAGAATATTTGCATATTTAATGCATGTTTTTACTTGCATTAAATATCAAATGAGAATTGAGCTTCCTTTTCATAAGGTCAAGTATATAAAATTGCAAACAATGGAAGGGCCCATTTACAAAATTTGAATTGATTTGAAATATCTTGTGTTACATAATATTATTCCTCAGAGAATATGAACCAATATCTTAGCTTAACTATAGCAGAACAAAGCAAAACCCAAGGTGGTACTGTTGAACCAACAACTTCAATCAGGGTTACTTATAGGGACATGGATAACTTGCCAAAGAAGACATCTCTCCCCACAGCAATAGTTAAGCACATGTATATCCATGTGTAGAGAGGGGATCTTAAATGCCACTTCATATTATGCTTTATACACCACTTGATGAGTAGTCTCATACGCTATCTCATGATGCTTAAGAACCTTCTACCATTCTAAGAGGGAATGTTAGTGGGCTCAGTCTTCTCAGGACCTTGTGTGGATAATCACAGATGACCACGGCCATTTTATGCCAATAACACAGAGTTCCATTGTATTCTATCCCTTCTTCTGGCTCTTACATTCCTTCCAATATCTGCTTAGCCTCATCCATGATGTTCCTTGAGCTGTAAAGATGGTGATAAATGTCAAATTATGCTCTCCCATAAAGTGTTCAGCATTAAGCACTGTGCTAAAATGGTAATAACATTACCATTTTAACTGGTGATTATTGTGCCTATGGGTTTCCTCAACCTCCAAGGAAGTGACTCCTGACTGCAAAAGCAAAAGGTTCTTATTGCTAAGAACCAAACCAGCTGGGACCTCACTCCATCGGAAAAGTAAGGTGTCTGCTTACAATTGTGAAGGGTTTGTAAAAGGGAAAGGGAGGCTTGAGACCGCTAGTCTCAGTTCACAAGGTTTCCAAAGTTACAGATATTTCATAGAGTACAAAGTTTATTTACAAGGTCATCATGGATCAAAGTGAACAGTAACTGTCAGTTGTTTAGGTGAGATTGATTAGCACACCTGCAAGGTTAGGGGGGTTTTCTTTATTTTTTCTTTATCTCCTGAGAACAGCATGTGGGCTCTGTACTCTGTAGTCAGGGAGTGATCTACTGGCAGAAATTCTTGTTCTCTCTAGTTTTCCCTTCTTGTCATAAGCCCTAATTTTATGCCTCTTAGTTTTTTTGCATCATAGTTATATGTTTTCCTATGGTTGATAACAACAAGGCATTTGAAAATATAAATTTTTGGAAATGAATTTATAAGATACAGCATATCCAGTTAGCAAAACAATATAAGTAGCTTCCCCATTAAGACTCAGATCTGCTCCAGTAACAAGGTTTCTTTTTTAGTCCTGGTATTTTATACTAGTTAATTTTCCTGTTGCTGTTTATAAAACGCCTTGACAAAAGCAATCTAACCCTCAGACCATCATGACGGAGTTCTGTCAGACAGCACTTGAGGTCACTGGTTACATTGCATCCATCATAAAGAGGGAACTAGTAATGATTAGTTTTCCTCAGCTCAGTTTTCCCTGTATAAACACACTCAGGGTTCATTCCACTGAATGGTGTTACCCACAGTGAGCATGTTTTCCTACATCATTGACCCCAGTGAAGAAGACTCTATATAGTCAAGTTCAGAAGTCCTTCTCAAATTTGATTCTGGATCTTAGCATACTGACTATTGATATTAACTATCACAGTGGGTATCTATATATCTTTTTTCTTTCTATGTATGATAAAAAATAACCTTACATTTTTTTTTTAGTCTACTTGCCTATTTCCAGGAATCTATGATTATTGCATGGCTTAGCTATTGTAAAAGGTACCGAGATAATCACACACACACATGTATAATTATGCAGAACAAAAATGTATACATGATAGATTATAAGACAACACAATTTAGACTTTTTTAAAAAAAAACTTTTGTATTGATATACATTTTAGCATTGCCAATTTGTATTGGCATCAACAGCATATAAAGTTCATTATAGTTTTGTTCACCATGGTTTTGCTATTTGTATGTTTTTGTTTTATATTATTTTGAGACAGTCTGGATTTCACTCCATATCTTAAGTGCGGGCATTGCAGTGCATATTCCAAGTCTTTGGTGCTTCCTCTTCTTGAAGATAGACATACTTACTGGGGCAAAATGGAATGCCAGTGACACTTTCACTTACATTTCCCTGATGATTGATTATGGAAAACACTTTTGTCAAATGACCAAGAATTGGTACTTCCTTTCTTGTAGAGGGCAAAAAGTACTGGTGCACAAAAATAAGCATTGGAGAACCAGAAAAGTTAAGGTTGCAGGCGTACTCAAGATGATAGAGATATTTAGTGTGTCCTACTCCTGGAATGCTGGGAAAGGATGTAGTATACAGCCTGATGATCCTTTGCCATCTGATAAGCCAGACTCTGCCTGTATTCTTCCAGAAGGTATGCTATACTTCTCCCATACCCTTTCCCTTATTTTGATCATTACTTCTAGGCCATAAAACTCATATTTATGAGAGATGTAACCTGTGCTTTATAACAGCCTAAGGGACTTTACTATGTTACCTTTTGTCCAGGCCAAATCCTGACTGCCTCAGTCATTTTCCTTTGACCCTTATCTTGAGGATTGCTCTAAGTCAATAAGAACCCATGTTATGGATGAAGTCATATGTACTTTGTAAAAAACTTCAATGTAAACATGTCTTAAGATTTGTTGTACTCATGGAACTGAGTATTAACAATTATCAAAAAATGTCTCTCCCCAATTGTGCTATGCTTAAATGTGGCAAAAATAAAAAAGCTGATATTAGACATTATAAAGTCTTGGCTATGGTTATCCTAAATTAAGATGAATCAAGTTTCACTGTTTACTCACCTGGATTGCTTTCTATGCTGGCTGTAAAGCCTGTAGGCACCACATTCCCAATTTCAGATTATTTTAATTAGATAATTAATACTTGAAAATTAGGTAATCTTGAGGATACAGTAGCAAAACTTTCAATGTAAGTACTATTCAGAAGTATTAATGATACCTGAAAAGTTGAAGTGTCCAAATGGATTTTTAAACACATTTTTATGTCTGGAGATTATGGGATAACAAATTCTTACATCCATGGAGGACAACACACAGAGATACATAGACACACATGTATTTACTTATGAACAATTTACACATATGTATTAGTTTTAAAACTCCTGTTTTAAGGAAAATTTATCACCTGATATTTCCTAGAAATTTATTTAATATAAACATTATTTGGGTTTCTTTGTACATAGGTTCTTGCATGGCACTCAATGGCCTATGAGAATTCTATCCATGTATGAGTACAGATAGAGATTACATAGTGGTGATGATTGTAGATAAAGTCAAGGTTCCTCAATTGATTTAGACACTACTTGTATGATCTATGTGTTGATTCCTAAAATTTTACTAATGAAACAAAAATTCTGGAGAAATTAAACAAGTAACAAAAACATTGAAATGGAATGTTTCTTCATTTGTATGCTAGCAAATGAGCATGTAGCTTCAGCCCAACATCACTTCTGACAATTATACTAGGCAATACTAGACATAGAATTATACAAGATATTTAAGAAGTTGCAATTTTCTGTGCTTGTCATGGGATTGGAAAAAAAATAATTTCACCACATTTTCTTTAGTTAGGAATAAACAGTCTCCCTTTAGTACAGTAAAGGAATGACAAGTGACATTAGGCTGGTCTTCCTTGTTGTTGTTGCTCTCTTCCTTCTTTTTTATTGTCAGACATAATAATAATAAATTTACTAGAAAGGCTGTGTCCACAAAAATAACAGATTTTTTTCCCCTAGGAAACTCTGCAAACATCTTCATAGCACTCGTAAACTTCCTTGACTGTATTAAGAGAAGACAGTTGTCCTCAACTGATGAAATTCTAATTGTTCTTGCCCTCCCTAGAATTTGTTTGCTCTGGGCCATATTAATGAAATAGCACATAAAGGTGTTCGATGGAGACATATATAGTGAGCAAGTAAGATTCATTGGTCTTGTTGCTTGGGGTGCAACACCATTTTAGCATCTGGCTTGCAACCATACTTAGTGTACTTTATTTGCTTAATATAGTCAACTTTCTATTTATTTACTTCAAGAGGAAAGTTGAGAATGCTTTTCTTATGGTACTCTTGTGGAAGTAGCTGGTTTTAGTTCCTAATTTTGTGGTGATGATTGTAAATGTGACTGAGTGAGGGGTAAGTTTGAAGGAAACATAACTCAGAAGAGCAAATGGAAAGAGAATGCAGGGCTTCCCAATGTAACTGTATTAATGCTGGTAAACACAAAGCCTTTCATTGTATCACTGACCTATGTTCTCTTGATCTACCCTGTAATCATCTAAGGAATATGAAAGGCCACAATAAGGGATACAAAGACGATGGGAGATGTTATTCTGTAAATACGTTTCCAGACTGGTTAATGAATAAAGCACTGTTGGCCAATAGGAAAGCATGACAGGCAGGGCCAGGAGACTTAGAGGAAAGAGGAAGTAGTTAGGAGGAATCAAGATGGAGAGCCCAGAGAGGTAGCAGCCAGCTGCTCTGGCCAGTAAGATGAGCCACGTGGAAATCCTTAGATTAGTAGAAATGAGTTAATCATTAAGACAGAGCTAGCCCATAAGCAATGATAGTAACTGGCCAACAGCATTACATCAAATACAGGGTCTCTGCGTGTTATTGTGGGCTGGCATGGCGGCGGGACCAGACCGGAGGCGGCTGGGGAAAAGCCTACTCATAACACAAAGACCCCAGTATTATGGACCATGCAATGTTTATGCTAATGGCGGTCTCCTTTCTCCTCTTATAAGCCTCATAATCTCTGTCTGTGCTCATACATGGATGGGATTCTCCTTAATCTTTTTATTTTATCAGAGTACTGGAATGGTCTAGCCTTAAAGCCATTCATGTCTTCTGATCTGGGGAAACAATAACATGAAGCAGGCCTTTGTGTTTGTTCTATGGCAGGTAGAACAATGGCTGAAAGAGAAAAAAAGAAGTTTCAAGATTTTAGAGCAACAATAAGAAAGCAATGTTCCTTCTAACAATAATCAAATGGATAGTCTGTAGAATCAATGGATAGAGTAACTGTATATGCTTTCTGATATTTTCAGAATATATTATTAACGTATTAATATGTATTTAGCATATTATTAATATATATTAAAATGTGTATTTAAATAACTTACAAATTTACCTCTAAAATGACTTTTTCCAAAGCTTGATTAATAAAAAGATATGTGCATGCATGAACAATGTAAGAAGAATAGTGAATAACATGCCCTTTATTGCTCCTTTTTACAGACAACCAAAGTATACAGAGAATTGTAGGAAAAAACAAAACAACAAGAATTAAGAATACAAGTATTTTTCACCTATGTGTTATGTTACCTTCTACCTGAATTTTATGTTTATGTTATACATGAAACTGTGCTTCAGGAAACAATAGGTACTTTCAGATGTATTTTGAAATACCTATATGTATGAATGTGTGTCTAGATTTTAGTGTATCAACCATCATTAGATGGCAGGAATATTTAAAATCCAAATTATATATTAGATGTATATGATTGAAGTAGAATTTATTTATTCAAAATATGTGTTTCACATATAGTAGAAAGTAAAGAAAAATCTTATAAAGTTCAAGTGATACAAATAAACCAAACTTAGTAGCTATATACCATAAGCAGTATGTAATAAATATTTGATCTAATACATGATGGGGGATGCCCTTCTGCATATATGTATCTCTTATTGGTTCATGACTAAAATAATGTGTGGCCAATAGAGACAGGAAGATAGGCAAGGAGAAATTAAAAGTACTAAATCAGAAACAAGACTCTTTCCATACGTATTCAATATAATACAGCTATGAACATCTGATCTTTAATAAAGAGGCCAGAAATGCACACTTGAAAAAAGACAGCATTTTCATCCAGGTGTTGGTGCCACATGCCTTTAATCCCAGAGACAGAGGCAGGTGGATCTCTGTGAGTTTGAGGCCAGCCTGGTCTACAGAACTAGTTTCAGGACAGGCTCCAAAGCAATACAGAGAAACTGTGTCTTGAAAAACCAAAAGGAAAAAGGACAGCATTTTCAACAAATGGTGCTGGTCACATTGGATGGAAGTATGTAGAAGAATGCAAACAGATCCATATCTATCATCCTGCACAAAACTAATCTCCTAGTGGGTTAAAGGCCTCAACATAAAACAAGATATGATAGAAAGAAAGCGGGGGAATAGTATTGAACTCCTTGACACAAGAAAAGACTTTTTGAACAGAACACAATTAGTCCAGAAGTTAAGAACAACAATTAATAAACAGGGCCATATGAAACTGAAAGGCTTCTGTGTGGTAAACAACGCCATTATTTGGAGAAGTTTCTGGGCTACAGAACGGGAAAAGATTTTGTCAGCTACACATGAGACAGAAGCCTAATATCTAAATTATATGAAGAACTCATAAAATTGAACATCAAGAAAACAATCTGATTAATAAGTAGGATAAAGATCTAAACAGAGTTCTCAAGAAATGAAATACAAATGGATAAGAAACACAGAAATATTTAACATCCTTAGTCAATCAGGAAATATAAATTAAAATCACTTTGAGATGTCATCTTACTTGCACTGGTCAGAATGTCAAAGATCAATAAAACATATGACAATTTACACTGGCAAGGATGTAATTTAAAGGATCATTTATCCATTGCTGGTGGGAAAGCAAATGTGCATATCCACTCTGGAATTCATTGTGGCAGTTCCTCAGAAAGCTGGGAATAGACAAACCTCAAGGTCCAGCTATATTAATCTTGTGTATATACCTAAATGATTCTGTATTGTGCACAGAGATACTTCTCATTCATGTTCATTGGAAGTCTATTCACAATAGACAAAAATTGGAAATAGCTTAGATGTCTCTCAACAGATGAATGAATAATTGAAAATATGGTACATTTACACAATGGAATGTCTGTGACATGAAATTCACAGGTAAATGGATAGAGTTAGGAAAAAATATCATCTACTGTAAGCAAAAAAAAAAAACCCCAAAAAGTTATGTATTCTTTTATGTGTTTTATATGTTGGTGTTAACTTTTAAGACTTCAATATGCATCTATATAACCATAGAGGTTAGGTATAGAGTAAGGATGGGGGGGTGGCTTTCCTGAAGAAGAGGAAATAGAATATAGTATGGAGAGACTGGGGGTCAGGAGAGGGTGGGACAAGAAAATTAAACGTAGAGGGAATGAAGGGAAGGAATACAGAGAGCTTCAGCTAAAGCTGGGGGTCATTTGAAGGGACATATGGAAACCTGCTAGAGTAGAAGTGTGTGTGTGTGTGTGTGTGTGTGTGTGTGTGTGTGTGAATACATACAAATGAAAGAAATCTTTGTGGAGTCACCAATTGGGAGACAAAGCCCTAACTAGATGTCTCCTGCCACCAAATGAAACCTCCAGTTTGAGGAATGGGTTATATTTTATTGAGATTTTGGTCACAGGGGCCCCATGGAAACCCGCAAACAACTCAATTGTCACGGCCTGTGGATTCAACACAATGCTCCTAGCTCGGAAGTGACTTTTAATTTCTTTCCTAGATTTAAGTTTTGGTGACCATCCCATTGTTATTCTCAGCATATGGCGAGGATTCTTTGCCTAGAAGTTGCTGTTAAGATAGAACCTTCAGTGTTTGGAAGACAGAGTGGCAGAGCTGTGGTGGGACTCCTCTGCCTGTGTAGCTACTGATGTGTACCAAACTCCTGAATTTTCCCAAGAATCAGTGATGTTCCCTATGCCTGCTCTTTGCACAGAACCTTGCCACCCCATGGTAGTTTGCATGTCTCTGGCTTTCCTGAGTTCATACGACAGGAGCTGTATCTTACGAAACCACCTTCCTTTTAGTAAGTTTTTATTTATTTATTTATTTATTTATTTATTTATTTATTTATTTATTTATTTATTTATTCGTTTGTTTGTTTGTTTGGTTTTATTTTTGGTTTTCCTGAAAGATTTCAAAATGTTCTTCTATTATACCTATGTATAAGTATTTGTGAGGATTACAAAGTAGATTGGACTCATTTATTTTGCTCAATATTGTTGCAGGAGAGAAAGGATAGTTAGTCTCCAACTCCATGTTATCGGGGCCACCCTATATCTTTCTCAACCACCCTTAATATTTACAGTACATTTTTTTTTCTGCTGTCTCTGGAAGTAATGCTGAGTTCATTTGTTTGTTTTCATTGTTTACCCTTTTCCTACTGAGGAGGAAAAATTCTATGATCCTGCTCACTGTCATGTAGCCTAGGCAGCAAATCATCTTTATCTACCTTGGTTCCTGTAATGATGATCACAAAATAGATGTTTGGGTGAGGGGTGATGGATTAAATCTGCAGATCATTCATGCTAATAAAGTGAATTGTTTTATTGGTAAAGAGAAAAGAGGCCAAAGTAGATTCTTTGTATATGTGCTGATTTACCTCTTTGACTACTTCAAGAGAGGACAAAGAAACTTCCACCTATTTTCACATGAATAGAGCATACAACTTAGGTTAATGAATTAATACTTTTAATACTCCATAATGTATCCCTAAGGTTTCTGTCTAAACAATATTTAATGTCAGTATACTAAGTGTGCTCCAGTTTTATAATAATGTGTGAAATAGCAAGCTGAATTTTTGCACTAGAGAAATGGGAATTTGGCACCAATAAACATGTATTTATATGTTTGTGTGAGTGTATATGACTTTGAAGTGAAGTGGCCAATTAGTATTATCCTCAGTATCAAGCACTTAAGATGCCTTGATTTCAGCCAGATTATTAGGTAGCAGTCCAGAACTAACATTTGAGTAACATACTCACTTGACCCTCTTTTGAAGAGTTTAAAGAACCCTTTTGATTACAAATTTTCACACACTAGTGCAGGCCTTTATTGCTTCCTATATTAATTAGAAGATTACTTTGCCCAATACTCATTTATCCAGATAAGAAAACATGTTCAAAAGCAAACAAAAAGAGAAACTAAATATTGTTTATTTGTATGTTGGCATACAATATAAAAACAAAGTGTTTCCTTCAGTATCAACTGGAGACGATTCCAGAATCCTAAAAGCTAGTTAGTGCTTTGATGAAGTTTCTGTGTGGTCTGTCAGTCCAAGATTTTCCTGGAGAAACATGTGGACTGGATCACTAAGACATTTGGTGCTTGTTTGTTTAATATTACATCTGCAAGTTTTGAAAGGAGTACAATACATATTTGGAAGAAACATTGGATGAATATATTAACAAATCCTCAGTAATGACATCAGAAATTTGGGCATTATTTTACAGACAATGGTTGTTATTGTACGGAGAATATTTGCGATCATTTTCAGTGTGGAATTCATAATGGGAACCTTAGGAAATGGATTCATTGCTCTGATGAACATCATAGACTGGGTCAAAAGAAGAAAGATTTCTTCAGTGAATCAAATCCTCACTGCTCTGGCCATTTCCAGAATCACTCTGATTTGGTTGGTATTCGTAGATTGGTGGGTATTTTTGTTTTACCCATCATTACAAATGACTGGAAAACTATTAACTATGTATTTTATCTCTTGGACAGTGATGAATCATTGTAACCTTTGGCTTACTACAAGCCTAAGCATCTTTTATTTTCTCAAGATAGCCAACTTTTCTAACATTATTTTTCTTTACTTAAAGTTTAGAGTTAAAAATGTGGTCTTGGTAACCTTGTTAGTGTCTCTATTTATCCTATTCTTAAATATTGTACTTGTGAAAATATACTCTGATATGTGTGTTGATGGTGGTCAACAAAATGTATCTCACACTACCAGACTGAGTAACTATGCACAAATTTGCAAACTTCTTTCATTTACTAATCCCATGTTTTCATTTGTACCCTGTTTTGGTCCTGACAACTTTACCATCTTCTCCCTGTGGAGACATCTGAAGAGCATGCAGCACAATGCCAAAGAATGCAGAGACATCAGTACCACAGTCCACATCAGAGCCTTGCAAACTGTCATTGTTTCTGTACTGTTTTACACTATTTTCTTTCTGACATTTTTCATGAAAGTTTGGAGTTCTGTGTCACAGGAAAGATTTCTGATCTTTTTCTCTGTCTGGGCTCTGGGAAATGCTGTTCTTTCTGCTCACCCATTTGTTTTGATTTGGGGAAACAGTAGGTTGAGGTGGGCTTCACTTTCAGTGATGTTGTGGCTCAGATACAGGTTAAAAACATAGAAGCATAGGGTCCCAGACTATCTAAGGAATCATTTCACATATCTTAAAAGAAAAGGAGACAAAAAAATCATATAAAGAAATTTATATATTGTAAATATTTTGCTATCAGCACTTGTGAGTTAAACAATGGGGCAGTCTGGAAAGAGCACCATGTAACCTTTGTTATAAACCTTGACAGCCTAGGGTATCAGTCCACTCCACTTAAATAGAGATGTCTGTAGTCAGTTTATGTTCTCTAAAGATTCAGAGCCAAGATCCACTAACAAGAGAAAACATGAGGTATTTGTCTTTCAGGGCCTAGTTTATCTCACCCGGTGCATGTCCAATACCACCCATTTACTTGTAAGTTTTATGATATAGTCTGAAGTAACCATGGAAACCGGGAAATATAAAAAGAACACGGTGGAGGGGCAGTGAAGGAACTCTAGAGGAGGACAGGACACAAATACTGTGGTGTCAAAAACAAATAAATAAAATAAAACACAATGGAGGGACTTTTCTTGGAGTGAGGAAGAGGAATGAGAAATAAAAACACTATAGATGTTTGAAAACCATAGAGAAGCATTATTTTGAAGCTCTCACTGACATAAATACAGTAGAGTTGTATCATGCCAGGCGATAATACTAAACCCAAGGGACATAATCTACCTAACAAAATTCTAATGTCAAATATGAGAAACATTTCTTCGAATTGTTGTTCAGGGGAGTCGCAGAGGTTCCCCCCCAAATATAGGCTCTTCTCATTACCTTTGGTCGCCTCCCAGAACTTGAAATAAGCTTCTGTTTTTGAAGCTGTAACACACTTTAGATACAGGAATCAGAGGAATCGGATTGGAATTGTATCGAAAGCCTCCTTGAAGACTGCTCTTGTAATATCAGAAGGTGCTGTACAAGCTGCCAAGGGAGGGAAATTACTCAACAGCAGCACCCAGATAAACCATAATCATGATTGGCTCAGACAGATATCCTAAATGCTGTGACATCAGCACTTATTTCTTAAGTATAACCAATAGCTATCTAATTGGACTTATAAAGTCTACTCAGTAGAAGGTAGTTTATGTCTGACTCTGTGAAATTAACCAGTTACCTGTGGCTGGAGAGGTCACGGACCTGAGATGGAAACACACTACCACCATGCTTCTAAACTATTCTAGTTTCTATTTGTATTCTAAATAATTAGACCAATAGAAGAGTGTAACTTTCACCCCTCATCATAGAGCATTTTTTTTTTCAGATGGAAGTTACTAGATAGAATCACAACTGATCAAAAGGCAGAGTGTAAGGGGCCATGAGTTACTCAGCTCCAGTCGATGTGTCTACAATGCAACTCCTATGCCTAAGGATGCAACACAATGCCAGGGAACGTTAGAGAAGAGGTAGTGGAAAGATTGTAAGAGCCAGAGTCCAGGGTACTTCTAACTGGAGTCTTTTCAATGTGAAAGGAAAGCTGCACCCATTAAACCTTAACAATGTGGCCACCTGAACAAGATTGTATGACAACAGCAATCGATGTCAATATACACGAGGGACATTTCACAGGCCTCACTTCTAGATGAAGAGCTACAAGCAATTGATGCTGCTAAGAGAGGGGGGATCAGTTTCTCCAGGGATGAATCCCCTAATTGGCCATCTGATCCTAAGTATTCAGTGTGTGACACACACACACACACACACACACACACACACACACACACACACATACACATATACACATACACATGCACACACACATACACATATACACACACACACACACACAGACACACACACACACACATATACACACACATACACACACACAGACACACACACACACACACACAGAGACACACACACATACACACACGCGCACACACATACACACATGCATGCACGCACGCGCACACACACATACACATATACACACACATACACATATACACACACACATACATACATACACACACGCACACATACACACACACACATACACACACACACATATACACACTTGCACGCACATGCGCGCACAAATGAATGAATGAATTGGTCATAAATTTGAAGGACAGCATTGGGGGATACTGAAGGAATTTGAGGGTAAGACAGCGGAGTGGAAATGGCAAAGTATTCATGTGAAATTCTTCAAAATAAATTTAAGATTATAACAAATAAATGTCTATAGTCATACATATTATAAATTTTGTCCAGGAATTATTCTTTCAGAAATGGTAAAATGGAAAACTCATTAAAGGTATTTATGAGTCAATGTGAACCTTCATTATTAAAAATAAACAGATTAAAATAGCTAAAGTCCTAGCATGGATAAGAAGAGGCTCATGAATTCCCACTCCCCCTATTTAAGGAGCTATTTGCAATTCATGGCTTTTAGGGGAGGGAGAGTAAATTATCTTAAGAGATGTGGCCCTGAGAGGCTACCCATGCTCCAGTACATTGCCCCACACAGAAGCATATATGGCAGCACTAAGTGGGGGACAACAGAGGGACTGCAGGGTGGGTTTGATCAAAACATATTATGTGTGTACATAAAATGTTCAAGCAATAAAAGACATGTGCATATGTTTTAAATTATGCAATATGTAGAAATGTCAAATAACAAATGGGTTACAGGATTAGGAACAAGTTGGATCCCAATGATAGACAGCATTCATGATGACAGTAGAATAAACTGGAAAAGACCTATGAAATATTTCTGTAAATTTGTATGTATTTTCTATTGTGGGTGATATATAAATATAAGGATATTTTCTAGCTGCCTACTTTATATACAAAAGTTTAATTTGACTTAAAAAGACTTCAATTAGGGGCTGGAGAGATGTCTCAGAGATGTATTCCTGGTGCACAAAAGGACCTTGCGGACACATCCCCCATGGAGGGATACTCCCTTAACCTAGGACAGGAGAGAAGTCCTAGTCCCTACTTCAAATGACTTGACAGATTTACATGACCCAACCTGGTTAGCATAGCCCTACAAGTAGAATGGGGGTGGAGGGATGGTAGGGGAGTGTGGCCAGGGTTCATGTCACAGGGGAAAGAGTGTAAGAGGGATGAAGGAAGGGAGGGAGGAAGGGAGGGAGGGAGGGAAGGAGGGAGGGAAAGGAAACTGGGATCGACATGTAAAATTTTTATAAACAATAATAAAAAAGTAAAAAAAAAAGATTGAAAACAGAAAAAAAAATAAGAAGTGGACATATGCAATTTGAAACTACCCAAAGCATGTATTTTAATATTTATACAGCAAGTCTTAGTTACATTTCTATTGGTATAAAAAGACACCCATGGTCATGGCAACTCTTATAAAGAAAACATTTAGTTGCAGTGGTGTGCTTAGAGTTTCAGAGATTCAGTCCATTTTCATGAGGATGGAGAGCATGACAGTGTGCAGGCCGACATGGTGCTGGCTACATCGTGAGCATAGGAAATTTCAAAGCCCACCCCTACAGTGACACACTTCCTCCAACAAGGCCATACCTCCTGATAGTGCCATTCCCTATGATATTATGGGAACCAATTACATTAAAACTGTCACATTTTACTCCATGGATCTCATAAGCTTATAACAATATCATAATGCAAAATGCATTTAGTTCACCTTCAAAAGTCCACATAGTCTGTCACAGTCTCAACAATGTTTAAAAGCCCCAACTTTAAAGTCTCTTCTCATAGTAATGCAATCTCTTAGCTGTAATCTCACAAAAAAAATCAAAATTAAAAAGGAGAACATATACTTCCAACATATAATGGCACAGGATATACATTATCATTTTAAAACGCAGGGAAGAACGCTTAGTGAGGAAATATTGGACCAAAGGAAGACCAAACATCATCTGGGCATACTTCAAACTTTGCATCTCCATGTTAGATGTCAAAATGCTCTTCAGATCTCCAAATTCTTTTAGCTGTGTTGACTGCAACACACTTCTTTCTCTTGGCCTGGCTCTACTCCCTATAAGCAGTTCTTCTCAGCAGGTATCCCATGACCCTGGCATCTCTAACATCTTGGATTCCCCAAGGAAATCCAGGCTTCAGCTTCACAGCTTCATGAAATGGCCTCTCTGGGCCTCCATTCAGGAACACCACTGACACATGCCTGGCCTCAGTGACTTTCCTTAGGCATGGAGGCAAATTACACAACCCATTTCTTTTATCCTTAACTCTAAATCCATAACCACATGTCCAAAGCTGCTTGCTGGGGCTGGAACATAGCCTTCTAATTCAATTACATCTTTACCAGCCTTGTGTACTTTACTACCTAAGCCTGGCTTCCTAAAACTTCCTAAAACCAGGCAGACCTCAAACTCAGCCATCTTTCGGCTGCATCTTCACCAGCTATCTGTTTTCTAGACAAGGACAAAAGACAGCCACTTTTTTTTCCCCCAAAACTATCATAAGAACGATCTTTAGGTCACATATTAATATTCTCCTCCTCTCTAACTTTTTGAGGCAGCTCGCCACCCCCCTGCCACCCAGGCAGAAGGAAAGTCCACTCACTTCCTGGTCAGTATCCTGATTATAGAAAACCTCAAAGCCTACCCCACAGTGGCACACTTCCTCCAACAAATCCATGCTTGCTAATAGTGCCACTCCCTATGATATTATGGGGCCAATTACAACAGATATGTACATTTTAAAGCCCTTCATAGTCACATACTGTTTAAGTAAAAATGTTTGGTCTTCAGATGATAAAAAGACAATCTAATGCCAGGTAATAATGGTATTGAGGTCTAGAGTCCACCAGTAGAGGACATCTCTACAAATTCAGATGAAGCAACCAAAGGTAAGATGGTTGTTCAACCCACACATATCTAGTGATTAAAGAAGAAGTATAAAATGTGCAATTTGAGGCCCAGAACTAAATGTTCTCAATTTCTTAAAGTAGATAATAGCTGGGGAATGCGCAATACAATGAGGTGCTAATAGAGTTTGCATTTGTTTGCAGGATGGGAAAATAACTGACATACTAAATTAATGTTAAATTAAGTAAAATGTTATTTACTAAATTAATATTAAATAAAATTTGATGGTACAATAACAATATTAAATAAAATGTGCATTGAATAAGATTTATTAACATTGATAGATACATGTTTAAAGTTAAATAGTAAATACAAAACATTATTACAATAACTGTAGCTATTATGATTTTTCAAATATAGTACCAAACAGCATGTTATATTTCAATAATAGAATGAAAACTACATTCTGGTGCAGTAAAGTTTTAAGTATGTCTTAAGATAATGTATCAGGCAGAATTACTAATGACAGGAAGACCGAGAACATTAGCAAGTACAGTTTAATAAATAAACATGGAATCCTTGAGCATCAAACATACACCATCATTGCAAAGAAACACTTAACTTTTGCAAACACAAATCTTAATATATGTTACAGAGCACATATGTTCTTATCATAATTCAATGCTTTATAAAACAATCAGTATAATAATGATATTATATGACTTTTGAATGAAAATTGTACTCTAAATCCAATGAACAAAACACATTAGCACTATTCTAAAACTGAACAATAAAAAGAACATCTAAATTCACATGGATAATCTCATGTATATATGGAAAATTTCTATCTAGCTTTGGTAAAAGGAAAAACATTTAAATGATGAATACATAGAATATTTAACTAAATAAGTTAAATGTCAAAGTAGTTTAAAACAAAATTTTGGAAGAATATTCACTTAGGTTTGATTTATAAAGATAATAGTATTCAGTATCTATATTTGTCATTATTTTGCTTCTTAAAAATACAAATCAACATGCCGCATAAGGAAAACAAAAACTGGCAAAGTTAAGAACATTATCAAAAATCCTAAAGCTAGACAAGGGAAATCAGCAGCATGTGTATTCAGGCAATATGATTTCTAAGCTTGATGTCTTAACTTTATTGTATAAACAAATCATCCTTTGGTAACTGTGTGAGACAATTCCAGGCCTCCTCCTGGACCCTAGAACCAACCATGCAGGTACAATTCTCTCTCATAAAACAGAATCATAGCTGTATAAACGCTACATTTCATCTTTAAAGGTCTTAATACAGTGTGGGTGTTATGCCAACACTGATACACTCTATTTTATGAAATGACAAAAATTGTTAAGGCCATTTGCATTTTCTAATTGTTTTCAATCTCCTTTTGTTTTTGAATATATATGTGGGATATGTACATACGGAGGTCTCTGATAATGAAAGAATAAATGAATGATAAAAACAAAGAGAATATCGGTATAATAAACAATTCTTTATAAATAAGAAAACTACTATAGATTATTTTAGAAACATAAAATTCGCCCAACACAAGGAAAATGCCAGTGTACAGACATTTATTCACTAAAAGTGCTTCATTCAGATGAGGTGAGATGGACACTGTCAGTGCTTGAATTAGTAGAATTAGTAGCTTCTCTCTGCCAGACCCTAAAACCAAACACAGTGTCCAGAAATCAGAAGCTTCTCCCAGGCCCCTCTCAAAGAACTTTGCTTGGAGAATTTTGGACAAGACACCTGCCAGTGATCAGTTTTTTCAAATATAGGAGGCGTGTTGGTAGTACACAGTATCAGTCTCCTAAAGAAACTGTCCTGAAACAATCTTTGTGTACAATGCACCTCCATTAAAAAATCAGACTGTATTTAGCAATGTCAAGGAAATACCTGAATACTTTAATTTAACAATTAATGCTTAAGTATTAAACAGTGTAAATTTAAAAAGTCTTTGTGAGAGGTTCAAACATAAGCAGCATTTGTGTTAAATATTATTGCCTCAGGAGTCTTAGTGGGAATGGAGATATATGAACAACCGTCAGTTCTCCATAACTGTTTCATCTTGAAATGAAAAGAAGGTCTGTTGCTCATTGTCCTTAGACTGCTTTCAGGCAATGAGTGAAATCTTTGGGTGGTAGTAGAGCTGATGGCATGACCTATACATAGCTTACAGATAAAATTAGGTACTCAATGGAAGGGAGATTGCTATTCCTGTTGGTACCTAAAAGAAATGGAAGGATTTGAAAGGAAAATAAGGCTGTGTTTGTTTCAAAGAAAATTTCCCCCATGGGGAATGACACTATTAGGAGACATGGCCTCCCTAAATATGGCCTTGTTGGAGGATGTACCATTGTGGGGCTGCACTTTGAGGTCTCCTATGCCCAAAGTATGCTTAGGTGGCACATAGTTGCTTCTGCTGCCTGAGACTCAAGATGTAGAATTCTTAGCTCCTTCTCCAGCACCATGTCTGACTGCATACCACCACGGTGTCAAGACAATAATAGACTAAACTTCTGAACTGTAAGATAGCCCAATTAAGTGTTTACATTAATAAGAATTGACATGGCCATGGTGTCTCCTCAGAACAATAGAAACCCCAACTAAGACAAAAGCAAACTTTTAAAGTAACTTTTCTACACAAATCTAATGTCTTATTGAAACAGTAACAAGGACCACTCAGGCTGTCTGCAACCAACCAAATTTCATAGACTTAAGCGTATCTGCCCTACTTCCTCTAACTAGGCTTCTATATTCTGGTACTTGACCTCAAAGCTTGCTGAATCCAAATGATGCAAAAGTTAGGCAAAGCAAAACACATCAAAATGATGAAAAGGAATATGTCCTCGTTTGCATGCTAGCAAATCAGAGTCCAACTTTTACTAAGACATCAGCCATGAAAGCCTCTAGCCTCTGATGGTGACATGATTATACAGACTGGGTTAATTTCAAACCTTCTTATTAATGACAATGTTTTCCATAAAAGCAACATTGAACTCCCTCTTCAGAATGCTGTCACGATTATCTGATGAACACTAGTCATATAGTATAAAAACACCAAGAAGTTTAGTTCACAACCAGAAATCAGATATTGGAAAACATTTAGACTGATTAAAAACCACCAGCATGGAGAGTGGGCTTGTCCACTCCCACCTTTTAGGATTTACTAAGTTTCGTAGGTCATCCTGTTTTGAGCATAATTGTCTCCCAAGTAATTACAGAATTTATTTTTAGAAATGTTGTATATCCATAGTATGGATGAGCTACATTAGATATCTTCTCAGCTGGTGAAATTCTCCCAGTTCTTGTCATCTTCAGAATTGGTATTCTTTGTGACCTTTGTTTTTATTTTTAATTATGTACCAATGTGTGTGTGTTTTGTGTGAGTACTTGAATTCAAAGACCCATGGTAATCAGGGATATTGGACCCACCTTGAGCTGTAGTAATAGGATATTGGGAGCCACAAGATGTGGGTTCTGAGAAACACACATGGTTCTTCTGCAAGAGCAGTAAGTAGGTTTAACTGCCGAGACTTCTCTCTAGTCTTGCTTTGTGAGTTTTAATATGAAAAAATATTCTTTATGTATTTACAAATAATAAGTGCTTCTGATTTCCTGGCCAGGAAGTCAATTGTTTTGACATCTGATAGAACCTGTAACCTCCTTGCTTGCAAGCACTTTCCTACCAAGCACTCATCGGTTTCTAAACATGCCTATAGAGTTCAAGTTTATTAAATAAAAAAACATAAATATGCATTTTCAATATGCATGTGATAGATATGATAAGACATACCAGCATGATTTTAGATTTTTCAAATAATAGAGTTACTTTTAAGTTACATGTTAGGGATGTTACAGAATTTGCTTATCTAATGTTACTTTCTTTTAATGATTTCTTGAGTTTACTTATACGCAGTGAACATCTGTAAGCTTACCTTGGTAAATTCTTGTTCTTTTCCATTGTAATTTGTACCTCAGTGCATTTATATTTAGTTGATTAAATCTCCATCTCTTGGATGTCAAGGACATCCTCTTCTAAAGCACATATGGAAAACATGTCTGAGGTAGATTTAGTCCATAATGAGCTCTTATTCTTAACATTCTTATCTTGTCTAGAGAAGATTTTCTTTCCAAGGGCATAGAAGGCAAACCTAAGGTGTTCCATACCTAGAATGAAAGACTTCTTAGTAGATAAAAAGAAATATCCTTATGGCAAGAGTAGCCCACTCATAAGAGCCATGTCTGTCTCTTTATGAACTACATGAATTTTCTGTACCCAAATTCACTGGACTTGGAATGCTCATGTAATTATTTTCTTTAGATTTGTCTTCTTTCCAGTACTCAACTTTAGCACCTAATCAGAGGTGAGACAGAGAAGGATTCCTTCCTGTATAAATTCAATTGTGATACTCTTCAATACTTAGAAGTCTTGTATAAAGGTTTCACATAAGGTTCTATTATGATTCTTACTCAAAATACCTCTCTTGGGGTATTGTGTGCATTTTCATATATTGGATGACCTATCTTTACTAGGTGTCACTTAGGAAAATAGAGTTGGTATGGATAATATTAACAATAAAATGACTCATCTATTTCTGTGAACTCTGATGGCAGGATATTTTTTCCTCTTTTTTTCCATAGGATTTACAACCTCACTTTTTCAGTTGTTTGTCAAGACCTGAGGAATGACTGTGTCATTCTGCTTACTCTTCATGCAAACTAGAAGCATGACATCTTCGATCTCCCTTATTATCTCTGCTGCAAACATAGAGCAGATGTTGGTACCAGGTGAAGCAGGTGGATAAAATCTGACGGCTTTAGGACTTATGCAGGTATCAGCTCTACTGGTCAGAGTAGAGTCAATGAATGAGGCTGAATCTTGTTTAATTTCACCATGAGTAGATACCCAGTATTTTTCATGTGCACAGGAAGTACTTCATTGTTTACTGAATATGTATATTTCATAGTTAATATTAACTGAAGGTTTCTTGAAGCACTGTCTTATCTTCCATGGTCCTGAGCATGAGGTAGATTAATATTAAATCCTGAACTAGTGAAAATATAGAATTATTGGAGAGAAAAACAAAGGTACGTGGACCTCAATAATTTGTATATGTAAATGTTTGCATATATTTATTAACTTGTGAAAATCAAAATGGACATTATTATAGAACAACGTCCCCAGGAGACTACTAGAGAATTATGATAATTTTTTATTATGAGATTTTAGTAATGTTTGTGTGTATGCAATAGGTATTGTAAATACTAAATATTTAGGAAGTTCCATGTACCAACTAATACATATGTTTTTTCTGAGACAGATTCTCAATATATAGACCTGGCTATCCTGGAACTCCCTATATAGACCAGGCTGACCTCAAACACAGAAATATCTATCTGCCTCTGCCCCTTGAGAGCTGAAATTTAATTGTGCATCATAATTATCTCATCCCAGCTGCTAATACTCTTCTTGTTTGGTTTGTTTTAATTTTGTAATGTTGCTTGTCACTGTAAACAATGATCAGATCAAAATATGTATACTAGGAAGGTAAATAATGTATTTTGTTTACATAGTAGCATATGAAAATCCAGTTAAATTCTTTAACTCCAGCTGAAAAAGACAGATTGCTGTGTGTAAGGTAACTACTACTTAGACAAAGCTCAGATAGGATGTGGGGGAAAAGGCAAGATTTTTATGGGGAAAACTATAAAACCAGCAATTAGAATATTTTGAATTTTCCCTAATTTTGCGTTGGATGTGTGAGATTTCAAAGAGAGACTCTTACTTTCTATTTACCAAGTAGAAATAACATCTTAGATAAATGCGGTGATAAGAGACACTATGCACTTCTCTTTTAGGTGATGACTGCTATCATAAAGAGCATATTTACCATCATTTTCATCCTGGAATTTGTCATTAGAAGCCTGATAAGTGGATTCATACTGGTGGTGAATTGTCTGGACTGGGTTCAGAGAAGAAAGACCTCTCCAATGGATCACATCATCAATGCTCTGATAGTCTCCAGACTTGCTCAGCTCTGGCTCGTAGAAATAAACACTTTACTTTTTCTTGTTCACGCAGTAAAAATGACAGAAGTAGTAGTAAGACTGATCAATATTACCTGGGTTGTGACCAATCATTTTAATCTTTGGCTTTCTGCCAAACTCAGCATTTTTTACCTTCTCAAGATAGTCAATTTTTCTAATTCAATTTTTCTTTACCTAAAATGGAGAGTTAGGCAGGTGGTTAGAGTGACCCTGATGTTTCCTCTGACCCTCTTGTTTTTAAACATCATAATCATCAACATCAACAATGCAGGAAAATTGTCTTTTAAATTAAGTTCGAGGAACTCTGCTTCATTTCTCAAGCATCTTTTATTCACCAACTCTATCTTTGCCTTCATCCCATTTGCTGTGTCACTGTTGGCTTTTTTCCTGCTAATATTCTCTTTGTGGAAACATAAGAAGAGGATTCATCACAATTGCAAGGGTTCCAGAGATTCCAGCACCAGAGCCCACATCAAAGCCTTGCAAACTGGGATTGCATTCCTTTCTCTTTATGCCATTTTTTTTTTACTTTCTATTGTCATAAATGTCTGTGGCATTGAATTGAAGAAAAATTACGTGATTGATTTTTATTTAGCCTGATTATTGGAATAGCTTATTCTTCATGTCACTCTGTGTTCTGAGTCTTGGAAACACTAAGCTGAAACAGGCTTCTGTTTCTGTGCTATGGTGGTTGAGGTGTAGTCCCAAAGATGCAGAATCCTCCAGTTTATAGTAAGTTTCTTGATTGTCATGCAAGTTCTAAAGGAGAGTTAATTCCTAAGAGTTCTTTCATATTTAACTTGTTTATCCCCTAAACTTCTTTTGTCTACAATGTTACTGCATTTATAAAAATGCATTTGGAATCAGCATTACCTAAACATATTAGAGTCTTAGCACATTTATAAATATATAACACACAGAAAAGGACATCAAGGCAGCCTACTTCAAAATGAGATCTTTACAAAATACATGATTACATTTGTCACTACTATAATAGTGTCAATTGAGGTTCTCAGGGGGAAAAAAGCTTCACCTATGTCCAAGATTCTACAAAAAATGATTTATTCTGTAGCTTGTATGTTTTCTGCCAGCCCGCCAGCCCACCAGCCTGCCCGCCTGCCCGCTGCCGGTCTGGGCCCACAGCCACACCAGCCCCAAATAACACTCAGAGACTCTGTATTTGATACAATTCTGTTGGCCAGTTACCATTATTGTTTATGGGCTAGCTCTGTCTTAATTATTAACCCATTTCTACTTATCGAAGTACTTCCACGTGGTCATCTTATCGGGGAGCCACGGCCGGCGTCTTCCTTCCTCCCCGGTCTACATCTTGACTCCTCCCTACTACTTCCTCTTTCTTCCTTGTCTCCTAGCCCTGCCTATCTTGCTTTTCCATTGGCTTAACAGTGCTTTGTTGTTTAACCAGTATGAGAAACATATTTACAGAATAACATCTCCCATCATCTCCTCTTTTCTGTCTAAAATAAAAGAAGGGGTTAACCTTAACATAGAAAAATATATCATACAACAGTTATCAAATAAGTATCACAGTTAACAATATTTAGTCCATTAACATTTTGTAAGACTTAAAGAAAATATCATCTATCCTGTCTTTGTGAGTCTAAAGTCTTATATGTAACTTATCTTTAATTCTAACTAAGGAAAACTATAACCATAACTATCTGTCTTCAACTCCTTCAAATACCACAGAAGGATAATATATAAACTCTAGAAATGACAGAGACAACTCATTGCCTGGTCAGTCACCCAAAGTTCTGTAATGTTCCATCTTCAGCCCATAGGTCATAGTGTGTCTCCAGACTCCTCAACAAAGCAAGAAACTTTAAACTGTCCACCTGTATTGGCAGTTTGTCAGTCATTTTTCTTTGTTTCCTGTAGACTGTCTGGCAGGCAGCCTCTTCCATGAAGCAGGAATCCTGTAGCAATGTCCATCTTGCATAAGCAGTCACCTTTTTGTGGGTCCTGCATGTCCAGTTTCTACAACATAAAATCAAACAGTCCAGAAGAGCAGTACCTTGTCCAAATGGCCAGTCTTGCCATATTAGAAGCAAACTCCATAATGTGTTTCTTCGATGTCCATCTTTCTTTCTGATGCCCATGGTGTTACCAGGAGCAGTTGTGCCTCACTGTCAAGAAAAACCCTAAACCATTTTAAATGCCATATTCTGTAGGTCTTTGAAAGTTTTGAAGGATGTCTATTCATCTGCATATTTAGAAATCCTAACTAACTTAACTCCAAGTTTCGACTATCATAGATAACTCTCTAATCTGTACTAAATTATACATTACATTTTCCAATGAGCTGTATAAACACAATACCTAAACAGGAGGAGAAAAATACATATCATAAAATTGATATTAAATTTGTGATTTTTTTACTGTGTTGAGTTGAAGTCTCACAGAGTTAAGTTGTGCAGAAATACTTTCCCTTCCCTTAATAGCCATTCATCTATGTCTTATCTAACATCCTCTAGACTTGCAAATAAAGTCACTAGAATGTATTCTTAGCAATTAGGATCTCCCCAAACCAAAGCTAAAAACCTGTCATCATGTAGCATCTAAAACCTACTTAGGCTGTTCCTTGTTAACTCTAATTGGTCCACCAGTAGTCTCTACCAATGTATCTGGAAAATATTTTTTCTGTAATTATTAAAAGATTCTGCACTAACTCATTATTTAGACAACCTGACTTCATGTTCATGAGCTAGAATAATCATATTTGGTTTAATAAACTACTATTTATTCCATCCAAGGGTATAGCTGTATTTTCACCAATAATAGTTTTTTTCAATATTTTAAATTGAGTTTATTTTTAGGAAAGACATGTTGTTTATATATGTGAGGCATAGCTACTAAGATATAAATTAATAAATTTAGATAAATTTTAAAAATTAATGAAGATTGCCTAAAGTCCATTAAAAAAAATGAAGATTCAAACCTGACTTAGAAAGCAGAGCTCTGAATACAACATTTAAAATATAAGACACAACTTACAAATGAAGTTTAGAAATTCCTCCAAACTGTTATCCTAGTTTATAGACATTTTCTATCTTTATTATTAGGTTTAATGTCATAAGTCTTAAACATAGCTGCAACTGAGAGTATGTATTTTACATTCAGAAATGCACTATCTTCCTGATATGACTTTTAAATATGTAGCACAATGCTTTAAATTTTAATGCACAAGACCATAACTCCTTTCTGGTAGTAGCCTTCTAATTGAGGTTGATGACTTTGTTATATTTTGTGTATCATTATGCACTTATCTTTTTTTTTTTTTTAACTTGGAAAGCTTTATTGGGGAAGGGGAGGAAGTGAGAAAGGGAAAGGAGAGGGGGTGAAAGAAAGAGACAGAGAGAGAGAAAAAGAGACAGAGAGACAGAGATAGTGACCTGCCTCCTCAGATATAGTGGAAAAGAGAGAGTGGAAGTAGGCACAGTTTACCTCTTAAAGGGAACCATGTACCTGCATACAGCCTTGCCATCCACAGAATGTTATACTTTTGCCAGGTCCCCAAGGGGTGGGGCCAGGCTTGCCACAACAAACTGGAGAAATATCCTTTTAGTCATGTCTAAACCTTGGAACTCAACATTTTAAATATGGAGGATTAGTTATTTAAAGTATTTTCCAAAAGAAATCTATCAAACTACACCTGATTTGGTGTAGTGGTTCTTGAGTGTCTTGATCATCCATTTTTTATTAAAAGGAAAAGAAATGTTGTGTCGTTAGAGTTTTCTCTTTCCTTCCCACTTTCATTACATCTGTGAGACCATCATCTCACCGTGTGTTGTGGTCTCTCCCCTGCCCCATGCCTCAAGGTCCAAGATCCATCTTTCCCTTCCCAACACATCCGTTTCTGCACCCACTCATTTTCTCAACTCGAAGAGAGGCCTAATTTCCAACTGTAAGGAGGCTGGTTTCTCTCGTGATGTTTGTGCTGCTGTTTCACCAGCGGGTTCATTTCACCAGGGGAGCCATTGTTACAGTGCACAAGATGGATAGCTGCATCTGACTGGCTATTCCTTTTCTCCTTCTGTAGCACCTGCCAGCACCATGGATGTTAGCCAGTAGGGATGAATTCTCTAGCTCAGTATCAGCTTGCTAGTTTCATGTTTGATGACTCCAGTGTGTGGTGCCTTTATCAATAGGGCTTACCATCAAGTTTTGGAGTATAAGCAAGAGTATTGTCATAAGCCTGTAATACTGAGGGAAGGGGTCTTATGGAACCCCACTTGCTAACAACTCCAACACTGCCTGCTTAGTCATGGCACTGGGCTTTATATTTATTATTGTGTGGTGTCTAGTATGGGCATTGTTGCCCCATTATGAATGAGCCTAGACTCATATATTATGTGTGCATGTGCATATTTTAGGAAGCTTCTACACTTTTAGGTTTCCATATGACTTAGTTAGTTAACTTTTTCCTGTGTTCCCTTTATTACCCTGTCTCCATCCCACTTAACCCTTCTTGTAGCACTATTTTCCTTTAATCCTTTATACATGTGCATTCTGTATAAATGCATTCCATTTAAACCCCACCCTCATAGCTCTTTACTAATTTTTGAAACATTAAAATCTGGGTGGGAACTCTAAACCAAAATGTGGGTATGTGACAGTCAGTGACAGAGAACTTGTAAAACATCTGTGGCAGGTTAATTTATATACGGAGTGACTGGTGTTCACATATATTTGCCTGTGACGTTTCTCTTTTGAAGAGGCGTAAGTTCTGTTTTTAAAAGCTTACTTAGTTGTATGTGAAGATGATAGTAGCTTGTGCAATTAGCCATTGGCTGAGTGGGATTTTCATCAAGATTACATGAAACATAAAGAGGAAAACCATTCATAGAGACACATGGATTCTGTTAGAAAAACAGTGTAATAGAATATGCGATTTGAGTATGCTGGAGTTCAGCTCTGGATGAGGGCAGGAGCTGAAGTGGGTGGATTCAAGAGTGGGGATTGAGAAATTAGACGTGGGATACTTGTGATTTTCATTTTATGGGGGATGAACAGAAAGGAAGCACATCTTGGTACGGCTTGCACTCTTCTGACAACCTGCACCTCTCACAGGCTTTATTAACACACAACATCATTTCCTCATAGACTTTATTCATTGATTACAAAGTGTTTTCATAGTACATGGTTTTTCTAAAGTCTTCTTTGATTATGTAAGCATATCAAAGTAAAAGAAGCAAAATGAACAAGCAGCAAATTTCGTGAGAACTAAAATCTAACATTATTATAAAACAAATTTTTTAACTCAAAGTGTTTTTCTTTAAAATTGGTGTCATAAAGCCTTGAGGTTACAGAAATACTACACAGGATGTCTCTATTTAAGTTTGACTAAGTTAGTAGATCAGAAGTTATTTCCTGCTACCTGCTATACTAAGCTTCTCTTATATTATTCTATCAATCTACTATAATGAATATCTTATCTTTCTATGGAAATCTAGTCCTTCAGTCCCTTGTTTAAAATTTATCTGACATAACACCACACTCCTTTCCTTTGGCTTCTGAAGTGTTGTGTTCCAGTTTTTATTCTTTCTGCAATATAAGAAAAAGTCATGATCTGACAAGTCTGCTCAGGAAACCAGGAAATTAACTGAGCCAGAATGTTTCTCTTTGTGTTTTTGTCATAAACCCTTGTTTCAACATAGTCCCTATCTTTATTATAATCCTGCAAAAGGTAAAAGAACATTAAGATTCCTAAAACTACTCACTTTGCATTAAGGAAGGTATCAAGGCTTGTCATTAATTTTATAATCAAAATCTTTTTTTCTGTCCATGCTAGTTCTGCGTTCCTGAGACAGAACACGAGAACCTGATGATTCAGCTTATAATTTGTCAGCTTCTAAAATTCCTTTAAGTTTTTCTTCTTTAGTGATGTTTCCCAGATCCTGTATCTCATGATTACTAATACCACTTAGCTAATAGGTTCTACAGGAGACTTAATTTCTTGCATAGCCGATTCTCCTAGGACTACCACAAATTTTATTCTTATTAACTTCAGCCTTCATATGAATTGTCACATGGTTCCAGCTCTAGCCTTTGGTGAAGGGCCCTTAACAGCAAAGAATTTAAATATGAAACATGTCAAAAAAAACAAAGGTGGGGAAGCAAGAGCTGTGTAATAAATTCTACTGAAGGCAGTGAGGGAGGGGTCAGTTCAAGTTGTCCAAATGCTGGAGCTTTGTCAAGCAGGGCCATTAAGACTCTTGACATCATTATGGATGGGTACATACTTTACATGTTTTATCTTTCTGACATTTTAAGTTTCATTTGTACATCTCAGTTATTGTTTTTGTTAGTTTGATGACTTTTAAGTAAGCTGCTTGTCTATTACATCCACTATGTGTTTTAAACTCATTCCCCTTTGAACATAAAGCCTCATATCATCTGCACCTAAGTATAATGACTGGTATATCTTCCTGCCAATTAATTGTGGGTTTTGGTGTTGGTTTATATAAGTAGTGTTTTGAACGTTCAAAATGCTAAGTAATTGGTATAAGAAGCTGGCATTGCTGTTTGTGAATTGACAGCATGCTAGTGTTTCAGAAGAAAGGATAAATACTATTTCTAGCTTTGGGATTAAGTTTGTAAAATTATCTCTACAGAAAGTCTTTCTTGTGTTTTGTGGCAAATGTGCTAAAAGTACTTGGTATGTGCTGTTATTTCTGAAATTATTTTACATAAATTGAAATAATGATATGAGCTAATATGACATGTTAAGCACTGTTTTTTTCCCCCTCTGGTTAGTTGATTCTAACACACAAGAACCTATAACAAAAATGTAACAAAAAACAAGATTAACTGCAATGGTTAGTGATAATTGGCAACTTAACAGAATGTAAAATCAGCAGGCGACAAGATTCTGTGGCCACCTGAAACATTATCTAAATGTCTATAGGGGGTGACTGTGAGCTGTTAATTGAAGGGGAAAGATTGGCCCAATCTGGATCCCTGCCCAGGACCTTGGGCTATAAGGACCCAAAAGTATGACCCCAGCTAAGAATCTAAGCAATAATGGAGAGGCTACCTTAAATGTCCTTCCTCTATAATGAGATTGATGACTACCTTAAATGCCATCAAAGAACTTTCACCCAGTAGCTGATGGGAACAGAAGAAGAGATTTACAGCTAAGCACTGAGCCAAACTCCTGGAATCCAGTGTTAGAGAGGGAAGAGGGATGAGTGAAGGGGTTAAGACCATGCTGGTCTTAACCACAGAAACAGCTGACCCGAGCAAGTGGGAGCTCGTGGACCCCAGTCTGACAATTGGGGAACCAGCATAAGACCGAGCCAGGACCCCTGAATGTGGTGTCAGTTGGAGGGCCTGGGCAGTCTATGGGGTCTCTGGCAATCAAGCCAGTATGCCTAGAGTATGAATGGGCTTTGGGAACCCATTCCCTATGGAGGGATATTCTCTCAGTTTAGATTCATGGAGGAGGGCCTAGGCCTTGGCATAAATCATGTGACAGACTTTGATGATCCCCATGGGAGGCCTCACTCTCCCTGGGGAGTGTATGGGGGTAGGATTGGGGGGGTGACGTGGGGAATGGGAAGACTGGAGGGAATTGGGATTGGTATATAAATAAAGATTGTTTTAATTTAAATAAAAATTTTTTAAAAGGTACACACATGGAGAAAGGAAGTTGAGAAGCAGCGAGCATTCTTGTCCTCCTTTTTCCCCCAGTTCCTGATTGCTTCAGGGTTCTGAGGCCCTAATTTCTCTGGGATTGAACTGTGAGCCAGAAATAAACCTGTTTTCTTTAGCTTTCTTTTCAGACTGTTTTAACCACAGAAATAGAAAACTGAACCAAGATAAAAATGAAAATATTTTCAACAGTGAAAATAACCTACTATTATGGTTCCCACACTCTATATTCAGTTTAACTAGAACTTTATAATGTATTTCTGTTTGCATACATTGCATTGAAACTGCAGCTGTCACAAGCATACTGAAACATAAAACATATATGTCAGAAATCAACTGTTGAAAGTATGGGCTAAATACTATCAAATTATATTCCATAAGACAGTGAAGTCATACTTCTAAGGGGAAGGGAGTATACTTACAATTCTAAACTCTTGGCTAAATATATGACTATAATTTGAATCAATTAATATAATTGTCAAAAAAAATACTAGTGCTACTTTTCATTCCCTCTGATTTATTTTAAGTGTTGTTAAGGGTTATATTTCAGAATATCTGTCATGTCCTAAACTGTTTGAACTCCATGCAAAACAATGCAAACCAAAGCCCTACAAACAAAACATGCAATTGATTCTATCTCACATGCTGATTGAGTTAGAGAGAAGGACATGCAGTTAAAATTGTCAGGAGGAGGTCTCTAGTCCAATAAGGGCTTAAATATAATAGGAATTAAACACGAATGGCATGTTTTGAGGAAGACCACATAAACTCAGAGGAAATGTTGCCTGATAATGCAGCCTGACAACACACCAATGAGAGAGGCCTCGCCAGAAAACCAACCCATTGGACCTTGACCTTGGATTTCTGTCCTTCAGAACTGTGAGAAAATTAATTTCGGTTGTTTGAACTCCTTGTTATTTTGCTAGTTTTCCAACATATAAATACAAAGATTGAAATCTAAACAGAAAAGAGTAATGTCAAATACATAAGGACAGTTACTAGTAAAAATAAAACGTTTACAGAGCACCTATGGTATTTTAATGTTTTATAGGGATCTGAAAACATGCCAAGGCTTGGGCTTTGGTTGATTGGGGACAGAGATGCAATTCAGATGTGATTAGTAAGAGGATTGTTAGATACACTAGCAAGTATGTGCTCCCTACAGAATAAATAAGAATAGTAAACTATTTAAGAGAGAGCCAGGATACATATCTGAGCTGGTCCATCAATCTACAATGAAGCAGACCAGAAGAGTTGCTGATAATTAGAGAAAGTATAAGCACTGTCCTTGGAATAGTACTCAAGGCTTTGAATTTTCCTTTAAGGCTGACATCAGACATCAACTTTCCCATGCACCCTTCTGATTCTTTCATTTTCAGAATGCAAAGTATCTTAGAACACTGTCTTATAAACCTAGTTAATAAAGCGGGTTTTTCTTTACTTCAATGAATCTTACTTTGTCAAGCTCATCAGTCAATCTCTGCTGCCAGCTCATGGTCCTATTGTCTTCAGATCCACACATTAAGTTTTCCAGGAACTTTCCTTTGTGGTTCATATATGTGTTTATTTAGCATTTCTTCTCACTCTCTATTAAATTTACACTGTTTTCTAAAAAGAATATATTAGGCAAATAAGGTTTCAGTTTTATAAACTAATTTGTTACCACAATCTTGCTGGTGATAGCGAACATGTTCCATGTGGTGACCATAGCCAAATAGATGTCATAAAGTAAATACCTTAACTCAGTAGAATGCAAACTCTAGAGATGCTGATTTGGCAAACACATTTTAATTCATGTTGGGCATACAGGAAGATTGAAACAGTTTTAGGTTGGATTACAAATATAACACCATGATTCAGTGTCAAGGCTATATTGTCTTTTATGCTTCTAAGGTGGCATTTTCATTCTGAGGTAGGAGATAAAGGTTGGAACATGCCCCTCAGTTATGCCAAGAACACACAGTATGTCAAAATGAAATGGTTGATTCTCTAATCTTGGGTGTGGCTGTGTCTCCATCTTAGTATCTCACCATTTTATGTGATCTTTGTTAATGAGATGCTTCACCTCAGTGACGACTTCAGGGAGTCACTTCCCATATACACAGGACCCATTACCCAACACTGAACAATTTTTCACATTTACCACTGTATGGTTTAATGTGGAAGCAGTTTGAAACAATTTCTTATCAATTACAATAAAGCATGAGCTCCATAGTATACGAATGGACTTTGGGAGCTCATTCCTCATAGAGGGATACTCTCTCAGCCTAGACGCCTGGGGAAGGGCCTGGGACCTGCTCCAAATGATATGGCAGACTTTGAAGACTCTCCATGGAAGGCCTCACCCTCCCTGGGGAGCAGAAAGGGGATGGGATGGGAGTAGGTGTGGGGATCAGGGGAGAAAAGGAGAGTGCGGGAACTGGGACTGACATGTAAAACAAGCTTGTTTCAAATTTAAATAATAAAAAAGCACATGAGTTCAGTGCATGATAAATGTAGAACAAATTAAAACATACCAATAAAGTGAAAAATGAATATCTAGATCTCAAATAAGTGCATGGTTATATATGAATATGTAGTGATGTTTTTTGTTGTTGACTGTAAACTTTTGTTCTTAATATTATATACTTAAACAATAATGTTCTACGGGGTTACTAGATAATTAATAATTATAGATGAGCTTTGGTTGTAAGCTCCTGGAGTCTTAATCTGAACTATTAAAAATATCTTCAATGTTCAAGAACTCTCATACTCTGAGATTTTTGTTGCTTTCTATAGGCTTTAGAATGTTTTGAGTATTTCTTGCCCATAAATCAAATTGTCAATTGAAATATGTAAAAAAAGAAAAACTAGAATACCAATGCAAATCAACATGTCCCTTTTTATATTTCAGCATCTGAGATTTCAGCATTTCCTTCATCATCAGTAACAGTAGACTCCAAACTACTATGGGGCCCACAGAATCTGGATATAAATTAGTGG
Organism: Cricetiscus sungorus; assembly: GCA_030556225.1. Lineage (NCBI taxonomy): Eukaryota > Metazoa > Chordata > Mammalia > Rodentia > Cricetidae > Cricetiscus > Cricetiscus sungorus. Next base: position 39,495,766 of record JANBXA010000735.1, on the reverse strand, counting down.
GACTGTCAAAAATCATACTTTCATAAATACAACTATGATCCCCTACAATGGTTACATCTTGGTGTTTTCTTATTTGTTGTTGTTTTGGGGATGTTAGAAAGATGTTATGAATTTCTTTAAAAAACATTTAAAACGAACAGTCTAACAAATATTCTTCAGTGACTACGGAAATCAGGATATTCTCTTGTGGACAACGGATATGGCCATACAGATCTTATGTGCAGTTACCATCATTGTGGAGTTCATAATTGGGAGTATTGCAAATGGATTCATAGCACTGGTGAACATCATAGACTGGGTCAAGAGAAGAAAGGTCTCTTCAGTGGATCAGATCCTCACTGCTTTGGCCATTTCCAGAATAAATATGTTGTGGTCTGCACTTATCATTACACTAGTATCTTCACTACATCCAGATTTAGAAGTGGCTGTGACAATGGTAAGACTAGAAAATAACACCTGGATTGTTGGAAATCATTTCAGTATCTGGCTGGCCACCATCCTCAGCATCTTTTATTTTCTCAAGATAGCCAATTTTTCAAACCATATTTTTCTCTACCTAAAGTGGAGACTTAAAAAGGTGGTTTCAGTGACATTGCTGCTGTCTCTTGTCTTCTTGTTTGTAAATATTTTAGGGATGAACATACACATTGATGTTTGGTCTGGTACCTTCAAAAGAAATGTCTCCTACAGTTCCACACCAAAGAATTACACACAATTCTACAGACTTATATTTTTAATCAACACGATGTTCACACTCATCCCATTCACTGTGTCCCTGGTCATTTTTACCCTGCTCATCTTCTCCCTCTGGACACATCTGAAGAACATGCGATGCAATGTCAAGGACACCAGAAACCCCCGCACCGTGGCTCACATAAATGCCTTGCAAACGGTGGTTGCTTTTCTCCTATTCTACACAGCTTTCTTTCTGACTCTTGCCACACAAGTTTGGGCATCTCAACTTCTAGAGGAAAACCTCTTGTTTTTCACTGCTGTTATAATTACTTTTCCTTCAGTCCACCCATGTATTTTGATATTGAGAAACAGTAAGTTGAGGCAGGCCTCTCTTTTGGTGTTGTGGTGGTTGAGATGCCGGTCCAAAGAAGTAGACCCCTTTGTCCCCTGATACACTTTGTCAACTATTCTTAATAATGAAGACAGAAATTGCTTTGTTAAGAAGTTCTTGTTCATTAGTAATTTATATTTTATTTTCAAGTTTACTTTTCCTATGTTACTTTATTAGTAATGTTTAGGATAAATGCTACCTAAACATATTGCAGCTTTATCTGGGTATGTGAGTACGAGCACACACACACACACACACACAGAGAGAGAGAGAGAGAGAGAGAGAGAGAGAGAGAGGCAGACAGACAGACAACATACAGACACACACACACACACACATTTTTAAAAGAATGGTATGATTTTTGACCTACCTAAATGTAAGAATACTTTATATTACCTGGTATGACCTTTGTACTATTATGACTCTTATATAAGATTTTGGAGTGGTTATTTTATACAATAAAAAGCATTAGGTGAATATGTATGCATGTGAGAGAGTAAAAATAACACTGTGCAGCTGTATACACATAAAATTACTTCAAATCTATAAAATGGTTTTATTTGAATTAAAATGAGGAAATATAGGAAGATTTTCATATCAAATGTTATTAGAACTAGGATACAAGGAGAAACCTAAGAGACTCATACCAGGTCCCTCACAGAAGGGGAAAGGAACAAGATCTCCTGAGCACATTGGGAGTGGGGGCCAGGGCAGTGAGTGGAGAGGGAGCTAGGAGAAACAGAAGGGGAGGAGAGGAGAACATGTGGAGTGGGAAGATTGAGTCAGGGGGCAAATAGATGAGAGTGAAAGAGATACCATAATAGAGGGAGCTATTATAGGTTTGAAGAGAAAACTGACTCTAGAGAAATGTTCAGAGACCTACAAGGAAGACCCTAACTAACAATCTGAGCAACAGTGGAAAGGCTACCTTAAATGAGATAATGAGATTGATAACTAACTTATATCATAGAGCTTATATCTAGTAGCTGAGGGAATCAGAAGCAGACACCCACAGCTAAACACTGAGCTGAACTCCTGGAATCGAATTGCAGAGAGGGAGGAGTGATAAGAAAAGGGGTCAAGACCAGGCTACAGAAACCCACAGAGACAGCTGATCTGAACAAGGGGGAAGCTCATGGACTCCCAGAATAATAGCTGGAAAACCAGCATTATACCTACTCAGACCCCCTGAACATGGGTCTCAGAAGGCCTGGGCAGTCTAAGGAACCTCTGAGGATGGAGGTCCTCATCTTACATGGAAACAACCAAGAGGCTTCTCATTCTCTAAGATGATGCTACAATTATGCTTCTGACATTTCCAAAACATATTTCATGCTGGCCTACCTTATTTTCCAGACAGTTCATGTTGATTTTCTTTGCTCATTGCTCCTTCAGAGATTACAAAGTATGTGGACTTTACACACGGAAATACCCCAGATCCTATGTGACATCACAGGAAGTTGATTATGTGTCTCTTCTGTACTGATTAATAGAAGTTCCTGAATTGTTTCATTATTTTCTTGCTTTCTCTTCAGCTGTTACAAAACAGTGGCATTATGCTGTTTATTCTCTTCTCAAGCAGAGAGTATGGCATCAGTTGTGAGTTGATTATAGAGCCAACAATAGTGGGATGTAAAGAGGGGTAGACAAAAATCTCAAAGTCCTGATGCTCACAGAGAATTTTCCTATTGGGTAAAGAACAGGAAGAGTGTGAGGAGCGCTCTTACTGTAAGCCTGGACCCCTTCATCCTACTGACTGCTTCAGAGGTGTCAGAGAGATTTGCACTAGTTTTCATATGCAAAAAAAAAATTTACCTAAGTTTATTGAATCACTATTTAGTACCCGTTTGTTCACTTGGAACTATTTTTTAAACACACTGGCTACCTTGACACTAAGAATGAACTACATGAGTAATAAATGTTTATCAAGTATAAAATCTGCCATATTGAAGTAGAAAATTATGGAGACAGAAATAAATATGAGGTGTGTGTGTGTGTGTGTGTGTGTGTGTGTGTGTGTTTGCCAGAATAATTGATGAAGTAGTTATTTTAATTACTAAATATCCAAGGACTTAGATAAGTCATAGTTTAGACAATATGAGCGTATGTCTCTCTGGAGTCCTAATTTGAGGCATTGAAATATTATTACTTAAGAAATAACTTATGTGTGTTTGGATTCCTGTTTCTTCCTGAGTGACTTAGAGTTTTTTTTTTTTTGAATGGTCCTCTCCCAGAACTTAAGTTATCAGTTTAGAATATGAAAGACAAATTCATGTTGATAATGCAAATAAATGTATGTGAATTTTCATGTAGCATATGACTCTATCATGTCCTTTATCACCAGTTAAATAGATGCTGAGATGCTATGAAACAAAGTATCTGGATGGAACTCCACCTGACTTAGAAAATGCAATGCTTTCATAATGCTATCTCAGCCTATTTGTTCATTAATGCATATGAACCCTAAAATGAGAGAACATGTTGTATATATTTTCTTTTAATGTAGAGACCTACATTTGAAATGATTGCATTAACACTTATTCTTCAGTGACTTTAGGAGCCAGACCATTCTCTTACAGACGATGAGTGCTGCTGTACAAGTGATGTCTGCAACAATATTCAATGTGGAGTTCGTAACCGGGAGTTTTGGGAACGGATTCATAGCGCTGAGGAACATCGTGGACTGGGTCAAGAGGCGAAAGATTTCTACAGTGGATCTGATCCTCACTGCTCTAGCCATCTCCAGGATCACTGTGTTGTGGTCAGTGTACACAATGTTATCAATATTTTCAGTGTACCCAGACTTAAAAGTGGCTCTACAAACAGTAAGGCTAACTGAACTTATCTGGGTAATTTCTAACCATTTTAGCGTCTGGCTGGCCACCATCCTCAGCATCCTTTATTTTCTCAAGATAGCCACTTTTTCTAACTCTATTTTCCTTTACCTAAGGTGGAGATTTAAAAAGGTTATTTCAGTGGTGTTGCTGGTGTCTCTGTTCCTCTTGTTTTTAAATATTTTATTGACAAACATATACATAAATATGTGTATGAATGAGTTCAAAACAAACGTATCTTACAGCTACAAATTAAAGAATGTTACATACACCTCCAGGCTTCTTGTATTAACAGATACTATGTTCACATTAATACCTTTCATCGTGTCCATGACAATGTTTTTTCTGCTCATCTTCTCCCTGGTGAAACATCTGAAGAAGATAAAGCACATTGCCAAAAGCTCCAGAGATGCCAGTACCACAGCTCACATCAAAGCCTTGAAAACTGTGGTTGCCTTCCTCCTGCTGTATGTAATTTTTACTTTATCTCTTTTTGTACAACTTTGGAGTTATGAGTTTGAAGAACAACATTTTTTAAATTATGTTTCCCTTTTTGGTATAATTGCTTTTCCATCACTCCATTCATGTGTCTTGATTATGGGAAACAGTAAGCTGAAGCAGACCTCTCTTTTGGTACTGTCACTGTTAAGATGCAATATCCAAGGATGTAGACCTTTGGGTCCCTGATCCACTAGGGATATGAATTTTACATGATTTCAATGATGATTACTTCATAAGAAATTATTCTTCATTTCAATTTACATGTTGCCAATATATGTGCATTCTGTAAAAATAAATGCTATACAAACAGGAAACAACTTTGAGATGAATGGGAATATGAAACATCTAAATGTAAGAATATTTTAGGTAATGTGATTTCAATGACAATAAATTATTTGAGATTTTAAAGTTATTAGCCTATATTGTAAAAATACAACTATTGTCTAGGGATATAGCTCAGTATGTATTTTTTTTTTTTTTTTTTTTACCGTTTAGCACAAAGACCTGAAGACAACTTCCTAAAGTTAAGCATAGCACAACACTTAGGGATCAAACACAGGCGTGTCATGAGCACCACTAGCTGGTCTGTCTAACTGAACCAGCAAACTCCAGTTTTAAGTGAGAGATCCTATATCAAGAATATAAGGTTTAATTCACAGAAGTAGACATCCAGTGTACACTTCTAAACCCAAAGACCTGTGCAGACAAGCACACCCATATGCATGACACACATGCATACAAATTATGATATAATAAAAAAATCCTAGAGTATAAGTGTTTCACAGACATCGACATGAATCCAGTTATAGTGAATAGTTATAGTGACAGAAGAGAAAGTAGGAAATAGCCTTGAGCACATTGGCACAGGAGACAACTTCCTGAACAAAACACCATTAATACAGATATTAAGATTGACAATTAGTAATGGGACTTCATGAAACTTATAAGCATCTATAAGGATACCATCTCACACCTGTCAGAATGGTCAAGATAAAAAACAAACAAACAAAAACACTAATGACAGCATATGTTGGAGAGGATGTGGAGTAAGAAGAATCTTTCTCCATTGTTTGTGGGAGTGCAAATTTGTACAACCACTTTGGAATTCAGTGTGATGGTTTCTCAGAAAATTGGGAATCAACCTAACCCAAGACCCGAAATACTACTCTAGGGCATATACCCAAAGGATGCACACTCATACCACAAGGACATTTGCTCAACTATGTTTATAGCACAATTATTCATAAGATTCAGAACCTGAAAACAACCTAGATGCCCTTGAACCAAAGCATGGACAAAGAAAATGTGGTATATTTGCACAATAGACTACTGTTCAATGGAATAAAAAACATCATTAAATTTCCAGGCAAATGGATGGGACTAGAAAAAATAATCCCGAATGAGGTAACCCAGATCCAAAAAAGCAAACGTGGTATGTACTCACGCACAAGTGTATATTAGATATAAAGCAAAGGATAACCAGACTATAATTCTCAGTCCCAGGGAAACTAGGAAACAAGGAGGATCCTAAGAGGAAAGCATAGATTTCCTTGGGAAAAGGAAATGGATGAGAAGTCCTGGGTAAAATGGGAATAAGAGAATAGATGGGATAAGATGGGCAACCAGAGCATGAGGGATCAGGATGGTTGAGTTGGGGATAGGATGGAGGGGTAGATTAATGAAAAAGGTTGTCTTGATAGAGGGGGCCATTATAGGGGCTAGGGAGAAACCTGGTGCTAGGGAAACTCCTGGGAACTCACAAGGATGGCCCCAGCTAATACTCCTGGCGATAGTGGAGAAGGTGCCCACACTGGTCTTTCCCTGTAATCGGATTGGTGACTACCCTCATTATGATCATAGAGCCTTCATCCAGAAACTAATGGAAACAGATGGAGAGATCTACAGCCAAGCACTGGGCAGGGCTCCAGGTCCCCATTTGAAGGGAGGTTAGAAGGATTATGTGAGTGAAGGAGGTCAAGATCATGACAAAGAACCCCACAGAGACAGCTGTGCTAAGCTAGTGGGACCTCATGGACTCTGGACAGACACCTAGGGAGCCGGTATGGGACTGACTTAGGCCCTCTACATCTGGGTGACACTTATATAGCTTGGTCTTCTGTGGGGCCCGTAGCAGGGGGACCAGGACCTGCCCCTGATGCTTTAGCTGGCTCTTTGGACCCTATTACCTATGATGGGATGCCATTTTTCAGCCTTGATGCAGGGAGGGAGGTGGGTGGAAGGTAGGTGTTGGGAGGGAACAGGAGGGAAAACTGTGGCTGGTACATACAATAAATAAAAAAACAAAACAAAATTACAAGTAAATATATAACCTACACAACAGTAAAAATCAAATTGATGAATTTAATTAAAATCTAGAAAAAATGCTTAATTTCTCATAAAATGTCTATATATACTAACAAATCAAATGATTTTTAGATTTTTTTCTCATTATCATGGTGGCATTTTATTCAAATACTCCATGGGTGTATTTTATTATTTTCATAATAAAAAAGGATCATACATAACATTATTGGAAATAGATAATTTACATTTGGAAATAAGTCACCATTATTTCCAAATGTAAACTAGGAACTAGTAAATGTAAACTAGTTTCCAAATGGAAACTAGGCAGTATAAAATAGAAAGTTGATGTGTTTAGTACGCACTTATTAGAATCAGAACTCAAGTATTTATACATATAACAGTGCTCAGTTTTCATATGGAGGCTTGGAAGTCTTCTAATGCAGCAAAAGTTTAAGACATAGTAATACATCAGTTTAGATGTGGGAACTGTATTTGTTTTCTGAACTGTCCGCCATGTGCTTTATCAAAGTGTTACATGAATTTTTTTTATGTCAACTTCACTGTTTCTTGTTCATATAATCTGCATGTAATTATAATCATATTTTTTCTTCTTTTTAATTATTGCAATTTTATCTTTTGGTGATGGCCTCATAATGGAATGTAATAAAATTGTGCTAATGGCTTGTATTGCAGAAGTAAGAGTGATTTCGTAGTTCAGAGTGCCTACCATGAAACCAGATGGAATATTTCTTAGTGCTTCATTGGCAAATGAAAAACTATCTTCACCTACGACATCAATACTCTAAAAATACCTTCTCAGCAAATCAATTTCTTTCTATTTTTCTCATAAAATCCATTACTTATCAAATGTATATTGTTTATTATTTGTTTTTATTTATTTATTTTTATGTATTTTGTGTGCATTAGTGCTTTGCCTGCATTTATGTGTGCGTGTGGGTGTTGTATCCCCTGGGAATGGTGTCACAGACAGTTGTGAGCTGCCATGTGGGTGTTGGGAATTGAACCCAGGTCCTCTGGGAGTTAGCCAGTGCTCCCAACCACTGTGCTCCTGTTTTACCTTTTTTTGTTTCTGGCTATCTTGGAATTCACTTTGTAGACAAGGCTGGCTACAAAATCAAAGATCTGCCTGCCTGTGTCTCCTGAGATTGAAATTAAAGGCATTGCTATTTATAAGATTTCATATTTCTAGGTCATTGCATGGAAGTACTGGCATGTGTTAATAGTGGAACATAAGCAGTGATATGTCATATAATCCACAGTACTGAATTAAATAAAGTATCTTGCTTGACCTCTGTATGTGTGAGACTTGAAGCTATCAGATGCAAAATAAAACTAACAGAGTGGCTAAAAACAGTAAATTATAGCCAAATGAAAAAAAAGTCAAAAAACCGACATGAGAAATCTTATAAAGATGTTTAAAGGTTATAGGTAAATATATATCTATAAGTCATATGTGAGTGTGTGTATGTATTTTCCTACAATCTATTTTAGTCATATTCCTTCCTTTCTCCAATCTTTTCCCAGCTCTCCCTTCACTATCTACCCAACTTATTATTTCTCTATCTTTATTTAAAAAAAAAACAGAAACCACAAAACCAACCAACCAATCAATCAATCAATCAATCAATAAGACAAATAAAATTATGTGTTGGACAAATATCCCTGGATGTGTAGCCCCTAGGATGTGGTCAATACACACAGCATCATTTCATCACAGAAAACTGATTTCTCTAACCCAAAAGTTATAAATTGCAGATAGCCTCTTGGTCAAGGGTGGAACTTTAAGTCAATTTTCCCTTCTCCACACTGAGATTTTGTCTGGTTTGAACTTGTACTGGTCTTGTGCATGCTGTCACAGTCTCTGCAAATTTATATGTGCACCAGCCCTGTTGTATCTGGAAAATGCTGTGTTCTTAGAGTCATTCACAGTCTCTGTCTCTTACATTCTGTCTGTCTTCTGCATAGATTCCTGAATGTTGAAGAGAGGGGTGTGATACAGCTAACCTATTAAGGATACAAACTCCTAAGTCTTTGACTATCCTGTTTATCTTTGGTTGAGGGTTTCTGTATTAATTGCCATCAACTGCAAGAACCTTCTTTTTGAGGGTTTAATGATACATTGCTTGTATGGGTAAAACAATATGTTATTAGTCATGATAGAAAGTATGAACCAATATAGTGATGACAAAAATGATAAAATCCTTGTATTAAATAAATCTGACAGTACATTGGAAAAAGAAAAAAATATTAAAATTCAAATAAAATGACATGAATGATATATTTGTCTTGTAGTAAATTTGTTTGTGATTATACAGTGCAATTTAAAATAAGTAGTATGTGAGTTTATCACATAGAATCCCTAAGCTAACAGCACTGCTATGTCCAGAAAAAGTTATTTAGGATATTTCATATAAAAGTGGATGGTTTCAAAATAGCAACGAAAACTTGAAGGAACCATATATTATTGAAAAGTCCATTAAATTATACAGATGAATATAAAACAGAAACAGAAACAGAAACATATTGACACTATGTTCTGTATACAATGTTTCTTTTCTGAAGGCAGAATCCTCATTCCCAATATAATTCCAATGAAAAACATAATGGATTTTAGTGTTGTATATAAAACTCCTGGATATATTTGGTAAATGATGAATAATTAAACACATTGTCAAGTCAGGAAATAGATTTTCATCAATTGCAGTCAGGAATGCTGGAGCACAAAAGGAAAAAATTTAAGTCTTAGTAAGTTCTTCAAGGTTGTTTTAGGAAGTTTAACAGAATTAATCTGTGCCTCTAGTTGCTTAGAATTTTTTTCAAAAACCAAGTGAAAACCTGGATTGTTTTGTTGGTGTCTGTTGTATGTATTGATTTATATAGCTTGTAAACAATAAAACTGTTCAATACTAGTTTTTAGCAGCTAAATGTTTAAATAATTAGCTTACTTGGAGTTTTCCACAGAACAAAATAAAACAAAAACAAAACCCCACAACAATAATAAACAAGCAAGCAAACGAAAAAGGGAAGGTTTTGGAAAAAACAAAAAACAAACAAAAGAACCCAAACAAACAAAAAAATAAACTTCCCAGAGAAGTTCCTCCAAACTTTTCTACTTGGATCCAATGTTTCTGGAAAGATTAATTTTTGATGACATTGAGACATTCATTTAATTTCAAGTGGTCAAAATTCATTTAATGTTGTAGAAATTTTTACATGTTGCATAAATTAAGTTTTAACTTTTACTAGCTGACATGTATAAACCCGGAAAACTGGAGTTATGCAAATACTTAACCAAGCAACATTCACAACAATGAAAAGTATATATCTTCATTTGCCTACTGCCAAATTAATTCAACTTACCTTGTAACACCTGCATCAAACTATTGTTACATATATATATATGTACATATATATATATATATGATTTTTTAATCAGAAATAAAAAGGTACAAAATTATGTCACTTGCGGGTGATTTCCAATGAACGCTATATGTAAGTGAAATAAGTCAGACTAAAATATAAATATTTTATTGTAAAAGTCATATGGGTCCTATATATTATAGATACAATAGTATATATGTGTGTTTTATTTATATAATTTTATAGTCATACCCCCTAGCCAAAATATTTATGATATTATACACACATACACAGTACTGAGATGGCCCGGGGAATAGCAAAGGTAGTGACAAAGGGAAACATTGAGAACATGTATGCTAAGCTATGTGATATACTTGTGTAAAATGTCTTTATAACATCAATCACTATACAGAGAGAGTAAATGTCATAAACACACGTTCTTGCTTTAGTCTGCAGTGAAGTTGGTTTGAGTTGGGCAGGGTACATTGGTACTTGACTGAAATGCATTCAGGTTGAAGTAGTGGACATAGAAGAAGCTCCATTCCTATTGCCTGGGTGACAATGAACACATTTTTTACCATGTTTACTCACAGGCTGAAGATATTCTCATTGCTCACGATGGTTCGTCTATTCAGTCCTATTATTTACCCCTAAAGAGGAGGAGAGAGTGTCCTAGTGATGTTTCTTGGTCCACTTGTTTTCTCCTCTAACTTTTACTGAATTCACCTTATGGAGCTTCATAGTTTTCTATTGCATATTGTAGTCATATTAACAAGTGAGAGTTCCTTTTGTCTGCTTAATAATCCACTAATACCAATGTGTGCTGTCCATATCCGTCTCAGTTTGGGACCACCCTGTCTAGAGCCACACCTTCAAAGATAGCTCTCTCCCTCTTCCAGAAGCCAGTAACGATCCACAACTCTTCCGTTAGTGGTTGGGGCTCATGGTCTTCTTGCAATTCCACGCTGGGTGGTTGCTTTGCTCAGTCTTACACAGTTCTTGTTCAGCCAACTCCAACCAATGTGAGTTCGTGAGTGCAGCGGTCTTGTTATGTCCAAAGGATAGTTCTGCTTTAATCATCCACATCTTCTAGCTTTAACTGTCTTTTAGGCCCTTCTGCTGTAAGTGTCCCTAAACCTTGGGAAGCGGGTGAAACAGATATCCTATTTTTTTTTCTGTTACTTATTTATTTGCTATTTGAACAGTGGTGAGGTTTTGAGTTAACTATCATTCACTGTTCAAAGAAATTTACCTGATGGGGTCTGAGAGTTGCAGGTATGAATTCAAATCTGAATTAATAGGGCACCTACACATTATATTCATTTAGGAAAATAATTGCAGTGGGAACACTTCTGGGGTCTATACACTTTACATATCTGGGTGCTTAGCCAGATTTGTAGTACCAAGTTTGTATTTCCTCCCATGTAACAGGTCTTAAATTCAATTAGAAATTAATTGGTTAACATCAAAATATTTGTGCCGTTATCATATTCATGTGCATCTCTTATCACACCAGTCATTATTGCACTTTCAGGGTTCTTAGCTGGGTAAGACTATTGACTGGGCAGGACTGGGTAAAGCACCCCATCCAGCAGTATATGAATCACCTTATAGTACTATGACAGTTAACCAGCAGTAAGGAACCAGTCATTCCCAGCTGGTTAAGACTGTTGACTGGGTAAGACCCTCACCTCAGCTGCAAGCAAATCACCTTCTAGTCCCATGGCAGTTAGTGAGCAAGAAGAAGACATTCAATACAGTACCAACATGATCTTACCATATCTGTGCCCAATGAGTGCAGTGTTCTTTGCAACTTACCCTCAAGCTCTGCTGGACAGCCAAGAATGGCAATATTCTGCATTGTTTTAGGACATTTTTGAGCAGCTACTCAAGGAGAGGTATCCCACATCTCTGGGGATGTGCTGGGCTTTTTTATGTGTCAATTCATAGCTTCTAAGAGGAACATTATCTCATGTGTAAGGTAACAACAATATACAGCTTTTAAAAATATTCTTAGTGTTTGTCGTCCACCCCTTTACTCTTCACTGCCCTATTTCCCTATTCCTCTTCCAACTTAAACCTCTGTCCCAGTTATTCCCCTTCCAATTCATTTCTGTAGAAGCTAAAAGACCTACTCTAACCCCTACCCTGGGTTCATTAATTTCAGATCACTTCCTCCTCAGTCAAGGACACCTTTGTATCTGAGAAACAAAACGACAAGATCAGAGAATCAAACCAGATATAGGGTCTCTTTAAACTCGTGGCCTGGTAACCCTGCACTAGCCATGAATGTTAAAGCCAGCCACCACTGAAGGACATGTGTGGCTTTATGTGAGAAACAGGCACACAGCAATGTGCACAAACTAATGTGTGTCCTTGCATTCCATGAGTGTATCTACTTCTCTTTGTCAAGATTTCACAAGATCTACATTTTCCCCTGATGTTAGGATTTGAGTAGAACTCCACAGTATCCAACGTTGTTTTCCACTGTTGACTAAAGCGTTCAATGATGTGAATTAGAAAAGCAGGGCTACTAGTTCTACTTTGATTAAACAGTGGTGAGTGGAAAACAGAAGACAAAGAAGAATCTGGCATATAAACTGCTGCCTGACCCCAAATAGCATGACAATCGTCCAAGCAAGCATTAAGTATAGAAGTGGACAAAATATGAAGTAGAGAAAGAGTTGATTCATATTATAGTTATGCATGTAAAGTTGTGAGTCACTATTTCATCCACTTTTATGAAGAGGAGATTTAGTAGAATTAGGAGGAACATTTGCACCTAAAGATCAGATTACTGAGACCCTTAAGACACCACCAATGCTACAGGTCTCAAATCTTTTCAGGTGTTTCTATTTTTAATTGTGTTAAGCTTCTTATATTTTAATTCAATTTTATATTGTTTAAAGAAATGGCTAATGCAGCAATCACTGATTGTGTGAGATCCAGATACAAAGGGTACATCCTCAACACAGTTTCTGAACCTATAACTCAAAAACTTACAAAGAAGAGGGGGAAGAAAGGTTTTAAGTACCAGAGGACCAAAATGTCTGCTGTGAGATTGTGTCTCTCATCTATGATATTAACTGTACCCATGAAATCTGAAGAATATGGCTACCTGAACAAGGCTCGAAGAACAATAAAAGGAACTCTCACCTGGTCAATCCCTAGGTAAAGAACCTATAGGCATCTAAGACTGTTGAGAAAGGAAGAATTATTCTGTCCTAGGGATAAGTCCCCTGATTTTTTTTATCCAATACAAATGGTCAATCCTGAAATTACACACACACACACACACACACACACACACACACACACACACCACTGAAACACTAGAGCTGAATAAAGATGACTATTCAGATCTATTTCCCTAGTGTCAAATGAAATATGAACATTTCAATCTATGTCAAAAAGTTTATTATAAATTAACAATACTAATGTTAAAGAGAAAAGAATAATGTTCTGGTAATATGTTTTCTTAATTTTCTCAAAATTAGTCATCTGTCACTTAATCTAGGTTTTAATACAATTTTTTAAATTTTATAGAAACATATGCCAGAATATTACAATAAGCATAATTATTTAGGTGCCTTTTCAGCAGCGATTGTGACCCCACAGTTAATGGTCTGCTTCTGTAGCAGCAGGCTGGCCTCTCAGGCAGCAGCCTGGTGGGGATTCTGTTCTGGCAGGCACTGGCTGGGCCCCTGCCACCAAAGATAGCTTTAGCTAAATCTCTATTGTTCTGTTTATAAACAAAACTCAAGATTCAAAGGCTCTGGTGAAAAACTGCTAGCTCAGAGTGGAGGCTGAGTAGCAGCTAACTAACCCTCTCTCCATACCATACTAGCATCTCCTTGTCCTTCTACTCATAAAAATAAAAAAGCAATGCCTCTTAAAACCCTACTACTTCTGGTGTATTTCTCTATATCTTCTGGATGCCCTCTGATGCTCTTTGATTACTTTCTGCCAACTATTTGGTAACTCAGCCTCCTGACCCAATGATAATTTTATTTAATTAATGCAAATGCTAACTCCGGGTTCTCAGTCAGTGTAATTGAACGTCCCCCAACAGTAGTTGATCTCTCTGTCTCTCTCTGTCTCTCTCTGTCTCCCTCTGTCTCTCTCTGTCTCCCTCTGTCTCTCTCTGTCTGTCTCTCTCTCTGGATCACTTCAGTTTGATGCAGTCAGTGAATAGACGTGTTCATAAATGAAGAATTAAAATATGCAAAGTTCTAGATAAAGCCGACATGTAACACTGACTTTGCAATGTATATGAGATGTTAGAGCCATGCAACGTGCCATGCTGGCTTTGTCTGGGAAGAGTCTCCCCAGGAGCTGTTTGTTGTGCAGATAGAACCAATAGCTTTTCCCATTCACAAAGAATGCTGCAGGTGGAGGCTCTGGAAGGCTCCTTGCAGGCAACTGTAATTCTTGCTAGAGGCCTAAGTCCTGATTCTTTTCTGAATACTCATGAAGTCTCACTATCAGCACCCATTCTACATGGCTCCACCCTTGTTCCTGCCTCTGTGTTTTCCTCTTCAGACTTGAGCTCACTTTGCTACCTGGAATGGACTAGGGCACAGGGATTTTGTGACTCTACACTGAAGGTGTGTGTTTTTCTATTCTTAAAATGTTTTCTCTTAAATGTCCTATACTGGCCTGTCATGCTTTGTCAGCAGGTCTCACAACTAAATGATGAATAACTGAAAGTTTTCAAAAAAAACGGGTTCATTTTACTTGTTCAGTATTGCTTTATTGACTGAAGCTATTATCAGTGCTACTCATTTAAATACAACTTGTCTTTATCTGCCATCTCTTAGCATTGCGATTTATGCTTCCTTGCTGTATTTAGCAGTTGGTCCTGAATTTAAATGGGCCCTTTATAACTCTTTAGTTTCTGATCTGTGACTAACTATACCGTGATATCCATTCTCTACTTCTACCAGGATGCATGACATCCTTCAGGAGCCTTGTGACAATTAGTGATGTTTACAAAGCAGGTATTTGAGGGAATTGAGGGTAAGTGGCTATAATTTTAATGTTTTTTGTTTGTTGGTTTGTTTTTTGATGCTGTGGATGGCTCAACCCTGCCGGACAATGGAGAGACTGAGCAAGGGGGCATCTTGCTGTGTGGGTGAGCTAACTCTCCTCAGCAATTGTTCACAGCAGATTAAGTGTTTTCTTTACATGCATGGATCCAGATTTAATGATGACTGCAAGGATGACAGAAGTCATTAATAATTTATGGATTATAGACAACAATTTCAGCATCTCGATTGCTACATGCTTCGGTATCCTTATTTCCTCAAGATAGCCAGTTTTTTCTAACTCCCTTTTCTTTATTTAAAATGGAGAATTAAAAAGATAGTTTCAGTAATACTGACTGTGTCCCTGTCCTCTTGTTTTTACATATTTTACTCATCAGCTTGCGTCTTGAGTTTACTGGATATTTTACTTCAATTCTTCATTATTATAATGGGAAGTACTGCAAAAATCATGGCCTGATCAAGTTTTTAAAAACTAAGTATGAAGTCAATGTACAATAAATATTGACACAATGGATAAATTATTGAAAAATAAATAAGTTATTTGGATCTCAATAAGTATACATTTATGGGTATTTATGCAAATATCTATTTATAGCTTTGTGAAAATGAACTGATGAGAAAATATTTTCTCAGTACTTAATATTGGAAGAATAAAGATGCCCTTGGCATTATCACCTAGATTAATATTTGAAAACCGTGGACATCATATGGTTAGGCCTCTACAAAGACCTCCACTTTTGAATTGTGGATGATGCCTTATAACTCAAAAAATTCCTGAGACATGTTCATAATTTTTGTAAGCTTTCATATACTAAAAATTTCTTGATCATAACTCAATCAGAACAAAAAATGTATTCTAAGATAAATGTAGAAAAATAACAAAATTAATGTTTTTAATTTTTTTCTTTACATGCTACTAGCTGAGATTTCAATATGTTCTTTGTCATTGACTAGAAAATACTACAGATACTTCAGGAACTGTGTGTGAGCAGGGCAGTTCTGATCTGACTTGCCTGATCTGTGTGAGCAGACACATTTCCATGGAAGGAGCTTCAGACTGTCATCGGCAAACCTCCATGTTTGCTCCTCTGGTAGTGTGTGGCGAGGAGTTAAGCGTAAGTATGGTATGAGAAGCAATTCAGAAATTATTTTAAGAAAAATCTTCAAAAATACATTTAAATTGTTGCAGCGTTTCAAATGGCTGTGTTAACAACAAAACTAAACATATGAAAATGGAGCCTTTTTGGCAAACGGTATGTGATATCTTTCAAAACACACTTATGTTCATCTTAACCACAGAATTAATAATTGGAAACTTAGGAAATGGATTCTTGGCACTGGTAAACTGCCTGAGCTGGGTCAAGAGAAAAAAGATCTCATTTGTAAATCAAATCCTCACTGCTTTGGCTGCTTCCAGAATTTGTCTGCTCTGCTATTGTACACAGCTTCATTAATCTCTTTTCTGAATCCAGATTTAATGATGACTGCAGGAGTGACAAAAGTCATTAATAATTTATGGATTATAGGCCACCACTTCAGCATCTGGCTTGCTACGTGCCTCGGTATCTTTTATTTTCTCAAGATAGCCAATTTTTCTAACTCCTGTTTTCTTTATTTGAAGTGGAGAGTTAAAGAGATGGTTTCAGTAATACTGCTGGTGTCCCTGGTACCCTTGCTTTTACATATTTTACTGGTCAACTTGCATATTGATTTATGGATAAACGAATCTCGAAGAAACATATCTTACCATTTCCGTTCTCATAAAACTGCAGAATTTTATAGGCACATGTTAAGCCTCCATACTATGTTCCTGTCTGTTCCCTTTGGCGTGTACCTGTCATCTTTCCTTCTGCTCATCTTCTCCTTGTGGGTACATCACAGGAAGATGCAGCAGCATGTCCAAGGATGCAGAGATGCTGGCACCATGGCCCACCTCAGAGCCTTGCAGACTGTGATTGCCTTTCTTCTGTTATACACCACTTTTTTCTTGTCTATTTTTGTACAAATTTGGAAGTATGAGTTACTGGAGAAAAATATTTTCATTTTATTTTGTCAGGTGTTTGCCCTGGCTTTTCCTTCAGTACACTCATGTGTCCTGATTCGGGGAGATATAAAACTGAGACAAACCTCTCTTTCTGTGCTCTGGTGGCTGATATGCAGACCCAACAATGTGGAGACCTCAGGTCCTTAAAACATTGGAGATCCTGTTGCAAATTCTAGAAGATTAACTAACAAAAATTTTCTATATTATCCATTTTCTTTCCTGATGTTATCCTTCTTTGTTTGACTATATAAATTTTATAAAAGTTATGTATACAATAAGCACTATAGAAAAATATTGGAAATTTAGCACATCATATAAAACTGATGTTGCAATATGCTTATCTGAAAAGGACATGAATATAAACCACTGAAATATAGTCACAGAAACATCATATAATTTTGTGTCAGTCATTAGTTACAGAATTATTAACCTATACTATGTGTGTATTGATATTAATCAGCAAAAATATATTATTATATTCAAATAAATATAATTTGGCAATAAGAATATGTAGATAAAATTTATGAGAATAAATAAGTAATATGTAGACTAATAATTAAGTCTACTAATAAATAAGCAATAAAGAAGTTTTATTCAATACTAAGCTATATCTAGGTGTTCTGTTCAGTTAATTTGTCTCCTGTGTCAGTGTGTTCAAGGCTATTTCCCACTTTCTCTTTTATCAGGTTCACTGGACCTGAATTTATGTTGAGGTCTGTCATCAACTTGTACTTGAGTTTTGTGCAAGGTGATAGATATGGATTTATTTGCATTCTTCTACATGCCAGCATATGGTTATACCAGCACCATTTGTTGAATATGCTTTCTTTTTTTTATTCTTTAATTTTGACTTCTTCATCAAAAATCAGATGTTCATGGGCGTGTGGACTTACATGTGCATCTTCAGTTTGATTCCATTGATCTTATCAGTTTTATGCCAATACCATGTTGTTTTTATTACTATAGCTCTGTAGCAGACCTTGAAATCAAGGATAGTGATACTCCAGGAAGTTCTTTTACTATACAGGATTGTTTTAGCTATCCCGGATTTTTCTGTTTTTCCACATGAAGTTGAGTATTGTTCTTCTAAGGTCTTTAAAGAATTGAGTTGTGGTTTCAATGGGGATTGCATTAAATATTTAGATTGCTTTTGGTAAGATGGACATTTTTACTCTGTCAATCCTACCAATTCATGAGCATCGGAGATCTTTCCATTTTTCTAATATCTTTTTTGATTTTGTGGGTGGACTTGAAAGATAAGATTGGGGGTGAATGGATAGGAGGGAACTGAAAGAGATAGCTTGAAAGGGGGCCATTTTGGGGTCAGCTAGAAACCTGATGCAAGAAAAACTTACAGGAATCTACAAGAATGACCTCAACCAAGACTGCCAGCAATTGCAGATAAGAAGCCTGAATTGGCCATCTCCTGTTACCTGGAAGAGTTGCAGTGGAGGGATTGTGTTACCAACTCAGTCCCATAATCTACTACCTATAGTTTGTCCTGCCTATGGGATGTGTTTGGGTAATGGTGGTGCAGAGACTGTAGGAGTGGCTAACCAATGACTTGTCCAGTCTGAGACCCATACCGTGAGACTGAACTTAGCCCTGACACTGCCTGTAGTACCAGGTCTCAGGGAACAGATGAGTCTGAGACTTAGGATAGAACCAAACATGATTGGAGGAAAAATGTCAGCGTGATGGTACCTACAGATATTCTAATATACTCATATATTAGTGCCCACTCAAATTGTCATTAGAGAGTTTTCAATCAGTAACTGATGGAAACATATTCAGACGCTATAGCCAGATAGTAGGTCAAGCTTAGGAGTCCTGTTAAAGAGAGGGAGGACAGATTGTATGAGCCAGAGGGGTCAATGACATCAACAGAAAACCCAGAGAATCAAATAACCTAAGCACATAGGAGCTCACATAGTCTGAACTGTCAACCAGAGAATCTGCATGGGACTGACCTAGGCTCTCTACATATATGTGACAGTTGTGTAGCTTGGTGTACTTACAAGACTCTTAACTGTAGGAGCAGGGACTATTCCTAACCCTGGCTGCCTTTTGAGAACCTACTCCTCCTACTGGCTGCCTTGCCCAGTCTCAAAGCAAGGGGAGGAGGTTATTGTTACTGCAACTTGTTAAGCCATGCATTCTTGATTCCCATGGAAGGCCTGTCCCTTTTTTATGAGAAAAGGAGGAGGAGTAGAGAGAGGCAGAACAGAGGTGGGGGGAGAGAAGGGAGGGGAAACTGCAGTCAGGATGTAAATTAACTAAATAAATTTAATTAACAAATTAACAACAACAACAACAACAACAACAAAAGAATTAAAAAAAAAAAACATTCCCATTCACAGATGGTGGCCAAAAAAAGTAATCAAAAGAGTATATGATTTGGGTGCCTATAGCATGATCTAATTCTCTTTATGATATGTGATACACGGTTAATTTGGAGAACCCTGCTATTAAGCTATTAAGGTCACAGTCTATCATGCCCAGATAGGTTTCCTAGCTTGGAGCAAACTGGAGGATTCCCTTTCTCGGTGGGGCTTTTTCTCTGTCTAACCTTGACAGGGGAGTATCCCTAATCTCAGATGCCTAATCCTTTATTATTATTATTTTAATTTTTAAAACAATTTTATTTTACATACCAATCCTAGTTCCCTGTCCCTCCAATCTTCCTGCTCCCCCACCTTCTCCCCACCACACCCCCATCCACTTCTCTGAGAGACTGAGACCTCCCATAGGGAATCAACAAAGTCTGACACATCTCTTGCTGCAGGACCAAGGCCCTAGCAGCTTTATCTAGGCATCTAGGCTGAGCAAGGTATTGCTCCATAGGGAATGGGCTCCAAAAAGTCAGTTCATGCACACTAGGGCTAATACTGGTTCCCCGGCTACTGGTCCCACAATTGCCCAAGCCCCCCAACTGTTATCCACATTCACGGGGCTTAAATTGGTCTTAAAGTTATTCATGAGTCAAGACAATTTAGAATGGAATTTGAAATATAATAATAACAAAATCATTTCTCAGTCATAACTAAATAGAAGCAATCATTTCTAAGTTAACTAATCAGATACTTTTTACAATATAATTGTTATGAAAATCCCAATGAATTCAAAAAGTATCTGTAAAATACTCTTTCATAAAATATTGAAGAGCTGAAGATTAAATAAATTCCATGGACAAGACTTTTGAGAGATGTGTATTGTGGGATAAGAAGCCCAAGTATAATAAGAGAAAGAATTGTCTGAAGATCATTATGGAAAATACAAGGTAAAAATTCATGTCTATGCTTCTTTAGAACTTTTAAGAAGCCAAATACGTAGGAGGTCCTAAGAGAAAATGCAAGCTTATTTGCATCATTTGCATCTGAATTATTTCTAGGGATTCTGAGAAAAAACTTAGGAAGATCTTATAAGAAAATTCAACAGGTATTTTTCTGTAATCCTCTCCACACATGTGGAGATAATCAACTATTTTAGTCAATTTCAGAAAGCAGAATGTGATATTTCTACATGTTCCACATTTCAGATTTCAAATGTTAAATGAAATTCATACTTGATGAGTCCAAATGAAGTAGATGCTTGACAAGGGTAGAACTCGCAAAACAATGAAAGAGAATATCTTTTCATTTGCAAGCTAGCAAATGAGAAATCAACTTTTCCTACCACACCTGCTGCTGATAATTCCAACCTACGATGCAGTCTGGATAGAACTTCTTCACTGTTTGAGGACAATGCTTTCTATGCAAACCACTGAGCTTTTTTTCAACAAAGTGCTAGCAAGCTTCCCTGCTTTATCTCGATCACACACGGTAAAAACCTGCAGAAACTTCAGTGTGCATCCAGAATCCCAATGTTAATTAGTTCTTTATCTTAAGAAATCAGAGAGAGATACCATAAAAGAGGGAGTCATTATAGGTTTGAAGAGAAAACTGACTCTAGAGAAATGTCCAGAGACCTACAAGGATGACCCCAGCTAACAATCTAAGCAACAGTGGAAAGTCTACCTTGAATGCCCTTCCCTGATAATGAGATTGATGACTAACTTATCCACCATCCTAGAGCCCTCATCTAGTAGCTGATGGAAACAGAAGCAGACACTCACAGCTAAACACTGAGACGAACTAGAATCCAGATGCAGAGAGGGAGGAGTGATAAGAAAATGGAGACAAGACTAGGCTACAGAAACCCACAGAGACAGCTGACCTGAACAAGTCTGACTCCCAGACTAATAGCTGGGAAACCAGCATTGGACCGACTCAGACCCCCTGAACATGGGTCTCAGTTAGAAGGCCTAGGCAATCTCAGGAACCTCTGACAGTGGAACCAGGATGTATCCCTGGTGCACAAAAGGATTTTGGGAGCCCAGCCCCCATAAAGGGATACTCCCTTAACCTAGAGGCAGAAGAGAGGGCCTAGTCCCTACTCTAAATGACAGATTTTGTTGGTCCTTCTTGGAAGACATCACCCTTCCTGTGTGTGTGTGTGTGTGTGTGTGTGTGTGTGTGTGTATGTGTGTGGGTGGGGTGGGTGGGATGGGATGGAAGGGTGGTCCGGGGACATGGGAGGGAGGGAGAGAGAGGGAACTGGGATTGATATGTAAAATAATAAGAAAGTAATAATAAAAAAGAATATATATATATATATATATATATATATATATATATATATATTCTATCCTCATGCTTAAACTTGCTAGTAGCCACCATTCTCATTCAAGAAATAGGACAATTTGCTTCTAGAATTTTGAATTGTCTTCAGAGTACTGGTGACCTTCAGTGACTAGATCTGGAGAAAGGCTATATCCAGAGCTGTTTTGTAGAAGTTAAGACATTGATTTGAAACTGTGATCAAGGCAAGCACCTGAGTTAAAGCATTCATCTTTAACTCAGGAGGCAGAGACAGTCAGGTCTCTCCGTGTTTAGTTAGGGCCAGCTTGGTCTACAGAATGAGTTCTAGGACAGAGAAAGATTCTGTCTCAAACACTGTAACACAAACAAATAAACAAACACAAAGAAAAAAACTGTGATCAAATGCATCTTTATAGAGTGAACAAATACAATGTCCCTGACCAGTATTCCACAGCTAGGAGATACAACAAGATCCCATCATCAGATTGCAGTGCCAAGGTTCAAAGAAAAGTCTTAAAATTGTGTTTTTCACCTTGGTAAATGTGTCTGGTGTGTCTCATGTGTCTTGTCTAGAATGTGTCTGGTGGGCTATCTCTTAGGCATCTAAACGAACCACAATACTAGAATTATCTATCCTCTAACCAGTGGATTTGTCCTAATTTGGAACTCTGTTAGTTGTGAAGGAAACGAGACAGTGTCTGAAATAATGAAATTCTTTTTCAGTCATTGATCAGTAACAGACACAGGGTGAGACTTTTTGCAGAAACCAAACTAAAGGCATTTGCATCTCTTTAGATAGCCTGCCATTGTGTTTCCAGAGTGCTGGTATTTGATTAATTTCTAAATTTATTTACAATGAATTTTAATTATGCCAATTACATTAAAATAAGTTTATGAAAATTATTAAAAAGTGTTGCAGTAGCATATACCTATTTTCATGCAAAAAGTTTCTAGTCAAGTAAAATGTAATTTTTTTTGTACAGGATTTTATTTTTTCTGAATTAGAAAGGCAGGTATATTCATGTCCTTTCTCATTTTTCTCTATTTGAAGTATGCTTGATACATATTTATAGAATACATAAAAATATTATCTTACCTCAGTATATTATTCATTTTAAGTTATGCCATGCATATCTCTATAACTTTAGGTTTTTATCTGAACTTCCAACATTTTGGGAAGACAAAACTCTTCATTTTTAAATCATATAGAAGATATATGTTTAAAGTAGATGTTATATCATCCTGATTTCTTATCTTATAAAGAATATCATTATAATAATACATGCATGCAGCAATATTGAACAGTAGCAAAATTTTTTAGAATAGACTTGGTATATGATTTCCATAAGCAGTACTGACTTGTACCAGATTCAATAAAGGCAGATGAAAAGCTCAGAGAAACTTTAGGCATTTAAGAGCAAGGAATAAATATGATGTCTTGATTTTCGTAATGTTACAAGTTTCCATCTATATATAACAACATTGTTTCATTTTTTTTAATTAAGGAAGACTTTTAGAAGTTGACATCTGCTTTAAAATTTTTAGCTTTCATTCAGGTCATCTTAGCTCCATTTTTATTTAAGATTTTTTTTTCATACATTGTATTTTGATCATGTTTTCTCCTCCCTGAATTTTTTGAAGATCCTCCTCACCCCTGCCCACCATACGTCAAGTTTGTCCATTCATTCTCTCTCTCTCTCTCTCTCTCTCTCTCTCTCTCTCTCTCTCTCTCTCTCTCTCTCTCTCTCTCTCTCTCTCTCTCTCTCTCTCTCTGTCTCTCTCAAACCAAATTAAGACAAACAGAAAAGGAAAACCTAAATGATCAAAACCCAGTAAGACCAAAAGCTGCCAGCACAAAAACAAACCAAACAGAATATAAATAAATACATAAACAAACAAACAAACAAACAAATAAATAAATAAATAAATGGAGTTCGTTCTGTTCCTTTTGCTTTGGCCGGCTATTCCTGAGCATGAGGCTTGCCTTGGAGTGTGGTTGATGCAGATAGTGTCACTCCAATGGAGAATTTTCCCATCAGGTATCTTTTTGGTTAGGGGTGGGACTTCATGCCTATTTCTCTTTTCAATAGACTTACATTCTTTCCACAAATGTTTATGTTATGGCCATCATAAGAACTTAATCTTTCTGATCATAATAAACATTCCATTTTAATTAATATATAATTTGTAATAGGAAATACAATTAATCCATTTTCAACCATTAAAATGACATGAAAGCATACCATAATAAGAGAGAATTTCCTACTATCTGTTTTATAATCCTCTTTTGAGTAATGGTAGAGCTAGGAAAACTGTTGAGATGATAATTATTAATGACAAATTGTCTTACAAGAAAGAGAATAGTTTGGGTAATAACTGAAATCTATATGATTTCATTGCCTGTCACTAAATGCTAGTGTTTTCTTACAGATCTTAAGAAAGAGCCTCACACCGTACTTTATAATTTTGTTGTTTATTAAACTTTCACATCACTGTGGCAAGAGCCAATGAAGATGAGATGCAATTTGTCCTGTAGTTGGTAATATCTAGCACATTGATTCTGGATAGATATTTGGTGCAAATGATTTAATACTTAAAATGGTTGAAAGAGCAGAAGAGTAAACATCAGGACCAGCAATCAACAGAGACAAAAACACTCTTCACTACTGCAGATTACAGGTGCTAGCTTCAAGCTACATCTATAAGCTTCTATGAATGGAAGAGTTAGAGGAAAAAGCTAAAAATACCACAATTCTAGACATAATATAGCAGAACATAGGTTTGTTGCAAACATATCAGCAGTGCAAGTACCGAGGGTGTGGAACATACAAGGTATATGGAGTGGATGTAGCAGTTTTAGACAATATATAACTTTTTTCGTAGATTTGTGTGTGGTTTTCTTTAAAAGCAAGCAGCTAAGTGCTTTAGTGATGCCTTCTGGCTTAGTATACAAAAAAAATGACATTTATTCTACTACTACTTGTAGTTGGTAACAGTTTCCTTCCCCAAAAGTAATTTTCAGTTAATATTTTCCAAGATACTTTTTAGTTTCTTAACAGATTACCACATTGAAAATAACAGAGATATAAATACAGGACTTTCATGAAAATCCCATGAGTAATTTTTCACAGGACTTCTGCAACCTGAGCAAGACTTTGATAAAGATGATGGATATTTGAGAAATCATGTTGAGTAAAAAGAAAAAAAATGCAGAGGATGCACCATACCAAAGAAGGAGTAAATAACATGATATTTGGTATTTCACTGTTGCATGTTACATTATATAACGATCTTATCAATTCCTATTTATTAGTACTTACTGGTGCAGTATCGCTAATACAGAATAAACAAGTTGTTTCTACACACAAACTGTGCAGTTAGATTAGGAAGTCCTTTTTAAAATCTGTATTGTCATAAATGAGACAAAAGATAAAGTCTGACCTCAGTAGATTTGGAGCAATGTTGAAGACAGCACAAGGAAATGTGCTGTTGATTTTAAAATCACAAATAGATTTGCTTTGAATTTTCCCATAAAATGGTTACTGGTTAATAGACATTTCTATGACAACAGTTACAGTGACCAATAATGCTTCAGACGGAGTGTTGGGCTGAGATAAATACTCTTGCCTGGAGAACATCTATGGGTCATGAGTCCGGGAAAGTCTGCATTTATCTTGTGTTCTTACAATGATGTCATTTTCCTTGCAGGTTAGAGACAATGTGGAAATTCTGGCAGTTGTCAAATCTGAGTATCAGTTATACTTTCAGATAACATACTATCCCACCAAGGCATCAGTGAAATCCGTCAGGGTGGACATAAGTCAAGGCTGTTGAGATCATCTTACACTCAAAGAACATCAGGGCACATGGGCTGCTAGCATTTCCGGGTGCTATCTCGTCAGTTGCTCCAATCCTGTCCCAGGAAGTCTCAGAGAATATGTACTTGTGCATTTTCTGTCGTGTATAGGCACTTGGCCATTGAGAAACTACCTCACAACATGTCCTGGAGACTCTGGTGCCACACTTTTCTGTTTATTTCCCAAGGGATCCTAGACTGACACCAAATCCTTGCATCTGGTCATTTTACTTTCTCAGTGCTAAGGTGAGTAAAGGTCTTTAGCTTTCACTTCAAAAGCTAACCTCAGGGAGCCACCCTTCAGTTCAGTATGCTAAGGTTACAGACTGAAGCAGACTGGTCTCCATTTCATGGTGTTGCCTCTACACACTTCATGGTCTCTACATGCTTAAGTCTGACCTCTCTAAAATCATTGGCCGAAGATGCTGCCTGTCAGAACAGGATTGGTCAGACACCAGCCTCTACAGAAGCAGGCGGTAACTTTGATCAGAACAGTGAACATAGAAACCCTCTGTGAGACAGAGACTGAGCACCGAGTCACAGCTAGGATGGGGTGGAGTATAAGCAATAAAGGAACTCTTGGGGTGGAAGATTCCATAAACAGATACGTTCCCCTGTAGTCTCAATGTGTTAAATACCAACAGATGTTGATACGTTGATCATTTTTTTATCAGGAACATCCAGATCCTTTCCTCCCACAGAAGGTGTCCTCAGCACGTCAACATTTGTGTCTTCAGTTTTTCAGCTTACAGAGACTTTTAGGCCATCAATCCTTCACTGCTGTTATTGGTCTTTCTTTGTCTCACAGATTACCACTTCTCATCTGTCTCCCTACTTTCCCCAAATATATGTCCTCCCACCCAACCTAGGACCCATCACTTCTACTCAGTGAGGTGAGGAGATCTTGCTGGCTATTTCAAGTTTTTTTTTTTTTTTTTTAACTGAGAAGATAGTCAAAGATGTCTCCTGAGTTTGATGTGGATGAATGTTCAGAGGCACAATTTCTTTGTCATCTCTCAAACAAACAAACAAACAACAACAACAAAAATATACCACAAACTTCCTATTGTTATGAACGTATCTTTAAAACTGGCACTACAAGTATTTCAGAAAGATAAAAAATTAAAATAACATTTGTTTTAATTTTTGCTAAATTAGAATGATGGTGTTCTAGAACACACACACACACACACACACACACACACACACACTTTTTCAAGACAGGGTTTCTCTGGGTAGCTTTGGAGCCTATCCTGGCACCCACTCTGTAGCCCAGGCTGGCCTCAAACTCACAAAGATCTGCCTGCCCTTGCCTCCCAAGTGCTGGGATTAAAGGCATGAACCACCAATTCCCACCCTAGTTTCATATTTTATACAAGATTTTAAATATTTATAGAAATGTGCACATAGGCCAACCATTATAGTCAATGACTCAGATAGAGAGAAATAAAGGTTAAATTGTGATTTATTTATTTTCCTTGATTGATTGGTTCTGTATAATAATTATGAAATCAGGATGTCAATGAAAAATGTAAAGAGTACTAAAACTTCCAAAATATACCTGAAGAAACACTGGCTCTAAATGAAGTACTGCTCCTCTCTTTGGAACTGAGTTTTTACTTTGGGTTATGGGTGAAGTGTGTTAGAATTGTCCTTGATGTCGTATGATTCTCTGGAAGGATAGTCCCGAGGGGTATGGACCATGGAGATGTGGACTCCTATGGCGTTTTCAACGCAGAATAAAAGGTGAAGTTTTAGGTCTCAGGAAAGAACCCCAGGGGGAGAACTGGCCTCCCTTACAGAGAACAGAATTCTCCTTTCTAATGTCTTATGTGTATGTATAGTCTAGAGAATGATCTATAACAGACATACATTGGATTTTGGGTGAGTGAGTTTATTAAGCAAACCAAAGTGAAAAAACAAATAGGAAGATATAGATAAATGGATGACAAATAACACAGTGTCATGTCTGCTGAAAATATCCAGCAGAAATCAGTTGAGGAAGCCCCTTTAAGGCAACCAAATGTGGTTCCCATTAGATAGTTTCAGGCAATGAAGAATATTCCCTCTGCTAAGACGTCTAAAGAAAAGAAGACATAGCAACAGAGATAACATCCTGACATATAGTACCCACAGCATCCAGCAGAAAACTGACTGGGGAAGGAAGGTGAAGTAGTCATCTGGGGTTATAGTTGAGATTTTCCTCAAGGGATGAGATCCTCAAGGCTGCAATTTCAGCCCCTTTTTTTCTCACTTTCAGAATCTTATAATAGTAATTAGTATCTGTTGGAAGTGGTCCGCCTTTTACTATTCTCAAGAACATAATGTTTTTGCTCTTGGACTGTTTGACCTCACCTTTTCTCTGAATTAGAGGGGGCAGCCCACACCCCGAGAAGAGACTTTGGAGGTCATTTTGAATCAAACATGCTTGGGACAGAAATGAAGGGGGACCCAGAGCCATAGTCCCCGTGAGCATTAATAGTAGGTATCAATTTGCCAGTGAAGCCCATAGCCCACAAAGCACCACTACTATCACCACTCTGACAGCCACACCTCCAGGTGTTTGCATTTCTGTTGCTCTCCTTACTTGAGCTCTCTTTGCAACCTGGAAGACCAGCCAGTGTTCCTTCCCCAGGAGGTAGGTGCATTTTTCAACTCTTAGAAAATGACTCAACCTTTTCCCATTCTATCCCTTTACCCATTCTTTGTATATCTATCATGTAAATGCTGTGAGGCTGTGAGAATTTTAAAAATGTATTGACTTTTTTAGTCGATAATTGATTTAGGAGACTGAGGGTAATACTGAGCCTTTATTCTGAAACGCCACAGGTGTTTGTCTTTGATCTCTAAGACTAATGATATGTATTTTCCTTTTATTTTTGGCAGTTGTTCTTAAACTTATTTCCTGGTCTCTTGATTGACTCTAGATATTAATCAATTATTGTGTCACAATGCTGATTTATTTTTTAACATACCTAACTTATCTTATCTGGCTTGGTTCCTGTGAATGACGGTAACTTATCAGATGAAGGAGGAAGGTGTGGGACACTATGTGTCATTTGATGGTAAGCAGGCATTAAAGCAGACATCAAGAAGGCAAGGGAAAGACAGAGAATGAGGAGAATTCCTGCTGACTAACTCATCTCTGCTCAGTGCCTGTTTGATAACACAAAGGAGAGGCTTATACCAGTCTGTATGCATGGGTTAATTATTTCCAAGTTTGCTGAAGTTTACATTAGTTCTGAGGTGATTATATAGTAAATGATTTTCAACAGTGTCTTAGGACCAAGCACGGGCTGGATATGCAATAAACACTGAGAATATGTAGAAGGCTTGAATGTGAAACAAATGATTGTGATTCAAATAAATGAATGTTTTGTATGTATTTGTGCATGTCTCAAAAGCTTGGATTAAAATTTAGGTGAACTTTAATCTCTGTGAAATGCACAGCCCTAATGTTCAATGTTCTGTCACCCCCCCAGTGCTCAGGCAACTCCTTACAGAAGTTTGGGGTCTATTTGCCTTCTGTATGTTAGAGTTTGTGATGTCCATAATTACAGCATCCAGATGAAATGTTATTAAGTCAAAATCAGGGAAGAAATAAAAATGATATGTATTTATTTTCATCTTCACACATGGAAATTTTGTATTTCCTTTAGAATTCACTCAAAATTACTCCACACCACCTGGTCTAAGAAATACAAACTGAATGGAGCTTCATTGAACTTAATGGGAAGTAAAAAATATAATCACTCTGACAGAGAAAGAGATGTGGTAGGAGCCTAACATTGTCAAAGCTTGATGTTTGCATAATTTGTAAACCTGAGTATGTTTTAAGGATTCGAGATGCAGCTACAACTCTTCAAATTTCCTCAGTGACCCAAGGAATTATAACTTTCCTTAAAGCCAATGGATGACATCATACAGAGCACACTCATGTTCATTGTAATTGTAGAAGTCATATTAGGATGCTTCGGAAATGGTTTCATAGCTCTGGTGAACTGTCTGGACTGGGTCAAGAGAAGAAAGATCTCCACAGTGAATCAACTCCTCACAGCCTTGGCTTTCTCCAGAATCTCCCTTCTTTTGACAGTACTCACTGTTATTTCAGTGTCCGTGCTGTACTCAGACGTGGAGGTAACTAGAAGAATGATAAAACTGCTTAATTTTCCTTTGATTTTCAGCAACCATTTTAGCATGTGGCTTGCTGCTTGCCTCAGCCTCTTTTATTTTCTCAAAATAGCCAACTTTTCTAACACTATCTTTGTTTACTTAAAGACAAGAGTTAACCAGGTGGTTTCAGGGACCTTGCTCATGTCTCTGGCCCTCTTGTTTCTAAACACTCTACTAATTAACTCATATATTGATGCCCATATGGGTGGCTATAGAGGACATCTGCTTTATGATTTCTCTTCAAATAGGTCTGCCGAATTTTACAGGGTTATTTTAATCATTAATGATGGTATTTTCACCTCGATACCCTTCACACTTTCCCAGTTAGCTTTTCTCCTGCTCATTTTCTCCCTGTGGAGACATCACAAGAAGATGCAGCAGCATGGTCAAAGAGGCAGAGATGCCTATGCCAATGCCCACATCAAAGCCTTGAAAACCATGATCACCTATGCCCTTCTCTGTGCCATTTTCTTTCTGGCTCTTCTCATGCAAATTTGGAGGACGGAGTTGATGGGCGTTATTTACATCAGGCTATGCCAGATTGCTGCAGCAGCTTTCCCTTCAGGACACTCTTGTGTCTTGATCCTGGGAAACACAAAGCTGAGGCAAGCCTTTCTTTCTGTGCTGTGGTGGGTGAGGTGCAGGCTTAAAGATGTTTACCCAAGGTGTTTCTAAAATATTTTGGAGATCATGTTACTTATTCTAGTAAGCTCAGTTCATAAGAAATCCATCCAGATCATTACATTTTCTTTCAAAACATTTTCCATTTCATAATGCTCTATCAATTTTATATGTTATAAGTGATGCAAATACTATGCAAATATTTTACAACATTAGAGAAACATAATATACATTTGTGGTTTTAAGTTATTAGGCTATTATATAATAAGATGTAGCATACACTTAGATATTAGATGACCTAAAATGAGTTTTTGTTTAGTCTTAAATTATAAAGAGTTTTTGGCAAATCCAAAGAATCATAAAGATATTTTATTATAGTTATAATAACTAGTTCCTAATTATTATTATAACTAGAACCTAAAGTACTAGTTTCAGAATTTAATATTCTTAAGATACATTTATTTTTTTAGCCATAGAGAAGTGTATTTGTAAATACAGTTTAATTTTACATGTTTCAGCTGTGTATTATAACTCTTTCCAATGTTTAATATTTAAAATAAAGTGTGGCTTATGATAATTTTATGAAATTCTAACTAAACATTGATGCTTTCTAATACTTTATGTTATTGTGTACCTATATTATATCACAGCTAAAACTGCATAGAGTTTTCAAATGAATAGAAATGTACAAAGTTTTATGAGTGGCCAACTTATAATGAGCATGAACTTCTTTACAATCATTTATTTTGTGTGTGTACCAGTGTGCGTGTGTGTGTGTGTGTGTGTGAGAGAGAGAGAGAGC
The DNA here is from genome assembly GCA_030556225.1 of Cricetiscus sungorus. Classification (NCBI taxonomy): domain Eukaryota; kingdom Metazoa; phylum Chordata; class Mammalia; order Rodentia; family Cricetidae; genus Cricetiscus; species Cricetiscus sungorus. The sequence goes on along the minus strand of JANBXA010000735.1, from coordinate 39,464,496 downwards.
GAGAGAGAGAGAGATTATGTGTGTACACAAACATTTAGATCCAAAAACACCCATGTGAAAGTTAGAAGATTCTTGTGAAGTTAGTTCTTTCTTTCCACCATCTAGTTTCTGGAGGCCAAATTTGTGTCATCAGACTTGGCAGCAACATTACACACTGAGCCAACTCATCAGTCCTGCCTAGTCCACTTTTAAAAATGTTCTTAGTATTTTGTAAAGCATAGGAATTACATGAATGTGCAAAATACATATAAAGGTTAAAATGTTCTCAGACACCAAACAGCAGAAACATGCCCACTCAGAAATATTTCATGTGAAGAGAATAGTTTCCAAAAGGTTAAAGATCTTGTGCTATAGCATGTGTAATAACGCATGTAGCATGAAGGCTTTATGCCACATTCAGATGGGCATCAATAGGAGGAGCATGCTTCCAGGCACACCTAGAATCTTGTAGGAGAAAATGCAAAAGAACATGCAATTTTCATGATTATAGTTAATGATTTTTTTCCTGTAATGATTGGTGTATGATTGATTTGTATACAGAAGGCACAGAAGTTGTGTATTTTTCTAATTAAAAGCCAGCTTCCTTATAGATTTGCCTTGAGTTTTGAGCTCATTTTCTTGCTCCTTACATATAGAATATTGTGGTCATCCTATCATGATTAATCATGCTATATTCTTATATAAAGATTATTGAGTAATTATGGAGATGATAGCTCTCCTTCACAACAGAACCATTACCAATGTTTCACCAGTCAGCCCCAAGACCGCTGTTAGCTTGGAAACAAATATTCCCAGGTTATATTTTGACAGAACCTTTACCTTTTTATATGAAACCCATTATTTGAACACTTCATATGCACTAAATAAAACAGAGACACAACTTTGTGACTTTCTTTTCATAATATTTATTTTTTATTTATTTCACTTTATGTGTGTATGTGTGTGCTTGGGCTTATGTATGTGGACTACTTGTGAACGTGATGATGAATGTGTCCAAAGAAAGCATAAACTCTCCTGGAATTGACATCACAGTTAGTTGTGAACCACCTTTTGGGTGCTGAAAATCACTGCAAAACCATTAAATACATTTAAACCCAAGTCATTCTTCTAGCTCTGGAATATTCTTTTTTAAAAAAGTTATTTATTTATTTTATACCATGACCACAGTATGTCCTTCCTCTTCTCTTTCTATTCCCTCCCCCACTTCTTCTCTGCTCTCCCAAACCACTCTGCCTCTGTTTCTATTCGGAAAGGGGCAGACCTCCCATGGGTATCCACACAACATGATTTATAAAGGTGTGGTAAGAATAAGGCAATCCAGTATGAGGAATAAGTACCTAAGTACCAGTCAAAGCATTAGAGACAGCCTCTGCTCCCATTGTTAGAAATCCTACAGTAGACCAAGTCACACAATTATCACATATAAGTAGGAGGCCTAGGACAGTGCGATGCAGACTCCCTGGTAATTGGTTTAGACTCTGAGTTCCTATGAGACAGGTTAATTATTTCTGTGGGTTTTCTTGTGATGCCCTTGATCCCTATGATGGCAACCATCCTTCCTCCTTGTCTTTAGAGGGATTCTGATGGGAGATGTTATTCTGTAAATATGTTTCTCATACTGGTTAATAAATAAAACACTGTTGGGCCAATAGGAAAGCAAGATAGCTGTATGTAAAGGGAGTTCCCCTTTCTGTGCCAAGGCAAGAGAGCTATCCAGACATAAAGGAGTGCAACCTTAAGTGCAGGGAACTCCAACATATCCATTTTCTTCTGAAAATAATTGTAATAAATGAAAATAATTGTAACATTACCCACTGTACACAACACAGTGGTATATCTTCAAAGTGCATGTACCCTTGAGCTCCATAGAAATACTCCATTTGTGTATTTTATAAGAGCTTTTCATCCTCAGATGGAACAATAGTTCTAGAATGAATTTGTGTAGAAATAGCAATTTTATACTAAGTGGAAAATAACCAGTTTGAATAATTTAAAAAAGCTTTGTAAAGAAAGGTATGACATAAAACAATGGATTCATTTGCACAAGTATTAAAAAGTGCAACTGTGAGGTTAATTTTTGGTCAAATGTATGTCTTGTTGTCATGATAACTCAGTATCATTTCACATTTAAAAAACAAAAAATAAACAAACAAAAAACCCCAGGTTGTTTTTGACATGATTCTATTCATGAAAGTTCATACTTACGGATATATTCAAGAGCCTAGCATACCTAAAATCCCAACCTCAAAGAGGTGGAAGCTATGAGTTTAAGGACAACCTGGAATATGCAGTGAGACTTTGTCAAAAACTTGCTATTATAGGCTGTACTTTTTTGCCTCAGAACCCATATGTTGGAGGTCTAACTCCAATGTGAATACCTTTGAGGTCAGGTCACTTATGGCAGTAAAGTTAGATTAGTCCATGGAGGTGAAGGCTTAACCTACTAGGTAAGAGGCCCTTATAGGCAAAGAAAGATGCCCTGACTCCATGCATCCAGAGAAGGGTTATGTGAGCATGTACAAACCAGCCAAAAGAAGCCTCACCATTATCAAAATATACCAACCCTTAATCTTAGATGTCTTGCTTCCAGTAAAGCAAAGAAAATAAATTTATTGCTTAAATTCTTATCTTGTGTGCCACAGACTGCTCAGTGGGTTGCAGGTCTGTGTGGAGACCAAGACTCGGATGACCAGGTCAGGAGTGGCTTCGGCTTGACAGACAGACACAAACACACCTGAGGAGGTTTGCGAACTGCTGCAAAGTTTACTTCAAAGTATCGGGCTTTTATACAGAAAATTTAAGGAACAGATCTTTAGCCACAGTTTAAAGATTTACAGACATACTATAAAGGCATCAACAATTACTTTGAAACATGAGGTCGTAAATACATCTAAGCAAGTGTGTAGCCAGGAACCTCTGTTTATTTTGGCCTGTTTATAGTCAGCGTATCAGAGATTTGATTTGTTGAGTTTAGAGAATAATCTTTGTCTCTGGATAGTAAATCTCTAATAGTATTGATTTAAGGGCCCTAAGATCCCAAATTAGGGTATCATAGTGAATCCCACAACAGTTTTGCTGCTGGTGGGCTAATTACAGGTAGGGTCACATAGCGGGCAAATTCTTACAGCCTTAGCCCTAATTGATTTATCAGGCCCTGGCTGACATCTGAAGTCACAACTGGCGCCTTAGGATCTGTATCTGAAGGCACAGAGGGCAATACCCATCTATTGACTACTGATCTGTATCTCTTTCAGTTCCTGAAACTATGTCTAAGTGTTCTCTAGGCATTACTGAATTACTAGTGGAGCTACAGGCTAAAATATCCATGAATAAAAGGCAATATTGTTATCATAGCACAAAATACATCTAGCACCCTTTCCAAACAGCCAGCCATGCAAGCAGCTGCAGGGACCTGAACCACTTTTCCCCAGGAGGCGTAACCACGTGTGGTGCGAACCTCTGGACAAATAGCCACTGAGACTTCTCTCAGCCATTGCTACACTGTCTCCATTGGGGCTGTTGTAGCACTTGTGAAACTTTATTAAAATTTATAAACTATCGGAATGACACTCACCTGCTGGAAAGTGGGGAATGAGCCATTAACCCATTTCTTGGCTTAGCAATATTTGGTGTCTGCTTATAATTGTTTCATGAGAAAAGAATAATCGGGAATATGATTGACATATGAGATAGCATTTCAAGTTTTATACAAGGACTTAGAAACCAATTTATTTTTAGCCATCAAGATAAGAATATTAACTACTACTTTAGTTGTGAAGTTCATAACAGAAAATTTGGAAAGTCCTTTTTTATTTTGATAAACTGCACAGAAAAAGAAAGATCTCTACAGTGATTAAAATCCTCATTGCCCTGGCCATCTCCAGAATTGCTTAATTCTGGTTAGCATTCATAAGTGTACTGATATCTATGATGCACCCTGTGGTGATACACTGTTTATGGTTTAATAAATCCACTGGATATCAAAGTGCAAAGCCAGCCACAGCTATAGAGCCAGGTAGTGGCAATACACATCTGTAATTCCAGCAGTTATACTAGTAAGCTGGGCAGTGGTGGCACACACCTTTATTCCCAGGACTTGGAAGACAAAGGCAGATAGATCTTTGTGAGTTCAAGGCCACCCAACGTTATAGAGTAGAATGAATCCATCTAAAGAGAAACAGCTCAGACAAAAGAAATTTCAGTACTCGGGATCCCACACTGTAGAGAAGCATATAAAATAGGAGTGGGGCATTCAGTAGTCCATCTCAGAGATTTACTCTCGAGCCATGCTGACAACAGGACAGCCCATTTAATCTGAGGTAAGAGCTAGTTGCTAACTGCTTTGCTTCTCTGATATTCAGCTTGGACCCCAGTATGTCTCTGGGTTTTTATCAATGCTGTTATAAATTGGCACCCAATGAAAAAGTACTAATTCAAGAAAAGCTGCATTGAAGCCATTGGCCCAAGCCCGGACCTGAGATGCAGGTGGGACTCCGCTGGAGTCCTTGCCCTGTTGGCTAGGTTTTCTGTTGTTTTCTCCCCAAATCTTTGAGCAAGTTGCGAATTTTCCTGTTGTAGCCTCTCTAAAAAGTTTTCAGTTGTCACCCAAACTCAGGAACCTTTGCCTTCAGGCCTTTCCTGCCACATGGGTTTCTTCCTAACAATCCCGTGTGCAGTTTTTTCAGACAGCCATCTTACTCATTCCTCCCCATGGCATTTGGGCTTTCTCTACAGCCCTTCTTGGGTGGCTGACACTCTCCGCACCTAAAGGATTCAAAGCTAAAGGCCTTATTCCCTTTGTAACGTTGACAATTAAATGACGAGAGTCCAGGGACTTGAGTCAGTCTATGACCCTTGTGTGAAAGAGCAGAAATGGCATGTTGTAACTTCTCTGTAATCAAATGCTTATATCTAGTATGAAATGGGCATGTACATATTTGTGGAACTCTTGGGGCATGATCTGAGAAACTGAGATCCTATGTGGCCCGGTGATCCCCTAGTGCAAGATTGTCCCGAGAACCTTGACTCATGTTCATCTCAAAGTGTCTTTACCCGGTTTAGAGCAATTTACCTAACTCAGAAGGTGTAACTGGTATTCATAATTTTGAAACTGGTACCAATTGCATATTACAGAACAAATGTCACTTTTGAATACAAAGAAACAAGTCATCAAAAAGAATCACTAAAATAATGAATTGGTTGCTATCAAAAAAAAAACAAACAAACAAAAAAAACCATAGAAATCTGCCAAAAATCACTTGTGTACTGTTTAAAATAAAATGTTGTTATAAATTCCATGTACATTGTATGATTCATGTTCTCATGATTTGTACTCTAGATATCATTACACCAAGTCTGTACTGTGTACTGAGCTGACACTCTATGTAGAATTGGGGAATTTCAGCCCTTGGCTCTAAGAAATGCTTCTGTTTGTGAAAGCTTACAAAATCAGATGAATCTGCCTAAACCGCAATCTGCAGTGCTGTATAGGATTTCATCTCTGTGGACCACTAGTCACGACAGTCCTTTATTCTTTCATTCATTGATAGCTAAAGTATGATTTGCATCAAACCCCTAATGCTTCAGAACCAAGGAGGTAGATATCACCCACAATGGGACAAACGACATCTTATGCCATCCAAAAGGGGATACATTCTAAACAACAAATATAGAGGACTGTGTGAGGCTCCAAACTAAGATTTAGATTTAGATGACATCATCAAAATTTTGTCTATAGGTAATAAAGTCATTTATCTTTCAGTCACTATTCAAGTTTATTAATTTGAAAGGTGTTATTGATGAACATGTTAACAGTTCTCTCATTCTTCCATTATTTAAAAATTCATGTTAAAATATATAATAAATTCGGGATGATTTCCATGAGCTTTCATTGGTATCATTTTAGGGATTGCAGACAAATTCATTGTACTTTGTATAATGAGTTCTACATTACTTGAAATGGAATATTTAAAGTAGGAACAGTTAAGTTCTTCTGATGCTCATAACATAAAATGTATTTATAAAAATCAAATAAATTCAAAAGCAAAAGTGGTTTTAAAAAAAATCTAAAATTTTAAAAGCAGTTCTCAGATTCTGGAAGTCTTTCCTTAGTAAGAAACTTGAAAGAAATTATGTTCTTGGCAATAAATAGAACCCTGAAGGTGGAACATTGCTGTATTCATTCTTAATTCCCTCATAATCATACTGAAACTGCTCTGTGTTCTTCTTCTGTTTATATTAAATCTGACAGGAGTCAGTAAGGCTTATGGCAATCATATCCTAAGGTTACTCAAAACACTTTTTACCACTATTGAGTCACATTTCATTCCTGAATTATTGTAATGATTCTCTTTATATGAAAGGCAAGATAAGAAATCAGGATGATAAAATGCCTCTAAAACATAATTATTCTATCTGATTTAAAATTGAGTATTCTTGTCTTTCTATAATATTAGAAGTTTAAATAAGAAAATGTAAACTTAAAGTGTTAAATATGTGTGGCATAATTAAAATTATTTTCTTGAGGTGAGCAAATGCTTTTTTTTATACTGCATAAAGATATATTGTAAATATCTCTAGAAGAAGATAACTGAGTAAGAACACGGTAACAGATACTTTACATTACAAATCAGAAGAAAATGTCCTATCACTTCTTATATTAGTAGGGTTTTAGGATATGAATGTATTTTCTAGTCCCAAACTTTCTGATGATTTTTATATATTCATCAAACACTGAAATATATATGTTTATCTTTGTATAATTACCATTGCTGAAATATTTTGTAGGAATATCTTTACAAATTACTCAAATATCAACCTTTTGGAAAAAATGGCAGGAGACATAGAGAGATACAAAGACAATCAGTTTGGATTTTACTAAAAGTACCACAATGCCCCTGATGCTAAACTTTGAATGTGGAGGCTTACCTCACATATTTTATGGGTCGGTAAATATAAGGTTGTAAAACTGACCATCTCCATAGCAAACATAATATGTTGGAGCTAGTAACAGATACAATGGTTGGTATTTACTAAACAATTAAAACAATTTTCTATTTTTATCTATAAAATGCATTTGCTCACAGTTTTATATAAATGTCTTTTTTCAAATAAAATAGCTGTGGAGATGGACAAAGCACTGAATTTAATCAGCTAAGATACTGTAGCTCTTGACACAGTCAGTGCAGTGCTAGTACAGTGAAGACATTAGGAAAATTCCAAGAAACTAATTCTAATCAACAAGTTTTGGGTGTGTGTGTGTGTGTGTGTGTGTGTGTGTGTGTGTGTGTGAGAGATGAGAGAGAGAGAGAGAGAGAGAGAGAGAGAGAGAGAGAGAGAGAGAAACATACGGTTGTGATTTCTTAATATCCAAAACAAAAATTTAATCAACTTTGTGATTTTGTATATGCATTGAAGTTTCAGGTTTCTATTACTGCCTTTGGACAGCATAAAAGAAAGTAATAGTATCTCAATGGTTTGCATGGAATACTCTGTCCCTCAAACACCTCAGAAGTCCTGTCCACAGACTGAATGTCCTAGTCTCCACAGGCTAGAATTTCCCACAGCAGATGCTGGAGGAAAAACTCATTTCTCGTTTGTTAGCATGCAAATGTAGGCATATGCTTTTTCATCCCCTTTCCCTTTTAACCTTGTAGAACACCTGCTTCGTTTGAGTTTATCGAGTATGGATGTCAGCTAATCTTTAAAACTGAAAGGATGGAACAGGAAGGAATGTCTGAATTAATAGATGAAACCTAATCTGCAGCTCATTTGAATAGTTTATTATTACCAAGGTATACTGTTTTAGAAACCATCGCATTCCTGCAGAGGATTAAAAGAAAATTGCAGAATTTTCCTAATAATTACCTTCCTTCTTTTTCCCCCCAAATTCCCAGAAAATTAAATCTTCTGTAATATGGATAATAAGCAAAAATAAACATTCCCCTGCCTCCCACAACTTCCCATACTTTTCATCTGGCTACCTAAACAGACTAGGGAAATAGATATGGAATTTTATTCTATACTTTCCATAGTGATTCTCAAGGAGAGAGACACCCCCACCCCTGATCTTTTGTGTGTACTCAGACTCCTTACCCCATAATTCTCACTTAGAGCATCTTCCATGCTAACAGCACTGGAAAACTCTTTGCCAGGGACTAATTAAAGTTTAACTCTTCAGTATATTTTATGGGTTCTCCTAAAACCTCTTCATTTTTAATTAAAATTGTGTTGCCATGCAAAAATCTCTCACTAGTTACTCTGTAAACCGATTCCTTCACTATAAGAAGAAATCATCTAAATAGATTAGGCTGTTTTTCCTTTTGATTTTCTTTTGTGTGTGTATTATTCATCAGAGTGTACTGTGTACATAGGGGAGGCCTGGAAGGTCAGGCGGGTTGTTGGATCCACAGGAACTTTGTTTACAGAGGGTTATGAGCCACAGCATGGGTACCGGGAACTCAAACCTGGAAGATGGTCGTTTGCAGAGCTAAGTGCTCTGAAGTCCCACACCATTTCTCCAGTCCTAAATTACCATGCAGAAGACATATTAACAACTGTCCCTGTTAGATTTTATTAGTGAGAAATGTGTTAGCTGTTATTTTTGTTGTTGTTGTTTGTTTTTCTTTGTCATTACAGTTTTAAATGCTTCAGTCTTGTCTGAAGAACAACTTAAATTGTATTTGAAAATATTATTTGACTTCTTCTATTTGACTAACATTCTACCTATTTTTTTCTATCTGTCAAGGAGAGCTAGCTGCACATAGGTAATGGAAACCATGCCAAGAGAAAAATGTATGTTACAGGAAATAAAGTGTCACAGCCACGGAAGCCTATGGGAACCGAAGTTCCAAGCATTGGACATGAAACTATAGGATTTTGTACTTTTACATTGGGTTAAACACTTCCTTCTTTCAAGTTTTCCCCACTAATCCAATCCCCCCATTTCTCTTTTAGAGTTAAATCTCTATTTTGTGCCACGGTCTGTTGGAAGAATGCAATTTGTTTTTTTGTTTTATTTTATTTTATGATGGCCACAATTAGAGTCTCAGAAAGTAATTTAGATGTTTAAACAGCAGTGAATGTTAAAGATGATAAGGTTTAAGTGCACTTTGCACTATGATATGGCCATGATCCTATAGAGATTGGTGAGAAGAATGTGGCAGTTTGAATGAAAAATGTCTTCCGAAGGCTCAGGTATTTGAACAACTGACCTCAGTCAGCAGCATTTTTAAAGGGTGCAGCCTTGCTGAAGGGGAACATCACTGGGAATGGGTTTTGAGAGTTCACAGCCTCATCTCACTTCTAGTTCATACTCTCTGCTTTGTGTTTGTAGCTGAAGATGAGATCTCTCATTTTCCTGCTCCCTCTACCAGCTGTCATCTCCTCCATCATTATCTCTTTTTCCATAATATGATCACAATGTTTTGTTACAGCAGCAATAAAGTAACAAATATAAACCCTTATATGATAACACCATTATCACAGGAACAAAATTCCACTAAAATCATTTTAAACACACATACACACATAGAGAGCTAATATTGTATTATATTAATAAGTTCAAAAAGACATATCTGATAGTCATAATACTATTCAACACAAAAAGAGTGCATTGAATGGCTACTAAGAGAACTAAAGATAGATCAAGACAACTTGGCCCCGAATTTACAGCATTCCTACTTTCCCCCACCATGAAGTCATCATTCAAACCCTCTTCTATTAGTCAATAAATTGGCCTTGAAGGAAATTTAACAAGATATGTCTAGGTCTAAGTACTGTAAACCACAAATTGAAATGCACAGAATTCAGTTGACAAGACCCCCATAGGGGGTCATAGACCTCCTGATATATTGCTTAAGTCATAATTTTATCATGCAGGGATGTTAAGTATTCTCCACTGAATGACACTGATAGGTGCATCACAAACACATTGACATTTACAGGGAATGTGTGACTTCATAGTCTTATGTGGACACTGTTTTACATTTAGTTGACAAATAAATTAGGTATCAAATATCATAGAGAAAAGGTAGTACTTATTACACATTCTGTGCAATGTTTTTCTGCCACCAAATGTTACTGGGAATGTCTTCTTGTGTTTTATATGAATTTGTGTGGGTATTCCATCTATTGAAGGTTTTTGCTTTCCCCTTCTACTGGATCCTCATGTCCTGCTGTATCCTGGAACAATCCCATGAAAAATAACATTACCCATTGTGAGAACTTGGATGGAATGAAGGCAAAGACACTGAGAGTAACTATTGGACATATTCATTAATACTAAAACACTTGTAGACTCTATATAAGGCCATAGTTTTAATCTCCAAGACTAGGAAATGTAAGAGGTTCTTATCTTAGAAACTGCTTGGAAGAGATTTTCACTTTCTTCATTTCAGAGCTTCTGTTTCTCATTAAAATATATTCAAATGGTGCAATGAATAGATGTCCATATACATTTTTCAAATAATGAATATATATTTTGTGGGAGCATGGAAAAGAGTACTACAAACTTGACCCAAAATTTTTGAAATATTTATTTATGAAAATACATCTGAACAAAGCGTTATCTATCTCTAATAAGATCTAGAATCATATCATACTAATGATTTAAATGCATAAAACACTTGGCTTCTGACCAGACTATATTGCCTATGTACACTGTAAAACTACTTGAAAATATTTCACAAATTAATTTAATTTTATAGGTTTTTCAATTGTGCCATATAATAATAGTAACAACTGGTAAATATAAAAAGATCTGCTATTACATGTGTATCATCAATAAAATATTACAAATTATGATTATAGGGATACAGTATAGTATAAAATATAAAACCCAACAATTTCAAATTAATGTTTTTAAAAGTAGCATAAACTTTTGTTTCTTATAATTGTGTTTTTAAAATAAAATAGGCTGTTTTCTTATCTAAAATTATACAGAAAAATACATTATACGTAGAAATGTAAATTACATAGTTCTAAAAATCAGAAAATTATTTTATAATGATTAATAATGAAACTAATAATAGAGATATAGTAACTCTTAACACAGTAGTCTCATAATTCTAAAGAATTGACAAAAAATTTAAATCAAGTCTGTGTTTAATAAAATACCTTTATTTCCAGTGATTTAAAAGTCTATATAATAGTATACATTTCTTTTCTAAACCTTTAGCCACATATCCTGTATTATATTTATATGGTTTCAGTCATATTCTTTTATTACAGTTGATATAGATTCTAAAACATACATATAGACAATAACTCAAAATATTATGGTTAACAATTGTTACAAAGTCTATTTAAGTTTGATATATTTATGTTTTACTAGGTTACAACAACATCCTTATTTAGATATGTATATTAAGAAATAACTGGTACACACCTTTTGTCCAAACACTTTGGAGGCAGAGGCAGGTGAATCTCTGTGAGTCAAGGCCAGCCTGGTCTACAGAGCAGGTGCCAGAATAGGCCCCAAAGCAATACAGAGAAACCCTGTCTTTAAAAAAAAACAAAGATAAATAAATAAATAAGTGTGTATGTAATTTGCTAAATTAGTAATAGTTTTAGCTAGTGCTTATCACAAATAAAACAAAACTTATGCAGTCAAATCAAAGATTATTTAAAAATAACATGATCCCTTGGTTTTAGAAAGGGTTTCTATGTAATTGAGCCTGTGTTTCAGCCACAACAACACAGAGAGAGAGAAGCCTGCCTCAGTTTTCTATCTCCCAGAATCAAGACACAGGAATGCAATGAAGGAAAAGCTACATATATAACCTGACAAAATGAAATGAAAAGACTTTCCTTCAGTAACTCATGTTTCCAAAGTTGTAGTAACAGAGACAAGATAAAAATGGTGTATAACAGGAGAAAGGCGACCACGATTTGCAAAGCTTTGATGTGGGCTGTAGTGCTGGCAATTCTGCATCTTTGAACATTCTGCTGCATCTTCTTGTGATGTGTCCATAGGGAGAAGATGAGCAGGAGGAACGATAACATGCACACACCAAAGGGGATAGTCTGGAAAATAGTGTAAAAGCTTAACACGCGCCTGTGACACTGTGTAAGATAATGAGAAATGAAACTGTAGGATATGTTTCTTTGAGATTCACTTATACACTCATTAATTTCCAAGTTGACCAGTAAAATATTTAAACACAAGAGGGTCAGGGATGACAGCAGTGCCACTGAAACTGCCTTTTTAACTCTCCACTTTAAAGAAAAAGAGAGTTGGAAAAATTGCCTATCTTGAGAAAATAAGAGATACCAAGGCATGTGGCAAGCCAGATGCTGAAATGGTGGCCTATAATCCACAGATTGTTAATGACTTTTATCACTCTTGCAGCAGTGGTTAAATCTGGATACAACGAGGAGATTAATAAGCACGTGAACAATAACCAGAGCAGACACAGTCTGGAGGCGGCCAAAGCAGTGAGGAGCTGATTTACGAATGAGATCTTTTTCCTCTTGACCCAGTTCATGCAGTTCACCAGTGCCAAGAATCCATTTCCTAAATTTCCAATGATTAATTCTATGATAAAAATGATCACTAATGCACTCTGGAAAATATATACTGGCTGCAGAAAATGCTCCATTTAAAATATATATATATATATATTTAAGTTTCAAAGATTTGTTGACATACTCACGTGAGATGCTATTTTTAAATGTGTTTTTGAGAACTTCTCAGTTTATTCTCATAGCATATTTACTCTTAACTCTTCCCCACACACTAACAGTGGAGCATACGTGGAGGTTTGCCAATGACAGAGTCTGAAGCTCTTTCCAGGAAAGTATGTCTCCTCCCACAGGTCAGGCAAGTCAGACCAGAACTTCTGTGCACACAGTCAGCTCCCATCGTATTTGATATGACTCTCTGAGTTCTGTGCAAAATGCTTTAAGAAACAACCGAGTGTATAAAAGATGTGAAAAATGTAAATAGATTATGGAACTTTCTGAGATATAAGGCTTTATAGGTACTTCAAGGTTGCTAATCTGTGCAGCTACCTGGCCATCTGATGTCTGTAGAACTCACATTCTGATCTGTGTAATAATGTCTTGAGGATCTTTATTCTTCAAATATTAAGTAGCAAAAGTAATATTTTTTATTGTTTCACATGCATAGAAATGCTTACCATAAATACATATTTATTGAGATTTAAATACTTTTTAAATTTTTTAACATGTTCATATTTGTTGATATATATTGTGCATCTAGATCATGCTTAGTATTGCACAAGTTGATCAGGCTATGCTTAGAATACACTTTCCATTTTTAACTGGTGTATTAGGTCTATTTTACATATATGTAAGTTCTGAAATTCGTCTTATGCTGTGAACAGTCAACGAGAAAGATTAGCATATCTACACAGCAAGACACCTCCTCATTCCCAGCCTCTCTTTTGACTGGTAGAGCTGATGCTTCCATTTGCAACAAAGCCTATCAGACTGTATCCACCTCCCTTCAATTGCCTCCAGTATCTGCTTTGTAAATGTCATTGATTGTCACCAAGGCAGATGAAGGATGTCAAACATGCTGGGATAGATGAAAAATTAGCATTTTGATACAGCAGTTAAAGAGCAATACTGGACACAATTAAATAAAATCAGTAATGGTTGCCAAATACAGTGTAGATGGCAGAGAATGCTAGGCAGTAATTTATTGTTTAGCGCTGATAGTATTTTAAACCTGTGAATCAAAGACATTGAACCTGATTCATTTGAAACCTTACTACCATCATTTGGTTAGACAGATGGACAAGGAATAACAGGCCACATTGTGATATACTACTGGTAAAAGCATCTAAGAATGGAAAAACTCACATACCTTCAGTGTAGTGGCGGGAAGGTCCCTGTGGTGTGACTCCTTCCAGGTAGCAAAACGAACTCAAGTGAGAAGAGAAGCAACTAGAAATATGACGGGGGTGGAGCTGTGTGGAATCTGCTGATAGTGAGACTTCATAGGCTTTCTAATCAGGACTTGGGTTACACTCACTTGCAAGGAGTTCTTCTGAGCCTCCCAAGACAGCTTTCTTTCTGGATTGGAATCAAATAGTGGATATATAAAATAGTTTTTACTATAAGAACTTAATGTGGTTAATTTGTTACAGCCTCCGTAATCCGCACAAGACTCTCTAATATCTATCAATGTCAGAGCATGATTAGGAAGAGAAGAACATAGGTCAACTGAATATTCACTTTGAGCTGGACCCTAGAGTCTAGAGGGAAAACCCTGCGTGTGCTTCTTGCCGCATGTTGGCCTGAAGAAATCAGGATCAGGACAAAAGTCGAACAGCTAATTAAAGAGAAAAATCATCTCAATAGTTCTCATGTCAGGACAGTATGAAAAACATCTCCATTCAGTTTTCTAAAACCAGAGATTAATATCTGATTACTAAAATTGCCTGACTTAGTCTATTTATTCAGCTCTCCAAAGTTTATCCTTACCCTCTAGTTAAATTAAAAATAGAATACCAGCTGGGCAGTGGTCGAACAAGTTTATAATCCCAGCACTCGGGAGGCAGAGGCAGGCAGATCTCTGGGAGTTCCGGGCCAGCGTGAGCTACAAAATGAGTCCAAAGATAGCCAGAGCTGTTTCAGAGAGAGACCCTATCTTGAAAAGAACACAGTGAAAAAAATAGAAAAAAAAAATCCTCCCATATAACACAGAAACGATCCCTTTTATGTTAGGCATCTACTTTGCATTGCAAATCAATTCAAATGACAGGGGCTTTTCACTAACAACCAGAAACACTGTCGTGTTGTGCTCTTTCTGTGAGTTAGGTTTTCCTTCTCTGAGAGCTGAAACAGCTAGGAAAGCAAAGGATCACTGAACTAAGTCTATTCGTCTATAAACTTTACTTCTACCCAAGATTGTGACTCAGAGCTCCAGAAACAGATGCGAGAAGAAGTTCTCCAGCCTAACCTTAGATCGTACCTTATTTAAGTTCCATCATGTCAAGAGACAACATTGCAACAAATTCACAGATTTTAATGGGCTCTTATTTGCAAATACAGTTTGGAATATAGTTCTGCAAAATGAAACATACATTCTGATACTCTGAGAGTGGGCATTAGCTCTATAGATAGAATACAGTTTACAAAAACAAGGGTTCATAAATACAAAAATGAAAAACCAAAAACTGATCATCTATCATTTGATCAACTGTCAGTCAAAAATTGATCATTTCAAATATTGTATTTACTAAACTGGCCAGTTGGAGGGATTTCTTATCATCTTCCTCTTCCCCCTTCTCCTCCTCCTCTCCTTTCTCTCTCTTCTTCTGTCCTCCTGCTCATTTTTAACAACTCTGTTGCATGTCATGATGTGGAATTATAGCATTAGTAACTCCTTTTATTTGGTCTGTTGAGCCTAGTATAAGAGAGCAGTCCTAACCTGGGGAAAGTAACTGCCTCTGTTATTTTCCTATACTTTATGTTGAAACAGCCCCTCTTAGAGGGAAGGAAGAAGCTCATAATACCAGGATGTAAACACAAGGTTCACAATGCTCCTGGAATCCACAGGCTCAAGTTGACTCTTCAAGGTTATTCAACAATAGCAACCACCTGGGAGGGGAGATCCTCTTGCTGATGAGCTACCAGCAAATCCAGCATCTTTCCTAAGTCCTGACTGGTGCTCAGATAGGCTTAGACAACCATGGTCCTGTAAGCAACCCATCCTCCCATAAGCAACCCAAAGAAACTTACTGGTTTACTAAGCTGTGTGTAAGTGAAGTAATTTCTCTGGTCTGTCATTAGTCTTTTATCTAGGCTGAACATCTCCCCTGGATTACATCATTCTATAAATGTTATTTACTGTTGACACACTAATAGTGAAAATAATCATCATGGTAGGTGGATTATACTCTACCTACTTCATGTGTGATGTGTCAAACTATCAAATTCAGAAATAGAAAATTTTGGTCACCTTCATAATCACATCATCATGTAAACCCATTAATTTTTGATAATTACAATGATCCTCTTAGTTACATCATCATTTTTCTTCCATTTTCATTCATAGAATAGGGTATACAAAATCACCACCAACCTATACTATATTAAAAAGAGGTTGTTGGTAATGAAGATGATATTATTTTTACTTGCATTTTATTCATAAGCAGTTGCAATAAAAGCCCATATTGCTGGGCTGTGGTGACACATGCCTTTCTTTAATCCCAGCACTCAGGAGGAAGAGTTTGTGAGTTTGAGGCCAGCCTGGTTTACAAAACTACACAGAGAAACCCTGCCTTGAAAAACCAAATAAATAAATGAAATAAAAAATAAATAAAAAGAAGCTTATAATACAGCCATGTAAACCCAAGTACCTGTTTTTTCATCTTTGAAGTATGACTTCAATAGCCTTTGCTAAAATGAGTTATATTATAAAAATTGAAAAAATAGACTGCATAAATTAAACTATTTTAACACATACTAATTTTAAAAATAAAGTCATCAAAATCAATTAGATTAGAAACTGAATATTTATATATGAAGCCTTAACCCCACAAGGACAAACACGTGCTTTTTTTTGTTTTGTTTTGTTTTGTTTTGTTTTGTTTTGTTTTGAGAAATCTCTGGAAAGCTGTTGAGGCCAGAGAGTTATTTCAGTGGTTAAGAACACTTGTTCTTGGAAAGGACCTGGGTTTGATTCCCAGCACCCACATGGACGCTTCCATCCCTCAGTCACTAGGTACACATGTGATACACCAACATACATGCAGACAAAACACTCATACACAATAAATGGTAAAATAAAATTTTAAAAGAGTTTAACAAGCAATTATTTCAAAACACTGTTTATTATTTGAATCAAATGATATTTAAAAATGTTAACTATACCTAAGAGAACAATTATATAAATATCTAACCATGGTACATATATTTGAAAATATTTGTATGTTATGTATATTTATACTGGATCAAATGGCTTGAAGTACAACAAATTACCTCTTTAAACTTACATGATATCTTTGAAATTAGTCTTAAGTTTAGGAGACTACAGTTCAATGATTCTCCTATGGATGAGAGATGCATGAGAGATGTGGGCACCTGTATGAGCATATACCAGCATTTTGCACACAAGCTTTTGTCAGCTTTTTGTTTTGTTTCGTTTTACATGCCAACCGCAGTTCCCTCTGCCTCCCATCCTCCCCTGCCCCCCATGGAGCTCCTTTCCCATCCCATTTCTGCCCCCCAGGGAGAGTAAGTCCTTCCATGGGGGATCATCAAAATCTGTCACATCCCCTGTGGAGGCTGAGAGAGTATCCCTCTACATGTAAGGGCTCCCAAAGACTACTCCTAAATTAGGGATAAATAATGATCCACTACCAGAAGCCCCATAGGCTTCCCAGGCCTCCTAACTGACACCCACTTGTAGCAGGCCTGGTTCTGTCCTATGCTGCTTTCCAAGTTGTCAGTCTGGGGTCCATGAGCTCCAGCTTGTTTAGATCAGCTGTTTCTATGGGTTTCTCCAGCCTGGTCTTGACCCCTTTGCTCATCACTCTTCCCTCTCTGCAAATGAATTCCAGGAGTTTGGCTCAGTGTTTAGCTGTGGGTGTCTGCTTCTGCTTCCATCAGCTACTAGATGAAGGCTCTAGGACTCTAGGATGGCATATAAGTAGTTATCAGTCTCATTATTGGGGAAGGGCATTTAAGGTAGCCTCTCCACTATTACTTAGATTGTTAGTTGGGATCATCTGTTACAGCAGGTTCCTCCCTGCCGGCCTCTGGGCGTGTCTTTCAGGAGACTCTATATTTATATTTGTTGGCCAGTTACCATTACTGTTTATGGGCTAGCTCTTTATTATTACCCATTTCTACTTATCTAATATTCCCTGTGTCTTATCGGGGAGCCCCCCTCTCTTCTTCCTCCTGTCTCCTAGCCCCACCTTTTGTTTTATTGGCCACAGAGCTTTATTAACCAGTATGAGAAACATATATACAGAATCACATCTCCCATCAATCATCCTTGTAGATCTCCGTTCATTTCCCCAGTGCCAGTCTTCTCTTTACACCTATAATGGCTCCCTCGATTATGGTATCTGTTTTTTGCTCTCCTCTATTCTTTCCCTGACTCAATCTTCCTGCTCCCTCATGTTCTCCTCTCCCCTCTTCATCTCCCCATCTCGTTTTCTAATTCCCTCCCTCTCCCCATGCTCTCAGTTTGCTCAGGAGATTTTTGTCCCTTTTCCCTTCTCCAGGGAACCATGTGTCTCTCTTAGGGTCCTCCTTGTTTTCCTAGCTTTACTGGCAGTGTAGATTGTAGGCTGGTGATCCTTTGCTCTATGTCTAAAATCTATATATGAGTGAGTACATATCATATTTGTCTTTTTGTGACTGGGTTACCTCACTCAGGATGGTTTCTTCCAGTTTCATACATTTGCCTGAGAATTTCAAGATTCCATTGTTGGGTTTTGTTGTTGTTGTTGTTGTTGTTGTTGTTTTCCCCACTGAGTAATACTCCATTGTATAAATGTACCACATTTTCTTTATCCATTCTTCGGTTGAGGGACATCTAGTTGCTTCCAGGTTCTGCTATTACAAATAATGCTACTATGAACATAGTTGAACAGATGTCCTTGTTTTATGAATGTGCATCTTTTGGATATTTGTCTAAGAGTGGAATTGCTGGATCTTGAAGTAGACTGATTCACATTTTCCTGAGCAACCCCAATACTTATTTCCAAAGTGGCTGTACGAGTTTGCGCTCCCACTAGCAGTGGAGGGCACTCCTATTTCTCCACATCCTCTCCAGCATAAAGTGTCTTTGGTGTTTTTGATTTTAGACATTCTGACAGGAGTAAGATGGTATCTCGAAATTGTTTTGATTTGTATTTCCCAGCTGGCTAAGGATGTTGAGCACTTTGTAAAGTGTCTTTCAGCCATTTTATATTCCTCTATCGAGTATTCTCTATTTAAAAATTCCACTTTTTAATTGGATTATTTGGTGTTTTGTTGACTAGCTTCATGAGTTCTTTGTATATTTTGGAGATCAGCCCCCTCTCAGGTGTGGGTTTCTTTTGTTAGCTTTTAAGGAAAAATTAAGCATAGGTGATAGGTATTTTCATCAGTTATCAGACTGTGTGAAGTATTAGCCATCCTGGTGCCCCATGCAAAGGTGACGATTTGGTTAGGAAATTTTCATATAGTTTTAATATTTAAATCTGTCATTTAACACTAAGTAAATCCATACTGGCAATACTTATATATCTAACCAAAATAGAGAAAAGGATTTACAAACTCGTTGCATATCTTTTGTACTGAGATTTAAAATTTTATTAACAAATCAGTAACATAGATGAATACAAATTATGATGGCCTTAAGCAGAAGGAAATTGTTTTAAACCAAATCCATTTTTTGTTTATTTGCATGCTTGTCAATGAGAACGTAGCTCCCCTTTAAGCTCAGCTCTGAAATACATGAGTTCTTAGAAGGGTATATAAATAAAATCCATTTGAACTGCTTTGCAAGTATTCTGGTTTCTATAAAAACAGCACCAAGCTCATTCACCAGCTCACACTAGACATTGGCTGTGGTATTTAAAAATAGCATGATCTTCACTGGCCGTAAATGAAGAGCACAGAATCAGTGTGATCACAAAATCACAACCAGTGACACGAGAGCTACATTGCTTTTTCTTCTTTTGAAAACTATTTGTTCAGATGTAATGATTTTTTTTTCACATCATTGCAGCCATCACAGTGCTGGTAGAAATTACCCTTGGAAGCTTTGCCAATGTCTTCATTGTTGTGGTGAACTTTACTGACTGCCTCAAGAGAAGAAAAATCTCCTTAGCTGATAGAATTCTCACAGCTCTGGCCATCTTCAGGATTGCTTGTCTTTGGGTAATATTCATGAATTGGTGCTCAACTGTGTTTATTCCAGCTTTATTAACTAGACAAGTAAGATTTATTGTTTGTGTTGTCTGGGCTATAACAAACCATTTTCATACCTGGCTGGCCACTATACTCAGCATACTGTATTTGCTGAAGATCGGCAATTTCTCGAACCTTATTTTTCTTGGCCTAAAGGGAAAAATAAAGAGTGTCATTATAGTTGTACTTTCAGGGAGTTTGGTGTTATTGCTTCCTAATGTCATGATGGTAACCATGTTCGAGAAAGTCCAAGTGAATGGTCCCGAAGGAAATTTGACTGAGAAGACCAAACTGGCTTATGTCATAAACCTTACAGTTATGACGGCAATCACGCTAAACAATGTCATTCCCTTCACCATGTCTATGATCTGTTTTCTGCTGTTAATCTATTCTCTGTGTAAACACCTTAAGACAATGAAGCTTTACGGAAAAGGACCCCATGATCCAAGCACTACGGCCCACATTAAGGCTTTGCACGCTGTAGTCTCCTTTCTGTTGTTATTTTCCATGTTCATTCTGTCTCTGACCATATCAGGTTACAATTATATGAAGTCTCTGGATGAGCCAGTCCACCTTATTTGCCAAGTTATTGGAAGTTTGTATCCTTCAAGCCATTCCTACATACTGATATGGGGAAACAAGAAGATCAAACAGGCCTTTGTCTTAGCAATGGTGCAGGCGAGAACAAGGCTCTGGCTGAAAGAACCGAAGCCTTAAATTCCTCCCACCAGCATTAGAGAACTGTTGTGACTGGGAGCAAAGTCTGTAGCATTGTACGCTTCCTATTGCCTTTGAAAACATGGACAATATGAATTGTTTCTAAAGAGGCTTCAAGAAAATATTTGTATCTATGACTACTAAACTAGAGATTATTTTTGTTTGTGGACATGTATAAAATATACAAGAAATCCTGTCTATAGCATTCCCCTAATATTATTTTCACAAAATCCATATCATTAGTCACAATATGATTTTATATTTTTTCAGAATTATGAAGCCAGGTATAACTGACTTCCTTATCTTCTACATAGTAAGTTTAAAATCCATTTTTAAATATTATTTAAAACTGTTAGCTTGTGTCAAGAAATCATTGCTTTTCCCATTATTCTTTGTATCACATGTATGTATAAAATCTTTTTAGATTTATGGTAAGTTATCTAATGTTGATCAACCCTAAATATGAGCCTATACAAGCAAAACTAAATGGACTCAGTGTGTGTGTGTGTGTGTGTGTGTGTGTGTGTGTGTGTGTGTATGTGTGAGTGAAAATAATTATAACAGAAAAAAGGTCTTGCATTTAAGAAGGATTAGTGGGAGAATTTAGGGGGCAGAGGAAGAGTTACAATGACATAAATGCAATACTCATTCATGAAATTCTCAAAAACAATAAATAATATATTAATATCCTGGAATAAAAATTGTGAATTGAAGCACATTTGTAGTAGAAGAAAATCCAGCATTATTTTATCAATGAAAATAATAAATGTTGTTAAATATTATAAATATATTCACCTATTACACAATTTCATCACAGTTTTTCATTCATACTGTCTTAATACTCTAAAGAAATTATTGAAGCCATGACCATAATTCATCAGATATTTTATATTCTTCTCTCCTTGTCTTTTCCCCTGCCCCCCCAAATTATTTTTTTCAATTAACTGGACCATACCGGATGAAAATGTAGAGGATAGAAACACTGGGAGTAGGGGGTATCTAAGCAGGTAGAGGATGAGTAGATGAAGAGGAAGAGGTGTGTATAACCAAAACTAAGCTTATGTAGATTTCAGTGATGAGTTACCACCTCTTTGGATATCAATTCTGAATCACATATTGAAGGCTTGTTTGAAGTAGATTTTAGTTTTTCAAGAATCGTTGGATAGTGGTGGTGCACACCTTTAATCCCAATATTCAAGAGGCATAGGTAAATGGATCTCCGTGAGTTCAAGGTCAGCCTGGTCTACAGAGCAAATTTCAGAACTGTCAGGGCCCTGAACCCTGCCTGGGCAGCTCATTGGAGGTAGCCCTGTGGTCAGGGTCTCAGGTGAGGCAGGCCTGAAGGTACTAGAGAAGGAGAATTAAGCACCCGCCCCCTATGTCTATTGTGGTTTAATAAGGATCAGGCGGGCTGGCAGAAAACAATTAGCTACAATTGGCACCCAATGTGGCTAATAAGAACTTTCACTTAAAACTAAAAAAAAAGCTTAAGAAATGTTTTAGAAACAAAGGAACAAAGACAAGCAAGGCTTCTTGGTAGCAGCATTTTTCTCAGTTGGAGTTTCTTTCGCTAGAGACAGAGATTTGCGCGGCTCCCTTAATGGAAGTTTCCAAAATTAGCATAAGCGGCAAAAAACCACATTGCTTTTAAAAAGCTCTGCTAATGATTCATTGCTGTGTATGAGAGCTGCAATGGAGGTTTACAATGTGTTTAAAATATACGTAGGCTTGGGAGAGAAAGAGAAAAGAAATAAAATGGTTTTAAAAAGACAGAGTGTGGCTGGGTGTGGTGGCACATGCCTTTAATCCCAGCACTCGGGAGACAGAGGCAAGCAGATCTCTGTGATTTCAAAGTAAACCTGGTGTACAGAGTAAATTCCAGGACAGATAAAAGTTACACAGAGAAACCCTGTCTCAAAATATGTAAAAATAAAAGTAAAAGAAATAGAGCAATAAAAAAGCCATGTAAAGATGAAAAGCACAGAAAAACTTTGGATATTGTACGCAGTTTTGTTATCTTTGTTTGGCTGCTGAGGGAATAACAACAACTGATAAAATAAATGCTGCAGGATTAATTCAATATATATATTTTAAAAATGCTTTGACTTCAAAATTTAAGTCTAAGGACAAGTTACTGAGGAAAAGGATTTATATTTTTGTTTCCACAGAAAATAACAAGCTGTGGATTTCTTCTAGACTAACGTGGTTTGATCAAGCAAGACCCCATGAAACAGAGTCCCAGGTGACCCAACATTCAAAACAGTTGGGACAAGCCAGGCTTGTAGACTGTTATTGTTTTGCAGCTGCTGTGATGCAGCTGCTATGGCCTAAGAAACACAAACACGAGATTGAGCGCCCACGTGGAGTTTATTGAGAGAGGGGAGAGGAAAGCGGGGAGAGAGAGAGATAAAGGGGGCCCCAGAGAGAGCGAGAGAGGGAAGCAAGAGAGAGGGAGATGAGAGGGACAAGAGGGACAAGAGGGACAAGAGAGAGCAAGAGAGAGCAAGAGAGAGAGGGACACTTGGCGCGCTTGCTTTAAAAGGGGAGCTTGCGCATGCGTAACCCAGTCTCTGCAGCCAGGTAGCTTGGGCAGTGGGGCTTGCATAACCCAGTCTCCGCCCAGCCAGGTAAGGCCTGACTTAGTGATTATACGTCCCGCCCATCAGAGGCGGGGCCCACAGACTGCCCAGCCTCAACATTCCCACCTCTTATTACTATTAAAAAGGTGGGGGTTGGGCATGGCCCAACAGGGTGAGTCTGCAGGTTTCTAACATTCCCACCTCTTGTTGTTATTAAAAATGGGGGTTGGGCGTGGCAGGTCAGGGAATAAGGGCGTTGAGTTCTCAAGACTGCTTCCTGCTGACTTGGGGCGTTGATCATCTTTTGGGGAATTCGAGAAAGCTGGGGTGCTGCCAAGTCCTGGTAGCTGGTTGTTTCATCGCAGTCCTGACTGTATGGAACTCTGGCGTCTCTCTGAGACCTGGCGAGATGTTAGCAGAGCAGAGGACAAGGTTAGGTTTTTTCTTTTTAGGTCTTAGTACTTAAATAGGAGAAATGTAAGGTGGGGGGAGAAGTTCCCAAGGGGGTCTCAGGACAAGGGAAGAAGTCCCGAGGCCAGGAAGAAGTAGAGTAATATTTATTTGGAGTGAATCTGACCTGTTTAGATGGGTCCAATTTGGCTTCCCGGAACTTACAAGAATCCTTTGAGTTTGTGAAAACATAAATATTAAGACACATTAGCAGCATACTCATGTTAGAAATGGTTTGGCTGAAAGAATTAACAAATACAACTGACAGATTTTTACACAATGAAAAGCACCTTAATTTTGAGCTAATAGTTACAGTTATGATCGTATATTGGCATAGTATGGTGTTTAGTACTCTGTCAGAATTGGATTAGTAGCTCATTAAAACTTTATTGATTAATGTTAAGACTATAAACAGTAGCAACCTTAAAATATCCATTTCTGAAATAGGTTTTGTAACAATTGGAACAGTGGCTGCTGATTTAAGCTGACAAAACTACCAGTCGTCAAAAGCATCAGAGTTCTTGAGAAGGATAAAATTCTACCTGAATGATGAGAGAGTAACAGAGACTCACTAGCTGGCAGCATAGACTACCACCCCCAGGTCCTCCACAGTTGTTGAGGTCAGAGGCTTTAAGGACATCTGCCTTCTGCTGATGGCACACGACCTGTGGATTAGGAGCTTTTGGAAGACTTACCTACCGTTGGCCCAAGCAACGTGGAGAAAGTCGATTCCACTGCCCTTTTGTCCACGGTCCTTAGAGCCCTTTGCAGCAGTTGAGATGAAAAGCAGGATTGCTCAGTGGCTACCGTTGCCACTTTCGTGGGTAGAGCTTCTTCGGTGTCCCATCAATCTTCTTGGAGGAAATGGGTGGTGCCAGCAGCTGGCCTGTCTCTCTGTTATAAAAGCTTTTTAATGAAGCATTTTAAATGCCATATTCTCTAGATCTCTGAGCATTTGAGGGCTGTCTGTTTAGTATACAAAATTTGTCTAAAGTTACCTGCCTTAAGCATATAGGTGGCTAGGTAAGGCTTTATCCCTGTAATTAATCTGTCTGGAAAACTGGATCCAAGCTGAGAGGCTGTGGAGAGATGTTACACTCAGAGCCCTCCAGCCTGACTCTAACTGGTTTTAACTTAGTAGGTAAGACATACACTTGCAAAGGACAAAGAGGTAGAGAAAATCTCCCTTTGATAATGGAGGCTTAACCTTTATAAACAGCTTAGAGGAATGACTGGGTGGCATAAATATTTTGTTAGTTTGAAATAGACATTTATAACCTTTAATGTTTACCATCATTTAAAGACACATAATAATTTAGAAATATTTGACTTAGTACAGTTGAATTTAAGTTGTATAGATTTAGCTTATTTTTGTATAAAGTTAAAATTAAATTACATGTATAGATACAACATAGTCAGTGAAAAAAGAAATTAGAGACAAAGAATAAAAGGCAACAGGTAAATGAATTACAGGTGTAGCAGATTAAAGAACCACGGAGGGGGGAGGGCTTAGCAGGCCACATGGTCAAGATGGCGGCTTCCATAAATCCCTTCCCAACAGCTGGCAGAAATTACAAAGTTTTGAGATATAATGTTGTTGGCTTTTTCTCTCCACGAGTGAGGCAGACGGCTTTGTGAAACTAAAAGGACACCGGAGTCCAAGGGGTACAACTTCCAAAGAGACCACCGTAGGTCTGAGCAAAGTATGTACCAGTCTAAGGGCAGTGCTAGGGTATAAAACCCGAGAGACCCCTCCTGGGTCTGAGAAACGAAACGAATGCACCAGTCAGCATGAGTGGTGCTAGGCCCAGCACAAAATCCACAAGCCTCATTCGTGGGGAAAAATGAAAAACTCTCAGAGTATCTTGAGTAGATGCTACCTCAGCCCCGCTCACTACTGAGATGGGCTGCAACTGTGTCGGGCAGGAGAGTTTTAGAGCGGCAGGAAGAGAACAAAAACAAGTTTAGGAAAAGAGATTGTGTAGCAGAGAGGTAGAAAAAACTCCTTCCATTTACCTGTTCGCTGGCAGTAATTTGAAAGATCCCGTAAGATATTGGGATCTAGAAAGCCATTATGCAGCCAATTTGAATTGTTTTCTAGGGGATATCTAGGCCACTTTTCAGTACATAGGTAAATAAGTCTGGGTGCCTTAACAAGTGGCATTAAGTGAAAGGGTTTTAAATTTTCTATTAGGCATCCCAGTGGAGTGGTGGGAGGTATTTCCTTGGTCGGTTTATTCCCCATGGGTGGAGTGAGACGTGACCAATCAGTCTTGGAGCTCGTCAGCCCAAGAGTGTGGCCACGCAATAATCAGAGAATGGCAGAGCGTTATTCGAAGCTCGTCAGCTCGAAAACGTTGCCAGAGCCAACAGAGGCCGGAGGACTCAGCAGTCCGAGACAGATGTACCACCCTGGGCGGCACGTCTTCCACCCTTGAGGAATGTACCCGCCCTAAGGAAAGGGTTGAAGAATAGTTTTTTAAAAAAAGGGTACCTTACCTAATTGAAGCCGATGTGGGATGGTATTTCCAGCGAACGGGTGGATGAAAGTGGGCCTCTGGATCAAAATCAGGGTCCCCAAGTGTCTCTGGCTAGCTGCCCGCCAGCAGGTAGCTGCCGAGTCCTCGGGGAGAGCCCGACCGGGTTTCTGGCACCAATGTTATTGTTTTGCAGCTGCTAGGCCTAAGAAACACAAACACGAGATTGAGCGCCCACGTGGAGTTTATTGAGAGAGGGGGAGAGGAAAGCGGGGAGAGAGAGAGATAAAGGGGGGCCCCAGAGAGAGCGAGAGAGGGAAGCAAGAGAGAGAGAGAGAGGGACAAGAGGGACAAGAGGGACAAGAGGGACAAGAGGGACAAGAGAGAGCAAGAGAGAGAGGGACACTTGGCGCGCTTGCTTTAAAAGGGAGCTTGCGCATGCGTAACCCAGTCTCTGCAGCCAGGTAGCTTGGGCAGTGGGGCTTGCATAACCCAGTCTCCGCCCAGCCAGGTAAGGCCTGACTTAGTGATTATACGTCCCGCCCATCAGAGGCGGGGCCCACAGACTGCCCAGCCTCAACATTCCCACCTCTTATTGCTATTAAAAGGTGGGGGTTGGGCATGGCCCAACAGGGTGAGTCTGCAGGTTTCTAACATAGACTACAGCCAGGATTTGTGTCTTAGCATCCCCATGACAGCGCCCCTACCAGCAGGAAGTAGTATGGAAAGAACGACACCCAAATTCCCAAATATTGTTTATAAATATTTGTTTTCATTTAAATGGGCTTGGTTTTAAATGGTTAATGATCACAACCAATCTCTTTTTAAAGGTAAAAACGGGATTATGGTATAGATATGAATACTTTGTTTTGGAATGGATTTTCATTTATTGATACAATTTTAAGGTCAATTATATGATATGTATATTTCTCCTCTTGTTTAGGTATTGTGTTTATATAGCTCATTGAAATATGTAATGTATAATTTAGTACAGGTTATAGATAGTTACCTACGATAGTCAAAACTTGGAGTTAAGTTAGTTAGGATTTCTAGATATGCAGAGATGTATTTGAGATGAATAGGCATTCTTCAAACCTTTCAAAGACCTACAGAATATGACATTTAAAATGGTTTAGGGATTTTCTTGACAGTAAGGCACAACTGCTCCTGATAACACCACCTGCGTCAGAAAAGAGGATGGACTTTGAAGAAACTCGTTGCGAAGTTTGCTTTCAATATGGTAGGACTAGCCATATGGGCAAGACTCTTGTCTGGACTGTTTGACTTTATGCTGCATAAACTGGACATGCAGGACCCACAGAAAAGTGACCGCTGAAACAAGATGGACATTGCTACAGCATTCCTGCTTCATGGAAGAGGCTGCCAGACAGTCTGCAGGACACAGAGAAAAATGACTGACAAACTGCCAATACAGATGGACAGTTTTCTGCTTCATGAGAGTCTGCCAGACACACTATGGCCTATAGGCTGAAGATGGAACATTACAGAAGAACTTTGGGTGATTGGCCAGGTAGTGAGTTGTCTCTGTCATTTCCAGAATTTGTATATTATCCTTCTGTGGTCTTTGAAGGAGTTGAAGACAAATAGCTATGATTATATTTTTCCTTAGTTAGGATTAAAGATAAGTTACATATAAGACTTCAGACTCACAAAGATAGGATAAATGATGGAATATTTTTCTTAAATCTTACTAAATGTTAATGGACAAAATATTGTTAACTGTGATTCTTATTTGATAACTGTTGTGTGATATATTTTGCTATGTTAAGGTTAAAACCCTTCTCTTTGTTTTAGACATAAAAGAGGAGATGATGGGAGATGTTATTCTGTAAATATGTTTCTCATACTGGTTAATGAATATAGCACTGTAGGAAAGCAAGATAGGTAGGGCTAGGAGACAAAGAGGAAAGAGGAAGTAGGAAGGAGGAGTCAACATGGAGAGCCCAGAGAGGTAGAACGCCAGCCGTTCTGGCCACATTGTTTCCAATACAGGGTCTCTGCGTGTTATTGTGGGCTGGCATGGCACAGGAAAAACCTACTAGTAACATATGCCCCCTATGGCAATTGGGAGAGAGTGCCTCCATCTCACCTGAGCAAAACAGTAGAGCTGTCCATGGTGGTGTGAGTCTGGGTGAGAAGGATCCTAGGACCTGAGACAAAGATAACTATCCCCACTCCTTGCTGCAGGCAGCATTGGGAGAACTAGCCAAGGCAGAGCTGGAGAACTTTCCCTGGTAGGGATGATGAGGCAAAGCTGGTGGGCTGACAAACCCAGCTACCACCCAAGCCCAGAACCAGGACTATGAATTAGACCACCCCAATATCCAGCTCATCTATGAAGTATTGAAGCATACAAAGGAGACAGAACTACAGATCAGAAACTATAGGACCTATACTACACAAGACAAGAAAAAGATATCCAAGAAGAGCCCATGTAAGAGACTATTATTGATAGCGTAGCAGAAGCCAGAGGCCTCAAACCAAACCAATGACTCAGCAATGAACAGTTAACAGATGAATGGACTAAAAAGTAATCTGTGTGACTCATCAGGCTACACTACAGCTTCCACAACGATGACATTCTTATATTTTTGTTTTTGTTTGGTTTCATTAGTTGGTTGGATTTTGTTTTGAAGGGAGGGTGTTCAGAGGGGTCATGGGAGAGAGGGAGAGAAGAGGGAGGGAGAGGGAACTGGGACCGATATGTAAAATAAAAAAAAAATAAATATGTGAAAAATTTTGTTTAATTTTAGGTGGAAGTTGCAAGGACAGAGGGCATATTTGAGGGGACAAGGAGATAGGTGGGTTTGGAATGCAAGATATGAAACCACAGAGAGCCAATAACAATTAAAAGAATTAATTAAAATATTACTTTTCCCGTCTAACAGAAAATAAAGAGAATTATTAGAAACATGTACACAATGCATTTAACAGACCTATAAGCACAAAGACACCTATAGTAAATTCTCTTTCACTTGCACTTTTTCTATTTTTCTCTTATTAAAAACAGGATTCTTTTATATACAAAATATTCTAATTATGGTTTTCTATATCCCATACTTCTTGAAGATCATCCTCACCTCCAGTCCCATCTGAATCCACACTACCTCTGTCTGATGTTTACAGAATAATTGTAAGATAAAAACAAACAAACAACAAACAAACAAACAGAAAGATCCAAAGAAACACATATAGATGCAGCCACATATACATTCATACACACATCAATCCCATGAAAACACAAAATCAGGAGGTCCTACCTGTAAGGTTAATTTTTTTTTTTTAGAAAGCTCTGACAAAATATTATGAGACAAAGAACCAATCCATAAAGCTTCCATTAAATTTGTTTTCTGTTGACTATCTGATGGGCATGGAGCCAGCCCTTAAGAGTGGTTTGTATCACTAGAGAGACTTGATTTCAGTCTTCCTGTTGACCCTATCATGTCACATTATTGTCACAACGCAATGCAGAATGTTACAGAGTAGCAAACCTATGTCACTTACACATTCAGTGTCAAAGTATGACACGAATCACAGTTCAAGTGGCCTCTGACAGCAAAAGCTTCCCTTTGTGATGAACCACAAATCATCTTTGGATCCCTACATGATATGGTCAAATCCAATCAAATACTTGAAAATACTTAAGAATGTGAACTTCTGTCTTCTCCTGGACACATTTTGTTGCTATTCTTAATAGCAACTTTTGAAGAACATCACATGGTTATAACTTGAAATTTCAGGATCTATATCAAGGGGTCTTACAGGTCTCCACCCCACCCCCATGCCTGAGATCTGTTTCTCCAAATCAGCTCAATGCTAAGAAACTAGTGGGGGTGTTGACTCTCCATATTGTTGGGTAACCTCAGAAAATGCACTCAAAGCTCTCCCATCATCTCTGTAGTTTGTTTAGACTCTGTCTTTGGAAACCTTTTGTCCTTAGCCCCTTCCTACTTTGCTCTTTGCAGGGCCTTCATGAATCTGTGATGCCAGAATTCTGTCCCCGTCTTGTGTGTCCTGTGAGCAGAACTGAATGAATCTGACTCATTTACAGGGTGTTAAGCTCTTGATTTACAGCTTCCTCTTTGGACTGTGCTTCCCAGGTTTCTTTTCTGTTCTTTTCTTCCTTTCTTCCTTCCTCCTTTCCTTCCTTCCTTCCTTCCTTCCTTCCTTCCTTCCTTCCTTCCTTCCTTCCTTCCTTCCTTCCTCCCTTTCTCTCTTTCTTTTTCTGAGTTCTTAATTTGCTTCTGCAACAAACAAACATGATTTCCCTAGGGCTCAATTCTTCAAATTGTACTGATTTTGATGATCCCAGCATCAGGACTGAGAAGAGTACTAAACATTTCTAAGACGTGAGTGAGGTCCATCCATTTCTCTTGGTGCTAGTTTCACCTTTGGAAATGTAATCTTTGCTTAACAGGTCCCATTCAAGTGTGTGGGTGTTGCCTTGTCTGGGGACTCTGGTTCCATCTCATTATAATAAGCCCATGAATTGGCTGGCTGTTCTTATTTCCCTGTTGGCTCTCTGAATCTGTCTTTTCTGTCTAAAAGGAAGTGAGTGAAAACCACATTTCTGTCATGTTATTGAAATTACAATTTTCAACTTGCAAAATTTTCATTAACCATTCATCTCCTGAGAACATTTAGGTTATTTCTATTTCATAGCTATTGTGAATAGACTGGCATTGAACATGGATACCCACGTCTGTTGGTATGAAAAATTGGCACACTCCTACATCTCACCCAAGACTGTGAGAAGCTGGAAAGCAGAACAAAGGCTGAACTCACAAGTGAGGATCTCATAATTCTACCCTGTTCTCCTTATGATAGGAATGATGAACAAGTCTATTGTCATTGTCCTGTACCAACTTGACTGTATCATTTTGCTGAATTTATCTATGTTACTATGGTGACAAATATTCAGTAGTTTATGGTGATAGCCATGGCTGGAAACTGCTTTCTACCAAGGAATGCTAACTAAGAAGAACCCTTGAGACAGTATCTTCATAAGTATTACTGAAGCGAGAATTATCTCAATTGATGTTAACAGAAGTGAAAACCTGGCTTATTGGGGAAGGGGGGGATGGAATACATTTAGTAAGTTTGGGTATAGGCCTTTTATGGAAAAAGTGCAAGGTAAAATGATAAATCAATATTATACTATTTTGTAGTATATTGTACTACAAAGCTAGATGTTTTGTAGGAATATTACCCTATTCACATTTATTATCAAGATTCTACCAGATGGACTCTTTGACTAGAACATTTTGATTGTGGAGAGTTATAATGAACTCGATACAAATCTTTGGAGAGTTATAATCATTTGGATACAAATCTTTGGCAATCTTTAGTCTCCTTAGTAGCAACCTATCATCCACTTCTGTGTCTGATGTCCTATCCTTTCAGTGATGAGTCAAAACCTTTGGAGTATACAACAGACCACTTGCTTTTTACTAACCCCCAAAGCTAAGAATATCTCCAAATCATACCCAAAAACTTTACCAGAATTTCACCTGTTCTTCTGTAACCCGCCCACCAGCTGTCCACTGTAGAACATGTGAGAAATGCCTTGTTTCATAATTTTCTTTTATTTGTAACTAGGAAAGGTTTGTGAATCCCATGTTGAATTGTTTTCTGGGACAGCCTGAATTTGTGTTCCTGGGCCATGGTCACTAGTGTTTGCTTCCGAATAAACTCTCATATTTTCTGAGGCCAAAGATGTGAGAAATGTTGACAGCTCCAAAAAACAATTCAACTAGAAAACTCCAGCCTGACACATGAGGAGGTTTAGAAAGTATCTGTGTACCTACCTTGGAAATTTTTTTTATGAAGCTCCCTTTGTTCTTTGGAAGTTCTTTGCTTTTGTTTTCTGTAAGTGTACTAGAGTTTTATTTTATTAGCTGTCCAGAGCTTATTTTGTCAGATTAAAATGTGTATTTGAGACAAAAATAGGATCTTAGAGGAGATGGTGGAGGGGAAACGGTGATCAGAATAAAAAAAAAAGGAAAAATATCAAAATTATGCAAATTGGCTTTTTGCATAACATCACATGAAAATTGAGTATTTTATGCAGCATCAGTCAACTATAAGACTGCAGACTGCTTTGTGCAGTGCATCCTGTATCTATTCCAAGCAACTCACTGTCTGGGACGACAGTCTCTTGGAGAATACTGTGAAGCAGTCTCAGAAGACCTTCATGTTTCTTGGCTTAGCATTGTGTGAATCAGTCATCAATGGGATAATATTTTTTAATATTTGATCATTAAATGCAACTGTCACTTGAAAATAATGAATTAAGGAACTTTAAGGGTGGCATTATATATCTTGGATTATTTTTGGGCAATGGGTGCTCTCATACAGAATCTTCTTAGGGCCATTTTCTTTGCAGAATTAATATCTGGAATCTTGGGAAATGGATTCATAGCAGTAGTAAACATCGTGGACTCATTCAAGAGAAGAAAGATCTCTTCAGTGGATCAGATTCTGACTGCTCTGGCCATCTCCAGGTTCATTAAATTCTGGTTTGTAATTATAACTATTCTTGTACATACTATTTCTTCAGATTTGTTGGTTATTAAGAAAATGTCAAAGATAATTATTGTTTCAGGGGTGTTATTCAATCATTTCAACATTTGGCTTGCTACATGCCTCAGCATCTTTTATTTTCTCAAAATAGGCAATTTTTCCAACTCCATCTTTCTTTACTTGAAGTGGAGAGTTAACGAAATGGTTCCAGTAACGCTGCTGGCATCTCTGGTCCTCTTACTTGCAAACGTCATAGTTACAAACATACAACTTGATGCCTGGTTTGATGGATTTAAAAGTAACACGTCTTATAATTCTAGCTTGGATAATTCTGTGCAACTTACCAAAATCATTTTATATATACATTACATATTCACATTCATACCCTTAGCTGTGTCCTTATTGACATTTCTCCTGCTCACCGCATCCCTGTGGAGGCATCTGAAGATCATGCAGCTCAGTGCAGGAGAATCCAGGCGTGCATGCACTACAGCACATATCAGAGCTCTGCAAACTGTAACTGCCTTTCTCTTACTGCATGCTATTGTCCTTCTGTCATTTTTTGTTTTAATTTCAAGATTTGAAATCCTGGAGCAAGACGTGATGCTTTTTTATCACCAGATTATTGCAAATGCACATCCTTCAGTCCACTCTTGTGTTTTGATTCTGGCAGACAATAAGCTGAGACAAGCTTCACTTAAGGTACTGTGGTGGCTGAGGGGCAACCCCCAAAACACTCAGCACCTTGGTTCTTAGAATAGATGGGTAACGTTGCAATTCCTTGAGAAGGTCATGCCACGTGAGACATTTGTATGCTAGAAATTGGTGAATATCTATTTATTTCTTTTGAGAATGACATTTTTGTATTCTGAAAATGTGTAGTTTGAATAAACCCTAATTCAACATATTGCACTTATAGAAATAGATTTATAAGAAGGTACATTAATATATGTTCACAGTTATAATAACACAGGATACTTAACTATAAGACATCTTTGTATTAATAAATAAAATTAATTTTCACCAGCCATGAGGCTTAGTGAACATTTAAAATGAAAAATATCCTATGCTTTATATGGGTATATATGAAAAATAAATACCATGAAGAGACATGTTTAGTTTTATTGAATAAATATAATTTTAATGTTACAAATGCCCTAAACATTTTAAATTAGAAGTAAAGAATAAAATATGAGAGTTGAAAGTCAGATACTCTGAATTCACGAGTTCAAATGAAGATTCCAAGAAGCATCACAAGGTAGCATCATCCTGATTATCTTACTATAGTCTTTGTTTCAAATTAAAAAAATAACGCAATGCATCATTCTGTGATACATCTGTGATCATTTTGAGGTTTACATTTGAGGCAGTCATCAGGGATGTACCAAAACATTTGAAATGTAATTTGTAAAATATGGAATTATGACTGATTACAGTCTTCTAGATGAGTATCACACTAGAAAAGTATACATCCTACTTCACCACATCACATACTTGTGAGGTATGAAGCAACTGGTTTGTCCCAGGAGTAGAAATGTAGAGGAGCCTATGGGGCACAGTCATATGATTAACAGAAACATCATAGTATGCGACAGAAATAAAAATTAAGTAAACAAATGGTAATCAGTTGTGTTTAAGAACTGAAACAGATGAGGTAAAAATTATCATGTGTCCATTATGTGCATTGTTAAATCTTCATTAAGATATCAACCTACACATTTCTAGAAATGAATTAGTTATTAATTTATTTCTGTAAAGAAATGCTTCAAAATGCAGGGCTATGGTTTGCAATAACTTCTCTTGTTCTTTTAATGTTACTGTTTATTAATTTATTCATTCCTTCAGTAACTGAAAATCATACATCAAATATTGTATGATTATGTCAATTGTGATGCTTTCTCAAATTTCTATTTGTAGGCAGAGAATGCCAATGATCTAACAATAAGCATGCTACTGTCTTGAGCTTTGAGATGAATACTTTATGTGCACTTTTTGAGAAATTTCAGTGAGAAGTGATGAAATAAATAGTGATAATTCTAACATAAATCCATTAAACCCTGAAGGTTAAATATTTATATAGTGGGGCAATCTTTTTTTCTTCAGAACTTTATAATAGTTGCATATACAGAATACAATCTGTCATGTGAAGACAAGAATACGATAAGATGTAACCATATGTGGATAAAGTTGTCAGCTGAGAATCTAATACAAGACTGTCTCTACCTCAAGCTCAGATGAAATATATGGAGACAGAGGTCACTGACATATGGGATTCTGGTAGAAGAGGCTAAGAAAAGGCACAGCTGTTAAAAGTGTTTGCAGCTCTAACAGGGGACTCAAAGAGTTTCTTTCTCAGTGTCCATGCCAGATGGCTCACAACAACCTGTCATTCCAGCTCTGAAGGATCAGATGCCCTCTTCTGGCCTCTGCAGGTACCTGTGCTCATATGACTACCACACTCATTACTGAGGACAGAAATCAGTATTTTAAAAATGTGATGGGAATTTGTAAAATAATTTATAACTTAGCCCCCAAATTAAATCTTCTAAAGTTTTATGAGCTTAGCTGCCTGATGATAGAAAGATGACAAGGTGTGGTGATTGATTTCTTTTTCTTTACAAGATGAACAACAATGTTTGAACCATTACATATGATTTGAGTTTTAATTTTATTCTTTTGGCTTTTTGTAGATAAAATTATAACACATAAAATACCATGTTTATTTTATTTCTTACAATTATTTATAAAACATCTTGTTTATGTTAGCTTTGAAAATGAAATGGTTTGAAGATTGAAAATGCTAAGTCATTGTGATGCTATCTAGTATTTTTACTTGCAAATGGAGAATTCCAATGACAAGCACACTACTGTCTTGAGCATTGAGATAAATGTTTTATTTTGTTATTTGAAGGCAGTGCTCCAATAAATTCTGCTGTCATTGGGTATGTTGTGCATTTTATAAGTTTAACCAGCATATAAATCCATGCATCTATTGCTACACGCTGGTCACAGTAAGATTCACATCCCCCAAGCTTCCTGGTACTCCCCTCTTTGTGAATAGTCCTCATGATTCCATGATTACTGAAAAAAAACCATGTGATTTCTGTTCTTAGAGATTTTTCTTTCTTAGAATGATACCTTGGAGGGACAGATGGTAGATAAGAAAGTGTCTACTTTCATTTATGGATAAAGCACAGTTGTTTGATAACCCTCCAGATGGTGCACATGTTTTCTTGCCCTGGTCACTAAAAATAAAGTTGCTTTAAACAAAACCTATCAAGAGTTGCTGGGTCTTAATGACTGGCTGCCTTGGGAGAAGGGGTGAGAAGGAACAAAGTCAACTACACAGATCCTGGGAGTCCGTTGACAACTAAATAGTCATTGGAGAGTCATTCCTCATTGGCTAAGCATGGTCAGGACCTCTGACAGAGACTGTTGCTAGGCCTTAGGCAGTATAGCATGGTTGCCCCTCATTGAACTCTCTAATTGGTTAACCAATACCAAGTGGTCAGTCCTAAAAACATATACATATAAACACACTGAATGGACACAAGGGTTGCATTTATATGTTTGTGTGTATATGTGTGTATACAATAGTGCTTTTTTAAAAAACAGACGGAATGAACTTGAGAGGGAGAGGGAGAGACAAATGGAGACAGGAGACAGGGAAGGAGACAGGGAAATTATGTGTACTTTTATATCATTAAGAAGTTTCATCTAAAATCTAGCAAAGTTAGGCACTTAGATTTTAGCATATTTTGCTTAAGTTCATAACACTGCATTTTCCTGTGTATGAATTATAGGTAGAAAAATAGAAATTTTATACAGAGGATAATTAAACAAATTTATTCATGAAGATGTTAAAAATTTAAAATAATTGTTTCCGCTATGTTGAAATTTGTTATGTTTCTTTATTTTTCTCCGTATTATAAATACCTCCTAATAAATTCTATTATAGTATAAAAATATAAAAATTTGAAAAGAAATGCCAGGAAAAAAAACTGTTTACAGTTGAATACATCAGTCATTTCTTATACAGAAGACAACCTTCATAGTATTTTTTCATAGCCTCCAGTTCTTTTGTATTCTGTTTCATCTTCTTCCAGAATGTCCACTAAGCATTGGTCTGGAAAAGTCAATATAGATGTCCCATTTAAGGCCATGTCTTCTATTATTAACACTTCTATCATTTATATAAATCCTCACTAGCTGCTGTCCAATTGTAAAAAGAAGCCTCAGTGATCAAGGTTGAGAGCAACTAGGCTGACATATAAACAATAACACTGGGAAGGTAATTTGACATCATGACCAATTATCAAAAGAATACGAGGAGGTTCTACCTTAGTACTATCTATGACCTCTCAAGACATAACTGATTCTTATCAAGATTACAATACCAGGTATCAAAATACATGCCATGGAGCAGGGATTTACATTCATAGTCTTTCTCAGAGGCTAATAAACACATAAACTCAATTCCTGATGAACAAGGAAACATTATTAAATGTAGCTAGGCTTATTGGTACATACCTATAATGTCAGCTCTTAGGAGCCTGAGGTTAAAGGGTCAAGAGTTAGAGGAACACCTGGACAGCACAGTAAGATTTATGCTATGTGAGCTACTTTGAAAAACCCTGTTTCAAAATATTTAACTGTCAATGTTATCTATAATGAAACTTATAAAACCATAATACAATATTGGCAATTAAATTCAGAAATGCTATAAATTATTTTACATCATAGCCAAGATTAAATATCCCAACATTGAAAATTCTATTTACTGTAATAATATTATTGAGATTTGAAATAACTTAGTCATATATCAAAAAAACATAAAGTATAATAATAGGGGAGGTCTTTAATTCATAAAATGGTCCATTAATAATCTATATAAAACATCTTATTTTTCTGTGAGAAAATCATTCTTATTGAAGGGAATATTAGATACATTGTCTATAGAGGCAATAGTGTAGAAATGCCACTGCTCACACATTTTTTAAAATTAAAATATAATTATATTACCTCTTCTTGTCTTTCCTCCATCCTCTGCTCACATGCCCTCTTGTCCCTTTCACATTTTAGTCTTTAATTGTTATTTTGACAAACATACACAGGCTCACAAACATAATGGTATGTCTATTATTATTTAATTGACTTGTTTATCAGTGCACACAAATTATTCTCTGTATACAATTATCACACAAAATTTTAGAAATATACTGGAATTTACTGGGTTGCTAAGTAAATCTTAAGTGAAGGAGAGTAAGAAAAGCAAAGCACTTGTCATGCATCTTCAGTTCAAGGAAAGAAAAGTATTGGAAATAGTCAAAATTTTCATACAATCTCATTCATGCCATTTACTTCTTCATTTTCCTCCAGGCACTGAGAAACGTTTCTGTGATTTCTCCCTGGAACTGATTGTGCTTCCATGGTTATAGGAAACCACTTTCATTTGCTCTGGTTTATCTTGTAGCTTTTATCGACGAAACCCTTCCGGGACTGTGAGGAATGACCTCTCTGTAATGCTCACACTGTAATGCAGCCCCTCATCCCATAACTCTTAGCACTCATTATGCCACAAACTGTAGTGTCAGTCATATTTCCTGACGTGTAAAGCCTGCACTGTCCTTTAGGTGATCAGTGTATGAAGATTATGAGTGCCGTTAAGGTCTAGGGAATATCATTACGTTTTCTTTTCTAGATATACGAGAAAACTCTCATTTCTCCTCGAATCAAAAGATAGAAAGTAGTATTTTCAGACATGTGAGATTAAAATTAGAAGCTCCAATACAGTATATATATAACATCTGATGGGAGATGTTATTCTGTAAATATGTTTCTCATACTGGTTAATTAATAAAGCACTGTTGGGCCAATAGGAAACTAGATAGGCGGGGCTAGGAGACTAGAAGGAGGGAAGAGGAAGTAGTTAGGAAGAGTCAGGATGTAGAGCATGGAGGAAGCAAGATGCCGGGCCTGGCGATCTGGCCGGTAAGATGAGCCACGTGGAAATACTTAGATAAGTAGAAATGGGTTAATAATTAAGACAGAGCTAGTCCATAAACAATGATGGTCACTGGCCAACAGGACTGTATCAAATACAGAGTCTCTGCGTGTTATTTGGGGCCGGCGCGCCAGACTGGCAGCGGGCTGGCAGAAAACATACAAGCTACAAACATCCAGTAGAGTATATCAGAAGTTGTAAATATATTAAGGTAAAAGAAATTACTGTAGAACATTTATTTTTGCCTCGGTGAATATAGAACTATCATGAAGAGAGTCTTGGGTTGGCAAGTGAGATAGAAAGGGGGTCTCCCAACTCTCTGCTTCCCAGACACCATTTGGGGGGTATGAATATCAATATGGCAGCATTCCCTGGCTTGAGTGGCATGGGTGGTTGAATCGGACTTCACAAATATCACTGATAGGTGGTTACATCATGTGGGTCTCATGTCCATACAAAGATTGTGACCTTCTTTAAGGGAAGATTCTGATTTAAACAGGAACTCCTATTTTGCAACCTAAAGTAAACCACTCTAATCCAAAAGGGAAGAGGCGACACAGCTGAAGAGGAGATTAGGAAATTGGA
Organism: Cricetiscus sungorus; assembly: GCA_030556225.1. NCBI lineage: Eukaryota > Metazoa > Chordata > Mammalia > Rodentia > Cricetidae > Cricetiscus > Cricetiscus sungorus. The sequence continues at coordinate 39,425,260 of JANBXA010000735.1, read as the reverse complement.
AAAAAATAATTGTCCCCTTAATGAGATTTGTACTTTCAAACCTTTTTAAAGGCTTCACACTCAGACAGCTTGCTCACAGGGTTCTACAGTGCCTTTCTTCTTTCTATCCCAGAAAGCAAGATGACTACTAGAGAAGTAGATAACCACCTTGGCCTTTACGTCAGGCAACCTAAAGTTAGGAGAACCACATCTAAAATACCTTCCCCCAAAATGGAGTGAGAAAAAGTAATGCTGAGATGATTTAGCAATGTGTTGTTTTGTCTTAGTTTTGCTTGTCAGGTTTGGGGACCATTTGGGGCTCCCAAATACTTGCCCCATCCAGTTTGAATTAAGCATTTGCAAGCATTTTGAGGATTGCTTTCTGAGATGTTAGCACTTGCCAGTTGCAAATATCTTTGAAAATCCCAGTTACTTTACTCATACCCCATTACTCACATTGTTGTCTCATGCCTTCTCTTTCTTTCACCCTGCTCGTCGAGGCTGCTGACATCGGAAGCTTGCCTACTCAGCTAGTTGAGGAACCATTTTCCTCTCTCAAACACCATCATTCCCTTTTGTACTGGACTTTGAACTTCCTTGATATTGACATTGATATATAAGATTAGGAATGTAGACAGGCACTATGTCCCCTGGCACTGGAAACCGTATAACTCTTAACTTATAAACCAAATTTAAAAATTAACTGTAGATGTCCAAGTGTTCTATATACCATGTGAGAGTTTGAGTGATTAAGAAAATGCAAATATTTCCAATTCAGAAATTGCTAATTTATTAAATGAAAATTCCAGAAGAAATAATGATATATTAGTCAAGGTTAAAACATCATTTAAAGTATTTTATTAACATGAATTTCGAATTCAAATCATCTTACTTCAGTCTGTATTTTTGAATTCTGCTTTCTGCTTTTCTTCTGAGGCAGAAGACTCTTGAGCATGAAACTTTTTTTTTTAACTTCATAGTTTTTTTTAATCAGACTTTTGTAACTTTTGTACTTCAGAATTCGAGGTGGTACAACCAAATTCCCTAATCTTGAAAAAGGCTAGAGATGCAAAAGAGTGGGAAAGAAATCTTTCTTGATTTGCTTATCAACAAATGTGAGCTGTGCTCACCTTCTAAATCATGTGCTGAGTATTTCAACCCATGACAGATATATAAGAACGCTGGCCAGAACTCAGCAGAGAACTGCAGAAAAAAAAAAAAAGTTTAACAAGAACTGTGTAAATTAAATGCCAAATGGGAGATGGCTGTTTTGCCTTAAAATCAGAGATTAGAGAAGGGGCAGGACAAAGAGAAGAGAGAATTTAGCTGTGCATTGGACCTCACGCCCGGCGTTTAATCAGCCCAATCAGCCCACAAGGAGCAGTGCTATCTGATTTTGACTTTTCTCTGTTTGAACATGGGACCTGTCCTGCACAGCATCTGTACCACCATAGTAACTGCAGAGTTCATTTTGGGGAATTTGAGCAATGGATTGATAGTGTTGAAAAACTTCATCGACTGGGTCAACAAAAGAGAGCATTCTCCAATTGACCAAATCCTTATTACCTTGGCAATTTCCAGAATTACTCTCATCTGGGAAACACTATATATTTGGGTCAAAACTCAATCAATTTCGTTTATAACCAGAGAAGAATTAAAAATAATTATGTTATGCTGTATACTATCCAGCCACTTCAGTCTCTGGCTCTCCACAGCCCTCAGCATCTTTTGTTTATTCAGGATAGCTAACTTCTCCTGGAAGATCTTCCTCTACTTGAAATGGAGACTTAAAAAACTGATTGTGGGGGTGCTGCTGGGAAGCTTGGCCTTCTTGCTTGCAAATCTGACACAAACAAGCATCACTCTTGAAGAGAGGATCCATCAATATGGAGAAAACACAACTGTGAATTTTATGGGTGTGGGATTTGCTATGTTTTCAGAGCTGACCTTACTCAACATGACTCTGTTCTCTGTAACACCATTTTCATTGGCTTTGATATCCTATCTCCTGCTAATCTTCTCTTTGTGGAAACATCTGAAGAAGATGCAGCTCAATTCCAGAGGACACAGAGACTCCAGTACCAAGGCGCACATGAATGCCATGAAAATTATGGTCTCTTTCCTCCTGCTCTACGGCATTTATTTTCTGTCCCTTCTGATAGCCTGGCTTGCTGAAAAACATCACATTGAACCAGTTTACAATATTTGTGTCATAACTGGACTCATGAATCCCTCAGTTCACTCATTAGTCCTGATTTTAGGAAACTCTAAATTAAAGCAGACATCTCTTTTGGTACTGAAGTATCTGGGATGTATACTGAAAGGACAGAATATCTCAACTATGTGAGGAATCCAGACAACATACTTTGTTGTAGAGAACAAACAAATCTATGAGGAGGTAGCTCAAGGACTTTTTCCCTTTGTCATAAACACTTTATTATTAGCCAGTCCATATCAATGACTAAGCCTCAGATGACATTGTTATTTTAATTAATATTAATTAAATCTAAGCAGAAGTGATAGTATGCTACTTCAATAAAGAACTCCTTTAATCTCAGCACTCAGGGGAAAGGTTAAGGTGGCCTTTTAGAGATCCTATTCCAAGGTGGCCTCCAGGGTATACACACACACACACCCAAGAATTCACTAGACTAGATTTTTTTCTATCTGCAGGTAAATAAGAAAACACGTGCATTCTGATGGTAATTTAAGAGAAAAGGAACAAGTACATGTCTTCCTGGTGGTAACATTCTATTTTACTTTGTATTAAATAATCTCTCCATCTTGACAGTATATCTACAGATTTACATACAGTTACGTATCTATTTTTTTACATACACCTGTCTCTCCTGCACAGCCATATAGCTCTAAAAATCTCTTTTCACACAGTCACATTTTCCACCCAACACACACACACACACACACACACACACACACACACACACACACACTCACACCTTTGCCCAGCTCTTTACACAGCAGCTCTCTACCTAGATCTAAATACCTCTTCATTGCTTCATTAGCTTCTCTCTAATTAGCTCTACATCCCTCTCCTGCATAGCCTTTTACAGTCTCCCCTTCATTACTGTACATTACTTCCTCTAACCACCAAACTCTGGACAATTATATGTTACATTTTGGGGCCGAACTTATTCTCATAACATAAGATAGGCTGCACAGGTTTTCTCAAGCTAGGGATGTCACTTTGACTGGTCAGTGAGTATCACTTGGCCATAAACACAGCACTAAGATGGTGAGGGTTACCAGACAGAAAATAACCATTAATTAGACCTTGAGTAATAAGGAGTACATGAAGAAACTCTATTACTGCATGAAGTTTATGTCTACCAAAGTTGCCTCAAGCCTCATCTTGAATCAGCAACAAAGACCTGGGAAAATGACCTCATGTCTCTAGGGACAACCAGGTATTTGTCTCTAGGGCACTTTGTTTGCTTTGAATTTGTCCTGAGGTCTAAAATTAGCTGTATTTGTGACTGAGAACACTATTACTTTCCTTTGTCAGTCTGAGAAATGTACAATATCCTAGTATTATTTCTATTCATCAAAATTATACAGTTAAGTAGAAATAATCTCCCTGATCACCCACAGCTATATATGTGCCCAATATATAGAATGTTTTCATGAAGTAAACACACACTCAGTGGGAATACACCCAAAGCTGTTATTAAGGAAGAAATGTAATGGCACATGAGAGAAATTACAGACAGAGGCAACTGGTCATTTCCACTCAGTGACCTCATGTCCTTTTCAGGTGGAGCTCCCCATCAGAGAGTCATTCATCTGGTGGGTTGACCTGCTGAATACTAGTTGTTACCCGCAGTATACTCTTAAGACCTCTGGTAAAGTCATTGCTACCAACTGCTCTAAGGAAAGTAAATTTCTTTAAGTTCAAAACCAGTCTACACGGCAGTTTTTAGGACCAGGGCTACATAGAGAGACTCTATCTTTAAAAACAAAACAAAACAAAACAAAAACCTCAACAAGTTCAAATTTTGCAAGTTGTTCTTCCATAAAATTTAAGTAAGTAATGCTACAGAATTATTTGCATCATATTTGAGAAATCATTGGCCAAGAATCACTGGGAGTTTATTCAAGTAGGAACAAGTTTCCTTTATAAGCATCCTATGTAAAGACAAATATATTCTAAAAAGGAGTGAGTGATAATGGCAGAAAAATAAATCAGCTTGATTGAAGTTCTGGGAAGCAGGTGTCTGCTTACAAACCTACATTATGTAATCTTGCTTCTGGTTGCCAGAAATACATCTTATTTTAAAGCATATAACTCCATCCAGCAAGAATATAGGCTGTAATGTTATATGTGCTATATTCAAAATAATAGAGTTTGCTTATTTACTTGCATTACCTAATTTTCTTATTGCAGTAACAAAAGTCCTAACTAAAAATAACTTTTGGAAGAAAGCTTTATTTTAGACCACAGTTCAAGAACATTTTATTTCTTTATTGTTACTTCATGAAGATTATTACAGTTTTTTAAAAAGTGTATATACAATTTTGTCTTACCTAAAAACAAATATTTATGATGAATATTTCTATTTGAAACATTTTTTAGGAAATCATTGGTCAATATCCTCACCATTTAGATATAGCTACAATTTCTTATTTGTATGATACTTGTGAACATCAAACCTGCTGGCCTTGAGTGACTAATTTTATATTATACACTGGGGGAAGGTACTTGATGTAATTATTTTATTAGAACATGAAGCAGTGTTCAGTTGAATTGAGGGCAGTGAGTGCAGTTTTTAGAACTGAAACAGAGAAGTTTTGATTTGTTCCTTTTACTGACAATTATAGTGTATAAAATGATTAATAAGTACTGCATTGAAGTTAAAAGAGTGCTAGGTCTTCTGCTAATATGTCATGGTTGTTAGTTTGGTGTTTTTATAGAACTCCTAATAGGGAAAGTGTGTGTGTGTGTGTGGGGGGGGTCTATCTGACCATTTTGCCTGCTGTTGGAATTCTTTTCCCTCTGCTGGGTTGCTTTCCCCAGACCTGATATAAGATCTGTGCCTCGTCTTATTGTAACTTGTTATGCTGTGTTCAACTGGGTGTCTGTTCTTTTTTGAAGGGAAACAAAGGAAGAGTGGATATGGGGAAGGGGAGAGGTATGCAGGGTGTACTTGGAGGAGCAAGGGAAAGCAAACTGTGTTTGACATATATTGTATGAGAGGAATAAAAAAAGACCTAGGCAGTCTAAAAAAAGACCTCTGATGTATCCCTGGTGCACAAAAGGATTTGGGAGCACATTCCCCATGGAGGGGTACTCCCTTAACCCAGAAGCAGGAGGGAGGGCCTAGTCCCTACTCGAAATGACTTGACAGATTTTGTTGACCCTTCCTGGAGGGCATCACCCTCCCTGTGGAGGGGGGGGAGATAGGATGGGAGGGTGGTCGGGGGAGATGGGAGGGTAGGAGAGAGGGAGAGAGGGAAAGAGAACTGCGATTGATATGTAAAATAAGATAAATAAATAAATAAATAAATAAATAAAACTTACAAACTCATATCTACATGTTATTTCCAACAATTTCGGTGTATATTTGTTTTTTTTTTTCACTGTTGATTTCAACCTGTTGGCTGTTTTCAACAAATGGGAAAAGACTCATATAATTAATTATTATGTAAAACAATGGCCTTTTAATTTAAATATGTTGTGAATCTGCATAAATGCATAATTTACATCAAGCATTTAAAAATGAACAATATTAGCATGTAATGAATATAGCAAAGTCAAAATTTTCTTATTATATTGCTATTGTTGTTCCTGGGTGGCCCTGGGGGGGGGATTCCAGAACTGGAATAGATAGTACATTGAAAATAAGTCAATTTATCTTCTGATGGCCTACAAAATAGTTCCTAATCATTGCCCATTATAAATATAACTTATTGATATCCACTATGCTTGATCAGAGGTTCTTCAGGTCTGAACTTTACTTTAACTTAAGTGCATAAGAAGGCACTGACTGTTCTGGAAATTTTCTTCCTGAAGTGTCAATCTTTAAGAAGTATAGTGTTACGCCAGGCACTGGTGGTGCACACCTATAATTCCAGCACTTGGGAGGCAGAGGCAGGCAGATCTCTTTGAGTTCGAGTCCAGCCTGGTCTACAGAGTGAGAGTGCAGTGTTTTCATTTGGTTCCTTTTAGCTTTGTGTGTCAACTGCCAACTCACTATCTTTGGCTATAGTCACTTATAGATAGATCATTATCTGTAAATTTAATTCAAACATTTTCAATATGGGTTTGCTAGCCACATTATAGAGATGATTGTATCCATTCATTAAGTTTTAACTTACGTCTGATAATCAAACAGTACTTGATTTTGAGGGAAAAAAATAAGTTCTTCCAAAACAAGAAGAGCTCCATGTTTCTGGAATCTCTGATACTTTTCCTAAACACACAGTATTTATATTTTTCTGAGCTGTCAGTCCAACATACTACTAATATTATTCATGTTTTCTCATAGTAGGAGAAACTCCTCAAATACATGGTATCAAATATGACAGTTTAAGAACTGTTTACTTTTCTTATTTTGTTTATAATCAGTTAAGGAATGACTCAAACATTAATTAAATGTTTTAAATTGATTAATATAATAATATGATAATTATTATATGCTATATTTAGTGGTATATTATAACTATTATTTGAGTCATAATTACTGTAATTTATTAATTATTGCTAATTCAACACCACATATAGCAAAACCAGAACAAAATCCTGATCAAATTGGTACATGCACATTTACTTCAAATAACAAGGCTTTACATTATTCTCATTTTGCTTAAGGCATTGTGTTATTTCTGCTTCTGCAGAAGGGTGTAAGCTGACACATAGTTGTGTTTTGGAACTTGTTTTAGCTAGTGGCAAACTCGGAATTCCCTAAGGGTTTCAGCTCATTCAGAAGCAATATGATATACCAACAGCATCTTATTATCTTATTGATGGAAACTTTCATAAGACCCTACATACATTTAAGAGGAATAGTGTAATCCTTATAAATACTTTTTTCATAATCCTGCAATAACTAGAATATTAGTTTTCAGTCTCAATTCTTTTCTTTCTTTTCTTTCTTTTGGTTTAGTTTTTCAAGGGTTTCTGTGTGCAAAAGCTCAAGTTTTCCTGGAACTTGTTTATGTAGACCACATTGGCCTTGAACTCACAGAGATATGCCCATCTGTGCCTCCTGAGAGTTGGGATTAAAGGCTTGCACCGCCATGCCAGACTCATAGTCTCAACTCTTTATCATGACTTTTATGCTTCTTACAAGCTACATCTATGCCCCTAATAACTCCAGTTCTTTCCTAAGACTTAAAGGAATATAAACATGAATATAGAAACACAGTAGTTACTTTGAGTCCAGACAAGTTCTTATTCTATGAAGAACACATATGGTAAATGTAAATTAAAAGACAGAAGTTAAAAAAAATTCATAAACCCTCCAAATCCCCTCCCTAGGACTGGATCAATCTTGTGTAGATCTGGGTGGTGGCTTTGAACTCACAGAGATCTGTCTTCCTTTTAATCCTGAGTCCTGGGATTAAAGGTGTGCATCATCACTGCCTGATATCTATAGTTTGAGGCTGACTTTGCTTTCTGAGTCCTCAGGCAAGCTTTAATAAATCATAAATAATATAGCACCATGACATATAGTAATAAACATTATATCATAGAATAATAAGTGCAGGAAATATGAAAAGGTGTTCATGGTCAAGTGGTCCACGTTGTATTCACATATATAATATCTACACAGTGCATATAAAAATCTAAGGATGTAGATCTTAAGTAATTCAGTTTATTTTAAAGACCTGAGGGAACTGTCCCGTAGAGAAACCCTGTGAATGTGAAAAGCAGGGGCAAAGTAGTCACAAGTTTTAGATGCATTCAAGTACAGGAAACAGCTCGCATCAGAGAGGAGACATGTGAATGTGCGGAATGTTGGGAAGCCCTTGAATTGCTTCAGCTGTGTTCAAAGACAAGACTGTTCTCAAAGAGGAAGTGTACAAAGTCAGTAGACACTTCAGCATTCAGAAAATTCACACAGGAAAGAAACCTTAAGGTTGTCAATAATCCTCTGGCGTCTTCAGTGGTTCTAGTTGTATTGAAATAAGTACAGCAACTCACAACGAAAGGACATCTCATGGAAGTCAAGAATGTAGAAAAGACATTACTCATTCAAGTAACAAAGCAAATGAATGTGGTCGCTTTAGCATGGAATTAGGTGATAAAATCTCTTCTGAAAGTCATTTCAAAAACTTGAAAGTGCATGAAAGATTTCAGATAAAAATGAAAACCTTACAAATATGGTCAATGCTAGAAAGTATTTATTTATTACAACTCCTTTAAATTTGTTCAAGGACTCAGAAATGCTAATGTACAAATATGGGAAACCTCTGGTCATATACTTGTCTGGAGCATGTGATGATGAATAGTAGCATAAAAACAGAGACATATTAAACACAGAGTCTATCGACGCATTTCCTGCCCCCACATTAATTTTAAGCCAAGAAAACAATCACAATAGAGATAATAAAAGCAGTGTGATGTAAGAAATATGCAAAAGACTTCACAACTTGTAAGGGTGCACGAAGAATGATGGCATTGCAACTCCATGGTGGAAACTGACATGCAGGCACAAGGCAATTGTCTTGAGTCTGGTTTCAGCAGTTAAAAGTACTTGCTGCTCTTGCAAGGGACCCAGGTTAAATTCCCAGAGCCATGCTGTGGGGCATAGCCACTGTAACTCCAGTTCCAGAGGATCTGATGCCCACTTTTGTTTGCTTCAGGCAACAAGCATGCATGTGGAACGCATACACATATTCAGGCAAAACATTTATACCCATAAAGTAAAATTAATAAAACTGAATAATATTTAAACACACATCACTATATAATATATAAACCATTTTTATAGGTTTTCTTACTTTATTTTCTTTTTTATTCATTTAAAATCTTTTTTTATTCTTTGAAAGTGTCATACATTTACACTATGTATCATATTGATGCATCACTACCCTCCCATTAACTTCCCCTAGTGCACTCCACACTATTTCCTTCCCTAATTCATATTATACTTATATGTTATTAATAATTCCCAACACCCAATTAGTGGTACCCATATCCAAATGAATTGATTGTAGCCCTATAAGGTGTGGCAAACCTTCTTATGCCCATGTCTCCAAAGGAAACTGCTTCTACCTACTTCAATGGACATCAGCTTACAAAACTCTCCCGAAAGAGATGGGAGTTCAGGTTCCCTACCCAACCTGTGCTGGGATTTTGACTGCCTTGGTTTTGTGTAGATTTGTGCAGGCAACTCCACCTGCTGTGTGTTGATGCATACAGCTACCGTATCATTTTGGCATTTCTCAGTTCTCTTCCCCCCATCCATTCCTCTTTTACACAGTTTCTTGAACTGTGAGCAATGGGAGGTTGATGTACATGACCAACTTACATCCTGTTATCCTAACCTGTTACTCAAAATATCTCTTCTACCTCCCCAGCTCCAAATAGCTAGCCCTTCTGTGCCTGGATTTCAAGTTCCTTTATGTATATGACTATACCATAGAAAACGGATAGCAACGATGATGCAATTACATTAAAGGTAAATATCTTCATGCTCTGAAAATTACCTGATAAGATGTATATGACTGATAAAATATAGACCTTGTAAAGTTATGAATCATGTATTTATGAAGTATTTTCCCTTAAAGCAATGAAGCTATACGTTTTCTATAGTCAAGATAAAATAGTATTGCAAGTGTTTTTTTGACATGTATATCAAATTAGCCATTTTCGTACATCTATATATTTTCAGAATTTTGCTGACTCTTTTGAGAGAGAGAGAGAGAGAGAGAGAGAGAGAGAGAGAGAGAGAGAGAGAGAGAGAGAGAGAGAGAGAGAGAGAGAGAGATTCTTCACATGAATAACCACTTCTTTCTTTGGTTGCCATCTTCCTCTCTCAGTGTTAAAAGGAGAAAGCCTGAGCCATGGGAAAGACGGAAGTCTTATGAAGCAACACAAACTGGTCTCTGCATTTGCTCTAAGTCCTCAGTGGCAAGGCTGTAGAGTAGACTTCACTAAACTTCATATTATAATTTCATAACCAAATTCCCTTAAACTGAAACAAGATGAAAATGCAAAATGGTGGGAGAGAATATATCTTGATTTGCATATTAACAAATATGAGTTTGTCTTCTTTTCTAAATCATCTGTTGAACATTTCAGCCCATGGTGTGGACAAACATGCTAACAAGGACTTTAGAGAGAATTACAGAAAAATATTAACAAGAAAATGTGCAGATTAAATGCCAAACAGGAAATGTTAAGTTTGCTGTACCTTCGGGGATTTCAGGAGGAGCAGGACAAAGGGAAGAAAGAACTTCACCACACATTGGACTACATAAGGGGCATTTGGTCAGCACATGACACACAGTCCTTTTAGACATCAAGCTCTATCTGAACATGGAACCTGTCTTGCACAGCTTTGCCACTATGGTCATAGTTGCAGAATTCATTTTTGGGAATCTGAGCAATGGATTCATAGTGCTGTCAAACTTCTTGGACTACATCACTAAACAAAAGCTTTCCTCAATGGATAAAATACTTCTTACATTGGCAATTTCAAGAATTACTCTTATCTGGGAAATATACATTTGGTTTAACACTATATGTAATCCATCTTTATCTGTGATTAGAAGAGAAATACAAATTCTTTATTTTAGCTGGATGCTTTCTAGCCACTTCAGTATCTGGCTCGCTACGGCCCTCAGCATCTTTTATTTATTCAGGATAGCTAACTTTTCCTGGAAGTTCTTCCTCTACTTGAAATGGAGACTTAAAAAACTGATTTTGGGTGTGCTGCTGGGAAGCTTGGCCTTCTTGCTTGCAAATCTGACACAAACAAGCATCACTCTTGAAGAGAGACTCCATCAATATGGAGAAAACACAACTATGAATTTTATGGGTGTGGGATTTGCTATGTTTTCAGAGCTGACCTTATTCAACATGACTTTGTTCTCTGTAACACCATTTTCATTAGCTTTGATATCCTTTCTGCTGCTAATTTTCTCTTTGTGGAAACATCTTCAGGAGATGCAGCTCAATTCCAGAGGACACAGAAACCCCAGTACTAAGGCACACACGAATGCCATGAAAATTATGGTCTCCTTCCTCCTGCTCTACGGCATTTACTTTCTGTCCCTTCTGATAGCCTGGGTTGCTGAGAAACATCACAGTGAACCAGTTCACATTATTTGTATGATAACTGGACTCTTGTATCCTTCAGCTCACTCATTAATCCTGATTCTAGGAAACTCTAAATTAAAGCAGACATCTCTTTTGATACTGAGGCAACTGGGATGTAGATCGGAAAGAATAGAATATCCCAACTACATGGAGCATCCAGTCATCAAATTATCAGGTGATCTAGATAACAAAGATATCTAGGAGGTGGTAGTTTGAGGACATTTTATTCCTTCTTTTGGCTTCTTAAATTATGAAAGTTATAATTATAATTTTTTAAAAGTATATGAAAATGTCTCTTACCTAAAAATGTTAAATATACATTATTGTTATTGTTGTTGTTATTATGTGTAATATGTATTATTGACATTTTGAACTCCTTTGAAGAAATCATTAATAGATTTAATCCCCATTTAATAGTATCAAGAACTAATTTTTAAAATTGTAATCACAATTACTCATTGAGACAATAACTATAAACCTCTACCTTTAAGCTCTTAGTTACCAATGTTAAACTATTCATTAGGTTGGGCATTTGAGGTAATCACTTGATTTTACCGTGGATCTATTCTTACTTTGTAATGAAAGTTATCAATAGAAGTTATTTAGTATTCAAATAACAAAGTCTTTATTTTTTAAATTTTTACTGATAATGGTAATTCATGAACAGTAACTAAAAAGACTAACGTAGTTAACTACCATATAAGACTTTGACCTTTCTTTTTAATTTTACTGTACATGTATATAAATGCACATTTTACATGGGTTAATAATATGTAGCAAAATATGATTGTTATATATTTTAGTTAGATCCTTTGAAGTACATCATTTTACCAACTCCCTTCTCATCCAATTTTGTGTATGTTTTTAATAACTATGAAGAGTTCTAGTTCCTATTATTTTGTGTATATTTAATAACAGAATTATGACTTACAAAGTTCTAAGACTGTACTGTGGATTAAGTTTTATTAATTTGACTGAATAGTTTGTGCAATATTTGTTTTGTTTGTGTTGTTTTGTTGCTGTTCCTGTCTGGTATTGGTGAATAGAATTCCTGAATACTATTTGATATACTGCTTTTAATAAAATCATTTGACCTTTGTTAATGAACTATGAAAGATTTCTAATTTTTGCCATTGTTAAGAATACTGTTATTAATAGCTGTGTAAGTGTAACTTTCTTATTTGGGGTTTATGATTTTACATTTTATTAATCTGCCTAATATTTAGTTAGGTTTATTGTTTTGACTGAATTACCAAATTTGAAGTCTTTATTGTAAGGTCTAAGAAATTTCCTTACATCAGATATATTTTAGCAAATATTTGTATTTTCTATCTGTGTGTAGCTTACCAGTTAATTTTCCTTACGGGGTCTTTCAAAGGTAAGAATTGATTTTTAAATTTTTTGGCATGAGTGTGTGCCAACTTGTGTTCATCTGTGTGACTTTGGGTGCACCCATGCCATGGCTCATGTGTGGACTCAGATACAACCTTGGGTGTCTGTCTTTGTCTTCTACCTATTTAAAGCAGAGTCTCTTTGTTCAACACTGCTATTTCCAGGCCAGCCAAACCACGACTTTAAAGGGTTTGTCCTTTCTCTGCCTCTGATTTCACCATTGGAATATAGAAAATAACCGTTTACAATGGGGAAACTCCTTGGAGGGCCTCTCAAAGGCCCCCATGTCAAAGGTGGTTCTAACATTCCCAGTCACTGTGGAGGACAATCTCCCACAGGACAATTAGAAAATCCAGTGCCTATTGTAAAAACCCATATTGCTCTGCATGACAAACTAGTGATGGAAGTTGAATCAAACATGACAGAAGAAAATAAAAAAAAAAAACATTTTGGCAAACCTCTATACATAGTCAAAGGAGGCATTGTTGACATAGGGCTGATGTAACTATCATAACTAATAAATCTTGGCCTTGAAGATGGCCCCTGCAAGAGGTAAATGTACAATTCTTAGGGACTGGAACCCTGTCTCAGATAAAACAGAGCACGAAGATGGATTGAATGGACTGGAAGGACAAAGAAGAAGGTTGAGATCATATGTGGTTGATACAGCAATAAATTTATGGGTCGTGATCTATTACAGCAATGGAATGCGCAGATTAACATTCCTCCAGTACTAGATAGGAACCATAAACAAACTCATGGTTGTAGAAAAATATTAAAGTATTATAAAAGACAAACACCAAATATCCAGGCTGTACAAAAACAGAATGCAAGCGCTGAACAAACAGAGGAACCAAAAGCCCTTCCCTTAAAATGGCTAACAGAGGAACCTGTTTGGGTAGGGCAATGGCCTATGACCTCTGAGAAGTTAGAGGCTTTAGAAAACCTGGTTCAGGAACGGCTAAATGCTTGACATATTGAGGAATCTACCAGCCCTTGTAACTCTCCTGTATTTGTTATCAAAAAGAAATCTGGTAAATGGAGAATGCTTACAGACCTGAGAGCTCTCAATAAAGTTATCCAGCCAATGGGCTCTCTATAGCCTAGAATGTCCTTGCCTTCTTTGATACCCAAAGAATGGCCTATTATAGCTATTGATTTAAAGGACTGCTTCTTCACTATACCTTTACAAGATAAAGAGAAATTTGCCTTCAAGGAACCTAATTAGAATAATTCTCAACTGGTGAAGAGATATCAATGGAAGGTTTTGCCACAGGGAATGCTAAATTAGCCCCAACCTGAGCCAATATTGTGTAAAAACCATTTGAAATAATGTGTAAACAGTTTCAACAATCCATAATATACATGGATGACATATTATTAGCTAATTCTAAAGTAGAAATTTTAGAAAAAATGATTGAGAAAGTAAAAGAAGTTTTACCTCACTAGGGATTACAAACTGCACCCAAAAGTACAAAAAAAAAAAAAGATTCTATCAACTACTTAGGATATAAAATAGGTCTACAGAAAATTAGACCACAAAAAGTACAGATCAGGAAAGATAGCTACCAGACTCTTAAAAATCTTCAAAAGTTACTATGAGAGATTTCTCAACTGCAAACCATTATTGGAATAGAAGGGCATGATCTGAAAAATTTGAAAATGGCCCTAAAAGGGGATAAGGACTTGAATAGTCCATGAGTGCTATCAGCTGGAGCTGAACAGGAATTAGAATGGGTAGAAAAGACGATACTAGAAGCACATGTGGACCTTGTGGATCCAAAACTAGACTGTATTCTGGTTATTACCATCTAGAGAACATCCTTCAGGGATTTTGATGCAGAGGAAAGATATCATATTAGAATGGATATTTCTATCACATAAATAGAATACAAAAACTAAAAACATATATAGAAAAGATCTCTGACTTGATTATAAAAGGTAAATTAAGACTTCGTCAACTGACAGGAAGTTACCCAGTAGAAATTATAGAACCTTTAACTAATGAGGAAATTTCCTCCTTATGGAAAGATAATAAATATTGGCAGAGAGCATGCAGTAATTTTTTTGTGAATGATTAGCAACAATTATCCCCAAAGTGAAAGAATCAAATTCATAAACAAAATGATTTGGATCCTTCCACACATTGTAAGAAAAACGCCTATCTCTGGAGTTCCTTCATTTCACACTGATGCAAACAAATCTGGATATAAATCAGAAAAAATAAGTACAGTAGTTCAAAGCCATTACAATTTTGTACAAAAGGCAGAATTGTATGCCATTCTCATGGTACTTAAGGATTTTACAGAACCCCTCAATATAGTTACTGACTCTCAATATGCTGAAAGAGTCATCTTACACATTGAGACTGCAGAATTTATTCCCAACAACACAGAATTAATTTCATTGTTTATACAATTACAAGATACTATCAGAAATATGACTCATCATATATATCAAATCACACATCATATCCCATATGGGTCTGACAGGATTTCTAGCACAGGCAATAATGAAATTGATCAGTTATAAATAAGAGGTGTGCTTCGTAGATGCCTCAGAGTTTCATAAGAAACACTATGTGAACAGCAAAGGTTTAATAAAGGATTTTTCTATCACTTGGCAACAAGCTAAGGAAATAGAAAGGAAATGTCCTACTTGCTCATTCTATAACCAAACTCCTTTACCATCAGGCAGTAAACCTAAGGGTATAAATAGGAATGAAATACAGCAAATGGATGTGTTTCATTTTGAAGAATTTGAAAAATTAAAATACATGCACTACACTATAGATACATTTTCAGGGTTTCAATGGGCCACTGCTCTGAGCTCTGAAAAGGCTGATTCTGTTATCACACACCTATTAGAGGTAATAGCCATTATGGGCATACCTGCACAAATAAAAACTGGCAATGCTCTGGCATATGTCTCCAGCAAATTGAAACAGTTTTTTTGAGTATTATAACATAAAGCACATAACTGGTATACCACACAATCCAACAGGACATGCAGTAGTTGAGAGATCCAATCGTACTTTAAAGGAAATGCTCCATAAACAGGCAGGAGGAACCAAGACACCCAAACACAGATTAAATAATGCTTTATTAACATTAAATTTTCTTAATGCTAATGAAAAAGGAAAAATAGCTGCAGAAAGACACTGGACAATAGAAAAAATTTCTGAACTTAATCAGCTGGTATACTTCAAGGATATATTGACCTCAGTATGGAAACCAGGATATGTGTCACATTGGGGTAGAGGGTTTCACATTTGTGTCTACAGGAAAAGAAAAGCTATGGATACCATCTAAGTTGATCAAGATCCGAGTTGAACAAGAGAAACATCTTTTTTTAAAAAAACATTTATTTATTTTATGCTGGACATAATTATACATGCCTTTTTTTTAATGAAAACAACATTTATAAAAAATATTTGGGAATTTGGGCGTCGCTCTTTCCAAGCTGCTTCCTGCTGATAGGGGGCACTGTCATGGGGGAATCCTAAGAAGATGCAGAAATCCTGGCTGTAGTGGTCTGCAAGGCTGCAATGTTCCATTGACGTTGCTTCAGGGGGTCTTGCTCCATCAAACCACATTAGTCTGGAAGTGATCCACAGCTATTCATTTTCTGTGGAAACAAAATTAGAAATCCTTTTCCCCAGTAATTTGTCCTTAGGCTTAAATTTTTTTGAAGTCAAAGAATCATATATATATATATATATATATATATATATATATATATATATATATAAATCCAGCAGCATTTTTCCTTCTTTTTTTAATAATAATATAATTTAAAAATTTTACATGTGGATCCCAGTTTCCTCTCCCTTCTCCCTCCAACCTTCCCTCCCTCTTTCCATTCCTCCTTCCATCCCTCCCTCTTACCCTCTTTCCCCTGTGACATGCAGTCTGGCCACCCTTCCCTCCCATCCCCCTACCCCCATTCCACTTGTAGGGCTATGCTTTCTAGGTTAGGTGATGTAAGTCTGTCAAGTCATTTGAAGTAGGGACTAGGACTTCTCTCCTGTCTCTAGGTTAAGGGAGTATCCCTCCAAGGGGATGTGTCCACAAGGTCCTTTTGTGCACCAGAAATGATCCTGTTTCTACTGTCTGAGGTCCCCCAGACTGCTCAGTCCTTCTAGCTGAGACCCATATTCAGGTGGTCTGAGTCTGTCCCTTGCTGGGTTCCTAGCCATCAGTCTGGGAGGGGGGGGGCATTAGCTCCTCCTTGTTCGGGTCAGCTGACTTTGTGAGTTTCTGCAACCTGGTCTTGTCCCCTCTCTCTGCATCTGGATTCTAGTTCAACTCAGTGTTTGGTTATGGGTGTTTGCTTCTGTTTCCAACAGGTACTAGATGAGGACTCCATGATGGTGGATAATTTAGTTGATGATCTCACTATCAGGGAAGGGCATTTATGGTAGCCTTTCCATGGTTGCTCAAATTGTTAGTTGGAGTCGGGCTTGTAGTTCTCTAGACTGTTCTTTAGGTTCAGTTTTCTCTTCAAACCAATAATGGCTCCCACTTTTATGCCCCCCATCTCACACTGACTCAACCTATCTAGTCACACTTATTTTCCTCTCCTCCCTTTCCAAGAGAAACATCTTAATGAAGAGAAATGGCAAGCCGTCCATCAAATTGGTTCCCATGAGATGCGTGGATACCTCTCAAAGGTAGGGGAAGTGTTCTGTTCTTGTCCTTACAGGAAAACAGAGAATACCCATCTTCAAACAGCCAAAAGACACTGAACATGTAGGTACCTATGGAAGGGAAGATAGCTCTCCAGAAAGAATCCCTTAATGAAGAGGAATCTGACTTATGGTAAAAATATTTCATTCTAATAAACTATTACTATACAGAAATCTATGTCTCTTTACTGTCTAGTATTCCTCTAGTCTCAATTCATGTAAACCAGTGCTGATTATTAGGATCTGAACTCAGATCCTTGTAGGTGTGTTAAACACATCATCAAATGAGCCATCTTTGAGTCCTGCTGTGGAGTAATCTTCTTGTACTCTGTGAATATGTATTACTCTCATTAGTTAATAAGAAACTGACAGGCTCATAGCCAAGCAGGAAGTATAGGCCTGACAGCCAGAGATGGAGAACTCTGGGAAGAAGGAGGAGTCAGAGGAGTCCAGCAGACACAGAAGGAGGAGGAGATGAACATGATATGTTAATAAAGGTACTGTCATGTTGCAGAACACAAATAAGGAATATGGGTTAATTTTACATTTTAAGAGCTAATTAATGGTAAGCCTGATCTACCGATCAAGCATTACAGTTAATATAAGTCTCAGAGTGGTTATTTGGAAGCAACTGCCAGGAGGGCAAAACTCCACCTATAGGGTTCCATTTCTTAACATTCTATCCAATAATCTATTTTAGACAAGTGCTTTTACTGTGGAGTTTATGAAGTTTTTACATTTTCAAAGATGAAGATTACCTACACTAGGTGCTTTTGTAGCATTTAATTTACTTTGGTTTTTCTCTTTTAACTATGTATATTCATTATTCAAAGTGATGCCTTTCATAAAAAACAAAGCATATGACACTTGATCATATTGCCCCCCATATGTTCCCATTTTCCACCTTTCCCTTTTTCCAATCACAGTAATCCCAATCTTCCGAATCCACATTTGCCCAGAGAGTGATGGTATCTGAATACACATGTGCATGAAACACACACACACACACACACACACACACACACACACACAGAGAGAGAGAGAGAGAGAGAGAGAGAGAGAGAGAGAGAGAGAGAAATATAAACTATTTTGTATCTGTAGTGATCTGGAAGTCTAATCTTACAATCAGATCCAGAGCAAACAAACAATAATGAAAGTACTACTCAGTTTGATGAAAGTTTCAGCAAAATCTAGAAATTCGTGTCTAATATAATATTTTATAAGCATAAACATTTACCATTATGTTTGATAGGCCCTTATCAAATTTCTAGCTTGTTATTTTGACTATAACAATGCCATTTAACTTTATGAAATTTACTTAATGAGTAATTTCTCTCCTTAATGCTGTTTAGCTCTCAAATTTTATATATATATATATATATATATATACATACATACATATATTTATATATACATATTTAATTTGATATAGCTTATCATGTATGTAAGTTGGATATAATAGGTTTTTGGCAAAAATTAGCAGTATGGCTAATGGGCTCACCTTATCAGTGTTGTAAGGTTCCCTCAAATAATAAACAATCATGGGCTGGTGACCTCATCAAAATGGAATTGACTATTGACCTTGATGTAGACTGTTAACCACAACAAGATAGAAGTAGCCATATGATTTGGCTACTTCGATTGCTAATGTAATACTACTTTCTTACAACCATAGTTAATGTAACCATGTAGCATTAAATAGTATAAACAATGAGGGCAGTGCTCATAAATTTAGTCCTACTGAGCTCTCTGTTTATCATCCTCTCTCTTTTTTAATTAGACTACAATACACCCATATATTTACTAGCTGGAAGATGGTGGTGCATACCTTTAATCCCAGCACTCAGGAAATCAGGGAAACAGAGGCAGAGAGATCTCTGTGAGTTCAAGGCCACCCTGGTCTAAAAATTGAGTCCCAGGATAGCCAGAGCTACACAGAGAAACCTTGTATCCAAAAGAAACCCTACTTTAAAAACGAGGAATTTTAATATATAATTCTGGTTACAGTTTCCCCTCTTTCAACTCCTCTAAGAGCCTCTCCACTTCCCCACCCACCCAAATCCACATCTTTTCTTGTTCTTTCTTGGTAGAAAACAAAGAGGCATCAAAAAAAGAGAAGAAAAAGAATGAATGATAAAATAAAAACAAATTATCCCCATAGGCTTCACTTAAAGATCTTTTCACGAATTGGATAGTTCCTATATATTCCTGCACACTGAAACTATTAATAAAGTCCCCACTTCAGATTTAATCCCTCGTGTATCTGATATAAATCACTAGTGAAAATGGAACCATTAGGTGATCTGCGCAGGACTACCATCTGCCAAGTTCGATATTTAGAGAAAATTATGTGCATCACATTTTAAATTATATCATCTGGCAAGAAAGCTAAACTCACATATTATATGACAAACAGGCAAAAACTTGCAAAACATGCAGGAGAGCATGTCTTAATTTACATGCCAGCAAGTAAGCATTCAACTTCTACCCATCACCAGGTTGAAAGAACTCCTTCCTATGGAAATGTAATAGCATATTTTATTGTGCCGTGTTTGGAGAATGAGAGCATTCTTCACAAATACTCCATTATATTTATCCTTTAGTGTATCCAGTAGCTTTCTTTTGCCATTGGTCACAGATTAGTTAAGAACTTTAGTCCAAGTCTAAAAGTTAGGGCCTGATAGGAAGGTTTTATCAGAGGTGAAGTCATAACCAGTAGTACCAGGCATGGATTTCCTTTCTCTAACATTGACTTATCAATGTTAGAGAGTGTTTCAATGTTATTGAAAAACAAAAGCAAAACAAATATATGAGACATCATAAGATAAAAGAAACAAACAAAATATTCTAAGTGTTCCAATGGTATCAGCATCACAAAAACAATTCTGTCATCTTTCTTTTCTGGGTGGAAAATGTTAAAATTACCTATCCTGAGCAAACCCAGTTGCTGAGAATATAGAAAGACAGATGCTATTGTGATTTAATAAGGATCAGGATAAACAATTAGGCCGAACAGATGTTTATTAAGGGAGAAATAACTCACAACATAGGCAGATGTACGCAGTGGGTTCCAGCAGATCCTGAGCCTTCCAGCGTCCACCACCAAAAAGGGCAGCCCGACCCTCTCCCAACCTTTTCTCCCCGCTCCCATCCGGCCCTGTCTCCGCCCCAATGGGCATGGCCTAAGCCACAGGTGCAGACTAGGTGAATATCTCGCTACAATTCCCTTTTAGTCTAAAGAAAAGATTTGGGTTTGATACAAAACTATACAAAACAGTGAATAACGTGTGCTCTAAGAAAAGGAAAATTAGACAAAGCGACCTACATATCTAGTCCTAGGGTGAAGACATAACGGAGTTTACAATAGAGTTATCCTAAGCTAGAAAGCTTAAGCCTAGTACCTAATCTATCTAACTAGGAAGAGAGAATAATAGTTGTGATGGTTTAATCTACAACCACATCAAGACCTGAGAAGGAAAATAGCAATACTAGGGTAGACAGGAAGTGCGGATGGGAAACTTCCAAAAGATGCCTCGAAGACAGAAACAGCAAGCTACCTGGACAGTCACCCAAGGTCTCAGAGCAATGTTGGTACAGCCAGTTTTGGCTAAGGCCAAGAGTACCTGACAGATCACAACAAAAGCAGGGAGGAAGAAAGGCTGTCTTACCCTGACTTGGCAAGGTTCAGCAGTCTCCTGTTTGTCTCCTGCAAGCACATAGGACCACATGTCCAGATCCGTTGTCAAGGTAGGGGCAGTTCCTTGCCCAAGAGGCCATGGCCGAAGTGAGGGTGAACTCCAGAAGGAGCAACGACAGTGTCCAACATACTTTTGGGAAAGTGCATGGTGCTGTCAGGAGCAACAGTGTCTCATGTCAACGGAGTACTAATATTAAAACATTTAAATGCCGTGTTCTGCAGGTCTATGAAGTGATTGGAGATTAAGCATCTATTTCTGACTAATCTCATAGGCAAAGGAAACACGGGTGAGGATGATCTGTAATACTCAGGAACTTAGCTAAAAACCTGATTAAAACTTCCTGGAGTAAAGCAAGGATACACACCTAAACAATATAATTATGCACATGTAAATTCCTAAAGTAGAGGTAGAGTAGAAATGTCTAGACAAGAGGGCAGCAAGATAAATATCCTAAACTGTATCAATATACAAAATGTCTTGAATGCAAACAAATTATACATACATAGAATATAGCGAGGATAATGTGCGGAAAACATAAATAGAAAGATTTCACACAATATGACAAAATATAATATACAATTCTTCCAGTACATAGATTACCACAGATAAGAATATATAACAGTGTAAGCTGAAATATACAATTCTTCCAGTACATAGATTACCACATATAAGAATATATAACAGTGTAAGCTGAAATACCAATATCTCATTCTTACTAAACAATTCACAAGAAGGTAGGCCAATCTACCTATATCATTCTGAACCATATCTTTCCCAACCATACCCTATTCCTGTCTAAAAGAGATAACCGAGTCTAAATATCACCTTCCATACCCAATCCCAAGTAACTAAAACCAACCCTATGAAGACGAATATTATCCCTAAATTCCAAGAGTGGGGAGAGGGCCTAAGATTACTTCCTGCTGAAATGGGACGATGATTGCTCCATGGGATCCTGTAGGAAGAAAATGTTTAGCAACCAAATTTTTCAACAGAATTGGCTGTGACATATGTAGGTATTCATAGTGTGGCCAAAAATGCTTGACTGGAGTTCTATTTGGAACTCTGGCCAGGTTGTAATAAGAAGGTGCACCATTACAGCTAGCTAGTCAGGAGTTGTCTTGAGCAAAGCAGTCCCAAACCGGTTAAAGGGTGAAGTTTGTAGTTCAGATGCATCAGGGTGAGTAGAATGGAAATGTCCATTTGGGGCCCCATCTTCCTTCCGGAGTGTTCAAGGATTGCTGTTGGGAACTGTTGTTATTCCTTGTGGAAAACTTAAATATCAATATCAAAGTAAAATTTTCAAGTTTTACAGTATGCATTAGGGAAAAGGCAACAATAAGCATTAACATGTATAAGAGAAAATGAGGATTTCCGAGAGAAAAGTGCATATAAACATATGAGTCCTTAGATTTTGTTTTCTTCTGCCTTACATCAATTGGCTTCTTGATATAAAGCAGAAACTGTGAATTCAATCTTAACAACATGCTTGAATTTAGAGAAGGAAAGCCAAATCCAACTCCAAAGCCAGCATTGATTTATATGAATCGGGACTACAGGAATACCAAATAGTAAAGAGAAATAGATTTCCGTATAGAAACAGCTTATTAGACTTAAATATTTTTACCATAAATCAGATTACTCTTCATTAAATGATTCTTTCTGGAGAGCTGTCTTCTGTAGGTACCTACATGTTCCTTGTCTCTTGGTTGTTTGAAGATAGGTGTTCTCTGTTTTACTGTAAAGACAAGAAAAGAACACTTCCCCTATCTTTGAGAGGTCTCCACACATTTTGTGGGACCCAATTTGTTGAATGACTTGTCATTCCTCTTCATTAAGATGTTTCTCTTGTTCAACTCGGATCTTGATCAACTTAGACGGTATCCATAGCTTTTCTTCTCCTGTAGATACAAATGCGAAACCCCTACCCCAACGTAACACATATCCTGGTTTCCATTCTGAGGTCAATACATCCTTGAAGTACACCGGCTGATTTAGTTCAGAAGTTTTTTCTATTGTCCAGTGCCTTTCAGCAGCTGTTTGTCCTTTTTTATTAGCATTAAGAAAGTTTAATGTTAATAAAGCATTATGTAATCTGTGTTTGGGTGTCTTGGTTACTCCTGCCTGTTTATGGAGCATTTCCTTTAAGGTACGATTGGATCTCTCAATTACTGCTTGCCCTGTTGGATTGTGTGGTATACCAGTTATGTGCTTTATGTTATCATATTCAAAAAACTGTTCCAATTTGTTGGAAACATATGCCGGAGCATTGTCAGTTTTTATTTGTGCAGGTATGCCCATAATGGCCATTACCTCTAATAGGTGTGTAATAACAGACTCAGCCTTTTCAGAGCTCAGAGCAGTAGCCCATGGAAACCCTGATAATGTATCTATAGTATGGTGCACATATTTTAATTTTCCAAATTTTACAAAGTGAAACACATCCATTTGCCTTATTTCATTTCTTTTTATACCTTTAGGGTTACTGCCTGGTGGTAAAGGAGTTTGGTTATAGAATGAGCAAGTAGGACATTTCCTTATTATTTCCTTGGCTTGTTGCCAAGTGATAGAAAAGTCTTTTTTCAAACCTTTGCTGTTCACATGGTGTTTCTTATGAAACTCTGATGCTTCTAGCACACTTCCTATCAATAACAGATCAATTTCATCATTTCCTTGTGCTAGAGGACCTGGCAGACCCGTATGGGATCTAATGTGTGTTATATACATAGGATGAATCCTCTTTCGGATAGTATCTTGTAACTGTATAAACAATGAAGTTAAGTCTGTACCATCAGGAATAAATTCTGCAGTCTCAATGTGTAAAGACGACTTTTTCTGCATATTGAGAATCAGTAACTATATTGAGAGGTTCTGTAAAATCCATAAGTACCATGAGAATGGCCTTTTGTACAGAATTGTAAGGGCTTTGAACCACTTTACTTATTTTACCTGATTTATATCCTGCCTTACCTGATTTGTTTGCATCAGTGTAGAATGTATGAACTCCAGAGATAGGTTCTTACAATGCGTGGAAGGATCCAAATCATTTTCTTTGTGAATTTTATCCTTTCACTTTTGGGATAATTGTTGCTAATCATTCCCAAAAAGTTACTGCATGCTCTCTGCCAATATTCATTATCTTTCCATAAGGAGGAAATTTCCTCATTAGTCAAAGGTACTATGATTTCTGCTGGGTCCCTTCCTGTCAGTTGACGAAGTCTTAATTTACCTTTTATAATCAGGTCAGAGATCTTTTCTATATATGTTTTTAGTTTTTGTATTCTATTTATGTGATAGAAATATCCATTCTAATATGATATCTTCCCTCTGCACCAAAATCCCTGAAGGATATTCTCTAGATGGTAATATAACCAGAATACAGTCTAATTTTGGATCCACACGGTCCACATGTGCTTCTAATATCCTCTTTTCTACCCATTCTAATTCCTTTTCAGCCTCAGCTGATAGTATTCATGGACTATTCAAGTCTTTGTCCCCTTTTAGGGTCATTTTTAAGTTTTTCAAATCGTGCCCTTCTACTCCAATAATGGTTTGTAGTTGAGAGATCTCTCCTAGTAATTTTTGAAGATCATTAAGTGTCTGGTAACGATCTTTCCTAATCTGTACTTTTTGTGGTCTAATTTTCTGTAGACCTATTTTGTATCCTATTTTGTATCCTGTCCAAAAATCTAAAAACACTACAACTTCTACTTTTGTGCTTAAACACTGATTACATTCCTTAGCTGTTTTGTTGTTATGAAATTAGGGGGGAAACAAATATGGATTTTGGCTCATGGTATAAAAGGTACAGTTCATGATTCTACTGACTCCATTGTAATGGACCAAACATAAGGGTGAATTTATGGCAGAAAGCAAGCATGTGGTGGGGACATGAAAGACATGAAAAGAAGTGGAAAGTGTTGGGGGACAAGATATACAGTCTTCCAATACAGTCAACACTATAGAAATAGTCACCCTTTCCCAAAATAATGTCTGGAGACTATGCTCTAAAACACACAAGCCAAAGGGAGAATTTCATGTTCGAGACATCATTTTTCCACAAGTAGACAAAAGACTCATCACCACCTCCTACATCAAAAAGCATTTAGTACATCTTCAAGAATCTTCACTTAAGACTGTAGCATATATATATTTTTTTCACAATTATTTAACAACTAAAACAGTACTAAGAATGAGGCTAAAGCAAAATAAGCATTAAAAATCAGAATAGGCAAAACCAGAAATTTTATTCACAGTAAAAGCAGGGCTGCTAGTAGCCATTATAGTAGTAGTAGTAGTAGTAGTAGTAGTGTGTATGTGTGTGTGAGTGTGTGTGAGAGAGAGTTTGTGTTTTCTGTGTGTGTGTGTGCGTGTGTGTGTGTGTGTGATCCATTGCTCAACATTTGGAAATAATGCAGTCTTATTAAGCAGCGTAGTTACTAGAAAGAATTTCAAGTGCTTTTGATGTTGTAATGCTGATTTCTGATTCCATAAAATCAAGTAACAGGTTATCTGCACAGACAAGGGAAGAAATTACAAATTTGCAAAGTAGCCTGTTTATTTGCATTGTAGCACATTGTAATTCAGTGATTCCTTATGGACTGGTATGTTACACACGGGCTTGAAAGAAGTTCAACCAAGCAGGAAGGAAAATGCACGATTTTCATGCTAAAATGCAGACGTAAGTCACGAGTAAACCTTCATTTTTCAGTTTTAACATTGTACATGTCCTTTTTATAATATGTAATATTTCTGAATTTTAGATTAATCCACTAAGAAATATTCACCATTGGAAACTGATTTGGGGGTCACCTAAGGAATGGCTACTATTCTATAGACCATACTGACAGTCATTTTCATTGTTGAGTTCTTCATTGAAAATTTGGGGAATGGATTCATAGCACTGGTAAACTGTAAGGATTCTGTCAAGAGAAGAAAGATTCCATTACTGGATAAGATCCTCGCTGCTCTGGCAATCTTCAGATTCACTGTAGTATGGGTCCTCTTTCTAGACTGGTTGGTGTTTATAAAAACCTCCCCTTTATTGATGACTAGAAATACACTAAGAATAATTCAGGTTGCCTGGAGTATAAACAATCATTTTAGCCTCGGGCTTACTACTAGCATCAGCATCTTTTATTTTCTCAAGATAGCTATTTTTTCTAATGCTCTTTTCCTTAACCTAAGGTGGAGAATTAAAAGGGTGATTTTGATGGCATTGCTGCTATCACTGGTCCTTTTGATTTTGAATACATTTCTGGTTATCAAATATATTGACGCCTGGATTGATGGATACAAAATGAACACATCAAACACTTTGAGTTCAAGTTTTGTAGAATTTCCCAGGTTTGTTTTATTGCCAAGTTTAATGTTCACATTGATACCCTTTGGGGTATCCTTGACAGCTTTCCTCCTCCTAATCATCTCCCTTTGGAAACACATCAGGAAGATGCAGTGTTACACCAAAGGTTGCAAAGTTATCAGAACCTTGATGCACATCACAGCCTTGCAGACTGTAGTCGTCTTCCTCCTATTTTACACCACTTCCATTCTGTCTCTAATTCTAGAGTTTTGGATGTTTGATATAGAGAAAAGGGCAAACTCTTCTGTTTGCAAGGGTCACTATAACAATTTTTCCTTCCATACACTCATGTGTCTTCATTCTGGGACACAGGAAGCTGAGACAGGACTTGCATTCGGTACTGTGGTGGCTGAGGTATTGGAGCAAGCATGTGGGAACTTTGGATCCGTGATTACTCTTTGTGTCACTTTAACTCTCCCAGAGGAGAAGAGGGTTACAAGAAGTTATTTAATTTCTACATTTGTGCTTTTCATATAGTTTTTTTAACTTTCTTAGTTTTATGGGAGTTTGTTCAGATGGGGTTATCCAAACACACTTCAAACTTATTAGTAAGAAATCCTGTAAATATTTTTTTATAGATACGATTTTAAGATGTACAGATCTGCAATATATTTCTGCAGTGAGTGATAGTTACTAAAAAAGATAGTAAAACCCTCAATTGTGTCTTCATATACTTCCTTTTTAACTTGATTCTCTTGTCTTTTACAGGTAGGACTTTATGTCTCTTGCACATAATTGTTTATAATGTTTATTTTATTGTTTCAAATTTTTACTATTATTTTACTGAAGTTGGTTGTATAGTAAAATCGCCCAAGATTTAAAGTGTAAAGTAACTGTGATAATTATCTCTGCTCATAAATAAAAGCTTTTTTCCAGTCTTTCCCGTATGTGTAAACATATTCACATGTTTAAATTAGCATTCATTTGACAACCCCAGAGGCAACTGAAATTCAGAAATTGTATACACAATAATGACAGTAATATTTATAAGGAAAGCAATGCATTCCTTCATGTATACTGTCTATATTAACCAAATGAAAAGTCACATATTCACATTTATAATAGCATTATTTTGACACCACCAGAGGCAAATTGAAATTCAGAAACTGTAAACAAAATAATGACAAGTGATATTTACAAGGAAGATAATGCAAACTTAATTGCTTGAGAAATATTTTCCCCTTGAAACGGCAGTACTGAGAAAGAACTGATTTCTATTTTCAAATTGTTTAAAGTGTAACCATAACTATGCATTCAGAATCTGTGCTATAAGCAATTCAACTGATATCTTTCAGTATAAAAGAAATAATTCACTCTAGTCCAACATTTCTTTCCTGCCAAGCAGTTCCCAAATAATCAACAAAAAGGCTTAATGCTATTTACATATCCTCATCTGATAGCTCAGTATTATTACTAGCTAACACTAATATTTTAAGTTAACCCATAGTCCTTATTTATGCTCTGCCACTTGAAGGTACCTTTATTAGCATTTCAAGTTCATCTCCTACTCCCTTTGTGCCTGTCTTGAGACTCTGCCCTTCTCCTTTTCATTATCCGTAATTTGGTCGCCCTGCCTATACTTCCTGCCTGGCTACTGGCCAATCAGCATTTTATTAAACCAATTCTAGTGACAAATCTTTACAGTGAACAAGAGGTTTATTCCATAGCAATTCATGAACTGGGGAATGTGGTTTAATGGAAAGAGTTCTACCTTAGCATTCATGAAGTTTGATCCCCCTGGAATTGACCCCCAAATTGCCTATGTTAGGGTTATTATTGCTGTGATAAAACAACATGACCAAAGCAATCTGAGGAGGGTTTGGCTTACACTTCCACATCACTGTTCATCAGTGAAGGAAGTTAGGGCAAGAAGAACTAAAGCAGGGCAGAAATCTGGAGGCAGGAGCTGATGCAGAAGCCATGGAAGATGCTGCTTGCTAGCTTGCTGGACATGGCTTGCTCAGCTTGCTTTGTTATAGCTCTCAGGACCACTAGGCACCAACCACAAGACTGAGCCTTTCTACAAGAGTCACAAATTAAGAAAATGCCTGACAGGCTTGCCTAGTCCAATCTTATAGAGGCGTTTCCTTAATTAAGTTTCACTCCTTTCAGATGGATTTTGCTTGTATCAAGTTAACATAAAATTATCCAGCACACTCAGTACTGCATGAAACAAGGCAACAGTGGCACATGCTGGTTATCCTAACACTTAAGAGAAGGGCAGAGGAATTGAGAGTTGAAAGCCATCTGGGCTATATAGTGAGTGAAAGGCCAGAGTAACCAACACGAAACATATTCTCAAACAAAAAAATGAAACAAACACTGAAAAACAAAGAAAAAGAGACAGGTGTCAGGTATTACAAGCCTATCTTCATGGAAAGTATTACTAATGGACTTGTTTCAAAAATGCTGTTATTGACTAAATTATGTTATTTCAAAATCCTAACGTGGAAATGTATTATGCCTGCCTTTGACAGTTGATCTTTATGAACACACTCAAGCTTGAAAATTATCACAGGGGTATAAGCGGACTTTCTTTCCTTCCAGCCAGTCATATAATGGCACAGAGACTTGATATGAATTACAGATGCTTGACTGATAGCTTATGCTTATTACTAACTAGCTGTTGCAACTTAAATTAACCCATACTTCTCATCTACCCTCTGCCATGCGATGGTACCTTTCTTTCACCACAGCATATTGATCTTTTGCTTCTCTTGCATCTGGCTGGCAGCTCCTCAGACTCCACCCTTCTTCATCCGAGCATTCTCTGTCACAAAAATCCCGCCTAGTTATTGGGTCAATACAGCTTCTTATTAACAATGAGAAGAATACATTTTTCATAGTGTACAGAAGTATTATTCCACAGCACAAGGGTCAGGTTTTAGCCCAATAACACTGATGCCTTCTGAGAAGTAAAGAAATATCAGCAATCTGTCTGTCTGGAAGACCATATGAGCTCACAGAGGAAAGTCCTGTGAGAAAATGGCCTGTGTAAGCCAATAGGAGAGTCCTCACCAGAATCAGGTCTTACTGGCTTTGGGTCTAGCCTCCTTCCCTATAGAACTTAGGAAAAATATTTTTGTTGTTAAACCACTCAGTCTATGAAGTCTTATTATGGAAGCCCAAGCATACAAATGCAAAGGGAAAATTATAAAAAATAAAAATGGTATTTTTGGAACAGGGCTTAGCCCCTACCCCCACCCCCATGTGTCTAGGCTGAGAGAGTATCCCTCTATGTGGAATGGGCTCCCAAAGTCCATTTTTATACTAGGGATTAAATACTGATCCACTACCAGAGGATCCATAGACTACCTAAGAGACACCCACAACCCAGGGTGTCTGGGTCAGTCCTATGCTGGTTTCCAAGCTGTCCGTCTGGGGTCCATGAGCTCCCCCTTGTTCAGGACAGCTATTTCTGTGGATTTCTCCAGCCTGACCTTGACCCCTTGCTTTCTGCAAATGGATTCCAGGAGTTCAGCTCAGTGTTTAGCTGTGGGTGTCTGCTTCTGTTTCCATCAGCTACTGGATAAAGGTTCTAGGGTGGCACATAAGGTAATCATCAATCTCATTATCAGGGAAGGGGATTTAAGGTAGCCTCTCCAGTATTGCTTAGTTTCTTAGTTGGGGTCATCCTTGTGGATCCCTGGACATTTTCCTAGTTCCAGATTTGTTTTATTTACCACCTTTATCTTCAACTTCATCCCCTTCACTGTGTCACTGGCCACTTCCCTTCCTTGAAGAACATGCAACCCAATATCAAAGGATGCAGAGAGTTCAGCACTGCATCAAAGCCTTGTCCCCCATCACCAGATTCTTCCTACTGTATTGAATTTTCTTAATCTCCCTATCAGTATGCACTTTGATATTTGAAATGGATAACAATCTGATAATTTCCATTGTGAGGGCCACTGTCATAACATTTCCTGATGTACACTTCATGTGTGCTAATTCTTGGACATAATAATCTCAAACAAGCCTTACTTCCTGAAAAAATGGTGGCTAAGTTTCAGGTCCAAAGATACAGAATCCCCAGTTTCATAGAAAACCTAGAAATCAGTTTTTACAGCATAAAGAAAAATCACGCATAATTCTAATACTTACAAAGTTGTACTTTTAATATATCCTCTTTTGTTTTACTTTGTAATTTTGCAAATTTTACTTAGAATAAGGAATAACTTTTTGTTCTTTTGTAGTCTAGTTAGAAGTCAGCTGCCCTAGTCAACTGTCTTTTCTACTTTATTTTAACCATTTTGTCTTGTCATTTGCAGCTATAAAAATCTATTACATGTAACAGACTTTTTCTTTTGGGCCACCAACCAGCTCTCAAATCGTGACACAGGGAGTTCTTAGCTCCCTGTGTCAGTCTTAGCTCTTGTTTTAATGTTTCTCTTTATGTATATTTTGCTTTGGGGCCTTTTACCTTTCCTTGTTTCTTTCTCTCTCTCTCTCTTCTCTCTCTCTCTCTCTCTCTCTCTTCTCTCTCTCTCTCTTTCTTTCTTTCTTTCTTTCTTTCTTTCTTTCTTCCTTTCTGTGTATCTTACTTTCTTGTTGTCTCCATGTCTGGCTGGTGGCTACCTGGATTCTGGCCCTAGGTGTGTTCCTCTCTTTCTCCTTGTTCTGTTCTCCTTCTTCTCCCCTCTTTCCTTCTATTTATTCTCTCTGCCTGCTAGCCACACCTATTCCACTCTTGCCTACATATTGGCTATTGAGCCTTTTATCCAGTGCCTTAGGCAGACAAGGTGAAACAAATGAAGCACATCTTTACATAATTAAACAATTGCATAATAATAATGTAACACATCTTTACATAGTTAAAATATTCCACAACAATTATATATATATATTGTGTGTG
This sequence comes from Cricetiscus sungorus, assembly GCA_030556225.1. NCBI lineage: Eukaryota > Metazoa > Chordata > Mammalia > Rodentia > Cricetidae > Cricetiscus > Cricetiscus sungorus. Next base: position 39,394,003 of record JANBXA010000735.1, on the reverse strand, counting down.
TGTGTGTGAGTGTGTGTGTGTGACATTTATTTCTTGTACCTACTTATCAATCTATTTATCAACTTTCCCATTTTACTGACTATATCATGAAATGTCTTAGACACATACACACAATTACTAAATGTAGTGAAAGTTGGCTTCTTTATTTGTTTATAAATATGTTTTCCTCGAATATACTAGATGTGAGACTAACTTCGGCTTTGATATAAATACCTTTTAAACACATTTGGAGATAAATTTTATGCTGATTTTTCTTTTAAAAAAACTATTGATAATTTTCATATAAGTATTTTTATTTATTCAGATGAAAAGTATTTTTATTTATTCAGATGAAAAGTATTTTTATTTATTCAGATGAAGGTATTTTCCTCTGTCTTCAGAGCAATTAATAGAATGGTAGTAGTGTAAATGGAGCAAGGGTACTTTTCATAGTGTATGCAGTCTATACTAACCAATGGTAACTGAATGTTCTTTGAATATATTAAAAGAAATCTAAAAATATCAATCATAAATCAAAATTTAGAAACTATTTACAATGTAAAATCAGTAATATTCAAAGTGCTAACTAACAAAATTAGATGACATCAGAAATAATTCTGTCAAAAATGCCATTTGTAAAACATGTGTTCCATTCTACTCCAAATTACTTGACAGATTTAGATGACCCCTTCTGGAAGGCATCACCCTACATGTGGAGTGGGGGGTGATGGGAGGGGAGGATGGTCGGGGGGCATGGGAGGGTGGGAGAGAGGGAAACAAGGAGGGAGGGACAGAGGGAAGGAAGGAGAGGGAACTGAGATCGATATGTAAAATAAAAGTAAAAAATGAAAAAAATTAAGTAAGGTTAAAAAAAACATATGATCCATATTTTCAAAGTGTTGAAGACTGCAAAACCACTAAATTATTTACTTCTAATTGTGTCCCTAGGATCAAATTAATTAATGGCATTTCAGTAGAATGAAGGGGAGCTATTTCTTATACATCAATATTAACTAAATTATCAGATTGTGGCTACTTGTAATAAAATGAATTGCAATATTCCAAAAAAAAACTTAAAGTTGTCATTTAGTCACTGATGCATCTTGAAGATATGACTATGATAATTCTAATTAATATTCAATTGGATCATAAGGGTGAGGCTTTAACCCAATATCAATGTTGTCATTATGAGATGAGGATGGAACGCAGAGGTCTGCTCACACAGACAAAGCCCAAATGAAGGGCCTGTGGAAAGGAGGCGTCTGGCAAACCCAAAGGACAGGGCTTACCAGAATTCAGTACTTTTGGCTTTGGTCATAGGCTATAACCACATAATAAAACTGATGACGAATAAATTATTTGAATAAGCAGGTCCAACATATTTAAAGACATGAAAAGAACTTTTACTGGATTTGAAGAAATCAGATTTTGAACAACTGATTAAGGGAAAAAGTCATGGTATGTGCTGCACATTACATGTTTATACATAATAAATTTTAAACAAAATTTATTAACTCACAAAAGCAAAATTTGTTAGTGATAGATGAATTTGAAAAATAATTTCATTGACATAATTAAGGGTGCTGCAAATGAAATGAAAATATAACAGCTACAAGTAGATCTTCAAAAAAACCTATAAAGTTATCAGAAATATATATATATATGCATATAAATATGTGTGGGTAATTAAATCTTACATTGCAATTAGCAGTCTTTTTAATAAGACAAGGTGATTATTTCTGTCTGCTTAGCAGCTGTACAAGAATTTACTATTTTCGTTTTAAACTTAACTTTTTTATTGGTTCTTTGGGAGATTCACATCATACCCCAATTCTGCTCACCTCCTGGTCTCCATATCTTATTACTGCTGCAGCACCCCTGAGCAAAGAACATGACAGAAAAAAAATCAAAACAAACAATACAAAGCAAGCAATCAAACAGATAAAACATGAACAAACAACATAAACCACCACCACCTTCACCACCAGCAATAAACCTTTTCACTTCTGCTTTCCCACCTCTCCATCACCTCCTCCTTCATCCTGGTGAAACTGGAGGCCTCAGTGTGCTATATAGTGTATCCTTTTGTCCAGTCAGCAAATGTTCCTTGTAGTGATTCACTGGTCTGCTTCAAGGCCAGGGATGATGGTGAACCAGGATCAACTGGTGTTTTAATCATTCCTAGCGTCAGTGTCCAACTAGCCACTCAGGCCACCACTTGGAGAGACTTGTGGTTCAGCACCCCTGGCTCTGCAGCGGTTGTGATGTGTAGGTTTAAACTAAGTCCCGATCCTTCTATTCACCAACAAAGACTCAGAAGTCAGATGTGGGGGTGAAAATTTGCTTGAACGGAGAAGTCGAGGGGCAGCCAGCTGACCTTGCTTTTTGGCCAAAGAGCCAGAAAGACATGTCTCTTCACTCGTCCCCAAACCAAAACAAGCACCCAAATCCGAATCCCTGCCCTTCCCTTTCTATGTGTCTTCTCTGTGGCCAATTCAGCTCAGCTAGTTAGTTACTGGCTCCACCCCCTGATTCAAGGTAAAATTTATTAACAGTCTTAGAGTGTCACATTGGGATCAAATATCCCACAACAAAAACTTCTCAGCATTGCCCAGGCATTCCTGAATCCAGGCTGTATATCACACTAGCCGTGATGTCAAGGTCTGCCTGCCTCTGCCTCATGAGTGCTGGGATTAAAGGTGTGTGTCACCACCACTACCACCTGCAATTAGTAGCTTGTTACCAATCCTACATCATTTTACACAAGTGAATTTTAAATCCACTGGTTTTGGCGTTCTTGAAGGAGACTTGTGGAAAAAAGAAATTTGTGTTTCTATTTGAAGTAGATATACCCTACCGTGAATAAGTCTATTCACTGGAATAGAGGATAATCAAGTTTCTTATTACATAAATATGCATAAAATAGAGAGAAACATAGGAACTACTGAAGGCTATTAGGTTAATGTTATGGAAAGTAAGGAGATCTTGCCTATTTCCCCTTCCCATTGGGATTCATGTATGTCTCGCTTAGGGTCCTCCTTGTTACCTAGGTCCTCTGTGTCATGGCCTATATGCTGGTTGTCCTTTGCTTTACCTCTAATATCCACTTATGACCAAACTAGGCCCTCTGAATGTGCACGACAGTTGTGTGGCTTGGACAGACTGTGGAGCCACTGGCAGTGAGACCAGGATTTATTCCTAGAGCTTGAACTAGCTTTTTGGAGGCCATTCTCTTTGGAGAGATACCTTACTTAGCTGAGATATAGGGGAGGGCCTTGGTCCTGCCTCAAAGTAAGGTGCCAGAGTTCATTGGCTCCCCATGGGAAGCCTTATCCTCTCTGAGGAGTGGATGGGGAGTGGGTGGGGGGAAGGTGGTAAGAGCAAGAGGAAGAGAGGGAGCAGGAACTGGGATTGGTATATAAAGTGAGAAAAGATTGTTTTAAAATAAAAAAAAATTTAAAAATCAGACCATCATTTATGCTGATGGAAGAAAGTGCCATCTGAGCAAGGAGGAGGCAGAGATTAAGAATTCTCACTTGTGAATGAACTCATTCATTTCAATGTCTGCTTCATGTGATAATAGATATATTTCTTCCTGCATTCACAGACACAGATGAATTAAATATATACTTGAAAGCACTTTAAATAAACTCTTAATTAGCCATACAATTTAAGCATGATACACACATTTATTATGTTAAAAATAAATTTTAAGACCAATATTATTATTATTATTAATTTTAATAATAAAGATTTTAATCCAAATAAAATGTTTATTAGAAATCACTTCTTTCTTTCTCTCCCGGTGTATGTGTGTGTTTGTATATGAGAGAGAGAGAATTTTATAAACAGAAAGTACAGTTTTTTGTTACTGAACATGTAAGAAATAGTGCAATAAATAGCTGATAGTTTTAGAAAGCACATTTAATGACATATTCACATCTGATCTTGCAGGCTGTTTTCAAGCTAAAAAGCTCAGTTCTCAGAAAGTAGCATTTTAAATAGTGAGAATTAACATGTTAAAGGCTCAAACACAATAGGACAGGTTTGGTATGTGCCCAGTGGAGACTTGCAAATGCACCCACATTTACCTACCTGCAGCATTTTAGAATTCAGTGCCATCATTGGTGACAAAAGGCTGAGCTGCTGTTGCTAGGACACAGAGTCTGTATGAAGTGCAGGTGAACTGTGAAAAGAAAGCCACAAGACCTTTGGCTGCTTTGCAGCATTCATTTTAAACATGGAGAATGTCCTTAAATTTTCCTGATCCAGACTTTTGCAGCATTTTAAGTAAATTCAAAGGAGTTTTCTGTGGGCGCTAGCATTGGGACATTGTCTCAAGGAGAACGGACGTGATGCTTATGATCACACTTACAATACTTTTCAATATGGAATTCGTAGTTGGAAGCTTGGGGAATGGATTCATAGCTGTGGCAAACATTGTGGACTGGGTCAAGAGAGGAAACATATCTTCGGTGGATCAGATTCTCACTGCCTTGGCTGTCTCCAGAATCTCGGTGCTTTTGGTAATATTCGTAGACTGGTGGATTTCTGCAGTTTACCCAGAATTTTTGACTACAGGATGTATGGTAAGAGCTATTTATATCACATGGACGATAACCAATCATTTCAGCATCTGGTTTGCTACCAGCCTCAGCATCTTTTATTTTCTCAAGATAGCTGCTTTCTCTAACTCTGTGTTCCTCTACCTAAAGTGGAGATTTAAAAAGGTGGTTTCAGTGGCAATGCTATTGTCTATTTTCCTCTTGTTTTTAAATATCCTAATGATAAATGGCAACATTGATTTCATGGTTAATGAATCTAGAAGAAATGCATCTTTCACTTCCATTGTAAGAACTTTTCCACAGTTCTTTAGGTTACTCATATTCCCAAGCTTTATATTTACAGTCATCCCCTTCACTGTGTCCTTGACGGCTTTTCTCCTGCTCATCTTCTCCCTGTGGAGACATCTGAAGAGCATGCAGCACAATGCCAAAGAATGCAGAGACATCAGTACCACAGCCCACATAAAGGCACTGCAAATGGTGATCGTCTTTCTCGTGCTTTACATATGTTTCTTTTTGTCTATAATTGCAATATTTTGTACATCTGAACTAGAGAATATTCAAATCTTCTTGTTTACAAAGGCTACCCTAATAACTTTCCCTGCTGTTCACTCATGTGCACAGATTCTGGGAAATAGTAAACTGAGACAGGCCTTGCATTCCCTACTGCAGTGGATGAGATTCAGATCAGACTAAGGACCTTCACATCCCTAGACAGCTTCAGAGAACAGTTCACATATTCTATAAGAAAATCAGTTTATGAGAAAGGCTTAGATTGTCTATATAATTTATATATTAAACTTTATAAATTTTGACCAGTGTGTTTAGAAAAATCACTGTCCAAACCAGAGAGCTATTTAGTAAATGTCAGGTTTCTGTCTTAGTAAAGTTTTATGTGGAAGAATACTGAGAAAGCATATTTAAACATAGGAAATCCTTACAGTAAATATATTATAAAGTTTTGATAAGTTTTTAAATTTTTCAGAACATAGATAAAACTATGATGTCATATATGCAATTTATATTTATAATATACATGTGAGTAATGGCATTAAAAGGAGCACTTCATTTAGTTTGTCCAACCAGCCCTCTCAGTCTCTCAAATGCAGATCATCCCTCAGACATGTTGTACTGAAGACTCAAACGTTTGCTATCAAATACAAAGAATGGTGATGTGAATACGGTTAACCCAGAAAATACTGTGGAAAGGGATTAAGAACCAAGACCTATTAAACAAGCGGTTGAAATCCAACATACACTTGTGTATCTTTAAGTCAGAACTTATGCATTTGAGGAAAAAATATACAGGCTAAATCAGAAACCCAAGCACTGGGACAATATACAGTAAACTTCATGACTGCTTCCCAGAGACTGACACACAAAAAAGAAATGGTTAAGATGGATGCAATTGTTACTGCTATTACTTTGGCTTTAAATTCTGGATAGATTCTGTTTGTGCCCTATTGAAACTTAAAGAGATAATGTCAGATCTGGTGAAGTTGACTGCATTGAGCATCTGTGAGTTTATTAACACTAGTCTGGGAAATCCCAAATACAATGGCTTTGTAATTAAAATTGCTTTATACATATGAAAACTGAAGATGACTTTTTAAAAAATTGTTGTACAGATTTTTATTTTTGATAATGCATTAGAAACATTGTCATGAAAAAATTTAAATTAATTACAATTTTTAGGTTTACCTATCTCCCACACTTGCTTTCAAACTTACGGCTTCATATTTTATTAATTATTGATACATACATGCATATATGTGTATATATTTCTAAATATATAAATATAACCTGCTTAGTCTGTATAATGTTGCTTGTATGTATGTTTCTGGGCTTACCATTTGGTATTGGATAGTCTTTACCCGAATTTCTTTATTTTCTGTATTTCTTTGTTGAGGGTTGAGACCTCATGACTCTTTCTTCTGTCCATTTTGATATGTCTATCATGGCAGTCCTTGTTCAGCTCATGATTAGGCAAACAAGGAGATATTATGGGTGTAGATTCTGACATTCATAGCAAACAGAATCTCTAAAGAAACTCCCTGATCTTTTGCCTCTTCCTGTCTTTCTGAACTCTTCCACAATGATCTCTGAACCTTAGTTGCAAGAGCTGTTTTGTAGGCATATCATTTGAGACTGGGTTGAATAATTCTGCATTTTGGTTGGTTGTACTTTTCTGTGACAGTCTCTTTCTGTTGCAAAGAGAAGTGTCCTTGAGGGGTGAAGTCAAAGCTATAAGCTATAAGGATAAACATTATTCTGATTTAGTAAGTTAGTAGTAGCTATAGGTTCTCCTCCAAGATACATGGCTTCAATATCCCTCAGTAGGTTTCAAGTTCTAGGCATGATTTTCCTCTTGCTAAGTGGGTCTCAAGTTGAATTAACTATAGGTAACTGCCAAGGTATGTGTGCCACCACTGCACCCTTAGGGCTATTGTGCTATGATGATCATTGTTGTGGTTCATAGGTGGTGTCATAGCTCAGTCGGTCTCTTGCTTGCTTCCTTCCTTTGGAAGCTTGCATGGTCCTCAGGAAGGAGGCATCCAGGTCTGTTCCATCTCAGGGTTCTCTAGGCTCTAGTTCTAAAGTTCTTGATTGGCCTATCATCAAATGTACATGGATTCCTTTCCTCAAAGATTGTGAATAGAGTTATCTGTGAACTAGGATGTATAATTGTCTCTATAGTAAAGATATAAAGCTCTTTTATAACAGGAGTTATAAAATGGCATCACAACACCGTTCAATTTCTAAGGTTTTTTTTTAAAAAAAAAAACAAAAACCAACCAAAAGTCAACATTGATTTCAAGGTGGCTGTACCAGTTTGAATTCCCATCAGCAATATATAAATGTCCCCACCCCTTTCCTGCATCTACACCTCTATTTGTTGTCATTTGTATTCCTGACTATAGCCATTCTGACTATAGTGAGTGTTAATCTCAAAGCACTTGTGATAGTCAATCTTGAGTATTGATCTGATCACATCTGGAGTAAACTAAGCTCAAAGAGATTGGCAAACCTGTGAAGGTATTTTTTTTTTTTTTGATTAGAGCATTTGAGGTAGAAAGACCTGTCCTAAATCTGGGTCATCTGAGCTTGTAAGACCAATTCCTAATATAGGCCATACTCTTGTGTCAGCCTGTATAAGAGGACAACCTTCTGTCTACTTGCCCTCACTCTCCCTGGAAAGTTCAAGAGTCCTGATATCGAGGCAGGAAAATTCAAGTGTCCTGATATCGAGGCATTTATTAGAACTTACTTCTAAGGGATTCCAAGATATAGTGAAGATCAGGTAAGGCATCCAACATTCTGGAATGAATATCAGATTTTTGGACTTTAAGTTAGAAAACATCTATGTTTATATCCCAGCCATTTAGTTATGCACAATAATAGAATGCCAGACATCCATAACATTAATCATCATTTCACCATTCCTTATGCTTCTGGGTTCTACGCATTAGTTATTAGCCAGACCTTGGAAGGGTGGCTTCTTTTTGTTTTTTACTATTTGAGCCCTGGGAAAAAACATTTGAATGAGTAGGAGTGAGAGTAAAAATTGTTCATATCAGAAGTGATATGCAACATTTAACAATGTTGGAAGCATCAATAGTTTGCTGACTATACCGAGCATTTAAAATGTTTTTAATAACCTTAAGAAGTTACATTTCTAGCATCATTTTATATCACTTAATCTGTATTAAATACCTATAAAATAACTTTTGTGTCACAATGATCAATGTGGCTGTTTGACTCATTCGCCCAGTGAAACATTATATATAAGGAAAGATGAATTTTAACTCATGACTTTATTTAATCCTTTAGATCTTCACTTAGATTATTGTTCTCCAGGAAATCATGGTAGCATGGTTGACTTCATCTTGATAGGTGCTGTGGAAGCTATTCACCACATGACAGCCCACAGATCAGAGAACAAGACAAGAACTACAGGTAGGGTTAAGCCTTATCACTCAATTCCAACCAATAATATGCCTTTTCCCTGAGCCTTGCCAAATGTGTAAATTCATCATGAGTACTTCAAAAAATGAGCCAGTGGGAGGAGATTTCATGTATAGACTATAGCCACACACATGTGAATGATGTGGCTAAAAGCTATGTATTCCCTTGGAACATTCAAATATTATAAATATTGGTTTATAACCTTGGTACATGACATGGAATAGAAGAAATTAGAGGCAGGACTTAGATGCAACAGTTGCCATGGTACTTGTTTGACCTCTCTATGTGATTTGCATATTGTGGATCATAATAGTCAGGGCAGTTTACCTAACAAGCTGTGTTATAGGAGCAAATATTTCAGTTAGCAGTAAGCAATCACACAATGTTTTATGATTTAGCTTCATAATTCCTTGTTTTAGCTAAAGTCAGCAAACAAAATGTTAGAGTAAAGGGAAGACATCCATTACAAGTACCCAGAGAAGGAAGATCAAATAATGTCATGTGTTAAAACTGTGACAAGTATTAAAGATTGGAATTGTTCTGGCTTGAGTATAAAATGTCCCTCACAGACACATATGTTTGAACATGAGGTTCCCAGATGCTGATGCTGTTTTCAAAAGTTATGGACCCTTTAGAAAATATATTTTTGCTGAACAAAATATGTCTTTGAAGTTTGTATCCTGGGCTTACTTCCTATTCTCCCTCTCTGCTTAGTTCCTATGTATGGATAAAATGTGAACAGTCTGCTTTCTGACTGTCAGGTCAGCCTTTTGCTCCTGCTGCTCCATCTCCAAAATGGACTGTATTCTCTTTGGAAATACATGCTAAAATAAAACGTTTATTTCCTAGTTTGATTTTTGTCAAGGTATTTTATTATGGCAACATAAAAATCAATTGATAAAAGTTTTAAAATGTAACATAGACTGTCTATTTTCTTAAAATTTTCATGCTTAATAAATAATGTGTATTCATGAAATTCATAACAACTATAAGCACTGATCATAAACTCAAGTCAAATGTAGCATTTTCTGGATTTTTGCTTAGGTCTCGTATCAGCATGAATGGTGAAGGGATCAGATGCAAACACATGTCAAAATGAATAAATCTCATGCAAAGGATGGCATTAGAATATGTATCACTATTTACATTTTAACAAATAAATACTAAAATTCCAATGCAACATTTTATATTTAAAATATAGTTAAAAATCATTGTTAAAACCATCAGAGAATATAAAATCATCCTTGAAAATTGGTAGGTGATATGCTCACGAAAAAAAAAATGCAAACTCTACCATTTAATTGAGAACTCACTTGAGAGCACACTTTTAGGCTTTCCAGGGGCACTCATTTCCCAACTCAGATTTGGATTTACACACCCAGCTACTATAGCTGGGACCCACCTGCCTCTGATGAATTAAGGCAGAGACAGCCTATTAATAGGCATGCCAAGCCTATAGGAGACTGGTTGTAGTAATTTCTACCTAGAATTCATAAAGTGGTTTATTGTACCAATGAATAGCACTTCCTGGTTCAAGAATCAGGAAATTTTTATAATTGAACTTATTTCCACTTGCTTGGCCATTTTCAGAATATGTTTTCTGTGGATAAAAATTGTAGTTATCCCTTTTAGTAAATTCTACAAGACATTATTTTCATCTAAAAAATTACTAATATTTTTGACATCTGGATAGAATCCTACTACTTATGTACAGTCTGTGCCACCTACATCAGTGTATTCTACTTCTTCAAATAGGCATCCTTCTAATCCAGTTTTATTCTGGATTCAATAGAGACTTTATAAAGTGCTTCTTACTACTGACCTACAGAAATCATCTATTCATATTTCTCATTTTCATGAAAGCAATAGTGAACAATTTTATCAATGAATGGAAAAAATGGAAAAAATACTGTTGCGACATGTTGTTCCCGCCGGCCTCCTGGTCCTGCCGCCATTGTCCAGCAACTACGTGTGCCCCAAATAACACTCAGAGACTCTGTATTTGATACAATCCTGTTGGCCAATTACCATTATTGTTTATGGGCTAGCTCTGCCTTAATTATTAACCCATTTCTACTTATCTAAGTATTTCCACGTGGTCGTCTTATCGGGAAGCCGCGGTGGGCGTCCTGCTCCTTTCCTGGCTACATCTCGACTCCAACTTCTACTTCCTCTTTCCTCCTCCTAGTCTCCTAGCCCCGCCTATCTAGTTTTCTATTGGCCAACAGGGCTTTATTAATTAGTATGAGAAACATATATACAGAATAACATCTCCCATCATCTCCTCTTTTCTGTCTAAAGTAAAAGAAGGGGTTTAACCTTAACATAGCAAAATATAACATACAATAGTTATCAAATAAGAATCACAGTAAACAATATTTAGTCCATTAACATTTTGTAAGACTTAAAGAAAATATCATCTATCCTATCTTTGTGAGTCTAAAGTCCTATATGTAACTTATCTTTAATCCTAACTAAGGAAAACTGTAACCATAACTACCTGTCTTCAATTCCATCAAAGACCACAGAAGGATAATATATAAACTCTAGAAATGACAGAGACAATTCATTGCCTGGTCAGTCACCCGAAGTTCTTCTGTAATGTTCCATCTTCAGCCCATAGGCCATAGTGTGTGTCCAGACTCCTCAACAAAGCAGGAAACTTTAAACTGTCTGCCTGTATTGGCAGTTTGTCAGTCACTTTTCTCTGTGTCCTGTAGACTGTCTGGCTGTCTTTTCCATGAAGTATGAATCCTGTAGCAATGTTCATCTTGAATCAGCAGTCACCTTTTTGTGGGTCCTGCATGTCCAGTTTCTAAAACATAAAGTCAAACAGTCTAGACAAGAGAAGTACCTTGCTCAAATGGCTAGTCTTGCCATATTAGAAGCAAACTTCGTAACGAGTTTCTTCAATGTCCATCTTCCTTTTTGACGCAGGTGGTGTTACCAGGAGCAGTTGTGCCTCATAGTCAAGAAAAACTCTAAATCATTTTAAATGCCATATTCTGTAGGTCTTTTAAAGGTTTGAAGAATGCCTATTCATCTCAAATACTTATCTGCATATCTAGAAATCCTAACTAACTTAACTCTAAGTTTTAATTATCATAGGTAATTATCTATACTCTGTGTTAAAGTATACATTACATTCTAAATGAGCTATATAAACACAATACCTAAACAAGAGGAGAAATATACATATCATAAAATTGACCTTAAATTGTATCCATAAAAGAAAATCCATTCCAAAAGCAAAGTATTCATATCTATACCATAATTCCCTTTTTACCTTTAAAAAGATTGCTTGTGCCATTAACTAGTTATAACCAAGCCCATTTAAATGAAAACAAACATTTATAAACAATATTTGGGAATTTGGGCGTCGTTCTTTCCAAATTACTTCCTGCTGGTAGAGGGCGCTGTCATGGGGATCGTAAGAAGACGAAGAAATCTTGGCTGTAGTCTGCAAGGCTTTGTCTCAACTGCTTTGAATGTTGGATCACCTGGGGAGCTGTTTCAGGGGGTCTGGCTTGATCAAACCACATAAGTCTGGAAAGAATCCATAGCTTTTCATTTTCTGTGGAAACAAAAATAGAAATCTTTTTCCCCAGTAACTTGTCCTTAGGCTTAAATTTTGGAGTCAAAGCATTTTTAAAATATATAAATTGAATTAATCCAGCAGCATTTCTTTTATCAGTAGTTATTTCCTCAGCAATCAAATAATTTAAAGACAACAGAATTGCATATAGTATCCAAAATTTCTCTGTGTTTTCCATCTTTACGTAGCTTTTTTATTACTCTATTTATTCTACTTCTATTTTTACATATTTTGAGACAGGGTTTCTCTGTGTAACTTTTATCTGTCCTGGAATTCATTGCATACCAGGTTTACTTTGAAATCACAGAGATCTGCTTGCCTCTGTCTGCCCAGTGCTGGGATTAATGGCATGTCCCATTATACCCATTCATTCTACTTTCTTTTTTCTTTTTTAAACCTTGTACCCTGTTTCTTTTTCTCTTCCAAGCCAGCGTATTTTTTAAAACCATTATGTTACAGCAGATCTCCCCGCCGGCTGCCGCTGGTTCTGCCGCCATGGTCCCACAACCACGTGTGCCCCAAATAACACTCAGAGACTCTGTATTTGATACAATCCTGTTGGCCAATTACCATTATTGTTTATGGGCTAGCTCTGCCTTAATCATTAACCCATTTCTACTTATCTAAGTATTTCCACGTGGTCGTCTTATCGGGGAGCCGCGCGGCAGGCGTCTTCCTTCCTGGGCTACATCTCGACTCCTACTACTTCCTGTCTCCTCCTCTTGGTCTCCTATCCCCGCCTATCTTGTTATCTCATTGGCCACAGTGCTTTATTAACCAGTATGAGAAACATATATACAGCATCACATCTCCCATCAAAATACAACACTCACAATTTGTTGATATTCTAAATGGTTTCCCAGTCTACCATATCCTATACAATGTGATTCTTGTTATCATTTTTGTAGTGACTCTTACCTCATTCCATCTTTTAATATTCTCTTTATGGAGCCACACTAGGAAAATGAAACTACAGGACGTAATCAAAGACGCAAACACAGAAGCACACATAACAGCTATGAAGACTATGATTTTATTCCTCTTGTCCTTCATTACATATTATATCAGCAACAATATATTATGTTAATGTACTCCATTGTTGGCAATGTGATTGCACAGACTTTTCTTGTAAACTAACATTGCTATATTCATCTACTCATCCATTTCTTCTGATTTTATGGGACAGAAAATGTATACAGGCATTGCATTGTGTGTTGAGAAAGCTGATATGTCACAGTGGATTTATCCCTAATTTCACGAAATACATCCAATATGACTGATGATTTTCTAAGGTAAGAAAAATGGGAGGAAGGAAAGAAGATGAAGAACTTCCTATACACTTTTGCAAATCCTCTTTGCCTATCATCCTGTCCTTTATATGCTATTGAGAATTGTTGACTAAATCCATTATGTTTAAAATTAATAGAAAATGTTTCAATATGGCATTATATTATTTAATAATATCATGATATATTGGGAAACTATTTTAAATTGGGCACTACCTTACAAAATAATTTAAATTTTATTTATATATGGTAACTTGAAAATAAAATAAAATTCAAATGCATGAAAATTTGTATAAATGTTGATTTGTAATATATGTAATATATGTGCATTTAGAAATTTGTGTATATGGATACAACTATTTAGTTCTTGAAATTAACTTTAAAATGCCCACTAAGAATGTGAATTCATTGATCACTTTTAGCTGTATCAACACTAAAATAAAAATTCACATTTATGATTTTATGAAAGTTTATTCTACAGAATAAAATTATATCATTGAAAGGACATATCATTAAAAATTATTTCCAAATTTGAGATCGATCCTTTAAGCATCTTCGTGAGAAAAAGGTATAGTGTAACAGAAAAAACAAACAAAACAAAACAAAAAAATTGTAACAATGAATAGTTTTCAACCTTTAATTCAGAACACAGAATAAATTTGCATTGCACCTACTGGGAATAACTGTGTAGTAAACACAAGGGTGGATAAAAATCTTTTGTGAATTAGAATTTGAAGGACATGGATTAAGACTGCCCAAGGTTCCATGTTGTTCCACAAGACCTCAAGCCACTGAATAGAAATAAGACACTCTTTCAAAAGAAATGGGGACCAGGAAACACACAATAATTAAAGGTTAATTAAACTTCACAATAAATTTGATCAATCTTTCACAAAATACAACTAGCCGCTAATGTACTCATTGTTTAAATTGTTTAGCCATTGGTTTGTTACAAAAACTTCAAGAAAATAAATTATAAAGCATATAAAACAAAGTCAAACTTAAAATACAAACCATGGGGCAATCTGGGGGCAGGGATGGGGTAGCAAGGAGGAGTGAAGGGGGGATGAGAAAAGGAGGGAATGAGATGGCAGAGTCAGGGAGGGATACAGTAGAAGAGTAATGAAAAAATATCTTAATAGAGAGAGCCACTATCGGCTTAGGGATAAAACTTGTGCTAGGGTAACTCCCAAGAATCCACAAGGAGGACCCCAGCTAAGACCCCTAGCAATAGTAGAAATGATGCCTGAACTGTCCTGTAATCAGATTGTTGAAAAACCCAAATATCCTCATAGATTCCTTATGCAGTAATTGATGGCACCAGATGCAAAGATCCACAACCAAGAACCAGGGCAACCTCCGGGAATCCAGCCATACAGAGGGACGAGGGAATATATGAGCAATGGAGGTCAAGCAATGGAGAAATCGACAGAGACAAATGAACCAAGCTGGAGGAAATTCACGAACTCTAGACCTACAATTGTGAAGGGGACCAAACTAGATCTTCAGTATATGGGAGACAGTTTGGAAGCTTGGATTACAGAGGGGTCCCGGGTGCTGGCTTGTTGGAGCCCATTCCCTGTGGTGGGATGTCTTGCTCCATCTTCATGTATGAGAGAGGGGCCTGACCCTGTCCCAACTTATTATGTCAAACTATGCTGACTCCTCATGGGAGCCCTTACCCATGAAAAGGAGTACACTAGGGGTGGGCCACAGGGTAGGTGGAGTGGGTGGGAGAAAGAACTGTGGTTGGAATGTAAAATGGAATAAAAAAATTTAAATAATAAAAAAAGAAAAAACCAAAACCACAAACTAATACATTTTAAAGTAGATTATGATATCATTTATTAATTGTAGCAGTATCAATTTGGAGAATCATTTTGAACGATATGATAGATGATATTGAAAAAAATCATATAATTCTCTAGAATAAACTCAGTATGTCAGTTTCCAATGTTACAGAAAATGTTATCAAATTAGTTATATGGCAATTAGACAGACCTTGAAACTTACAATATTATCATTGAAGGCCTAAAATAAACAACTAGGCTTGAAAAAATAATGGCATAAAACACTATCGAGAATACAGGTCATAAGACTGCAATGCACGGAACATCATTACTTTAAATCCATGGATTTTATTTTATTTTATTTTTGCACAGGGTAATTATTGGGGGATATGTAATGTTGGATAACTTTAATCACTTAATAAAACTGTGATTTGGAAGACAAAATTAAAGTTTAATGACCTCAGTAACTTGATAGACAAGTGTTGGTTGATTATCTGGAAGTCAAGTAGAATTGGGCACCACGGATTTTAGCTTCAAAGTTTTTAATATATAAAATGATTCATTTCTAAAAGTGCTAGAAAGATGACCTTCAGTGTAATAGTGTTGAGAGATGTACAAAAATATCCCATACAATACAGAAATAACTTGCCTAAAGTTCCAATAGCTTTGAAAAACTGATTATCAGGAAGACAGAACAATGAAAAGTGCTGTCAATCAGAGTCTACATGATTGAAAAAAAGATACTCAGTAGGAAGTTGCAACCATAACTGCCCCTTTCAATAGTTTTGACTTGTCCACCTCTCTAATTCCTGCATGTGTCTAAACCTTGTACTTGTTCACAGACAAGCCTAATATTGATGCAAATGAGATTTGTGATGTCAGATTAATTGTCCAGATAGAAACTAATAAGCTCCTTTGATAGCTTCAGTTCTAATACCCATGCAAGATAATGTGACATCTGTAAAGAATGAAGCCAATTTCAGAGATATAAGTTTTTCATACATGTGTGTGTGTGTGTGTGTGTGAGAGAGAGAGAGAGAGAGAGAGAGAGAGAGAGAGAGAGAGAGAGAGAGAGAGAGAGAGAGAGAGAGAAACTAGGAAAAGAAATAGAGGTAGGAATAAAAAGAAGATAGTGTGTGATGAGTATTATCAACACATAACACACATCTTTGAGAATGCAATAATGGGGAATTATCATTTTTATGAAGGAAATGTATGATATCAAGGAGAAATTGTTATTAACTAGTACAATTACAGGACATCCAGTGATCTAAGATGACAGATATTCTTTCTTAGAACAAAATGGGAAGACCCGCTCAGTTGCCTGCAGCATTCTGCCCTCATACACCATGAAAGAGAACATTAAATTCAAATGACATTGTGCAACCTCAAGGAGAAGAAGAGAATTTTAATTTCTTTTTTTTGTTTTTTTGAAACAAGGTTTCTCTTGGTTAGCAGCCTTGGCTGTACTGGAACTCAGTCTGTAATCTTGGAATATATGTGATATTAGTCCCTCTTCTGTTTTCATGACTTCCGATCCAAGTATACAAAACTGTAACTAATATGGCCAAAATGTTCTGCTGTAGCAATAACACAAAACATACAAACAGAGAAAGGATGTATCATTATTTAATGTTAACAAGTGTGAGTTTGACAACTCTGGGGTCAAGAAAAGAAGAAGAGTACCAATAACAACTCTTGGGGGCAAGATGTTCCAGCCAATAGCTTCAGACCTGCTCAAGGTGACTCAGGGGTCCAGTCTGGGCCCTACAGGTCCCCCCACTTTTTTAAAAAAATATATAAACTAACACCTGTCTTAGGAGGCAGAGAATATCAGCATAATTCCTTACCTGTTTGGAGAGGTCACCCAGGCCCGTAACCTTCCTGTCTTAGGTTGGATATTTGTCCCTGTCTGCCTTACCTGTCTCTGATGATTAGTTTGTCTGTAAGTTCAGCCATAATTGGGAAGAGGCATTCTCTTGAGCTAAAGACAGTAGAATCTGTCTTGTTTGAAAGTTGGTCTGGGCCTGTCTAATGCTGTGGCAGCAGTGTAGGCAGATCAAGCAGATAGCACCAAGGGCAAGGGCTATGAGCCCCAGTGAGAGAGAGCTTGCCCATCTCTAATTAATCTGCCCTCAAGTTTAAGTCCTTGCAATAGGTCTTCTGCACTGGCAGGTGGTACTCTGGTTTCATTGATGTTAATGATCTGCATGGCTAAAGCATGTGTATAATTTAAAAACTGATCATTCCAGGACCCCTGGAGAAACCTAACTACAACTGATGCATTCTTAACTTTAGCAGGTGTAACACAGATATGTGTGAAAGAGGGAAAACAAGAAGCCATATGGGCCTCTCACAATAAATACAATAGTTCCTGTAGGAGGCTAGTTTGTAGATTTAGTTTTTAAATGCCAATTTGTACTAGATTATCGAGTGTGTTTTGGGTGGCTAAGGATACAGCTACTCACCTGATAGTTTATCCACCATGCTTGCAGTATTTACAGATTGGGAGAGGGCAATCCTTGAAACTGTTGCTGCAGTGGCAGGGGTGGCAATGGCAGTAACAATCACAGCCATGATCCCAAAATCTCCTTTCCTCCATGCTGCACAAGTTGGTCATCTGTAGAGGAGGTCTCCAGCATAGGTGCCACCCCAAGTACACGGACTGCAACAGTTGTTTCTTATATCCAGCAGCTAACCTCGGCAGACCTGCTGAAAACAATTGAGACTTCCTCCAACATTAGTAGCAGCAATAGCCATTTGTGCTTAGACCACTGGGTCAAAAAGAATTTGAGCTGCCAAGGGCAGCATAGTGCAGCTCTTAGCATCCATGAGCATATCTAAATTCCTAGCAGGAAATCCAGCAGTGGCATTGCGTTGGGCAGTTCTTTGTTTTGTTTCAATTTTCATGAAATTCACCTCTCCAGAGCAAATATTCACCCCCTCCCCACTCAGTGTGGCTCTACAGAGCTGCATCCAATCACTGGAGGTGCAATTTAATACTATGAAAGACTCAAAAATTGCCCAAGTGAAAGGAGCATGGGGCCTATAAGCAGTGACGGCCTCCTTAAGCTGTTTTATATCCTTGATATTTAGTGGTTTGTGCTCCCTAACCCTGTTACCCTGAGGATCTACTGTCTCAATCACAAGAAAAGCTTCTTTCCTTTCCTAATGCTTCTACCTTGGTTATTAAATCTTTGACTTTTTCTATCCATCACAGTACAGAGGCCCTACTAAAGGGATCATAAGGAAAGGGGTTGTGCCACAGGGGACAGCATTTGTGCTCATCGGCTTCAGCAATTCTTTGTTTTAATTGTTCAATTTCTGCTTCCAATGTATCTTCTTCATCAGTAACAGAAGGACTATCATCTCCTAGTTGAGATCCCTCTTGTTCCCAGATAGATTTCACAGGTTCTAAATCTTGTACTTCCTCAAAAGTCTTATTCATCCCTGCCATTTGTTCTTCTGCTTTAATACTATTGCTCAGGAAGGAGCACATCTTCAAGGGGGGAAAAGGTGGCAATAGGGAAATTATCAGGCCCCTCTTCTTTATAAGTCTTTTGGAGATTTCTTTTTACCTGTTCCAATTAGGAATGTTTAAGCCTCCAGAATGCATAAACCAGGGACTATGAATTCTTTAACTGTCTTAGTTTTAATCCCAGCACTCTGTCTTTTCAATAGGGCCACTAACTGCCCACTGAGAATATCCTTAGAGTTACATCCTTCAATACACCCACATTCATTTACTTTGCCAGCCGACCTCCGAAGGTGATCTCTTAGGTGATTCTTCTTCCTGATCTCCGTGAAACCTCCACTTGCAGCGATCTGTTCCACTAATCAAGCAAAGGCCTAGAGATTGAGATAAGAGACAAGTCAGTGGATCATTCATTCAACAGCATTGTCAAAATGCCGTTTATTGAGGGGAAGGAGCAGGCTTATATACTGACTCACAGCACAGTGAAAAATAACCCAGGGTCAAGAGTACAAATTTTCAGGCTTAGCTCCTCCCGAGCAGAGTGTGTTATCAAAACAGGAAGAGTACTCTGGTGTGTGTGTGTGGGGGGGGGGAAGATGTTCCAGCCACCAGCTTCAGGCTTGCTCAAGGTGCCTTGGGGGTCCATGCAGGGCACATCTGATGGGAGATGTTATTCTGTAAATATGTTTCTCATACTGGTTAATTAATAAAGCCCTGTTGGCCAATAGGAAACTAGATAGGCAAGGCTAGGAGACTAGGAGGAGGAAAGGGGAAGTAGTTGGGAGGAGTCAGGATGTAGAGCATGGAGAAAGAAGATGCTGGCGGTGGCTCCCCGATAAGATGACCACGTGGAAATACTTAGATAAGTAGAAATGGGTTAATAATTAAGACAGAGCTAGCCCATAAACAATAATAGTAACTGGCCAACAGGATTGTATCAAATATAGAGTCTCTGAGTGTTATTTGGGGCCAGTGCACCAGACTAGCGGGCATGCGGGCTGGCGGAAAACAAGCTACACACAACATCTTCTCGACTCAAGTCTCATGTGGTAAAATAATTAGCATGCATCACTATGACCAACTACAATTGTCTCTTTATACTACAGACAAATGCTAGGTATTGAACTATAACAGTAAACATTCTCAAATTGTTCTCCTTTTATAGACAGAGGGTTCTGTCCTGCCCTATTCTGCAGCTGTTCATTTCAAAATAAACACACAGAGGCTTATGCTAATTATAAACCATTTGACCTATTGATCGGGTTTATTACTAATAAGTTACTACAACTAAAAATAACCAATAATCCTTACCTGTGTTTAGCTACATGATTTGGTACCTTTTCTCAGTACTCAGGCATTCTCATCTTGCTTCCTCTCTCACAGAGGTGACTCCTCTTTCTGCCTTCCTCTTTTCAGAATTCTCCTCATCTGGTAACACTGCCTATACTTCCTGCCTGGATACTGGCCAATCAGCATTTTATTAAACAAATATGAGTGGCAAATCTTTACAGTGAACAAGAGCATTATCCCACATCAATTTTTTTTATAATGTTTTAATTTAAATTTGAAACAAGCTTGTTTTACATGTCAAACCCAGTCTCGAATCCTCCTATCTTCCCCTGTTACCCCCACCAACCCCCCCTTCCTATTCCCTTTCTACTCCCCAGGGAGGGTGAAGCCTTCCATGGGGAGTCTTCAAAGTCTGTCATATCATTTGGAACAGAGTCTAGGCACATCATTCTTTTAATTTTATTTTTTGAGAATGTCTTCTTTTAAATAAAATAGCAAGAGGACCTACTCATTGAGATTATATGTGTCAAGTGTTGTAACACAGTAAGTAAATGACCCAGAGACTGATGCTGGGGTTCAAGCTTCAAGCTGAAGATCAGAAAAGCAAAGCAACTAGCCACTAGCTCTTACCTGTACCTCAGACTGAAAGGCAATCCTGCCTCCTTAAACTGCAATCTCAGATTGTTGTGGTCACTTCAACGTGTCTGGAGAATCTTGAAACTAACTACTGAAGACCCTGCTCCTATAATTTTTTTAAAATCTCTTTAGTGCTGGGATTAAAGGCATGAGCTGAGAGATCATTCTGTCTTTGCCTTCTGAGAGGAACTCGCTTGCTTTGGGACTAGTGTTACAGATGATTGTGAGCCTCCCTGTTGGTGCTGGGAGTGGGATCCTAGTCCTCTGCAAAAGCATCAAGTGATCCTAGCGTCTGTGCTATCTCACTAATCCCCATGAACTAATTTTAATTAAAAATACTCTTTTTTGAGACACTAGTCCACAGCCTTTGCTATTCTCTGAACCCTTGCTACTATGTTGACATTTGTTCTTTGCTCGATTGTGGTCAGAAAGAAAAGTGCATGCTGTGGGGAGCAGATACAATATGAAGGCATGTAGTTCCTAGGAATAGCAAGCATCACTGGGTGGTAAGAGGGTCTTGACAAATTAGGACTCCAGCTCTGTGTGAAACTGAAAACTCATAGAGTGCTATAGAGCACTCTTTCTCTTTTCTCTAAGTCATCAGTAGTGATGGTGATAGACTCAAATTATACAATTGCTAAATTTTGGGTGAATCATATTGTTGTTGTCTTTGTCCCCCATAACTTAAGCTGCCATGATCAAATTTTCTTCAGCAGAGACAATGCAAAACAATGAAACAGTGGAAGAGAATATAAATTGGTTTGCATGCTAGCAAATGACACCTGGATATCTTCATGATATCCTGTGTTACACTTCACATGCTAGAAGGATATAAATATCTTAGCCCTCAAAGAGATCAGACAAAAAGACCTCACAAGAACATATGCAGAATCATTAGGAAACCTTCAATACTCTCTTCGACACTAGGCCAGTCATTACCAAAGAAGCAAAAGTTGAAAGCATAGTGTGAGTTTCGGAATACAAAAGCCATTTCAGCTTAACAAGTGACCAGCAGTAAATCTCCTTTGTCCGGACATGGGAAATGCACTGTACAGCATCTTCACTATTATAATGGTTGCAGAGTTTATATTTGGAAATCTGAGCAATGGATTCATAGTGCTGACAAACTGCATTGACTGGGCCAGACAAAGAACTTTGTCCTCCGTTGGATGGATCCTGCTTTTCTTGGCCATTTCCAGAATGGTTTTGATCTTGGAAACATTACTAGCATGGCTAAAATATCTGCAATATTCATTTTCATTTATGGACAGAACAGAAGTAAGAGTTATTATGTTGACTTGGGTAGTTTCCAATCACTTCAGTCTCTGGCTTGCCACCATCCTCAGCGTCTTTTATTTGCTCAAAATAGCCAGCTTCTCCAGGTCTGTTTTTCTCTATCTGAAGTGGAGAGTAAAGCAAGTGCTTCTGACAATCATTCTGGGAAATGTGATCTTCTTGATATTAAATGTAATACAAGTAAACAAACATATAGAAGAGTGGATATGTCAATATGAGAGAAACACAACATGTGATTCCAGGACAAGTGGTTTTAAGAGGTTTTCAGAGCTAGTCTTACACAAGATGATTGTGTTCTCTTTAACACCGTTCATGGTGGCCCTGGTCTCCTTCATCCTCCTAATCATCTCCTTGCGGAAACATCTCCAGAAGATGCAGCTAAATTTCAGAGGAGAACGAGACCCCAGCACAAAAGCCCACATGAATGCCTTGAGAATTATGGTCTCCTTCCTCTTTCTCTATGCCTCTTATTTCATATCCTTTTTTATATCATTGATTCCTATGGCACATCAGAAAGGACTAGGTCATATGCTTAGCCTAACTATTGGGCTTTTCTACCCTTCAAGCCATTCATTTATCTTGATTCTGGGGCATGCTAACTTAAGGCAGGCCTGCCATTTGGTGCTGAGGCAGCTGAGATGTGGGCAAAAGCATTAGAAATTCACTGTTCTATAAGGTAGTTAAACAGCATTTTAGGAATATAGAACATACTTAGTGATAGCGCCCTAGGCAAACGTATTTAAAGATATGTAATTTCTAGCTTCTTCCATATACAATCAATCTCTCAATAATTTAGACCAATACTAAAACAGTGTGCTCTTGTACAGAGATATAAATATCAGATTATGAATGTATACTTCTTCGATTTTTCAAGACATGGTTTCTCTGGAAAACATTCCCAGCTGCCCTGGAACTCTCACTCTGTAGACCAGTCTTGCCCTGAACTCACAGAGATTTGTAACACCAAAAATCAATGACCCAGAGACTGTTATGGGGGGTTCAAACTTCAAGCTGAAGTTCAGAAAAGTAAGGCAGCCAGCCATTGGCTGTCATCTCTATCTCAGACAGAATGGGCTGATCCTGTCTCCATTACTTCTCACCAAACCTCAGACTGTAACCTCTCGTCAACATGGCTGGAGAATGAATGCCTCTCAGAGACCTTGCTTCTGCCTTATATACTTACCTAATGTTGGAATTAAAAGTGTGACCTGTAATTTTCTTTTAGACTGATTCAATCTTGTGTATCACTGGGTGGTGGTGGACTCACAGAGATCCCTTTACCTCTTAATCCCCAGTCCTAGAATTAAAGGTGTTTGCTACCACCTCCTAGTTTCTGGCTGCTGGGATTAAAGGTGTGCCTGGCTTTTCTAGCTTGTGGCTGACTTTGTTTTCTGACTCCTCAGGCAAGCTTTTAGATATGATAAACAATATATCACCACAGAGATCTGCCTGCTTAGCCTCACGAGTGCTGGGATTAAAGACTACCACATGACTTCATATTACTGTTAACTGAAATGTAAGTAGGCCAATGAATTCATATTTGGATCCAGTATGAAGTGCATAGTGAGACCCAGGATGAAATGAGTTATCTCAAATCAATGTCATGATAGGCATATGCAAAATATTCACACACTGAAACATTTTCTTGTTCTTGAGCATATTGTTTTGGAAGTAAAATAAAAAAAATTAAATAAACTTAATAGCAATCAAGCCTACAAAAGCACACACACACACACACACACACACACTCACACACTTGGAGATTAAAAACAAAACTCTAGGAACGGGCTAGATGATTCAATAAAGTGATTTCTTTGCAAGCTTGAGGACCTGAGCTTAAATCCCAAAATTCAACAAAAAGCCTGGCTTCAGATTTCAATTCAAAATATGTATGTAAAATTTAACTGATACCAAGAGCCCCCCCAAAAAACAAACAAATTCTTCACATGAAAATCATTAGTTGATATCCTTTTAAAAAGCAGGTAGAGATTTTACTATTTAAATAAAAACAAAAGACCCAGGATAACCAAAACAACCCTGTACAAGAAAGGAACTTCCAGAGGCATCACCACCCCTGCCTTCAAGCTCTACTATAGAGATAAGGTCCTGAAAACAGCTTGGTGTTGGCACAAATATAGACAGTTAGACCAATGGAATCGAATTGAAAACCCTGATATTAACCCTCACACCTATGAACATCTGATTTTTACAAAGAAGCTAAAATTATACAATGGCAAAAAGAAAACATCTTCAACAAATGGTGCTTGCGTAACTGGATGCTGACATATAGAAGACTGCAGATAGATCCATATATATCCCAATGCACAAAAGTTAAGTCAAGATGGATCAAAGGCCTCAGCATAAACACTGAACCTCTCAGAAGAGAAAGTAGGAGGTCCCTTGAACGAATTGGTACAGGAGATTACTTCCTAAACATAACAGTAGCACAGACACTGAGATCAACAATTAACAATTGGGACCTCCTGAAACTGAGAA
Organism: Cricetiscus sungorus; assembly: GCA_030556225.1. Taxonomy (NCBI): domain Eukaryota; kingdom Metazoa; phylum Chordata; class Mammalia; order Rodentia; family Cricetidae; genus Cricetiscus; species Cricetiscus sungorus. The sequence goes on along the minus strand of JANBXA010000735.1, from coordinate 39,369,629 downwards.
GCTTCTGTAAGGCAAAGGACACAGTTAACAAAGCAAAACAACAGCCCACAGAATGGGAAAAGATGTTCAGCAACCCCTCTTGGACAGAGTGCTGATTTCCAAAATATACAAAGAACTCAAGAAGCTAGTCACAAAAACACCAAATAATCCAACTTAATAGAGAATTCTCAATAGGGGAATCTAATATGACTGAAAGACATTTAAAGTGATCAACATCCTTAGCCAAATCAAAACAACCCTGAGATACCATCTTACTCTTGTCAGTATGGCTAAAATAAAATAAAAATAAAAAGCTGCCAATGACAGGTTTTGCTAGTGAATATGTGAAGACAGTGTAGATAAAGGGGAACACTCCCCTACTGCTAGTGGGAGTACAAACTTGTACAGACACTTTGAATATCAGTATGGCAGTTTCTCAGGAAAATGGGAATCAGTCTACCACATGATCCAGCAATTTCACTGTTAGGCATAAACCTAAACGATGCACATTCATACAACAAGGACATCTGTTTGACGATGTTCACAGCAACATTATTTGTAATAGCCAGAATCTGGAAGCAACCTAGATGCCTCTCAACTGAAGAATGAATAAAGAAAATGTGGTACATTTAGACAATGGAGTACTACTCAGCAGGGGAAAAATCAAAACAAAAAACAATGGAATCTTGAAATTCGCAGGCAAATGTATGGAACTAGAAAGAAACCATCCTCAGTGGGGTAACCTACTGCTTGAATCTCTCTAGGACATGCTTTATGAACATTAGTTGTGTGCATCTCTTTTGACACAAGCTATGGGAAATTTCATGGGCATTCTTTCTAATTTTGGGCAGGATCCAATGATAGCTGCTGCATAGCTTGCATTACCTGCCTCAGTGTCTTCTATTTCCTTAAAACAGGCATCTTCTTTAATACCCCTTTCTGCAGATGAGACAAGGAACTTCTGTTATTTTCTCAGTAACAGTACTCTATGGATCAATGCTTCTGATTTCCATGGAAACATCGACAACTTATTCAAGAATAGTCAAAAATGGAAAAAAAATACCAACTTATTTTATGAAGACTCTAGATGTTTTCTTAGCATATCATATTCTTATTATCTTGTTTCTTATCAACATTTTGTAGTGTGCTTGATTTTACTTTTTGTTCCAATACTTTTGTTATGGAGCCACACTAAAATAATGAAACCACAGGGCATTTATGCTAGAGATTTGAGCACGATGGCCCATATAAAATCTTGAAAATTGTGGTCTCATTTCTACTTATCTTTCTTAACCATTTCATAAGAAACATTCTGATGATCTTATCCTACAAGATCTTGTCTACATTGTAGACAGTTTGTTGGCGAAGACTTTTTCTCACACCACCTGATATTTTTCAATTCACATGGGCATTATTTTCTTCTAATTTCATGGAACAAAAATGTGACATGGGGCATTTCCTATTCTGAAGACGATAAGTCTCTGTATTGTGACCTGGCCTGATGTGACTGGTGATACTCTCAGGGGAAAAGAGGAAGGAGAATAAAGACTTTATATCCATCCCTCACACCCTTTCTTGAGACAAAGTATGCCTATGTAGGCCTGGCTATCCTGGAACACACTATGTAGATCTGTCTAACTTCTAACTCACAGAGATACACCTCCCTATGCCCCTGAGCACTGGAATTAAAGACATGTTCTACCACACTGCTTACATCTATCCCTTTAACCTACTTTCTTTCTTTAATTCTGTCCTATTGAACATTATTTAAAATATTTGCTTGTTTTACATCAAAGGAAAGTAGTTCTATGTTATTTGCATTTGATGGAAATCTTGACTCATGAGGAAAAATTTTAATCAGCGAGAATTTGTTTACCAAATGCATCATAAAGCAGAACAACTTTTTAAAACTTTATTGACAATTTGGATAAATGTTAGACTAGAAAAGAATTAAAATATGTGAGAGATCATGGTATAGGTTGTGTTTGCTCATATATGAATGAACAGTTCTATAATTTAGAATGTAAAATGAAACATAATTTTTTAAATAAAAAGTAAGAAAGAAATTGTAAAGTTAATTTTTGCCTTCCTGAGACAAAATGTATGTGATTTGATGTTCTACAACTGTATCCATTTTTGTTTTTGACAAATGGCTTGTATTTATTCTTTGTTATGTATGAAAATTGTTAGTTACACACATAAGATTCATTTCCTTTTTACACATTACTGTTAATAGATACTTATTTTGAATATTGAAATGAGTCTTAATGTGCACACATCTCTGTTAAATTTTGGGAGATGTCATTGGGCATGATAGAACTGGGTCATATGGATGATTTATTTTTATTTTGTATGAACTGACTTACATAGCTTTGGGGATGATTTGTATTACAACCAGAAACATATGAATGTTCCTTTTATCATCTATCTTACCCTCAATCATTGAGACTACAGGTGTGGGCACCTTGTCTAACATTTCTTGGGCTTTGGGTGCTTTATTTTGATTTTTGTCCCTGGTTGTATTTATGACATTATAGTATTAGATTTCTTCGACTTAGACATTAAGGTATTTTTTGACCTGAGCTAGTAGGAGCTCACTGACTCTGGCCTGACAGTAGAGGGAACCTGCATGGGACCATACTAGGCCCCCTGAGTCTGGATGACAGTTATGTGGCTTGGGCAGTCTGTGGGGCCACTGGAAGTGAGACCAGGATGTATCCTTAGTATTTGAACTGTCTTTTTGGAGCTCATTCTCTTTGAAGTGATACCTTACTCAGCCTAGTTATGGGGGTTGGGGGAGTGTGCTCAGTCCTGCCTCTAACGTAACAGACTTTGTTGATTCCCTATGAGAAGACTTATACTTTCTAAGGTATGGATGGGGATAGGGGAGGGGAGCAAAGAGAAGGAGGAGGGAAAGGAGTAGGGTCTATGATTGATATGTAAAATGAGAAAAAATTGTTTTTAAAGATATATATATATATATATATATATATATATATATATATATATATTCAGTAACAGCAAAATTCCAGGCTGGTGTTTTAAATTCTCTAACACCATTTCTCTACAAACCTTTTTCCCCATTACATTTAGCACTTGGTAGTCTCATTTAAATAAATGACTATAAAATTTCTCTAGCCTTTATACACTAGTGTATGTTCAGGAAGTGGTCTCCTGTACCAATTCAGTCAAGGGTACCTCCCACTTTCTCTTCTAAGAGATTCAGTGGGGCTGGATTTATATTAAGGTCTTTGATCCATTTGAACTTAAGTTTTGTGCATGGCAATAGACATGGGTCTATCTGTAGTCTTCTAAACTCCATCATCCAGTTGTGACAGCACCATTAGTTGAAGGTGCTTTATTCCTCCCATTGTATACTTTTAGTTGTTTTGGCAAAAATCAGGTTTGCATTTAAGACTAACATATATATGACCCTCCCTCTTATTCCTCATAGCCACAAGAAGCTACACAAAGTTTGAAATGATAAAAGCAGATGGATAAATCTAGATATTCCATGGAACAGATGAGCTCTCAGATATTCAACACAGCTGTGTAAATAAATGGTGGATTGAATGACATTTAACAAAGCAAGTTGTCACAGAAGACTTGTTTGAAACACTATATCTGGCTAGAAACTTTTAACTAAAACTAAAATAAATATAGGAGAATAATTAAAATAGTCTTCTAAAACACATTGGAATGTACAAGTTGGCATTATCCAGAGCATGAATATAACCAAGGTAGAATGAGGCAGAGACTGGGCAGAACTGTTCCTCAGTATACTGTTTAGGATGTTCTCTATGCTGTGTTGAAGATCAATCTGAGAAAATAAAAACTATCTATATGAATCATAAAATTAACGAAATGCAAAGGAGACCTTGATGGAATACCAAACTTACCCTACATGTGTATAATTTTGGTCAAAGAGTAACCATAAAGAACCAGGAAAAGGCAAAAGATTTATACAATCTGAAGAGAAACCATAGTGTCACCCAGTCACAAAAAGACAAACATGGTATGTACTTACTCGTATATGGTTTTTAGACATAGAGAAAAAGATTACCAGCCTACAATCCATACTGCCAGAAAAGCTAGGAAACATGGAGGACCCTAAGAGAAAGATATATGGTCCCCTGGAGAATGGGAAAGGGACAAGATCGCCCAAGCAAATTGGGAGCATGGGGGAGGGAAGAAGGAGTTAGGAGAAAGAGAATGGAAAAAGAGGAGGGGAGAGGAGGACATGAGGGAGCAGGAAGATTGAGTCTGGAAGAATAAAGGAGAGCAAGAAAACAGATACCATAATAGAGGGAGCCATTATAGGTTTAAAGAGAAATCTGGAACTAGGAAAATGTCCAGAGACCTACAAGGATGACCCCAACTAACAATCTGAGCAATAGTGGGGAGGCTACTTTAAATGCCCTTCCCTGATAATGAGATTGATGACTTCCTTTTATGCCATCTTAGAGCCTTCATCCAGTAGCTGATGGAACCAGAAACAGATACCCACAGCTATACACTGAGCTGAACTCCTGGAATCCAGTTGTAGAGAGGAAAGAGTGATGAGCAAAGGGGTCAAGATCAGGCTGGAGAAACCCACAGAAACAGCTGACCTGAACAATAGCTCATGGACTCCAGACTGATAGCTGGGAAACCAGCATAGGACCAACCTAGATTCCCTGAACGTGTGTGTTAGCTAGGAAGACTAGGCAGTCTATGGGGCCTCTGGTAGTGGATCAGTATTTATCCCTAGTATATAAATAGACTTTAGGAGGCTCTTCCACATAGAGGGATACTATCTCAGTCTAGACACATGCTTCAAATTATACGACAGACTTTGAAGACTCCCCACAGAAGGCCTCACCTTCCCTGGGGAGCAGAAAGGGGATGGGATGAGGGTTGTTGGGGGGAACAGAGGAGGACGGGAGAGTAGGGTAAGAGGGACTGACATGTAAAACAAGCTTGTTTCAATTTAAATTAAAAAAAATATCAAAAAAAAAAGAACCAGGAAAATACTACCTAAAATTAAGTCCAAACTACAACCTTATAGGAAAAGACGAGATTTCGTATGTGAAATTCCACTTTTGTTTCTGTGAACACTCTTGCTTTAACAGTCCCAAGAATGCTGACAAGAACAGAATGTTTTATAGAACAGTATTTGGTTTTATGAAAGCAATGCTTTTGTTGATACAAAAGTACCAAAGTCATAGGCAATCTTTCTTGACCTGAGCAGGCTGGAGACTCCCAGCGTGAAGACCTAATCTGTCAGAGGTGGACAGAAATGACTTCCTTCGGAGAAACATAGACCATCATTGATAATGTCTATAGTAGCCAATGGTAAAACTAGCTACATTCTAGAATAGAAATCAGCACAGACAGACATAAGGGAATGTGTGCACACACCACCACCCTCACCCATAGCCGTACTGATTCTTGATAAAGAATGAAATGACCCAATCATAATCTCATCAGTTAAATCCTCAAAATGCTGGAACATAAATTTTAATATCTGTGACAATGAGTTTGATGATTTTTCCTTCCAAACTGTGTCCACATTGCATATGGTACCTATTAGAATGAGTCAGTAGCTCCCTCCTCTCTACTTCCCTAATATGCCAAGTTCTCAAACAGGGATCTGCGATGAAGGCTTTCAAGCGTGTGCAGTGTGAGTTCACCCAATTCAGAGTACAAGGGTCTTCATGGTTTTGTTTTACTTCTTAAGAAATAAAGGGAGCTGCTGTGTAGACATGTAAGAAACGTCAACCCCCATCAAGATGCTTGTGACCAATTTTAAAGAAAAATATCATAAAAATATAACCTTAAATCAACAATCTCAGAAGTGAGATCCGGACAGAAAGTAAAGCAGCAAAACCAGATGAGACTCCCCAGAGTCTAGTAATTTTAATAAATCTCTGAGTATTTTGACAAAGGAGTCATTTTCTGTCATGTATAAAAACTTACTCTGCATATTTTGCATAGAAAAAGGGGCATTTAATTTTTTACAAGTTTCATTACTTGCTAACTTAACGGCACACTGATATATTTTCAAAGTCTTTAATAATTTGTTATGAAAATCACTATTAAGGATACAAATAACAGTAATGCATTCCTAGGGTAAGGCTGAGATTAAATTGGTAAAGTTCATCTGATAAGGGAGATTCAGAAAAGAATGAGAAGGACAAATGCCAGTTGAGGCAAGAGAAAGCAAGGTGTTCAGCACATACACATGCTGTCCCACATACTTTTCCAGGGTGATCAAATGGAGCTGGTGCAGTACTAGCACATGAAATGGTGTGCCAGAAACTTCTTTTCAAAGCTCAGTTCTGCCTTCTCTTTCCCATTGGCTAGGGTTTACTCAAACTCTAAGGCATTGCCTTTCAGCCATAGCTAATTCACCCTTGATGCCCATTTAAAAAATAAGACACAGTGTGAGGTTTTGTACAGAAGATGTGAGCAGATGTTGGCTCATCCCAGAGAAGGCAACAGTGACTGACCCAAGAAACAATTCCAATTGAATCTAACTTAGCAAGCTTGGATTTCTTGTGCTTATTAACAGGATCCTGGTTCAAAGGAGATTAACAGGAGCATGAGGAAAAAACGGTAATTGCATAATAAGTCCATCCAGCACTGGTAACCACTCATGAACAACTAGCTGACAACTCAGCCAGCTAGAGGAGAAACTAAAAAGAAATTCCAGCAAGGACCAGTGAACATGGTAAGATCTTACCCCTTGTACTAACTGCTTTGTCAAAAACAAACAAACAAACAAACAAACAAACAAACAAAAAAAAAAAAAAAAACAGGGTGAGTATAGCTTCACGGACAGAGAACAGTACATTATCTAGCTGTCAGTAACCCATAGTCATGATCCACAAGCCATCGGTCCTCTTCATTCTGGGGTTCTGCTGCTATTGTGGATGCAGAACACCACCCATCTCTTAGTTGTCCCAATAGGGCCATCATGTAACTAGTTTACATCAGTTTAACTAGGCTTCACAGGTGAGCAGGAGTGCCCATATGCTCCCAGATGAAGTGAGCAATCTTCATCCTTAGTGTACTTTCTATGCACTTGTGTAGCTTTTGTGTCAGGGAAAGAAGGGAAGTTATTTCATTCAGCTTCTCCACTTCCACAGCACCAAGCCTGGCGCTATCTGTCCTTACGTACCCCAGTCAGACACTATAGGCCACAGAGACCTTTTCACTGCTCTTTAAGAAGTAATTTCCTTGGACTGGAGAGACAGATCAGCAGTTAAGAGCATCGTTCGCTTGCAAAGGACCCCAGTTTATTTCACAGCTTCCGTGTCAGGTAGCTCACAACCACCTTTCACTGCAGTCCCATGTGATGTGACATTCTCCTCTGAACTTTGTCAGCACCTGCACTTACATATGTGCACATCCACACAGGGTGTACACATCTTCACACAATGAAAACTAAAATAAAAATTAAAGAGTTTCAATTCATAGATCTCACATCTCAAGTATTCTCTGCTCATCATGGTTTCCTATACTGGAGTATTATCATAGTCCCCATCAAGATCTGTATTAAATGGCAGGCCTGAAAGTTCTCTCTTATCACTTCTTCGATGTCCTTTTATCTCCTTAGTATCTGGCTATCTGATTTATCCCATGGGTTTCAAGTTTTTATATCTCTGGAAGGACTCCATCACAGATGTAATTTGTACTTTATTTCTTTTGCATCATACCCTGCCTCCCAGTCTTTACCATTTTTCCTGCCAAATAAAGGCCAGTGCAACAGATAGCATCTATATGTCTTCTTCCCGTTCTAAGTTTTAGAAATTTTATTTTTCTAATTTTAGAATTCTAAGTTTTCTCTTATATTGGAAAATGATCTATTACCTTGGCAAGGCAGTTGAGACTCTGTTGCATACATCATTGTCTACAACAATGGACACACAGAAACACCATAGCTTTACAAACCCATCTAATCCATGCTACTGTGTGACACTATTCTATGATCTGTAGTCAACCAGTGGTTAGGAGGCATCCCCATGCTCAGGGGAGAGATGAGGTAATTATACTAGAATCTAAAAATAAATAAATAATTTTTAAAAAGTTACCATAAATTCTGGCAAGGAGTTAGATAAAAAGGAACATCTATACACTCTTGAGGTGGATGTAAACTTAAGCACCCAGTATGGAAATCTATATAGAGGTTTCTAAATTTCAAAATATTGAACCACCATTATGATCCACTCATGGGTATATGCCCAAAATAATAAGTCAACAAATAAACACATGGTACATTACTTGTGCACCCAATGTATTGCTGCATTGTCTAAAAGAAATAAAAAAAATGAAGAAGATAAGAACAAAATCAATTGATTAATGGATAATGAACATGTGGTACACATACATAATAAAAAATAAAATTATGACATTTGTAGAAACCAATAAGAGACTGGAATACTATGTTAGGCAAAATTGACTAGATTCAGAAAGACAAATACTGTTTGTTTTCTTCCATGGATGGATTGAGATTTAATTTAGGCAGTGTGTGTGTGTGTGTGTGTGTGTGTGTGTGTGTGTGTGTGTATCTTAAAACTAGACAGCAGCCCATGAAAAGGGAGAGGGAGATGTCAAGGGAAGGAAATTGAAGATAATTGAGTTTGTGGTACTTGTAACATGAAGATGGAAAAGATTTTCTAGAGATGGGAAGAGAGCAGGCAGAGCAGTGGAGATGAGGGACAAATAAGAACAAACTTAATCAAATATAGTGACTCATATTACTTTGTATAACAGTTTTTAAAAGGACAATATATGAGGCCACTGGCAATGAGTTCAAGATCTAATTCTAATACACAAACTGACTTAGTGGTGCCCACTCTATATGGAGAGACACCTTGCTCAGCCTAGATACAGGGGTGTGGCACGTGGAGACTTACCTTGGTTCTGCTTCAATGAGATGATGGGTCAGACTTAGTAGACTTCCTAGAGGAGGCCTTACCCTCTCCAAGGAGCAGAAGAGAGGTGGGGTAGGGGAGTCGGGGAGTAGGAGAACAGAAAGGAGGGGTAACTGGCATTGGTATGTAAAAAAATAAATAAAAATTTTTAAAAAGAACTCTAAAAAGGAATAAAAATGGAAGAACAGCTTAATAGTATCCCAAATTTATAGTTGGATAGCACTCAATGAATGAATATTTTCCTAACTACACCAGAACTTTCAATCAATGACTATATCAACAGATTTCTCATTTTCATAATTTGTACAAGATTCTAAGAAACCAAATACTCAAGAGATTTCCTATGCTTGCCTTATGTGGTTCACAGATGTAGTGTGGGTAAATGAAAAAAAATATTGAATTATGTGCAATTATTTCTGTATTGTTTTACTGTGGTAATGTTTTAAAAATATTATCTATTTGAGAATAACAGGATAATATGCATGTGTTTCCATTATACTGTTCATCGCTATGGTGTAAGGTAAGTTCATATTTTGATGCTTCAACCATTTATAGATGTCAAGAACACTGAATTCTATATCATACAGCAAAATGTTATTCTAAAACAGAGAAAAAACAAGACAATATACATGACTTTGCGGTTATGAAATACTTCTTTCATATTCTTTATAACTGGGTTATCTGTGAGAAAGCAGCAATTAAAGGAATGCTCTTTTCAAACTTTCTTGTCTTTATATTCTTACCAAACCTAATCCATGTATCCCTTTATTTAGCAAGTTTTGGGATGAGACTTTCTTAAAGATGGATTTAGAAATTCTTTAATAACATATATTTTGAAAATAGAAGTGAAGAGAAAATATTACTATTAATAATTCTATTTTGCTAAAAGATACCATATCTCTGTTAGTTTATTTATAGATGTGAAGGCTTTCATTTTTTTCAGTCAGTATCTCACCTGCTCCAGAAACAACAGAAGGGACTGTTTCAGCTTCTGGTTTCCCCAGATCAAGATAAAAGAATGACCTGTTGGGTAAACAGCACCAATTGCCAAGCAAAATAAGAAGACTGATGAATTACGTAAACTCCAACCTGATATAACTACGCAGAGAGCATATGTGGCATATAACATGAGAAAGGAGGCCACAGTCTTCAAGGCCTTTATGTGGACCATGGTACCGGGATCTTGACATCTTTTGCCGTGGCATTTCATATTCCTGAGATGTTTGCCTAGGGAGTAGATTAAGAGCAGAACACATGTTAGTGATATACAAAGTGGTATGATATTTATCAGGCTGAAGAGATGTATGTTTGTAAGGCTTGCAATGTCCTCCGGGATGTTCTTCAAAGTCACGTTTTTTTCATAATCACTCCCCCAAGCAATCTTCTTGATGTTCACCATGCCAAGATAAGAAACCAAAAACAGGAAAGTTCCAAAAAATATCACCAGAAGAACCTTCTCGATTTTTCTTTTCAGGTGAAGAAATAGAGAGTTGGAAAAATTGGCTATCTTGAACAAATAAAACATGCTGAGCATGGTCCCAAGCCAATTGCTAAAATGGTTGTTTACTGTCCAGATAATGCGACCCCAAACTCTTATTTGTACATTGTATGTATCTTCAATAAACACGGTTGAATGCCAATTTAATAACATCCCCCAGAGCAAGCCAATTCTGGAGATGGCAAGAGCAGCTATAATTCTGTCAGCAGAGGAGACCTTTCTTCTCTTGATACAGTTAGTGGCATTCGTTAGAATTATGAAGATATTGGTGCAGTTTCCTAAGAGAAGTTCTGTTATTATTATGATGGTGACAATCCATTCTAGTAAATTCATTGTGTCTGATCGAACAAAAAAAGAAAAATATAGGCAAGCCTTACTTTACTGATTATGATTCTTTATGTACATAGATGTTGTATTTGTACTTGACTAAATGTATACTAGAGTTCTTGCTTCATTTAAATCTGTGCCAAGCAGAACCCCAGTGTGGTGTGGATAATGGATGGATTAAACCTCATGTTTATGGAAATGCATATTACCACAATGTCTCCAATTACATACCTTTGTGTCTCTGCTATAGACTAGTGTATTTCAGTGCTGATATTGGAAGGACACTGTATTCTCATTTGCCAGCAGGCAAATAAATACAAATTCTGTTCCACTGTTGGAAATTTTGTTCCTTCTTTAATCATCCATCAACTGTGATAGATTTGTTTGTTAGCCAAAATTTAGAACCCAGTATGTAAAGAATGTAGGGATGCCAGTCAGTACATGAAACTTGGTTCATCTAGAGTAATTGCCTCTATGGGCTCATATAGTTTTAATGCAAGATTCATGCACAGTCTCAAATTTCCATCTTGAAAGATCCAAGGTTTTCTGAGGAGCATCAAAAAAGACAGCATTTCTTGAAAACTGCTCTCTGATAGCAAATACCTGTGTATAACCTGATTCTTCATCAGCTCATACAAATGCACATTTACATATGCAAGCATAGATATACATTCACACACATACATGGACACTTCCATGGATGGAAGAATTATTGCCCTGTGGTCTTCAAACCATAAAGTGTACCTCAGGGATGGCACCAATGATTGCAAATTTCTTTTCCCCACTTCAATTTTCAGCCCATTCTTAATGTTTTAAAACTCTTATGTACAGTTTTACAGTGTTACTCTTGAGTTCTCTCCACTTTTAAGTATTAATTATTTGATTAAAATTATTTGAAAGTTTGTAACACTTCTTCGACAAGTAAATAACCTGATTTCCACCCCTAGCCATCCAAGTAATGAAAATCAAAACTATACTGAGATTCTGTCTCATTCTAGTCAAAATTTCTATAATCAAAAAAGCAGATCTCTGTGAGTTCCAGGCCAGCCTGGTCTACAAAGTTATAAAGAGAGACCCTGTCTTGAAAAATTCCCCCTCTCCAAAAAAGCAGAAACCAATTTGAACATGATTCCATTGTGATCCCAGCACTGGGGAAGTGGAAGAGAGGCCAATGAAAGTGTGAAAAAAGACTTACACATTCATATCTCATCTCATAAAAAGCTGAGGGTAGTTTCTGGACAAATAGCTCCTGTCTTCTGGCCTCTGGTTTTTAGTAGCATTGTTGTTATACTCCACAATCTTGCTTTAAACAGCCTAGCAAACCTACAAATTGGTGTCTGGATTAATGAATCTACAAGAAATGGTTCTTATAGCTCCATAATGAGAAACATTACTCATTTATACTGTTCCCTAAACTAGACTAATTCTCTAAAATTTTTGATAGTAAATAAAACATAAAATACAGGTTATTTTACATCAAATATGCCTAACTCACTATTTCACCTAGAAAACCAGTCTACATGTTTCTTAATTCCTCAGAATCAGGAGCACACTGTACTCCAAAGATCCCATCAAGTTTAACAGACACAAATTCATGAGTCCTTCATGAATATTTGTAAATTATAGGAATAAATTATTTACATTATGGTAAGAATGTATGCACATACTAATTGGTGGTTGTCAAACACATACCACTATATTATATTTTAAGAAGAATATAAGCTTTAATTGATGATAATCTTTTAATAAAATATATCTAGTAAGTGGCATGTTTTCTATATTTTAGTTAACCATATCACAATATTTTATGAGCATCAAACTAAATCAATTTATAATAGGAACTCAGAGTTATAACTCTGAGTAATAGGAACTCAATACATGCATGTTAACTTGTGTATTTAAATCTAATATCAGTTGAATGGCATAATACAGGTTAATAAAATGTGAAAAATTTCAAACACATAGATTCAAAAAGTAAAATAGGAGAAACACATAACATATGCGTATTGTTGGTAAATTTTCAATAAGTTATATCCTTGTTTGTTTATGGAAATGAAAATTTCTTTACTCATAGATAAATTTGTAAAAACATCCATCAAACCATCAAACTTGACTTGGAATAGATTTTCTTGTTCATAGTGTTCTGAATTCATCCGTATATTTGTAGAAAAATTTATGTTCCACATTTTACTTCTTTTTTGGAGATATTTTAATAAAAGACAGATTTTAAAAAGTACACATCTGTAATACCACTTTGATGGGAGATGTTATTCTGTAAATATGTTTCTCATACTGGTTAATGAATAAAGCACTGTTGGCCAATAGGAAAGCAAAATAGGCGGGGCTAGGAGACTAAGAGGAAAGAGGAAGTAGTTAGGAGGGACAGCATGGAGAGCCCGGAGAGAGCAGCACATCGGGCCCACTCTCCGGTAAGATGAGCCACGTGGAAATACTTAGAATAGTAGAAATGGGTTAATCATTAAGACAGAGCTAGCCGATAAGAAACAAGTAACTGGCCAACAACATTATATCAAATACAGAGTCTCAGCATGTTATTTGGGGCTGGCGCCACGGTGGGATCAGGCAGGTGGCGGGAAAAACATATCATTATACCACATTAAAAAGACTGTTGTACACTGGGCATGCAATTCCATGGTAGAATATTTCAAGAGCATGCACAGGAATTTTGAAGCAACTCATGGGAACCAAAAAAAAAAAAAAAAAGGTCTTGGTGATACTTATATGGTAGATATATCTATGTTTCTATGTTTAGTCAGCCTTTACTAAACATACATATGTACAGCAATTACTACCCTGTAAAGCAGTGAGGTTCTAAGTTTTTAAGAATTTTATTAGCTAATGTGTACAGGTGTTGGCAAAGCTAAAGGAGTTACCTTCAGAATAGGCAGAAACTGTCCTTGATCTGATGGAACAGCAGCAGTGGCATCCTGAATCCATGGGACAAAAACACAATGTGAAAATAAAAGCAATTTGATCTATCACATCAAAAGTTGTCATTTCTATTATATTTACACTGATTTTTAGGTATAAAAGGAAGGATACATGGATCACTGTTTTCTTAATTTCTGACTCAAAAAGGCAGCAGCATTACTGAAGGATCAAAGAAGCTTTGTATTTTTAGCTCCTACTCATGTTTTTTTTGTGCATAGAGAAGCAGAGTAGCTTTTAAGTACGTACTCATCTTATTTTTGACTTCACGATGAAATAATCTAAATATTAAAATACTAAGAAATTGTGATGATAATTTAAATGCAAATGTAGACTTCTGTAGTATTTCAATAACTCAAAAAGATTAACAAATAAAACATTTTATACAATTACTAAAAATGATGTTAACTTGTAACTCCAAGTAATAGACAAGTAGAATACAACATTAGTAATTAGACATTTCTACAGTAATAAAAACTAATAATAATAACTAGGAAGGTTAGTGCTAATAAGTATTACATTCCATAATTTGTTGATATACTTATTTTCTTATATAAATAAATATCTGGGCACCGTGGTTCTTGCTTGTAACTCCAGCATTTGGGTTATGAATGATTAAGGATTAAGGGTTCAGTGTTTTTGTCCTTTGAGACATAGATCAGCCTGGGCTGCATACCACAGTGCTTGAATAAACAAACAATAACAATAATCTGATCAAATATAAATATATACTATGTTCTGCAGTAGACAGTATAACCTTCCTAAGGAAGCTTTTGTATATTCAGCATTGCTTACAAAATAATTCTAATAATAATAATGGTGGACTTTAATATTGGGCATTTTCTGGAATGCTATGAATAAATGATAGTTAAATGTTAAATAGAGAATTATTCCTGAAAAACATTTGTCAAGAAACCAGTTTCGAAAGAAATGAATGTAAATAACAAATGTGCTCCAAAATTCATTCTCACTTCAGGAATTATATAATCAGAACTCATGGCTTATTTCTCTTTAGAAGCTTTTCAGATCTAAATGAATAGCATGGAAGGCTGCTCATTCTGTTTAGGTAGAAGGCTGTGCATTAGGTAACCAGGGGTAAGCACTAGCGGCCTGCACATAATACGAAGAAATGTGTTTCTTCCTGAATGAAAGTGAAGAAACTTTCATTGTTAAAACCACAAAAAATGTAGAGGAGATTTTCTCAATCTTTCTATGTGAGTCAAAATTTTCTTTGAATTACAACATAGTACTAATGAAGCCCTCAAGTCACCTACGGATAACCAAGATCCATCTATCCTGAATATGCTTTATAAATTCCACCAAGGAGTATCTAACCTAGGTGAGTTCAAGTCCCATAGATACACGAAACAAGGCAAAATGCTACAAAATCATGAAAGAGACTTGCATGCTAGCAAACCAGGTTTCTGTGCTTGCTTGACCATCGTCTACAACAGATTCCAGCCTGTGGTAATGATATTAAGTATATGAATAGTTGTTATGAACTGTTTGGAGGAATAATAAGATTCTCTTCAAAATCAATTTTGCCCTCATGTTTTTTTTTAATCACACAGTACCCCAATTATGTTTGATGTTGATTAGTAAAGGAACAATAGCCTGTGATATTAGGCCTGCCTTCCTTTATCTTTCTTAAAATTTCTGGATGCAATACTGTGTTACCAAGAATCATTTCTTCCCTGTTTTGTGCAATGTTCCCTGAGCCTTAGGTGCTGGGGTTTCTGTTGTGTATGTAACAGTTGGGGGTTGACATTCCATGGTTAGTTATTTTTTTTTCATTTTGACCAGTTGTGGCTTTCTGTAATAATTTCAATACACTGAAAAAAGAAGCTTTATTTGATGAGGGTTAGACCTGTATTTACCTGTGGCTATAAGGACAAGTGTAAAGAACACAGCCAGGGATTATATTGATGTAGGAAGTTGAGAGAGCACCAGGCTGTCCTCTAGGTTTTTGTTAGTCATGCTACAAGGTACCATGACCTCTCCAGCCAGGGGCATTGGCTAATTTTACATTACTAGGCATGAATTCTGGTCCAATTAAGTGTGTTCTGGTTATCCCAAGGATATATGTACCACTATTGCGTCTTTCAGAATATCTTCTTGCTGATCAGTGTTGTGGTTTGAAGGCGTTAAAGCTGGATAGCATTATTGATTACCTTTCTCCCTCATCAGCTTGCATAATTCCTTCTAAGGCTTCCGGGTCAGACCCAGATACAGGTTTCTAAATCCTATGTCTGAAGTGTGTTGTGTCTTCAGCAATAGGGCCATGTCTTCTTTTCCTACAACACACAAAGGGCTATGGCAATAGCCTATATTATTTTGGTTTCTCTTGAACTACCCTGACTAACTACTCCAAAAGAAGTTTGTCCTATCTGGCAGAGGAGCTTTTCTATACCCTATGGTTTGGGAAAGGAGTTTTATTACATGGACAGTTGATAGGTAAGCCTTTGGATAACTGTAATGTATTTATAATATCTGTTTTAATGTTATCAAGTATTTTTAATATCTGTGCCAGTGTTAGAGTGTTCTTCTACTTTTCTCATTATACATTATAATTCGATAGGGTTTTTACAGACCTTAAAAGTACATGATTGAATGTTCAACAATGTGTATTAAACCATGTTGAATGCTGGCTTTTTGTGTGCCTGTAGATATCTGTTCAAGTTTTTCTGGGAGGTATTTGAAATACAAGGAAACTATTAAATTGGCTTTTCCCCCCTGGTATTTGAAATAATTTAGGAAATGAAAAATAAATGTTAGATTCAAACATTGGGGAAATACTTTCTGTGCATTCTGGATAATGCTCCATGAACTACATGATTTTTTATTACTAATAGTATCGAATAGAAACATTTCCTCACTCTTTATGTCTCAAGGTCACTATTTCCTCTGACTATCCTGGATGGTTACTTCCTGGCCTTAGGAAGTAATCTCATCAGTGCTTATGATTGATGGAAGATGTCATTTTGTAAATATGTTTCTCTTGTTGCTTAATGAATAAAGCCCTGTTGGCCAATAGGAAGGCAAGATAGGTGGGACTAGGAGACAAGGAGGATTTGGGAAGAGGTAGGAGAAGGTTCAACATGTAGAGACTTGAAGGAGGGTCTGGACCGTCTCTTCAGTAAAATAAGACCACGTGAAAATACTTAGACTGATAAAAATGGGTTAATATTTAAAACAGAGCTAGCCAATTAGAAATGCTAGTAACAGGCCAACAGCTTTATGTCTCATACAGTGTCTCTGCGTGTTATTTGGGGCTGACATGGCTGTGGGACCAGGCTGGCGGAAAACTGCTCCTAACATATGATTATCTCTGCTTTTTAGTTCTCTATGCTACGGACTCCAGCATCTTAGACTCATTGGTCACGTCAGCTCAGGGAATCTACTGGTCTCCTTCCTCTATACCAGGGACTGGGAATGCCCAAGGCTCAGTTGCAGGGCTCATGTCATGTTCTTCTATTGTTCAGATAACAGTACTACTCAATGCCCAACATCTTAAAAGTTTCTCATCATGAGACCTGATGTGCTACATATTTTATCTCTCTGTTGCTGTTTTACTATTGGTATGTTTCCTACCCTTTTGTATATGAATTGATTTCAAACAAATAGAACTTAATTTTAATTGGGGTTAATTCCCACTAAATTCTATGGATAGAAATAAAGATATTATAAATAATCTCACAAAGCCTGTGTGGAGGCATTAGGGATTCATCCTAGTAGGTCTGAGAAATGTGTTTAATGTGTATGGTACCCATGAAACATGAGAGGTAGGTCATTTGGAGAGGCATTTCCTGGGCAAGAATGAGGACCTAAGTTTAGTTCTCCAGGGCACACAAAAGCTATGAACAGTGTGATTTCCTTTTTATTTCTCTTTTAATGTGTTATTTGGGCAACATTAGAATAATGCCGGCTTGTTCTATTCAAGATAATTACATGTCAAATAGTTTTGTTTACATGATAGTATTTTTATCCATCTGGTCATCTGTTTTGTTATTGTTGTTTTGTGTTTTCTTTTTATTTTTATTTTGTGGAAAATAGAATTGGAACAAGTGTCTCCCTTTGTCCTGAGGAAGATTACTAATGATAGTCTAGAGCAGGAAAGTCAAGAAAAAATTAAAAGTTCTTCACACCTATGCTTTGTATCTAGCTTCTGTTATCACTAGATATGTCATTTCACATTAACTAAATTAAAAGGAAAGAAAAGAGAATCAACAACAAAGATTATGTATTCTAAAGTAAAATTATATTGACAATATATTTTTCCTGAGGTTCTATAAAAAGCAGTATAGCTAATTTCATTTTTAAAATTTATAGATACATCAGATAAAAGTTAAAGTTGAAATATATGAGTTGCAATCAACACATTACATGAGTGTCTGTGTATAAGCAAGCTAAATATATAAACAAAAACATAATTCTTACAACAATCTTTAAAATAGTCACCTAGGTCAAAAACTAGAAGCAAAGTTAAAGTGGTTTGTAGGTTACATGATTTAACAAAATGTTTATTAAGGAACATAACAAAGTCTGTTGAAAGGTACACATAACTGAAAGTTATTACAAATGTACTCATTACAAATGGCCCAATTCTGTGTTTTCAGTAAAATTAAAAGCTCAAGATTGTACCTCTAGCATCCAAGTATTTAGAAGTATAAAACATACTTAATTGGTTAACTGTAAAGAAGACAAAAATCCTATGTTATAAATGTAGAAGACTAAGAAAAATCCAGGAAATGATAGTAGAAAAAAAAAAAAAGTGAAAACTACCACGAAGAAATAAGTATGTTTTCAAAGAAAAACAAACCAAACCATTTGGTTTGCTGAGTTGAATTTAATTCAAATGCCAATGCCTGCTCTTTGAAAAGCACAATTTTGTGTTGTAAGTAAGCTCTAGCATGGTGTATATGAGACCTAGATTTGAATCTCAATAACTCAAATAAAACCAAAATTACAAAACAACAGCTATGAAGTACATAAAAAGCTAAGAATTTAGTGAAAAGCACAGAATCCTAGACTCCAGGAAACATGAGTAGAAAAGGCAGAGAATTTTGAACACAGACCCTGAGATTTCCAAGACACAAAGTCCTTAATTCCTTTGGACAACTGTTCTTAGCATAGAGTAGTTCTGCCCCCTAGTGGATACTTATTGTCTCAGAAATTTTTATTTGCTAAAATTGGGAGGGTTCTATTGTATTTAGAATTGGCACCTTTAGGAAATAAAAGTATAAAAGGCACACACTTCAATTTTGGAAAAATAATGCAATTTTTTGTAAGTATTTTTGACATAATTATAACATAAATGCATCATAAATGTAGAACGATTGATTAAGTTTAAAATAAAAGGCCTCACTGATATGGTAAATGAACAATGACTAATTTATTGTTTATCTAAGATTCAAATGGAGTTGGGCATTTTATTTAATCTGACAACTGTGCTAGGCATGTTATTTTCAGGGGTTGGGAGCAGAACTAATGCAGAAATTAACCTTCATCTGTATAGAACATTTTTTTTCCCTGAAGGCTTGTGCCCTGAGATGTGGACCCTAACATAGTTCTATTGAGCAATGGTAGATCCTTAGGCATTGGGGCTTAATAGAAGGTTGTTGGATCATAGAGATGCCAGAATCCAAGATGCCAATACTGTTTCACCAGCAAGCCTGTTTTGAGGGACTGGATTAGTTCTACGAATATGTACTGCTATAAAGCAAACTTGTTGGCTGAAGGGCATGCTTAGTAAAGAGTGCTTGCTGAAAACTAGTGTCATGACCTTTAAACTTCCCAGGGACATAAATTCTGATAAAACTAAAACATTTATAAACTCTCAGGAGGGTTTCTATAGCAATAATTAAAACAAGTAATTGCCTTACACTCTACCTGAAAGCATTGAGGATGATAACACACCAAAACAAACAAAATGCATAGAATCAGTGGTAGCAGTTATGCTCAAAAGAGTACTAAAAATAAGACTGTAAACACGAGAGCCTCTTCATCATGGAATTTCTAAGTGTACCAGTGGCTTTTCTCACTACTGTATCAACGTATGTGGCCAAAAACCCTTTACAAAGGTAGAGCATACTGACCATCTGGAGCTGGAGCCTACATCCCCCTAATCCTTGGCCCTGCTGGGCCCACTGCTTGGAGTAAGCGTGTGTCGAGAGCGCAAGTCCAACAACGCCATCCTGTACTTGGAACTTCTTTGGTAGGGTCTGTACATACTGGACCTGCTCCTTCACAGGGGACCATCTGGAGCATGCCTTCAACTGACCCTTGGGCCCCTTTCCCTTCTGCTTGAGACCATCCAGAGCCTGCCCTCTTCACATCATTAGCCCTTCTGTGGCCTCTGCTTGACAGACCTCCAAGACAGCTTGAATTATCCAGAGATACTGATATTAAAGTCCTGACCAACCTATATCTACCAGAACAGGAGGAGAGAGAGAGAGAGAGAGAGAGAGAGAGAGAGAGAGAGAGAGAGAGAGAGAGCCCTACCTGCAACATTGGAAGAAGGGATGGGAAGATGGCAGTACAAAAAAACACTTAACAATAGAAAGACCAGTATGACACCACAGAATCAAAGGACCCTACACCAACTAGTCCTGAACACACCAAAGCAGATGAAGCAGAAGAGAATGACCTAAAAAACAACTTTATGAAAATTATAGAGGCCCTCAAAAATAATATGAGAAAATTTCTTAAAGAAATGGAAGAAAAATAAAACAAAAAATATAAGAAATAAAGGAAAAGACCAAGCCCCCCCCACAAAATGCAAGAAATGAACAAATCTCTTAAAGAAAGCAAAGAAAAACAAGGAACAACAATCAAACAGATGAAGGAAGCAATTCAAACACTTCAAGACCTGAAAACTGAAATTAGAGACCACCACCACCACCAACAACAACAACAAAAACCAACAACTGAGGGAATGCTGGTCTGGTAAACAATCAGGAACTTCAGATGCAAGCATAACCAACAGACTACAAGAGATTGAAAACAGAATCCCAGGCCCTGAAGATAAACTAGAAGAAATAGATTCATCAACCAAAGAAAAACTTAAGTCCAAAAAAAAAAAAAAAAGAAAACAACAACAAAAAACAAAAACAAAAAACAACAACTACAACAAAAAAACTTAACCCAAAACATCCTGGAAATATGGAACACCATGAAAAGACTAAACCTAAGAATGACCTAAGAATGATAGACATAGAAGAAGGTAAAGAAGCCCAGCTCAAAAGTACAGAAAATATATTCAACAAAATCATTGAAGAAAGCTTTCTCAACCTGAAGAAAGACATGGCTATGAATGTACAAGAAGCATACCAAACACCAAATAGACAGGACCAAAAAAAAAATGTCCCCTCACCAAATAATAATCAAAACACCTAACATACAGAATGAAGGAAGAATATTAAGAAATATTAAGAGCAGTGAAGAAAAAAGCCAAATAACATACAAAGGCAAACCTATAAAAATTACACTTACTTCTCCATGGAAACTCTGAAAACCAGAAGTTCCTGGATAAATACTCTACAAGCACTAAGAGACTATGGATGCCACCCCACACTACTATAGCCAGCAAAACTCTCAATCACAATCACTATAGATGGAGAAAACAAGATATCCCATGACAAAATCAGATTTACACAATACCTATCCACAAATATAACCATTCAGAAAGTTCTGGAAGGAAAACTCTAACACAAGCAAGTTAATTACACTCACAAAACATAGGCAATAGATAATCCCACTTTACCAGAACACAAAAGAAAAAGCAGAACAAATTTACTCACAATACCACTGCCAAGAACAAATTCAAAACAAACAAGAATTAACAATCAATGGTCCTTACTTTCCCTCAATATTAGTGGTCTTAACTTGCCTATAAAAAGACACAGGTTAAAAGAATGGATACGAAGACAGAACCCATCATTCTGCTGCATACAAGAAACACACCTCACCTTCAAAGACAGACACTGCCTCAGAGTAAAGGGTGGGAAAAGATCCTCCAATCAAATGGACCCAAGAAGCAAGCAGGTGTAGCTATCCTAATATCTAACAAGTTAGACTACAAACCAAAACCAATCAAAAGAGATGAAGAAAGTGATTTCATATTCATCACAGGAAAAATCCATCAGTACAAAAGTCTCAGTTCTGAACATCTGTGCCCCAAATATGAAGGCACCCACATTTGTAAAAGAAACATTACTAACATCACATAAAATATCACATAAAACCTCACACACTCATAGTGGGAGACTTCAACATTCCACTCTCACCACTAGACAGGACCACCAGACAGAAACTTAACAAAGAAATGAAAGAACTATCAGAAGTTATATCCCAATTGGGTGTAACAGACATCTGTAGAACATTCTATCCAAACACAAAAGAATATACCTTCTTCTTAGCTCAACATGGAACCTTCTCTAAATTGACCAAATACTCAGCAACATATCAAACCTCAACAGATACAAAATAATTGGAATAACCCCTTGTATCTTACAGACTACCATGCTTTAAAGTTGGAATTCAACAACAATACAAATTACAGAAACCCCATAAATTCATGGAAACTGAACAGTGAACAATTGAACCATTCCTAGGTCAAGAAAGAAATTAAAGACTTCCCAGAATTCAGAGAGAATGACAACACAGTATACACAAACTATGGGACACTTTGAAAGTGGAAAGTTCATTGTACTAAGTGCCCATATAAAGAAAACGGAGGATAGTCACAATAGAGAATTAACAGCACAACTTAAGTCCTAGAACAAAAAGAAGCAAACTTACCCCAGAGGAGTAGACATGAGGAAATAATTAATTTAAGGGCTGAAATCAATAAAGTAGAAACTAGGAAAAAATACAAAGAGTCAATGTAACAAAGAGTTGGTTTTTCAAGAAAATCAACAAGATAGGCAAACCTTTATCCAAACTAACCAAAAAGCAGAGAGAGAACATGCAAATTAGCAAAATCAGAAATGAAAAGGGGGACATAACAATGGACACTGAGGAAATCCAGAGACTCTTGGGTGATACTTTGAAAACCTGTACTCTACAAAATTTAAAACTTCAAAAGAAATGGACAAATTTCTGGATGACTATCACTTACCAAAATTAAATCAAGAACAGATAAACAATTTAGAAGCAGTCATCAAAAGTTTCCACACAATAGGAGCAGAAGGTTAATTGCCAAACTCTTTTTCAAGGCGGCAAATACCTTGGACCCAAGCTACACAAAGACACAATTAAGAAACAGAACTACAGACAAATATCCCTCATGAACACTGATGCAAAAATCCATCCTCAATAAAATACTGGAAAATCAAATTCAAGAACATATCAGAGAAATCATCCACCGTGACCAAGTAGGCTTCATCCCAAGGATGCAGGGATGGTTCAGCATATGAAAATCTATTAATGTAATCCACTATATAAGCAAAATGAAAAACATTCAAATGATCATCTCACTAGATGCTGAAAAAAAAACCTTCGACAAAGCCCAACACCCCTTCATGGTAAAAGTCTTGGAGAGATCAGTGATAACAGGAACATCCCTAAACATAATAAAAGCAATATACACTATACCAACAGGCAACATCAAGCTAAATGGAGAGAAAATCAATGCAATATCTCTAAAATTAGAAACAAGAAAAGGTTGTCCACTCTCTCCATATCTTTTCAAAATTATATTTTCAGTTCTAGCTAGAGAAAAAAGAAAACAAAAAGGGGATCAAGGGGATACAAATTGGAAAGGAAGAAGTCAAACTTTCACTATTTGCAGATGATAAAATAGTTTACATAAGTGCCCCAAAAAACTCTACCAGGGTACTCCTACAGCTGATATTCACCTTCAGCAAACTAGCAGGATACAAGATTAACTAAAAAAAAAAAGTCAGTAGCCCTACTATATACATGATAAAGGAGCTGAGAGAGAAATCAGAGAATCATCACCCTTTACAATAGCCACAAAATCATAAAATATCTTAGTGTAACAGTAACCAAAAAAGTGAACGGTCTATATAACAAGAACTTCATGTCTTTAAAGAAAGAAATTAGATACAAGAAAATGGAAATAGCTCCCATGCTCTTGGACAGGTAGGATCAACACAGTAAAAATTACAATCTTTCCAAAATCAATCTACAGATTCAATGCAATCCCCATCAAAACCCCAGCTCAACTCTTCAATGACCTTGAAAAGACAATACTCAATTTTATATAGAAAAACAAAAGACCCAGGATAGGAAAAAGAACCCTGTACAATAAAGAAACTTCAAGAGGCATCACCATCCTTGACATAAAGTTCTACTATAGAGGTATAGTCCTGAAAACAGCTTGGCATTGGCACAAAAATAGACAGGGAAATCAATGGAATTGAACTGAATATCCTGATATTAACCCACACACCTATGAACACCTGATTTTTGATGACACAGCTAAAATTATACAATGGAAAGTGGAAAGCGTCTTCAACAAATGGTGTTGGCACAACTGGATGATAGTGTGTAGAAGACTGCAGACAGATCCATGTCTATTCTCATGCACAAAATTTAAGTCCAAATGAATTAAAGAGCACAACATAAATCCAGCCACACGGAACCCATTAGAATAGAAAGTGGGAGGTACCCTTGAACAAATTGGTACAGGAGACTGCTTCCTGAACATAACACCAGTAACACAGACACTGAGATCGACAATTAATAAATGGGACCTCCTGAACTTGAAAAACATCTGTAAGGCAAAGGACACAGTCAGCAAGACAAAATGGCAGCCCACAGAGTGGGAAAAGATATTCACCAATCCCACATCTGATAGAGGGATGGTTTCTAAAATATACTAAGAACTCAAGAAGGTGACTCAGCCATTAAATGCTAGGCCCACAACCAAAAGGTGGGGTACAGAACTAAATAGAGAATTCTCAGTAGAGGAATCTAAAATGGCTGAAAGACACTTAAGAAAGAGCCTGATTTTTGACGGCACAGCTAAAATTATACAATGAAAGGAGGAAAGCATCTTCAACAAATGGTGCTGGCACAACTGGATGATGGCGTGTAGAAGACTGCAGATAGATCCATATCTATCACCATGCACAAAACTTAAGTCCAAATGATCAAAGACCTCAACATAAATCCAGCCACACTGAATCTCTTAGAAGGGAAAGTGGGAGGTACCCTTGAATGAATTGGTACAGGAGACTGCTTCCTGAATATATCACCAGTAGCACAGACACTGAGATTGACAATTAATAAATGGACCTCCTGAAACTGAGAAGCTTCGGTATGGCAAAGGACACAGTCGACAAGACCAAATGGCAGCCCACAGACTGGAAAAATAGCTTCATCAACCCTACATCTGACATAGGGCTAATCTCCAAAATATACAAAACACTCAAGAAACTAGTCATCAAAACACAAAATAACCCTATTAAAAAGTGGGGCACAGAACTGAGTAGAAAATCCTCAATAGAGGAATCCAAATGGCTGAAAGACACTTAAGAAAGTACTCAATCCTTATTAAACCACAATGTCAAGGAAATGCAAATCAAAACAACTCTGAGATACCATCTTATTCCTGTGTGAATGGCTAAATTTAGAAACACCAATGACAGCTTATTCTGGAGAGGATGTGGAGAAAGGGGAACACTCCTCCACGGCTGGTGGGAGTGCAAACTTGTACAACCATTTTTGGAAATCACTATGGTGGCTCCTCAGGAAAATGGGAATCAGTTTTGGAGGTCAGCCCTCTATCAGATGTGGGGTTGGTGAAGATCTTTTCCCATTATTTAGGCTGTCAATTTCTCTCATTGACAGCGAGAACCCTGGTGCTAAGGTAATTCCCAAGAATCTACAAGGATAACATGAGCTAAGACTCCTATCAATAGTGGATAGGATGCCTGAATTGAACTATCCCTGTAATAAGATTGGTGAATACATCAACTATCATCATAGAGCCAGTAATTGATGGAACTGGATGCAGAGATCCACAAACAAGCACTAGGCTGAGCTTCAGGAATTCAGTCAAAGAGAGTGATGAGTGAATATATGAGCAAGGGGGATCAAGATAATCATATATAAATCTACAGAGACAGCTGAACCCAGCTCATGGAAACTCATGAACTCTAGACTGACAGCTGTGGAAACTCCATAGGCCCTCCATATGTAGGAGACAGTTGTGAAGTTTGGACTATCAGAGGGGCTCCTGGCAGTAGGACGATGGCACAAAACTGGTACATGAACTAGCTTGTTAGAGCTCATTACCTATGGTGGGATGACATACTTAACCTTAATGTGTGGGGGAGGCTTTGGCCCTATCCCAACCTATTATGCCATAATGTGTTGAATCCTCATAGTATCCTTTATCCATGAGGGGGAGTGGACTGGGATGGGCTGATAATAAGTGAAGAAGGTGGGGGAGGGGTGGGAGGAAGAATTGTGGTTGAAATGTAAAATGGAATTTAAAAGAATAAATAAATGTTTAAAAAGTATTTAATTTGGCTTATACTTCCAGTGGGTTAGAATCCATGATGTATATGTCTGTTTACTTGAAGGAGAAAGAAACTTCTTATAATATTAAGAGCTCTGTCTCATCAGTTTTTGAGATATTACACTTATGGGAGTGAAATCACATGTTTATTTTTTAAAAATCTTACTTATGAGGTTATCACATGAAGAAACAATTTTCTCATTTGATAGATTCTTGGAGTGCAAAATTAGGCTGCCTATCCACTAATCTTATGAAGAATGGAAATGTCACCATGATATAGTATTTAATGTGATCAAAAATAAAGAAATGTGTGTAAACTTTCACAAAACTAGCATTATATCTTGTAGGAAAATCTTGAAAATGCCAATTTTAATTCATTCTTGTCTGTAAGATTGTGTTTTCTCTTTACCTATCTTTTTGTCTCCCATTATGTTTATAGTTGCTAAGTACTAGGCCCTGATAATGTTCCCAATCATGCTAAACTAATGATGTATGAACCATAGAAAATCAGTACAGGTCTATCATGCAGACTAACTCATTCAATGAATATGCAGCATGAACCTACCTTTAAAGCACAATGCAATGGCCAATACTCTTCAGGTATGAAAATGTTTAAGGATGAAAATTTATGTTGCAATAAATATGGATGTTTTAGCTCTGAAATAAAAGAATATAACAAATAATGCTCAGGAATGATTATGAATGCAATTAGTGTTAAGATTTAGTTGTACATCTTCATAGTATTCCTTTGAGAACCTGCCATGTACTAATAGAAGACCTTTGAATAACATGGCATTTTTATTATCTAGAATCAAAAGTCATACAACATCTCTTCAGACATGCTGTGTTGGTTTTGGCAGTTACAAAATGTGAGTTTCCAGGGAAGGAAACAAAGAAACAAAACTTACATTTCAAATGCAGTATGCCAATTCCCATCATATGACATTATTAAACAAACGATACTACCACACACGTTATCTGGAGCACATAATGTGTCACCCATACTAATTTGGGGGATGTTTTGTTAACAAAAATATGGGTGCTGAAATAAGACAAGGTGAAGGGAATTTATGATAGTACCACTGTTCTTAAACAGGAGGGGAGAACTCCTTGTTCCAGGAGGAAAAAAAAAATGTTCATGCTCACCTTGAAGAAATGTGAATTATTCACTAATCACTAGAACAAAATCCCTCAGGTAAGATAAGCTGTACATCTTCATGTATATCTTCAGAAAGCATAGAGGCAATATATGATGCTTTGTATATTCTATGTAAGACACTTGGATTGTATTTCACTATGAACTCCGAGCAGCCATCAGAAATTCTCAACACTGTGTAGCAGTACTGAAATAATTCCTTAAGCTGCCTCCCCATGGGAGTGTTGACAATGCATTCTCTGGCACCTGGTTTCTGAGGATGTAACTCTAGTTTTGAGGGCTGGGCACAGGTGACACTCAGAGAAAGGAATGAATGCAATTAAAAGGCATAAAAATAGATGCTGTAGTAGTCAATGTTTTTAGAAGTATGCCTCTTAGCTTTCCAAAATTACACATGTTGAATTAGAAGGAACGAACGGTGGATGTGATCCATGCAAAGGAACATACACAGCATTTTCTGACTTTAATAGGACTCCCATGAAAAAACTTTTTTGGGTATGTATCAAGAAGCATTTGCATGATCTGCTTTGTGGGAGATCTACATTGGAAAGGGGGAACTGCAAGGAGGGACATGCTACATGACTGAGATAGTGTGCTCATAACATTAAAAATATCATTCACAGAAAAAAAATGTCTTAATCCTGTCTGTCAAAACTCAGAAAAAAAAAACTGTACATTAGGTAGTTTGAAATACAAGTACATGTTCTCATTTACACAATGGAACTACTGGTGGGGGAAAAGAAAAAACAATGGGATCATGAAATTTGTAGGCAAATGGATGGAATTAGAAGAAACCATCCTGAGTGAGGTAACACAGTCACAAAAAGACAAACATAGTATGTACTTAGTCATATATGGATTTTAGACATAAAGTAAAGGATTCCCAGCCTACAATCCACACCTCCAGAAAAGCTAGGAAACAAGGCAAACCCTAAGAGAGACATACAAGGTCCCCTGGAGAAAGAGAAAGGGACAAGATCTTCTAAGCAAATTGGGAGCATGGGGGGAGGGGAGAGGGAGTTTGGAGAAAGAGAAGGGGAAAAGAGGAAGGGAGAGGAGGACATGAGGAAGAAGGATGATTGAGTCAGGGAAAGAATAGAGGAGAGCAAGAAAAAAGGTACTATAATAGAGGGAGTGATTATAGGTTTAAAGAGAAATCTGGCATTAGGGAAATGTCCAGAGACCTACAAGGATGACCCCAACTAACAATCTGAACAATAGTGGAGAGGCTATCTTAAATGCCCTTCCCTGATAATGAGATTGATGACTTCCTTATATGCCATCTTAGAGCCTTCATCCAGTAGCTGATGGGTCCAGAAGCAGACACCCACAGCTAAACACTGAGCCAAACTCCTGGAATCCAGTAGCAGAGAGGGAGGAGTGATGAGCAAACGAGTCAAGACCAGGCTGGAGAAACACACAGAAACAGCTGACCTGAACAAGGGGGAGCTCATGGACGCCAAACTGATGGCTGGGAAACCAGCATAGGACCAACCCAGACCGCCATGAATGGGTGTTAGTTAGGAGCTCTGGGCAGTCTATGGGGCCTCTGGAAGTGGATCAGTATTTATCCCTAGTATAGAAATGGACTTTGGGAGCCCATTCCACATAGAGGGATATTCTCTCGGCCTGGGCCCTACTCCAAATGATATGGCACACTTTGAAGATCCCCAATGGAAGGCCTTACCTTCCCTGATATGTAGAAAAGGGATGGGATGGGGGTTGGAGGGTATAGGGGAGGAGGAGAGGGACATGGGATTGACATGTAAAGCAAGCTTGTTTTGAATTTAAATTTAGAAAGGAAAAAAAGTACATGTTTTCTTAACTTAGAAGCAAATAAATAATATTAAAGCAATAGAACATAATAATAACCTCTAGACACCAATTTGCTTTTATGTTAGCCTCAAACATGGCATGCCAACTACCTCCTAGACCGTAACAACATACAACTGGAACTCAGTAAGCTTACCTCCAAAGAGATCATAAAACTAACCACATAAAACTAGCAGGTTGGTTTGAAGGATCATTGATGCTTAGTGAACACTCTGTATTGTAACTAACCTTGTTGAGGACAGGTTGCCAAAGCATAAATATTCTAAAGTAGTTTGGTAATGTATAGTTAGGCAACATTAAAATCACGTTAAATCGTAGGCACCCACATCATGATAACGCAGCCAGATTCTGTAGGCAAATCAAGGAAATGTATACTTCTTCAGGCCATTGATATAATTTCCAAAACATATCACCAAAATTGTTGATTTATTTAAAGCTCACGATGGCATTTCTAATTCAGCTGACCTATCAGGGTCTGGAACTGTCCAGTGGCAATTCACTTGTTTTGGATGCATTCATTTTCCCGATTAAACCCAAATTTAATGTTTCAAGCTAATTAATGCTTGATGAAGCTGGAATAAATGAGCTTTCTCTTCTATTTGTAGAATGTTTCACCCTTCAAGGGAAAGAAGGTAGCTGAATAAAGTGACACATGGTGTTATTCCAAACACTCAGCAACGGAAGGAGGAACTTGAGTTCTATGCCAGCCTGAGTTACATATTGAGACTGAAATTAAAAAGTCAAATAAAAATGGCTGAAGGATCAACTAATCAATGATTGATTAGTTGATCCTTCAAACCAACCTGTTAGTTTTATATGGTTAGTTTTATGATCTCTTTGGATGTAAGCTTACTGAGTTCCGGTTGTATGTTGTTACGGTTTAGGAGGTAGTTGGCATGCCATGTTTGAGGCTAACATAAAAGCAAGTTGGTGTCTGGAGGTTATTATTGTGTTCTATAATAATAAATGGAAAAGAGATCAAAGCAGAGAAAGAGACATACAGAGAGAGAGAGAGAGAGAGAGAGAGAGAGAGAGAGAGAGAGAGAGAGAGAACAACATGAATCTTTGTACAAAATAGAGAATGCAATTTATGTTCAATGACAAGTGTAGTGAGGAAAATTTATGAAATTTTCAGTGAAATGGTGATACATCTTCATTCTATTTTATTTTGAAAAGATTATCCCGGCAATTTTAAGAACTAATAAAACGTTGAGTTGAGGTCAATAACGTTACCAAGCTCTGCTGGGAACACTAGTAAAGTCCTCCAAAGGAGAGATAAGCCCTGGAGAGACATGGTCTCTCCAGGTGTATAGATGTCTCAAGTGGTCATAAGGGGATATTTTGAAAATCAAGCAGATTGTGAATGTTAACAAACCCTCCTGAGAGAACTTAAGTGTTCAAGTCACTCATAGGTTTGTGCCCAACAGGATACATGATAAATGGGTGGTATCATTTCTTATGTTTTCTGATCCTGTATTGAACTCCTAACCCCTCAAACCCTTAAAATATGACTGTATTT
Source organism: Cricetiscus sungorus (assembly GCA_030556225.1). Taxonomy (NCBI): domain Eukaryota; kingdom Metazoa; phylum Chordata; class Mammalia; order Rodentia; family Cricetidae; genus Cricetiscus; species Cricetiscus sungorus. The sequence goes on along the minus strand of JANBXA010000735.1, from coordinate 39,338,960 downwards.
GGAAGTGGAAAGTGTAATGATGGGACTAAGTAAAAATGAAGCAGTTATATCATTCTCAATCCAATGTGACTCCTGTTCTTGTAAACTGAAGACTATGAGAGCACAGAGGGAAATACAGGGTAGTCGTATGCAAAGAGCAAGCCTGTGTGAGGGCCCAACACAAAAGTCAGCATCTAGAAGACAAGGAGATGGCCACTGAAGGGACTGCACTCACCGCATGCACTAACCTGTCTCTGCAATATTTTGGAAGCCATTCTGTATTACTGTGGTGAAAGCTTTTAGGGTAGCAAAGTCGTAAAGTCTCTTGATGCCGCGCTGACATTTAAATATGTATTACAGGACAAGTGGAATAAATGCTAAAGTGTATGAACACGCCTTAAATCTCCATTACGCTTGCTAGCATTTCGGTCATTGATTGCTTCAACCCTTCCCTTCCCAATTGCTAGCCCCTGTCTTTTAGTTCTGTCACAACCTCCATTTTAGTTTCATTTGGCGGATCCATAAGCAGTGCTTTCTTCCATAATACACTAATCTCTTTTAGACATGGCTGACGCAGGAGAAGGTCAGGAAAAGGCCAGAGCTGAGTGATTTTTGGCAGAATCAATGTCCCTATTAGTACACGTGTTCAAGCCCTCAGCCTGGCTGGCTGTGATTTCTGTCCTTACTCCCTGACCTTTCTTTCCAACCTAGAGGTCTGTCATGAGCTACCTCATCAGGACATTTCTCTGACATGATATATATATATATATATATATATATATATATATATATATATATATATTATGTATTATATATTATATGAAACCAAGAGTTGTCATGGCACTAATTAAAAGGGCTTGCCAGAATGAAGCAAGGGGGTACTGCTACCTACTTCATACAATTAATTAGTGAAAAATCACCAAGTGCTGATGGACTCTCACTTCAGAATATATCTGTGACCATGCTAGAATGGTCAGGTTCAAGGGACCTGATATCTGGTGTAAACATAATTGCTGTGAGAACCTTATTATATTAGTCAGACACATCCGCACAAAAGGGCAACAAAGAAACTCACGTGCCATGGACAGGTCCTATTGTCAACAGTTGATGAGGGGGCTGACAGTATTTCTAATGATGTGGCCTACTCTTTCTTATCTCTTACCAAACTGTCAGAAAATTATCACCAGCCCTTCAGAAAAATCAAAATTCATATACATCCCATATAAGTGTGAAGTGATAGGAAGAATCGAATCTAGATTTTCAATGAGGGAAATAAGATTGTTACCTGAGATTTAACCATTAAATATAATAAACAGTAAATCAAAGGACAGTAAGTAATGCAATACCCAAAAAGCCCTGCTAGAAATGAAATGTTTTATTACCAAATATTTTAAAATCAAAATTAAAACAAGGTAGCAAAGAATAAAATGGATGTTCATTTAGATCATTGAAAACTAGATTCTTTCCAAAAGGTGGAGAAAAGAAGCCAAATATACATGTTGAATAAACAAAGGGGATAATAGATTAAAAATGTAATCTATAAAAATTTGATAGAGAATAGGGATGAATGAATATCAGAATATTGCAAAGATATTTTCCTTTTTTGCAGGCCAGCCCAAGAATAAAATCACATCTGATTATAAATGACATATATATGACAAGGTAAAAAGCAACTAAGACTATTGATGAGGCATCAGTCTACCATGTTCAATTGTATAACCAGGACTAATCAGTGTTTAGTGTTAGTAATTAGCAAACATTCAAAATAACAATTTTCTCAAAGATAAAAGTGCCAAGTCAATGTCCAGAAACATTCTAGAAAAGGGGACGGGGCAGCTGTCTGAAAGACAGACACAAAGTATCATGTATTATCAACAAAATTCAAATCTATATTCCTGTGCTGCATGATCTCATAGTGTTTGTTTTAATAACTTAAGAAAGAATACTAGTGCAATCAGACCGTTTTAGGCCATACCTTCCTTCAACAGCAAGTCTTCCATTATTAAGAACAATCCATAGAATCCTAGGCAATCTCCAAGGTTGAGGTAGCAAATGTTGTGTCAAAGTCAACCACAGAGACAGGTAGAAATGTCTTTTCCACAAAACCCAGAGATGAAAATAACACAAATGGGGAGATATAAAGTATAACCAATAGACTTTGAGTGATAATACTAACCCAAAATATGAAACTTCTTAAAATTTGTCTAAAGGATTAATGACACAAAACATGAACATATGCACATAAACTTGCCACTCGCCTCTATGCAGTGAATGGCCATGTTCACAACTTGCTAAATAGAAAGAAATAGATATAGGGAGGGCAAAATTTAAATATCTAGATTGATTGTGTGATATTGGTCCCTCAAACTCCTGCCAGGGTTCCATTCCTCATCACATCCTGTTGAGCTGCAATGCCAAAGAGGAGAGTCAGGGACACAATACATCCTGTTCGATCACGAACAAGGAACAAGATCTCCTAGTTGGGGCTCAAAGATGTCATTGTTTCACTATTCCTTATAGAGACAGTTGCCTTGCTTCCCCCAGCACAGACTTGGGAGCAACTCCAGAGCCTCCTTCAGGATGCTGGTGGTCCTGCTGACAGTAGCCTTGCTGGCCCTGAGCTCAGCTCAACACCCAAGTGAAGGTAGGAGAATATGGGTATGAGGCCTGTGGTTCTGTGTGGAGTTATAGGAGACCGCACAAACAGAGGGGAGGCAAGAGAACAAAAAAAAATGACTATAGGGTCTTTAAGTCAATGTAAAGAAAGACCAATTGAGTCCTTATTCCGTTCCAAGAACCTGAATGTTTCTTTTAATTTATTTTTAACATACAATTGAAAGTAACATTGCAACTGGTGGAATTAAAAGTTGAGATTTGCTCTTACAAGACACAACTCTCTGGGCTGCTAAAGGTGTATTGGAGTCTGGGAAAATTTTGTGATAAAGCTATGACATGACAGGAGACAGTATGTGAGAGATGTCTTGTTACATACTTGGTAGATGCAGAACAAATTTCTGTGGAAGGGATAAACTATTAATTTTAACTTCCAAAGTCTTGGTGGCTTCCTTGTCGGTGGAGACATCATGTAGAAATTTTCTTCTCCAAGTCTTCAAAGCCTCATAGCATATGGCAAGAGAACATGGCCTATACCATTGTTATTCAGGTTTAAAGGCAAGCCTCTGGATCACACAGTGGTGAAGCAGGCGGTTAGAAATTGAGTGGCACTTCAGAGAAAAGGATAGTGTGATAGTCTCCGAGATAAAACTTTGTTAGCCTCCCATCACTCAGCTCATCTGTTCATAATCTGTACCCACACAGAGTTTGTGGCCTTCAACCGCATCACCAGAGAGAGACAACCCCCTCAAGGAAACTTCCAAGGAGCCTCCAGAGATAGTCAAACCCCTGACCTTCAAAACACATGGGAGCGCCAACAAAAACAGTCTCTGCAGCCACCACAGCCATCACAACAGATCCAGCGGCCAGCTCAGCTGCCAAGAGAGTATCTGCGGCCAGCACAACAGTCACAACAGTCTCAATTGCCAGTGCAGCAGCAGGGACAGTTCCCTGTTCAGCAGCAGGGACAGTTCCCCGTTCAGCAGCAGCAACAACTAAGAGAAAATAACAGGCTCCCTCTTGGAAGTCAGCAGGCTCAAAGGGGTTAGGGATCTTCCCAAGGCCGGTTCATCAGCAATCAAGAAAACATTATCAGGTATGAGTTCTTTTGTGTGTGTGTTTCCATGACACTCCTACATTTCAGTATTTTTTAGAAAAAAAATAAATTTACCATTTCTTAAACTTAAAATGTTTTGAATGTATGCAGAAAGATTGGATCTCATTTCATTTATTAATATTCAGATATCCTGTTGTAGGAGGGAATCTGTTCTATAAAACCTCCAGAAGGTAATGCTTAATTTCATTTTGGACCATGACTATCATCCCATCTTACTATGTATTGCTTTGATCCAAAAGAACATTGTCTCTAAGGTAAAGAGCAATGCTCTCTCTAAGGCAAAGAGCAACATTCTCTCTAAGGAAGGTCTCCCTCGATGCTGAGAATCAACAGCAGCTCATCTTACAATTCTGTTATCACTTTGTGCTTAGGACTGTCTCATGGAAAAACTCAGTTAATGAACCTTATCTAGGTTTCTGTGTATGTTTGCTTGATATGCCTGTAGGTGTGTGCATGTTTGAGTGTAGAGTATGAATTCCAAATGGCTTGCATGTGGAATTCAGAGAACAACCTTGGGTGTTAGTCCTCTGAACTCCACGCACAATATTTAAATATAAACCTTAAAGCATGTTGTACCTTCCTGCTTCTTTGTCACAACAGCTACTACCATCGATTCTATTGGAAAACTTTTTAAATTACTTGGTTTGACACAAGTATGAACAATCACTTTTCATTAACAATATATTTATAATGAGATATGTATGTCATAGATGCATGAAAAATTTAATTCTTCAGAAATATATCCATCAGTTCAAACATGTATATATACATACATATATATACACACATGCACATATAAATATACGCATATGTATGTGTGTATATATATATATACATATATATATGTACATGTTTTCTGCGTTGTTTGATTGCTATTATTTTCAACATTGTTCTTTTGCTTTGCTCTTTGAGGTTTTAAGGACTTTCATAGTGTGGCACTGCCATGCTGTCTCTTACCTCATGACCAGACATTTTAGATGTTTCAGTGTTTTAATATTAAAGGGTTTCACAGACAAGCTTGGAAACACATCCTGGGATGCTTTCGATCACAATCAAAACATACTCCACTGAAAACTACTCTTTCTTCATCTCATATGTAACAGCTGAGGGCAAATCACATTCGCCAAAGCGAACACAAATAAATCAGAATGAAAAAGACACAAAGACAGGAACAGCAGAGAAAGAGGATGATATGGGCAGTCACATACCACATTCACCAAGATAAATGATCAGAAATTTATTTGTCACACTTTTCTTAAAACCCTTTTTCTTGGTTTCTTTCAGAAAGTGAATGAAAAGACCATGAGCTAAGAAGATTGTCATGCAGGAGCAATGTAATTATGTCATTATCGTCACTCTACTAATAAAATGATGAGCATGTAACTTCTGACTGCCACCTCTCTCTTTGGGTATGGGTGAATCAAAGGCCTGGAAATCAGCATTCTACCTTATAGATACTTTTATCTCCCCCTCACACACTACTTTACCTACTAACATACTGCTAGATGAAAAATAAATGTGCAATTGCATCTTAAGCCAAAAGAAAAATGTAAATATTTAATGAATTTTCAATATATATATATATATATATCTTTTTTAAGTAAAAGATATAAAATAAAAAGTAAGGACACTTTAGACACAGAAATTTTTAAGATTTTCAAAATAATTTATTTCATCTCCTCAGGGTGTTAATAAGTTTGATGCATGGGATTTTTAGATTCACTATAGTTCTATCACATTTCTTCCTGTTTGCAAAACTGTCTTCATTATATAACAACCACTTTTAATAATCAGGTAGATTTTATAAAATAGGTAAAATAGTAGATTTTAAGAAACAAGTCACACAGAAATTATTTTAAGGTCTACTTTCTTTAACGGTTTTTGCTTGTTTGTTTTGTTTTTATGCTTCTTTGTTTTTTGAGACATGGTGTTTTCATGTTGTCCTGGCTGTCCTGGAACTTGCTGTGTAGATCAGGCTGGCATTGAACTCACAGAGGTCCACCTGCCTCTTAAGTGTAAGGACTAAGGGATTGCACAATCATGCTTGGCTTCTATTTTTATGGCTAGTGTTAAACTCCCAACACTCTAAAGCTATTGTTGTTATTATAAGTGATAATAATATACCATGCGATATTAGCTAATTAGAAACTTCACACAGCTTCTGGGACACATGCATATTAGTTGCTTTTATACTTGCAGAGGTCAAATAGCTGAGAAGAAGCATTTGTGAGAAAGAAGGATCTATTTGTTAATTGAATATAATTATATCAATTTCTTTGTTTCCTCTCCTTCTTCCAGCCCCTAACAGGTACACATTGAGTCCCTAGCTTGCCCCTCCCAGTTCTCAAGTCAAGCTGATATTTTAAGGAAACAGTTGAACATGTTCAGGAAGACATGGTGAAAGAAAGGGTGACAAAAGGAGTTTGGGAGGGCTTATCACCTTATAGAAGCAATCTTGAAACAGAAGGATGGGGGCAGGAACAAGGGCAGTGCTGTCCCCAGAAGGCCTGTCCCCATCGAATCACTTTGAGCAGGCGTGAGGCCCCACCTGCTCAAAGGTCTAGAACTACAACAGTGCCACCAGCTATGGAGCAAGTGTTCAAACACTTTAGACATCAGAAACCATCTACATCCAAAATCATAGTTATCCACTCATGTCTACAAAGCTGGGAGGAAGTTAAGTTGAACCTTAATCCTGTAAAATTTACAGGGAAAATAATCTTATTTAGCCTGTTATCTCTCATTTCAAAAAGAGAAAAAAATATTTTGTCATAGTTCAAGCACTCTATGAAATGCCTCAATATTATTTTGAGCAAAAAACACTTAATTTGGAATTTGCTCTAGGGTAGTTTATTTTAACTATGAAAAGGTGAAAAATCACAACTTAATAAAATCACAGCTCACTATGAAACTATACCAGATATTATAAGCAAATCCATAGAGTAATAGATATGCAAATAAGAAAGGTGTTATTCTGAGAAGATGAGGTTTTTTTATTCAAGGACAACATGAATCATAAGAATTTGAAAAACAGGAGCTCTGTTTTCCTGGTCAGGATCTTTTTTCCATACATCATGATTACATTTACATGAATTATAATGCATAGGAGAGGATGACCAAATATATCCCAACAGACAAACACAATCCTATACTTATTTTGGTTTTGGATGTTGAATTAAATGACATTACATTTTCATTTTTTGTTTTAACTTTTTGAGAGCTTTATACATGAGTAATGTGCATTCATATCATTTCTACTCTATCTTCTCCCCTTTTCAACTCCTCCTGTGTCTTTTCATCTCCTTTCAAATTCACAACCTCTCTGTTAGAAGCAGTTTCCCATCAGCCTGGTCCCAGAGCCACATCAGTCACAAAATAACACACAGAGACTCTGTATTAGTTTTAAAGCTGTTTCCTGTTACTAGCATTTCTTATTAGCTCACCCTGTCTTAAATGTTAACCCATTTCCATCAATCTAAGTGTTTCCACATGGTCTCATCTTATGGGAATGCCTGCATCTTTTTTGCCTGCTACTTCTCTGTAGAGAAGAGAGCGATTTCCTGTTTGTCCCTGCTTATATTCTGATTCTTCCCAGCTACATCACTTCCTGCCTGTCTGTATAGACCTCCAGACCTCTATGGTTAGCTAGTGATAATATCTACCATGCTACGTCACTTCCTGCCTGGCCAATCAGTGTTTTATTCATCAACCAAAAAGACAAACATATACCATCATTTCCTCTTTTCTGTCTAAATAAAAAAGGGGAGGGGTTAACTTTAACACAGTAAAATGTATAACATAACAGTTATCAAATAAGAACTATAGTTAACAATATTTAGTCCATTAACATTATCAGGAATTAAAGAAAATATTCTTTCATCTATCATATTTTTTGAGTTTAAAGTCTTATATGTAACTTATCTTTCATTCTAAGGAAAACTTTAACCATAACTATCTGTCTTCAACTCCATCAAAGACCACAGAAGGATAATATATCAACTCTAGAAATTATAGAAACAACTCGCTGCCTGTTCAGTCACCCAAAGTTCTTCTGTAACGTTCCATCTTCAGCCTATAAGCCATAGTGTGTCTGGCAGACTACTCAGCAAAGCAGGAAACTTTAAACTGCCCACCTATATTGGCAGTTAGTCCATCACTTTTCTCTGTGTACTGTAGTCTGGCAGACTCTTCCATGAAGCAGGAACCCTGTACCAATGTCCATCTTGTTTAAACAATCAATTTTTTGTGGATCCTGCATGTCCAGTTTATACATCATAAAGTCAAACAGTCCAGACAAGAGCAGCATCTTTCCCAAATGGCTAGTCTTGCCATATTGGATGCAAACTCTATGATGAGTTTCTTCGATGTCCTTTCTGAAGCAGGTGGTGTCGCCAGGAGCAGTTGTGCCTCACTGTTAAGAAAAACCCTAAACCACTTTGAGTGCCATATTCTGTAGGTCTTTGAAAGGTTTGAAGAATATCTATCCATTTCAAATATATCTCTGTATATCTAGAAATCCTAACTAATATAGCTATAAGTTTTGACTATTATAGGTAACTATCTATAACCTGTACCAAATTATACATTATATTTTTAAATGAGTTATACAAACACAATACTCCTAAACAAGAGGAGAAATATACATATCACAAAATTGACCTTAAATTATATCAATAAATGAAAATCCATTCCAAAACAAAGTATTCATTTCTATACCTTAATCCCCTTTTTACCTTTAAAAAGAGATTGGTTGTGGTCATTAAACATTTATACCCAACCCCATTTAGATAAAAACAAACATTTATAAATAATATTTGGGAATTTGGGCATTTGTTCTTTCCAAACTGCTTCCTGCTATTAGGAAGTGCTGTCTTGGGGATCCTAAGAAGACACAGAAATCCTGGCTATAGTGGTCTACAAGGCTGCCTTATCCAAGCTATTTTGTTGTATTACCTGGGACACTGTTTCACGGGGGTCTTGCTTGATCAAATCATGTTAGTCTGGAAGGAATCCACAGCTTTTTCATTTTCTGTGGAAACAAATATAAAAATTATTTTCCCAAGTAACCTGTCCTTAGACTTAAATTTTGAAGTCAAAACATGTCTAAAATGTATAAATTGCATTAATTCAGCAGCACTTCTTGTAGTAGTTGTTGCTGTTTCCTAAGCAGTCAAACAATTCAAAGACAATATAATAGCAAACAGTCTTCAGACTCTGTGTATATTCTCCATCTTTAGGTGGCTTTTTTAATTACTCTATTTCTTTTATTTCATTGTTTCATTTTTTGAGACAGGGTTTCTCTGTGTGCTTTTGCCTGCCCAGGCTGGCCTTGAAATCATAGAGATCTGCTTGCCTCTGCCTCTTAAGTGCTGGGATTAAAGGAGTATGCTGTCATATCCAGCTACTCTCTTTCTATTTTTTTAACCACTTTATCCCATTTTTTTCTCTCCCAAGCCTATGTGTATTTTAAACACACTGTAAACCATCAGAGGTTTTTCTTTATCTTAATCTGTCTTTACTGTCAATCTTTATCTTTTTCTGGCCATGAGTCTCTCTTATCTGCTAAACAACATTGCTTTCCAAGATGGCAGATGTACTTTTACCACCAGCACTGAAAGCTGTGCTCACCTCCTTGGTCTATGCTGCCATCAAGCAGCATGCTGCTGGCTTGGAGAGATGGTCACTGCCAATGCTGGCTGCTTCTACACACCATTAAACTGTTAACAAGGCCTCTTAAAAGAGCTGTGTGGTTTTTTTGCTGCTCATGCTGAGTCAGGAAACCTTCCTTAAAGGAGTTGCACAAGTCTCTGCTTGTCTCTAGCAAAATAGAGCCCACCTGAGAAAAATGCTGCTACCAAGAAGGCTTGCTTGTCTGTGTTCTTTTGTTTTTAAAATCCTTTTTTAAGCTTTTGTTAAATTTTAAGTGGAAGTTCTTTTTTTAACATTTTATTTCTTTTTTTCTTATTTTACATATTGATCCCAGCTTCCTCTCCCTCCATGCCTCCCTCCCTCCCTCCCTACCTCCCTCTCATCTCCCCCAACCACCCTCCCATTCTACCACCACCACCACTCCACAGTTAGTACCTATGTTGCAGGCCCCATTTTGTTACATGCACCTTCCTACCAGCCTGGTCCCAGTGCCGTGTCAGCCCCAAATAACACGCAGAGACAGTGTATTAATTATGAAACTGTTGGCCAGTTACTAGCATTTGTTATTAGCTAGCTCTGTCTTAAATATTAACCCATTTTATTAATCTAAGTGTTTCCACGGGGTCTTACCAGAGAAAAAGTCCGGACCTCTTTTCTTCTCACAGCCTACATCTTAACTTTTCTCTACTACATCTCCCAGAATCTTCATTGTCTCCTAGTCCCACCCATCTTGCCTTCCTATTTGACAACAGTGCTTTATTCATTAACCAATAAGAGAAACATATTTACAGAATGACATCTCCCATCACCTCTCCTATATTTATATTATAAATATACCTACTCATATACAAATTATTGAGTCTACTTTGTGTTGATCATATATTTATATTTGTTTAAGACAGACAGAATCAGATAACTTATCAACAAGTTCATCACTGGAGAAAACTAATTTGTTCTCTCAATCTCTCTCTCTCTCTTTCTCTCTCTCTCTCTCTCTGTATCTATCTATCTGTATACCCACCTACCTACCTACCTACCCACCTATGTATCTATCTATCTCTTTCTCTGCAGCCATTGATGGCCTACAGTTTTTCAATTATCCATAGTATTTACCACTCTAAAGTATTGTGACTTGGTAGAATAGAGTCTGAAAATGACTAAAATTTCATGCAGTAGCCAACTTTATTCAGAATATTAGGTAATTTATACTCTGGAACTTAAAAAGCATCACATGAGTAAAATGTATGGGCAAAAACTTGTTTTACATAGAGCAATGGTTCTTAATCTGTGGTTTTCAACCCCTTTGGATTATATATCAGTCCTGAATATCAGATATTTATGATTAACAACAGAAGTAAAATTATAATTATGAAGTAGCATCTAAATAATTTTATGGTTAGTGATTTCCACATCACGAGGAACTGTATAAAATGCTCATAGAATTAGGAAAGTTAAGAACCACTGCATACAGACATATACATAAATAACAATAACTAATTATAATGGATAATCTAAAGTAAACTCATTCCTAGTCACTACATGTGGAAAGTGCACAAAAGAACATTCCAAAAACAATTCTGTGTTTTTGAAGAAACTGAGGTCCCAAGACTGCTGTCTTGTTTTCTTGAAGTTTTTTCTTTAGCACTCAAAATTCTCACACAGTTTCATGCTTGAACCATTTTCTGACAGATAGTTCCTTGTAGAGATCTCAACTCATACTGGCACACAGAGCATTATTTTCACTTTGCAAATATTGTTCAGGTAATGATTTTGTTGAGGTTTTAAGGGTCTAGCTTACCTGTCATGTCTAGAAGACAGGATCTCAAAATGGCCTGGGTCTTCTCACTTTTACAGTCTTTCCATCATACAGAATTTGAAGAAATCTCATATTAGTAATTTAACAGCATACCTTTAAGACTGAGAAAAAAAGAAGCAAGCACGCCCAACAGGAATAGACTGAAAGACATCAAACTGAGAACTGAAGCAAATAAAATAAAAACAAAGAGAACAAGACAAAGAATCAGTGAAAGAAGGAGTTGGTTCCTTGGGAAAATCAAGAAGATAGACACTTATCCAAAGTAACTGAAAGGCCGAAAGAGAATATTCAAATTAACTAAATCAGAAACAAAAAGACAGACATAACAACAGACACTTAGGAAATCCAGACAATCCTTAGGTCATGTGTAAAAAACCTGTACTCCATGACACTGGAAAATCTAAAAGAAATGAACAAATTTCTTGATAAATATCCCATACTGTTGAACCCTAATTCCGGGGTTCTGATGAGCCAGTGGGAGAGCCCCGTGACACAAACACCAAAACCAGAAGATGCAACAAGCAAGAGGTGTTTATTGAACGAGTGCACTCGGGTGACAGCAATCTCGGGGAAAGCTACACACCCCAAAAGGGTACAGGCTCCTTTTTATAGAGGCAAACCCCAAATTAGCATACATGCATGGGGCACAAGGTGATTGATTGCAAAGTATGATCTCATGTTTGAGAGACCACCCAGGTATGACCTGTTCTTATTCAAAGGATAAATCATAGAATGACTTGGAAAGTCCCCAGACTGTCCGTTGGCCAGGAGTGACCCAAATAGTGCTGGTCATCTGGAATCATTTGTTCCAGGGTTGGGGCCTATTTCCTTGGTGTGGGCCAAGACCTCGGAGAGATTTCACTTCAGTTATTCCACAAAGGTTTGATGATTTAGTGACTAGCCCTATTTAACAAGATCAGCCTAGCATAACCACTAGCCCCATCACCATAGTAACTTCCTTCTTCTCATAATTTCTGATGTTTTCACCTATGCAATGTCCATTCTTTGTGATTTTCTATATTCTGCTTGCAGGAACTATTTTCCTTCCCCTTTCCCACACCCTTGCTCTGCAAACTAAAATCTTTCAATACCAAAATTAAACCAAGACCAGGTAAACAAATTTAAACTCACCAATAACCCCCAAGTAATGCAAAACACTCATTGAAAGTCTCCCAACCCAGAAAAGCACAGGGCCAGACAATTTTAGCATAGAATTTTACCCGACTTTCAAAGAAGAGCTGATACCAGTAGTCCTCAAATTATTCCACAAAATAGAAACAGAAGGAACATTGTCAAATTCCTTCTAAGAGGCCACACTTACCCTGGCATTCATGCAACTGAAAGACTCAAGAATGGCATCCATCTTTGACCTATAGGCCTAGCATCTCTGACAGACTTTTCTGAAGCTGGATTTTCTGAAGGGCTTTCCTGCCTTGTCTTGGCAAGGATTTTGCAGTTACTCTCTTTTGTGTCCAGTTTGTGCATTTTGGACAGAACACTGTCAGCAGTCTAGGCAAGCACATTTTCTTGCCCAATGGCTTACCTTTGGTACAAAGAAAGGAAACTCCGTGTGATTTTCTTCAATGTCCAGCATGTGATTTTCTTCAATGCCCATCATCTTCTCTTAAGTAGCAATTTGTAATCCCCAAAAAGACAAAATTTTCTTTACTTCTTCAAACATTCTTTACAAATTATCTACATTGGAATCACATAATAAAATGACATCCATGTAATGGTAAACTATAGATTGAGGAAATTTACTTACATATTATTTCCATTGTTGCCTTAGAAAATAATGGCACAGAGTGGGCTACTTATCATTCCCCGTTGGAGAATCTTCCACTGATATCTCTTAGAAGGCTGAGAATTATTATAAATAGGCACTGTGATGGCAAATTTTTCTCTACCTTTTTCTTGTAATGGTATACAGAAGAAACAATCTTTTAAATTGTTAACTATGAGAGGCCATCCTTTAGGCAATAGAGAAGGCAAAGGAATTCCAGAATGTATAGAGCCCATTGGCTGTATCACCTTATTAAAAGCTCTTGAATTTATTACCATTTTTCACTTTCCAGATTTATTTTTAATAACAAATACAAGAGAATAGTAAGGGCTTGTTGATTCCTCAATATGTTGAACATTTAGTTGCTCTTATACCAACTCTTCTAAAGCTTGCAATTTCTCTGTTGTTAGAAACCATTGTGCAACCCACTCAGGTTTGACTGTCCGCCATCTCCAAGGTAGGGTTGTTGGTGTCTTTGGAAGATTAGCCACTGTTGTGTCTTGTTATTATACTACCTGAATGGTCAATGATTGCTCTTTTATAATATCTTCTTAAAAATTTTCCATAACCATATGTTAATTTATGTTTTGTTTCTAAAGTTGGGGGAATGTTTATATGAGTATTCCATTGCTGTAGTAAGTGACATCCCCACAAGATTCATTGCAATATTAGCAACATATAGCTTTAATATTCTTTTCTGTCATTTTGCCCCTATATATTTGAGTCATCTCATGCTCTGTTTTACCTAAGATAAAGTTCCAGCCCCTAAAATTTGAATATCACCAGATTGGATGCCAAAATTCTTGTGATACAATTTTTACATTCTCACCTGTGTCTATAAGCTTTTTAATGATAACATAAATTCATACTTTTAATTTTGGTCTCTGTTTATTTATATGTTTGCCAATACACTTGAGTTCTAATTTTTTTCTGACTTTGTTTTCTCTCTTTTACAGCTCTTCTGTCATCCAAAGCAGTAAGATTTCTTTCGATGGGTGTTGGGCTTTTTCCTTGCTCTGGGAAGTGGTTTCCATGGTGACAGGAAAGGACTGAGATGAATTTGGCATAGGGTTTTGCATAGAGGCTTGCAAGGGATGCCTTGAGGCATTTCCTTATGGTAAAGTGTTATCTTGAAAATCTCTTTTTGACCTACATTTATTTGTCCAATGCTTGCATTTGCTCTATCTTTTTTATAAACAAGGAGGGTTATTCTGATTCAATTATATTTATAAAAAGAATTGTTTCTGGAAATGCCCTGTTTACCATCCCTTTCTAGGTGAATATTTCATTTTTTCTTTAAACCTCTTGATATCATATCTCCTATCCAACTGTCATCATCATGGCTATGAGTTTCAATATTAATTGTATCTCAGATCCAATCTTCCAAAGGTGCTAATCTTGCCTTTAAAGGCCTAATTATCCTTATGCATTGGGATTTAGCATTTTCAAAAGCATAGTTTCAATTATTGTGTTTCTAGCTTCTGAACATATTCAATTGACTGCTGTTAACAGCCTTTGTAAGAAATCTGTGATGCTTCCTTTGGGCCATATATAACTTTTGTAAATGATTCAATTTTCTTTTCTGTTTCTCCAAGTCTGTCACAAGCATTCAAAGCTGTTGCATGGCATAAACCCAGAAGGTGATTATCATATAGACATTGATTGCCTTTCTAAAGTAACATAATCTTTTCCAAGAATTTGATCTTGAAAGATATCATCATCTCTTGCTTTAGTCTTTTGCTTAATATTCTTAGCCTCTTTTCTAAACTAGGAAACCATTGTAATTGTGGTTTAGGCTCTAGGAAACCTTGGGTCAAATCTATCCAATCTATAGGGATAACCCTATTACAAACAGACCACCAGTTTATCATCTGCTTTATAAATGATGAATGGATGCCATATGAGACTATAGCTTCTTTGTTGAGTTTCCCTAAATCTAATATTGTCACAGGCTTCCAAGTAGCTTTTATAGAATATCCTTCATTTGGCACTTTCTATAAGGTTACTGCATATATTAATATTGGTTCTTTTAAGACATTAGAGTGTTCCTTTTTAACGTTAAAATGCAATGTAAAATTTGTTTCTCCATGTAATTCCTCGGTCTAGGTTTGAATACCCTTATGATCTGTTTCAATAAGTTTTTCTAAGGCCTGCATCTTAGCACTCATTTCAACCAACATTTTAAGAGATAAACCAAGAATTATCAAAATGACAAAAAAGACTATCAAAATGAAAATTAACAGTATGTCAATCCCAGTTAGGTTGATTATCTCTTCATTTAACTGTTACACTTTTAAACGATCCATTATGGAAGACAATGCCAGTGAACTCTGAGGTGTAGCACATCTGAATTGGAGAACTAGCTTGTGGCTGTGAACTGACTGTGTAAGTCCCAGGAGAGAGGATTTAGGAACAGCTGAAAAGCCTCCTGAGTTTTGTTGTTGGCAGGTGAGGACAGTTTAGAAAATCTACAACCAAAAAAAAAAAAAAAAAAGAAAGAAAGAAAGAAAAGAAAAAAAATTCCCACGCTTGTTCAAAGATTTAAGGAGAAAACAAAAGAAAACCTAGCTGGTTGGACAGGGACTCAGGCAGTAGGGACCCAGGCAGGAGTCAGGCTTGGACTGGGGCCAGTGAGGGATTTTTCATGACTTTTTATTTTAACATTGGGTGGCAATTGTAGCATGATAAATAAAAGACACAGAGACAGATATTAGGGTTCAAGTTTCAAGCTGAAGATCAGAGAAGAAAAGCAGCCAAGCAGTAGATCTTACCTCCACCCAGCTGAAATGACAATCTTGTCTTTAACAAGCCTTAGACTCCAATCCCAGACATCTGCCTCTCCTCACGGTAGCAAAAGAGAAATTCTCTTATGAGACTCTTTGCTTCTCATTTTATGTATCTCAAATCTTGTATTAAAGGCATGGTATCCCAAATGCTGAGATCTCCTTTCTGTAAGTTGTTTGTCTTAGGAATGGATCAATTTCATGTAGCTCACCGTGGCCTTGAACTAATAGAGATTTGTCTACCTCTTAACCCTTGAGTCCTAGAATTGAAGGTGTGTACCACTCCTGCTTGGCCTCAATAGCTTGTGCCTGGTTTTGCTTTCTCAATCTTCAGGCAAGCATTAGTAAATCATAAATATCACCACACAGCCTGTATTTTTCTCCTGATAGAGACCAATGATATACAGGCTCATCACTTTTAATTGGGTCTTCATGGAGTGCAGGCTTCTCAATGACCTCTCCTAAAAATATCCTCAATCTGCTTGGAGAGGTCTCATGCTAGGCAAGAGAGGATCAATTCTTCCAACATTCTCCTTGCCTAGCCATTGATTGGGCAACAAGCCTGATTGGGGCTATATAAAAACACCACCATTTAGGTCATAACTTTTGACCTATAAATTAAATTTATAGGCTGAAAAGTCCCTTCATGACCTTCTTCATCTTTCCAGGAAAGTTCATTGCTACTTTGCTTGGAATACTGAATCTGACCAGTTCCTTTCAGCTTTGTAACAAATCTTTGGCCATGTTGAAGGCCATTGGCTAGCAGTAATAACAGACACATCTGTAGCAGTATCTAGAAGGTCAGAGAATCTCTTGACATTTAGAAACAAAGTGGAGTTCTGGTTGCTGTAAACCTATAGCTTATAACCAGTAGGCATCTAATGAACCAAACCCAGTTTTTCCTCTCTTATCTCTCTTAACCTGTTTTTTGTTTGTTTGTTTGTTTGTTTGTTTCCACTTGGGGAAGTAAAATCAATTACACAAGCTCTAGCCTGA
The DNA here is from genome assembly GCA_030556225.1 of Cricetiscus sungorus. Classification (NCBI taxonomy): domain Eukaryota; kingdom Metazoa; phylum Chordata; class Mammalia; order Rodentia; family Cricetidae; genus Cricetiscus; species Cricetiscus sungorus. Next base: position 39,322,224 of record JANBXA010000735.1, on the reverse strand, counting down.
TTTTACTATAGAAATTCTATTGATTTCTCCCTCAAAATCAGTATCAATCACTCCAGTAGCAACAATGATTCCCTGCATAGTAGTGCTATTCTTCCCAGCAAAAACCCTATAGTGACTTTTGGTAAAGGCCTACGAAGAAGTTGATCTTGGGAGATATCCATACCTCAAGGTTTGGCCCTTTGTTCAAGCTAAGGCCTTTTTCTTAGCTTCTTCTCTGAACCAGGGTACCCCATTGTAACTTGGGACCAGGCTCTGGAGAAGCTTTAACCAAGTCTATTCAGCCTATAGGAATAATTCTATTACAAACTGACCCCGTGTTTAACATTTTCTTCACAAAAGGTGAATGGATGCCATATGAGACTACTACTTCCTTGAATTTCCCTAAATCTAACATTGTCACAGGAGTCCAATTGGCTCTTACAGAGTTTCTATCATTTGGTACTTCCTGCAAAAGTTCTGGGATTTATTAATGTTGCTTCTGTTAAGATCTTATACTGTTCCTCTTTAACTATATAATGGACTACTGAACTTGGTTCTCCATTGAATTTCTCTGAATTTAAATATCTCTATCATCTGCTTTAAGTTTTTCTAAGGCTTCCATCTTGGCACTCATACCAACCAACGTTTTAGAAATAATCCAAGAATTATCAAACTAACAACAAAGATTATCAAAGTGATTATTAATTATATATCAATTCCAATTAAGTTGATTATCCCTTCATTTAATTGTTCCATTTTTAAATCATGTATTACATAATCATACACAGACCTACCTCTCTTCATTATAACTGTGTTTGCAATGTGGGAAAAACTCTCTCTTTTAACTCATTCCTTCCTTTGAGAATTCTCACTTGTCTTACCAAATCTACCAACAGTGTCAGTGAACTGTGAGTCATAGGACTTCTAAACTGAAAACTATTGTGTGGCTGTGAACTGAGTATGTCCGCCTGAGGAGAGAGGCTGTCGGAAAAGTCTGCTATCCACATGTGAGGGAAAGATAAAAGGAGAGAGAGAGAGAGAGAGAGAGAGAGAGAGAGAGAGAGAGAGAGAGAGAGAGAGCTGCCTGAATAAATCACACATGGGATTGTTAGGAACAGCCTAAAGGTTGTTTTTAGAGGCTTGGGAAAAAGGCAAAAGAAAACCTAGCCAGCTGGACAAGGACTCTGGTGGGAGTCTGGTGTGTAGCTCTGGCCTGGGCCAGTGGCTTCAAAGTCACAGGCAAAGTGCTTTTTTTTTTGTGAATTTACACCTTTGTGCTAGGCAACAATATGTAGCACAAATAATAAAAACCTAGACATAGATATTGGGGTTCAAGCTGGAGCTCAGAAAAGCAAAACAGCCAGATGCTTGAGCACTCTTACCTCTACCAATGCTCAGACCAAAGGGATGATCCACCGAACCTCAGATTTCATCTCTAGACTGCTCTGCTCCACCAAACCTCAGATGCTCCTAAGACCGTATTAACCTTATATTCTCTCTAGTGCTGGGACTAAAGGCATGAGCTCTGTGTCTCTTTTAGACTGATTCACTCTCATGTAGCCCTGGGTGGCCTTGTTCTCACAGGGATCCATCTGCCTCTGTCTTCTGAGTCCTGGGATTAATGGTGAATTGAGACCCCAAAACAGACCACCAAGGAGCCAACTCTCCAATGCAAAATCAAAGGTTTCTTCAATAATTAATGAGTTAACTGTATTAACTTGGGTCCTCCATCCCTCTGACACAGCAGGTGAAGCACGAAGGACCCAGAAGGCCCACAGGTCAGGGAATTTATTGGGGTAGAGCAAGAGGAGTGTCTGGGGGCAGCAACAGTCTCAGGATTGGTGCACTTCTGGGTTTAGATGTTCTGACTTGTGTTTATTGGTCAACTGGTTGCTATGGCCTATAGGCTCTCCCAGGGCAATTGCTATGCTCTGTATACCACTGTTACCATAAAGCACATCCAGGGCCTGCCAGCTAACTTCTGATTGGTTCCTTGCCACATAGAAGATATCTGGCTTCCTAGTGACTGGGTTGAGATCAGGTAAGGTGAGAAGCTAGTAGTAAGCTTAGCACATGTTGCTAAGTCAAAGGCCTACATCTTTCTGTGTCTTTTTTGAAACCTGTCATGGCTGTTAAAGCAGGGCGATGGGTGAGGGTCTGGTCCATTCACAACCACTGCCTGGCTCTATGGCTGTGACTAGCTTTGCATTCTGATCAACAGGCAAGATTTATGAGATCATAAGTATATACATATATACATATGTTAAACTAATTATGTTATATGTGATGTCAAATTTTCTGGAGCAAAAAGAAACACTGTTTAACCACCTGTGAATTAGGGCAACATAAGGCAATAGTGGCATTTCCAGAAATTATGAGATTCCTAACAACCTGGTTTGCCACATTTCTATATTACCACATGTATGTGTTTACAATAATACTGAGAGTCCTGGGCAAGAAAAAAATCATAGGCCTCAAAATTATTTCTGAAGGGCTAAAGGTATTATATCATCTAAAATCTAACCTATTTCTTTGTCAACGGTCATGAGAGATATAGCAGGATTACTAATGTTCAACAGGCCACCCTACCAGATGAGTGATTTTATAGTAATGAGCCCCACCTGGCAAGGCCATGGAGTAACTTGCTGTGGGATTCAATTGCTCCTGTCTGTAATTTCTCTCACGAGTCACTTCATCTCGTCCCTAAGAACAGCGTTGGGTGTTTCTTACTGTTTGCTGGTTTATCTCATGAAAATATTTCACCTACTGAGCACATAGGCTTTGGCTACTCAGGAAGAGGACTATTAATTTTGCTGAATAATTTTGATATATAGAATATGTACTGGGTGTCTTGAGTTCTTGAAAAGGATATTGATCACTTAACTAGCCTGAAGAAAGGAATTCCTTCTCAGGAACAGGCACCCTGAAGTCTGTAAGCATCAGCCTCTGGATTTTATACTATAAAGCCATTGTTTTTCCCTTCCATGTTATTTCTAAGGCTGAGGGGTTCCCCTCAATCATTTAACATTTGACAAAAATGCTAATGTGGATCAAATACCACCCATTTTCCTTCAACAGCTTCAGTTGCTGCCATGGCTACCATGACACTGTGTTTCCAGATAATGAGAAAGCAAAACCAAGTGCTTAGAAAGCACAGAGCTAAAGCATCTCTTTCCCCTTTTCTATATTTAATGATTACAAATTTATAGCTTGACTATCCTGACTTAAAGTTCTCTCTATAATTAATCCTGTCAGTATCTGCTGGGGAATCTTACAGCCTCCCCCTGTCTGAGACGTGAGATACAGGCAAGCACTTTATTAACCCCTATTTGTTTTCATGGCCCTGAGAAATGCATTTGGAGTATCCTTGCTATTGCCAGAGAATTGCTGATTGTGTCTGTATGTGTATATAAAGTGGAAACTTTAGAAGATGGCAGAAGAATAAAGTAACTGATGCAGAAAAGTACATAGTGGGGAATTCTTTTTGCCTTTAGGTCCTAGTTCCTTTGCTTATGGTAGATTTCCTTTAGACCCTGAGCAGAGGTTTTTAAGGCTGGCCAGCAAAAGCCTTTATCATTGTCTACTTCATGAAATCTGTATATGCTTTAATAATACTTTGGAAGACAGAATATTGTAAACATGATGGGGGAGAGAGTGAAGTATATTACAGTAACATAATGCGGAAAAACACATTAATAACCAAAAAATGTAATCACTTATTTTGGAAATACTAAGAATGTCTGTTTCTAAACTTTCTTCATAATTATACTATATTTTCCCTTTGTCTAAAATACAAAAATATCAATTGAAGATTGTATTTTTCTTAGAAGATAGTCCATTGTAAATGGAATTTTTTTCACCTGACAGCTGGTTTGTGGACATGGGAAGATAGAAAGGTAGAAGCATCTATGGCATAGGCTCCTGGGTGCTAGTAAATTGTGTCCAAGGTAGTCGAATTCCAGGGTAAATTACACCCATAAGTCAAGACAAGAGTCAGAAATTACATGCTTGTGATTTTATTAGTATTATGAAGACAAATTATGGCCACATTATTCCAGTTGCACAATCCGGCAAGGTCATTATCTTCTTATTCATTTTTGAAAGAAACAAATATGAAAAGAAGTTATAGGAAAAGTACACTAAGATGAAGTCCTTTTCCCCTTTCTCTAATCTTTGTTCCTTCCCATTCTGTTTCTCTTTGCTCATTCTTGGTAATAACCTAAGATATAATACACTCTGAATCACTGCTGAAAAGATGAAATTATATTTTATAGGTTATATGGCTTTACCATTAAAACATTCCATCTTAAACTGGTGATGATCATACATGCCTATAATCAAACCACGTGTGGAGTAGAGGGAGGGTGATCAGGAATTCAAGGGCATACTGGCCACACAGCAAGTTTGAAGACAGCCTGGTCTATATGAATGCTATCTCAGAAACTTATTTCAAACCGTTAGACATATTTAGAAAAATGGTTAATAGGCCATATCCTATACTAGTGCAACACAGAATCCAGCTTGGAATTCCACTGACAAGATAGTAACTGGTCAATGGCGGCAGAGACACAGAATGTAATTGTTTGTTACTGCAAAAACCAAACCACCAAAAATATCAACACAAACATAGTGTCTCTATGAAATATTGTGAAAGTTTTAAAATAAATTTTAAATTAAATTGTAATGTGCAGATTAGAAAAATCTCTCTCTCTCTCTCTCTCTCTCTCTCTCTCTCTCTCTCTCTCTCTCTGTGTCTGTGTATGTATTTCTAATAGAGTGTTGAAAGAATTAATGGTAGCCTTTGAACACAGTGGTGGTAAGGATGGATAAGAACACATATTTATAAGATTTAACTTGATTCCTGGATTTCTAGTTTATTTTTTCTTATTTTGGGCATATGTGAATACGAATGCATTCTAAAATTCAGATAACATTTAGCAGCAATGCACTAATGTCCCATGTGCAAGATGTGTAAGGAATAGTAATGTAGAACTAATAAAGGTGGGGCTGCTGGCATGTGAAAGAAGGCGCAGAATTTAGTCAGAACATTGCTCTTCTTGCAAAATCAAGACAAGTATTGTGTCAAGCATGTATAAGCATTGCTCCTCACAATTATAATAACTTGAAGACTATATAAAACGTAACTCATCTTCCTATACCACCACATAATATACAAATAGAGAGAACCCAATGTGTATATTGTAAAGATGCTAAAAGTTGAGTAAGTGCAGCTTGTGCTTACAAAACTATAGGGTAGGAATTAAGATATTTCATGAAGAGTAAATTCAAATCTTACCTGTCGATCTGTCTTTTATTACTGAGGACTCTGGCCCTGGGAAGGTCCCTGTGATCTACCTACTTGTGGGGGTGGGCCTTGCTGGTTTCCATGCTGAGGGCCTTGGTTCTGCTGTGGGCCTCCCTGTGGGGGTGGGCCTTGCTGGTTCCCAGGTTAAGGGGGTCGGTTCTGTTGTGGGCCTCCCTGTGGGGGTGGGCCTTGATTGTTTCCAGGTTGAGGGGGTCGGTTCTGTTGTGGACCTCCTTGTGCAGGTGGGCCTTGATGGTTTTCAGGCTGTGGTGGTTGTCTGTTATGCTGTGGGCCTCCCAGTGGGGGGTGGGCCTTGCTGGTTTCCAGGCTGATGGGGGTGGTGCTGTTGCTGACCTTCCTGGGGTGGGCCTTGCTTAGGACCAAAACCATGGTTGGGAGGGGGTCCTTGGGTGAATCCTGCAATAGATGGTGTGTGATTATGGCTCTGGTATGCAGTCTGAAGTATTTTATTGGTACATCACAAGAATAGATAAGTTTAGTGATTAAACAAATGTCCTCCTACCTTTTATTAGCAACACAATGGCTATTACATAGTTCCTATTACTCATTTGTCAATCACCCTCATGATCACTCCCACTTGGGTTTTATGGAAATTTTCTCTTACTCCATGTATTGATGGTATCACACATTGCATTTTGATGCTTGGAACTAACATTTGATGTCTCAAACAACAAATTTTCCAGGCATTGTCTCCATGGATAAGAGATAAGCAAAGGGATAGGATTTTCACATTAATTAATTGAGTACCCCACCCAGAAATGGCCCTACATCCTTTCTTTCTTGTGTTCTACATTCAATGAAGCAAGATGACTCTTAGCCACCGACTACTGCATTACAGTATCTTCACTGCTAGACTTTCTTCTGTGAGCCTTCCTGTTTGATCCTTCTTAATACAGACAAGTGAAACTACAAACCCCACCCTTCCTTGCCATCCTTTCGTTTAAACACTTAATCAATTTATATTCACATGACAGAATCCAAGTCCTCAGTGTGGAATGAAAATTCAAATGCCCTACATTGGTGCTAATGCTACAGTCCTGCCTTTCTGATAATTCTCTTCTTTCTCTGTATCATCCAGTAGGGACATGTGACTGGTTACCCACAAACAGATTCACTGACCAAGTAACCATGCTTTCTTACCTTCACTGAAGTGTTGAACAGAGCTCAGGGCCAGCAAGGCCGCTGTGAACAGAACAACCAGCATCTTGGAGAGGCTCTGGAATTTCTTCCAAGTTGTGCTTCATGTAGTAGGGTAGCTGCCTTTATAAGACACAGCAGAAGAATGGTGCCTTTGATTCCCATCCTGAGTGACCTCATATTTGACAAACTAGGATATGCTGCATCCTTGACTCCTCTTCAGGACTTCTGCCAGGTAGTATGACATGAGGCATTGGCAGTGTGACTTGGACTAAGAGTTGATGAAGTATAACTATGACATCCTTCTCTATTTTAGAGTTTTGTCATTACATGAATTTCATTGTTTGGTAGTATATATATATATATATATATATATATATATATATATATATATATATATATATATATATATATATATATGTTTCTACTCACTGATATTTTTGTAAGCATGAAGATGGCTCATATCATTAGCTCTCACTTTTACCCATAGAGCACTGATCATCCTCTAACTATAGGTGTGATATTTAGCTATATTTTCCATGATATAGAGATTATTTTTGTTTGGATAAGATGGAATCCATACAACCTCATCTGAATCAGGTCCACAAAGACTGTCCAAAATTCCTAATTTGTTGTTCCCAAATTGGGACTACTTGAACCTTTAAACTACCAAAAACATTCCATTTGGGTGTGTTGTGAGTGTTTGAATGAGAGAGAGAGAGAGAGAGAGAGAGAGAGAGAGAGAGAGAGAGAGAGAGAGAGAGAATACATTTCTTTACATGCATGATAAACATAGACACAGGGTAACTTTGGTTCTTGGTGTTCTGATGAAACTTTCCACCTTGTACTTAGGATTAGAAAACTCACTGGCATGAAGCCTTCATATTGGGAAGGACTTTGGCTTGCAAGTCTCCAGAGACACAGAATAGCCATCCTCCAAATCATAATTGCCATGATTTTCACAACATTTAAGCCAAATATACAATTTCTTCACAAGCCTATGCCATTTCATGTTTCTGAGATTTCCACCAAATCTTCTTCCAGAATGTTCCATGAAACTAGGTTTATACTTTTTTAATTTTAGGAAATGTTTTCCATTACTGCCAGTAACCAATGGTTGGCCATGATTACACAATAGAATTAAGCAATTGGCTATCAGCTGCAACTTTCAATCATATTACATTTATGCTCTCACTTGTAGTCTGATTATACTCCTTTTTTTTTAGACTGAGTAGATGTTTATTCAGGGAGAAATAACTCACAACATAGACAGATGAACACCAGCAGGTTTCTGGTCCAAAGGATGCCTCCAGATGTCCTCCTGTTCCTGTGCTGCAAGCAAGGGAGCTCCCTGAGCCCCCTCCTCAGCCTTAGTTCCCCCAGGTCACATCTAGCCCTATCTCCACCCCCAATGTGCGTGGTCTATGCCACAGGTGCGGACAAGGTGAATATCTCACTACAATTCCCCTTTTAATCTAAAGAAAAGATTTGGGCTGGATACAAATCTATGTACAAAACAGTGAATAACAAGTGTGCTCTTAGAAAAGGAAAATCAAGAACATACAAACTTAATATCCAACTATCTAGTTCTAGGGTGAAGTTGAAACAGGGTTTGCAATAGAGTTGTCCTAAGCTGGAAAGCTTAAGTCTAGTACCTAATATATCTAACTAGGAAGAAGAGAACAATAGTTGTGACAATTTAATCTTCAACCTCATCAAAGACCTGAGAAGGAAAATAATAATACTAGGGTAGGCAGGAAGTGCAGATAGGCAACTTCCAAAATGTGCAGCAAGGACAGAAACAGCATGCTACCTGGACAGTCACCCAACGTCTCATAACAGCTTTGGTACAGCCAGTTTTGGCTAATGCCTGGAGTACCTGACAGACCACAAGGTATGAAGGTAAAGGGCTGTCTTACCCTGACTTGGCAGGGTTCAGCAGTCTTTTATGTTTGTCTCCTGCAAGCACATAGGACTGCACTTCCAAAACAGTGGTCGAGGTGGGGGCAGGTCTTTGCCCAAGAGGCCATAGCCGAAGCAAGGATGGACTCCAGAAGGAGTGACAACAGTGTCCACCATTTTTTCTGGAAATGCACAGTGCTGTCAGGATCAATAGTGTCTCATGTCAATGGAGAGTACTAATATTAAAACATTTAAATGCCATGTTTTGCAGGTCTATAAAGTCTTTGAAGATTATGCACCTATTTTTGACTAATCACATAGGTATAGGAAACATGGGTGAAGATAATCTCTAATACTCAGGAACCTAGCTATAACACTGATTGAAACTTCCCTGAGTAAGGCAGGGACTAATACCTAAGCAATGTAACTATGTACGTATATATACATGTAATTCCCTAAAGCAGAAGTAGAGTAGAAATGTCTAGACCAGAGGTAGAACTATAAAGTGCAGCATAATAAAATTATCCTAAATTGTATCAATATACAAAATTGTCTTGAACATAAGTAAATGTATACATACATACATAGAATATGGTAAGGATATTGTGCAAAAACATAACCGGAGAGATATTCACAATATGATAAAATATACAGTTAATATACAATTCTGGGAAGGGAATAAACTTAATTTTACATAGGTTACCACGTATAAGAATCTATAACCATGTAAGCTGTATGATACTAATATCTCACTATTACTAAAATAATTCACAAGAAGATAGGGTAATCTACCCATATCCCATCTAAACCATACCTTTCCCAACCATACCCTATCCTTGTCTAAAAGAGATACCCGAGTCTAAGCATTACCTTCCATACCCAACCCTAAGAAGATATTATCCCTAAATGCCTAGAGTAGGGAAAGGGGGCTTTGTTATCTTAAGATTACTTCCTGCTGAACTGGGACGATGATTGCTCCGTGGGATCCTGTAGGAAGAAAATTTTTAGCAACAAAATTTCGACAGGATTGGCTGTGACATGTGTAGCTAGTTACTGTGTGGCAGGAAATGCTTGGCTGGAGTACTATATGAAATTCTAGCCAGGGTAAAATAAGTAGGTGCACCATAACAGCTAGCTAGTCCATTTTGGAAATTGAGGTATCAAATATGAAACAAATTTCATTTTCTAGTTTGTCATTTTTATGTTCCATGTTTTGCATTCTAACTGTCAGCTCTCTATTGCCATCTTTAATATTCTGAACCTTTTCCTCTAAACATTTTATGTTTTGCATTCCAATTTTAAGCTTTCCATTGTCATTTTCAATATTTTGAATCTTTTTTTCCTAAGGAGAAGCCACTCCCTTCCCCCACCATCCCCAAACGGGCAGGGTCCCTTGCCTAACCAGGTGGACACACCACAACTTGTGGGACATTTGCCTCTGTACTACAACTCCTTTACCTCCACAGCAGCACTGAGAAGGCACTCACTGCTTCTCATTTTTTGCCCATTTCCCCACTTTATATTCGTGCCACATGGCATGGCCCTGCTTATGTGTTTCCCGCAGTCCAGCGGCGCCAGCAACACCTGTTAGCCCTGTGGTCCCAGCAATTGCACAGGCTCCTTTTACTTATTCATTTAACAAAATCTCGCTTGCCATAGTTTGTTAAGACCTATTCTACAGGGACCAAGATCAGAAGGATCGTCTGCTGCCAGGTATTTGGTGGTTACGACAGGAGGTGTTGAGATCTACAACTAAAAGCATCAAAGTTCCAGGACAACAGAATTACACCTAAGGTAATTGCAACATTCTTTGCAATTTAAATTGATATAATATCTGAGATCAATCGCCCCATACCTATGGTGGATAATCTTAAAATGCAGGACTTTAGGGATTCTATTACTTCTTGTATAGAAGGAATTTTAACAGAAGAAAATCATGACTTAACCAATATATACATTTTTTGGGTAATAGCAATGGGTTCCATCATTATTATGATATTTTTAAAGAAATGGTTTGTGATTAGAGCAAATGATAAGGAACTTGAAAAAACCATAAGAGAGTTAGTAACAAGGATTCAAAATATGGAAAATGACAATAGAGAGCTAAAACACAGAACACAGAATATTGAAAATGACAACAGAGAGCTTAAAATTAAAATGGAAAACATCAAATGTTTAGAGGAAAAGGTTCAGAATATTGAAGATGGCAATAGAGAGCTGAGAAACAGAACGCAGAATATTGAAAATGATAATAGAGAACTGAAAATTAGAAAGCAAAACATGAATCCTTAGGAAAAAAAGGTTCAAAATATTAAAAATGACAATGGAAAGCTAAAAATTAGAACGCAAAACATAGAATTCTTATACTCCATTTTCTTAGAGTGGTCTTCAAAACAGAATTTTTCCCTCCCACCGGTTAATACTGTCATCTCCAACCTCTGTACTAAACTGCTGTTATTAGAAGTTGTTGAATGTTTTTCTGTCATTTCTTACTATGCAACTAGACATTACATCTTTTTCAGACATTACAGGATAATTTGTAAAACACCCCAAATCATTATCATTTCTATTCCTCAGTATCTTGCTCTATTTTTATTTAAAATTTGTTAACAGCATGTCATTACATTTCCATTCATCAGTCTTAGTTTGTCCCCTTTTATTGCCCTAGCTGATGAAAGACAGTTGATCTACTTCACCTAAGACAGAGGTTTATTAGCCTAGGCAACTCTTCTTTTCACATCACTCTTCTATAATGCTTCTAGTTATTGTTGATTTCAGTACAAAATTACTTTCAATATTTGTGAATTATTTTGTTGAAGTAAGTTAGAGTGGTGGTCCACGAAACTTGAAATTGAAAGACAAGCTCCTTTTTGAATGCAAATAATATATATATATGTGTGTATGTGTGTGTATACATATATATACATATATATATATATGTATATATATATATGTACAGATACAGATATAGATATAGATATATAGAGAGAGCTGTTATTTGTCCTTTCCTGGGATTTCAGGAATGTTTTCTCAGTATGGGTTCCCAGCTCCAGAGCCAACTTCCAGCAAATAACCATCAGACTGATGGATTCTACCTTAATTGTATTCATGCCCCATCACTGCTCTCCCAATTGGAGAATGTGTCAGAAGACACAATGAACCGATTCTTAGGACCTGTGTTGGTTGTGAATTATCTCTTTAACTGAATCTACAAAGAAGAAAATTTGGGCAGCAAACAAGTTGATTTATCAATTTTTACATTCTTGAGAAACTCTGGTTTACAAAGAGGAAAACCTGTCTTTGAAGGCTTCTCAGAGAAGCTCCCACTTGAAAATCCAAGTATTGAATAGGTGTGAATAATTTTATACAGTTCAAATTTAGTAAGCTCCTGTCAAAAGAGTTGCAGACAGTAGTGAACTGGCAAAGATGTCCCAAAGCCACATGATCTACTTTCACCAGGACGTTCTTCTACATTGGAGACTGTTGTCTCCACTTGAGAGATCTCCAGATACAAAGGGAACTCTCCAAGTTGGCTATGTTGCTGCAATGTTCTGTGACAGCCTACTTCAGCCTGAAATCACCAAGACATTTGGGAGATTGTTGCTATACTGTGTCTTCATCATCATGTGACAATGGCTACAACAAACAAGAATGGGAGAGAAAAACTGTGTTTGAGAAACAAAATCCAATCCTCTCCCAGTTCCCAAATTATTTGTTCTTGCTTGAAGAACTGTATATTCAAAGGTCTCCCATCTGGATTCAGGATGTTCAGCCTTTTACAGAACCAGACAGCTGTGACAAAGTGATTTTTTCCTCCTGTAGGTAAGACCTTGTCCTGTGAATCAAACTCAGCTGCCCCCCTGAAAACCAATTAGGGGTGGGGACTAGTCCTGGCTGCCAATTTCTTCAAAAACCAAAAACAAAAACAGGAGGAGGCCAAGAGACCCTGAATGCCCAGCCATATTCCTGGGAAATTGATTTGCCAGTAATTTCCAACACCAGAAACACTGTATTCTTGCTGGAACACACACACACACACACACACACACACACACACACACACACACACACACACACTGGGAAGAAACTTTCAGCAGTTCTAAGGACAGTTTTCACAACATCAACTTCATTGCCTCCTAAGAAAGAGATGGCATTTGGTACAGACTTTAAGAATCTGTGGCTGTTGATAATTGTTTGCCTCTTGCTGATTCCACAGTGAGTAAGCATTGTTTTAGTGACTCACATTTTGTTGATATCATATGTGACGTAGCTTATGTGAGTCCCAAGTTTCTGAAAAGCATTTCCCAGGTCAAAAGGCTATCAATACAAAAAGATTTACAATGGAGCCAACATTTTTAATGCAGGAATACAGTGTAGCTGCTTATGTCTGAATCTGAGGAATCCTTCTCATAATAGGTAAGGATTCTTTCCCATTTCTGATACAAGCATATCAATGGTATGTTTTTGTGTGCATGTGGGTGTGGGGGAGGATGGGTCTTGTGTGTGTACATTGCTTGCTTATACCTCCAGGTTTTGTTTGTTTCATGGAAATTAAAATCTCACCAATCCTTCCTTTCAATATTTTAATACTGGCATTGTTTTATTGGTACAAGTTTATAGCCCACTGTTATCTGCTCTACAATTTCATTAACTAACCCATCTTGAGACCCTAGGTAAGTGATTCCATTTATTTCCTTCTAAGGTGAGGAGTGGAAACTCTGTCACCTCAATAACAGCCTTATGTTGGGAAAAACCACCTAACATGAGTATATACAGGAAAGCCATCCTAACAGCCTTGACACAAATTTTCCTGGGGGCACACTTATAAGTTGATGTTCTATAAAAGCTCAGATTTTAGTATATGTTCTCTATCAGCATAAAGTATAATGGCCCACTGACAGTTATAAAAAGAAGCCAAACATAATCTGCTTGATTAATTAATGTACTATACTGGTACAAAATTATTTTATATATTGAAAAACTTAAATAAAATAGACTATAAATCATCTTCCATTACATTAAGAATGCCACAAATACTTTATTTTTTATTAAATCATTTCAAAAGATAATTCCTACTTATACACATCATCTGATTGTGAGGTTTTGGCATCATACGTTCAATATAAAAACAAATGATGAGGAAAAAAATCAGCCTATAATTCCTCTCAAGGCATTCTCTGATAATGACATACATTTTCTCCTCTTGTGCAAGATTTAAGGATTGTTTTGTACCATGTTAGACTTCAAGGACTGCCTGCTACTCCACAGCATGATTGACTATTTTTAGAATGTGCACTCCTGTGACTCCTTCTATAATCTCCACAACAGCCCTTAGGATCCAGGCTTCTCTTGCTGTTTCAGCAATATTTCTCTCTGAAGACTTTAAAAAGTCTGCCAGTGGGAGTTAGAAATATCCCTGCCTTCAAATATGTGCTTCCTCAGATCTCTTTAAAACTGTCAAGGTGGAATATTGAAAACATCTCTCTTGCAAAACATCCACTAAAGTTTTTAGAAATAACTCACTACTAGATGCAAATTCGATACCTTAGTGTCTAAATAATCACAAGTCCCCCATGTGCCTCATCTCCGTTCTCTCTCTCTCTCTCTCTCTCTCTCTCTCTCTCTCTCTCTCTCTCTCTCTCTCTCTCTCTCTCTCTCAACACACACACACACACACACACACACACACACACTCTCTCTCTCTTCTGATAGAAAACTGATTTTATCTACCATCTCTCACTATAAATTACCTGTTTATTCTCTGTGTTCATCTGTCTGTGTTGTGAGTTGTTTCTCCCTGAATAAACATCTATTTAGCCTATTTGTTTACTCTGACCCTTATTAAACCGCAATAAGGAAGTGTGTAGATCCTGGGACATACAGCTTGCCAGACTATTGGTTATATTCATGAAACTTTGGTCTGCTTCTCTGTCATCTCATCTAAGAACTGAGGAAACTACAAGCACCATCATAATTGTTATCACATGTCTATAGAGATGGTAATAAACATGAAATCACCTGTGATAAATGCCTAACAAATGTTCAGATATTTTCCATCCACATCAGCCTTGGTTAATCACATATAGATATAGATAGATATAGCTATAGCTATAGCTATAGATATAGATGTAGAGGTAGATGTAGAGGTAGAGGTAGAGGTAGAGGTAGAGGTAGAGGTAGAGGTAGAGGTAGATGTAGATATAGATATAGATATAGATATAGATATAGATATAGATATAGATATAGATATAGATATAGATACAGATATTTAGATGACATAAATATATGTGAGTGTGTATGTGGATATAAGCTTTACATAAATAGATGCATGTGGCCTCAAGTGCTGGGATTAAATGTTTAACTACCACACCCAGGTCTAAGCTTTTCTTTAATCCCCTTTCACATGTTGGAAACTTAGCTGGGTAGGACCTTTCCAACATGTATACTAGACTGATTTGAGATCTCCTCTACCAATGGAATTAATCCAAAAGTCTTTACTTGAACATCAGGCAGTTTTTTTTGAAATAAGGCAAAAAACAGCCACAGTCTTCACCAAAATGTCACAAGGCCAGTCTCTGGGGCACATACTGGCATTATTCTACTCTGAACTCCATGATTCCCACAGTTCAAATCATGCCCATCACCACTGTCTTCCATGCCCCTGCTAGTATGTTCTATTAAGCACTGCTTAAAGCATTCCACTGCTTTCCTAACCCAAAGTACCGAATTCCAAATATGTCTAGATGATAACATGGTCAGGGCTATCATAGTAATATACCAGTCTCTGGTACCAACTTGTCTTAGATAGGGTTTCTATTACTATGAGGAGACACCATGACCATGGCAACTCTTTAAGGGAAAATATGTAATTAAAATGGTGGCTTACAGCTTCAAAGATTTACTCCATTATCATCATTCATTGCAGGGAAGATGGCAGTGTGCAGGCATGTACGGTATTGAAAAAGTAGTTGGGAGTACTAAATATTGAAGGAAAAAGGAAGTGGTCCATGACACTGGATGGTATCTTGACAAATATCCTCATACAGGATCATGCCTACTCTAAAAAAGTCATGCCACTTAATAGTGCCACTCCATTTGAGGGTCATTTTCTTTCAAGATACCACACTCCTCCTAGGACAGAAGGACCTGCTACAATTCACTGACCTCAGCTCAAGGTTGTTAATATTATGACTATAAATCATTCCTAATAAAAGTAACTTTAGAGATCTAGGCAAAAAGAGTCAGACAAGTTAACAAAGACTGTTTCCTGAGAAAATCAGGGAGCTAGACTCTCTTATAGGAAGCACATAGCTATTAATAGACTAAGGTGAGAATGATAGGTTATTTTGGAAAAGGGAAAGTGTTAGTAGATTTAAAGCCGTGTAATACTCTGTTTTATTGAAGAGTACTATAACTGAAAACACTAATAAGGGACATGCTAGACAATATGTGTGTTTAAAACATGATTGAAGACAAAGACCTCCAAGAGACATCAGCAGCAGGGAGTAAGTGTGCTGCAATGATCACAATGCCATACATTCTGAAAATAGTGTCACATGGATTTGCTAGTGACAGTTAGTAAAAAGTGAGTATCCTAAAATAATAGCTATGTTTTTGAAAACTGGTAAAAGACCAAGCTCATTAATGGAAATATGACTGAAATATATTATGAAACATCATTTGTCTTATTACTCTTGGCGTCCCTGTGGAATACTTAAAGTTCAGCACCTCAAACCTGTTGCCAAAGTGAGTAAACTAAATGGTAACCAATGTGGACATTCCTGATGAAGCTAAACATAGATCTCTTATACAACTCAACTGAAACGTCACTAGTTATAGACTCAGGACTTTATAGTCTCTCATAGGAGCACACAGACATGATCATTACTGCTAGGAAATGAAATCAGGTTAGGTATCTATCGACTGCTGGATGAATAATTACTATGTGGTACATAAACACAATGGAAATCTATGCAGCGCTAACAAAAAATCAAAATAAGAAATTTGCAGTAAAGAAAAGGAACTGATAAGAACTTAGTGAAATAACTTAGGTCAGGGAAACAAGAGCCATGCTTGTTCTATTAAGTGGTTCAAAGCTTCACAGTGACTTTTTAAATTTAACTAGGAATATCCATAGAGAGCAGAATGCTGGAAAGGGACTCTGGGGGGAAAGAGGCCTGAGGTAGGCAAATAATAGGAATTAAATAAACTGAAATTTGGGGCATAGAAAATGGGGTGAAAAAGTTTTTTAATGAAATGGCTTGTATTTATCCCTTCTTATAATTCTCTCCAGACCCTCAACATGTCACTTTGCAAACATCATGTGCACACATTAGTTTTTATATTTCAGTAGACCAAATGGGTGTTTCCCATATTCTAATAGGTGTGAGGCCATTCTCTAGAAAATAGGCAACTTACTTTGGGAGTAGTCACACTCCCAAAGAGAACTGATTTCCCCTCACTTAGCAGCCATCAACTGACAATAGACACTCAGTTAAGAGTGCAACATTGTTAAACTCCCTGCATCCATTTTGAGTTTGGCTAATCTTGAGCAAAGATTCCTCTATGATTTCAGTGGATAGTGATAGATACTAAGAAAAGTAAGTCACTGTCTTTAGCTGTTTATTGCTCACAAAGCCCACCTGGATCCAATGAACAGTTCTGCATCCATAGTCACATGAATACATGGTGAAACTCAGTGGTTAACAAAAGATTCAAAAAAAAAAAAAAAAAAAAGCAAAACAACCCCCATGAATTTAAGAATGGGAGCAGGGAGATTTCACAGGGGTGGGTGGAAATTAGGAGGGAGCAATAAGCAAGCATGATCAGATAATATTATATACATGAACAAATGTAAATTGTTAAAATGTCAAAGAAAAATGAGCAATTATTAACCAACCCCATCCAGTTGACTGTGTCCTTATAAGGAAAGGGCATTAGATGACACAGCCTCACATATGCACTGGGGAAACCACATATGAACACAGAGAAGAAAGCCAAAGGAAAAAAGGTCTCTGAGGAATCGAACATATGTAAAACATTATTTTTAGATGTGCAGACAAAAACCTTGTCTGCAAAAGTTTTATTTATGCTACAGTGTGTCCAGCTTTTTCTTCTTATCAGTAATGAATTAATACAAAAGACAGTTTTAGGATGAAGAAAGCACAGATTCTAAATTAGTAGCATCTTTAGGTAATATGCCATGAAAAGTTTCATAAAGGTTATGTCCATCAAGATTTCATTATATGTAATAACGTCTGCTACAGTCTTATTCATGGTTTTAAATCCACCCTCAGTACTTCTATAATTTCTGCTTCTGTTGTGTCTGATGAGGTCACAGGTGACATTTTTCTTTCATGGTATACTAATTCCTTTCACACATTGCTGACACTGAGAAGGTTAGGGAAATGTCCTGAGCTCAGTGATATTTGGAAGAATCTACTGCTATGTTCCGAGATTCAAGAAGCCAATGATAAGGCTGACTCCCACCAAGAATGTCACTACTAGATGCAAGCACATCACATGGTTCTTGACGATGCTCCTTTTCTGTGACTGCCTGAACAGCACAAATTACTTTCAGGCTCTCTTGCTCTGTAGTTTCTTGGGAAGTTACAGGACAGGATGTATTGATAAACAGAGAGACGTGTCATGGATGAGAAACTCCCTTTTCCATGAAATTTTTAAATAAAATGAGACATGAATCACAAAAATAAAAATATATTTTGTATGTGCTTAACCATATGATAAACTTAGAAGAGGTCTTCTCTTCTAATTCCTGGGAAAATGCCCAAGCTGAAAATGAAATACAAATCTAGAGGGCTGAGTCATAATATGCAATATGAAGAAAATGCCTTCAGAAAGAGAATCTTGAGATGCAGTTCTATCAGAAACTTACACACAAACTGTAGGTCATCCTGAGGACACCACCTATCACTGACTTTGAAAAAGATTGTGGGTATATGCAATTGACCCTTTGAGGAAAAGAAGCAAACTGCCGTGCTCAACTCTAGAACTGTGGCCTTTAGTAATTTGGGTAGAATATTTTGGACAATGGAGCTGTGTACAGATCTTAGATATATAAAATGGTAACATGACTCATCAAGGAATTGCAGATTCATGTAAATCCCATATGGTTCTGTGGCCACTTGTGCTGGGATTTTAGTGATGTTTTAGGTCGTGTGGTTTTACCAACCAATGTTTCTGTTATTGAGTCAGATCAACACAATGGTGGGAAGTCTTGCTGAGGCCTAGCAAGCTAGAAATTCCAAGAGTGGGGTCCTCATTAATTCAAATTTGTATAAGAAGAGCCTCAACACCATCAGTGTTAACTAAATATAATGTATAGCCCTGTATGTATTATACACATAATGATAGAGTTTCAGCTATACTATTGATGAGAGACAGTGACCATCTTCAATTTGGCTACAGATCATTGCTGACAAAAAACACATGTGTTCACACAATACTCCTACTACTTTCACTCACAGACAATCCCATCAAATAAAATGAGGTCCATATAATGATAGTTGTTATCCTTCAATATCTTGGCTATTTTCTTGCATGTGCTTTCTTTCTAATTTACTCCAATCATCTACCATTTCAAAAGGAGACACTGGCACCTCTTCCCTACCTCATCCTGCTGGGCAAAAGTCCCAGTGTGGAGTCAGGGATGCACGAATTCCTGCTTTGTTAAGAACAGAATAACACAGAGGAAAATTCAATGGCACCATTCTTTTGCTCCTCCTTATAAAGGCAATTGCCTTGCTTCTTCCAGAACAGACTTGGGAGAACCTCCAGAGCCTCCTCCGAGATGCTGGTGGTCCTGCTCACAGCGGCCTTGCTGGCCCTGAGCTCAGCTCAGGGACCAGGAGAAGGTAGGAGAATATGGGTGTAGATGCTGTGACTCTGCTTAAAGAAGAGGAGACAACACTGCAGGGGAGGAGAGAGACAGGAGGGAGGACAGGAGATGAGAAATAAATGGAGCCCAAAGTGTATAGGGACAAGAGAGGCTCAGTTTTAAAGACACTGATAGTTAAAATAGACTGAGGATAACCTTGTTGTACTGTGTATTAAGGGAAGATGACAGAGAGAAACACAGACCACCACAGTTTAAGGGCAGGCAATGAAATAACAAAGTTGAAACTGTTGGACAAAATGTAAGCATCCTCTCAGTTTCCATTTTCCCCCCACACTCATTTAATATTCCAGTGTGTTAGCCCTTGTGTCTGTGTAATATTTTCCTAAAATGATTCTCTATATTTCCTTGTTTGAAAAGACATGGTAAAATAAGAATTGATTAAATAACTCTCACACATACAGACAGGTGCACATGCACACACACACACACACACACACACATACACGTGCGACTAAACAGTGTAAGCAGTAAGATAATAAGTAAAAGAAGAAACACCGCAAGGTAATTTCATGTAGTAAGTTAGTGGTTGGTACTCAGAATAAGTCACCATGGATATTGTAAATTTTGCTGTTTGATCATTTCACAACCAGTAGCTAAAAGTTCCCTTAGGGCATGTACAGATTGTGGCTAAAAGTCATTTGCTCCCTGTAGGATGCAACTTGCTTTAGCAAACTCACTTTCGATTCTATCTGTTGCTTTACAACAGGGCTTTCTGTAAATGCCCTTTCCCACTAATATCAACACATTGTCAATCTCCTTCTCTGTACTTAGTAAGGAGGGTGGTGTTTGTTTGTTTGTTTGTTTAATTCTGCAATGCCTATCATTTCTACTTTTACTAATTAATGAATGCAAGTTTCCCAAATTTACATACAACTATTCCCCAACCTTGATACTGAGGGACATTGTCAGGCAGGATGAAAACATGCATAATCCTGAAAATAGGAGTAAACTACCTTTTTTAATCACACAGGAGTGATTGCTAGGAGATAAAGCTTAGAAGAAATGACCTGATTCTGACTCTTCTATGGCACCAAGCATTTGCCAATGACTTCATCATCACTTTGTTTCCTCTATTGCAGTATTTGATTGCAGCAAGAAAAGTGCTGTCTGTTTTCTCTCTGACTCTGTATTCAAACAACATATTGAGTCCATAGCTGATAATATTTGTTAAATTTACTCAGTGAATAGTGTGTTGACTGCTATTTTTTCATTTATTTCCCCTGCTAGGAGTCATCAACCTGAGCCAGGATTCTGATCAAGCTCCTTTAGCTTTAACACAGAAATTACCTCCTAGATTTGGGGACGTCATAAACAAAAAAAAAACCAAACAGTTGTGCAATACAATATAACCTGAAACAGAACAGTCATGTGTGAGACATTTGTCTGAGGAAACTGATTCTGAATAATCTGTGAAGTTAGAGAGCTCATGGGCTTATTTTGGAATCTACAACATGAATACGTGCAGGTCATCAAAGTCCAAGGGTTGACAGGAACTCTTGAGGAAAGCATTAGCAAGATTGCTGTTGAAGGGAAGGTTCCTGGAAAAGATGCTGTGTAAAAAGGCCATTGAGATAAAAGAGAAGGAAATTAGCTATTACTAAGCTCATTTATTATTTGCTTTACACATTCAGATTTTCAGAGCCTAAACCAGATCCTCAATCAGAGACCACCTCCTCCTGGATTGCCACAAAGACACGAACCACCATATGGAGGAAACCAACATCAAGGTGGCCCTCCTCAGCCTGGAGACCATCAAGGCCCACCCCCACCAGGAGGCCCACAGCAGAACAGACCACCTCATCCTGGAAACCCACAAGGCCCACCCCCACCCGGAGGCCCACAGCAGAACAGACCACCTCATCCTGGAAACCCACAAGGCCCACCCCCACCGGGAGGCCCACAGCAGAACAGACCACCTCATCCTGGAAACCCACAAGGCCCACCCCCACCCGGAGGCCCACAAGGCCCACCCCCACCGGGAGGCCCACAAGGCCCACCCCCACCGGGAGGCCCACAAGGCCCACCCCCACCCGGAGGCCCACAAGGCCCACCCCCCACCCGGAGGCCCACAGCAGAACCAAGGCCCTCAACCTGGAAACCAGCAAGGCCCACAACAGTCTTTCCAAGGATTTAGACCACTGGGACGTCCCCAGGGTTTTGGTCCCCAGTAAACTAGAATTCGATGACAGGTATGACTTACATTTATCCTCTTGAATGAAAGCCAAACTACTTTATTTCTCAGAGCATAGGAAATAACCAGTCAAAATACTTAGAAATTACATAGTCCTGGATTCAATTTCAAATACTTTTATTAATAATTAAATTATTTATTCATGAGAAAGATCTATTTTTAGGGGAATATCACCTACACATTTTGTGTCTCACAATTATTTTGTGTCTTCTATGTTTTTTTCTTTCTTTTCTTAATAACACCCCTTTCTTCTGGAGGTTTTTTGCACCCTTGCTTAGACTCAGCAGTTCATCAGTTCATATTTATAGAAAGACCTTATCCTAGTTTTCTTTTGCCATGTTCTTGTTTAGTTTTGATATATCAAGTCCTCTCTGTAACCTGTCTTCATGATTTTTTTATTTCAGGAAGTGAGGAAGAAGATGGCTCCCTCACAACATTCTTCCACGAGCCCTGCAGTATCAGACCTATAGCTTAACCACCGTAATAAAATGATCAGCACACAAATTCTGGTTGTTGTCATCCTTCTTTCTGAGTGTCCCTGAGCCTGGAATTTCAGGGCTGGCAGCAATCTAAGAGCATCAGGAGTCTCTCTTGGATTCTTCCCTCAAGCTTCCCTTCTCATTTGTCCATAACCCAGGTGTCAGGCACAAGTGTTTTCCACTTGAAAGACCCCCCCCACCATACAGTTTGCCTGCTTGAGCTGCTTTTGCAAAGGGTCAAGGTGGGGACAAGTACAAGAGGGAACAGAGGGTCCTTGAAGCGTCTGCGAGTCAGCAGAATGATATCTGGGAACAGAGGGTCCTTGAAGCATCTTATAGTAACCACCAGAGTGCTGAAATAGTCATAACTGAATTCCTTGTACCCGATCCAAACATCAACTCTGCCCCAGGCTGACCCCAACTGCTTTATTTAAATGAACCAATGAAATCCCTGTAACCATGCATCTGTTTCTGTAAGCCCACATTTTGCTGCCCAAACCATATATAATCCTCTGAAGTTTTGGCCTGGGGGGCGCTCAGTCTCCCAAAAGACTGAAGCGCCCACAGGTACCTGTGTGAGCAATAAATAGCCTCTTGCGCTTGCATCCAGTGGTCTCTATTTCATCTCTTGGAGGAAGGGGTCCAAGGTTATCGGGGTCTTTCATTGGAGGTCCCACCGAGACGCACCAATGAGAGCAATAAAGTAGCCACCAAAGATGCCTACCCTACCTGGCCACAGCTGCCTTTTGTATTTTAATCAAGTTTTTGCCTTGCCTGCTTTACTATAGCTATAATAACTTCCTTCACTTATGGGAGAAAAGAAATAGTTCTCCCTTCTCTGGGCAGCACAAAGAGCCTATTTCTGCCCTCAGCGTCTCTCTCCTCCTCGGTCTTGGTGCCGCTGGAGTGGGGACAGGAATTTCCTGCCTTGTTCTATCCAGGAATAGGTATTCTGAACTACACTCGACTATCAACTAAGATGTCCAGCGACTTCAGAAGGGAAATGTCCCTCGTAGGCCTCCTGCTAGACCCTCTGCTAAAACTTCCCCTCCCCCGTGGAGGTCGCAGGAACCTTTCAACCCACCTTACCCTCTGGACCTCCTTCCTTTGCAGAATTGATTCTTGCATTAGCCAATTCAACTATTCATACCCTCCATCTCACCAATAACACAGATCTATAAGAATGCTGGATTTGTTTTTCCCCAGGTTCCCCTTTTTAAGACGGGATTGCTGTTTTTGATAATGTTTCCTTTACTAATGATACTATCCAGTTAAGATGGAGCCCTACTTCCCACACAGAACAAGGTCTGACCATTAGCCAGGTCTCAGGCCTGGATCTGTGTCTTCTTGGCCCTCATATGATTCCCCCCTTCTCATTAATTTTACTCCGGAAGGAAGATGGGGCCCCAAATGGACATTTCCATTCTACTCATCCTGATGCGTCCAAGCTACAAATTTCACCCTTTAGCTGGTTTGGGACTGCTTTGCTCAAGACAACTTCTGAATAGGTAGCTGTAATGGTGCACCTTCTTATTACAACCTGGCCATAGTTTCAAATAGAACTCCAGTCAAGCATTTTCTGCCACACTATGAATACCTACATATGTCACAGCCAGTTCTGTTGAGAAATTTGGTTGCTAAACATTTTCTTCCTACAGGATCCCATGGAGCAATCATCGTCCCATTTGAGCAGGAAGTAATCTTAAGATAATGATGCCCCTCTCCCCACTCTTGGAATTTAGGGATAATATTCGTCTTCATAGGGTTGGTTTTATTTACTTGGGGTTGGGTATGGAAGGTGATATTTAGACTCGTTTATCTCTTTTAGACAGGAATAGGGTATGGTTGGGAAAGGTATGGTTCAGAATGATATAGGTAGATTGGCCTACCTTCTTGTGAATTGTTTAGTAAGAGTGAGATATTAGTATTTCAGCTTATATTGTTATATATTCTTATCTGTGGCAACCTATGTACTGGAAGAATTGTATATTATATTTTGTCATATTGTGTGAAATCTTTCCATTTATATTTTATGCACATTATTCTCGCTATATTCTATGTATGTATACTTTGTTTGCATTCAAGACATTTTGTATATTGATATAATTTGGGATATTTATCTTGCTGCCCTTTAGAGCTACCTCTCGTCTAGACATTTCTACTCTACCTCTACTTTAGGAATTTACATGTGCATAATTATATTGTTTAGGTGTGTGTCCTTGCTTTACTCAAGGAAGTTTTAATCAGGTTTTTAGCTAAGTTCCTGAGTATTACAGATTACCCTCACCCGTGTTTCCTTTACCTATGAGATTAGTCAGACATTGATTCTTAATCTCCAATCACTTCATAAACCTACAGAACATGTCATTTAAATGTTTTAATATTAGTACTCCGTTGACATGAGACACTGTTGCTCCTGACAGCACCATGCACTTTTCCGAAAGTATGTTGGACACTGTTGTTGCTCCTTCTGGAGTTCACCCTCACTTCAGCCATGGCTTCTTGGGCAAGGAACTGCCCCTACCTTGTCAACGGATCTGGACATGTGGTCCTATGTGCTTGCAGGAGACAAACAGAAGACTGCTGAACCTTGCCAAGTCAGGGTAAGACAGCCTTTCTTCCTCCCTGCTTTTGTTGTGATCTGTCAGGTACTCTTGGCCTTAGCCAAAACTGGCTGTACCAACATTGCTCTGAGACCTTGGGTGACTGTCCAGGTAACTTGCTATTTCTGTCTTCGAGGCATCTTTTGGAAATTGCCCATCCGCACTTCCTGTCTATCCTAGTATTGCTATTTTCCTTTTCAGGTCTTGATATGGTTGTAGATTAAACTATCACAACTATTATTCTCTCTTCCTAGTTAGATAGATTAGGTACTAGGCTTAAGCTTTCTAGCTTAGGTTAACTCTATTGTAAACTCCGTTATGTCTTCACCCTAGGACTGAAAGATCCCCACTCAAGGGTAATAGCTTAAGGCCTGGCTTAGCAACGGTAACGCCATTTTGCAAGGCTTCCACATAAACAAGTAAAAGTACAGGACAAGGTCAGTACTCACAGGCTACCACATCTGGCCTTGGGAGGGGAGCAGAGAGTTTGGAGAAAAACCCAAACACGAGTTAAGTCAGCTATTATCAGATCCCCAAACACGTAAGAGACTTGTCCTCGGATGACTCAACACCTTATTTGAGCTGACCAATGGGACCCCTGTAACTATGCATCTCGCTTCTGTACCTGCGCTTTTGCTACCCAGCCCTATAAAAGTCCCTCTCCCCAGCCTGTGGGCGCACAAGTCCTCCGAGAGACTTTGTTGCCCACAGGTACCTGTGTATCTCAAATAAACCTCTTGCAGTTTGCATCCGCATCCGTGGTCTCGGCTTGGTCTTTGGGTCCAGGGGGCTCTTCCTGGAGGGAAGTCCTCTTCTGGGGTCTTTCATTTGGGGGCTCGTCCGAGATTTGAGACCCCCACCCAAGGAGCACCGACCCACCATCGGGAGGTAAGCTGGCCAGCGTTCTTTAACATCGTGTCTGTCTAAGCCTTTCTGTCTACGTCTGTTTCACTCTGAATCTGTATGCCTGAATGTCTGAATCTGTACCGGTTTGTATGATCTGGCCAAATTGTTTGGCATCTGGTGGGACAGGGAAGGAGCTGACGAGCTCAGACTTCTCCCCAGCAGCCCTGGAAGACGTTCCAAGGGTATCTGGAGCCTGATTTTTCCGAGCTCAATCTGTATCAGAAGGATATGTGGTTCTGGTCGGAGAAGAGGGATCTGGACCCTCGAAGTCTCCATCCCAGTTTTTGCTTTCCGTTTTGTGCCAAAGCCGCGCTGTGCGTGTGTTTTTTTGTTTGTCTTTGTGTTCTGTTAGGAGCGTTTATTCTTACTTCCCTACTCCTCAGCCCCCCCCCAACCTCGAGTGAGTGTCCTTGGGCCACCACTCCACAGTTCCTCGGGATCCTCCTCCGCCAAGCAACCAGCCACTGAATACCCCACCCTCTTAAAGGGGAAACCCCAGCAGGAGAAACCCTCAAAGCCTGTTTCTGCACCTCCCCCTGTCCTTCCCCCTCCCTATGCAGGGCCAGAGAATCTAGGCTCTGAGGCAGCGGCGACTGAACAGCCTACACGAGATTCCCCAGTCTCCTTACCCATGGCTGGGCGACTCCGGGGTAGACGGGAGCCCTGCCTGATTCCACCTCTCATGCTCTCCCCTTGAGGGAAGGCCCAAATGGCCATACCCAATATTGGCCTTTTTCTGCGTCTGATCTTTACAATTGGAAAAATAATAATCCTTCCTTCTTCAAAGACCCTGTCACCCTCACTGACCTAATTGAGTCTATTCTAGTCACCCACCAGCCCACTTGGGAGGACTGCCAGCAGCTCTTGCAGGCTCTGTTGACCTCAGAGGAAAAACAGAGAGTTCTTATAGAAGCCCAGAAGAATGTCCCAGGCGACAACGGCCGCCCCACTCAACTGCCGAATGAAATAGAGGCAGCTTTTCCCTTGAATCGTCCTGACTGGAACTTCACCGTGGTTGCAGGTAGGGGACACCTACGTCTCTATCGCCAGTTGCTCATAGCGGGTCTCCGTGCGGCAGCCCACCGCCCTACTAATTTGGCTCAGGTTAAGCAAGTGATACAGGGACAGGAGGAGACGCCTTCAGCTTGTCTAGAGAGACTTAGCAAGTTGCAAAGACTGGAAGGTCTTCAGGGGTAAGAGGGAAACTCCAGAGGAGAAGGAAGGAAGGAAGGAAGGAAGAAAGGAAGGAAGGAAGGAAGGACAGGGAAAAGAGGGGGGAAAGAATCAAGGATATGAAAGTTGAAAAAGGTTTGAGAAGATGAAAGGAAGAAAGATTATGGCGGAGAATGCAGGAAGCCCAGGAAGAGAGAGACAAAAAGAAAAATAAGGGAATTAAGCAGGCTGCTGGCCACCGTAGTCACCGGACAGGACAGGAAGGGAGATAGAAAGGGAGTCTGAAAGGGGGCCAAGGTGGACAAGGACCAATGTGCCTACTGCAAGGAACGAGGACATTGGGTCAGGGACAATCCCAAGAAGCCTAAGGGCCCCCGGAAGCCAAGATCACCAACCTCCCTCCTGACTCTGGAGGACTAGGGAGGTCGGGGCCAGGAGCCCCCCTGAGCCCAGGACACTGATGGCAGCAGCTTCCTGGCGAATGGGGAGTGGAAAGCGGGAGCAGCAGTGACCACGGAGACGGAGGTAATCTGGGCGAAAGCCCTCCCAGCAGGCACCTCAGCCCAGAGAGCTGAGCTCATTGTGCTAACCCAGGCCCTTCAGATGGCAGAAGGTAAGAGGCTGAATGTCTATACAGACAGCCGATACGCCTTTGTCACTGCCCACATACATGGGGAAATCTACCGGAGGCAAGGGCTATTGACCTCAGAAATTAAAAACAAGGCTGAGATCCTAGTTCTGCTTAAAGCCCTGTTTCTGCCTCAAAAATTGAGCATTTTACATTGCCCTGGCCATCAAAGAGGCGACAGCCCAGAGGCGAAGGGGAACCGATTGGCAGCCGCAGCCACAAGGGAGGCTGCCCTGAATTCTCCCAGCACCTCCCGAGCCCTTCCTTTGGCTTGCCCAGAGGAAACTCAGGCACCCAGATGCTCCCTGCAATATAGTCAAGAGGACGTAAAACTCCTTAAGAAAATGGGGGCCACCTATGACCCCAAAGAAGGACATTGGATTTTCAAAGGAACAACCGTTAGACCCATGAGACAAACCTATGAACTGATAGACTGTTTACATAAACTAACCCATCTGGGCCCCAAAAAGATGAAAACTCCCCTAGAACGCCAGGAGATGGGACAATACTTCTTAAACAGAGATGGGGCCATACAAAAAGTGACTGATGAATGCAAAGCCTGTGCCCAAGTAAATGCAGGCAGGACCAAGCTCGAATCAGGGATCCGAGTACGAGGGCATCGTCCTGGCGTACACTGGGGGGTTGACTTCATGGAAGTTAAGCCTGGACTCAATGGGTACAAATACCTCCTAGTGTTCATAGACACCTTTTCAGGATGGGTCGAGGCCTTCCCCACAAAACATGAAACAGCGAAGATGGTGAAGAGATCTTCCCCAGGTATGGGATGCCCCAGGTCCTGGGCACTGACAATGGCCCGCCTTCGTCTCCCAGGTAAGTCAGTTGGTGGCCAAGCTTTTGGGGATTTATTGGAAATTACATTGTGCATACAGACCCCAAAGTTCAGGTCAGGTATAACACATGAATAGAACAATTAAGGAGACTTTATCCAAATTGACACTTGCAACTGGCTCTAGAGACTGGATACTCCTCTTACCTTTGGCCCTATATAGGGCTCCGAAACACTCCAGGACCACATGGGTTAACCCCTTTGAGATACTATATGGAGATCCACCTTTGTTCATAAACTTCCTTAATTCAAACATTGCTGATTTTGCTAATAGCCCCTCTCTGGAAGCTCATTTGCAGGCACTGCAGATTGTGCAAAAGGAAATCTGGAGACCCCTGGCAGCAGCCTACCAAGAGCAGCTAGACAAGCCGGTGGTGCCACATCCTTTCCAGATAGGAGACACTGTTTGGGTACGCAG
This sequence comes from Cricetiscus sungorus, assembly GCA_030556225.1. NCBI lineage: Eukaryota > Metazoa > Chordata > Mammalia > Rodentia > Cricetidae > Cricetiscus > Cricetiscus sungorus. Next base: position 39,293,717 of record JANBXA010000735.1, on the reverse strand, counting down.
GCACCAGTCCAAAAACTTGGAACCTCAATGGAAGGGCCCCTACACTGTCCTTCTGACCACCCCAAGGGCATTGAAGGTTGACGGCATCGCTGCTTGGATCCACGCCTCTCACGTCAAAGCCGCCCACACCACCAAGGAGGCTAAACCGGATGCGGCACCGACATGGAGAGTCCAGCGCACCCAAAACCCCTTAAAGATAAGACTCACCCATGGGGCCCCTTAATTATCATATGGGCCCTGCTGGAGTTAGGCATGGGACAGAGCCCACACCAGGTCTACAACGTGACCTGGACCATAACTAACCTTATGACAGGACAAATGGCCAATTCCACCTCCCTGCTGAATACCCTGACAGACGCCTTCCCAACCCTCTATTTTGACCTTTGTGACCTGGTAGGGTCATCATGGGACCCCTAATAATCCTTCTCCTCATACTCCTGTTCGGACCCTGTATTCTTAATCGGCTAGTTCAATTCATGAAAGACAGAGTATCTGTTATACAAGCTTTAGTTTTGACCCAGCAATATCACCAGCTGTGGCAAATAGATACTGAAATTCCATAATTACTCAGAGTGAAAGATTCCACTCCATGATAAGAAGAAAATGGGGGAATGAAAGATCCCCACTCAAGGCTAATAGCTTAAGGCCTGGCTTAGCAATGGTAATGCCATTTTGCAAGGCTTCCACATAAACAAGTAAAAGTACAGGACAAGGTCAGTACTCACAGGCTGCCACATCTGGCCTTGGGAGGGGAGCAGAGAGTTTGGAGAAAAACCCAAACACGAGTTAAGTCAGCTATTATCAGATCCCCAAACACGTAAGAGACTTGTCCTCGGATGACTCAACACCTTATTTGAGCTGACCAATGGGACCCCTGTAACTATGTATCTCGCTTCTGTACCTGCGCTTTTGCTACCCAGCCCTATAAAAGTCCCTCTCCCCAGCCTGTGGGCGCACAAGTCCTCCGAGAGACTTTGTTGCCCACAGGTACCTGTGTATCTCAAATAAACCTCTTGCAGTTTGCATCCGCATCCGTGGTCTTGGCTTGGTCTTTGGGTCCAGGGGGCTCTTCCTGGAGGGAAGTCCTCTTCTGGGGTCTTTCACGACTAGATATGTAGGTCGTTTTGTTCTCAATTTTCCTTTTCTTAGAGCACACTTGTTATTCACTGTTTTGTATATAGTTTTGTATCAAACCCAAATCTTTTCTTTAGACTAAAAGGGGAATTGTAGCAAGATATTCACCTTGTCTGCACCTGTGGCTTAGGCCATGCCCATTGGGGCGGAGACAGGGCCCGATGGGAGCTGGGAGAAAAGGCTGGGAAAGGGTCAGGCCGCCCCTTTTGGTGGTGGACGCTGGAAGGCTTAGGATCCGGTGGAACCTGCCGCCTATGTTGTGAGTTATTTCTCCCTTAATAAACATCTGTTCGGCCTAATTGTTTATCCTGATTCTTATTAAATCGCAATCCAAGAAAATTTCACTGAGCATGTGCTGGAGCCTCTTCACAAGTGTTCAGACCCTTTACTACCTGCCCTGCAAGACTGTAAAGTTTTTTATACTTTGAAACATGAACTTGCTGAGTCAGGGGGCAGTGGACAAAGGCAGAGCTCTTGTTTGTATTGGATTTAAATCTTGTGACTTTTCCACATGTAAATGTCAATGCACATGCATGCATACAGCCTACCACAGGTATAGGTCTAGGTACCTGGTCTTGAGAGTTCCATTCAGAAGGGAGGTTAGCAATTATATGTTTACATCATTTGGGTTTGAATCTAGAAGGCCCCACAGTTTCATTTATCTGAGCGCAAACCAATCTCTTCTGATCAAATTTTTATCCACCAACACCTATCTCCCTAAACAATTCACCAAGCTGCCTATATTAATGAAGCATGACCTACTCCTTCCCTCCTCCCCCTCTCTTTATGACAGCCTTTCTATGTAGCCCAGGTGAGTTCCAAATGCCCCTACATAGAATCCAGCTGTTTCTAAAGTGTTCTGTAGCTATATGGTTTTCTCTCACATTAAGACTTAACTCTCCAGGCATTTCATTTTCTTCCTCCCAGTTAAGTGGTGTTTTACAAATGTAAAAATGTACAAACTGTCCACGGACACAAAACTTACTTGGCCTTCTGAATCCACACACAGTAGTCTGAGATGTAGAGATCATTCAAAATGTATGATGGGTCATTTTCCTGAAAGATTTTGTGAATATCCAGGAGACACTTTAAAATTGCACTCTTACCTAAAGAAAACATTTAAAAACATCCAGTCATCTTTGGTGGTGGTGGTGGTGGGGAATCTTATTTCTTCACAAAGATATTACATTCTTGAGAGGTAATATATATAGCACATCAGCAGGTTCCACTTTCAGCGCCCTGAAATGTATGCATGGCTAATGATCACTCAGCTTCTTTCCCAGCTGCTTCTTTAACTAGCACAAAATCTCCATCCTGTCCCCTTGGAAATGCCTTATTCCTGCCCTCTCTCCCAGCTACCAGAGTCTGCATCCTTTCACACACCCATCATCTTGTGTGCAGTCAAGAATTCTTCCCTGTCTTTGGTTCTGGCCTCTCCAATTGGTCACACATTCTGTGGTGTGTTGTCTATCCCCACCCTGCATGTGCTTTTAAGACTATGGTGTTCTCTAATATGTTCCTCTTTTCTTTTCCACTTGACATAGCCTGTTGACAAGGTCTAGCAAGTCTTAGGTCCCTTCAGCAAACCCTCTCAGCTCAGGTCCTTTTACTAAGCCCTGCAAAGGGAATAAACAGGAGAGCCAGGAGATCCTCCCAGAACCTTCCCTGCTCACTTCACAGAGCCAGGAACCCCAGGCTCCAGGATGTAAGAGTCACAGACCACCCACTGCCACGCTACCACTACACTCTTGGGTCATGCAGTCATATCACATTTTATTATCCAAGAGTTAAGTCCTTGAAAACACAGGCCTGGCCTTTCCAAAATGTGGTAACTATGCAGCGTCCTCATATGCAGACAGGAAGAATACCATGAAGCTCCACTGCTAGCCTACTAAGTGAGATAATTTTCTACTACTTAGCAAGCTCAGAACCACAAGTCCACAAGTTAATCCAGTTAAATCAAGGGCAGGACTTGTTGGGATTAGAATGGACACTTCTGCCTACTTGGAATATGAAGTAGATAATGTGGAAAGCAAAGTTTCAAGAAAAGAGGAAATACAGAGTAAACATCCCCAGTGAAACCATAGTGTCACCAAAAACAAAAACAAAACAAACCCAAAGGTGAACTGAACCTGATGAATGGTTGGGACAGCTCCAACTGCCTAAGGGACAAAGATGTCACACTAGGCACACACTAACTGGTTCCCTCTTGATTTCTCTATTTTGGTGGAGAGGATGCAGCAAGAAGGTGTTAAGATTTGTGATACCAACTGTCCCAGCTTGTTTTCCGTTGCTGTGATATTGACATGGTGGAGACAGGGAGGAGGGAGGTTTATTTGGCTTACATTTCTACATCACATCACAGTCCATCACTGAAGGAAGCCAGGGCAGGGGCTCAAGGCAGGAGCCTGGAGACAGGAACTGAAGCAGAACCATAAAGGAACACTGCAACTTACAGGCTTGCTCAACCTGTGTCTCAGTTAGGGCTTCTATTGCTGCAAACACCCTGACCAAAAGGCAAGTTGGGGATGAAAGGGTTAATTTGGCTTACACTTCAGCATTACTGTTCATCACTGAAGGAAGTCAGGGTAGGAACTCAATCTGGTAGGACTGGATTTCAGAGGCAGGAGCTGATGCAGAGACCATGAAGGGGTGGGTGCTTTCTTCCCCTGGCTTGATCAGCTCACCCAAGTATGCAGCCCAGGGATGGTACCACATACCATGAGCTGGGCCCGCCCCCACTGATCAGTAATTGAGAAAATGCTTTACAGCTGGATCTCATGGAGGCATTTCCTCAACTGAGACTCCCTCCCTCCTCTGATGACTCTAACTTAAATCAAGCTCATACAAAAAAAACCCAGCCAGTATAGTTTGTTTTCTTATACAACCCAGGACCACCTGACCAGCAGTGGCACCATCCACAGTGAGCTGAGACTTCCCCTATCCATCATTAATCAAGAAATCTTTCCTACATGCTAATCTGATGGAGGCAGTTCCTCAATTGCCCTTCCTTCCTCCCAGATGACTCCACATGTGTGAAACTGACAAAGACCTAACCAGAACCCTGACCGACTGATGACTGACTGACTGATGACTGACTGACTAACTGACTGACTGACTGATGACTGACTGACTGACTGACTGACTGACTGATGACTGACTGATGACTGACTGACTGATGTAGCATGTAAGTTTCCGCCAGCCCGCCCGCCGCTGGTCTGGCATCCTGACCCCCAATAACACGCAGGAGACTCTATATTTGATACAATCCTGTTGGCCAATTACCATTATTGTTAATGGGCTAGCTCTGCCTTAATTATTAACCCATTTCTACTTATCTAAGTATTTCCACGTGGTCGTCTTATCGGGGAGCCGCACGGCAGGCTTCCTGCTTCTTCCCGGGCTACATCTCGAGTCCACCTTCCCACTTCCTATTTCCTTCTCCTAGTCTCCTAGCCCCGCCTATCTTGCTATCTCATTGGCCACAGAGCTTTATTAACCAGTATGAGAAACATATATACAGAATAACATCTCCCATCATCTCCTCTTTTCTGTCTAAAGTAAAAGAAGGGGTTTAACCTTAACATAGCAAAATATACCATATAACAGTTATCAAATAAGAATCACAGTTAACAATATTTAGTCCGTTAACATTTTGTAAGACTTAAAGAAAATATCATCTATCCTATTTTTGTGAGTCTAAAGTCCTATATGTAACTTATCTTTAATCCTAACTAAGGGAAACTATAATCATAACTATCCGTCTTCAACTCCTTCAAAGACCACAGAAGGATAATATATAAAGTCTAGAAATGACAGAGACAACTCACTGCCTGGTCAGTCACCCGAAGTTCTTCTGTAATGTTCCATCTTCAGCCCATAGGCCATAGTGTGTCTCCAGACTCCTCAACAAAGCAGGAAACTTTAAACTGTCCACCTGTATTGACAGTGTGTCAGTCATTTTTCTCTGTGTCCTGCAGAATGTCTGGCTGCCTTTTCCATGAAGCAGGAATCCTGTAGCAATGTCCATCTTGCATCAGCAGTCACCTTTTTGTGGGTCCTGCATGTCCAGTTTCTACAACATAAAGTCAAACAGTCCAGAAGAGCAGTACCTTGTCCAAATGGCCAGTCTTGCCATATTAGAAGCAAACTTCGAATGCAATTTCTTCAATGTCCATCTTCCTTTCTTCTTCTTCGATGTCCATCTTCCTTTCTTCTGTAGGTGGTGTTACCAGGAGCAGTTGTGCCTCATTGTCAAGAAAAACCCTAAACCATTTTAAATGCCATATTCTGTAGGTCTTTGAAAGGTTTGAAGAATGCCTATTCATCTCAAATACATCTCTATATATCTAGAAATCCTAACTAACTTAACTCCAAGTTTTGACAATCATACGTAACCCTCTATAATCTGTATTAATTTATACATTACATTTTCCAATGATCTATATAAGCACAATAGCTAAACAAGAGGAGAAATATACATATCACAAATTGACCTTAAATTGTATCAATAAAAGAAAATCCATTCCAAAGCAAAGTATTCATATCTATACCATAATTCCCTTTTTACCTTTAAAAAGATTGTTTTTGGTTATAGCCATTTATAACCAAGTCCATTTAAATGAAAACAAACATTTATAAACAATATTTGGGAATTTGGGCGTCGTTCTTTCCAAACTACTTCCTGCTGATAGAGGGCGCTGTCATGGGGTTCCAAAGAAGATGCAGAAATCTTGGCAGTAGTCTGCAAGGCTTTGTCTCAATTGCTTTGAATGTTGAATCACCTGGGGAGCTGTTTCTGGGGGTCTGGCTTGATCAAACCACATAAGTCTGGAAAGAATCCATAGCTGGTGTCAGAAGCGGGATTGAGAACTTTCGCTTAAAACTTAACAAAAGCCTAAAAAATAGTTTTAGAAACAAGGGAACAGAGACTAGCAAGACTTCTTAGTAGCAGCATTTTCTTGGTTGGATTTGTTTTGCTGTAGACAGAGAGTTTCCCGGCTCCTTTAAGGGAGGTTTCCAAAATTAGCATAAGCGGCAAAAACCGCCTTGCTTTTAAAGAGCTCTGCTAACAATTCATTGGTGTCTACTGGAGCTGCAATGAAGGTTTACACTGTGTTTTAAAAAATACGCTGGCTTGGGAGAGAAAAAGAAACAGGATACAATGGTTTAAAAAAGAAAAAAGGAAATGAAATGGATGGGTATGATGGCGCAGGCCATTAATCCCAACACTCCACAGATAGAAGTAGAATAAATAGAGTAATAAAAAAAGCCACGTAAAGATGGAAAACACAGAGAAATTTTGGATACTATACGCGCTTCTGTTGTCTTTAAATTATTTGATTGCTGAGAAAATAACAACTACTGATAAAAGAAATGCTACTGGATTAATTCAATTTATATATTTTAAAAATGCTTTGACTCCAAAACTTAAGCCTAAGGACAAGCTACTGGGGAAAAGGATTTCTATTTTTGTTTCCACAGAAAATGAAAAGCTATGGATTCTTTCCAGACTTATGTGGTTTGATCAAGCCAGACCCCCTGAAACAGCTCCCCAGATGATCCAACATTCAAAGCAGTTGAGACAAAGCCTTGCACACTACAGCCAAGATTTCTGCATCTTCTTTGGACCCCCATGACAGCGCCCTCTACCAGCAGGAAGTAGTTTGGAAAGAACGACGCCCAAATTCCCAAATATTGTTTATAAATGTTTGTTTTCATTTAAATGGGCTTGGTTATAAATGGCTATAACCACAAGCAATCTTTTAAAGGTAAAAAGGGAATTATGGTATAGAGATGAATACTTTGCTTTGGAATGGATTTTCATTAATTGACACAATTTAATAAATATTTTATGATATGTATATTTCTCCTCTTGTTTAGGTATTATGTTTATATAGCTCATTGGAAAATGTAATGTATAATTAATACAGATTAGAGAATTACCTATGATAGTCAAAACTTAGAGTTAAGTTAGTTAGGATTTCTAGATATGCAGAGATGTATTTGAGATGGATAGGCATTCTTCAAGCCTTTCAAAGACCTACAGAATATGGCATTTAAAATGGTTTAGGGATTTTCTTGACAATGAGGCACAACTGCTCCTGGTAACACCACCTGTATCAGAAAGAAAGATGGATATTGAAGAAACGTGTTATGGAGTTTGCTTCTAATGTGGCAAGACTAGCCATTTGGGCAGGGTACTGCTCTTCCGGACTGTTTGACTTTATGTTGTAGAAACTGGACATGCAGGACCCACAAAAAGGTGCAAGATGGACATTGCTACAGGATTCCTGCTTAATGGAAGAGGCTGCCAGACAGCCAGTCTACAGGACACAGAGAAAATTTTCCTGCCTTGTTGAGGAGTCTGGACACACACTATGGCCTATGGGCTGAAGATGGAACATTACAGAAGAACTTTGGGTGACTGACCAGGCAATGAATTGTCTCTGTCATTTCTTAGTTTATATATTATCCTTCTGTGGTCTTTGAAGGAGTCGAAGACAGATAGTTTTGGTTACAGTTTTCCTTAGGATTAAAGATAAGTTACATATAGGACTTTGGACTCACAAAGATAGGATAGATGATATTTTCTTAAAGTCTTACAAAATGTTAATGGACTAAATATTGTTAACTGTGATTCTTATTTGATAACTTGTATGGTTTATTTTGCTATGTTAAGGTTAAACAGCTTCTTTTACTTTAGACAGAAAAGAGGAGATGATGGGAGATGTTGTTCTGTATATATGTTTCTCATACTGGTTAATAAAGCCCTGTGGCCAATAGGAAACAAGATAGGCGGGGCTAGGAGACCAGGAGGAAGAGAGAGGAGGTTGGTTGGAGTCAAGATGTAGCCCGGGGAAGGAGCAGGACGCCTGCCGTGCGGCTCCCCGATAAGACGACCACGTGGAAATACTTAGATAAGTAGAAATGGGTTAATAATTAAGACAGAGCTAGCCCATAAACAGTAATGGTAATTGGCCAACAGGATTGTATCAAATACAGAGTCTCTGAGTGTTATTTGGGGCACACGTGGTTGCAGGACAATGGCGGCAGGACCAGGAGGCTGGCGGGAACAACATGCTGTAACAGACTGACTGATGACTGACTGACTGATGACTGACTGACTGACTGACTGACTGATAACTGACTGACTGATGACTGACTGACTGATGACTGACTGACTGACTGGCTGATGACTGACTGACTGACTGACTGACTGACTGATGACTGACTGACTGATGACTGACTGACTGATGACTGACTGACTGATGACTGACTGACTGACTGGCTGATGACTGACTGACTGACTGATGACTGACTGACTGACTGATGACTGACTGACTGACTGACTGATGACTGACTGACTAACTGACTGACTGACTGATGACTGACTGACTGACTGACTGACTGACTGATGACTGACTGACTGATGACTGATTGATGACTGACTGATGACTGACTGACTGATGACTGACTGATGACTGACTGACTGATGACTGACTGATGACTGACTGACTGATGACTGACTGACTGATGACTGACTGACTGACTGGCTGATGACTGACTGACTGACTGATGACTGACTGACTGACTGATGACTGACTGACTGACTGACTGATGACTGACTGACTGACTGACTGACTGACTGATGACTGACTGACTGATGACTGATTGATGACTGACTGATGACTGACTGACTGATGACTGACTGATGACTGACTGACTGATGACTGACTGATGACTGACTGACTGACTGACTGACTGATGACTGACTGACTGACTGACTGATGACTGACTGACTGGCTGGCTGGCTGGCTGTAAAGAGTTTCAAGTAGCAATCACAGGATTTGCCACAAAGCTATTCACTTGTAACTTGAGTCTACTTCTCTACAGAGTGTGACAGCCCCAGAACACTCCCTGCAGGATCTTGTACCTTCCTAATATAAGCAGAAGAACAAAAATCACAGTGTTTAGGGTGGTAGAGAGAGTACTGGCCCATTCACTGAATCAATAGGGTGAGCCCACTGTGCGCCTAGTACTGATCTAGATGAAGGAACAGTTATCCATTCTTTACACCTCTTCTTTTTCAAAATGTCCATCAGAAATGTGCAATTTATTCAGCAAAAACCCGGACACTCACTACTACAGAGCTCTTAAGTACTGAAGAAGAATTTACATATTTTGATTCATATGTTTTTAAGCAACTGAGAAGCAATCCTCAGATGAAGTTTTAAAGCAATCATATGCAAGGGAGCTTGGGAAAATGGGAGTAATAAGCTCTCTTACAAAGCTGAGTTTCAGCAAACCTTACCAAAACTAGTTTCAGAGAATTCTACATCATAGCATGGTAAAAGATAACCAGGCTGATGGCAGTGAACAATCTAAGAGAAGCACATGAAAATCACCCTCCCTCCAACCTGCTATTGACATCTGAGGTCAGCCTGAGCTAGCAGCCAGCTTCCCCAGGGCATACACAGCATCACCTTTCAGGTGTTTACATGCAGATCGCCAGCTGGGGTTTTTAACATCTCTTTTGTACCAAAAGCTCTTTCTGTCTTGTCCTCAGCTACTTATTCAGCAGCTATCCACAAAAGAAAAGGCTGTCACATGGCTGGTGACCAGAGGCTTACCTAGCCACACAGTCCCTGCCTCCTGTGGGGCTTTTACCCAGTTGTGGTCTTGTCATACATCCTATGAGCATAAAAGTGCTCAACAGGCTTAAAGCTAAGATAATTACTCAGGCTCAAAGGCACTGCAGGAAAGTGACCATTTTTCAAGCAGTTCACTGCCTGTTCCAGAGTATAAAAAACAAAGGTACTTTTTGCACAGTAACCACGGTAACTATTTTCACTGCAGGAAGGAGCTAGCAGCATCCCCAGGATGTCAAATGGCCCCAAATGCAGAGATTCTCTAGGACTGATTGGCTGGATAAGCCAACCCTATTCATGTAAGAATGTTCTCCCAGAATCTAGGGTCTGCTACTCACCCATGAAGGCACCAGAAACGAGTGTCCTGGGATTTTAAATGACAAACACCATGAATGTTTTACTTCACTAGAATTACTGTCTAATGGTGGCACACAGAAACAATGACAACATAAAGAAAATATGGAGGACAACAATAAGTAGATAGCCAGTAAACATGAATTAACATGTTCTCTGGCTTTCCCTCCTATTAGCAGACCAAGTTGGGCAATAATCTCTCAGTGACAGACCAACTTGTGGCTGAAGGCATTTAAGAAATTGATCCCGTCCCTAGAAGGATCAGAGTAGGAGATGCTTTTGCTGGTTAAATGCCAGAACAAGGAGAATAATGTAAGTTGCTGTCTATAACTAAGATCTCTATTTCTTTTCAGTGGGCAGCTACAGCTTTCTGGGTATCCAGCTCTGATCTATACAGGTGCAGGTCAACCTGCACTGTTGTTGACCTCATTGTTCTTCAGGAGACATCTTCCTTGGTTTTTGAAACAGTATCTCTTTGGCTGCTCAGTGAGTAGCCCAGGCTGGCCAGTGAATGGAGAGCCAGGGATGAACATTAAGTAGCCTGCTCTGTCACCATATTTCATTCTCTGGAGGCAGGGTCTCTCACTGAACCTGGCAGCTAAGCCCTGGCTTTTTATATGTGTGCCAGGCATTTAAACACAGGTCCTCATACAGCAAGGGTACATTCTGGCAAAGCTGCCTCCTTGATGCTTTAAACTACACAAAACAAGAAGCCAAGGAAGGGATAGAAGACTCTAAGTCTTGACAGGAAGGCTTCCTCTTCATTATTTATAAAACGTAGCAGAATAAAAACCAACAGTATTTATCATCTGTAAACATAATTTAGCAGATACCTGAGTAAACGTCTTAGAGTCTGGTGAGACAATATCATCAAAAGAGATATCCTAGCAATTATTTTAACATTAATTTCCATAGCTCGTGTGAGCCTAAAAAGGGAGGGGGCAGAAACAATCAAATCAATCAAAATTAAGAGAACCAAAATGAGGTAATTTGCTTCATGATCAAGCCCTGTTAAGATGTATAATAAAGTTAAGTCCCTATCAACAAAATGCTTCTCAATATGGTAAGTCTTTCACATCCTCAAATTCTACTTAAGGTTTCTGCATTGCAAGAAGCACATACTTAAAACAATGAGTTCCTCTCTTAAGCAGAGTTAGGTCAGTTTAAAACAAAACAAAACTATTCTTTGCTACTACAGTTACTCATAGTATCCATATATCCACAAACAGAATTAACAGCAAGGAAGAGTACACTTTGTAAGTGGTCCTGCCTGAAACAGTTTCAATCTAGCAACTAATTTTCCATATCCAAGTATCAATTCAGACATTCCTTTTTCTGGGAACAGAGTTCTGGCACTCCCCCAGGCCCACTTCAGGTACGTTCACAATGCCTGGCACACCTCTCTATTACATAATGGTAGGGTCAACACCTACATCATATCACCAACCCTGCTATAGGCACTTCATTTTTTTTTCACAAATAATAAGTGAATGATTTGGCCCAGTCATTTGAAAATAAGTATGTCTGACTCTTAGCCATTATGCCATAGACAATGTCTGACTTCATCACCTTGCATGGAGAATCCCTAAGCAGGAAAGGATGTGACTTTTCATCTTTCATTCTCTGGACTGGTACAATGTCCAGAAAATTATATGTTCAATAAAAGATACACTCTGCAGTGGATAGAAGCTAACATTTACATCCTTGTTCAGACTGTTAGATTAACATGTAGAATGGTAGGTAACACCTCTGGGGGCTGAGAACTTACTACAAGCTACTGTATTATTACAGGCATGGTGCTCACACCTGTAATTCCAGCATGGGAGGATTATCTCCAGTTTAAATTGAGTTTGGGTAATAGTGAGCCAATCTGGGATACAGAAAGAGACCTTGTCTCAAAACAAAAACAAATAAATTATTAGAAACAAACAGGAAAAACAAAAAACCACCTGGTCATAACAATCATGCAACATTCCCTCCATGAGGGAAGGAGGAGGCCTATTGGACTTAGAAAGCTCCTGAGTTACATTCACAAGACCTCTAAGGTTATAAAAGGCAATAAGGAGTTGCTATGGAGAGAGGAGTCAAGGACCTGTCAAGCTCCTACATTGTTCTGAGAGCCATAGGGATACAGCTTTGTGAGTCATCACTGATGCTAAGGTGGGCTTCTTGGAGATGGAGCTTCCTTTTGAGTCTCCATGTTCCTGTGAGTAAACCCTCACCTATATTCCTATAAGCAACCTGAGTAAATGCACTGCTTTACTACACTGGGCATGAATGGACCTTTGGCCCATTGTCAGTGCCCTCCTTGCTATCTAGTGGGTATATACTACATAAGATATGACAAGACGGGCAACCACAGTCAAGTCATCTAAGAGTAGAGCATCCCTGGGGATAATCTCCAGGTGGCCAGCTTCTTTTACTTTGGATGGGTATCATGCTTCCTTGACTAAGGAGTTCATCTTGTGAAATGGTAATATCCCAAACATGATAAAAGAACTTGCTGTATAAGGGAGGAATTATGAGGAAAAGGCATGCACATGCTACCCACAGGCAGAAAAGTAGAAAAAAAGAAAAAGGTGAGATGGAGGTGTTGGCTTTCCATTTTTCACAGCTGGAAGGATGTGATAAAAAGACAGTGTAAGCTAGATCTGTGCCAAAGAGCCCTTCTTTGGTTCCAGAAACTAGAACTCAGGGAAGAATCAGTGAGGAAGAACAAAGCAAAGTAGAAGTGCTACAAAATACTTTTCAAGTCCCACCTTTAACACAATGGGAAAAAAAAAGGCCCATGATTCAATATTCAGATGGAGCCGCTAAACAATGGTATCAGGGCACAAAATTAATAACCAGAGAATACTCTGTATTTGAACTAATTAGGAAAAACTCTTACTTGAGAAATGAAGAACCCCTTGACAGCCGGGCTTTGTGAGGCTAGGAAAAGGGGAGACATATGGGACCAGTCTGAGTTTCATGGAGGCAGAGAAATTAAGTGTGGTGGTTTGAATGAGAACGGCCCCCTTGAGCTCTTATATTTAAAAAGTTGGTCCCCAGTTGGCAGAACTATTTGGAAAGGATTAAGAGGTGTGGCCTTGTTGGAGAGGGTGTATCACTGGGGAGTAGGGGTAGGTCTGGAGGCTTCAAAGACTTACACCATTCCCAGTTATCATTTTTTCTGCTTCCTGTTCGCAAATCAGGCTGTAAGCTTTAAGGTGTTATGCCTGTTTGCCACCATGTTTCCCACCATAATGGTAACAGATGCTAATCCTCTGCAACTGTGAGCCCCAAATGAAATGCTTTCCTTTCTAAGTTGTCTTGGTCGTAGTGTTTTATTATAGCAATAGAAAACTAATCAAGACACGAAGTAATATAATCACTCATCTTTCCTTGAGACAGAGGCTGTAGAGCCTGAAGCAATGCAAATAACTGTATCCACAGACTGGCATGGGTATCATTGGCTTCTCCTGCTTAGGTCTCTATGAATTTCATCAAGACAACAAAAGGCAGGCATCACAGAAGAAGCTCTGCGTAAGAGAAACAGTATTTGATCATCAGTGCACCTGACAGGACTGTGCTCACAGCAGAGTTAAGAAAGAAGCTGAGACTCTGGAGAGATGGCCCAGTGCTTAAGAGCCCATACTGCTGTTGCAGAGACCCAGGTTGGATTCCCAGCACTCACACTAAGAGGTTCATAATCACCTGTACCTCCTGCCTCAGGAGGATCCGAAGCCTCTGGCCTAAATGAGCACTTGTACTCATGTGCATGTATCTATACATGAACACATATTTAAAAATATATCAAAGGAAAGAAAAGGGAGTAGGGAGAAGTCAAAAGGCTGACTCTGCAAGGACTTCATCCTAGTGGTGTTGCTGAGCCCTAATGGTGGGACACAATCCTTGTGATGTAGAAGCTCCAGCAGGCCTGTGACCAACTGGCATGTAAGGCAGGTGTGTGTGTGTGAAGAGAAAAAGCAATCAAGAGGGAGGAAAAGGTCAAAGCAGACAGGAGTCTGTGCAGGTTGCTAGATGGCAAATGTGTCAAGATTTGTGTGGAGCAGAGCTCCTAAGGAGAAAATGAGCAGAAGACAAAGCCAGTCTGAAGGCTGAGCCAGTGAACTTCTGAAGCCTTTAAAGCCTGGACATAGTTCAGGGAAGACATAACAGCAACACAGGTGAAAAAGATAAAGCTTATCTTGGGGTGGGCAGTTCAAAGTCCAGAATACACAGTGTGCATTTCTGCCCTGCCAAGAAAGTTTACTGGCAGTGGCAACAGTTCACGTAACCTAGCCCCTTTTTCACAGCCAGGTGAGATTGATGAACAGCAAATTGTCATAGTGGTAGCCCATAGCCTGTCAGAACCTGAAAGCCAACTCTAGTGCCTACCACTGGCTAGAACAAAACCCTGCTCCCTTGTTGCTAAACTGAGCAGGACAAGCTGGCCTCACAGAGACTGCTGGAATAGAGATGCATGGCAGCTATAACCACAGCAGCAGTTTCAGCAGCACCCCAAGATGACAAAACCCACATATCTATCTCATGGAGAACAAATACAGATCAGAAAAGGCTAATGGAGAAGTGTCTGTGTATATGCCACTATACTCAACACTGATCTTACTTAAATGCATACAAAAGAATTGCTAGAACACAAGCATTTGTGAATGAATGTAGGCCAGAGGTCAATGTTGAGTATCATCCTCACTCACTTCTCAACCCACCAAAATTCAAGTTCACTGATCAGCTAGAGTAGCTAGCCAGCATGTTCTGGTTCCACTTCCCAGCACTGGGACTAAAGTATACAATAGTATGTGCCCAGATTTTTCCATTATGCTAGGAATCTGGACTCAGGTCCCTATGACAACATAGCAAGCACTTAACTGAGCCCTCAACATTGTTCTTTGATGAAACAACTGATATGCATGATAATTATGTACTATACAAGACTTTACTAAGATTTCTCCTTTTATACCTCCTTAGAGAAGTTAAGGTAGACCTTCAAATATCCTTACAAACCTCTTTAAGAGGCTTGATTATATCCCTTTTAAAAAAAAAAAAATGGGGGGAGGCTTAATTATATAATGCTATACTATGCCTTGAGTATCTTACAGATTTAAACGGCATCTGGAATAACAATAAAAGAGTTAAAGAGTTTGTACAAAGGCGTCACACAGAGGTGGAAAAAGGCACTCACAGAAGCCATAATGTTAGATGACAATCCTGGTCTAGGGATAGGTTACCATTCTTATGAGGTAGCCCAGGAGGTTCCTGAAGCCTCACAATTGTCACTACTGTTGGTTGCATGCCAAAATTAGATGGTACATCTCCATTGCTACAAAAAAACACATACTTTTGCAGCAGGACATATAGAAGTAAGGCTAGCAGTGAGCTGGAAGCTCTGACCTTACTGACAGGTTCTCATAGTGCTAGTTGATGCTATGCAGGCTTCATGGAGAGAACTGTCACCCACAGTCCTGTTTGATTAAGGACACCTCATGCCCACTAAAACAATAGTGGTATGACTGTTACAGGTGCCATTAACTGGTTGCTTAATGGATTTAATGTCCTCTCTGTAGGAGGGAACTCATGTTGGGCATTGTAAATTACAGCAAAGACCTATGGCTGGACTCCAACGGGAAGCAACCGTTACTGTTTATTACTAAACAGGTATCTTGTGCCAATCAAACTGCCTTCTGAATTTGTGTTCACACCCATAAACCACTACTGCATTCTCCACTATGAAGGGGAAATTTTCTTTTGCAATGGATAGTGGTATATGGAGTCTTATAACTTAAGTGCAGGGAACTCCAAGAACATTACTCATGCTGTATTGGGCTTCTTGGTGAACCCACTGTCTTTATTCCCCAGTGTTCATGTAAGTAGGCTTTCCCCAATGATCCTCTTAGTAACTCCAATAAGGCCACTGATACATTAAACTAGACTTGGGTAGAACTGTTGTTTTGGTCTGCTGTCAGTGTCTCCCTGGAAAAAGTCGCCCAATAACGTATAACTTGTTTCCAACTTCTCTTATTACAACTGCTACCTGAAACTTTCCTCTTTGCAGCATTACAAAATAGAGGCTGTTTTTCAGTTCTTACAACCCTTAATCAGAGTCTGTCAAAGTGTCAGATGTTTCAATCTCTAAGCACACAGTCAGATGTCATCAAAATTACTTGATGGTGGCATCACTGATTCTCACTCATTTAGACAGTTAAGAAAGAGACATTTAAAATCCCATTTGCAAAGTCAAGTAAAAAATGGACAACTTAAGAAGCCAAAGACACATAGATTTTTGTAACCTACACTTAAAACATATAATGAAAACTTCAAAAATATTTTAGCACAATTTTGACTCTACAATTTCATCCTAATAATATGCCATATGTTTATTTCCATGTCCAACTAAAACAGCTGTTTGAATTGGTACTATTGGACTTAACTTTTCCATCAGATACTACTTAATAACCAAAGTTCTGACACATCTTCAGGATCTATTTTAGCTTCAAATTGGGAGAGCAGCTATATGAAGCGAGAGCAATATGAATATACACAGGAGGAAAGAGCTAACAACTACTTTAAGTGGCATCTAAAAGAAAACCAATTCAGCCCCATCACCGGTGCATCTTTTGATGATGTAGAATACTGTGCTATGGTAATTTTTTTTAATGTTGACAATCAGCAGTCATATTTTCTAAATCATTTTAAAGTCCTACCGAGTGGCAAGACTACATACAACACAGTGAGAGTAGATGACAGATAGGCCATGTTTCTGCCCAGTTCATCTAGACCTCATCACTGTTTTCATACACCCTGCCTTATTTGTTTACAGCTTGGTCAAATAGGCATCTCAGTTGCTTTTCTTAGTGTGGAGGATCCTATGCTATCATAAACCATAGAGATCAGTTCCATCTTGTCCTACTGGGAGGGATAGCAAGGAAAGTGGTATATGTTAGCACGCTACTGTTAGAGATGGGAGGCAGCCCATGATCACAGCTCACAGAAGAGGGCTGCTTCCAATCCTTCACAGTAAACTTGAGGCAAGGGTGGTAAATCTATTCTGTGAAGAGCTAAAAACGTGATGGTTTAGCTTTTGTAGGCTGTGTAATCTCTACTGCAGCCACTCAACTATGCCATGAAATTATAAAAGCAGCCAAAGAAAACACATAAATGACTGGGGACAACTGTGTTCCAATAAAACTTTATTTATGGGCACTAAAATATGAAGTGAATATAATTTTCATGTCACAAAATACTATTTTGTCTTTCTTTTGGGACAGAGTCTTCCATGTGCAGGAACTTGCAGTCTTCCTGCATGGTCCTCTAGATGCCAAGATTAAGGGTGTGCCACCATACTTGACTCAAAGCACCACTTTGCTTTTGATATTTTAAACCACTTACAAATGTAAAAAGACAACCAAACATAGTGAGTGACACATACTTAAATGCTGACACTAAGAAAGGTAGAAGCAAGACAAAATTAAAGTATGAAAGCATTTTTACTAATTCAAGGACCAAACAAGAACGATTCAGTTAGTTGGTAAGTTAAGGTATGTTCTTAAGGGACCTTCTCATTTTTATCTTACACATACTTTCTATCATACACATACACACACACACATATTTTTTTGGTACATATGTGTGTGTGTGTGTGTGTGTGTGTATGTGTGTGTGTGGGTGGGTGTGGGTGTATACATGCAGAGGACAGAGGGGTCTTCCTTGACTACTCTCCACCTTACACACTGAGGCAAGGTCTTTTACTTGAACCCAGAACACTCCAGTTCAGCTAGGCTACCTAGTTAGCTTGCTCTGAGAATTCCAGCTCTACTTCTCAAGAGCTGGGATTACAAGCACTCACCTGGCATTTATTTGGGTACTAGAGATCCAAACTCAGGTCTTTAAACTGTGGAGCAAGTACTTTACCAACTGAGCCATTTACCACCTGTCACCAGGCCCCTTTATCCTACAAATACATACATCTTATGACTTGTCTTTTGTTCCTTCATTTCTATAACACAATATACACAATTGTGTATAACCTAATACTCTTCACAGAAAGCAGACTTGATTCTGTGATTCTGTGGCACATGTGTGCCAGTCACTTGCTAGTATTTAAAGATCAGCTCCTTATTTAAAAAAAACTCTTAAGTTACATAAATAAAATTCTTGCCAGTTCTCTGGGGGAGGGGCATATAAAATGACTCAATTTCATCTAGGTTCAAACATTAAACTGCAATAGGACCTTGAGTCAAATAAAAGCTTCCTTCTATCCCCACCCCAACTATATTTTAGATAAATAACAGTTTTCTGCTTTTACCTTCTTACAGAACACAGAATGAAAGTTACTCCCATTGTCAAAAAAGACTTAAGACTGACTTTACAGACATTTAAAGAGAACTAATTATGAAGTTTTTTTAACCACATGTTCAAAAAATATAACTAACTTCCTTCTATTAGTCAGCTGTATTAGCTAAGAAACTGCAGAACTTAGCAAACCTATTAACTATATAGTGCAAGGAGTATAATGTAGGTGTGAATGCTCTGAAAGCATTTAAGAAATCAGCTGATTTTGAGCCATCAGCACCAGTGAGCCCCATACATAACCCAAGCTTCAAGGAACAGAGCATTAAACAACATTTTAAGTGATCTGTTGGTACCAGAATAACCTTAAACGATTAGCTATTGAATGTAACAAGAAGGCAATTTATAACATGCAAACTACATAGGAAATGCTGCCCCCCATATACTGTATTTTAAGTGAACAAAGAACTTTTCTTATGATTTTAACTTCTAAATTAGTATGAGGACAATCTATACACTTTTAACAGCTACCAACACTTACTGAGTACCAGGAATATTAGAGAGGCAGGGATTCTGTGGGAATAAATGGACATGGTTTTCTTACCTTTGATGGTCATTTGTACACCAACATCTTTCTAGAGGGGCATATGTAGAAACCTACAAATGCTCTGAGGTTAACTAACATGAATGGGAAAATAGAACCACTGAAGAGATAGAAACATGAACTGGTACTCCAATGAAGAAATAAGATTTCAAGCTTTTATGCTTGAGAGAGAGAGAGAGAGAGTAGCCCAGGCTGGCTCAATCACAGAGCCTATAACTTTCCATCATTCTTGGCTCAGTACCACAATTTGGGAATTGACTCCTGCTCCAAAGCTTGCTCCTGTACGATTTTAACTAGGGTTTACGTGAATTGAATCTAGAACTAGATGATGCAAAATCAGTCTACCACCACATAACCCCCATGACGACTTTTCCGACCTCAAGTGAATCATCCTGTCTCCCTTTGTTGAGGTGAATGTTTCTTTTAAGGAGGGCACTTTGTGCTGTGTAACTGCTAAGGCACAGTACTTGTTTCAGTATTTAGTGACATGACACTAAGGCCTGTGTCCCCTCTTACGTCAGTTTTTTTGTTTTGTTTTGAAATAATCATAAACTTAACTCTGCAATCAAGCTAGACTCAAAGAAGAATAAGGAAAATATGTAACTCAAGTGTCTTATCAACCACAACCAAAAGCAACCTGGGGAGCAAAGGGTTTATTTCCTTTTACAGCTTGTAGTCCACCATGCAGAGAAATCAGGGTAGAAACTCAAGGCAGGAATCTAGAAGCAGGAACTGAAGCAGAGACCAAGTTTGCTCCTCCTGGCTTGCTCAGTTTGCATTCTAATACACCTTAGGACAACCTGCACAGGAAAGGCAGGACCCACAATGGGCTGGACCCTCCTACATCAATCACCATTCAAGACAATGCCCCACATACTTGCTTGCAGGCATCTGAAAGGAAGAAGTATTTTCTCAAATGAGGTTCCCCTTCCCAGATAACTCTAACTTTTTGTATCAAACTGACAAAAACTGAGGACAGCAAAGAACCACAGGGAGAACACAAAGGTTGCAGGACACTGTGAGGAGATGGGTGGGATATGCTCTTCTGAGCTGCAGAAGGGATGGTCTAGTGTTTAAGATGTACACAAATCAAAAGCATTACAACAGTCCTCAGTTGGCAACAGGGATCTTCTTGCTGGCTTCCAAGATGCTTATGCTTTCTTTCACCTTCCTAAAGACAACATGAAAGCCACCCAACCACTCAGTCTTAGCAGTGCACATGAAACACTGGAAAACATTTTTGTTTGGACCAGCATTTGCCATTGACTGGAGACCAAGGCCGTATGATTTGGAGTGAAGTTCTCACCCTAAAGTTTCTTGCCACAGAAAAGTCACTACCCTGACACATGACTCCAGGAACAACTCTGTGAAAGAAGGAGCCCTTCTAATAAAACCTACTTTCTTCAGTGCTAAGAACATGAAACTTTTCTGCTGTCTCTAGAACTTTCTCTGCAAACAAGTGAAAGAGATATACAGCCCATGGACTCACCATCAACCATCATGTTAAAGAACACTGTGGCACTGGCTATGGCTAGAAGCAAGCCACTATGGGGGTCAGCAACATCTGCAAAGCTACTGATTCCTCTTTCTATTGCTCTTAATTTTTACTGGGTCCTTTGCCCAGAAGAGCTTTGGAGTAGGTACTCATTTAAAAATGCCTGATGAATAAATCAATCAACAGATACACTCATTAACCAATTAACAGACACTTGATAGTGTGCTAGGAAAATGATGGGAACTGAGACATGGAAGTCAAATATAGCAGTGACTCCCATCTACAGGAAGTAACATGCTTTAAATGACATTTTCCCTGGTTTTAGATTTTCACTCTCTACATTTCTCTTCTGAGCTTATTATATACACAATTCAAAAAACTAAACCAAAAGCGTTGGGAGTAGACTAGGACTATGTTCAACCATAGCATACTTTCCTAGAATGCTTCAGTACCTAGGCCCAATCCTCAGCAATAAAATGTGAAATTTCTAAATTTCCTTTGGAAACTATAACATTATAGTTATAGGAAAGTATGGCAGCTAACAACCGTCTAATTCTAAGATCTGACACCCTCACACAGATATACATGTAAGCAAAGCACCAATGAACATAAAAATGAATAAACTAAAAAAAAATAACAACAAAAGAAATCCACTTGTAAAGTTTCATCAGAATTCAGAGTTCATATAATAACCTGCCACATATGCATCAGTTTATAGTCATCTACTTTTTTAAAAAAATGAAACTCATGTCAGCCCAAAGGCCTGTGTTTGGTACCCTGGCAATTGTTTTCTTCCCATAGATCATGTTATCATATCTACAGATGAGGTCTGTAAAACAGTCTGTAATGATTGAACTGTTAGTAACTGCTATGTAAGGGCTGTTACTCATCTCAAGTAAAACTGGCCTTTAGCCCACAGAGGATGTTTCTTGGGATGCAACCTGCCTAGCATTCATCAGACTTCAAATATATACAGAAGGGTAGGTTTCTATTGGCCTTAGAAATGAGACAGATTTTTCTTACCTCTTTTCTGGGTACTGGGAACAGAACCTAGAACACTGCATAGATAAAGCGAGCCTCCTTACTGAGCTACATCCTCTAAACTCTAATTTTATATGTGTTAATAGACAAAAATGTTCAAAAAGTTATCCAAACAAAATAGTAATTGAATTGAAATAGGAAACATGGCATAGTGGTTAAGAGTCAAGACTTAGAAAAAACAAACAGCTTTATATAAAGAAAATCCTAACACACAAAACAGGGCCACATCATGACTCCCACATACTCATCACCCAGGCAGCAAATATGTGGCAGTAGGACCCCAATACCTAGCCCCTCCCTGCAACAACACTAGCTTTCTCACAATCAATGATGGTTATTTTGAGGCTAATGCCAGACTCCATTTATAATGATTTCAATAGGAAAGGGGACCCAGACTTTTAACTGGGCAAAGCTGGAATCAAGTTCAGGCTATGTTGCTTATCCTGGCTGTTCACTTAGCTTTTTAGAGACTGCCTATCCTCTAACAACATGTGGCAGTAATTCCTCCTTTTCCAGATGGCACTAGACAGGAATTGAGATAAGAAAGCATCAGAAGAACAGAGCCTGGAGCTAACACACAGAAAGTATCAACTGAATAGTGGCTGGGGTGATGAATGCCATGTCCACTAAGGCTCACATAGGACAAAATGGGTCAAAGTCTACTTGAAAGAAGCCCCCTCCCCTACCCCAGAGTTCAACCTCTTTGTGCTGGAAAGTGGAACTTATACCTGATCCCATCAGAACGCAGGAAAGAACAGCTTGTGGTAGCTGAGCAGCAACGGCTATTCTGGGGGCAACTGGTGCTTCCCATGACAGCAAAGTCCAATAGTAACTTAGCCATTAGGGATGTGATTTGCCCACGAAGCCAATGAAGTGGCCCTTTCCTGCCACAGCTATCCTACTCATGCCGATTCCACAACCTGAAGCAGGCACAAGCCAGGCAAGCCAATGCTTCCTCTTTGTAAGTGCAAAGTAAAAATTTCAAGTACTGAAATTGGACTCATCTTATAGGTAGGACTATTGAGAAATCAATATATAGAACCTAAAGTACCAGAAAAACCTACAGGGTGTATACTATGGAAGGCATGTGTGCTTTCCACCCAAGGCAGAGGGGACACAGAATGAATTCTAAGGTGGAATTGGGCTGTTGCCTGCCCACTCTATCATGTTCAGCCTTCTAGCAGAAGTAGAGTAAGAAAAACACTATAGTGTTTACAATAAGATAGAGAAATGAATACAAACACTCAGTGAAGTGTACAATGTACAATCAAGCACTGGATGATGTGCTTGCAGCTTCCAGTAAAATAAAACTAAGGTGATGGAAGATGTTATTCTGTATATATGTTTCTCATACTGGTTAATAAAGCTCTGTGGCCAATGAGATAGCAAGATAGGAGGGGCTAGGAGACAAGGAGGAAAGAGGAAGTAGGAGGGTGGAGTCGAGATGTAGCCCGGGGAGGAAGGAAGACGCCCACCGCGGCTCCCCGATAAGACGACCTCGTGGAAAAACCTAGATAAGTAGAAATGGGTTAATAATTAAGACAGCGCTAGCCCATAAACAATAATAGTAATTGGCCAACAGGATTGTATCAAATACAGAGTCTCTGAATGTTATTTGGGGCTGGCGCGGCTATGGGCCCAGACTGGCGGGCTGGTGGAAACATACATGCTACAGATGGCGCCCAACGTGGCTATAAGAACTTTCACTTAAAACTTGATAAAAGCTTAAAAAGGGATTTTAGAAACAAAGGAACAGAGACTAGCAAGACTTCTTAGTAGCAGCATTTTCTCCATTGGATTTGTTTTGCTATAGACAGAGAGTTGCGCAGCTTCTTTAAGGGAGGTTTCCAAAATTAGCGTAAGCGGCAAAAAAAGCCGCCTTGCTTTTAAAGAGCTCTACTAACAATTCATTGGTATGTACGAGAGCTGCAATGAAGGTTTACACTGTGTTTTAAAAAATACGCTGGCTTTGGAAAGAAAAAGAAACGGGATACAATGGTTTAAAAAAGGAAATAGAATAAATGGCTATGATGGTGCACGCCATTAATCCCTGCACTCAGAAGACAGAGGTGAGCAGATCTCTGTGATTTCAAAGTAAACCTGGTATGGAATGAATTCCAGGACAGATAAAAGTTACACAGAGAAACGCTGTCTCAAAATATGTAAAAGTAGAAATACAAGAAATAGAGTAAAAAAAAGCCACGTAAAGATGGAAAACACAGAGAAAGTTTGGGTACTATACGCACTTCTGTTGTCTTTAAATTCTTTGATTGCTGAGAAAATAACAACTACTGATAAAAGAAATGCTGCTGGATTAATTCAATTTATATATTTTAAAAATGCTTTGACTCCAAAATTTAAGCCTAAGGACAAGTTACTGGGGAAAAGGATTTCTATTTTTGTTTCCAAAGAAAATGAAAAGCTATGTATTCATTCCAGACTAATGTGGTTTGATCAAGCAAGACCCCCTGAAGCAACATCAATGGGACATTGCAACCTTACAGACCACTACAAGCAAGTTTCCTGCATCTACTTTGGACCCCCATGACAGCACCCCCTACCAGCAGGAAGTAGTTTGGAAAGAACGATGCCCAAATTCCCAAATATTGTTTATAAATGTTTGTTTTCATTTAAATGGGCTTGGTTATAAATGGTTATAACCACAAGCAATCTTTTTAAAGGTAAAAAGGAAATTATGGTATAGATATGAATACTTTGCTTTGGAATGGATTTTCTTTTATTGATACAATTTAAGGTCAATTTGTAATATGTATATTTCTCTTCTTTAGGTATTGTGTTTATATACCTCATTGGAAAATGTATAATTTAATACAGATTATAGAGAGTTACCTATGATAGTTAAAGCTTGGAGTTAAGTTAATCAGGATTTCTAGATATGCAAAGATGTATTTGAGATGAATAGGCATTCTTCAAACCTTTCAAAGACCTACAGAATATGGCATTTAAAATGTTTTAGGGTTTTTCCTGGTGGTGAGACGCAACTGCTCCTGGTAACACCACCTACAGAAGAAAGGAAGATGGACATTGAAGAAACACATTATGGAGTTTGCTTCTAATATGGCAAGACTAGCCATTTGGACAAGATTCTGCTCTTGTCTAGACTGACTATATGCTGAATAAATTGGATGTGCAGGACCCACAAAAAGATGACTGCTGATGCAAGATGGACATTGCTACATGATTCCTGCTTCATGGAAGAGGCTGCCAGACAGCCAGACAGTCCACAGGACACAGAGAAAAGTGACTGACAAACTGCCATTACAGGTGGACAGTTTAAAGTTTCCTGCTTGGTTGAGGAGTCTGGAGACACACTATGGCCTATGGGCTGAAGATGGAACATTACAGAAGAACTTCGGGTGACTGACCAGGCAATGAGTTGTCTCTGTCATTTCTAAAGTTTATATATTATCTTTCTGTGGTCTTTGAAGGAGTTGAAGACAGAGTTTTGGTTATGGTTTTCCTTAGTAAGGATTAATGATGTTGCATATAGGACTTTAGACTCACAAAGACAGGATAGATGATATGTTAAGTCTTACAAAATGTTAATGGACTAAATATTGTTAACTGTGATTCTTATTTGATAACTGTTGTATGTTATATTTTGCTATGTTAAGGTTAAACCCCTTCTTTTATTTTAGACAGAAAAGAGGAGATGATGGGAGATGTTATTCTGTATATATGTTTCTCATGCTGGTTAATAAAGCTCTGTGGCCAATGAGATAGCAAGATAGGAGGGGCTAGGAGACAAGGAGGAGAGAGGAAGTAGGAGGGTGGAGTTGAGATGTAGCCCGGGGAGGAAGGAAGACGCCCACCGCGGCTCCCCGATAAGACGACCACGTGGAAAAACCTAGATAAGTAGAAATGGGTTAATAATTAAGACAGCGCTAGCCCATAAACAATAATAGTAATTGGCCAACAGGATTGTATCAAATACAGAGTCTCTGAATGTTATTTGGGGCTGGCACGGCTATGGGCCCAGACTGGCGGGCTGGTGGAAAAATACACGCTACACTAAGGTACACTGGAAACTGGCTTCTCTCAACTTTTCTCACTCCCACCTGACTAAAAACTGCTAAGGGGTCGCTCCAGGAGGGGTTCTATTCACTCTTAAAAACAAATCAGTCATCAGGAGGCAGTGACATTTGCTGAGAAGTCGAGAACAGAGGACACATCAGGGAGTTTTGTGCCCCAAAAGGACTGAAGAAAGGAGAACAACCTTATGGGCAGAGTCCCTTGTTAAGCATTAAAACAGTACTTACGAGGGTGATCCAGGATTCCCATCCTGAGGAAGTCTGGATTTAATATACAACAAAAGAGACAGATAAACACAGCCTTCTGAAAGGTGGGAAGAGGTAAGGATGAAGAAAGCTTAAAGATGCTCCAGGCCCAGTAAAGCATCCTTGTAAAGGCTATTGTGAAGTCAAATAAAGCAAATGCATGGCTCTTTGAAAACTCTCATCTTAGTCAGTTATTATGAACTATTCTCTGTAGCTTCTCATGCATTCCCATATTGGTTCTGGAAACTCATCCATTTGAGATCAGTATTTCTTTGGGGGAAAGAGTCATTCATTACTTTCAACTATGCAAGCACTATCTGACCTTTACAGTAAAAGTGTGACTGCTAGGACTGTGTTCTGAATTTTAAGTAGATACAAATTCATTCTTGGGTAACACCAAATGCCAAACTGGTGCTATTTCTACTTAACTTATGGAGTGTCCAAACAAATGAGATTCCTCAGTAATAATAATGGCATTCCTGTGCCATCTACCTGAACAAGCACAGGTCAAACCCTCATTCAGAGCTTGTCACCCTCATATCCAATGGCACAGGTTCATGACAATCCAGTGCTCTGTTTCCACACTAAGCACAATTTAAGCCAGTTGCAGAACCCAGTACTGTGACTTAGCTATCTCACATTCATTTCAACAGAGGCTCTACTGTGTTATTTCAAGTCTGCTGCTAAGAAAATACAGCTGATAACACTATTTTTTTGTGAGTGATAATGATGAAAAGTTAATTCTCAATTTTAGCTCTTAACATACTAAAACTGTTTGAATAATTGATTAGACTGTAAGTCAAGGCAATCAAATTTATTTTGGGTTATGCAATCACAGACTGATTACTTTTCAAATAAAAATCCCAGAGCGCCAGATTACTTCCCAGAATAAAAAGAAACAAGTAATAGTTTATGTGAATGAGAGTGAGAATGGGTATATATGGGCATGTGCATGGGAGAACTTGCTACAGTTTTGCTGGCTTCCCTCTGGAAGCTATAACACAAGAGCCTCCAAGCTTAAATCTATGAACAATGTTCAGAAAATTCTGCAAGACAAGAAAAACCAAGTAGTTTGTGATAGATAGCTCTAGCTCAACAATTAGTCATTTAGAGTAGATTGATTTCTCAAGGTAATTTTAGAGTTTCAAGAAATACCTTGGATGGGAAGCAAGGGGGGGAGCAGTTTGTTTCCCACGGTTAAAGGAGACAGATTTCTCAATGATATTCACTCATGTATCCTAAACAACAATCCTTCAAAGTAAAATACTGCTATCTAAACCTATCAGTGGATAAAAAGGCATCTTTCAGTTAACTATGACTCATTTTCACAATAATAATCTATGTCAAGTATACCTGCTCCAGACAATAGAGGTCATACTGGTGACAAAAAGCTAGGTGTACCTTGGGACAAAACACCAAAGACATGATTTTCCCTAACAATCCAATAAAGTCACCTGGACATGGAGGATAATGAGCTTCCTTCTTATCAACATGGGGATGGACTTTGCTTCTCAAGGATGATATAAGAGATGCTTCCTGTCCCACAGATGACTTCTTTTCTCATTCGGATATGGGATGGACTTCCCTTCTCATGAATATGGGCACTGCAGGTTACCCTGCTCGGACCCACCTTGGGGGAGGGGGTGAGAAGGTGCAGTACCAACGACTCAGGCACTGGGAGTCAGTGAGTAGCAGAGCATGCTATTCTAACTTAAACCCTTTATAACCCCTCTCCCAAGGTCCTATTGGCTTAGACTTCCCTTCTCATGAATATGGGATGGACTTCCATTCTATGGATATAGGATGGAAGGATATATTCTTCTCTCATAGATATGAGATGGATTCCCCCACTTACAGATATGAAGATATATGTGTGTGGACTTCCCTTCTAATGGATATGGTGCTGGACTTCCCTTCTTATGCTGAGTCTGAAAACTAAGCTAATGTCTTTCTAAGGAAAAAGAAAAGGTAAGGCCCCCTCTCATCACCTCTCAAGCACATGCACGCGTGCACACACACACACACACACACACACACACACACACACACACACACAAAGACCATGAAGTACAGAAAGTGTCTTTTAAATGAATGTGCCAGAACTAATCTACACAAATGGATGATGCCTCTTCAAAATCATTACCTTGGAAATTAATCCTTTCTAATAAAGTTGGTATAGTTTTGGAGAATTTGTTTTGGAGCCTGGAATTTTCCATATTCTTATGGCCAGAAATGACTTTTGATGCTAAACTTAGTACACTCAAGAGTCTTCAGAGTAGTGATGTTTTTCCTTGCAAAATCCTCCCTGCTTTCCCAATTGAGGTGGCAAGTGCCCTCCTAAACAACCACTGCACTTCTCAGTCAAAGCTCCTAGGGCTCTGCACTGGAACTGCTGGTTTATTTCTCACATCTCTGACAAAGCTGTAAAGCTCACTGGAGGAGAGGATTTAGCAAACTTCATTACTGAAACTCTAGTCCCACCCCAGTGCCTAGGAAGTTATAGGAATCCAACAAACACTGAAAACACAATCCATCTTCAGTGTGACCTGATCTGGGACACTTATGTATGTCTCCATTTACTCCATCTTTCTTAGAAAAGGTAAGCATGACTGTGCATCTCTGTAGAGGAAACATTACTTTCTAAATCCTAGTAGACTTGATGATATTTCATTACTTGTGTTTATAGAAAAAAGAACAAAAATCATGATTATATGTTCACACACTAAAAATTTACAACTTCTCATGCCCAGTTATTCAAGCCTCCCTTACCTAGTTGCAATATCTTTATAGTGTCTCTGTAGGCCTTCATCACAAGCTTGAAATGATGATAAAGTGGATAGCACAAAACTCTCCTTCCCAAAGACACCAGAATTTCATGAACATCTGTCCAAGTCTATGAAGAGGCATCTCAGTAAGTAATTTCCATAAAATACATAACACAACAAAAGCACACAATGAAAAAATAACAATTCCAATTAAGCACTGTAAACCTGGGTCACTGGCACAAGTGAGATTCTTCCTGTACACCTCACTTTATCACAGACTTTTAATTCCTCATGCTTCACCAACAAATCGCAAATGTGGGTTAAAATCCACATATGTAGCAGGAGCATTTTAGAGTCCTAATTGGGACAGGCATTCATTGTTATAGACTTAGATTTGATGGCAGAGTGGGGATGGGAACAGGCTTCCTAATTTTATAAGTAGCTCCCAGATGAGATGGCTGGCAATGCTGCTGGCTCACTCTTACTCTTGGAAGAGAGTCTTGTACAGTACCTGTCTCGGTGATGGGACTGAACCTTACCTCCTCATAGAAGGAAGTAATATATGAAGCAATCTCCACCTTACAATTTAAAGTATACATTATCTGAACCAATAATGGTATGACTTTGATGATGAACAATTTGTTCCGAACTCAGAAACTTAAAATGATACTATTTTTTTAATAAATTTTATAAGAACTGCAGAAAAATATTTAGAAAAAAGTAACAAAATCAATTATCACTACACTAAAACAGGTTAGCAGGCCAGTGGGAAAGCTCCATGGGTAGAGGCAATTGCCACCTTATAAATCTAAGTTCAACCCCTGGAACCCACATAAAAGTGGAAGGTAAGAAATGATTCCACAAAAGTGTTCTCTGACCTTCACATACATGCTATAAGTGTCCGGTAAAATAATAATGACAAATAAAATTTGAATTTTTTAAAAAGAGGTTAACATAAAATGATAGGATACAGAATAATTTGTTTTAAGCTGTGTGATCTAAGATTCTTCACCTGTAAAATCAGCAGCACTCACCTTACTGTGTTGTTCACTGAGGTCACTGAGGAAGAAGGTGAGTAAGAGATGCAAGAAACTCTGCCTGACTCTGGTGATCTAATATCATCCAGGTCTATTTTCCGTTTGTGAATTCTGAGACCAATTTCTTAACATACCTGCAGCTCTCCCACATTTCAGACAAACCAACGTGTCCTCAGTGTTATTCCACATAATATTTCCGTCAACAATTTCTAAAATGCTCCCCTGGCTTGACTATCCCAACAAGTTTTTTTTGTTTTTGTTTTTTTTTGTATAATAAAGCTCCCAATTTAAAAATAACTTTATGAACAACAAACAAAAGCCTAAACAATTCCAAGTAGAAATCATACCTCAAACCAGCAGAGAGTTGGGCTCAGCTTTCTGATAGTCCATGCAAACTCAGCCTTTGTGGTGGAGAAAGGAGTGTCACCTTCAAAAGTCATTTGGAAATGAAACAAATATATCTACTGGAACTAGTAAATGAGTTGTACTAACCAATGCAAAAAATGATGTATTTACTTATGAATGTAGAAAATTGTATTAATTGTATTAATGCAGAGACTAACAGAAGATGCCTCTGTTCACTGTGTTTGGAATTCTATGGAATTAAACACATCACTAATGAGAGTACCAAAATATACAAGCAAATAGGCAGGGTCATTAGAGCAAAACTGAAGCATGGTGCTTGCTGGTTCTTTCTCTCCTAAGTCACTCGCTGTTGAACTGCTGCTGGGCACCTGGAAACCAGGTAGAAACTGCCTTTCAGAAAATGCATGTGAGATTAACAATAGTTCAGAGGTTTGCTAAATTGCAAGACGTCATAATTTCAAACATGCAAATAGAAGAAAAATTGGTAAATTTTATCAAGTATAACACTTTCACTCATCAAGATTTAATATGTGGGACTGGAAAAGTGGCTCAGTGGTCTTGAGTAAGAGTTGCTCTTCTACAGGACCCATTCATTCTCTAGTTCCCTCAAAGTGGCTTATAACCATCCATAACTCCAGCTCCAGTGCATCTAATGCCCTCTTCTGACCTTCTCAGGCACAAACATGGTACATATGTTCAGGTAAAACCCCATATACATAAAATTTTAAACCTTTCAAAAAATTTAAAAGACTTGATAATATAAAGAAACGTTTTGGTTTTTTTGTTTGTTTGTTTGTTTTTGTTTTTGTATTTGTTTTTTTTTTGGTCTAAGTAAACATTTTATTCACTTAAAACGTCTTTTAAAAAATGACTTGAGGGACTAGAAAGGGGCACGGTGGTTAAGAGTACTGACTGCTCTTCCAGAGGACCTTGCTTCAATTCCTAGCACCCACATGGCAGCTCACAATTGTCTGTAATTCTACCCAATATCCATGGCAAAACACCAATGCCTATAAAACAAAAATAAATTAATTTAAAAAGACTTGGAAACAAAGTATTTTGAGATAATTTTATTCTTAATAACCTCAAGATTATTCACTTAGATCATATGCAGACTGCAATAGCCACTTTAGAAAGTTTTAGAATCGTGACAAAAAAAATGGCATCTCAAACTACTATTGATGTTATGATGCTGTGTGAGGTAAGTGAATTAAATCATAGTATATAGGCTGCAACCCTAAGTAAACGTGTGCGCGTGTATGTACAATGAAAGAAAACCATATAAATGATCTTGTAACTGTGGTTATTACTAACTACTGGAATTATGGGAAATCCCAATGATAAAAATTATCTGTATAATCAAAAGAAAAAGGAAAGCATATGACAAGGCTAAAACTCTGAGCACAAGTAATTGTAACAGTGGGGCCACACTATCTAGAAAGACAATGGCTCGCCAACATTTATTTCTTTATTGATTCAAAGATTGGTTAGATCGACTGAGACACTGGTGATTGAACAGTCTTTAAAATACATGACATGACACATGGCTTCTTTAGTATACAGTATGAAGAGGAAAAAAGATTAAAGCAGGGTCTCCATTTACAGCTCAGGCTAGCCTTGAACTCTCAATCCTTTTGCCTCAGCCTGAGATGATTCTTTTAAATAACCAAAAAGTATGATTTAAGTTTTGAAAAAAATAGGACTTACATACAAATCTTTACAAGTATATATTCTATATGCTAAGATTCTTTCCTGCAAAAGGCTTTACTTTGCATGTGATAAATGAAAGCCTAGATTATGGTAGTTGGCTCTAGTGTTGAGTGACACAGCCTTCCTTTCTACACTTGGCTTTTTTCCTTACACTACCCTGCTCTGCTATCTATCTAGTAGATCTACTTCCAAGAAAGAAGAGACAGGACAACATTATGCTTCATGACGGTGCCCACTACCATCTACTACGACCACCACAGGCACTTACTGCCCCTAAGTAATCTATCACTACAGGCTCTGCTCTCAACAGGTAGCTAAGCCCTAGCTCCCTTTAGTTAACACAATGGTCTACTCTGACACACAGACTTATATTGTGCTCTCCTTCAGTGACACATATTTCATAGCAATAGGCCAGAAGGATGTCAACTAAACTGTAGTACACTTGACGGTGAGCTTTCTTGTCCAGCAGATAAGACTTATTCACAAATTTTCTTAGCTGATACTTTCCCTCTTCTGAAAAAGACACTAGAAGAAAACACAGTTCTGAAAATTAAATGTGCCATTCAGGTTCATAAAACCACCAGTGCAAATGATTTGCCAAACTTGGAATTCTAAGTATAAAAGCAAAATCAAAGTTATTTATCCATAACTCTTTATATAAGACAATTTCTTAAAGGATGCTTTTCAAGCTTTATTAAGAGTCAGGCATCATCTATTCAAGTCTTCTGGACCTTTTTCTCCTACCTTTCAATAGCAGTTTCTGACTTCACAAATCTTTTTCCGAAGATTTATTTTAATTATTTTAAATTATGTGTACGTGTATGTGTGTGCACGCATGCGTGTGCACATGTGTGTGACTGCAAGAGGCTAAAGATGATATACCCCCAGTAATAGTCATTAAAGACAATTATGAGTCACCTGACACATATACTGACCAATCTGGTAGGGTCTTTTTGTCAACTGAGGTTCTCTATTCCAAAATGACTCTAGCTATGTCAAGTTGACATATTAACCAGCACACCTTCCTACACACACTTCTCACCTTGCCTGGCAATGAACTTAGCACTTTTCCCATTTCTTTCCAGTTTAAGTGACTGTGGTAAGGAGAATTCCAAGATAAACCCCCAAAGAATGGCATCACTCCCTTTGTGGAATAGATCTTGTCACTTGATTCTGCCCAACAGAATGTGACAAAGATGACAGAACAGTCATTACTATGCTTACATTCCATTACTGTCAAAACTAGAGCCAGAATATTCCTGGGGTGACACAGCATATGAAAAGGCTATGTGGCAGGTACTTCTGGGCCCATTTAATAACTGGCAAGAAAATGGGGCCAGTTTTGCAGCTCGAAGGAAGAGAATTCTGCCAACAATAATATGAGCCTGAAGAAAAGAATGTAGCAACCAAGCCCATTTTTTTTTTTAAAAGAGATGGGCATATTTGGCCAGTAAGCATGTCCAACTTTTTAACAACGTAAAATGATGCTGTCATGCCATGATGACCAGCACACAATCTAGTTACAAAAAAGATCATCCAAGCAGGGCATTGGTGGCGCATGCCTTTAATCCCAGCACTTGGGAGGTAGAGGCAGGTGGATCTCTGTGAGATCAAGGCCAGCCTGGTCTACAGAGCAAGTTCCAAGACAGGCTCCAAAACAGTAACAGAGAAACCCTGTTTCAAAAAAAACAACACACACACACAAAATATCATCCAAAGGACTCATAATGTTTTGTATAAGTTTATAAGTTTGTGTTGGGCTGCATTCATGACTCTCATCCCATAGGCCACAGATACACCTGAGCTACCACAGTCTTGCAAGGCCCTAAGCAGGGGACCCATCAGAGCCAGACCTGACCTCTAATATATGGAGACTGTGAGAACACAAGCATGGGGATAAGCTATTCTACAGCAAGAAACTTAACTGTGACTTACTATCGAGTACTTCAGTTAGTGCCACTCTGCTAAACATATGGCATTATTTCCTAGTCGTGTTGGTAAACTGCGTTTGCTCTGTGAATTTCCCATCAAACTTTGTTCTGTCCAATTTTTCCTATGGAACAGCTTGGCTTATGAAAGCTTGAAATATAAATCCTTAGGTCAGCAAGATAGCTCAGCAGGTAAAAACACATGCCAATCATGGCCAAAGACAACCTGAGTTTGTTCCCAAGAACTCAATAAAGGGGGGAGAAGAAAACCAACTCCACAAAGTTGTTCTCTGACCTCCACACATGAGCCATGGAGTATGTAAATCCATATAATCACACACACACACACACACACAAGTAATAAATTAAATGTATTAAATATAAATCCCACTCAAATTCTAAATCTGCTGACTTTGCTTGGGATCTGTTTTGCTAGAGAAACTTTTCAATATAATCCCAAACAGTCCTGAATTCTGGATTTACAGCCTTGGTTAATGTTTTTTCCAACCCCTGAATCATACATGAAGTCTCTTTAAGGTTGTTTCACTTGGGGCTGGAGAGATGGCTCCATGGTTAAAAGCACATGGTATATACCTGCACTCACACACACATGCGAAGATAAATAATTCTAAAATAATATCCAAAAGGAGTGAATGATTAAAAAAAGAAGAATCAGAAACAATGAGATTTACAGATCACCATGAACATTACTTCCGCAGGCTGCAGAACATCCTAAAGGAATAATCAAACTGCATCAGATCCTGATTTTGAAAACAAATTTTATAATAGTCATTACCCAAAAGTAGCCAGATTTCACTTTGAAATGTATAAATTCCTCTTTATTAAGCATTTGGCCTCATTCTGTCCTGCTTAGGGAAAAATCATATTTGCTTTTCAAACCTGACATTACCACTCCACTAAGAACCACTCCTCGAGAAATGGAAAGAATATTCCACGGAAACTATTAAGGGCAATGAGCTTCTAGAGCCAGTGAGATGGCTCAGTGGGTAGAGGCACTTGTCAAGCCTGACAGCCTGAGTTCAATCCCTGGGAAGCCACATGGTGGGAGATTAGAGTCCTGCAAGTTGTTCTATGATCTCCACATTTGTTATGACACGTTCACATGTACACACGTACACACACACACACACACACACACACACACACACACACACACACACGCCTGCCTCACACCTCACTCTCTTAAATGTAATTTAAAACTATTTAAAGAAGAAAAGCTTCTGGAAAAAGCAGCACAGGAAATGGAGGAACCTGGGACGGTTTTGACTATCATGCTGCCAACTATAAATTTCAATATCCTAATCCTCTCAGGCCACAAGCATACTCTTCTAGGCAGTTCTTCTAATTAAGCTTCCCACCCACTTGAAATTTCAGCCTTGAACAGTTCATTCTGTTTTCATACTGGCTGAGAAATTTGCTGACAATGAAATTCCTACTTTAAATATTCAGCATGATTCTAAATGGGTTTCTTCAAATTATTCTGCAGTGGACCTTTAAAACCACCATTGAAGAGATAAAAGTAAATAGAAATGGCAGTCTAAATGGAGCTGAGTC
Organism: Cricetiscus sungorus; assembly: GCA_030556225.1. NCBI lineage: Eukaryota > Metazoa > Chordata > Mammalia > Rodentia > Cricetidae > Cricetiscus > Cricetiscus sungorus. The sequence continues at coordinate 39,258,470 of JANBXA010000735.1, read as the reverse complement.
TCTCAGATGTCCTCCACAGTACAGCACAACCCTCTCGCCCCCAGCTTCCCTTAGGATGGTCAACAGTTCAGCCATTCATCACCACACATCACTCATTCCATTTGCACATCACAAGATTCACTTCTGCTATTCCAATTAGTATCCCACTGGGTCACAGGAGAGAGAATGTTAATCACAAGAGCAATGTCAGTTAAAGTGTGATAGTGTACATAAAAGGGAAATGCAGAGTGACAAACAGCCTCTTTTCTAGTTGTACCCAACCCACTTAGTAGTAGTGTGACCTTGGGCAAGTCCCTTCACCTCTTTCCTCCTTGTGAAAATGAAATGAAACAATCCTAAGTAGACTTGATAAGCTGAGAACATTGTACAAAAATATTGAGAAGTTGTGATTATAGTTATATGAGTAATAGTTTTGAAATCACTGGCCCAGAGCCTGAGAAAAATAATAAATGAGGGCTAAATCAATATATAAATTACATTCATTCTCCACATACCCAAGAAAAGCCAGGTATTAAGAGGCCCAGTGAAAATGCAAACATGTGCTGCTATCTTGGCCAGGGAGAGACAACACATCTCTGCTTTGATAAGTTACTCATGCAAATACAGTTCTGATAACAGCAAAGATTACAACAGATGCAGGTGGATAATAAAGCAGAGCTAACATTAGGTTCTAGTGAAACTCTACCACAGAGTAACTATCTATCCACTGCAGGTAAATATTCTAGGAAGATCTCAGTCTAGCAAGAAGTATATAGCACATGTAGACCTGGATTCTTATGGAAATTAAGATATATTCATACACAGACAACCATGACAAAAATTCTACCTGAAAGAAGTAAAACAAATACTCTCATGAAGTTGATGTTTGGAAGCATGGTGAGGAAACTGCTAGAGTATTAGGAGTTTTCCACTGCTAGTATAAACTAAGTAGCAAGTTCACAAAGGCCACACAAGTCCTATGTGCTTGCAGGAGACAAACAGAAGACTGCTGAACCTTGCCAAGTCAGGGTAAGACAGCCTTTCTACCTCCCTGCTTTTGTTGTGGTCTGTCAAATACTCCTGGCCTTAGCCAAAACTGGCTGAACCAACGTTGCTGTGAGACCGTGGGTGACTGTCCAGGTAGCTTGCTGTTTCTGTCCTTGCTGCACCTTTTGGAAGTTGCCCATCTGCACTTCCTGTCAACCCTAGTATCATTAATTTCTTTCTCAGGTCTTGATGAGATTGTAGATTAAACTATCTTAAGTATTATTCTCTCTTCCTAGTTAGATATATTAGATTCCAGGCTTAAGCTTTCCAGCTTAGGACAACTTTATTGTAAACTCCCTTATGCCTTCACCCTAGGACTAGGTATGTTTGTGGTTTTGTTCTGGCTTTTCCTTTTCTTAGATCACACTTGTTATTCACTATTTTGTATGTAGTTTTGTATCAAGCTTAAATCTTTTCTTTAGACTAAAAGGGGAATTGTAGTGGGATATTCACTGTGTCTGCTTCTGTGGCACTGACCACACCCATTGAGGGGTGGAGCCAGGGGCAGAAGTGAGCTGTGGGGCTTGGTCTCAGGAGGAGGCGGAGAATGCTCTCTTTCAGGCAGGACAAGGAGAGAGGAGCATCCAGTTTTAACTGCTGTGTTCATCTGTCTGTGTTATGAGTTGTTTCTCCCTTAATAAATATCTATTTGGCCTATTTGTTTATCCTGATCCTTATTAAACCACAATAGACCTCTATGAAGAAGCCATTTATATTCTGTTCACTTGCACAGGGTCACACAATTTGGCTCAATGGGTACTGGAACCAAGGATAGCCTCATTCCTATGTCCTAGCTCCAAACTTCTAAAGAGCTAAAACCTCTAACCTTATCACTTCATCTTGGTTTCATACCCTAAGGCCATGTCTGCTGGCTTTAGACCACATGAATCCTTAAAAGTAATAGTCTATTCTGACAATGAATTGATGCCAATCTGGGATTAGTAAAGCCCTTAAAAGATTCCCCTGAGATGGCCTTGAACCAATTATTCCAAACTCACTTCCCTGGAAAGAGTCTTTATATCTACCATGGGACCCCATTCCTATAGGTCACTAGCATTGATATTTTTAATTATTCATGCGTGGGAATTTAATGAAACAAGCTCTGCTCCCCAGCCCTGCTAACTTAAAACACTTTACAATTTAAGTTATACTTTTCCTGGGTATTTGGTAATATATTTGAGAGAGAGAGAGAGAGAGAGAGAGAGAGAGAGAGAGAGAGAGAGAGAGAGAGAGAGAGAGAGAGAGGGAGGGAGGGAGGAAGGGAGGGAGGGAGGGAGAGAGGGAGGGAGGGAGGGAAGGAGAGAGAGAGAGGGAGGGAGGGAAGGAGAGAGAGAGGGAGGGATGGTAAGGGAGGGAGGGAGAGAGAGAGAGAAAGAGAGAGAGAGAGAGAGGAGGGAGGGAGGGAGAGAGAGAGGGAGGGAGGGTAAGGGAGGGAGGGGGAGAGAGAGAGAGAGAGAGAGAGAGAGAGAGAGAGAGAGAGAGAGAGAGAGGAGGGAGAGGGAGAGAGAGAATATGAATAAGTACTAGAACACAGAAAAACAGACTATGTGGTTCAATACTTTTATTTTGTAGTAGTAGGAATTTTTACTATATCTGCTGTAACAGAAATAGTTATATAATGGGGTTTGTCGTGTAGGGAAAAGGAGGAGGAGTTTGGTTCCTTTTTCCTTTGTAAACAGCTCTCCTTATTTTTTTTTATTTTAATTTTAATGCATGGGTGTTTTACCTGAATGTGTGTCTGTGCCATGTGTGTGTCTGCTGCCTGTGGAATCCAGAGGAGGACATCAGATCCCCTGGAACCAGACTTACAGACAGTTGTGAGTCACCATGTGTGTGTCAGGAACTGAACCCAGGTCCTCTGGAAGAAAAGTCACTGCTCTTAACTGCTAAGCCGTCTCTCCAGTTCCAGCTCACTTTATTCTTGCATTTATGATTAGAGCTAAGATATGCAATCATTCTCCTTTATAAATGTGAAGTCCTCTCTTAGCTGATGCACAACTTTGGCTCTCTCTCTTTCTCCAAAGGTAATTTATTCCACCTACAAACATTCCCATGTAGACCCATTTCATAATTTTTCCTTACTAAGGACAAGTATATAGCCTTTGTTTATATTAAAGTATTCCCTCTTCTAGTCTAAAGGAATACGACTATGACCCATGAGCTTCAAAAGTAAACATTAAGTTTAAAAGACAAGTTTTTCGCCAAAATCTTATTTATTTTTTTTTTACTACAAAATAGTTTGTTTTCTCACATAATATATCCTGATTACTGTTTTCCCTCCCTGTACTCCTCCCCTCCCAACGGAATCCACTCCCTTTCTTTCTCGCAGTAGGAAAGAAGAGCATTTTAAGAGACAACAATAAAATATAACAGAATAAAATATAAAAAGATAGAAGAAAAATTATCACATTGGAATTGGACAAGACAACTCTTGGGCTTGGGAAAAGAGCCCAAGAGAACGCACAAGAATCAGATACTGGCTCGTTCACACACTTAGGGGTCCCATAGAAACATTAAACTGGAAGCCACACTGTATTCACCGAGGACCTGGTACAGACCCATGCAGGCTTCTCTGAGTTTAAACGAGCTCTTCTTGTATTGATTTAGAGGGCCTTCTTTTCCTGGCGTCCTCCTCCCCCTCTGGCTCTTAGAGTCTTTCTGCCTCTCTTCCAGGGGGTTTCCTGAGCTCTGAGGGGAGGGATTTAATGGAGATATCCCACTTAGGGCTGAGTTTATAAAAGACAAGTTTTTATAAACAATTCTGATTGTCCTGTATGGTCTCCAGATGGTGAAATACCGCTTGCGTCCAGAAGGTGGCGAGCACCTAGGAGATGAAAACAATGCTAACTCAAAACAGCAGATTGTAACCTTGGAGTTAAAAGCAGATAAGGCTGTTTCTCTGAGCAGTTTGGGGGAGGTAGTAATCTCTTACACAGAATGTCAAGCTAAACCATTGTTACTGTGTTTCATTTTGTTTATTGCTTTAAACTTTTTATTCCGTTCTTTAAAAGACAACATCTCAATCTGTAGGCCAGACTCCTCTTAAATTTACTATATAGCCTAGGCTGATGTTAATTAAACTCACAGCAATCCTTCTACCTCAGCCATGAGTTCTGATTACAAGGGTTAGCCACCACACCCAGAAAGTCCTGTTAATTTTTTAATAGAAACATTTTAAACTTTTACTCTATTTAAAGAAGTACAGAAAGATCTTTACAATAAAAATGGTACATATGCTATACTTTTTAATTATCATAACATTAAAGCATCTCTCTTCTATTATAATTTTACTAGAAATATACATAGTTGTATCTCAGTTTCTAGCATTAATGTTGGCATTTTAAAAAGGAGAACCAAAAGAAGCAATGATTCAGTTTGAGTTAAACAAAAAAACAAAACAAAACAAACAAACAAAAAAAAAAAACGAGAAAGAAACTAATGCGAGAACCATGTGCACACATTACAAAATAGTTAAAATGCTAACTTAATTATTCTTTTCCTTAGGGTGCCATTTGTTGTTTGAGTGTGCGGCTCACCCTATAGCCCTGATTTGTCCTCCTGCCTCAGCTTCTGAGATAGTTGAACTACAGGGCATGAACCACAACACCCAGGCCAGATTAGGTAATGCTTGGGTAAAGACGCAGGTAGCTAACAGATAAATGTAGTCTGGTTAAAGACACTTAAAAACAGTGGCCATTTGAATGAGAAGGGCCCCCATAGGCTCATATATTTGAATGTTCAGTCCCAAGTTGGTAGAACTGTTTAGGGAGGATTAGGAGGTGTGGCCTTATTATAGAGGTGTACCACTAGGGGTGGGCATGGAGGTTTCAAAAAAGCCCATGCCAGGCCCAGTTTCTCTCTCTCTCTCTCTCTCTCTCTCTCTCTCTCTCTCTCTCTCTCTCTCTCTCTCTCTCTCTCTCTCTCTCCCTCCCTCCTCTCTCTTCACCTCTTGCTTGAGGGTAAGATGTAAGTTTTCAGCCTCTGCTCCAGTACCATGCCTGCCTGCACTGCCCCTCTCTCCACCTCGATGATTGTGAACTAACCCTCTGAAGCTGTAAGCAAGCCCTCAATGAAATGCTTTTATTTATAAGTTGCCTTGGTCATGGTGTCTCTTCACAGTACTAGAAACCCTAACTAAGACCATGTTTTATTACAGCAACAGAAAAGAAACTAAGACAGTCCCTTGGAGAGAATTGCTCATGTTTAAGAACAAAGTGGCATTCATTCTCCAGACACATTGAGGATAGGAAGGTATTCATTCTCCAGCCATGCTGAGCAGAGGCAGCAATCTGAAGCTTGGTGAGAGCTCGCAGAAACAGGATCAGTCCTTTCAGCCTGAGGAAGACATAAGAGCTAGTGGCTGGCTGCTTTGATTTTCTGATCTCAGCTTGAAGCTTAAACCCCAATATCAGTCTCTGAGTTTTTATTTTTCCATGTTACAAAAAGCAAATGGTAGTTGTACATCAAGACACATGTGAAAAATGATTATTGATTCATTATTTATACTAGCCCAAAGAGAAAACAATTTAAAAGACTATCAAGAATAACAGAGGACTAGGATGATAGCTGAGTAGGTAAAATACCAGATCATTAAACACAAGCATAACGACCTGAGTTTGGATTCCAGCACCCATGTCTGGGGAAGAAAAGCTGGATGTGGTAGCATGTGCCTCACCCATTAGGAAGGTAGGTAGGAGGGCAGGGAGGCAGAGGTAAATGCAGCTCCCCGAGCCTGTGAGCTCCAGGTTTAGTGAGAGCAACTAAGAATGTTTTCCCACAGTTGGGTATGGAAAGAAGGCCAGTGTCCAGTGTGTAAATATAGGTAGGCTTTCTATCCTGATATCAGAAACACTACTGGCCATCAAGTCTTTGGCATTTGCAGCTAGCAGACACAATAGTGATTTTTATTCATGAGTATGTGTGTGTTATTAAGTGGGGAGGGGCCTTTAAAGCCAGAAGAGAGCACCAAATCCCTTAGAGCTGGAGTTACAGGCTGCTGTGAGGTGCCTTGCATGGATTCCAGAACTTAACTCAGGTTCTCCAGAAGAGCAGCAAGTGCTTTTAAGCCTGAAGATACCTAGAGCCTGGAGAACACATCTTTAAAAAACAAGGTAAAGAGCAAAAGGAAAATCACACACACACACACACACACACACACACACACACACACACACGTAGCGGGATATTCAACTTGTCTGTACCTGTGGCTTAGGCCATGCCCATTGGGGCGGAGACAGGGCCAGACATGAGCTGGGAGAAAGGGCTGGGAAAGGGTCGGGCTGCTCCTTTTGGTGGTGGACGCTGGAAGGCTTAGGATCCAGTGGAACCCGCCGTGTTCATCTGCCTATGTTGTGAGTTATTTCTCCCTTAATAAACATCTATTTGGCCTAATTGTTTATCCTGATCCTTATTAAATTGCGATACATTTTCTTTCAAGCAACCACACTCCTCCTAGGACAGAAGGACCTGCTACAATTCACTGACCTCAGCTCAAGGTTGATGGGAGATGTTGTTCTGTAGATATATTTCTCATACTGGTTAATTGATAAAGCACCGTGGCCAATGGGAAGCAGGATGGACAGGGCTAGGAGACAAGGAGGAAAGAGTAAGTGGGAAGGAGGAGTCAAGATGTAGACCAGGGAGGAAGGAAGACGCCAGCCACAGCTCCCGGAAAAGATGAGCCACGTGGAAATACTTAAATAAGTAGAAATGGGTTAATCATTAAGACAGAGCTAACCCATAAACAATAATGGTAACTGGCCAACAGGATTGTATCAAATACAGAGTCTCTGAGTGTTATTTGGGGCTCATGTTGCAGCAGGAACGGGAGGCCTGCAGGGAGGAACCTGCCATAACATAATGGTGTCAGAAGTGGAACTGAGAACTTTCACTTAAAACTTAACAAAAGCTTAAAAAATAGTTTTTAGAAACAAGGGAACATAGACTAGCAAGACTTCTTGGTAACAGCATTTTCTCGGTTGGATTTGTTTTGCTGTAGACAGAGATTTGCAAGGCTCCTTTAAGGGAGGTTTCCAAAATTAGCATAAGCAGCAAAAAAGCCGCCTTGCCTTTAAAGAGCTTTGCTAACAATTCATTGGTGTCTACTGGAGCTGCAATGAAGGTTTAAACTGTGTTTTAAAAAATACACTGGCTTGGGAGAGAAAAAGAAACAAGATACAATGGTTTAAAAAAGTAAAAAGGAAGTAGAATGGATGGGTATGGTGGCACACACCATTAATCCCAGCACTCGGGAGACAGAGGCAAGCAGATCTCTGTGATTTCAAAGTAAACCTGGTATACAGAGGAAATTCCAGGACAGATGAAAGTTACACAGAGAAACCCTGTCTCGAAATATGTAAAAATAGAAGTAGAAGAAATAGAGTAATAAAAAAGCCACATAAAGATGGAAAGCACAGAGAAATTTTGGATAGTATACGTGATTCTGTTGTCTTTAAATTATTTGATTGCTGAGAAAATAACAACTACTGATAAAAGAAATGCTGCTGGATTAATTCAATTTATATATTTTAAAAATGCTTTGACTCCAAAATTTAAGCCTAAGGACAAGTTACTGGGGAAAAGGATTTCTATTTTTGTTTCCACAGAAAATGAAAAGCTGTGGATTTCTTCCAAATTAATGTGGTTTGATCAAGCCAGACCCCTGAAAAAATGTCCCAGATGATCCAACATTCAAAGCAGTTGAGATAAAGCCTTGCAGACTACAGCCAAGATTTCTGTGTCTTCTTAGGATCCCCATGACAGTGCCCTCCACCAGCAGGAAGTAGTTTGGAAAGAACAACGTCCAAATTCCCAAATATTGTTTATAAATGTTTGTTTTCATTTAAATGGGCTTGGTTATAAATGGTTAATAACCACAAGCAATCTTTTTAAAGGTAAAAAGGGAATTATGGTATAGATATGAATACTTTGCTTTGGAATGGATTTTCTTTTATTGATACAATTTAAGGTCAATTTTGTGATATGTATATTTCTCTTCTTGTTTAGGTATTATGTTTATATAGCTCATTTAGAAATGTATAATTTAGTACAGATTAGAGAGTTACCTATGATAGTCAAGCTTGGAGTTAGTTAGGTTTTCTAGATATATAAAGATGTATTTGAGATAGATAGGCAGTCTTCAAACCTTTCAAAGACCTACAGAATATGGCGTTTAAAATGGTTTAGGGTTTTTCTTGACAATGAGGCATAACTGCTCCTGGTAACACCAACTGCGTCAGAAAGGAAGATGGACATCAAAGAAACACATTATGGAGTTTGCTTCTAATATGACAAGACTAGCCATTTGGGCAAGGTACTGCTCTTCTGGACTGTTTGACTTTATGTTATAGAAACTGGACATGCAGGACCCACATAAAGGTGAATGCTAATGCAAGATGGACATTGCTACAGGGTTCCTGCTTCATGGAAGAGGCTGTCTGCCAGACAGTCTACAGGACACAAAGAAAAATGACTGACAAACTGGATAGGTGGACAGTTTAAAGTTTCCTGCTTTGCTGAGGAGTCTGGAGACACACTATGGCCTATGGGCTGAAAATGGAACATTACAGAAGAATTTCAGGTGACTTACAAAGCAATGAATTTTCTCTGTCATTTCTAAAGTTTATATATTATCCTTCTGTGGTCTTTGAAGGAGTTGAAGACAGATAGATTTGGTTATAGTTTTCCTTAGTTAGGATTAAAGATAATTTACATATAGGACTTTAGACTCACAAAAATAGGATAGATGATATTTTCTTTAAGTCTTACAAAATGTTAATGGACTAAATATTGTTACCTGTGATTCTTATTTTATAACTGTTTTATGATATATTTTTGCTATGTTAAGGTTAAACCCCTTCTTTTATTTTAGACAGAAAAGAGGAGATGATGGGAGATGTTGTTCTGTAGATATGTTTCTCATACTGGTTAATTGATAAAGCTCCGTGGCCAGGGGGAAGAAGGATGGGCAGGGCTAGGAGACAAGGAGGAAAGAGGAAGTGGGAAGGAGGAGTCAAGATGTAGACCAGGGAGGAAGGAAGACACCAGCCGCAACTCCCGGATAATATGAGCCACGTGGAAATACTTAAATAAGTAGAAATGGGTTAATCATTAAGATAGAGCTAGCCCATAAACAATAATGGTAACTGGCCAACAGGATTGTATCAAATACAGAGTCTCTGAGTGTTATTTGGGGCTCGCGTGGCGGCAGGACCATGGCGGCAGGACCATGGCAGCAGGACCGGGAGGCCAGCGGGGAGGAACCTGCCATAACACAAGGTTGTTAATATTATGACTATAAATCATTCCTAATAAAAGTAACTTTAGAGATCTAGGCAAAGGGAGTCAGACAAGTTAACAAAGACTGTTTCCTGAGAAAATCAGGGAGCTAGACTCTCTTATAGGAAGCACATAGCTATTAATAGACTAAAGTGAGAAAGATATGTTATTATGAAAAAGGGAAAGTGTTAGTAGATTTAAAGCCATGAAATACTCTGCTTTATTGAAGAGTACTGTAACTGAAAACACTAATAAGGGACATGCTAGACAATATGTGTGTTTTAAAACATGATTGAAGACAAGGACCTCCAAAAGAGACATCAGCAGCAGGGAGTAAGTGTGCTGCAATGATCATAATGCCATACATTCTGAAAATAGTGTCACATGGATTTGCTAGTGACAGTTAGTAAAAAGTGAGTATCCTAAAATAATAGCTATGTTTTTGAAAACTGGTAAAAGACCAAGCTCATTAATGCAAATATGACTGAAACATATTATGAAACATCATTTGTCTTATTACTCTTGGCGTCCCTGTGGAATACTTAAAGTTCAGCACTTCAAACCTATTGCCAAAGTGAGTAAACTAAATGATAACCAATGTGGACATTCCTGATGAAGCTAAACGTAGATCTCTTATACAACTCAACTGAAACGTCACTAGTTATAGACTCAGGACTTTATAGTTTCTCATAGGAGCACACAGACATGATCATTACTGCTAGGAAATGAAATCAGGTTAGGTATCTATCGACTGCTGGATGAATAATTACTATGTGGTGCATAAACACAATGGAAATCTATGCAGCGCTAACAAAAAACCAAAATAAGGAATTTGCAGTAAAGAAAAGGAACTGATAAAAAATTAGCCAAATAAGTTAGGTCAGGGAAACAAGAGCCATGCTTGTTCTATTAAGTGGTTCAAAGCTTCACAGTGACTTTTTAAATTTAACTAGGAATATCCATAGAGAGCAGAATGCTGGAAAGGGACTCCGGGGGGAAAGAGGCCTGAGGTAGGGCAAATAATAGGAATTAAATAAACTGAAATTTGGGGCATAGAAAATGGGGTGAAAAAGTTTTTTAATGAAATGGTTTGTATTTGTCCCTTCTTATAATTCTCTCCAGACCCTCAACATGTCACTTTGCAAACATCATGTGCACACATTAGTTTTTATATTTCAGTAGACCAAAGGGGTGTTTCCCATATTCTAATAGGTGTGAGGCCATCCTCTACAAAATAGGCAACTTACCAGTAGTCACACTCCCAAAGAGAACTGATTTCCCCTCACTTAGCAGCCATCAACTGACAATAGACACTCAGTTAAGAGTGCAACATTGTTAAACTCCCTGCATCCATTTTGAGTTTGGCTAATCTTGAGCAAAGATTCCTCTATGATTTCAGTGGATAGTGATAGATACTAAGAAAAGTAAGTCACTGTCTTTAGCTGTTTATTGCTCAGAAAGCCCACCTGGATCCAATGAACAGTTCTGCATCCATAGTCACATGAATACATGGTGAAACTCAGTGGTTAACAAAAGATTCAAAAAAAAAAAAAAAAAAAGCAAAACAACCCCCATGAATTTAAGAATGGGAGCAGGGAGATTTCACAGGGGTGGGTGGAAATTAGGAGGGAGCAATAAGCAAGCATGATCAGATAATATTATATACATGAACAAATGTCAATTGTTAAAATGTCAAAGAAAAATGAGCAATTATTAGCCAACCCCATCCAGTTGACTGTGTCCTTATAAGGAAAGGGCATTAGATGACACAGCCCCACATATGCACTGGGGAAACCACATATGAACACAGAGAAGAAAGCCAAAGGAAAAAAGGTCTCTGAGGAATGGAACATATGTAAAACATTATTTTTAGATGTGCAGACAAAAACCTTGTCTGCAAATGTTTTATTTATGCTACAGTGTGTCCAGCTTTTTCTTCTTATCAGTAATGAATTAATACAAAAGACAGTTTTAGGATGAAGAAAGCACAGATTCTAAATTAGTAGCATCTTTAGGTAATATGCCATGAAAAGTTTCATAAAGGTTATGTCCATCAAGATTTCATTATATGTAATAACGTCTGCTACAGTCTTATTCATGGTTTTAAATCCACCCTCAGTACTTCTATAATTTCTGCTTCTGTTGTGTCTGATGAGGTCACAGGTGATATTTTTCTTTCATGGTATACTAATTCCTTTCACACATTGCTGACACTGAGAAGGTTAGGGAAATGTCCTGAGCTCAGTGATATTTGGAAGAATCTACTGCTATGTTCCAAGATTCAAGAAGCCAATGAGAAGGCTGACTCCCACCAAGAATGTCACTACTAGATGCAAGCACATCACATGGTTCTTGACGATGCTCCTTTATTGTGACTGCCTGAACAGCACAAATTACTTTCAGGCTCTCTTGCTCTGTAGTTTCTTGGGAAGTTACAGGACAGGATGTATTGATAAACAGAGAGACGTGTCATGGATGAGAAACTCCCTTTTCCATGAAATTTTTAAATAAAATGAGACATGAATCACAAAAATAAAAATATATTTTGTATGTGCTTAACCATATGATAAACTTAGAAGAGATCTTCTCTTCTAATTCCTGGGAAAATGCCCAAGCTGAAAATGAAACACAAATCTAGAGGGCTGAGTCATAATATGCAATATGAAGAAAATGCCTTCAGAAAGAGAATCTTGAGATGCAGTTCTATCAGAAACTTACACACAAACTGTAGGTCATCTTGAGGACACCACCTATCACTGACTTTGAAAAAGATTGTGGGTATATGCAATTGACCCTTTGAGGAAAAGAAGCAAACTGCCGTGCTCAACTCTAGAACTGTGGCCTTTAGTAATTTGGGTAGAATATTTTGGACAATGGATCTGTGTACAGATCTTAGATATATAAAATGGTAACATGACTCATCAAGGAATTGCAGATTCATGTAAATCCCATATGGTTCTGTGGCCACTTGTGTTGGGATTTTAGTGATGTTTTAGGTCGTGTGGTTTTACCAACCAATGTTTCTGTTATTGAGTCAGATCAAGAAAATGGTGGGAAGTCTTGCTGAGGCCTAGCAAGCTAGAAATTCCAAGAGTGGGGTCCTCATTAATTCAAATTTGTATAAGAAGAGCCTCAACACCATCAGTGTTAACTAAATATAATGTATAGCCCTGTATGTATTATACACATAATGATAGAGTTTCAGCTATACTATTGATGATAGACAGTGACCATCTTCAATTTGGCTACAGATCATTGCTGACAAAAAACACATGTGTTCACACAATACTCCTACTACTTTCACTCACAGACAATCCCATCAAATAAAATGAGATCCATATAATGACAGTTCTACTACTTCAATATCTTGGCTATTTTCTTGCATGTGCTTTCTTTCTAATTTACTCCAATCATCTACCATTTCAAAAGGAGACACTGGCACCTCTTCCCTACCTCATCCTGCTGGGCAAAAGTCCCAGTATGGAGTCAGGGATGCACGAATTCCTGCTTTGTTAAGAACAGAATAACACAGAGGAAAATTCAATGGCACCATTCTTTTGCTCCTCCTTATAAAGGCAATTGCCTTGCTTCTTCCAGAACAGACTTGGGAGAACCTCCAGAGCCTCCTCCGAGATGCTGGTGGTCCTGCTCACAGCGGCCTTGCTGGCCCTGAGCTCAGCTCAGGGACCAGGAGAAGGTGGGAGAATATGGGTGTGGGTGCTGTGACTCTGCTTAAAGAAGAGGAGACAACACTGCAGGGGAGGAGAGAGACAGGAGGGAGGACAGGAGATGAGAAATAAATGGAGCCCAAAGTGTATAGGGACAAGAGAGGCTCAGTTTTAAAGACACTGATAGTTAAAATAGACTGAGGATAACCTTGTTGTACTGTGTATTAAGGGAAGATGACAGAGAGAAACACAGACCACCACAGTTTAAGGGCAAGCAATGAAATAACAAAGTTGAAACTGTTGGACAAAATGTAAGCATCCTCTCAGTTTCCATTTTCCCCCCACACTCATTTAATATTCCAGTGTGTTAGCACTTATGTCTGTGTAATATTTTCCTAAAATGATTCTCTATATTTCCTTGTTTGAAAAGACATGGTAAAATAAGAATTGATTAAATAACTCTCACACATACAGACAGGTGCACATGCACACACACACACACACACACACACACACACACACACACACAACTTATCAGTGTAAGCAATAAGATAATAAGTAAAAGAAGGAGCACTGCAAGGTAATTTCATGTAGTAAGTTAGTGGTTGGTACTCAGAATAAGTCACCATGGATATTGTAAATTTCTGCTGTTTGATCATTTCACAACCAGTAGCTAAAAGATCCCTTAGGGCATGTACAGATTGTGGCTAAAAGTCATTTGCTCCCTGTAGGATGCTACTTGCTTTAGCAAACTCACTTTCGATTCTATCTGTTGCTTTACAACAGGGCTTTCTGTAAATGCCCTTTCCCACTAATATCAACACATTGTCAATCTCCTTCTCTGTACTTAGTAAGGAGGGTGGTGTTTGTTTGTTTGTTTGTTTAATTCTGCAATGCCTATCATTTCTACTTTTACTAATTAATGAATGCAAGTTTCCCAAATTTACATACAACTATTCCCCAACCTTGATACTGAGGGACATTGTCAGGCAGGATGAAAACATGCATAATCCTGAAAATAGGAGTAAACTACCTTTTTTAATCACACAGGAGTGATTGCTAGGAGATAAAGCTTAGAAGAAATGACCTGATTCTGACTCTTCTATGGCACCAAGCATTTGCCAATGACTTCATCATCACTTTGTTTCCTCTATTGCAGTATTTGATTGCAGCAAGAATAATGCACAATATGCAACTGTCTGTTTTCTCTCTGACTCCGTATTCAAACAACATATTGAGTCCATAACTGATAATATTTGTTGAATTTACCCAGTGAATAGTGTGTTGAGTGCTATTTTTTCCTTTATTTCCCCTGCTAGTAGTCATCAACCTGAGCCAGGATTCTGATCAAGCTCCTTTAGCTTTAACACAGAAATTACCTCCTAGATTTGGGGAGGTCATAAACAAAAAAAAAACCAAACAGTTGTGCAATACAATATTGCCTGAAACAGAACAGTCATGTGTGAGACATTTGTCTGAGGAAACTGATTCTGAATAATCTGTGAAGTTAGAGAGCTCATGGGCTTATTCTGGAATCTACAACATGAATACGTGCAGGTCATCAAAGTCTATGGGTTGACAGGAACTCTTGAGGAAAGCATTAGCAAGATTGCTGTTGAAGGGAAGGTTCCTGGAAAAGATGCTGTGTAAAAAGGCCATTGAGATAAAAGAGAAGGAAATTAGCTATTACTAAGCTCATTTATTATTTGCTTTACACATTCAGATTTTCAGAGCCTAGACCAGATCCTCAATCAGAGACCACCTCCTCCTGGATTGCCACAAAGACACGAACCACCATATGGAGGAAACCAACATCAAGGTGGCCCTCCTCAGCCTGGAGACCATCAAGGCCCACCCCCACCGGGAGGCCCACAAGGCCCAACCCCACCAGGAGGCCCACAGCAGAACAGACCACCTCATCCTGGAAACCCACAAGGCCCACCCCCACCCGGAGGCCCACAGCAGAACAGACCACCTCATCCTGGAAACCCACAAGGCCCACCCCCACCCGGAGGCCCACAGCAGAACAGACCACCTCATCCTGGAAACCCGCAAGGCCCACCCCCACCTGGAGGCCCACAAGGCCCACCCCCACCAGGAGGCCCACAGCAGAACAGACCACCTCGTCCTGGAAACCCACAAGGCCCACCCCCGCCAGGAGGCCCACAGCAGAACAGACCACCTCATCCTGGAAACCCACAAGGCCCACCCCCGCCAGGAGGCCCACAGCAGAACAGACCACCTCATCCTGGAAACCCACAAGGCCCACCCCCACCAGGAGGCCCACAAGGCCCACCCCCACCCGGGAGGCCCACAAGGCCCACCCCCACCCGGAGGCCCACAAGGCCCACCCCCACCGGGAGGCCCACAAGGCCCACCCCCACCTGGAGGCCCACAAGGCCCACCCCCACCCGGAGGCCCACAGCAGAACCAAGGCCCTCAACCTGGAAACCAGCAAGGCCCACAACAGTCTTTCCAAGGATTTAGACCACTGGGACGTCCCCAGGGTTTTGGTCCCCAGTAAACTAGAATTCGATGACAGGTATGACTTACATTTATCCTCCTGAATGAAAGCCAAACTACTTTATTTCTCAGAGCATAGGAAATAACCAGTCAAAATACTTAGAAATTACATAGTCCTAGATTCAATTTCAACTACTTTTATTAACAATTAAATTATTTATTTATGATGAAGATCTATTTTTAGGGGAATATCACCTACAGATTTTGTGTCTCACAATTATTTTGTGTCTTCTATGTTTTTTTCTTTCTTTTCTTAATAACACCCCTTTCTTCTGGAGGTTTTTTGCACCCTTGCTTAGACTCAGCAGTTCATCCATTCATACTTATAGAAAGACCTTATCTTAGTTTTCTTTTGGCACTTTCTTGTTTATTTTTGATATATCAAGTCCTCTCTATAACCTGTCTTCATGGTTTTTTTATTTCAGGAAGTGAGGAAGAAGATGGCTCCCTCACAACATTCTTCCACATGCCCTGCATTATCAGACCTATAGCTTAACTACCTTAATAAACTGATCAGCACACAAATTCTGGTTGTTGTCATCCTTCTTTCTGAGTGTCCCTGAGCCTGGAATTTCAGGGCTGGCAGCAATCTAAGAGCATCAGGAGTCTCTCCTGGATTCTTCTCTCAAGCTTCCGTTCTCATTTGTCCATAACCCAGGTGTCAGGCACAAGTGCTTTCCACTTGAAAGACCCCCCCCCACCATACAGTTTGCCTGCTTGAGCTGCTTTTGCAAAGGGTCAAGGTGGGGACAAGTACAAGAGGGAACAGAGGGTCCTTGAAGCGTCTGCGAGTCAGCAGAATGATATCTAGGAACAGAGGGTCCTTGAAGCATCTTATAGTAACCACCAGAGTGCTGAAATAGTCATAACTGAATTCCTTGTACCCAATCCAAGCATCAACCCTGTCCCAGCCTGACCACAACCGCTTTATTTAAATGAACCAATGAAATCCCTGTAACCATGCATCTGTTTCTGTAAGCCCACTTTTTGCTGCCCAAACCATATATAATCCTCTGAAGTTTTGGCCTGGGTGCACTCAGTCTCCCAAAAGACTGAAGCACCCACAGGTACCTGTGTGAGCAATAAATAGCCTCTTGCGCTTGCATCCAGTGGTCTCTATTTCGTCTCTTGGAGGAAGGGGTCCAAGGTTATCGGGGTCTTTCATTGGAGGTCCCACCGAGACGCACCAATGAGTGCAATAAAGAAGCCACCAAAGGTGCCTACCCTACCTGGCCACAGCTGCCTTTTGTATTTTAATCAAGTTTTTGCCTTGCCTGCTTTACTATAGCTATAATGACTTCCTTCACTTATGGGAGAAAAGAAATAGTTCTCCCTTCTTTAGGCAGCACAAAGTCTATTTCTGCCCTCAGCGTCTCTCTCCTCCTCGGTCTTGGTGCAGCTAGAGTGGGGACAGGAATTTCCTCCCTTGTTCTATCCAGGAACAGGTATTCTGAACTAGGCTCAACTATCGACTAAGATGTCCAGCGACTTCAGAAGGAAAACGTCCCTCGTAGGCCTCCTGCTAGACCCTCTGCTAAAACTTCCTCTCCCCTGTGGAGGTTGCAGGAACCTTTCAACCCACCTTACCCTCTAGACCTCCTTCCTTTGCAGAATTGATCCTTGCATTAGCCAATTCAACTATTCATACCCTCCATCTCACCAATAACACAGATCTATAAGAATGCTGGATTTGTTTTTTCCCAGGTTCCCCTTTTTACGAAGGGATTGCTGTTTTTGATAATGTTTCCTTTACTAATGATACTATCCAGTTAAGATGGAGCCCTACTTCTCCCACAGAACAAGGCCTGACCACTGGCCAGGTCTCAGGACTGGGTCTGTGTCTTCTTGGCCCTCATATGATTCCTCCCTTCTCATTGATTCCAATATGTAACCAAACTGTTGTAATTTCCTCACAATACATTTATGTTACAGCACCAGAGGGAAACTATCTTGCCTGCTCCTCTGAATTGATAATCTTAGTTTTTCTAAAGAAATGAGACTATTGTACCTTGGTCCAGTTGGTACCTCAAATTACTATACATGATCCAGAAACATTCCTTAAATTTTGGGGTCGAGATCCTTTCAGCAATGTAAAAAACAAAACAAAACAAAACAAAAACAAAAACAAAAGCGTGGTAACTGCCATTACCTTGGCTGTTATTCTAGGTCTTAGAGCTACTGGGGCAGGGACCAGGGACAGGAATAGCATCTCTGGTACAGACTAACTCCCATTTTAATCAACTCACAGCTGCAGTAGACAAAGATTTTGAAAAAGTACAATATAGATTAAAAAATCTAAAAGATTCACATACTTCATTAGCAAAAGTCGTGTTACAAAATAAAAGAGGGCTTAATTTACTATTTTTACAACAAAGTGGCCTTTGTGAAGCCTTAAAAGAAAAATGTTGCTTTTATGTTGATAAAACTGGCTTAGTAAAAGTCAGCTTAGACAAGAGTCCTGGTTAAAAAAAAAATTAAAATTAGTTTTCCACCTCCCCTTGGCCTTCTACCCTTCTTCCTTCCCTCCTGGGAACATTGGTGGAATTATTGCTGCTTCTGACTTTTGGGCCTTGGGCATTCCAGAAATTAACTCAATTGATCAAAACTCAAATTGATTCCATGCTTGAAAAACCTATTTCTGTACACTACCATCAGCTTTTAGAAAAAGAACAGGGCTCCTCTGAGAGACCTGTGGAGGATGGTGACAATGCCGATTCTAATCCCCCCAGCCAAGGACTTGATTTCCTAGGACTGGAAAAAGGCGGACCTGGTTCTCTCAGATACGGATATGTCAGTGAAGGGAGAATCACTGTGCCACAGATCGGACGCAGGCCATCCTATTTGACTGTAGGTTCCTCAATGATGGGAGTAGCATAGGTCCATCTCTCAGGAGCCCACTCTTCTTGGCCGAGTTTCTTGCCTGATTTTTGACCATGTCCTTGAGTGCTGAGGGCAGATGTACCCTATATAGCCTAAAACAGAGGTCCTACCCATTCATCACATAGTGACAAGCCCATCCCCAGGGTCCCGATTGTGAGAGCCCACTGCTGCAGCCTAAGACAGACCCTCCATAAAATATAATAATATAAAAAAAAATGTTGAGAGCCGGCCTTAAGTCTCATTCTCTTGCAGAGTTTCTTACACCTTAAAACACTAATTGAGAATTAGAAAACTGCTTAATAGATGGTCTCTTCCACTTTCCCTGGGAACTGAAATAAACCAGTGCCTGGGACTGAGATGGGCCTGACCCCAGGAACTGAGATAAGCAGACATTTATGGTCTGATGGTTATGGCCTGGGATGGTTAACAGAGCCCCAAAGTCAGCAGAGCTACACTTCCCTATTCCTTTCCCTCCTCCCTATGCCCAAGGGTGAGCGCTCTCTGGCGTAAACAAGCCCTTATTTGATTAAGTCTGTTCAGCCTGTCTGCTTCTGCGTTAGAGAAGCCTATCTGCAGGATCCATGTAGCTCACTGGGGTTGGTTAGCACAAGGGGATTTAAGCCTGTGCAGGCATTCCCCAGGGTCCCATGGGTCAGAAGAAGCATGCTCAAGGATCCTGATTAAACTGCATGAAGATCTTCCCGGAGTCGCGTCTTCCTTGCTGGCAGGGGCAGGCACTTTACAAATGGTGTCCCATACAGGGAATCTTCAGGTCAGAACTTCTTGCAGTCAGGGCAGTGCTGGTAAGTTCCCAAGGTAAGTTGGGACCAAGCTAAGGCCCTCGGTAAAGAGGCAATAAGGTCTCTGGTAAGGAGCAATAAAGTCCCAGGTAAGTTGGGCCCAAACTAAAAACTGTGGAAATAAGCGGCAATAAAGTCTCAGGCATTGAGCAAGAGGTTGTAACAAACCAAAAGTAAAATTTTTAAAATGGGGACTTCTCAGTCTCATACAATTTTTCTGGCTCTTCAGGAGCTACTTTTGTCAAAGAAACTTAAAATAAAGAAAAGCACACTAGAAAGATTCCTGAGCGAGTACGATGCCATTGCGCCTTGGTTCCCAGTTTCAGGAGACCTCACACTAGTGTGCTGGGACAAGTTAGGCAGGGATCTTGATTTTGCTTGGGAACAAGGGACTCTAAAGTCCGGAGTCCGGCCTGTTTGAAAGTTAGTGCATAGCTGTATCAGAGACCAGAGGTACTGTAAAGAGGCGATGGAAAAAAAGGAAAGCTGCGCTAGAAATGTTACAAGAAGAACATGTGGGTTGGTGTCCAAGGCCCCACCTCCAGAAAAAAGATACTGGACGGGTGTGGCACTGACTTGGCTGACTACCAGGATTCAGTGTCATTACAATGTCCACTGCTTTACTGGAGACCAGACCACTACCCTTGCTTGTTGCATTATTAAAACAAAAAAAGGGAACTGTAGAGAGCTGGCAAGTGTCGTGCCTTAAAGATGGTGCTGGCTTTCACCTTCCACCTCCCTGAGAGTGAGTGCTCTCTGGCATAAACAAGCCCTTATTTGGTTAAGTCTGTTCAGCCTGTCTGCTTCCGCATTAGAGTAGCCTATCTGCAAGGTCCATGTAGCTCACTGGGGTTGGTTAGTACAAGGGGATTTAAGCCTGTGCAGGCATTTCCCCGGGGTCCCGTGGGTCAGAAGAAGCATGCTCAAGGATCCTGATTAAAACTGCATGAAGAAGATCTTCCCGGAGTCACGTCTTCCTTGCTGGTCAAGGTTGGGCGCGTACAACCTCTGAAAAGAGGGACTACATGGGGACTGAGATGGTACCTGCAGGAAAAGGATAAAAGGGTTATCTTTAAAATTTGCTTAGAGATCCAGAACCCTGCCCCTCAAGCTATAGGACCAAACTCTGTACTCCCCTGATTCACAACCCTGATATCCACCATCATGGGACCACTAATTATTTTCCTTTTAATTCTCACCTTTGGTCCCTGCATTTTAAATAGATTAGTGTAGTTCATGAAAGAGCGCTTGTCAGTGACTCAAACCTTAGTTTTAACCCAGCAATATCAGAGATTAAAACAATTAAAAATTAAAAAAAAAACATGAATAAAGGGTTTTATTCATTTTATAGAAAAAGGGGTGGATGAAAGACTCCCACCATACATTTTGCCTGCTTGAGCTGATTTTGCAAAGGGTCAAGGTAGGGACAAGTACAAGAGGGAACGGAGGGTCCTTGAAGTGTCTTATTGTAACCACCAGAATGCTGAAATAGTCATAACTGAATTCCTTGTACCCAATCCAAACATCAACTCTGCCCCAGGCTGATCCCAACTGCTTTATTTAAATGAACCAATGAAATCCCTGTAACCATGCATCTGCTTCTGTAAGCCCACTTTTTGCTGCCCAAACCATATTTAATCCTCTGAAGTTTTGGCCTGGGGGCGCTCTCCAGACAGGAACATATCTTTATCCTCCTCAGGATATGGCCTTGAATTAACTTCCTTTCCTGTCAAGACTCATCTCTCAAACGCCCTGCACTTAAACAGCAGGCAGCTGGATCCCTGACTATGATAACCCTGATTTGAAATCTTCTTTCCCACCTTTAAACACATCTTTTTCTTCTATTTTATCATTTCTTAGTACTTTTTCTTCCTTCGCCCTTGTAATTTTCATCCACATTTAAGTGGCTTGCCAAAAAGACACACCAAAATGGAAATTTTAAGAGGCAGGAATCCAATGTCAAGGTCTCTAATTTCTCAGTATGTTAATAGATAAAATTATAACTCATAAAATGATACTAGGTGATACTGAGATTTTTAGAAATTTCCTACATTTATTGTACATATCAATCTTAGGTCCCTCTCCCTCCCATCCTCCCATGTCCCCTACCGACCCCCCATCCTATCCCCCATCCACTCCCCAGGGAGGGTGAGACTGTCTATGCCCTCATTATTAAAATCTGTTAAGTCATTTGGAGCAGGGCCTGGGCCATCCCCCTTGTATCTAGGCTAGTGAGTACCCCTTTCATGGGGAATGAGCTTACAAAGTCTTTTTCTGCATTAGGAATACATCCGTGTTCCATTGCCAGAGGCCCCGTAGATTGCTCAGTCCTCCTAGCTGACACCCACTTTCAGGGGCCCTGGTTTGGTCCAATGTTGGTTCCCCAGCTGTCAGACTGAGTTCCATGAGTTCCTACTGTCTCAGGTCAGTTATTTCTGTGGGTTTTTCCAGCATCATCTTGACCCCTTTGTTTATCAGTCCTCCTTCTCTACATCTGGATTTCAGGAGTTTGGCTCAGTGCTAAGCTGTGGATCTCTGTTTCTGGTTCCATCAGCTACTTAAGATAGTCCTCATTCTCATGATCAGGAAAGGGCAATTAAGGTGGCCTCTCCACTATTGCTTAGACTCTTACTTGGGGTCATCCTTGTGGATCTCTGTACAATTCCCTAGTGCCATATTTCTCTTTAAACTTATAATGGCTCCCTCTATTAATGTGTCTCTTTTTTTGGTCTCCTCTATTCATCTACTTCTTATGACAAGGATTCCTTGGATTCATAAATATGTAGCTGCCCTGTATTCCTGCATTAAAAATGTTGGCTCCATTTTAACTCGTTTCTTTTCTATTTTTAATATAATCTTATTTTGCATACCAATCCCAGTTCTCTCCCTTCCATCTCCCCACTACCCCTATAATCTCCCCACGCCACTCACTCCTCAGAGAGGGTGAGGCCTCCCGTGCAGAATTACCAAAGTCTGCTACATCAATTGGGGTAGGACCAAGGCCCTCCCTCCACACTCCCCTATATCTAGGCTAACAAGGTTGTTTTCAGAATTTTCTGGTGTGCAGTGTCCGTGCCTTGACCCCAGGTGTGGGTGGTGCATGACTTCCTCCTATGCTTAGCCCATCCCCTGGCTTGGGTATATAAGCCCATTGCTCTCTGTAATAAACAGTGGTGGCTGCAGCTTCTTCTTAACTTCTCATAATGGTCTGTTAAGTGTTTCAATCCCGACACCTTCCTCCAATCTCGATCCCAGGCTGTGCAGGTGTGGCAATGGGAGGTCCCACCAAGATTTGGAAAGTGAGGAATCTTGGATGGGGTCGCTCTGAAGCTGGCAGGAATGCACTAGGGTAAACAAGGTAAGTACAGCAATATGGGAATTGCTTCAGGTAAGAATGAAACGAAGGAACAAATCAAGAAAGGTTTTAAAACAAGGAACAGAAATTAAAAGTAAAGCTGCAGACACCATAGAGAAAGTCAGTCCTTGGTTTCTGACTAGGGGAGGACTTAATGTTCCTGATTGGGAACAAGTGAAATCAGACCTACAGAAGAAGCTACATAAAGAGGGTTTTGACAGCATTCTGATAGCCACCTTCTCTTTGTGGAGGTTAGTCAAAGATTCTTTACTAACAGACAAAGTTCAAGTGGAAAAACAACTAGAAACAACCAAAGAGGCTTTTAGAGAGGTCTAAGAGGAGGAAACTAGAGGAAAAGTACTACTTTGAAAAGAAACAGCCTTTATTTAAAAATGCTGGCCAGGACTGCAAGTGTTCCAACTCTCAGGTGTAAGATCCAATGGAGGTATTAAGTCTCTCAGGTAAAGGGTGTCCCCCGTGAAAAAATTGCACCTCTCAAAGGAAAGCCACTCTAGCAGTTGGGAGTCAAAGAATTCAATCATGTCACACCACACAACAAATGTCACAGGAGGGTTTTTTTGGGGGGGGGAAGACAAGACAATGATGGCTACCAGGGAACTTGGCAGGATGCAGGCTTTACATAGGGCTTCTTGGGGGACAACATTTTTTAAGGTTAGAGATTTCAAAGGTGGGGATTGATGGTATATCAACCCAAGCCTCATGACTGGTAGGAGTTTGAGCTCAAGGATTGGTGCTTTGATTGAGTTTTCAAACCTGGAGATTGGCTCAGACCTTTTATTATACAAGGACCAAAAAAGAAACTTGTAATTTTCTAGGTAAGGCCCTGACTATTGTTAATCCAATGATTTCAAAGTCAAAGAAACCACAAAGTTGTAATTTTGGGTGGTTGAATTAATTAATATCCTGTCTGTGTCAGACAAAGTTTAATATTTATAATGGATGTGTGACAGATGCCTCAGTTATCTTCCTGATCAAGCAATAATTTCATACAAAAGCTGAACTAGTAGTTGGCACCTCCATTTTGAAACAATTATCCCATAAGAATAGCAGAGTCAGTGCAAGATTTTATGACAATCAGAAGTTTTGAAGAATAGCCCCACTGTACCAAGAAGCAGTTCATCTTGGGCAAGTTAGTTGACAGGGTCCATTCAAAATAGGAAGAAACTTCTTCATGACTCACAAGCTAAAAGCTATTTTGTATTTACGTGTCTTTCCAGCACAATACATTGCCCTCTAAACATAGTGTTTACCATCACAGAACAGATTGGTTTATATATCATATCTCTTTACCACAAAGAACTAAAGCTCATGTCAAATTAACTGATAACTAATACTCATCTTACGGTGTTTCCTTGGCTATGCCAGCCATCACTATAGAAAGTCCATATAGAGTTTGTACTGAGAAGAGAAATGTTGCATGACTACCTAACAGACTGTCTCAGGAGCCTTTCTGATGGAGTCACGGGGGAAACTGGACACTATCAATGCAGGGGAGAAAAACCCGAGAGTGCTGTATGCAGAGCTTAATGGGAGGATTAGCAGAAACTCAAGAATAGAATTTCAGTGGAAATATAGAAGGCTGAGATGATTCATACTGCTTCACAGAAGCAGAGAACTTACTTTCTATGTATTCGTGGTCTGAAATTTTTGTGAGAGACTAACTTTAAAGATAATAGATGAGTTAATATAGTGGCATTTCAAGGTGATCCAGCATTCAGCCCATTCATGGTTTCCGGTTCTTATTTTAGCACTGTTCACAGTGAGAGGTTGTGATCAATAGAATGAGAAAGTTTGACAAACTCAAACCCGACAAACATTGCTATAGGAAATCCATTTCTAGAGATGCTGCTTCCCTGAAAAACACATGGACTGCAGAAGAGATGCATGAGAGTGCTTGAGAGAATGGCTGGTTCTCCCCAACCACAGAACAAAGCACAGAGATAGAAAATCACATGCAATGTTTTCCCTTAGAGTAATGCCAGGGTATTCTATGTCAAATAATCCTATAAGAAGGTATTTTTCAAATTCAGCTTCCCAAAAACACAATTTTACATGGGTGGCCTCACAGTCCCAGGGGCCTTTCCTTGAAAGCTGAGCTTGCACCATGCATGTGATGCTGATGTTGTAGACATGCAAAATGCAAGTTTACATGGTCACAGAGACTTATACCCAGACTTCACAGGAAGCCCTAGGAAGACAGACAGTATAGGTGGTATCACAACTCCTATCAGCAGTCCTGAAAGAGTGGTAATCCAAAGCAAACTAGGAAATGATTAATGTAAGGAAATTGGAATGTCTGCCAAAAACAGCTGTAGTCCATGTGAAAAAAAATATTACAGAAGAGGACTTTTTTGCTTTTTTGTGGGTATACCAGGTTGTAAAGAAAGGGCCACTCAGGCATCTAAGATACTCCAACAGTCCTTTACTCACACAAGTTGAAGAACCATACTTACACCAAGTTGTCTTGACTAGAGGTTAAAAAAAAAAAAGCAGGTGGGAAACCATGTCCCCTGGTTTTAGTAAATTAATAAAAGTACATTGAACACACCCTTTTTCTTATTTTACATATGGATCCCAGTGCCCTCTCCCTCCCATCTTCCCATGCCCCACACCCCTCCCATCCTATTTCCCTCCCCTTCCTTCCAGGAGGGATCATCAAAATCTGTCAAGTAATTTGGAATAGGATCTAGTCCCTCCCTTCTGTCTCTAGGTTAAGGGAATATCCCTCTATGGGGAATGTGCTCCCAAAGTCCTTTTGTGCATCCAGGATACATACTGGTTCCACTGTCAGATGTCCCACAGACTGCCCAGGCTTCCTAACTGAGACCCACGTAAAGGTTGCCTGGTTCTGTCCAATGCTGGTTTCCTGGCTATCAGTCTGGGGTCCATGAGCGCCCCCTTGTTCAGGTCAGCAGTTTCTATGGGTTTCTCCAGCTGGTCTTGACCCATTTGCTTATCACTCCTCCCTCTCTGCAACTAGATTCTGGAAGTTCGGCTCAGTGTTTAGCTGTGGATGTCAGCTTCTGTTTCCATCAGGTACTAGATGAGGGCTCTATGGTGGCATATAAGTTAGTTATCAATCTCATTATCAGGGAAGGGCATTTAAGGTAGCCTTTCCACTATTGCTTAGTTAGTTAGGATCATCCTTGTAGCTCTCTGAACATTTTTATGGTGTCAGTTTTCTTTTCAAACCTCTAATGGCTCCCTCTATTATGGTATATCTTGTCTTGCTCTTGTCTATTCGTCCCCCAACGCAATCTTCCTGGTCCCACATATTTTTCTCTCCTCCCCCTCTCTTTCTCCTAACTCACTCTCCACCCATTGCCCCCACCCCACCCAATATGCTCAGGGGATCTTGTCCCTTTCCTCTTCTATAGAGTCCTTGTATGAATCTCTTAGTTTCCTTTTTGTATCCTAGCTTCTCTGGTGGTATGAATTGTAGACATGTTTGCTCTGTGTCTAAAATCCATATATGAGTGAGCACTTACCTTGCTCCTCTTTTTGTGGCTGGGTTAACTCCCTCAGGATGGTTGACTCAAGAATCCCTCCATTTGCCTGTGAATTTCAAGATTCCATTGCTTTTTTAGTTCCCCACTCTACTGAATAGTATTCCATATTATATAAATGTACCACATCTTCTTTCTCCATTCTTTGGTTGAGGTGCATCTGGGTTGTTTCCAGGTTCTGGCTATTACAAATAATGCTGCTATGAACATAGTTGAACAGATATCTTTGTTGCATGAATGTGGATCTTTTGAGTATATGCCTGAGTTGAATTAATGGGTCCTATGGTAGACTGATTCCCATTTTCCTGAGGAACCACCATACTAATCTCCAAAATGGCTATACAAGTTTGCACTCTCACCAGCAGTGGAGGAGTGTTTCCCTTTCTCCACATCCTCTCCAGCATCAACTGTCATTGGTGTTTTTTATTTTAGCCACTCTGACAGGAGTAACATGATATCTCAGAGTTGCCTTGATTTGCATTTCACTGATTGTTACCACCATGCACAAAACTTAAATCCAAATGGTCAATGACCTCAATATAAACCCAACCACACTGAATCTCTTAGAAGAGAAAGTGGAACGTACCCTTGAATGAATTGGTATAGGAGACTGCTTCCTGAATATAACACCAGTAGCATGGACACTGAGACGACAATTAATAAATAGGATCTCCTGAAACTGAGAGGCTTCTGTAAGGCAAAGGATACAGTCAACAAGAGAAAAATGGAAGGCAACAGAATGGGACAAGATTTTCACCAACCCCACATCTGACAGAGGGCTGATCTCCCAAATATACATTGGACACATTCTAAGAAGTACAAATGTCAGAGATGTAGGAAGTCATTGTCAAGAATGACTAAAAATTGAAGAGGCAAAGAAATGCTCATGACACTTCTTCCCCAACAACACACAGCTCATCTGAGAAACACTTGCTACATAAGGGTGATAAACGTAATTAGATGCCTTGACAAATCTGGCTTCAAACCTACTGCCAGGTCTGATATTATAAAAACCAATTCCACACAGATCCATGGCATCCCTGGTCTTAACCTATCATGCAACCTACTACTGTAACTGCATAAGTCTAGTAGCCAAGGGTTGCCATTATTGTCACTTCCTCTTTCTTTCACAGTATAGGATAAAGGAAAGAGTGCACCTTCTACCTAATGAAAACATAGCATGAAAGGGAGCACTGGAGGTTTATTTGAAGCTCAGTGTCAGAATTTTTCTTTCAGTCATTTAAACCAGGGATGGTTGTAGTCCCTCATTGCTGTGGGTGTTATTTACTGAGGAAGTAGTACTGTGTTGGGGCCCTGTAACTGTAGCAATGGTATAGCAACCCAGAGGTAGCTGTTTCCTGTTGATTGCTATCAGAGCAGAGGAAAATTTTGCAATGCTGCATTACAGGGCTATTGGTGAGTGTGGGCCCACTCCATCTGCAGAGTGTAGCAAGGACAGACTAGTATGTGGAAATGCCTCCCTGTCCTTGTCCAAGTATGTCTAATGCAAACCTAGATTCGGAAAGCTTGCTAGTGCTGAAATAGCAACAATGCAGCAATTTACTCCCCATAATCTGGATTTGGGACAACATCTAGAGTTGACATACTAGAAGTGACTGGAGACACAAAAGGAAAAAATTAAGCTAAGATTATTGTATGTACTGAACTTTTGTAGAAAACAGGAAATAATGTCACACCTTTATTGAGGTGTATAGATAGATATGATTAATATATGTTCAAGGAATTGTATGAAATACCTAAAAGTCTGATGTATCTGTGTATATTACTATTATTCATAATTTTAACTCTTAATAAACAAGCAAAACCTATTAGGAAGATAAATAGCAAATCATATCAGAGAGACTCAAGCTACACCTTAAAATCCATCATTCTCCATCTTATGTGAAATCTGCCCATATATGGATAAAATGTTAGAGGCACCAACCTAAATCCCAGAAATTGGGAGGTAGAGGCAAAGTGTGAGTTCGATACCAGCCTAGCTAGTATACATTGTGAATTCTAAACCACAAGAGTTACTAGTGAGACCGTGTGTGTGAATGTGTGTGTGTGTGTGTGTGTGTGTGTGTGTGTGTGTGTGTGTATGTGTGTGTGTACAGAATGAAGGGAGATGGGGGACAGAAAGAGACAGGAAGAGAACACTTACCAAACTAAACCAAACAAAGAACAAATCAAGAAGAAATGTTGAATGCCTATGAAGAGTCAGAAGTGAGAATCAAGGGAACGATTCATAAGAGAATCAGCTTGCAACCACATTCATGTCTGAAACCTGGTTCAATTATAGACATTGTAAGGATCATTGCCTTGCATGTTATTTATTCTCCATTTTTTTAAATTATAAAGGTATTAATAATAAATATTATGAAAGCAACTTATGTAAATTTTTGCCCTGTAGAGTACAGAGAAAATCAGCTTTCACTTGAAACTTAGCTTGTTGGTAAAGGGGGAAGAGAAGCTTTACAAAAGTACTCATGAAAAAAGAGCCATAGATGCTCTGATTTTGGATCCACAGCCCTCACACTTACTACCCTCCATCCATCAAGAAAAGATACAACACAAGAAGAAATTGTATTCTAGCTATTTATTGTGAAGCTGAAGATATAGTTATGATTTTGGTGGTATATCTTCTTTTATTTATTTGTGCATAAATGAAATGGAGTCTAGGTGTGTAGCATAGGCTCATCTTGATTCAGTCTCTTGAGTGTTGGGATGACAAAGGAACATGCACAGCTCCAGTAGCATAACTTCTGAATGATATATTCTCATCTCCTGTGTACAAACAAAAACCCAAACTGAGAAAGATAATAGATATGGACTGCTATAACAGAAGGCTTCTGACTCTCATTGCATTCACTGACAAGAATAGTTGGGAGCCTGGTTTTGTGGCTTTTTCTCTCCTTCCCCCCTCTTTTTTTCCCAATAGTGGTTTGTTCATTCTTGTTAAGAACATAGCACCCACATTGTGTTCTTTAAGCTGTAGCTTATACCATGAGGAAATGAAGGTTGTTCTTAGTTAATTTATCTTTTAGCTATCACTGAAAATGAAAAATGACACACTTACAAAGTGGTCATTGTTAAATGCAAAGTGACATTGAAAGGTAATCAAACATCTATGAACAGGATGTAATCAAAATTATAATGGCATGGTTACATAATGTATGCTTAGGAGAACAGTGAAGATGAAAAAAAAAGCAAGAGGTTGAGAAGAATAGAAACAAAGAGTTGGAGGAAAAAGAGAGTTGGGAAGGAAGAAAATACTAATAAAAGAAATATATTGTTTGATGTTACTCTTATTGGTTGATGAATAAAACAATGCTTGGCCAATAGCCTGTAGAGTCAGGAAGGTAGGCAGGACAAGGAGATTAGGAGGATTCTGGGAAATGTAGGCAGAGAGATTTCCAGGAGATATGCTACATAGCCCGCCAAAGAAGTAACAGGTTCAGGCATTCTCTGGTAAGCCAAGACCATGTGGAAATATATATATTTACAGAAATGGGTTAATAAGACAGAGCTAGCCAATAAGACATCCTAGTCATTGGCCAGCATTTTAATAATTAATATATTGTTTGAAATGGGAAGCAAAAAGTTATTACCTATAACTTATAGGGGAAACTGTTGTTTGAACATTTCCAAGATGGTACCAAAAACATCATTCCAAATGAGGTTTTCAGTGAGGAATGTGGAAAAATATAAAATAAGGCAGACATTTTAAATTTAGCAGCATGTCGAGGTGTTTTGCTGTTAGATTACTATTTTACTTTATTTTTAGTTTGAGTGTGGTGATTAAATGAGCCAAGTAAGCATTTGGAAGTCTAGAAGATATATAGACGTATAGACTTGAGTGTCACCTAACAGGAACATTGAACCTGAGTACTCATCTGTGATAAGTCAGGTGAAAGCTTGACAGGGAAAGTCCTTGAAGCTGAAGAAGAAAGCAGATGTCTCAGGGGAGGAAGATTACCCCAAACCAATGCAGGTGAGAGAAATGATATTACTACAAAAATGAACACATTGAAACAAAGCTCCAGAAATACCAAAATTATTTGGAATAACTTTAAAGGGCAAACAAAAAAAAATGAAATAAAAACACTTATAAATATGCTCTGCAGCCATGTTGCTTCACATATCCACTTAGGGAGTCTGTAAATTTAGAAAGTGTAGGAACTAAGATGTTTGCTGCATGAATAAAGCATAATTCTAAGGGACGCTGAATTTAGTATAATGAGGTAGTTGGCTTTGTGCCTTTGTCATTTGACCTACTGAAAAGATAATGGAGCTTCCATGGGTTAAAATCAATAGGGTTATATCTGATTACCTTTTATTGCCTTGGTCAGGACGAGGAGGACGTGGGTGTGTCTGGTTGCCTTGGCCAGGTCGAGGAGGACGAGGGTGTGTCTGGTTGCCTTGGCCAGGTCGAGGAGGACGAGGGTGTGTCTGGTTGCCTTGGCCAGGTCGAGGAGGATGAGGGTGTGTCTGGTTGCCTTGGCCAGGTCGAGGAGGACGAGGGTGTGTCTGGTTGCCTTGGCCAGGTCGAGGAGGACGAGGGTGTGTCTGGTTGCCTTGGTCAGGAAGAGGAGGACGAGGGTGTGTCTGGTTGCCTTGGTGAGGAGGACGAGGGTGTGTCTGGTTGCCTTGGTGAGGAGGACGAGGGTGAGTGTGGTTTCCTTGGTTGGGGTGAGGAGGACGAGGGTGAGTGTGGTTTCCTTGGTCGGGGTGAGGAGGACGAGGGTGTGTCTGGTTGCCTTGGCTGGGTCTAGGTGGACGAGGGTGTGTGTGATTTCCTAGGTCGGGATGAGGAGGAGGAGGCTGTGTGTGGTTGCCTCCACCATGTGGTGGTCTGTGTTGGTGGTGGGGTGGAGGATGGTGAGGATGGGGTGATCTTGGGTGAAGTGTGTCCTCTTGCCTTTCACTGCTAGCAGAGGGTCGGAGTGGATATGCCCCAGGATGTGGTCTCAGAAGTATGTACTCATCTTGCTCCTTAGTCTCTGTTTAAATATGATGCAGAAATATGATGAAACTAATTGGGGAAGACTTCCTTTTGTATTTCTCTGAACTTATCACACATTGGGTGGCTAGAATTATTTCTTGGCAGACAACTACTATCATGTCTACTTCCTGGTCTTGAATATTGTTCTATATGCTAATGATATGGTAGGATTCATTTCTAAGCTACTGGGACAAGAAGTTTACCTTAAATGCATTAAAAAGAAAAAAGAAATGTTTGATCAGCTGCATTACAATTCCAGAAAACCAAGTGGGGTGGTTATAGCGGACTTTCTATGAAACCTAGTCTTACTACATGGACAATGCACTGAAATGAAAGCTAGTCATTTCAGCTAAAAATGCACAGAAATGCCGAGTGAATAGAGAAAGAAATTTCCCAATAGATTCTCTGAATAGTCACAGTGAATATTGTTTCAACAATGCAGTTGGTTAGAGAATGTGGGCATGGAAAGAAACTTCTGTTCATTTCTAAAACTAAAACTGTAATTCTTGAGAGGAATATTGAGGAAGAAAGAAGTAGCTTAACAAATCTTAGTAACATGGAAGAGGAAAATAAGTACACTTTGCATTTGGAAGTCTCAACAGTCTTCTCCTTTGAGTTACAGGGGAGCTGTTGTTCAAACTGATGTCTCCCAGAAGTAGGGGTAAGGAAGTTTTGTCCAAATAATTAAAATTAACATTCTTAAGAAGAAGACAGTGGAAGATAAACTTAACTTTATATATAGGAAGGAAGTACTATCACAGTTGATTTCTATGAAATATTGTGCATTTTATCACCAATTTCATTGGAATAAGGTATTGGATTTTTCAAGAAAATAAACTTACAGGAAAACTTAGGTATTGATTTTTTTTAAAACTTAGAAACATCTGATAAGGAGATTTGATTTCCACTCGTAACCTCTACTATCTGTATGATCTTGTCAGCCACACTCTGAAATGTTCTCAAAAGGGAGAAAGACACAGAAAAATAGCATTGTGATGGATGAAATGAATCACAACCATATACCTAAAAAATAGAGCATATCTCCATGTCCTACTAGAATTGCTCCAAATTTATTGCTAGTATTTGGTGTGTTTACTTCAAAACCAAGTTTTGCTGTATTATTACCTGTTTTCATCATCATTTCCTTTACTTACGTTAGCAAGCTTCCCCGAGAAGAAAATAAAAAGATAAACATCTATACCATGTCACATGTGCTACAGTCACACACTGAAATTCTGAATGGGTGTAGGAGTAAAGGCACACCTCCAGGCTAAGATCGAACAGCTGCTGAGAAAGGGAGACTCAGTTTTCTTCAAAGGTGAATGCCCTGATCAGTTGTCCAATGGTCAGCCCTAAACCCATCAACATAATGTAACACTAAATAGACTCAGGTGTGTGTGTGTGTGTGTGTGTGTGTGTGTGTGTGTGTGTGTGTGTGACAATAATACAGAAGTCATGAACTTGAGAAAGAATAGGGGAGAAACTTGGGAGGAGTTGGAGGAAAGAGGGCAGGAATGGAAACCATGTAAATAGAGTGCTCATGTATGAAATTCTCTCCCCAATTTTTAAATTAAATATTTGCAAATTGTGCCTTAATGTGTCTACTTTTACATATAAGGAGTCAAGCTTGTTATCTGATTCTCTTCTCTTTAGCAGTTTGAGTGCATGCTTTATCTGTCTTGAACCCATTTTAGGACAAGACTACTTCCCTAGTATATATAATATACTGATTATATTTCTGTCCTCTATTCCCTCTTTTTCTTACAAACAAAAATCCACTCCCAGCCTGATTTCTAATACCTTCACTTGAGCGCTGAGCTGAACTCAGGGCCAGAAAGGCCACTGTCAGCAGGACCACCAGCATCCTGGAGGAGGCTCTGGAGTTGCTCTCAGGTCTCTGTTGGAGTGAACACAACAGGGGCAGTTCTCCTTATAGGAAGGAGCAGAACAATGGTACTTTTGAGTTCCCTACAGGGTGACCTCACACCTGGCAAACAGGGTGCTTTGCATCTGTTATTTTTTTTGGGACTTGACCCATATAGTAGGGTGGAAGAGAAGGCTGTCATTGTTTAATTTGTGAAAGGTATAATGTGTTGTGTGGCTTGAATAACATTGTTGAAGGAGTACTGGGTGAGATACCAGCACACATATACAAAGTAAACTATCAACATATTTTGAACTTCAGTCTGTTTGGTGAGATTGAGTCTGATCTTCAAATGTGTGTTGTTGTGGGGAAGGGATATTAGTCAACAGTATTCTCATATCACAAAAGGAAGACAGCAGGTACTTCTGACATTCTTTACAGCCCAGATTCCATCAGCCATAATGTGTGTGTCCAGTGTGCATGATGTTACTCACAATTTTAATTAATACAGCAGTCATTTCAGCTCAGGTCTGAAATTCACTAGGATATCACCCTTGAACACATGGTAAATGAAGGCAGACACTCATTCTACCCTATTTACTCAAGATTATACAAGATATCCAGGCTGTACCCGATCAGTGAAGCCTTGGTGCTACAAAGCATTGGTAATCCAACTTCTTAATATCCATGGGGCTTATGGTAGCTGAAATAGCTATAGATACCACCACTGGGTTTCCACAACAGTCCATTTTCCTTCACAAATGGCGCTATTTAATGTCTCTAATATTTCAATGCCCTCCCCTTTATAAGACCATGCTATATACATTTTATTTTGGTCCCATTCCTTCTAGGAAATGTTTTAAATAAGCAGTACTTATAGTGATCACAATTACAGAGATAAACACGGTGGTCTGTTGCCTCCTTTAAAATTCACTTGCATTGAGTAGATACTCTACTTTTTAGTAATATTCCATGCTATTTTCTCTAATTGGCCTTCAATGAGTAATTCTCTCAAAAATGCCATGAAATGTATTCCCACCCTCCCATGCAACTGGCTCATCAATATACTATGTTCTGATTCTGTCTTGCTGAGGTTGTCATCTTATTCCTGGTATTCTCTTTAGAGAATTCCTTTAATCATATGCTGTCTTATCATCTCACTAACATAGGCCTGGCACTGAGATCCACAGCAAATTACAATGCTACATTTGAACCTTACTTTCTCAAGCATTGGAATCCCCATCTCAATTCTTTTTCCCAGCATGCTGAGGAGGAGTGGCAGTAGTCTCTCAGTTGTAACACCATTAACAAAACCTAGAGACAGATTTTGGTGTTCAAGATGAAGACCAGAGAAGCCAAGCAACCAGCCACTAGAGAATCTTCATCTCTACCAATGCTCAGACCAAAAGGACAACCCATTGAACCTCATATTGCATCTCTAGACTGCAGGGCTCTCTACTAAGCCCCACAATCCTAGACTGCTATGTTCTCTTCAATGTGGCTAGAGATTAATTGCCACATGAGACCCTTTGCTTCTTCCTTTTATACCTCGCTAGTGCTGGTATTAAGGGTGTGAGCTGTTACTCTTTTTGACTAATTCATTCTTGTGTAGCCCTGGGTGGCTTTGAACTCAGACAAGTCTATCTGCCTCTGTCTCCTGAGTCCTAGGATTAAAGGTGTGTGCCATCACTGCCTCAACTCTATGGCTGTCTGGTGTGGCTGGCTTTGCATTCTGATCTTTTAGACAAGTTTTATTAAATCATAAATAATACATCACCATACTCAACACTCAGATATTGTAATTCTATCAGATCACATAGCAGGTACTGGTATAGAGATGTGTTCAGAAGTTGTTTGTATCCAAATAAGACTGGTTCTTGATTTTCAGTCACAAGTTTGGATCTAGTTCCTTCTCCATCCTTCAAGAAGTAGGGGTCCTTGATGTGGCTGACAATTGTGAAAAGATTCATGTGATTCTTTCTTCTTAAACTATCAGATGGCCAACAACTTAGCTGATATGTTAAAGAATAGAAAACAGGAATCTTTCAAACCTTATAAACCAATGCTTCTATCCCCACCATTCCATTTAAATAGCTTGTGTCAGAGAATATCTGACTATGATAGACAAGTCCTCACTAGACACTGTATGTGGTGGGTCAGTGATCTTTTACTTTAATAACCCTGAAATGTAACAAATAAATGTTTATTATTTGTAAAGCAATCTAGCTTCCCTTCTTATTTAACCTAAAATGAGCCAGGTAAGAAATGTTGCTAAGAAGTAGAGTATAACTAACTCTAGTACCTTTCAACACAGACATGGTTTTCAAAGGAGGTGGTTATTAGAAGGGTTTGAAAGCAAATGTGAGAAGTTTATAGTGCCAGAACTTACATGTGAAAGTCAATTGTAGTATTTTACCTGAGCAATGCACTGACTAGTGGCTATTCATTGGAATAAAGAAACTGACATGTATTCTAATATACATAGTGCTGTCTATGCAATGATGTATATTTTCAAACAAGTAGATGTAGAAGTTGCACAATGTATTTAGCAGAAAAAAATTTCAGCTCTTAAAGAAAATCTGCAAATGCACATGGGAGCTATTAACTAATCACTTGAGCAAAATCTCTCTCTTATGGTAATCTGTCTATCTGACTTTTTGTGTAGCTTTATAAACTGTTAGGGAGTGATGTCATGATTTAGAATGTCATTTAAAAGAAGTTTTTCATTGTGTTCCTCTCTAAGAACTTATAGGAAGAATAATCAAAAATTCATAATGCACTTAATGTTCCTAAAACTCTAGTGGTCTAAGACACTAATCACTTCTCTAGAGAGAAAGGGTACAGAACATTATTCTCTAGCTCTAAACTTCTAAAGATGAAGATGCTTCAAGACTTGAGAAAGTGCTCCAGAAACCTTTTTTTTTTTTTTTTTTTTTTTTTTTTGCTGGTCTTCTTACTTGCTAGAAATTCACATCTAGAAGACTCAAAGAGCTTCAAAGGGCTGGTAATATTGGTACACATCTATAGTCCCAGAACTCAGGGAGTGAAGACAGGGAGATCCTAAGGATTGGACTGCATAACAAGTTCAAGGCCAGTCTGAGCAGTAAAACAAGATCCTTTCCAAAAAATAAAAAGAAAAGAAAATGAAGATGTTGAGGAAAGGAAAGATAAAGAGGGATAAGATACCATAGATATGGGAGAACAAAAGAGTTGTTAATATTATTAAAGAGCAAAGCATTTAAGCTTGATGTAGAATCACATGCCTTAAATCCCAGCACGTGGCAGGGAGTAGGGGGTCAAAAGAAGTTTGTAAGTTTGGTCTACATAATGTGTCCAAGCCAGTCAGGGACATCTGAATAAAACTCCTTACTCAAAGGTTCAAAGATCATCATGCAATTAGGAGGGAACTCTGTAAGAGCCAGAGGGAATAGGTATCTGTAATAGAATAGCATTTGCTAGAAATGATAGAAAAGTTTCACACACAACTTATAGTGGTTATCACCATATACACAAGGCCTGCATAAGACCAAGCTAGTGAAAAACACAGAATGGATGAAGGATGGAATTATGAAGTTCTACCACTACCTGAGGAATTATTGGCAATTGGTGGCTGTTCTTGTGGAGTAAGATTGTAAGTTTTATTCAGGGATTCAGAATTTTGGCCTTGAGAGGCTACCCATGTACCAGAAGATGCCCCCACATTCTTGCATATACAAGCAGAACTAAACAGACTCAGTTGGTAATTTTGGAAAATGACAGGGAGAGTATATGAAGTTAGGAGGAGACAAAAATGATTGTTGGGAGGACAGGGAAGGAATTGGATGGCCAGGAATGTGAGTTTAGATTTGATCCTAGTACATTATATGTGTATATGCAAATTAAATAAAATATAAAATAGACCTTTAAAGATAAGATTCAGAAGGCATTGAATAAAATTAGTAAATGATCATGTGCTCTCCCAGAAAAAAAATCTTTTAAAGGTAAGATATACAGACATGATGCTCATTAATAGATTGCTTTTGTAGTTTTGAAAGGATCTAGAACTTTAATGTCTGTAGTATCTTTGCATCAAGAAGGATAGTGCATCAGAAGCCTGGTGAATATGCTTATGATTTAAGAAATGCAATTATTATTAAAGCTTAGGAAGTATTTCTACCTTTAAAATATAGCCTACTATAAATAACGTGTTTGTTTTTTGGATGCTATCCTGCCTCACCTTCTATGTGAGTACAAAAGAGAGAGGGGGACTAGAAGGATGTAAGTCCTGGAACGTGGTGATACCTGGACAATCAACTACTTTTATAAAAGACTTGGCTGGTGCCTCTGTCCTCCCATACACAAAACTAGGACTGGAAATAATGGTTGTTATATTTAGAGTAGGGTAAAGCTGAGGGTTAAATGACACAAGATAATTAGTAGATGTAACACGAATAAATAAATGACCCAGAGACTGATATTAGGGTTCAAGCTTTAAGCTGAATTTCAGGAGAGCAAAGCAGCCTGCCACTAGCTCTCATCTCAAGCTCAGGCTGAAAGGACTGATCCATGCATGAGCTCTTCACTAAGTCTCAAACCAATGCCTCTCCTCAGTGTGGCTGGAGAATGAATGCCTCATACTGAATCCTGATCCTGAACTACATACCTCTCACGAGTCCTGGGATTAAAGGTGTGAGCTATAATTCTCTTTTTAACTGATTCAATCATGTATAGATCTGGCTGGCCTGGAACTCACAGAGATCATCTACCTTTAATCCTAAGTCCTAGGATTAAAGGTGTATACCACCACCTCCTAGCTTCTGGCTTCTGAGATTAAGGTATATGCCTGGCTTCTATAGCTTGTGCACGAATTTTCTTTCTGAATCCTCAGGAAAGCTTTCATAAATCATAAATAATAAATAATTTCAGATAGATGCTGCCTTTCATGATGAAAGTTGGTCAAGTGTTGTTGACTGCACCCGACTGTTTAAATAGGTATTATGTGAGTAGTCATATTTAGAATGTGACTACTAGAATTGAAACAGAGACCCAATTGGGTTGATAATTGTGTCATTAAGACAATATAAATTGTCTTAACTGAGTGAAGATTTGGAGGTTCTTAGACTGATTTTCTCCTAAAGCAGATCCTATGTGTAAGGTGCACGCCTGTTATCTCACAGTTCATGTGGAAACATGAACCTTAAAGAGATGCTTGCATCATAAATAGGTTGTTAGACTGGGACCCTAGAGAATCTGACTGGGACAGTACCATTAAAGAAGAAGACATGTGAGCACACAGGGAGTTAACAGGGTTACATGTCCATGAGCAAAGCCCTATGTGAAGACCCAGCAAGGAGCCTCTCATCAGAACCGAATAAGAGGCATCCAGGGAAA
The DNA here is from genome assembly GCA_030556225.1 of Cricetiscus sungorus. Lineage (NCBI taxonomy): Eukaryota > Metazoa > Chordata > Mammalia > Rodentia > Cricetidae > Cricetiscus > Cricetiscus sungorus. Next base: position 39,220,175 of record JANBXA010000735.1, on the reverse strand, counting down.
ATGAATGCATGGCCAGTGATGTTAGGGTTCTGAAAACTGTGACATAAATTTCCATTGTTAATTACAGTTTCTTTCTTTCTCTCTTCCTTCCTTCCTTCCTTCCTTCCTTTCTCTTCCTTCTTTTCTTTCTTTTTCTTTATTTCTTTCTTTCTGCAGACAGCAAATTGAAAAGGACAAGAGCACAGATTGGAATTTGCAAACTGCTAAGTGTATGATTCACACATGTTCAACGCTCATGGCTGCTTTCACATACACAGACCTCCATGCCTTGTGGCAGGCTGCACGGCTTTGCTCTGCCTTTCCTGAAGGTCTCACCAGTCCACTCCTCCAAAACTGCTTTCATTTTTATTTCATGAGTTTCTAGGTGATATTTTTCTTTTGTAATACACCAATATCTTTCATGCTCTGCTGACACTGGGAAAGGTCAGGGAAAGGACAACAGCTAGGGGATGTTTGTCAGACTCAGAGACTGTGTTCCAGATTTATCAAATCAAAGACAAAGGGGACTTACCCAAGCACAGCAGTTTCCTGAGCTGCTTACTTGATACCCTGTTTCTCTTTGTATTTATTCATTTTACACCTTTGTTTCCTCCCTTAGTGTCAACCACATGGTTAGTTTCCCACCTGTGGTGTGTAAAACTCAGAGGCAGGCTTGGGAATTAATATAGGAACCTGCAGGACCAAATGCCTACAGTTTCTTCTCATAAAGGAAAAAGCCCTGAGGAAATTATTCTCATTTTTATTTGAACAGAGAACTGCTGAGTTCTAACACATTCTCCATTCAAACACTAGGCATGATAAGTTGGTTAAAAACCATCAGTCTGGTCTTCTTGTAGTTGTCACAGTATCTGTTGGAAGCGCCATTGTTCAGGAAGTTTTCTTGTAATTGTTTCTCTACATGAGAGAAGGACAGAATAGGCCCTTACATGCAGAGCATGGGACCCTGCAGAAGTCTGCACTTGACAGGAGGATAACTCAAGAATCATAGTCATATGGCCCTCTCTACTTTAATTCCAAAGAAATTCGCTTCAAATCTCCACCAGCTCAGCACAAAAACCGACTAATCACAAGGACCCCAAGCAGGCCTGAAATGAAATAACAGATGTTTATTCATTTTGAGTCTCCATAATAAGAATGATCAGATCATTTATATATATAACAAGGAGGGGAAAGAGCAGGAGAATAGAGAGCAAGCATTATAGGCAACATATATTAAGTTGTTCTAAATGCTCAGTTTTGTGGGTTCCATACAATGGAAACAACTGCTTAGCAGAACATCAAAAGTACAGCAAACACGCTGTTTGATAAGGAGATGAATGGAGACAGAAGAGCAGATGTTACTGCTGGATGTAGTGGAAAGTCGGAACGGAAAGCATTTCAGAATGTTCAGTGGCGAAAATCCATGCTGAAGCCTAGGGTTCAAGAGTAATGGGGATAAGGTTCTTATAGGGAGAATCCCAGTTTCCTGTTTTGCAGAAGTATTTGCCAAGCAGAACAAAGAGAAAAGTGTTACACACATTCTACTGCAGGAGTCCTTAGGAATTTCAGCAATAATGAAAGCGGCCCTAGGTTGTGCTAGAACTCTGTATCCACAGGATGAAAAGGTAAGATACATTCATGAGCCTATAACTTCTGCCACAATGATTAATCTAATAAGAGCCTGTTCTGAGCACTAGAAATATTCAAGAAGAAGAAGAAAGTTCATCTAAGACAGTGGTTCTTAAATTTCCTCATGCTGTGATCATTTTATGCAGTTCTTTATGTTGTGGTGATGTTCAGCCATACAATTATTTTTGTTGCTTCTTCATTACTGGAATTTTGCCACTGTTATAAATTGCAATGTAAATATCTGTTTCCTCATGGTCTTAGGAAACCCTTATGAAAGAGTCATTACCCAAAGGGGTAATGACCCACAGGCTGAGAACTGCTGATCTAAAAGAATGACAGGAGAAAGCATTTTGTTATATCAGTAGATGTCTTTTGGTCATGAATAATGTGTATCCCCTGTATCACTTGTTAATGATTATGCATTTGGACCTCACAGGTTCATCCTCTCTTATTTTCACAGATATCTTTAAATGCATCTTTCTCAAATATTTCAAGTGATAAAATCTCAGCTCATCACAAAGAAGCAAAGATCCCAGACTGTTATTTGATTCTTGATAGAGAATCAAATGTTTTTTCAGCTCAGAATACTGTCAACTCACCTAAGAGATGATTACACACATGTGTATCTTGGTGAGCCAATGAGATGACATATGGGGACCTTGGTTAAACAGAAGCTGATGTATTACTGAAAATCCCATCTCACCATGGGCGATGACTTATGGAAGCCACTGCCCTGATATGCTTAGGAAAACAAAGCCATTCAAGAGTCTCTTCTCTCCTAGACATCATCCACTGTTTTTATGAATTTGGCAATAAACACTGTGAATGTTGTCATTTTTCTGAGCTTCCTGAATCCTGTAAGTTTTGTGAATTTCCTGAGCTTCCCAAATCTTACAAGACTCCTGTATCCATCCACAAAGATTATTTAAATTATATTAAAAAGCTGTAAAATGCAGATCCTCTTGGAATAGTGGGAAATATTTTATATGTAGGGTAGAACAATGCAAATGAAAACAAAAGACATCAGAAACACTTAACATACATTAAAATAGTAAATCACTTCTTAAAATTGTAAATCAAAGAGTTGACCAGACAGATTTTTACCTTTGATGAACTTACTTTCTTGGAGTAAAATGGATAGACAACTAGCAGATAAAGGAATATTACTGAACTTGTCAGCATCATATACATACATAAGAAGGACCAAGTTCAATTTTCTAGCCAGTAGGAAAATAATATTTTTAACAGAACTTGAAATAAGAAAGAAGAAATTTGGATGAATATACACTTGAATAGTATTTTCATTTACTCTTGAGTGCCTAACAATATTTCATGGTGTAATTATAAATGTGATGTTACAGTATAGAGTCTTAGGTGTACATGGAGAAATAAATATTTTGCATTCTTCCTTGGGGGAGGGGAGTTGGTTCTAAGACCAGCTAGAAATTATATGTTCATGTCTATTAGGTGAAATGTAAAAGTATATGTAGATAATAAATGCGTATCTTTCCATGTAACTAAGTTACATCTACATCAGTCAGAATGCCAATAGTGAAGTACATGAACAGCAGATGCTAGTGAGGATTCTTATTGGATTGTTAATCAGTGTGGAATTTGTTCAAAATCTAAGACTAGATATTGCATTTATCATTCAGCATATCCCAGAGATCTTGTCTATCCAAGGGAATGCATGCAATATTCTCAGTAGTCAAGACTGAATCTAGGATAGGAGTCCATCAATTGATAGACATATGATACACACAAATATTAGAAATTTGATGCCCTGTAGTGATGTTGTTTTCAGGAAGATTGGGTAGAGATAGAGATTATTAGATTAAGTAAACAATCACTAAGAATGGCAATATTGTATGCATGTTGTTACTCTCAGAATTGTAATTGCATGCTATAAAGCTTGAAGTAGAATAATGAGGGGAATGAGGAAAAAAGAAAATAAAAAAGGTGAAACAGTAAAAACAATCATGATTTTCATCAAGGATTCTGGATTTTACACTGTGGAATGACATACATATCTGAGAGATATGAAACTGGAAACAATGTTGGAAATATCAAGAGACTGCCTTCATCAGCTGTATGAAAAGCCAGTCAACAGGAATCTCAGAGAAGAACTGATTTTTCTTGTGTGAATTTCAATGCTGACCACATTTGGTGCACTTTGTATTTAGAATCCCTTGAAATGTGAGGCTGGCAAGATGCCTCAAAAGGATAAAGGTGATTACCACTCAAGACCAATGACCATAAGTTGAGTTCCAGAACCTACATGGAGGAAGGGAGTAAATCAACTCTTGTAGCCTTCCCTCTGGCCTCCAAATGCCAAGTGCCTTCATAAATTTAAATTTAAACAACATAAATTTAAATTTAAGGTGGACTAAACCAGCATTATAGTTGGTTTCAAATCTCAGCAAATACACCAGGAACCATTGGAAAGAAACAACATAGGAGAAGCAGGAAATACTTATAATTTCTTGACATGGATTTGATCTCACCTGAAAACAAAGAAATGTTTTCATTCACTTTCAGGACCAGATGTAGCCATCTAGATGGCCTTTACAATACGATGGACTTTGAACAAATCCAGTATTTCCAGAAAATATAGGCAACAACCCTCCTTCAGCTATTATTCTTAGCTTTGTGCCAGAACAGAACTATCTGTTCATTCCATTGAGCAATGAAATGAGAATGAATTCAGAACAAGGTTTAAGTGAGAGTCATCATCTCCATTCACCATTCAAGAGTTTCTGAAAATGGCTTAAAAGAACTCACATACACTGACACAGGAGCCCTCTATTGCTAAAGTTTCCAGCTCCTCACATAAAGCAAGCTCTGTTTTTTGTTTGTTTGTTTGTGTGTTTTGTCTGGCTCTCCAACTTGTCCACAACATATTGTAGCACCTAGCCTCTGAGCCTAAAAAGCAATCTAATTAATCTCTGTTCTGATTCTGTACAGAGTCATGAACACACTCACTCTCCACACACTGAAGGATAACTTCCTCCTGTCTGTCATAGAACTCTCACAAATTTTAGAAATTTGTTTCGTAATGAAAGACAAAGTTTGATTTTTAGCATGAACTCTAGACAACTTTAAAAGCTCTTGTTTGGCAAACAATTTAAAAAAACTCACATTAACAGAGTTGGTTTGTGTCATTTAATAATTTAAATAGGTTTTAAGAGAATTTCTTTAAAATAATAAAACATTAGGTATCCTGTTAGTAAATTTTGTGAAACAATTGTTACTATCCTTCACTGTTTCTTTATATGTTTCGTTATTTGAAAGAGAATCACTTTATTTATATATTTGTTTGTTTAGGTTTTCTGTAGCAGGGTTTCTTTGTGTAGCCATGACTATTCTGGAACTCACTCTGTAGATCAGGCCAGCCTTAAGTTTAGAGGTCCACCAACTTCTGCATCCTGAATGATTTAATTAACTTTTGATTGATTTTAATGATTGTATAAAATGAGGCTATTTGCTGATATGATTCTGAACTTTCATGCTTTAAATTTTTGTTGTGTTTTTTAATCAGAGGACTTTTGAAACTCAGGAGATGATTTAATTAACAAAGGAAATGCTGTATAAATGTGAAAAAATAAACAACTTGTTTGGAAATAAAAGTATTGGAATAAAGGGATTCCACGAATAAATGTAACTTGGAAATGGATAAATGTTGGAAGTGTGTAAGATAGAGGGAAAGATAGACAAAAGCTGTTCATGCAGCTTTTGAATTTGTTTCTCTTTCCCTTATGTATGAAGTGGCCTGCATGGAAGAGGGGCCTTATAACTTTACCTTTGTGAACTTTATTATAAATTCAAAGTAATTAAAAGGAAATTGATCTACAATGCTCTATTACTGCATGGACAGCACACTACATCACTAGTATGCAAAAGTAATCATAATTTTATGCAAATATACTTGTCTTTGAAAGCTTAATTTTTCCCTCAGCAGAAGTATCTCAGCAAAGATTTACCTGAAATTTATTCCAAACTAAATATTTTATTTCTTCTGAGGCCTTCCTAAGCATGTACACAGCAGAAAGGCAATGGGGCACTGTAGATAATGACGGAACTGGCTTCTTGCTCAATAACGCCCTTGCACCTGGGTTGGCTTGCACCTTCTTCATCATTTCTGCCAAAAAATATATCAGCTAACACCCTAAACAATGATTATAAAGGTTAGTGAGAATAGAGTAAATGTTGAGTATATATTACCCATTGCTCTCAGCTGTTATGAGCAGTTTTCCCACTAGCCTGGTCCCTCAGCTGCATCAGCCCCAAATAACTCATAGAGATGCTATATTAGATATAAAGCTGTTGGCCTGTTATTATCATTTCTTATTGGCTAACTCTGTCTTAAATATTAACCCATTTCCATTAATGTTTCCATGTGGTCTTATCTTACCAGAGAGAGGGTCCAGAGTTGTTCTCAAGTCTCTACATCTTGAATCTCTGACTACATCTCCCAGAATCCTCCTTGTCTCCTAGTCCCGCCTATCTTGTCTTCCTATTTGCCAACAATGCTTTATTCATTAACCAATTAGAGAAACATATTTACAAAATGACATCTCCCAACACTCAGCTTTGCTCAGTGTGTGCTCATGGAATATTATTCATGGCTTGAGCGAGAAGATCATGGCCTGGTCATAGTTAGGAGGACAGAGTTAGTGGTTGTCACTTTTCAGATGTATTTGGAAAGTATAGCCAGTTGGACTCTCGAACAGATGGGGTCACAGAGACTGAGAAAATAAAAGTGGCTCTTTTACTTTCTGGATTTGGTTGAAAAGTTTGTAATTTCTGAGAAGTTAATGTGAAGAGCTCTGAGCTCTGATTTTTTTCCCCCCAAGTACCTAATGTAGAATCTATGTATGTAATGTAATCTATGTAGCATAAGTCTAATGTAGAATCCCTAACCCTATTACACTAGAATGTGACTGTGTTTGGAGACTGGAGGTTGCTTTTTAGAAGCTTATTAAAATTAAATGAATCTGCCAGGATGCAATCCAATAGACTATGTCAGACATTCTCGTATTAAAGGGCAAGAGATGTAAGAAATGCTTGTGCAAAAAGCAACTCAATGTGAGACCATGTCAAAAAAGTCACTACCTAGAATCCAAACAAAGAGGCTGCTGATGTAAATGTAACTCATGGAACACTAACAGTGGCCCCATACCATCAGAATTTATGTGAAAGAAACAGCCCACTAATATATTCTTCATGGATGTACTATTTGGAAGTTCAAGAAAACAAATATGAAATAAGCTTGGAGTAGAATTGAAAAAAACAATAATCCTATTAGAATACTAACTGTAAAGTTCACAGTTAAGGTAAAGAGATTAGTTATGGGCTTCAGCACTTATTTGTTTCCTAAGAAAGAACCTACCCAGTGCTGCTCATTGCTTAACATCTCTATAACTGAGTTTTTCCTATTGTTCCTCTATAACTTGTTTGCATTGTATTGCTTAAGTTTGTACAATTTTTTTCCACAAAAATTAATCTCTCACATGATGCTGACCTTGGAGAAGAAAATGGAAAGGGCTCTCACACAGGGTAATATTTTACAGGACCTGCTGCTGCGGCCTGTGATGCAACTAACCAAGGACAAGCGTGATTTCCACCAAAAGTCATTTATTCTTACATCTCCTATCAATAAATGTGATGCTAATGTTGAACCCTGGTGAAATGGCTATCATTTCAGAGGAATTATTGTTAGTTGCTAAGGGTTAGGGTTCCCCAAACATCCAAAGAACTACCCTTATTGTTAAATTTCTAATCCGCATTATCTCATAATATGACTGTTTGGGCTTTATGAATTGGGTCTTTAAGAATCATAAAAGGTATTTAGAACATGTATGTTTATAAGATTGTGTTGACAAAATAAAATAAAATATCCATGAGAAGAAGGGGTAGTATATGGCAACATAGCTTTAAGTTTTCCTTCTGGAACCAAATGAAAAGAACTCTACAGAAAATATACTTGGTGGCATGTTAATTTATGTGAAAATACATTTGTCATTTATTCTCTCAATCTGTGTGTGATTATTGAAGTTTAGAAAATAAATATGAAGTAATGGGAAGTAGAAGGTAGAAGTTGTAGATTCTTTGGGGGATATTAAGTCCAAGGTGCACTGATGTGGGATGCCTTTCTGTAAACTACAAATATGTGTTGCATTTATTGGTTTATGAATAAAGCTGCTTTGTCCTATGACAGGACAGAATATAGCTAGGTGGGAAATCCAAGCAGAGATACAGAAAAAAGAAAGGCAGGGTCAGGTCAAGAGAGAAGATGCCAGAAGCCATCAGAGAAGCAAGATGTGCGGTTATACCACAGCTACATGCAATATATAGTTATTGTTTATGCAACTCATTTAAATGTAATGTATATTTTGAAAATATAAATTAATAGTCATCTATAATAGTCAAATGTATAGTTGTGTTAGGCTTTCTAGATATGCAGAGATATGTATCAGATATCTCTGATACTTCAAAGACCTACAGAAAACTGAATTTACACTGTTTTAAGAACTTAGAATTTTATTGACAGTGAGACACTTCTGCTCCTGGCAGCACCAATTACTTCAAGAAGATGATGGGCATTGAAACATTTCCTTATAGAGTTTGCTTGCAATGTGGCATGGCTAGACATTTAGGCAAGAAATTGTTTTTGCCTTTACTGCTTGACTATATGCTACATAAAACGCACATGCAGAGCCCTTAGGAAAGCAACTGCTGAACTTGCCAAACCAAGTGAGACAGTCCTTTGGGATTCCTCCTTCACAGGAGGATCTTCCAGACATTTACAGGATGCAGAGAAAAATGACTAACAAGCTGCCATTATAGGTGGCAAATTTTCAGATTTTATGCTTCACTGAGAAGTCTGCAAGGTACTCTGGTCCTGTGGGCTGAACACAGATACCTCAAAATCACAGAAGAACCTTGGACGACTGTCCAGGCAGACAGATATCTCTGTCATTTCTAGAGTTTTGGAAGTTGTTTACAATGCACTTCCTATTTACTTATTATACTATTATATCCTTCTTGGGTATTTGATGAAGATGAAGACTAGATAGTTATAATTTTATTTTTCTTAGTTATGATAAAAATAAATTAGATATGAAACTTTAAACTCACAAAAATAGCATAGATAAGAGTATATTCTTTAATTTTGCCAAATCCAAACAGACTAAATATTGTAACTGTAATTCTAGCTTGATACCTGCTTTTGTTATATGTAATTTTACAATGTTAAAAAATAAATCCTTTTTAATTAGACAGGAAAGGGGGAATGAGGTGGGAAGCCCTTTGCATGCTGCAAATAAGTGGTGCTTTTATTGGTTCATGAATAAAGCTGCTTTGGCCTATGGCAGGGAAGAATATAGCTAGATGGGATATCGAGGCAGAGATACAGGAAGAACAGGGTCAGGAGAGACACCAACCAGCAGCTTCCAGAGAAGCAAGATGTGAGATAATACCATGGCCATGTGGCAATACATAGTGCAATTGAAATAGGTTAAATTAAGATGCAAAAGCTGGCCAATAGAAAGCCTGAGTCACTGTCCAAACAATTATAATTAATATTAAGCCTCTGAATTATTGTTTTATAAGTGTCTGTGGGACTGGGTGGGATGTAGAAAAGCTTTCAGCTACAGTACACATGCTAGACATGGATGACTTAAGGGCTCTAGCAGCCTACAGGTCACCGGGAGCCTGAGGCATGTGGCCCATCACTTAACCTCACCTTTACTGATTGTCTTCCTAGTGAGCTATTCCATAACTTGTTTGTATTACACCTCATGAGTTCATATGTGACATTTTGGGTGGAGTTAAGAGAATGTTCTCTTTTACACATTGCCAACACTGAAGAGGTTCAAGGAAATGACAAAATTTTTGCAGCATTTAGGAGAATCTACTGTTCTCTTCTAGGATCCACCAAGCCAAGGACAACGCTGCCATCTCCCTAGAACTGCCTGTTCCATAGAATACACATGTGAACAAATCTAACTAGCTATCACTTATGCCCCTTGTATCTGACTTCAATTTTCTTCCTGAAAGTCCAAAACTGGTCTTAGGTTGAGGATCACGTTCAATGAATATAGGAGCTTAACAAAAGCTTTAAATGCACTTTCCCTTCCAAAATGCACATGGGACAAGACTTCTCTGACAGAAAATTTGCCAAGTGACAATTTAATCTGCTTTCATAATGTATCTTTGGTAAATATGGGAAAGGCCACCAACCATTGTATCTCTGCAGTTTTCACATCATTTACAAAAAGCACATGATTCAATTGGGCTGCATATAATATTTCAACACTTAGTCACAGAGTACCAGTATGCAACATTACACATACATAGTATAGGACCCATGACACACACTGAGTAGGAGGTCTGTCTTAAGATGCACAATCACATGGTCCTTAGTGATTTACCTTCATCCAACTTCTCTTCAAATTTCCTCCATACCTACACACACCACTCTGAACTGAGCAATTACACATGTATTGTACAAGGTCAATGATGAAAAAAATAGTTTATGCTTGTTAATAACAATGTTCAGTTAATCCCTATAGATACACAAAATAGAGGCTAGGACAACAGACAGCAAGACCTACAGCAACCAAATGATGGCCTGTAGCATACACAATGCCTTCTTGCCAAGTATTGAAGTAAGAAAGAGAGAAAGAAAGAAAGAAAGAAAGAAAGAAAGAAAGAAAGAAAGAAAGAAAGAAAGAAAGAAAAAGAAACAACAACTACATGGACGAGATTAGAGTGATGTTTTGTGATGCATTCCTGTAATCACAACACTTGAAACAGGGGGGAAAGAAGTGAATATTGAGGCACAACTACTCACAAAAGTAAAACCAAACAAAAACATAAAGTAAACACTTACATGAGAGATGAAGCAAAAGGATTCCTGGAAAGTACAAAAGGGTATAAGGTGATAAGTAATGGGATGAATGATAGAGAGCACAAAGCATCATGAGTATGACTGAGGGAAAAAAGGCAGATAAATTTCTATTAGAATATTTGGAAGAAACAACAACTAAGACCCTTTGCTGCTGATAAAGATGAGGTGAAGATGAAAATTCAAAAGACAGACCACCACAGCAAGGAGGCAATCACCATCATTCTCTCCCTCCTCCTTATAGAACCTAGCAAGGTCTACCTAGCCTGAAAGCTAGCAACAGAATCACCCTCTTCTTAGTGCCAGCAAGAGCTACCTCAGCAAGAAGACATTATCCACCAAGTTAGATGTTGAAATTTCTAGGTGGATAATCAATATGGAGGGCTCATTTCTATGAGAAAGTAATCCTGGGCTACAGGAATATAATTCAGAGATCACACCTTTAATGGTAGGATTAAAGGCAGAAGCAAAGGGTCTCATATGAGATTTAGTTTCCAGACAGGGAGAGCATTGTACTCTGAGTTTTCATGGAGACAGGGTCACCCATTTTGGTCTGAAGTAGAGGTAAGAGCTACTGGCTTGACTGCTTTGCTTTTTCTGATCTTCTAGCTTGAACACCAATATCTGTTTTGGTTCTTTATTATTAGTGTTGCACCCATCTTGAATTCCTTCAATAATCCAGAATTCTCTAACTGATGTAATTTAAATTCACTTTGCTGTAAATGCCTTAACCACCATACTGTACATCTAAACAGCTAAGATAGTATCTCAGAATATGTTGAAATTATGTGTGACATCTCTCTAGCTTCTCTGTTGTTTCATTGCTTCAGGAAATGAATAAAAATCTAATGCCCTTCAGAAAATTCTGTAAGTAGAGCAATGTCATCATAATCATACCTACAGTGCTTCAATGTAGTAGGTATCATGCAATTTCCACTTTCTGTCTCTCTTTCTGTGAGAGGGTGACCCTAGAATAAGCAGAACCTAGAATAATTTAAAAACTGTTATAAGTCACCATAGGGTCCTGAACACCAAGTATTCTTAACCTCTGAACCATCAGCGATACTATTCTAACAAAAGTTTTTCACTGGTATGACCGTCTCTAATTATAAGTAGTTTGCAAGAGATACACTTTCATAGAACCTCATATTAAGGTTAGAATTTCAACTCACAGTTTTTGGGGACACGAAAAATTTCAGAATACTTAATGACCAAGGCACATGCAGTAGTATCACTTCCAAACACTCACAGTGAAATTAGATAAAGAAAAACAGAAAAAGTTAAGGCCGGGGAAGTGGAAGAGTTTTTTGTTTTGTTTTTTTTTTTTTTGTTTTGTTTTGTTTTCACATACAAGGCAAGACAGTGTCAATGAAAATAGAATGCATCAGAAACACATCAAAGCCAGAAGGAAGAGGTTCTACATCTTCAAAATGTTGAAAAGCAAACAACTGTCTCCCAGAATTTACATCTTGATTATTTTTCAAGTGTAAAGGAGACAAACCAAAGGGAATATTATAGAATTTACAAGTTCTATACATATCTATAAGAATGGAAAAATACAATGTTTACATCTTATAAGAACATAATAAATTAAAATAATAAGAAATAAAGATGAAATGTGGAGAAGGTAACAAATACGTGAATGCAGTATATTCAATTCTTGAGTTGCAAAGTATGTTTTATGCTTGTTATGGAACATATGGTACTATTTGATAGGACACTAAATGTACACAGAAAAATAAACTATCCACCTGCTGTCCTTGAGAGCCAGATTCCAGGAGAAAAGTTATGACATGACAGGTATTTTAAGTTTCCCTTATGAAATTAAAGGTTATATATAGAGCTAGCCAGGCATGGCAGTGCATTCCTGTAATAACTACATTTGAGAGGTGGAGACAAGCTGATCTCTGGATTCAAGATCAGCCTGGTCTACAGAGTGAGTTCCAGAACTACACAGAGAAATCCTGTCTTGAAAAAGAAATTAGATACTTTTAATCAGCACATGCCCTTTCACATACTTTGTTTCTAGAATAAGCAAGCGTATATCTAAATACATTCAACAGATAGCTACACTTGTGAATATTTCCTTTATCTGTGGTTGAATGGAAGTGTTTGAAACCAAATGATACTGGGCTTGTTTGTTTTTCAGAAAATTTCACTTAGATGGCAGCAGAAAAATCATGGTAACACAAAAACTGCACAAAATTATACTACAAAGATATATTAAGAAACACAACATGGTATAGGCACAAAAACAGATACTTAAACCAATGGAATTACATGACAGAAAGGAACTTACATGATTACAGTGACACATAATATCCATTCTAGAAAAGACAGTTGTCAACAAATACTTCTGGAAACAGTGTATACCCACATATAGAAAAATGAAAATAAATATTTCTATCCTAAACATAAATCAGCCAAAATTTAATCCATTTTTAATTTAATCTTACTCAGCATGTACAATTGTACCCATTTGTAGAAGTTAAACACAAAACATTGAAAGGACATTTCTCTCATATTCTTGCTTGTGAGCATCGCCTTTAATGGATGCACTATCCCTCCAGCCCTGAGTAGAGATGTCACAATAAGAAAATGAAAAATGTTGAATGAATAGTTTGTAAATGTTCAGTGTTCTCAGTTTTCATAGAAATCCAGTTGAAAATGTGAGTCTATGCACAACACTTATTATTTAATCAACCTTAACTATTATTAACTAACTGTTCCCTCCTAGTAGCTCCACAAACTGTTTGTATAATATCTGGTCAGATCCTAGGTGACATATTTCTTGCATAAAACAATAATCTCATTCACACATTGCTAAGTCTGAAAATGTCAAGAAAAGGGCTCAAGTTGCATGGTGTTTGGTAAAATCAACTTCTCTATTCCAAGAATAGCTAAAGACAAGGCTGAGACCAGCCAGAATAGCAAGTTCCTCAGCTGTCCACACATGAACACATATACCTAGCTTTCCCTTCTCCTCTGACTTTCCCAGGTCAAAGTCTACCAAAGTCATACATGGTCAGGACCCCTCATCTCAAGATCCTTCCCATGTTGTAACTGCAGATAATAGAAAACCAACTTTTTAATAACGATTGGTATAACACAACTTAGTAAAAGGCCCAGAGATTGCCATGAGATTAAAATTTCAAGCTGAATATCAGAAAAAGCAAGGCAGCTGGCCACTAACTTCCTATCTCTACCTCATGTCCCCACTAACTCTCAAAAAATCTCAAACTGTATCTTCTCCTCTGTGTGGCTGGAAAAGGAATGTCTCCACTGACTAATGAAGACCCTGTTTCTATTTTTTATACCCCTCTAGTTCTGAGTTAAAGGCATATGATCTCTTTTAGACTGATTTAATCTCATGTAACCTTGGGTAGCCTTGAAGTCAGAGAGATTCCTCTATCACTTAATCATGAGTTCTAGGGTTAAAAGTATGTACCATTACCTCCTAACTTCTGGCTGCTGGGATTAAAGGTGTGAGTGACCACTGCATGATCTCTATAGCATGAGGCTGACTTTGGTTTTCTGAATCTTCATGAAAGTTTCAATAAATCATAAATAATACAACACTACAGATTGGACCATATTCTGAGCAGTCAATGGTCCACTGTCTTCATTTTACTTCAAGAGTCTTGTGAGAATGTTTCTGGTTTTCATATAACCCAGACAAAATTACCAAATGCTAACATATTACCACTTCAGAATACACCTATTATCATCTTAGGGGAGAAAAACATACCTGGTGACACTATAGAATTTCACAGCATCTGTACAAAGGACATTCTTTGGTGACTTTTCTGAGGTAATCTCTATACTATTCAAAATGAAATATTAGGCACATTGATATGCACAGCACAGGAAAATGTTCCATGCTGGATGAAAGATCATCTAAATTTTCAGTCACATGGCCCTCCCTACTCTACCTCATCCAATTTTTCTCCCAATTTCTACCAGACACAACAAAAAACTAGGAAATAATGAAAGCCCAACATAGTCTCAGACATGGAAAGGCAGTAAATTTACATTTATTGTTGTATACCTCCAATAGTCAAGTGATTCCAACAAAACAGAAAAGGCAAAAGGATCATAGAATAAAGTAACATTAGTATCTATCAAATAACCAATTGAACACAGTATCTGCTAACCATTTGCTTGTTCCTTTGATTTTCAACACAGGGTTTCCTTGTATAGCAGTACTAATTGTCCTATAACTCATTTTGTAGACATGGTTGGTTGGGAACACACAGAGATGCACCTGCTTCTGACACTAAGTGCTGGCTTAAAAATTAGTAACACCACATCTGGTTATCTACTAACCAATTTTTGAGAAAATATTGAATAGTGCTCATGAGGACTAACAAAGCTGTCTTTGGTGGTTCACATCTGGCCTCCTAATACGAAGGACATGGGTAGAAGAATAGTTAGTGAAGCAAAGAGGCCAAATCACAAACAAGGTAAAGGACAAAGTAAACATTAATTGGAAAGATAAGTCAAGGGATTCATTGGAAATGTAAAAGGCAGATAGATGGTGCTGATAAGTACATCAGTAGGTTGTATTGATCTTAAAATCGTCAGCAGGTCAGAATGAAAAATATTGGAGCACTGCATATCAAAACATGGAAAATAGGATTCAACATGTTGCAGATCAAAGAAAGCAATCCCATGGAGACTTTGAAGGTGATGTCAGACTACTTTGTTCATGTGTCTAGTCAATCAAGGGTCAATGTCACTGATTAAAAATAATTCATATACGGATATTAGACATAGTACAAAGGTTTATCAGACTACAATCCACACTTTCAGAGAGGCTAGGAAACAAGGAGGGCAATAAGAGAGACATACATGGTTCCCAGGAGAAGGGGGGAAGGGACAAGAGCTCCTGAACAAATTGGAAGCATGAGGGAGAGAGGAGGGAAGAGGGAGGAAGAGGAGTGAAAAAAAGGAAGGAGAGGAGAGTGTGAGGAATCAGAAAGATTGAATGGGGAGATGAATAGAGGATAGCAAGAAAAGAGACACATAAATAGAAGTAGCTAGTATAGATTTAAAAATTAATCTGACACTAGGAAATTGTAAAGAGATCCACAAGGATGACCCCAACTAACAATCTGAGCAATAGTGGAGAAGCTACCTTAAATGCCCTTCCCCTATAATGAGAATGATGACTACCTCAAATGCCATCCTAGAGACTTTGCCCTAGGATGAAAGCTGAAGCAGAGATCCACAGATAAGCACTGAGCCAAATTCCTGGAATCCAGTTGTAGAGAGGGAGAAGTGATAAACTGAGGGGTCAAGACCACATTGGAGTAACCCACAGAAACAGCTGACCTAAGCAAGTGGAAACTCATGAACACCAAGATGACACCTGGGAAACCAACATAGGACCAAACCAGGCCTCTTGAACATGGGTGTCTGCTAGGAGAACTGGGCAGTCTTTGGGGCCTCTGGCAGTAGAACAAGGATGTGTCCCTAGTGTATCAATGGACTTCTCAGCCTAGATACACGGGAGAGGGACCAGGCCCTTGCCCAAATGACTTGACAGATTTTGATGATCCCTCATGAAAGGCCTCACCCTCCCTGGGAAGTGAATGAAGCATAGAATGGGGGGGGGGAGTTCAGTGGGAGGCATGGGAGAATAGAAAGGTGAGGGAACTGGAATTGATATAAAAAATAAGATTGTTTCTAATTCAAATAAACTTATTAATAAAAAAAGAATGATTCCTGTCCTGTCCTATGCTGGTTTCTAAGCTGTCAGTCTGGTCCATGAGCTCCTCCTTGTTCAGGTCAGCTGTTTCTGTTTCCCCAGCATGGTCTTGACCCCTTTGCTCATCACTCCTTCCTGTCTACAACTGGATACCAGGAATCCAGCTCAGTGCTTAGCTGTAGGTCTCTGCTCCTGTTTCCATCAGCTACTCGATGAAGGCTCTATATAAGTTATATAAGGCATATAAGGTAGACATCAGTCTCATTATAGGAGAAGGTTGTTTAAGATAGCCTTTCCCCTATTGCTTAGATCCTTAGTTGGGGTCATCCTAGTATATCTCTGGACCTTTCCAGCATAGGTCAGAACCAGGCCCCCTGCATATGGGTGTCAGTTAAGAAGCCAGGGAAATCTATGGTAATGGAAGCCATGTAATAGCACAGCATTTATACCTAAATGTACAAATGGACTTTGGGAGCCCATTCCCCATAGAGGGATACTTTCCCAGCCTAGACACACAGGGGAGAGTTTAGGCCCTGCCCCAAATGATGTGACAGACATTGATGATCCTCCATAGAAGGCCTTATACTTTCTATGGAGCAGAAGAGAAGGGATGGAGGTAGATGGGGGGGAGGGAGCATGGGAGAATGGGAGGGAGAGGGAACTGGGATTGATATAAAAATAAGATTCTTTCTAATTTAAATAAAAAAGGATAATTCCTGTAGAAAACAATACCAAAATACCAAAACATAATATAACTCAAAAAAAAAGTTGGAGTATAGTTGTGTTCTGAGAAAAATAACATTCATGAATCAAGTAAAACGGTGCATATGGATTACCTGGTCCTACATTTAATGGGATCTCTACTGTCACTCCTCTTCATTTAACACCAATGGACATGAAAAAGAACAGAATATTCCAACTTCTGTTTCTATGTTATCATAATTTCTCTAATATAAACCAAATACTTAGAAATCTGGACAGCCTTCTAGGAAGAAACAGGTTGTCACTTTTTGTCTCATGTATTATGCATCCCTGGTGGTGTCCTAACTCTCTGCAGAACAAAAAAAAACCCATCAACAATAAACTATCATTGTGTTACACATATATGCAATATCCAACTTTAGCCTCAATGACAGAAAAGAATATGGACAAAAGCATACATGTATGTAGAAGAAAATCTCACCTAATAGGTCAGAGTCAGAGTTATGTCAATAACAGTGACTTAAACAATGATAGACATAAGCAATGATAGAACTATATACCTAATATCTGAACTTTGAATCACTTCAACATTGTTTTCCAAATTTCATGTTGTACCATTTAGAACTGAGTAAGCTCCTTCTCGCTGGATCCTGCTAGGCAAGAATCCCAAAGAAAAGTCAGGGATGCAAAGTATCCTGCTGTGTCAGGTCAGGTCACCAGTGAGGACTTGAAAGTTGCCTTTGTTCTGCCTTCCTTATAAAGACTGTAGCATTGCTTCCCCCAGTACAGACTTGGGAGCAACTCCAGAGCCTCCTTCAAGATGCTGGTGGTCCTACTCACAGCAGCCTTGTTGGCCCTGAGTTCAGTTCAGAGCTCAAATGAAGGTATAATGTATAATGTTGGTACAGTGTCATGGGACTTGGATTGGAGCTCGGGAATGGGAGGAATAGAAAACGATGAACAAGAAAATGAAGCAAAGAATCAGGAGAACAAATATTAGAATATTTATATTATCATTTTGTCTGTAGACCTTAGACTTTACTTACAGTGTAATTTAAGAATATAGTCTTGCAACAAAATAACATAGGTGCAATTTTGAAAATACCTTTTGGTAGTCGATGCTGGAGGACAGTATGTTAGAGTTTACAGAGCAAGGCACAGTTCTTAAAGTATTATGAAAAGCAGAGCTGAATGATGCTAGCAATGATGTGTACAGAGAATAAAGAAACATGAATGAAGTAAATATATATCAGTTATGTTTTTGAGAAAAGGAAAGAAACAATAAATTTGAAACTCTGAACAAAACGAACTTGAAATATTAAGGAATAATTTCTTTAAAATCAGTTCAGTGCATGTGTACATGTACAACTGTCTGCGTATTGGTGTATGTGTTTGGGAGAAAAAGAGACACAGGGAAACATACAGAGAGAAGGGGAGAGAGAGGGAGAGGGTGTACTTATTCACATTTCAGTCACAGAACAACTATTGGAAGGAAGATTTCCCTTTCTACAATGTAGTCAAGGAACTGGTTTAAGTAATCAGGCAAGTACTTTTACTCACTGGGATACATTGCTGCACCAACTTTCTACGATAATGTCCCACAGGCAATGTTCATGGTTCTATACATAATATTTAAATGTTTATTCCTATTTCAGTGCAAAAAATGACTATGAATATATCATGTAAAAAGTGAAGTTCATAAAGTAAAGCATAAATAACGTAAACCTGTGATGTTGAAATCCCCAGAATGTAAATGAAGACTAAGAGTAAGGATTGATAGAGCTAAAAAGGAACCAAATAGTGGTTGCTTCTGGTTATAGAAACAATTCTGGCTGCATTATCAGCAATGTTATCCAAGAATAAAATTCTACTTAGTGGGTGTGAAGATATAGTTGGAAAGTCCTCTTTACAGGGAAGCCTGAAAATATCATAATTAACTTTAATCTTATTGTGTGCTTATTTTCTAGAGATCATCTATGAAGATTCTTTTTCACAGGCCTTAGGTAAAGTCAGATTTATCCTCCATGAACATTCTATGCAAACTTCACTTCCTAAGTATTCACTTCTGTAAAGTCTCTGTATCATTTTGTTATTTTATGAAATTAATGTGTGATAGCTTCCCTGAGATTTGTAGAAAAACTTCCCAGCATTGCCTCTAGGACTCAGATCAGTACATTCAAGAGGAGAAAGACAAGTTTTATAAGAGGATCATTTTGTCTCTTCCACAGATTGAAGCAATGTCTTACATATGATGAGTATATTGGGTGTCCCCATTTAAATTCCTCCCTGGCACTCTTTCACAAGTGATTTCAAGTAAAATTATATGCTTATGCACTAACTAGATAATGTGTTACATGGATCTCATACTCTCACATTTTTTTTACTTTATTTTTTCTCTTAGCTCTGTAGAAACAGTTGAATAATAATAAAATGACACTACATAAAAATTGAATAAAACATCCTTTCATCTCTTTCCTACATTTCTTTGGTATTCTCCATATGATTATAGGAACTGGAAAACCATGATATATTTAAGAAAAGAGCATTGATGTCACAATTTTTCTATTCTACCAATTTTTAACCAGTAGCATTTACAAATCATTTCATTCCCTTCATGTCTGTCTGAAAAAAATAAGAAACACAATATCACATTTTAAGCACCAAATTAAAGAAAAATATTTGTTCAAAGATTTGGGACAGATGAAAGTTCATATGCTGAATGTAAGAATAAAGCTCAAGAGGAACCAGGAATATAGAGCAGAAAAGGGGATCAGGGAAAAAGAGAAAGTTTGATTTTCTCTTCCATTGATCTATACCACTACAGAGGAAGAGCAGCAAAGCCAAGGCCATGGTCAACCTCATCAGAGACCCCCACCTGGAGAATTACCCCCACATCCTTCTGCATCCGATGAAGATGATGATGATGATGATGATGATGATGATGAAGATGGAGATACACCAGAGAGACCACCACAGCAAGGAGACGACCACCACAAGCCTCACCCTCCGAGACCTGGAAACCAGCACGGAGGCCCACAGCAGAATCGCCCTCCTAGACCTGGAAACCAGCAAGGCCCACCCCAGCAGGGAGGCCCACAGCAGAATCGCCCCCCTAGACCTGGAAACCAGCAAGGCCCACCCCAGCAGGGAGGACCACAGCAGAATCGCCCTCCTAGACCTGGAAACCAGCAAGGCCCACCCCAGCACGGAGGACCACAGCAGAATCGCCCCCCTAGACCTGGAAACCAGCAAGGCCCACCCCAGCAGGGAGGACCACAGCAGAATCGCCCTCCTAGACCTGGAAACCAGCAAGGCCCACCCCAGCAGGGAGGACCACAGCAGAATCGCCCCCCTAGACCTGGAAACCAGCAAGCCCCACCCCAGCAGGGAGGCCCACAGCAGAATCGCCCCCCTAGACCTGGAAACCAGCAAGGCCCACCCCAGCAGGGAGGACCACAGCAGAATCGCCCTCCTAGACCTGGAAACCAGCAAGGCCCACCCCAGCAAGGAAGTGAAGAACAGACAAGTTCCCTAAGTACATTATATGCATAACCAAGAGGTTCTATGGCAGTAAAAAGGTAATCAGATACCTTATCCTTCACACGAACCCCCAAACTCCAGAGATCAGCACCTTCCCCCTAAAGGCATAAATCGTATATACATCTAAAAATTAAATGTCTCCTTTAACCTGGAATTCTACGATGGCTGTGATGTGAATTCACTCTGCCTCAAATGCCTTAACTCTAACAGAATTAGAAATCCATAGAAAACAAAGAGATACTTCAAGAAATGTTGGAATTGCACATTGTGTCTTTATTCTCCCTGACCATTTTTATTCATTTGTTTCAGGTGAAGTAGAAGACAGATACCTTTAATGTCATTGCAATGGAACAATGACGTTGTAAGTGTACTTTCAACACTCTAATAAAATATTTAGCGTGCAATTACTGTTTGCTGTTTCTTCTTCTGATCAGAAGTGAGTGAAATCTCAGGCATGTGGACACATGTAAGACGATTATAGACCCAGTCATCCAGTTACTTCTGGAAGGGAGCCTTTTGCTCCCTTTACAAATCAGCCAACTATCACTTGAGAGACTCTTATTTCCATCTTACCTGGAGTTCTGCCAACAGCTTTGCTGTTTTTCTCAGACACATGTAATGGTAGCAAGAGATTTCACATAAAGCATGGATTTCAAGATTAAATTACATAAGCAGGTTAAACTACATAAACATGTTCTGAGTATGGCATGTGTCTTTTTCAGCAGTATATTAGGGTATAGCTGCCTAGAAAAACCTGCAAAAGTGGTCTTTGTTTCTCACAGGTAACACTCTGTCGATTCACAATTTATATGTGAGTAAGTCTTTGTTCCTGCCCCTATATTCTATGGGCATTCAAGTATCAACAAACTCACATTTTTTTCTGACTTGGACAGTCCTACAAATGCTGTGGTGTCTAGGAGACATGGTGCTCATTCTTTTCTTCACCATTTGTTGTTTTATAAATATCATATCCTTGGGCCTTCTGGGCAAATGAAAATTTTAAATTGTTTAAGTATATTTTGGAAGTCTTTCAATCCAGTGTTGTTGGGTTGGTAATTACACATACAGTTTTCTTTACATTGTGTGGGTCTTAATTAAAAAGTGAAAAGATAAAATGTAAAGAAGCTCTAGTGGCTAAGGAATTCTTAAAACTTCCATAATGTGTGAGCCTTAATTCATAGAAGCTGAATATGCTATTCTTTGAATGTTCCCTTTTAATCTTATTCCTTCACCAAGATCAGATCCTTCTCTCTCTCCATTCACACAATTATCTATGAAAACTTGAGTGACTTCTGTGGAAATCACACATAGTAGATTCTCAGAAGTGAAAATTGGGGTAATTAGGACAGGTTGGCATTCAGTCTACTATTTATGTGATTCTTTGGATGGCTCTGAATCCACTATAGCCATGAGAAACATAGATGGTGTGCCAGGATTAGTTAAGATTCGTATGCAGCATCACAGGCACTTGCTAACCATATTCATCTACAACATGAGTGAAAGCCTTTGTTTGTATCTGCTATTATGTGTTAGTAGTAATTCATTGAACACACCATGTGGATGACTCAAAAGTAAGTTGCCAAGAAAAACAAACTTTAAGATTCATTTTGTTCTAATATTTAATTATTGTCAAAAAAATAGAGCCAATTTCATTGTCTTAAAGTAAGGAGTCTGCACTAAAACCATATTTAAACAAGTAATATAGTACATGCTAAGCTATTTGTATTTATATCAACAATTCATTGAAAAGGAGAAAATGAATTTGAGAGAGAAAGCAAGACTGGATACATAGGTTGGAGGATTGAAGGGTGGAAAAAGAAGGGTGAAATGATGCAATTAAATTTTAATCTGAAGAACATTAATAGTCAACTAAAGACCAGTGTCATTGTGTGTAAGAGCAATTTTTATGTCAACTGAATCTCAGAACTTGAAGAACAGAAAACACAACAGGTAGGAAATATTAAGACTTACAAATTTTAAAATTTGAGAAAAATAAGCTATTTTCAAAAGTTTGTACACCATCATTAGTGCCCCTATAAATGAAGAGCATAATACATGTAGCTTACATTCAAGTAGATTACATTCTTCTCACAGTTCTGAATGGTGGACATTGTAGAGGTCATTTTCTCATTGCTTGTACAGAGAACAAAGACAGCTTTGAATATCAGTGAACTTGCAATAAACACCCTTTCATAAAGGCTTACATGACATTATGTGATTTGAAATTAAGTATTTTCATTAGAAAAATATTTAGACTACTATGAAGAAAAATGTAATGACAATTATAGCAATATCTCTCAGTCAAATACATGACAATACAGGCAAATATAAACTGTTGAAAATAATGGAGTGGAACAGATTTTCTACACAAGCTAAAAGATTAAGTGAAAATAGTAAACATCCAAAATTACCAGAGCAATCAGGAAGAAGAACCATGTTTTAAAAAGTCTGATGGGGAAAGTAAAAGGCTTAAATTGCCAGATTTCCCCAGACAACTGAGGGATAATGGACTAATTCATATGGCAGAGAATTGCAAGACAGGAGAGTGTTATAAATAAACACGCAGAATGGCTGGTTTGGGAAAGGAGCTGATGTGAAACTATCCTCAGGATAAGCTTTCTGTTATTAATTTTATTAAAGTTAGAAATAATCTTATTTTACATACTAATCCCAGTTCCCTCTCCATCCTCTCTTCCCATTCCCCCCATTCCCCTATCTCATCACCTATACACTTTCCAGGGAGAGTGAGGCTTTCCATAGGAAACCATCAAAATCTGTCACATTGTTTGGAGCAGAATCTAGGTCCTCCCCCATGTATGCAGGCTAACAGAGTATCCCTCCATAGGGAATGGGATTCCAAAGCCCATTTGTGCACTAGGGATAAATACTGGTTCCACTGCCAGAGGCCATATAGATGGCCCAGGCCTTCCAACTGTTACCCACATTCAGGGGATCTGATTTGGTTCAATGCTGGTTCCCCAGCTGTCAGAGTGCATGAGCTACCACTTGCTCAGGTGAGCTGTTTCCCCAGCACGTTCTTGACCCCTTTGCTCATCACTCCTCCCTCTGTACACCTGGATTCTAGGGATTCAGCTCAGTGCTTAGCTATCAATCTCTACTTCTGCTTCCATCAGCTACTGGGTGAAGGTTCTATGATAGCATTTAAGGAAATCATCAATCTCATTATAAAGGAAGGGCATTTAAGGTAGCCTGTTCATTATTGCTTAGATTCTCAAGGCAGACATAACCAAGAGAGTACATGAGATGGAAGAGAGTATCTCAGGTGTTGAAGATACACAAGAGGAAATAGATTCATCAACCAAAGTCAATGTTAAGTCCAACAAATCTTTAATACAAAATATCCAGAAAATATTGGACAACATAGAAAGACCAAACCTAAACATAATAGGTATAGAAAAAGACAAAGATGCCCAGCTCAAAGGTGCAGAAAATATATTCAACAAAATCACAGAAGAATACTTTCCCAACGTAAAGAAGGACATGCCTATGAAAGTACCAGATATGCTTTCTTAGGAGAGTGTCTCATAACAATGGGACAAGGACATGATTGGACCTTGAAGTGGAGTAAGAAGTAGGAGAGATAGAACATCATCACAGAGACAAGACAATGAGATCTTGAAGGGAGAGAGCATTTTCACTTTAAAAAGCCTGAAAGAAACTTTGTTAGGAAAGATAACTTAATGTGCAAGACTAGGAGAGAGCATTGTCATCTACACTACATGGGACTCCTGCGGGAACAGACTGACCCGTCCATTTTCAGAGAAACAAAAGGATGATTGAAGAAAATTCTACCCCACATGATTTAGTCTGGCCTGCTTCACATGCAATAATGCACCAAGGAAGGAAGTACTTGGAGGACAATAATTTTATGGGGGAGAAGGTTGGCTTGCCTTTTCTTTACCACTGGGGCTTGAGTTCCTACGGTGTAGTATAGAAAAATGTTTGTTGTATAAGTGTGTTCAGTTCTGTTTCCAGAATCCAATGCAAAGGTAGAAAGAGAGTGCCAACTTCAGAAAGATGTTCTACCATCTGCATATGAGACATGGTATCTATCTGTATGTGTGTGTGCATGCTCAAGTACATTCTGCATTCATATATGAACACATATAAAACTAATAAATATATAAACTTCTGTGGAATATTTTGTTCTCTCTCTGACCCTCCCAAGACTACCAATGAAGTTTACTTTGAGTCAGAGAGAAAAGTTGGCTTGTAGCTCCAATGTATTTTTAAAGTTAATGCATTTTATGATCATTTCCATCATTCCCTCTCCTGATTACAACTCCTCCTGTGTTTGCTATCCACTCTCAATTTCACAATCTCTCATTAATTATTGTTACACACATATATACTTATATATCACTATAACCTGGTAAACACACATATAAGTCCATGTATGACTATAACCTGGTAAGTCAGCTCATGCGTGAGTGTGTGTGTGTGCATGTCTGTCTGTCTGTCTGTCTGTCTTTATGCATATGGGTGCAGTTATGTGAGAAGGCCAAAAGATGATATTATTAGCCCTGGAGCTTATGTTATGGGTGTTGTGAGCCACTCAGCATAGATACTTGGAAGGGAACTCAGCTAGTCTGTAAGAAGAGGATATGTTCTTAGCCTCCAAGCCCATCTCTCCAGCTCCCCAGGTAAACTTTTCTTTAGGCAGTATAACAAGATCATGCAAAATAAACGTGATTCTTATGCTGAAACTTTGGTGAAATGGCTGTCATTTCAGAGGAATTATTGTTAGGTGCTAAGAGTTAAGGTTCCACAAACACCTGAAGACCTAGATATACTGATAATTTTCTAATCCTCATTACCTCATAGTATGACTATTTTGCCATTGCCAATTGAGTCTTTAAGAATTAAAATTAGGCATTTAAAACATAGATGCTTATATGAACATGTTGACAAAGTGACATAAAACACACATGATCACAGGGGATATTTTATGGTTACATGGTTTTAAGGAACCAGAGAAATAGAATGCTGAAGAAAATATACCCTGTTGCACAATCTGTGTTTGATTATTGTGAACTCTTTAAAATAGAATATGAAGCAGTGAGAGACAAAAGGTAGAAGTGGTGGATTCTATGGGGCTTATTAAGTCCAAAGTACACATTCCAGACATGGATGACTTAAGGGATCTAACATCCTACAGGTCAATAAGAGCCTGGGGCATGCTGCCCATCATTTATCCTCACCTTTACTGAATGTCTTCTGGGTAGTTGTTCCATAACTTGTTTTGATTATGCCTCGTGTGTTCATAGGTGACATTTGGGGAAATTAACTAAATGGTCTGTCTCACACATTACCAACACTGAAGAGGTTCAAGGAAGTGACAAAATGTTTGCAGCATTTCAGAGAATCTACTGTTCTTTTCTAGGATCCACCAAGCCAAGGAAAAAGCTGCCATCTCCCTAGAACAGCCTGTTCCACAGTACACACATGTGAACAAATCTACCTAGTTATCACTTAAGCCCCTTGTCTCGGGCTTCACTTTCCTTCCTGAAAGTCCAAAACTGGTCTTTGGGTGAGGATCACCTTCAATGAATATAGGAGCTTAACAAAAGCTTATAAATGCACTTTCCCTTCCAAAAAGCATGTGGGACAAGACTGCTCTGGTTTTCAAATAATCACAGAAAATTTACCAAGTGACAATTTAGTCTGCTTTCATAATGCATCAATGATGAATATGGAAAAAGCTCTAGCCATTGTATATCTGAAGTTTTCATATTATCTATAAAAAGCACAGGATTCTATTAGGCTTTATATAATATTGTCAACACTGAAGGTCATAGAAGACCAAAATTAAAACTCATACATAACATAGGATCCATGGGACACACTGGATGGGGGAAGTGGGGTCCATCTTAAGATGCACAATTACATGGCCGTCAGTGACTTACTTTTATAAAAAGTCTCTCCAAATTTCCTCCATACCAAGATACACACACACACACACACACACACACACACACACACACACACTCACACACACACCACATACTTTGAACAATTATACAGGTATTGTACAAGGGAATCAAGAGAAGACTATACTCCATGCTTGTTAATAAGAATATTCAGGTAAGTTCTATAGATATTCAAAATAGAGGCCAGAACAATAGACACTAAGAGCTACATCAAACAAATGATGGCTTTTAGAATACACAATGACTTGTTGCCAAATTTTAAATTAAAAAAAAAAGAAACAACACTTTCAACTGTGAGATTAGAGGTACCTATGGAGGCGAATCTCTATAATCCCAGCACTTGAAATGGAGAGGGGAGAAGAGCAAAATTAGGGCAAACTAGGCCCAGTCATAAAAGAAAAACTGAACAGGAACATAAAGTAAACACTGATAGAAAGATAAAGAAAAGAGGTTCTTGAAATGTGCAAAAGGCTATAAGATGATATGTACTGGGATGTTTGATAGAGAACACAAAATATCCATGAGTAATTCCTATTAGAACATTGGGAACAAAACTCCACCCAAGACCCTCTGCTGCTGCTGAAAATGAGGATGAAGAAGAAAATTCAACAGAGAGCAAGGAGGAAACCATCATCATTCTCACTCTCCTCTTCATGGGACATAGCTAGGCACCCTCAGCAAAGAGGCCACCAGCAGAATCACCTTCTTCACAGTGCCAACAAGAGCCAACTCAGCAAGAAGGCAATATCCACCAAGCTATAATTTGAAATCTTCCCAAGGATAGGAAACATGGAGGGCTCACTCCAATGAGCCAATCAGAAGCATCATCTCCTTTTTTAGTACGAAAAAATATGAACACGGAGACATACATTGGGGCTCAGTCTGAATATCAAAACAACCAAAGCAGCCAGCCACTAGCTCTTAGCTGTACATCAGACTGAACACATGATCCTAGCTCCAGAAAAGCCAAGAATGGCTGGAGTCTGTACACCTGGTCTCAGACCCTGCTGCTGTCTTAAATACCTTTCTAATACTAGGACTACAAGGGTGTACCCTTACTGCCCAGCTTCTATGGCTAACTAGTGTGGCTGCCAAGCATGCAGGCCTGCATGGCCTCTATGGCTATGGAGACCTTTGTGTTCTGATCTCCAGGCAACATTTATTAGACCATAACAAACATATCACCACAATTCTCCTACTTGACCATTACAAAAATGCTATTACTAATACAAGAAAAATACTATGTGCACTGAGTACAATAACTATATAAAATATATATTGGCAATCAGTACATCCGCAATGTCTAGTGCATTTGCACTTGACAGATTCAAAGAAAATGCTCCATAATCTATCCTATCTTTGTGAACCCAAAATCTTGTACCTAATTTATTTTCTATTCTAATTTGCACTATCAAATTACTTTTTTATGTATCTCAAATTTTATACGTTACACCATTTTACTTAGTTTCTTTTCTGAGTCTGGTAAACAAGGAAAACTATAGCTCTACTGACAACATTAACCAGTCTTTTCAGTTTTAGGAATAATTCTATTATAAACTGACTACAAGTTAATAACTGCTTCACAAATGGTAAAAGCATGCTATATGAGACTACCACTTCCTTGAATCTCTTTAAATCTAACATTGGAACAGGAGTCAATTCGTTTTTACACAGCCTCAAGCATTTCACCATTTCTGTAGGGATACTGGATATATTAAGTAGTGTTGTTGGGAAAATGTAGGCTGTTCCTCTCTAACCTTATAATGCAATGATGAAGTTGGCTATTCTTTAAATCCCTTCTTCTGGGTTTAAATATCTCTATGATGTCCTTAATTAGTTTTCCAAGGCCTGTATCTTATCATTTATATCAACCAACTATTTTAGAGATAAGCCAAGAATTATCAAACTGGCAATAAAGATTATCAAAATGTAATTAACAGTATGTCAATCCCAGCTGAGTTGATTATCCCTTCACTCAATTGTTCCATTTTTAAATCATTCATTGTATAAACATATAGAGATCTAACTCTCTCTATTGTAATAGTGTTTTCCAATTTTAATATGGGAAAAACTCTCTTTTAATTAATTCCTCCATTTAAGAATTCCCAACTGTCTCACCATTTTGCTGAGGATGACTATTTGTGTGCTGGTTACATGTGAAACTGTTTGCTGCTGCATAGAACAATAGAATACTGATGGTGTTTCAAGGAAGCTACCTAGTTTGGCAGTAGCCTGAGAAATGCATACAGGGTGTCCATGGAAAGCCAATAATATCCCAGAAGAAAACAAGCCAAATAGCAAGCTGCCTGCATGGGGAACATAAGAAAGTGGCTAGCTCCTGTCATGTTTTGGAGCCCAAAGGCCTGAAGATTTTGTTGCAGACAGGTTGCAATAGAAAAATTTCAGACCTTCTCAGAGTGCTTGGGGAAAAGAAAGAAAATGTAGTCATCTAGGCAGGGACTGCAGCAGGAGCCCTGCCTGAAGCTCTGGCCTGTGCAGGTAGCTTCAAAGCCACCGGCAAATGGCTTTTTCCTGAATTCTTACCTTTATGTTGGGCACCAATTTGTTGTACAAATAATAAGAACTCAGATACAGATATTGAGGTTCAAACTGAGGTTCAGAAAGGTAAAGCAGTCAGCTACTGGCTCATACCTCTACCTCAGACTCAAACGCTCCAGGAATCCTCATCATGTCTGGAGACAGAATGCCCAGTATGAGACCCTGTTTCTGTCTTATATACCTCTCTAATGCTGAGACTAAAGGTGTGTGCCACCATCACTAAGCTTCTATGGCTAATTAGTATGGCTTCTGTGTAGTGATATGTTGTAGAAATGGGTTAATAATTAAGACAGAGCTAGCCCATAAACAATAATGGTAACTGGCCAACAGGATTGTATCAAATACAGAATCTCAGAGTGTTATTAGGGGTTGTCTTGCTCGGCAGGAGCAGACTGGTGGGAAAACATGCTTGTAACATAATGGTGTCAGAAGTGGAACTGAGAACTTTCACTTAAAACTTCAGAAAAGCTTAAAAAATAGTTTTTAGAAACAAAAGAACAGAAACAAGCAAGGCTTCTAGGTAGCAGCATTTTTCTGGGTTGGACTCTGTTTTGTGAGAGACAAGTAAATATTTGTGCGGCTCCTTTAAGGAAGGTTTCCTGACTCAGCATTAGCGTCAAAAAACTGCACTGATATTAAAGAGCTCTGCTAATAATTCATTGGTGTGTACAAGAGTTGGCAATGGCAGTGATCATATCTCCAAGCCTGCAGCATGCTGCTGGATGCAGGGCAGACCAAGGCGGTGAGCACAGTTCTCACTGCTGGTGGTAAAATAGCCTCTGCCATCTTGGAGAGACTGGAAAAAAAAAAAAAAAAAAAAACCACCGTGGCTTTCATTTTAGGAATGTTGTTGTTTCGCAGATAAAAGACTCATGGCCAGAAAAAGATAAAGATTTAAAATAAAGACAGATTCACATTAAGAAAAAGTGCTAAAGGTTTATACTGTGTTTTAAAATATACGTAGGCTTGAGAGAGAATGAGAAAAGAAATAAAATGATTTTAAAAAGACAGAGTGTGGCTGGGTATAGTGGCACACGCCTTTAATCCCAGCACTCGGGAGGCAGAGACAAACAGATCTCTGTGATTTCATAGTAAACATGGCATGCAAAGTGAATTCCAGGACAGATAAAAGTTACACAGAGAAACCCTGTCTCAAAATATGTAAAAATAGAAGTAGAAGAAATAGAGCAATAAAAAAGCCACATAAAGATGGAAAGCACAGAGAATCATTAGATATTGTATGCTGTTCTGTTATCTTTAAATTGTTTGACTGCTGAGAAAATAACAACTACTGATAAAAGAAATGCTGCTGGATTAATTCAATTTATATATTTTAAAAATGCTTTGACTCCAAAATTTAAGTCCAAGGACAAGTTACTGGGGAAAAGGATTTCTATTTTTGTTTCCACAGAAAATGAAAAGCTGTGGATTCCTTCCAGACTAATGTGGTTTGAACAAGCCAGACCCGCTGAAACAGTGCCCCCAGGTGATCCAACATTCAACACAGTTGGGACAAGCCAGGCTTGCAGACTACAGCCAAGATTTCTGCATCTTCTTTGGAACCCCATGACAGTGCCCCCTACCAGCAGGAAGTAGCTTGGAAAGAACGACGCCCAAATTCCCAAATATTGTTTATAAATATTTGTTTTCATTTAAATGGGCTTGGTTATAAATGGCTATAACCACAAGCAATCTTTTTAAAGGTAAAAAGGGAATTATGGTATAGATATGAATACTTTGCTTTGGAATGGATTTTCATTTGTTGATACAAATTTAAGATCAATTTTGTGATATGTATATTTCTCCTCTTGTTTAGGTATTGTGTTTATATAACTCATTGGAAAATGTAATGTATAATTTAGTACAGATTATAGAGAGTTACCTATGATAGTCAAAACTTGGAGTTAAGTTAGTTAGGATTTCTAGATATTCAGAGATGTATTTGAGACAGATAGGCATTCTTCAAACCTTTCAAAGACCTACAGAATATGGCATTTAAAATGGTTTAGGATTTTTCTTGACAGTGAGACATAACTTCTCCTGGCAACACCACCTGCATCAGAAAGGAAGATGGACCTTGAATAAAAGGCGTTATGGAGTTTGCCTCTAATATGGCAAGATTGGCCATTTGGACAAGGTACTTCTCTTGTCTAGACTGTTTGACTTTATGTTGTGTAAACTGGACATGCAGGACCCACAGGAAAATGACTGCTGATTCAAGATGGACATTGCTACAGGATTCCTGCTTCACGGAAGAGGATGCCAGAGAGCCAGACAGTCTACAGGACTCAGAGAAAAGTGACTGACAAACTGCCAATACAGATGGACAGTTTAAAGTTTCCTGCTTTGTTGAGGAGTCTGGAGACACACTATGGCCTATGGGCTGAAGGTGGAACATTACAGAAGAACTTTGGGTGACTGACCAGGCAATGAGTTGTATTTGTCATTTCTAGAGTTTATATATTATCCTTCTGTGGTCTTTGATGGAGTTGAAGACAGATAGTTATGGTTATAGTTTTCCTTAGTTAGGATTAAAGATAAGTTATATATAGGACTTTAGACTCACAAAATTAGGATAGATGATATTTTCTTTAAGTCTTACAAAATCTTAATGGACTAAATATTGTTTACTGTGATTCTTATTTGATAACTGTTGTATGATATATTTTGCTATGTTAAGGTTAAACCCCTTCTTTTATTTTAGACAGAAAAGAGGAAATGATGGGAGATGTCATTCTGTAAATATGTTTCTCGTACTGGTTAATTCATAAAACACTGTGGCCAATGACAAAGCAAGATAGGCGGGGCTAGGAGACAAGGAGGAAAGAGGAAGTAGTTAGGAGGAGTCAGCATGTAGAGCCTAGAGGAAGCAAAACACTGGCCACAGCTCTCCGATAAGATGACCATGTGGAAATACTTAGATAAGTAGAAATGGGCTAATAATTAAGACAGAGCTAGCCCATAAACAATCATGGTAACTGGCCAACAGGATTGTATCAAATGCAGAGTCTCAGCGTGTTATTTGGGGCTGGTGCGGCTGTGGGCCCAGACTGGTGGCGGGCGGGCTGGCAGAAAACATACATGTTACAGTGTGTGCCACCATCACTCAGCTTCTATGGCTATTTAGTATGGCTTCGGTGTAGTGATATGTTGTTTTTGATCTAATAAAGCTTGCCTGGAGATCAGAAGGCAATGCTAATCACAGCCATAGAAGCAGGGCAGTGGTGGCATCAACTTTAGTTCTAGGACTCAGGACATAGCAGATGAATCTCTGTGAGTTCAAAGCTACCCGGGGCTATATGAAAATGAATTAGTCTAAAAGGGAAACAGAAATCTCCACTACCAGCACTTGGGGTGGCACACCTTTAATCCCAGCACTAGAACAGTATATAAGACTAGAGCTCAAATCCTTAGCTGAAATTCAATATTTTTGGAATTAGTGTTCAGCCATGTTGAGGATAGAATCCTTCCAGTCTTGGTAGAGGTAACAGCTACTAGCTTGGCTGCTTAGTCTCTCTGATCTTCAGCTTGAACCCCAATATCTGTTTATGGGTTTCCATTACCTATGCTACACTGCTGGTATTAAAGGTGTGACCTCCACTGCCTGGCCTAAATGGCTGTGGATGTGTTTACATTTTGATCTCCATGCAAGCTTGTTTAGAACATAAACAATATTATCACAGCTTTTCTTCACAGCAATTATGTAATTTGATTGATTATTTATAAACATATCAATTGAATTAAACAGAAACAATCCCCATTTTGAATTCCTTGAATAATCCAGAATTCTCTCGCTGATAGAATTTAAATGCATGTCTAGTAAATGCCTTATCCATAATATTATATATCTAAACAGCTAATAGTATCTCAGAACATACTGAAATTACATGTGATATCTGTCTATCTTCTCTGCTTTCTGTTTGGTTCACAAGATTAATAAGAAACATAATGCACTTCAGAAAAATATGCCAGTGAAATTGTGCCATCATAACTGTACCCATAGTGTTTCAATATAACAGTCAGCATGCAATATCCACCTGCTGTACATCTTTGTAAGAGAAGGTGCTGCTGGAATAAGAGGAAATTGGAAGTAAAAAGCTGTTGTAAGCCATTAGGTCCTGATAACGAATAACCAACCAGGTCCTCTGCAATATCAGCAAGTTCTCTGAGCATCAGTGATACTAACAACAAAAGTTCCTCACTGGTATGACCAGTTCTTATTAGAAGTAATATGCAAGAGGTACACTTTCATAGAAACTTATATTAGGGTTGAGACTTCAACTCACGGTTTTTGGGGAAACAGAAACTATTTGATGATTAAGGCAAATGCAATTGTATCACCCCCCCAAATACTCAATCTGATTGCATAAAGACAATGAGGAAAATTAGAAGGTTAGGGAGTGGAAGAGTTTTTCAAATAAAAGACTTTTATTTTCAAATAAAAGGTGTCAATGAAAATAGGAAGCATAAGAAACAACTTAAAACCAGAGGATCTGCATTTTGAAAATGATGAAACACAAACAATTGTCTACCAGCATTTCCATCTTGATTATCTTGCAAGTGTAAAATGAGATAAAAATAATAGAACTTTATAGAAATTGCAAACTGCCTACATAGCTTTAAGAATGACAAAATGTAATTTTTCATCTAGTAAGATGATAAGTCAGCTTAAAACAATAAGAAATAAAAAAGAAATGTGGAGATAGTAATAAATATAGGAATGCAGTATATTTAGTTCTTGTCTTGAGATGCAAAGTATGTTTTATGGCTGATATGGAAAATATGGTGTTATTTGATAGGACACAGTAAAATTTGAATGTACACACAAAAAATAAAATACACACCTGCTGTCCTTGACAGCCTGGTTCCAGGAGAAATTTTATTACATGAAGAGTATTTACGAGTCTGTGAAAATAAAAATTATTATATAGAACTAGCCAAGCATGAGAGTGCATGCATTTAATCACCACATTCCAGAGACAGAGGCAGGCATGTGTTTGAGGTCATTCTGGTCTACAGAGCGAGTTTCAGAACTACACAGAGAAGTCTTGTCTCGAAAAAGTAAAAATAATAATAATAATTAGATATTTTTAAAAGTATATCTTTATACTTTATTTTCTTTTTATATAATTTTTATTCAACTTAGAAACAATCTTATGTGCATATCATCCCAGTACTCTCCCTCTCATCCTCACTTGTACCCCACAGACCTCCTATCTCATGCCCCCATCCACTCCCCAGGTAGGGTGAAACCTTCCATCATCAAAGTCTGTCACATCATTTGGGGCAGGATCTAGGCCCACACCTGTGTATCTAGGCTGAGAGATTATACCTCCATGGAGAATGGGCTCCCAAAGTTCATTCATGAACTAGAGATAAATACTGGTTCTACTGCCAGAGGCCCCATAAACTGTCCATGCCTCCTAACTGACACCCATGTTCAAGGGGTCTGGTTCAGTCCTATGCTGATTCCCCAGCTGTCAGACTGGGGTCCTTGAGCTCCCACTTGTTCAGGTCAGCTGTTTCTATGGGTTTCCCCAGCATAGTCTTGAACCTTTTGCCCATCATTCCTCCCTCTCTACAACTGGATTCCAGGAGTTTAGCTCAGTGCTTAGCTGTGGGTCTCTGCTTCTGCTTCCATCAGCTACTGGGTGAAGACTCTAGAATGGCATTTAAGTTAGTCATCAATCTCATTGTAGGGGAAGGACATTTAAGGTAGCCTCTCCACTATTGCTTATTCTTAGTGGGGACTCTGAACATTTCCCTAGTGCCAAATTTATCGTTAAACCTATAATTGCTCCCTCTACTAAGGCAACTCTTTTCTTGCTCTCCTCTATTCTTCCCCTGACTCACTCTTTCTGATTCCTCATGTTCCCCTAACTCCTCTTTCTCTCCCCTTCTCTGTTTCCTACCTCCCTCTCCCCTCCCCCATGCCCCCAATTTGCTCAGGAGCTCTTGTCCTTTTTCCCCTTCCCCAGGGGCCCATGGATGTCTCTCTTATGGTCCTCCTTGTTTCCTAGCTTCTCTGGAGGTGTGGCTGGTAGGCTGGTAATCCTTTGCTCTATATTTGTAATAAGCCCATGCCCTCCCACATAATTTATTTCTGGATTACTCAATGTATATAGCTTTTATATTATGTTGCTTATAAAATAATCAAAAGAATGTGTAAATATATTCAACAGGTACATACATTGTGAATATTTTGATTTATGTGTGGTTGAATGGAAGTGTATGAAATCAAATGATACACAGCTTGTTTGTTATTTTTTTAGAAAATTCGACAACGATAAGATCACAACAGCATGGTGTCACAACACGTGCTCAAAATTACATTACAAGTGCATATTAAGAAAAACTGTGGTATAAGCATAAAAATAGAAATAATGAAATGAAATAACAGAAATGAACCAACAAAAGTGCAGTGACACAAAATTTTTACAAAGCTGTCAAAAGTATTCATGTCTGAAAAGACAAATGCTTCTGGAAAAAGTGTAAACCCACATGTAGAAAAATGAAAATAGATGGATATCTCTATCCTACATAGAAATCAGGCAAAATTTAATCCACTTTTGATATAATCTTGCCTTAATGAAATCCAGAAACTATACAACCATTCAGAAACATACAGGGAAGTTTGAGGTATATACCTAGGACATTATAAAAAATATTTAAGTAGAAAAAAAAGCCTTAATATTGACAAAAGTGGATCCAATCATTGGTGGCACACACCTTTAGTTGCAAGGCAGAGGCAGGAAGATCTCTGTGAGTTCAAGGCCAGCCTGGTCTACAGAGCAAGTTCCAGAACAGGCTCCAAAACAATACAGAGAAACCCTGTCTCAGAAAACAAACAAAAAAATTGACAAAAGTAATTAGATGGAAATTTAAGAGTTCCACATAGCAAAGGAAACAATAAAAAAAATGAAAATGGAAATCTTTGTTACAGTGCACCACATAGGCTATTAATATTCAGAATCTACAAAGGTATCTGTTTGTAGAGGTTAAGCACAAAACACGGAAAGGGCATTTCTATTATATTCTTGCTTGTGAGCCTAGCCTTTAACAACTGAGCCATCCCACCAGCCCAGAATGGACATGTGTCCATGGGAGAACTAACATGTTTAATAAATATTTTGTAAATGTTCAACATTATTGGTTTTCATAGAAATGTAGTTAAAAATTGTGAGGCTATTCCATTTGGTATCAGTCAGAACAGTCACTATGATTCAAGAAATGAACAACAAATTTGGCTGAGATGCAAACAAAGAGGGAACCACTGAGAATGAAAATGGGATGACAAACAGAACCCATCCCATGAATTCAATACTGAGGCTTCACAAATTTAAAAATGGAACTTGCACATGTGCTGGCCCCATATTGTTGGGTATTTCCAGGAGTTCAGTAATAAACATGACATGGAAGTATCTTGTGATGCCATGAAATTGAGTTCTTCATGAGTGTAACCAGAACAATACAGACTGATCATATGGAAAAAGGAAACTTCAACTGCTTCAACCACTAAAGTTTCCTAAGAGCCTTTTGCATTATGTGTGTTACCGTAAAATTAATGACTGAATGTTCTCTCTCACCTCCTCCATGGTGTATCTATATTATTTCTGGAGAGATACGAGGTGACATTTCTCTTGCGTAAAACAATAATCTCTTTCACACAGTGTTAACACTGAAATGGGTCAAGAAAAGGGCTCTAGTTGTGTGATATTTGGAAAAATCAACTTCTCTATGGCAACACCCAGTTAGCTAAGGACATGGCTGAGTCCTGCCAGAACAGCCAATTCCTCAGATGCACACAAATAACATGTATGCCTAGTTTTCTCCTCTGCTCCTTCCAGGGCAATGTCTACCAGAGTCACACCTGAACACAAGCCCTCATCTCCAGACCATTCCATCTTGTATCTGAAGACACTAGAAAACTATCCTGTTAATAAGAATTGGGCCATATTCAAAAGAGCCAATGGTTCCCTGTCTTCATTAAACTCCATAAGCCTTTTGGGAATGTCTGTGGTTTCCATAGAACCTGACAAAATTACCAAAGGCAAATATACTACTCACTCAGAATACAACTATTATCATCATTGCAGTGGGAAAGCCTGCCTGAATATACTAAAGAATTAAACTGCATATGTAGCAAAAGACATTTATTTTTTGCAGACATTTTTTCTGCCATAATCACCATCCTGTTTGAAATGAACTGCCAGGTACATGATATGCAGCACAGGAAAGTGTTACACATTGGATGATGGATGATCTAAATTTACAGTACATGGCCCTTCCTGCTTTATCTCTTCTAAATTCTCTTCCAATTTCTACCAGCTCCAATAATGAAATCCCAACATAGTCTCAGACATGAAAAAGCGGCTATTTACAAACTCTGTTGTGTACTTCACACAGTCCAGTGACTCCAACCTGAAACAGGAAAAAGAATAGGAACATAGAATAAAGTAATATTAGTATCCACCAAATAACCATTTAAACACAATAACTACTAAGCATTTATTTGATTGTTTTCTCAAGACAGGGTTTCCTTGTGTAACAGTACTAACTATCCTGTAACTCACTTTGTAGACCTGGTTGGCTGGGAACACACAGAGATGCACCTGCTTCTGACACTAAGTGCTGGCTTAAAAATTAGTAACACCACATCTGGTTATCTACTAACCAATTTTTGAGAAAATATTGAATAGTGCTCATGAGGACTAATGAAGCTGTCTTGGTGGTTCACATCTGGCCTCCTTATACGAAGGACATGGGTAGAAGAATAGTTAGTGAAGCAATGAGGCCAAATCACAAACAAGATAAAGGACAAAGTAAACATTACTTGGAAAGATAAGTCAAGAGATTCATTGGAAATGTAAAAGGCAGATAGATGGTGCTGATAAGTACATCAGTAGGTTGTATTGATCTTAAAATCATCAGCAGGTCAGAATGGAAAATATTGGAGCACTGCATAAAACATGAAAAATAGGATTCAACATGATGAAGATCAGTCAAAGAAAGCAATCCCATGGAGACTTTGAAGGTGATGTCAGACTACTTTGTTCATGTCTAGCCAATCAAGAGTCAGGTCACTGATAAAGAATAAATCCTGAAGATAACAAAAACAAAACAATCTAATTTAGCAATCTAAAAATAACATTTAAAAAGTTGGAGGGCTTAGGCTCTCTGAGAAAAACAGCATTCATGGATCATGTGAGACTACATTTACATGGGCTTTCCATTGCCACTCCTCTGTGTCTAACACAAAAGAACATGAAAAAGAACAGAATATCCAGGCTTCTAATTTTGTGTTATCATACTTTTTCTAATTTGAACCAGTTGGGGGAAATCTGGATAGCATCTCTAGACTCAAACAGGCTGTCATTCTCGATGGTCTCATGTACTATATATCTATGTTTGATGTCCTAACTACTTGCAGAATTGAACAAAATAGTCAGCTAAGTCTTATACACATGTAACATATGTGTATAATATCATGAATGGAGTTTTGCACTTACTAGAAGAGATAATATCCATCACTAGCCTCAATGACAGGAATAATATGGACAAAAACAGACATGTATGTAGAAGCAAATCTCCAGACAATCCCATGTAAAAGGGTGAGAGTAACTGTTATGTCGTTATCTGTGACTTAAACAATGATAGGCATAAGCAATGGGAAAACTATATGCCTAATATCTGAACTTTGTATCACTTCAACATTGTTTTCCAAATTTCATGTTGTACCATTTAGAACTGAGTAAGCTCCTCCCCACTGGACCGTGCTAGGCAAGAATCCCAAAGAAAAGTCAGGGATGCAAAGTATCCTGCTGTGTCAGGTCAGGTCACCAGTGAGGACTTGAAAGTTGCCTTTGTTCTACCTTCCTTATAA
Organism: Cricetiscus sungorus; assembly: GCA_030556225.1. Lineage (NCBI taxonomy): Eukaryota > Metazoa > Chordata > Mammalia > Rodentia > Cricetidae > Cricetiscus > Cricetiscus sungorus. Next base: position 39,181,314 of record JANBXA010000735.1, on the reverse strand, counting down.
AGACTGTAGCATTGCTTCCCCCAGTACAGACTTGGGAACAACTCCAGAGCCTCCTCCAAGATGCTGGTGGTCCTACTCACAGCAGCCTTGTTGGCCCTGAGCTCAGTTCAGAGCTCAAATGAAGGTATAATGTAGGGGAAACGTTGGTACAGTGTCATGGGACTTGGACTGAAGTCCAGGATTGAGAGGAATTGAAAAAGATTGACAAGAATTTGAGGCAAAGAATTAGAAGATCAAATATTAGACCATTTATATTGCCTATATATATTAAATTTTATTTATAGTATAATTTAAGTATATAGTCTTGCCAACAGAATAACGTGAGTGAGTGCATTTGTGAAAATATCTTTTGGGTGGTGGATGATGGAGGACAGTGTGTTACAGTTGGCAGAAGGAAATACAATTTTTCAGGTGTTATGAGAAACAGAGGTGAATATTGCTAACTGTGCTGTACAGAGGATAGAGAAAAATGAAAGAAGTAAACATATACCAGAGATGTTGCTGAGAAAAGGAAAAAGATAATGAATTTGAAACAATGTAAAAAAAAAGTGAACTTGAAATATCAGGGAATAATTCTGTTTAAATATTCTGTTTAAAACAGAATAATTCTGTTTAAATAATTCTGTTTAAAAATTGTTTAAAAATTAAACAACTGTCGGTGTATGTACACACACACACACACACACACACACACACACACACACACACATATATATATATATATATATATATATATATATATATATAAGAGAGAGAGAGAGAGAGAGAGCATTTGCATGCTTATTCACATTCCAGTCAGAAGACAGCTATAGGCAAAAAAAAAAAAAAAAAAAAAGTTTTCTCTTTCTACCATGTGATTCCAGGAACTGGATTTAGGTCATCAGGCAAGGACTTTTACCTACTGAGATATCTTCCTGGACCTATTGCTCTATTTTAATGACCCACAGGCAATATTCATTGATCTATGCATAGTATTTAAAGCAATATTTATTCTCATTTCAATGCATATAATGCCTATTGATATATCATATAGAAAGTGGAAGTTATGAAGAAAATTACATAAAGAATATAAACCTGTGATATTAAAATTCCCAGAATGTAAATGAAGACTAAGAGTGAGGATTGATGAAACTAACAAGGAACCAATTAGTGGTTGCTTCTGATCATAGAAACCATTCTGGCTACATTATCAGCAATATTATCCAAGAATAAAATTCTACTTAGTGGACATGAGCTTGTGGGTGAAAGTCCTCTTTACTGGAAAGCCTACAATGTCATAATTAACTTTAAACACATTTTCTGCTTATTTCCTAGAGATCATCTATGAAGATTCTTTTCCCCAGCTCTTAGGTAAAGTCGGATTCATCCTCTATGGACCTTCTATGTAAACTTTACTTTTCTCAATAGTCAGCTCTGTAAAGTCTTTGTATCATTTGTTATTTCATGAAATTAATGTGTGGCAGCATCCCCTGAGATACATAGCAAAGCTTCCCAAATTTGCCTCTAGGCCCTAGAGCAGGATTAGACACTGGAGGAGGAAAAAGCCAAGTTTTATAGGAGGAACATTTTGTCTCTTCCACAGATTGAAGCAATGTCTTCCATGTGATGAGCATATTGGGTGTCCCCATTTAAATTCCATCATGGCAATACGGGTTGCTCAAATAATTCTTATTTCTCCTGTGACACCAAGTAGAATTATATACTTACTGAACAGACACACAATTACACTGATCATATACTCTCCCATTTTTTAAATTTACTTTTTCACTCAGCTCTGTAGCCATACCTGACTAATACATAAAAAGACACTGCATGTGGTGATGCATGCTTTTAATCCCAGCATAGAGGCAGATGGATCTCTGTGACTTCCAGACCATCCTGGTATACTGAGCGAGTTCTAGGACAGCCTCTAAAACTAAACAGAAAACCTGGTTTGGAAAACCAAAATAATAAAAATAAAAATTGAATGAAACATCTTTTAATCTCTTCCCTACATTCCTTGCTTGTTATCCTCTTGGTTATGGAACATGAATGCAATGACATATTTTTAAAAAGAGCATTGCTGTTACAATTTTGCTATTCTGCCAACTTCTAACTAGTAACATTTACAAATCTGTTGGTTTACTAGATTCCGGTCTAACAATTATTAGAAAACTGCCACTTTTATGTACAAAATTTAAGAAAAATATTTGTTCAAAGACTTGGGAAACAAAAAAGTTCATGTGATGAATATAAAATTAGGTTCAAGAAGAACCAGGGACATGAAGTTGGCAGGGGGTTCTAGGAGAAAAAGAAGGTGTGTGCTCCTCCTCCACTGATCTCTACCCATACAGAGGAAAAGCAGCAAAGCCAGGGCCCTGGACAACCTCATCAGAGACCCCCACCTGGAGAATTACCCCCACATCCTTCTGCATCTGATGAAGATGATGAGGATGATGGTGAAGAGGATGGAGATACACCAGAGAGACCACCACAGCAAGGAGACGACCACCACAAGCCTCACCCTCCTAGACCTGGAAACCAGCAAGGCCCACCCCAGCACGGAGGACCACAGCAGAATCGCCCTCCTAGACCTGGAAACCAGCAAGGCCCACCCCAGCAGGGAGGCCCACAGCAGAATCGCCCCCCTAGACCTGGAAACCAGCAAGGCCCACCCCAGCAGGGAGGACCACAGCAGAATCGCCCTCCTAGACCTGGAAACCAGCAAGGCCCACCCCAGCAGGGAGGCCCACAGCAGAATCGCCCCCCTAGACCTGGAAACCAGCAAGGCCCACCCCAGCAGGGAGGACCACAGCAGAATCGCCCTCCTAGACCTGGAAACCAGCAAGGCCCACCCCAGCAGGGAGGACCACAGCAGAATCGCCCCCTAGACCTGGAAACCAGCAAGCCCCACCCCAGCAGGGAGGCCCACAGCAGAATCGCCCCCCTAGACCTGGAAACCAGCAAGGCCCACCCCAGCAGGGAGGCCCACAGCAGAATCGCCCTCCTAGACCTGGAAACCAGCAAGGCCCACCCCAGCAAGGAAGTGAAGAACAGACAAGTTCCCTGAGTACATTATATGCATAACCAAGGGGTTCCAGTTCCATGGCAGTAATAAGGTAATCAGATACCTTATCCTTCACACCAAACCCCAAACTCCAGAGATCAGCACCTTCCTCCTAAAGGCATAGATCGTATATACATTTAAAATTAAATGTCTCCTTTAACCTGGAATTCTACGATGGCTGTGATGTGAATTCACTCTGCCTCAAATGCCTTAACTCTAACAGAATTAGAAATCCATAGAAAACAAAGAGATACTTCAAGAAATGTTGGAATTGCACATTGTGTCTTTATTCTCCCTGACCATTTTTATTCATTTGTTTCAGGTGAAGTAGAAGACAGATACCTTTAATGTCATTGCAATGGAACAATGATGTTGTAAGTGTACTTTCAACACTCTAATAAAATATTTAGCATGCAATTACTGTTTGCTGTTTCTTCTTCTGATCAGAAGTGAGTGAAATCTCAGGCATGTGGACACATGTAAGACGATTATAGACCCAGTCATCCAGTTACTTCTAGAAGGGAGCCTTTTGCTCCCTTTACAAATCAGCCAACTATCACTTGAGAGACTCTTATTTCCATCTTACCCAGAGTTCTGCCCACAGCTTTGCTGTTTTTCTCAGACACATGTGATGGTAGCAAGAGATTTCACATAAAGCATGGATTTCAAGATTAAATTACATAAGCAGGTTAAACTACATAAACATGTTCTGAGTATGTCATGTGTCTTGTTTGACCAGTATGCTAGGGAATAGCTGCCTAAGAAAACCTGCAAAAGACGTCTTTGTTGCTCACGGTAACACTATTAATTCACAATTTACATCTGAGGAAGTCCCTGTTCCTACAGCTTGAGTACCAACGAGCTCACATTTTTTCTCTGACTTGGACAGTCTTATAGACGCAGTGGTTTCTGTAAGACTGATGCTCATTCTTTCCCTTGCCCTTTGTCTTTTTATAAATATCATATCCTTGGACCTTAGGGGCAAATGAAAAGTTTGGAATATTTTGAAATATTGTTTCAAATTAATTTTGTTGGTTTGTAATTATTAAAACATTTTTTCTTCATATTTTGTTGAATCTTAATTAAAATGTAAAAAAAATAAAATGTATAGAAGCTCTAGTGGCTGAGGAATTCTTAAAACTTCCATAATGTTTGAGCCTTAATTCATAGAAGCTGAATTTGCTGTTCTTTGAATTTTCCCTCTGAGTTTTATTCCTTCACCAAGATCAGAGCCTTCTCTCCATCCATCTACACAATTCTTTATGAAAAATTGCGTGGTTTTCATGAAAGTAGCATAGGAGTGGATTTCCAGAAGTGACAATTGGGTTCATTCAGACATGATGACAAGTGACAATTGGGTTCATTTGGACATGATGACATTCAGTCTGCTATTTCTGTGATTCTTTGGATGGTCATGAATCTGCAATAGCAGTGTGAAGTGTAGATGGTTTGCAAAGATTTGTTATGGTTTGTATGCAGTACAACAGACACATGCTAACCCTATTCATCTACAACATTATTGAAACCGCATATCCTAGTGAAACCACGCATCTTCGTCATTGTCAACATTCTCAATGATTCATCAAACATCCTTGTGTTCTAGATTAGTCCCCTACTTACTTAGAAGGCTTTGTAAACCTGAAACATCATTGTTAACAACACTAATGACTATATTTCTTTCATAATGAGGGAGGGAAATCTCTGAGGAAGTTTCAAGGAACTCTGGTACCTACCAAATTTACCTGTAACACATATTTTGACATTCGATTTAGAAAAGATTTTGAAAAGAATCATCTAATAAACCTAATAATAGGCAGTCCCGTGGTGGCACAGGACTTTAATTGCAGCACTTGGGAGGCAGAAGCAGGTGGGTCTCTGTTAATTTGTGATTAGCCTAGTCTACAAAGTGAGTTCCAGGACAGTCAAGGCCATTAAACAGAGAAACCTTGCCTTGACCTCCCCCAAAAAGAACAACATTGTGGAAATAAATACATGTTTAAAGAAATAATACATGAATAAGAAATACCATAAATGTCTCCAGTGGCAAAAAATTATTAGGTAAAAATGTTATCAGGAAAATACCTAATTTAGCTCATTTTAAGCCAAAAACCAAACTGAAGACCCTCAAAACAGGGAAGAAAATTTTCTTTCTTATGTCCTTTGTATTTAATATCTTAGCATCATTGTTTATTTCAATCTTTACATGATTTATTCATTTAATCTTTGATAGTTTCATACATATATGCATTGATTGTATCCATGCCCAAATCACCAATCAATTCTGCCTGACACTCCCTACAACTGCTTCAATAGCCCTTGTTCATATGTGTATTCTTGTCTATATCTATACATGTCTATATATATGTATATATATATATACATATATACAGACATAAACATGTATATATAGTTGGTATATGTAATTCACTATACTGCCTACTGAAATATTGATAGAAGACAAAATACTCCTTATATAGTCTAATACATACATCATCGATGGCAACATGTAGACTAAAAATATTGCCTAAAGTCTATGCTGTATTCAACAGTGTCATTGAGTAGTTGCTAGATTTGTTTGAGCCCTGGACTCAATATCCAGCATATAAATGAATAAATCATTTTGTCTGTTAAAAGTTACTTAAAATTTTATTGTGTTTTGTTTTTCTTTTTTATTTATTTTTCTTATTTTACATATTGATACTTAAACTTTAAGGAAACTATGTTTATGTTTTCAGATTAATATTCTAACACGATTTTTTGGTTTTTAACAGATCAAGTCAGCACCCACTGTTCTCTGACTACAACAAAAATCAGTCAGCATGTGTCTGCTACTTTTCTTGTAGTTGTGATCACTTGCCTGACAGAAAGCAACTTAAGGGTGGCATGTTGTATTATGTGTCACATTCGTAGTGCACAATATGATCAAATCAAGTGGCATTAATTAGGTGAATCCTTTTATGCTACATTTCTTTTATTTTATGTGAATGGGTTTTGCCTTTGTGCGTGTGTGTGTGTGTGTGTGTGTGTGTGTGTGTGTGTGTGGGTGGGTTTGTGTGTGGGGGGGTGTGTGTGGGTGTGTGCATGTGTGTGCCACACACATGTAGTGTCTAGGGAGGAGAGAAGAGAGTCAATTGGAAGTAGAGTTAGCGGTATGACTCACCACATGGTTGACCAGAACTAAACTCAGGTCCTCAGAAGAGTTGCAAATAGTAATAACTGCTGATCCATCTTGGCAGCCCCAATGAAATAGCAACTGTTAGCATCAGATCTTCTAAATGGAGAGAATATTTTACACACATAAATACAAATGTACGTTGTGTCATAATTAAGGAATATTCTTATTTTCTAAGACCTCGGGATGCCTTATTGTGGTTTGAAAACAGCATCAAGGTAAAAACGAATGATATGCTCATCCTGGCCTCTGATTAAAGGATATCATTTGAATTGCAGGGAATTATATTGTGTGTGTCTAAGTGATTAAGGGGATTACCCAGAAAAAAAATATCATTTGTTACCCCAAAACTTTTTCACATAGAGAAAGTGAAATATTCACTGGCAGAAAATAATGGTTACTGAGTCTAGTAATGTGGTCTTAATGTTGTGTGTATATAATACACTTCAATTTCATAAACATCCTGTCCCAGGCCAAATCTCTCAAAATAGTTATGAGAAGAACTCAATTCCCTGAGCCACCAGAGTCTAGGGGGAAAAATATCTGTGATTCTTAAGATGATACAACTTTCCTGAATCTGTGAACCAGGCTTCTGCTAATGACCATCTCCTAACTCCAAGGTCATGAGATACGTCTTTGGTTGTAGGACTGACTCTAACCACAGAAGAGATGAACATAGATAAAGGAAACTGCCTGGTTTCCCAAACATTTTGTGAGTTACCTTTCTTGCTTGGTTAAACTGACCTCTATGCCTAAAGGGCAAATCTTTTTCTGCCTTGCACAATTCCACTGACAGGGACCAACTCTCAATGTTACAGACTAGTTAGATATTACAGGGTTGGAGATCATTCATCAGAATCAGCATCTTAGAAAACCAAGAACTGAAATGCAGAATGTTGAATGCCACTAAATCCTTGAGCTCCTACAACTCACTGCTTTCATCAAAGAAACAAACTGAAATGACAGTAGACAGAGTCTAGAACAAGAGTTGCTTTAATTAGGTCCCAGAAGTGGAAAGTAGGATACTGTCATCTAGTCCCCATTCTGAGAAAATTCTCAGAGGTTAAAAGAATCTCATGATGGGCAGAGTTCTTGTCTCTGACCCACAGATATTCAGGCTCAGGCTTGCATTAACTTTTCCTACCACCAGTATTGATGCTACAAACTTATCTTACATGTGAAAAGCAGTGATTGGTAAATGAAGAGGTGGCATTACAGTTGCATTTCCTCTGAATCTGAAATGCTACCTTAAAGGAAAAAATACCATTGTCCCTCCTTAAATGGCAGCACACAGCTTGAAAAGATGGCCATGGATTGAACCAGGTACAAGTAGCAAGGTTTGTTTAGGAAACACAGAAAGGCTATATCCTTTATATTGAGCATTTTTTTTTCTTTTCTTTTTCTTCCAATATTTTAAAAATCTACTCTGTTATAGGTTATCTTGGTTTTGGGTCTATCTCTATCCCTGGATGGGAAAATGACATTGTAATCAGCCCAGAAAAGCATATGATCACTATCTAGTTGGAGGTATTCTGCTTGTAACCAAAGGTATACAATTATCTCTCCTTTATTAGCTGCTATACAGCAAGGGTTTGTCTGAAAACAATAACTTACAGATACAAAAGCAAAATACTCACTGCTCAACAAATAACTTTCCTCCCTGAGTCAAAGAGGGGGGAGTTAACATTCCAAACAATGATTCATTAGTGGTTTAATATACTAAAGAGAAGGTGGGAGCCTTATGGTGAACTCTCATAGTAGCAATTTGAAGATTACCACCTTCCCACACTGTTATGCCATACCATGCTCTCCTTTTATGCATGACAAGTGTCAGTTCCTCTTTATAAATCATCAAGGAGAAACAAAAGCAACAGGGTGAACACAAGGCAAACTAGTAATGTCTCCCCTTGAAGGGAAACTTATTCTCAAAATTCAATTACAAAAACGTGTATTAACCCTATGTTGAATGGAATGCAGCTTTTTAAAGAAGGCCTCCAACCCCATAAAATTTGCGTTAATTCCTTGCAGCCTAAATACCTGCTGTTTCTCTTCAGTGATGTGTATCTATTGCATCTTTGAAGTCCTTAGTGTTGTGACAGGTATCTTCATATTTTCAGTCTTCATAAGGAGCTGTGGGAGTGAAAGTTCATGGAGATCCTGACTCACTTTCTAAATAACCAAGTAAAAAGAAGGAAATGGGAACAGAAAGTTCTTCTGACAGTGTTCAGCCAGTAAAGCCATTCTCGTGCATTTGGATCCAAATTCAGTGCCCAGCACCCAAGTAATAGTTAAGTACAGCTGTGCATCTGTAACTAATCTCAGAGCTGGGGAGCAGAGGTGGTTAAAGCCCGGCAGATCCCTGTTGTCAGGGGCAAGACCCATCAAACTGAGAAGCCACAGTTCAGCCAGAGACCTGTTTGTATTATTCTGCTAGGTTGACACAATATTAAATCAACTCCCGATGACTTATCATTGCACCCATAAATTTATCTCTCATTTTCAGTTGACAATGATCAATACAAAGACACATACCAATGTTCAGAGGATAACACTGCAGAATATTCGACGGTAAATGGAACATATATATACCCTCACTCCTCTTCTCCAAAGGGTTAGGGATCATTGTGGAAGAGAGAGCTGTAGTAGTGTAAGAACCAGAGGCTTATACGGGGGACTATAAGGGAAACAGTGTCTCCTGAAAACAAAAATGCAGCTGCATGTAGCAACTGACAGTGGTTGTGACAGCATTTACAAGACTTATGCAAGCCCAAGCCAGATGAAGTTCTGGATGGAGAGGAAACTAGGGCACCAAGTCTCATCGCCAATTTTTTGGCAACTAGGAGAGTAAAATAATAGTGATTTAGTTAAAAACTACATTTGGTGGCAGTGGTAAGAACCAAATCTGGCCAGATACAGGGCAGCTTTCTGAGAAGTAGGCCAGTAACTTCAGAGCCTCAGTTACTGACTGAAACAGCAGTAGATCAGATGCTGCCGCCACAGACTATCCCAGACGGGTATGGAAATCCCTGAGATTAGGGTACTCAAAGACTAGGTGAGTAAGGATTTGGCAGTGACAAACAGAAAGAAACACAGAGGCAGTTTGAATCTGGATGTATTTTGAAGCTTTCAAGCCAGGCCTTTTATAAAATAAAACAAAAATCTTCTCAGAGTTTGTATTCAGTGAAGCTATGCCCATATGACATCATCATTACTAGGCCCAATAACACACAACTTACCCAAGGCTATTTAAAACAATAAATATGAAAATCATTCAAGGCTAACCTCAGCTGACCGCCTATTTCTAAGATCAGGTTAATGAATTTTTATGGTCAGTTATTGTTTAACATGTGTTGCCTAGCTCCTGTGAGTCTTTGAAATAGAGCCCCTTTAACTCCTATTAAAAAGCTTTCTTTACCAAACGTTTAAATCCACTCTCGATTACACATGTACAGCTACATGAAGTTTTATTGTTGGGAAAGTTTTTATCAATAGTATTTGTACTTATGTGAATGACGTGAATGATTCAAAAAGCGCTGGTTTTCCCAGAGACAAGTTCATGCTCAGTGATCATGTCTCGGGGGATGGTTTCTCATTTATTTCTTTAGTTTAAAATGTCAGCATAGGCTTTCAGGAGCATTTTTGTTAATATGACAAAAGAATAGAAGACTAGAAATTGTCATGAGACCTAAGGCTTGATATGTTTTCTCCTGCTGGGAGTTCCACAACCATGTTTCAGGAGACCTCTTTTGAGGTAATCGCCTCAGTCTATGGAACTTGTCACACAGAATCTACTGGATTTGGTGTGGCATGTAGCCACTGTGATGATGAAAAAACGACAGAGTCCACGTATCCAAGAATTTTTGCACAGCACAAATTGGCCTTAATGAGAAAAAAATAAATGAAGATGGGGGTGGGAAGGAAAAGGGAAGGAGTATATCTCAGAAGAGTTAGAAGAGAGAGTAAAATGGAACCACTCGCCATATCAAATCCTCACTGAGATAATAAAGTACTTTTTGAATATTGAAAAATAAGATGTGGGAACAAACTGCCAAAGATGCCAAAATACAACTTCAGCTGACATATGCATAAACACTAAACACATAGACACTCACACACATGTACATATCCAAATTATTAAATTACAACAGGAAAATATCTGGATTAGGTTTGCCTATTAACAGTCCTCTAAGGTATTTGCTTCTTTGGGTTAACAGACATGGGAATACCCACTCTATTTCACTAATGTATTGATTTTACTTTTGTTTTCCCCCACTGTGTGTGGGGGGGTGGGTAATTAAAGTTATTCATATGTGGAGGTCAAAGAAGAACATAGTACCTAGAACATCAGTTCTCTTCTTCTCCTTACATGGGTTCCTAGCATCTATCTCAGGTGTTCATGCTTGCCCAGCAGAGCCTCTACCCACCAGCCTACTCTTCACTTCTTGTCTATGAATACAGTAGGTCCAGCTAACTCATAGTCTTTCCTCTGTGACTTTACTACAGTGTTGGACTGCAAGCTGCAATTGAGCTATAATAAACTCAGATTTTCTAATTTTCTTTTGTCAAACTACATCATTACAGTAATAGGAAAAGAGATAAAGACAACCACACACACATATGGGGAGAGAGAGAGAGAGAGAGAGAGAGAGAGAGAGAGAGAGAGAGAGAGAGAGAGAGAGAGAGAGAGAGAGAAAGGGGAAATATCATAAGAGCTATGAAAGATTTATGAGGTCAAAATAACCCCATCTTTTCTCACTAGCACCATTGCCATGGACATAGGATACGTCTTATCTGGAACTGATGCCTTCCTTACCTCTCCTAGTAGCTTTTAAACAATAGCTAAACACCAGTTTTGATATTAATTTTATTGCAAGTATCGAGTTTTAAAAAAAAATAACAAACACCCAAGACCATAAGAAAGTATTAGGGCTGGGTTCTTGATGCAATCACTCATCTCTGGAAGTTTCAGTGGAGTTCTATGGCTGATAATTTCAAAAATCTGAAATCTTATCTTCCTCTATCCCTCAGGTAAGATCCAAGGACTGGACTAGAAAATGATTCCTAGAAAGAGGGGAAGAAAAAAATGCTGTGACATGTATATGCAATCAGTTGACCTGTGGAGAGAGAAGGCACTGAAAATTAAGACTGTGCAAAGATACAGTGGCTGCCATCTTTAAAGATGTGCTGCAATTCTCTGCCAGTAATTGAAGCCTGAATCTACAATGGCACTAAATCTCTGAGAAGTGATCAGTGATGTCAGAGAACAAAGGTACAAGTACACATTGAGCCAACGTAGCCTTGAATGATGCTTCTGGTCTATTAGGAATTTCCATGAAGAGATGAGTTTTCTTTGTCTCTAAAAGTCTAGTGTGCTGTGGACAAAGTGACCGGAGGCTTCCTGTGAACCTGTGGCCACAGTGTTTCCTCCTAACTTCCAAGGCACTGTGCACAGCCTAACCTCTTAGAAGGGAAAATGACTACAGTGGAGCTCAGTGCAGAGGATTCTATGACAGTTTGTTCCCCACACACAGTAAATACTCAGCCGAGAACTTAAGCTGGACAAGTGTTTTCTGCCCCAAAGAATTGGCATGTCAACTGGACAACAGTGTGAAAAATAAGTTAATGTCCAGAGACCTACAAGACTCGATTGACAATTTGAACAACAATGGAAAGGCTACCATAAATGCCCTTCCCTGATAATGAGATTTATGACTAACTTATCCACCATCATAGATACCTCATCTAGTAGCTGATGGAAACAGAAGCAGACATTGACAGCTAAACTGAACTGGAATCCAGATGCAGAGAAGGAGGACAAGACCAGGCTACAGAAACCCACAGAGACAGCTGACCTGAACAAGGGGGAGCTAATAGACCCCCAGACTGATAGCTGGGAAACCAGCATTGAGCCGACTCAGACCCCCTGAACATGGGTCTCAGTTGGAAGGTCTGGACAGTCTAAGGGTCCTTTGACAGTGGAACTAGGATGTATCTATCCCTGGTGCACAAAAGGACTTTGGGAGCATATTCTCCATGGAGGGATACTCCCTTAACCTAGAGGCAGGAGGGAGGGCCTAGTCCCTACTCCAAATGACTTGACAGATTTTGTTGATCACTTCTGGAAGGCATCACCTTCCCAGTGGAGTGGGGGGGGGGGAGAGTAGGGGAGCATGGAAGAGAGGGAGAGGGGGAGGGAGGGAGAGGGAACTGGTATAGATATGTAAAATAAGAACAAAAAAAGGTTAGGGAACCTGTGCCTCTGCCTGCCTTGAAAATCTTCCTAGTGAAAAATTCCCTCAAAAGCCAAATATTCAGAAAAAATACAATCATATTCACCTATATCTGTTCTTTCAATCATGAGCTCTTTGGACTAGACAGCATTAACATGTGAAGAAATATTCATCTTTATAATCTTCACATGGGAAATAAAATATATAGGGACGGTTTTCTCCTCTTAAAAACACACATTTCTCAGTTTTCTTACCTATATAACACCGCTTCCATGTACAGGTAAAGATATAAGGAGATAACCAACTTCCCATAGATCAGAAACAGGGGATCCAGCACATACACAGACATAACCAGATTGCCTCAGTCATGAAGCTATATCTGGCTCATGTAATCATACTGGGAAATTTTGCTGATATGCGTGAGTTAGCATGAGGGAAGAAAGCACAGGACCTGTTTTGTTTTGTTTTCTGCCAAAAATACACTGGTGAAATATTGCCGCATTGTACTAATAAAATCCACTCTACAACAAAGACATTTGTTTGTTTGCTTGAATAAAAATTGAAGATGGGATGCAGCAAGACAGTGAATTTTCAATAAGAAAAGAAGTAAAGTGACATATATAGATAGAAATCCCACACTTTTTTAAAAAACTAATAAAATCTAAATAGAACTGAATAATTTAAACCCAGATGAATATTCACACTTACAGATTCTTTAGCATCCAGTAACTACAGTTTCTTGATTCTAAATTATACCAGTAATCTCTGAGTGTCCCAAAATAATACTAGATAGTCAATGACTGGTAATATAAGCTAGTGTTTCTAAGGTCCAAAGTACTTTAAAATTTATCCTTTAGAAAAATAACAACAAAAGCAGCCATCCTCTAAATCACTGGTACTGTTTTATGATGCCCTCACTGAGTACAAACAGAAAATTTTTAACATCACAAACAAAAATAGATAGACATGAGAACACATGGAAATACAGGATTACAGTTATCAAAATGCTTTCCAATCCCTTCTTTTTGCATCAATTCTAATGGCTTTATACACTTACTTAGTTCTTTTTTCTTGTGAGACATCTTATATAGCAATCACCTACAAGTGCAAAAAGCAAGAGATTAACACTATTTTCATCCCCCAAAGAGACAGCCAAGATTGTTCCCCCTCTTTGGTGAAACCGAAGGGCAGGTCACTGCAAACAGGTATGGGGGTTTGAACAGGAATGTCCCCATAGACTCATAGATTTGAATGGTTAGTCATCAATGAGTGGCACTCTTAAGAGGTGTGTCCTTATGTGGGCTTGTGTGCATTGTTGGAAGAAGTGTGTCACTGGAGGTGGGCTTTGAGGTTTCAAGAACCCATGCCAGACTTACTATCTCTCTTCCTGCTTCTTTTAGATCTGGGTATAGAACTTTCAACTCCTCTTAGCACCATGTCTGCCTGCATGCTGCTATGCTTTCCACCATGGTGACAATAGAGTAAACCTCTGAACCTGTAAGCAAGCCCAAATTAACTGTTTTCCTTTATAAGAGTTGTCATGGTCATGATATCTCTTTGCATAAATAGAATTTTGACTAAGATACAAGGTGACAAGTTTTCAGGATAGAACACTGTTTGAACCCATTGACAGGTTCCTTCTTGGGCAATGTTCTGAGAAAAGGATATTGTTTTCTTCAAAATTAAAATTATCTTTGCTAAGAGGTATTACACATTGAGATCAAAGCCATAAATATCTCCCAAACACTAGTTATTATAGGATAATTCTTATATAGAAAGAAGCAAAGGTCAGCATGTATGAAAAAAGGAAACCTTACCTGAGATCTCACTGGTTTCTCCCAGAAGGCTGTCACTTGCTGTCCCCAGTTCAATGGAAGGCAATGGAAAAATATAAAAGACAAGTATTGACACAAGTTGAACATAGAATACAGCACTGAGGGAGAACAAGCTTTACTCCCAGAAAGAGAACATAAATACCTCCATAAATTGCCTCATCATTTTCTATAATTCTATGTGTTCTCCAAGCTCTTGTTCTTGATTGGCATTGCAGGATCAATGACTATAAACTCACCAGAAACCTCCTCATTCACTGTAAACTTGTCAATGTTGTATGATTCTAGTAGGTCTCTGTCAGATGCTTGTTGGCTGTCTCTGGCTGATTTCCACAGGTCATGAGTAGATGCTTCTAGGTCAAGAGTAGATGCTTGTAACTCATGAGTAGACGATTGTAGGTCGAGAATGGATGCTTGCTGGTCAAGAGTGGGTGCTTGTAGCTCATGAGTAAGTGCTTGTAGGTCATGGGTAGGTGTTTTGGGGTCAATAGTAGAAACATGTAGCTCATGAGTAGAAGCTTGTAGGTCAAGAGTGGATGTTGGTTGATCACTCATATATTCTAGAGAAATCAGATAAGGAAAAAACATACAGCTCAAGTCTCCAGTGTACATGTCTCTGTCATCTCTTTATGGACAAGCAAGAAACAAAAAGTGGCTCTTGAACCAGTGTGGTCTTCATGGCAGTTACCCTTCTCTATATAATTATTATGAGCATCCTATTCACTCTCAGGGAGTATGCTCAGCATCCTTACCAGGCTTCTCTGGGGAATCAGTTAAGGAAAGAGTAATCTTATTGTGCTTAATCTTAATCTTAACCTGCCTATCATTCAAAATGGAACAGAAGAAAACTCCACAATGCACCTGATAACACTTGAAGGTTTCTGAAAGCTCCAAATGAAACTACATTGGCTAAAACACAAGAAAACGTTTGTTCCTGTGCATAAGCAATGGTTGATTCAACCTCAAAATTCTCCATGGATTTCTTTATTGAACAGCCTAGGCTATAAACCCCATTTCTAACATATTCCATGTAATACCCAGTCCTCATATCTTAAGATTTCTTAGCATCATAAGCCTCATATTCTTGAGTATTCTTTCTCAATAAAAAAAGGCTAGGACTTCCAGGGCTATACAGGAGAGTGATGACAGTTGCTGAGGTAGGAGTGGACACCCCATGAAAAAGTCCATGATCTCTCTGTCTCTCTGTCTCTCTCTGTGTCTCTGTCTCTCTCTCTCTCTCTCTCTCTCTCTCACACACACACACACACACACACACACACACACACACACACACACACACACGTCTTAAACCTCCTTCCCCAAAGTACCTCAAGTGTGTACATACCTGAAGTTGGATTGGGAAAGGAAACTGCCATGACACACAATGAAGAGAGGATCAGAACCTTGTAGAACATTCTGCCACTGCCTCTGATGCTGTGAGGACCTCGTACTTTGTGAACAAGCAAAAGACAGAACACAAGGAAGAACTTTGCTGGGCTTTTAAATACCTGTCCACTCTTTTACTGCTGCGGGTAGAAGAGTGTGGGTATGTTATATATATTGCAGAAAAGAAAACTACCCTCATGGAGTTTAAAGACTGTTTCAGGACAGAAGATTATGAAAGAGGCAGATAAAAGCAAGAAGATGCTGGGCACAAAAGTCTGACATGGTCCATTGTGAAATATGAACTCCAAACACTTGTGTACTGGAAGTGGAGCTGGGTCCATTTCCAGCTCCATGATCAGCAGCATCAAATGGCTTTCCAAAAGAAAACCAACACTACATCTTGCAAACTAGACTTTTTTAAGCCCCCAAAGTAGTTTTGTGTAAAACAGTGTCTTATAGTCCACAACATTATTATGAGGGTTCTCATTGGCCAGTATCTGAAGGAAAAGTAAACAGTTCTCCTGGGCATAATAGCAACATCTGGCTTGTATTGTGTAATTCCACAGCCTTACTAGCCCTGTGATTATTTTTAATTAATTTTTATTTAAATTAAAAACAATCTTATGTTACATACCAATCCCAGTACTCTCTCACTTTTGTCCTCACATTCCCTCCATCATCTCTCTCCACCATCTCCCCTTCCCACCCCCATCCACTCCTCAGGGAGAGTGAAGCCTCCCGTGGGGGATCATTGAAGTCTGTCACATCATTCGAGGCAGGACTGAGGCCCTCCCCACTGTATCTAGGATGAGAGAGAATTCCTCCATAGGGAATGTGCTCCAAAAGCCAGTTCATGCACTACAGATAAATACTGGTTTCACTGCCAGAGGCCCCATAGACTGCCCAAGCCCCACAAGTGAAACCCACATTCAGGGGGTCTGGTTTGATCTTATGCAGGTTCCCTGGCTGTCAGTGTGGAGTCCATAAGCTCCCACTTGCTCAGGTCAGCTATTTCTGTGGGTTTCCCAGACATGGTCTTGACCCATTTTCTCATCACTCCTCCCTCTCTGTGACTAGATTCCAGGAGTTTGACTCAGTGTTTAGCTGTGAATTTCTGCTTTTGTTTCCCTCAGCTACTGTATTAAGCTCTATGATAGCATTTAAGGTAGTTATCAATCTCAGTATAAGGGAAGAGCATTTAAGGTAGCCTCTACACTATTGCTTAGATTCCTAGTTGGGGTCATCCGTGTGGAACCCTGGAGATTTCCCTAGTGCCAAGTTTCTCGTTAAGCCCATAATGGTGCCCTCTATTAAGGTATCTCTTTCCTTGCTCTCCTTTGTTCTTCCCCCAACTTAACCTTCCTGATTCCACATGTTCTCCTCCCCCCTTCCCTTCTCTCCTCCTCCTCTTTTTCCTACTTTCCTTCCCCATCTCTTCGTGCACCCTATTTACTCAGGAGATCTTGTTCCTTTCCCCTTGGGGGGGGGGGTCTATGTATGTCTCTCTTAAGGTCCTTAATGTCTTCCTTGTTTCCTATAATTTGGAAAAGAAGAAGTCAAACTTCCACTATTTGCAAGTAATATGATAGTTTACATAAATGACGAGAGGACTTCTACCAGGGAACTCCTGCACCAATAAACACCTCAGTAAAGTGTCAGGATACAAGATTAACTCAAAAAAATCAGTAGCCCTCCAATATATAGATGATAAACAGACTGAGAAAGAAATCAGAGAAACATCACCCTTCGAAGGCCACAAACAACATAAAATATCTTGAGTTAACTCTAACCCAGCAAGTGAAAGTCTTGTATTTCAAGAACTTTAAGTCTTTAAAGAAAGAAATTAAAGAAGATACAAGAAAATGGAAAGATCTCCCATGCTCTTGGATAGGTAGGAGCAACATAGTAAAAATGGTGATCTTACCAAAAGCAATCTACAGATTCAATGCAATCCCCATCAAAATCCCAGCACAGTTCTTCACAGACCTTAAAAGAACAATACTCACCTTTATGTGGAAAAACTAAAAACCCAGGATAGCCAAAACAGTCCTGTACAATAAAGGAACTTACAGAGGCATCACCATATCTGACTTGAAGCTCTACTATAGAACAATAGTAATGAAAACACAAGAACAGACAGATAAATGGAATCAAATGAAGACCCTGATATTAATTCACACACCTATGAACACCTAATATTTTACAAAAAAAAAAAAAGTAAAATTATACAATGGAAAAAAGAAAACATCTTCAACAAATGGTGCTGGCAAAAGTGGATGCTGACATGTAGAAAGAAGACTGCAGATAGACCCTGTGATTCTTAGCAGTAGTCTAGCAGCAGTTATCAAATGACTTTCCCTATGAGGAACCTGGAGGCGAGGTTAAGTCCAGATTCACCAGGGATACTCACTCCCTGACTATTGTCAGGACCAAAAGCTACAACTTAGAAGGTAGCCCTGACCCCTGCTCATAATGACCTTCATTCTCCACAGCCAGTATCAAGCAAACAGAGTTGCAGTACCCTGATTCTCAGGCACAGAAGAGGTACAACAAAGGTATGGAAAAATACCAGGTAAGAGGGTAGCCTGCATACTCTAGCATTCTTGCTGAATTAAGTAAGCTCTATATCTAGAGATTAGATCTTTAGTCAGCTTGAACAAGATTCATCAAAGGGATCAACGTTTGTTTAGGTAATTCCTAGATAGTTATGGGTTCACAGGTCACTGACTGTGTAACCTGCCCTCATAATCAGCACCTTGAAACCCAAGAATTGGAATCTAGGACC
The DNA here is from genome assembly GCA_030556225.1 of Cricetiscus sungorus. Taxonomy (NCBI): domain Eukaryota; kingdom Metazoa; phylum Chordata; class Mammalia; order Rodentia; family Cricetidae; genus Cricetiscus; species Cricetiscus sungorus. The sequence continues at coordinate 39,162,863 of JANBXA010000735.1, read as the reverse complement.
TGACTGTTCCCAACCCCCGTGACTCCATTGCCTCCATCAAAGAGAACAGTTCAAAATAGCAGAAGACAGATATTAGAGCAGTACACTGTTTAATCATGATTAATCAGACTGGAGAAGACGGGGTAAAAAAAAATGGCCTTATATATTTTTCTCCATTTTTTCAATGAAAGGGGATTCAGAGTTGGAAAGGTTAGAAGTTGGTGGCATGGTTAGAACAGGATCATTCCAGTGCTTGGGAGAGATCTTTGTCTCTTACTTGTTCATTAACCCACAGTCAGAGACCCTGTTGACATTAATTTTATGAGGGAAAACCAGTTACGTGTGGAAGATGAGGGAAGTGTCCAGTTTCCTTCTTTTAGAATTTTACATATCATGTGAACAGAGAAGCATTCATTACACTCATTAATCTTTAAACTTTAAATATTTCCTAAAAGGGTGGCTATAGGGTAGACCTGAAGGAAAAATGTGGAGGTTGCAGGGCTGTATTGAAGTCCCTCTAAGGCTTTTTCTCCAGGTAAAGCATAGATTTTTTTTTTAATTTTGCCTTTATTATATGTCTTTTTAAATATATAATATGCTCTATTACATGACCACTGTTCAAAAGAAAGGGAAGTTGGCCCATCTCTGGTGATGAATGGAGATATGACATTCTACAATGCTCAGTGATCATCAGATTGCATAGTCTTGATTCAAGTGTATTATTTATTACAATAAATATCTGATGATTAAAATCTTCATTGAATGACTACTTTTTTCAATTTAATATTTTTATTGATTATTTTGGAATTTCACATCACACACTCCAATCATACTTCCCAGTCCTCCCAGGTCTTTCTCCAAGGCTTGTGATCCCGCCCCTCCTACACACACACACACACACACACACACACACACACACACACACACACACACACGCATACACACAAAGAAGAAGAAGAATTAAATAAAGGAAAAAAAATCCAATTGCATGCCTGTGTATCACTGGAGCATAGTCAAACTCCCAGTGGCCAGCTCTTTAAGGAAAAGTGAGTTCTTTCCCACTTCCACACCTCAGAAGCCATCCGTGTGGAGTGCTTGCTACATTCAGCATCCTTATCAAAAGTTTTAAGAGTTCTTTTCAATGGCTTTCTGTCCATACTGTTGCTGTTTGGGAATCGAGGGTATGCCGTGAGTAGGGGTTATCACGGAAGCCTTCTATGACCTCTTTCTCAACTGGGAGTCAGCAGTCATTTATACCACACCATGACCTTTACAATGACAAGCAGCATGGATCATGGAACTATACACTTTTGGCAACACCATGGACAATGAACATCCACATGGTGTTAGGCATTAGCAACACACTGGCCTCTGGTCACATATCTTTGGTGGCAGTATAGACCATGAACATCAACATAGTCCTCTATTGAAGCACAGGCCAGAGACACCACCATAACATCAACATGGCCTCTCAGTACCACTGGAGACCACATTAACACCAATCCAGTGGTCTCCAGTGGTAGCCCAGCCCACATGTGGTCTCCAGTGGTAGCCCAGCCCACAGCTGCACTGAAACTGTGGAAGCAGCCATGGCCCTCCTCAACTCCATGAATGAACATTATTGTGTTTTCTTTAATTCTGTTTTGTTTTTTAATTCTTTCAAGTTTGAAAAACTAAATTTATTATTACTTGATAATTCCCTTACATTTTGAGGAGATTTAAAAATTGTTGTACTAAGAAACAATATTTCTATCCCTACACCCAAAACCCATGCCCCAATTAAAGCTTTTTTAATTGAGTAATTACTGCAATTACCTTTAGTATTTTACATGATGCTCTTTGTATATTTTGAAACACTGTGCTTTATTCACTATTAATTTGTCAAGATTTTACTAATTACTTTTTCTCAACTATCCACTGCTACTAAGCAATAAAAATAAATCCAGTCTATATGTATATCTTTGGAGTTATCTACAGTTTTTTTTAACATGTTTCATTTTATTATCATTAAATCTCTTCTAGAGTTATTGTCTAGTTTTGATAGCAAAAATGCATGCAACCTCACAGAGTCACATAGCTCACAATGTGCATAGTCATCTGCCTGTGATGTTTTGTAACTTTAAAAAAAAAAACACACAAATGTTTGCAAGCACAAATGCAATTGTTTGTGCATAAAGTAGATGAGGTAGTATTCAAGTGTCTTTCAATCTGAGACTATTTTGTTTCCTTCTCCTCTCAGGCTATTTGGCAATGTTTAAAAACATTTTTGTCACAACTCAGAATGTGATACAAGCAACACATGGTGAGGCATAGTGATGCTATGAAGAATTTTGCAGCACTCTAGGACAGACTCCTCTAGCTACACGCTTCCATAATACAGAGGCTAAGAAACTCCTGCCATACACATTTGAGAACATCCTAAACATAAACTATTAAAAAATCAAAAGCTATACATTCAATTCATTAAACATCAATAATATGGTAAATTTTATTGACATCACATGATAAATATTAACTTTGTATATGAGGGAAAAACGTATTACAAAGGAATATATTTTACCACACAAGGTGCACATAAGTGCCAGAAGAAATTCGAAGAAAATAAATTGAAAACAGGTGTTAAGTAAATAAAAGTTCTTGTGATGATTTTGATTTTTATATAGACTCTGATTTTGTTGTTGTTTTTCCTACATAAAAATATTCCTTTCCGAAGTAGCTTCCAGTTGCCTGAGATTTAGTTACCATAAAAGCCTTAACTACTTTCCATAACATATTGGTTCCTTGTTAAATGGAAATTCTCTTGGTGTAAGTAGTTGACATTTACATCTTAGTTTGGATAGTAACAGTGGAAAGAAGTGATTTGTCTTTCAAAAAAATGGTAAAGAAAATCTGAGGATGATGGAAAAGATGCTAAAATGCAATAGACAAAAAAAACGAAGATATTCACATGAAGGATCATTAATTATCAAGATTGTTGTTGAAGAAGTAGCATTTACATATCTCCCTTATTTACACATTAGAATTAGAATATCAACATAAAATTAAAGTCTTATCATTATTGCAAAGTGATTAAAAGGGCAGTGGTTTTCAAGTTATATTTATAATATATATATGTATATGTAATATATACTGAATGAACTATAAATATAGTATATATATGTGTGTGTATATATAGTATATATATGGCCATATATACATATAATCAAATTTACACTAATAAAGTTCATTATTCAGAAGAAACTATGATTTATTATATATACCATGAACTTACCCTATAAAATTATTTATATCACCAAAATTGGGGGGGGCAGGGTATACATTACTTGAGAAGTTTTATAATACAAACCAGATAAAACACTGCCTGAAACTCATGTAGACTACATGAAAAAAGAATCACATCATATCACTAGATAGAATGTTTTCCAGCGATGACTTTTAGGGGTTCAATGTCATGACCAATCTTCCCTGGGGAATAGCAAGACCATTGTCGGTGACAACTAGGTCTGTTTTGCTTTTTGAGTCTTGTTGGAGAGAGAGAAGCCTTTCACTAAACCACTGACATAAACAATACATTCCTGTTGTTTTGCTAATATCTTTGTGAATTTAATGCCGATTGTGGATCAAGGACAGCCAGAAAAATGTCACGAATCTACTGGTTACTTGTGGGATGCTGTTTTTGAAGGACAGCAGTCAGAGCCAGCCAGGCAGCCCACAGTTCATACCTGAGAGGGGGAGTCTGGACCAAGAAGGACTAGATAAAGGAGTTAAGTGACAAGACGGGGAGACACAGAGACATGGGATAGGTGTCAGGAGAGCCTGTCAATCCAACCCTGAACAACCTTAGTTTATTCTTTAACACAGTTAAGTACCCAAATTAAAAGTGGGAACAATGGCATAAGACTTCTATTATCATGTATAAGGAGCAAGGAGACTTACTTCAGTTAATCCTCCAGGCACACCAGCTATCTGGCTTTCAGGTGGAAAATAAACACACCTGAGCCCTGGTCTGTTGTTGCTTAAATAGAGACATCTGCTATCAACCCCCAAGCTATAGACTTAAAGGCATAAGGATAGTTTTGAATTCTCTGACCTTTAGTCAAAAATGGAGTGGAGCAAATCTTTATGTGCCCTGACAAACTCCCCTTCTAAATGTAATTAATTAATACCTGCACTGCTACTACAGGACAGACGACTGGGTCTGTCTTAGGCTGTCTTTTTTCACCTTCCAGCCTTACCCATCATTGGAACAAACATTCTGTTGGAGGGGAGGACTTGGTCTTGTCCCAATTTAATGTACCAGACTTTGTCACCTCCCCATGGGAGCCCTTACCTGTTGGGAACAGTGGATGGGGGATGGGCTGAGGGGGACAAAAGTGGGGGTGGAAGGAAGAATGGGAGGGAGAACTTTGATTGGAATATAAAATTAAATTTAAAAGTAAATTTAAATTAAAGACTTCAAGAACAGTGTTCAATAGGAATGAATAGAAGATAGTCTTGCACTGTTCCTGATCTTACATAGAACTCTGAGAATTTTTTCCCCTTTATGATTATATTGGCTATAGGATTGTAATAGTTGGCCTTTTTTATGTTTAGTTATCTAACTCATGACTTTTATCCTGAAGGGATGTTAGATATTGTCAAAGTCTTTGCATGTCACTAGTAGAATGATATTGTAATGTTTATCCTTTATTCTATTTATGTGATAGACAACATAATTGGTTTACATATGTTGAACATCCATGCATCTCTCAAATGAAACTAACTTGGTAGTGATACCTGATCTTTTAAAATATGGGTTTGAATATAGTTTACCAATATTCTAATGAGAATTTGTGCATCTGTGTTCATTATGGATATTCATCTGTAATTTTTTGTCTTGTGTGGTTTTGATATCAGCATCATACTAGCTTCATAAAATGAGTTTGGAGAAGTTAGAGAGACAGGTCATCAGTTAAAAATCACTTGTTACAGACAAAAGGATTCCCTACAGAATGGGGAAAGATCTTTACCAACCCCACATCTGACAGAGGGCTGATCTCCAAAATATACAAAGAACTCCAGAAACTAGACATCAAACTACAGAATAATCCAATTTAAAAATGGGGTATAGATCTAAACAAAGAATTCTCAAGAAAACAATATGAAATGGCTCAAAGATACTTAAGGAAATGTTCAACATCCTTAGGTTATCAGGGAAATGCCAATCAAAACCACTTGGAGATTCCATCTTGTGCAGATCAGAATGGCTAAGATCAAAAACACCAATGACAGCTTATGCTGGAAAGGATGTGGAGAAAGGGAAACACTCCTTCATTGCTGGTGGGAGGACAAACTTATTCAGCCACTGTAGAAATCAGAATGGAAATTTCTCGGAAAATTAAGGATCAACTTACCTCAAGACCCTGCAATAACATTGGAGAGCATATACCCGAAGGAGGCACATTCATACCACAAGGACATTTGCTCAACTAGGTTCATAGCAACGTTATTCATAACAGCCAAATCTTGGAAACCTAGATGCCCCTCAACTGAGGAATGAATAAAGAGAATGTGGTATATTTATACAATGGAGTACTTCTCAGAGGTAGGAAACAATGACATCCTAAAATTAGAACTAGAACAAACCATCCTGAGTGAGTTAACTCAAAACCAGAAAGACAAATATAGTGTGTACTCACTCACAAGTGATTACCAGCCATAAAGAAAATTATATCTAACCTATAATCCACAACCCCAGAGAAGCTAGAACCCTCTTCCAGAAACAGATGGAAGTAGATGAAGAAATCCACAACTCACCAATGGACTAAATTCCTGGAGAACAATCAAAGTGAGGGAGGAGTGATGATATGAACAAAGGAGTCAAGACCATGATGGGGAAACCCACAGAATCAGCTGACCTGAGCTACTGAGAGATCACTGACTCAAGTCTGACAAATGGGAAACCTGCATAAAACCAAACTAGACTCCCTTAATATAGGTGACAATGGTGCAACTGGGAAAATATATGAGGCCACTGGAAGAAGTCCAAGATCTAACACTGTTGAGGCTGGGCAGTCTGTGGGCCCCGCCTCTGATGGGCGGGACGTATAATCACTAAGTCAGGCCTTACCTGGCTGGGCGGAGACTGGGTTATGCAAGCCCCACTGCCCAAGCTACCTGGCCGCAGAGACTGGGTTACGCATGCGCAAGCTCCCCTTTTAAAGCAAGCACGCCAAGTGTCCCTCTCTCTCTTGCTCTCTCTTGCTCTCTCTTGCTCTCTCTTGCTCTCTCCTGCTCTCTCTTGCTTCTCTTGCTCTCTCTTGTCCCTCTCATCTCCCTCTCTCTTGCTTCCCTCTCTCGCTCTCTCTGGGGCCCCCTTTATCTCTCTCTCTGCCCGCTTTCCTCTCCCCTCTCTCAATAAACTCCACGTGGGCGCTTAATCTCGTGTTTGTGTTTCTTAGGCCATAGCAGCTGCATCACAGCAGCTGTATCAAAAGAACAACATTGGTGCCGTGACTCGGTCAGGCTCTCCTCAAGGACTCCGCGGCTGTCTGCTAGTGGGCAGCTAGCCAGAGACACTTGGGGACCCTGATTTTGAACCAGAGGCCCGCTTCCATCCACCCGTTCGCTGGAAATACCATCCCACACCGGCTTCAATTTGGTAAAGTACTCTTTTCATTGTAACTTGTTTCCCTAGGGTCTGGGACATTTCCCACTGGTGAGTTAAGATTCCGGCTTCAAGCCTTCCTGCCTTCGGACTGCTGAGTCCTTATCGGGCACTTTGCCCTTGGCCACATACTTGGGCTGATGAGTTCCAAAAATGATTGGCCAGTTTTTACTTCACCCATGGGAAATAAACCAGCCTACCCTACAAAATAAGTCAAATTGGCCAAAATTACTGCCAGCGAACAGGTAGATGGAAGGAGTTACCCTATGCCCAACTTTTTTCTACCTCTGCTACACAATCTCTTTCCCTAAACTTGTTTTTGTTCTCTTCCCGCCACTCTAAAACTCTCCTGCCCGCCACAGTTGCAGCCCATCTCAGCAGTGAGCGGGGCTGAGGGAGCATCTGCTCAAGATACTCTGAGAGTTTTTCATTTTTCCCCATGAATGAGGCTTTTGGAATTTGTGCTGGGCCTAGCACCACTCATGCTGACTGGTGCATTCGTTTCGTTTCTCAGACCCACGAGGGGTCTCTCGGGTTTTATACCCTAGCACTGCCCTTAGACTGGTACATACTTTGCTCAGACCTACGGTGGTCTCTTTGGAAGTTGTACCCCTTGGACTCCGGTGTCCTTTTAGTTTCACAAAGCCGTCTGCCTCACTCGTGGAGAGAAAAAGCCAACAACATTATATCTCAAAACTTTGTAATTTCTGCCAGCTGTTGGGAAGGGATTTATGGAAGCCGCCATCTTGACCATGTGGCCTGCTAAGCCCTCCCCCCCTCCGTGGTTCTTTAATCTGCTACACCTGTAATTCATTTACCTGTTGCCTTTTATTCTTTGTCTCTAATTTCTTTTTTCACTATGTTATATCTGTACATGTAATTTAATTTTAACTTTATACAAAAATGAGCTAAACTCTACAACTTAAATTCAACTGTACTAAGTCAAATATTTCTAAATTATTATGTCTTTAAATGATGGTAAACATTTAAGGTTATAAATGTCTATTTCAAACTAACGAAATATTTATGCCACCCAGTCATTCCTCTAAGCTGTTTATAAAGGTTAAGCCTCCATTATCAAAGGGAGATATTCTCTACCTCTTTGTCCTTTACAAGTGTATGTCTAACCTACTAAGTTAAAACCAGTTAGAGTAAGGCTGGATGGCTCTGAGTGTAACATCTCTCCACAGCCTCTCAGCTTGGATCCAGTTTTCCAGACAGGGATAAAGCCTTACCTAGCCACCTATATGCTTAAGGCAGGTAACTAAAGGCAAATTTTGTATACTAAGGTATACTAAACAGACAGCCCTCAAATGCTCAGAGATCTAGAGAATATGGCATTTAAAATGTTTCATTAAAAAGCTTTTATGACAGAGACAGGCCAGCTGCTGGCACCACCCATTTCCTCCAAGAAGATTGATGGACACCGAAGAAGCTCTACCCACGAAAGTGGCAACGGTAGCCACTGAGCAATCCTGCCTTTCATCTCAACTGCTGCAAAGGGCTCTAAGGACCGTGCAAAAGGGCAGTGGAATCGACTTTCTCCACGTTGCTTGGGCCAACGGTAGGTAAGTCTTCCAAAAGCTCCTAATCCACAGGTCGTGTGCCATCAGCAGAAGGCAGATGTCCTTAAAGCCTCTAACCTCAACAACTGTGGAGGACCTGGGGGTGGCTGTCCATGCTGCCAGCTAGTGAGTCTCTGTTATTCTCTAATCATTCAGGTAGAATTTTACCCTTCTCAAGAACTCTGATGCTTTTGACGACTGGTAGTTTTGTCTGCTTAAAGGAGCAGCCACGGTTCCAACTATTACAAAACCTATTTCAGAAATGGATATTTTAAGGTTGCTACTGTTTATAGTCTTAACATTAATCAATAAAGTTTTAATGAGCTACTAATCCAATTCTGACAGAGTACTAAACACCATACTATGCCAGTATACGATCATAATTGTAATTATTAGCTCAAAATTAAGGTGCTTTTCATTGTGCTAAAAATTTCTCGGTTGTATTTGTTAATTCTTTCAGCCAAACCATTTCTAACATGAGTATGCTGCTAATGTGTCTTAATATTTATGTTTTCACAAACTCAAAGGATTCTTTAAGTTCCAGGGAGCTGAAAAGGATCCATTCAAACAGGTCAGATTCACTCCAAATAAATTACTCTACTTCTTCCTGGACTCGGGACTTCCTTCCCTTGTCCTGGGACCCCCCTTGGGAACTCCTCCCCCACCTTACATTTCTCCTATTTAAGTACTAAGACCTAAAAAGAAAAAACCTAACCTTGTCCTCTGCTCTGCTAACATCTCGCCAGGTCTCAGAGTTCCATACAGTCAGGACTGCGATGAAACAACCAGCTACCAGGACGTGGCAGCACCCCAGCTTTCTCAATTCCCCAAAAGATGATCAACGCCCCAAGTCAGCAGGAAGTAGTCTTGAGAACTCAACGCCCTTATTCCCTGACCTGCCACGCCCAACCCCCATTTTTTAATAACAACAAGAGGTGGGAATGTTAGAAACCTGCAGTCTCACCCTGTTGGGCCATGCCCAACCCCCACCTTTTTAATAGTAATAAGAGGTGGGAATGTTGAGGCTGGGCAGTCTGTGGGCCCCGCCTCTGATGGGCGGGACATATAATCACTAAGTCAGGCCTTACCTGGCTGGGCAGAGACTGGGTTATGCAAGCCCCACTGCCCAAGCTACCTGGCCGCAGAGACTGGGTTACGCATGCGCAAGCTCCCCTTTTAAAGCAAGCACGCCAAGTGTCCCTCTCTCTCTTGCTCTCTCTTGCTCTCTCTTGCTCTCTCTTGCTCTCTCCTGCTCTCTCTTGCTTCTCTTGCTCTCTCTTGTCCCTCTCATCTCCCTCTCTCTTGCTTCCCTCTCTCGCTCTCTCTGGGGCCCCCTTTATCTCTCTCTCTGCCCGCTTTCCTCTCCCCTCTCTCAATAAACTCCACGTGGGCACTCAATCTCGTGTTTGTGTTTCTTAGGCCATAGCAGCTGCATCACAGCAGCTGTATCAAAAGAACAACAAACACTAATGCAAAAACTGACTTAGTGGAGCCCATTCTATACAGAGGTAGCTTGCTCAGCCTAGACTAAGGGGTGTGGGGGGTGGAGAAATACCTTGGTCCTGCCTCAAGGAGATGATGGGACAGACTTAGTATACTTCCTAGAGGAGGTCTTACCCTCCTGAGGAGCAGATGGGAGGTGGAGGGAGTTGGGGGAGCAGGATGAAAGGAGGATCAGGGAAATGGGGTTGGAATATAAAAATTAAATTAATTTTAAAAAGTAAAGAAAAAAACTCCCCCAAAAAATCACTTGTTGCCCTTACAGAGGAACCAGATTTGGTACCCAGCACACACACAGTGGTCAACAATTATCCATAACTGCAGTTTCAAATGATCTGATGTCCTCTTCTGACCTCTATAGGCACCAAGCATCAACATGGCACACAGACATACACGAAGGCAAAACATCCATACACATTAAAAATAAATAAATTTTAAAAATAGTTTTAGGTAATTTAGTTTTTCCTTTTTCCCTGTTCATGGAATAAATTCTACAGTGTTGGTGTGAATTTTTCCTTGAAGTTCTGGGAGAATTCTGAACTAAATCTATCTGGAGTAATTCCAACTGTTTTTTTAGGTGGGACACTTTTTATTACTCTTTTGACATTATTGATGCTTAAGAGTCTGTTTAAATTATTTATTATATCTTGGTTTAAGTTTTGTACATTTATGGTACTAGAAATGTGTCTTTATGTTTTCCAATTTTGTCAAATAGAGTTTTTATAATATGTCCTTGGGACTTTTTAAGATTCTATTTTTAGTTATAACTTTTCATTTCTAATTTCATTAATTTGTATACCATCTTTCTTTCAGATAATATGGTTAACAATTTATCTTATTTGTCATTTCAAACAGTCAATTCTCTGTTTCAATTATTCTTTGTATAGATTTTGTGGGGTTTTGTTTGTTTATTTCTGTCATCTGCATCTATTGTCTCTGGATTTGGTTTGTTATTGTTTTTCTAAGACTTTCGGTACAACATTAAATAAACACATATGGAGACCATGTTTGGAAGTTTATAATTAAATACAGAGGAGCACAAGTTCTTGTGAATTAAGATATTAATGAAGTATCATGTAAGAATGAATTTTGATAGAAATTTTATAGCAAAAATTGCAGCACATTGAGAAAAATAAACAAATTATATTTTTAATTATTTTTTATTTTAATCTGTATTGAAAATTTGTCTTCACATATTCAAAATGATGTTGAGTATCTGTAGATAAGAAATTATTAAAGCAATCTCCAGTCATTCAACCTCTATTTTCAATCAGGAAGAGCAAAATCACTATTTAAACAGAATCTAGGGAGAGGGTTTGTAGCCCAATAAGAGATACAAGTTGGGTGATAAAATCTAGATTTCTTTATGAAGCTGGTAATACTCTTGATCCTCATCCTGAGGATCCATTTGTAATTTTTGTAGCTAACATTCACATAACCATAATTTCAATCTTTTGAGAATATTGCTGAAATTCTTGGTCCAGTCTTCTCAAAAGCTGTGTTATAAAATTAAAGTGCCTTCCCAACATTGCAAGAATTGTAAGAAAAATCAAATGAATGTCTAGTAAAAGAAAATCATGTTTCCTTGCCCATGAAAGTGAAGACCTTAGCCCCCATTTGCTTGTGAAATATTCATGAAGTCAACACATCAACGGGGCCCACTTATGCTTGATCTGTGTACTAAACACACAGCTCTTCTAGCTCTTCTGGGCTCAAATTTTATTATACATGAGGTATATATTCTGTTGGTTCCAGAATATTATGGAAACTGGGATATATAGCAATACCCTAGCTCAAATCACAAAACCAAAAAGAAAACTAATAAAAGTTAAAATTAAGATACAAGCAGTACCAATCTTAAAGACTGACTGAATGCTAGATTTTATTGTTGAGCTTTAGAATAACCAATTGGTTTAACTAAGAGTTTCCTCCCTTTGCTAAACGTGCATTCCATGAATCACAAAAGCTTAAAGATTCTACTTACCAATATTCCCTCAGTGGCAAAGAAGAGCGTGCTGCATTTGAGTTTATTAAAAGAATGAAGGTTATGGATGTTATCAAAATAAAATATGCTGACTGAAGGAATGATTTGGAAGACCCTTCATGTCAAAAGTGACCAACATGAATTCACTCATAAAAGCAATGACGTGGTTGTCATTATGTAAGACATAGTAGCTGCTCAGAGATATTTGTCAAATCCATCAAATCTATATTTTAGCTCATAGTTTTATTTAAAATGATTGTTTTACAGACTAAGTAGAAATACTCTATTATTTCTATAAATTGTATTTCTTATATATTTAAACTTATACATCTATATATTTAAAGTATGTTTTTAAGCACATCAAATTATTTTTTCTTTCTTTTTCCATTCTCTCTAGAGTTTTTGCTTGTTTGTTTGTTTTACTTTTTTTTTTCCGGAACTTGTCCTTGGCTCAAGTAGTTGTAATTCCCCTAGCTCAGCCTCCCAGTATTTTAGCTGGCACTGTACATGGCTATGTGCCACCATTTCAAGCCAATACTAATGGTTGGTATTTCAAAACATATACAAAGATGGTTTCTGAAGCATATGCCTGAAATTTTGACCCCATAGCTGAGTTTTTCTATGCAAAATAGTCTTAGAGAATCAAAATTCACGAAACAGAAGCTTCATTTGGTTACTAACAAATCTCAAGCTTGCTGCAAGTCTGCTGACTTTCCGTGGACTTACCAACTCTGACAGAAGCAATAACAAGGAAAGCCATGGAGATATTTCTGATATAAGCACAGTCCAATCCTGCACACTTCTATGTCTTCAATGAACAAAGAAGAGAAAATCACTCCTCCACCAAACAGCCAATCTATGAAACATTCTGCAGCGGAGGAATCTGCAGAGATGCTAAGTGCAGCAGAAGGCATCCTCCTTTTTGTTGCCACTAGTGAAGCTGTGCTGGGAATTTTGGGAAACACATTCATTGCATTTGTGAACTGCATGGACTGTGCCAGAAACAAGAAGCTCTCTAAGATTGGCTTCATTCTCACTGGCTTGGCAACTTCCAGGATTTGTATCATGTGGATAATAACTTTTGATACATATGTAAAGTTATTCTCTACACATACACTTAACTTTGGCAAGATATATGAATGCATCAGTTACCTATGGGTAACTATGAATCACCTGAGTGTCTGGTTTGCTGCCAGCCTCAGCATCTTCTATTTCCTGAAGATAGCAAATTTTTCTCACTGTGTATTTACCTGGTTGAAGAAGAGAACCAACAGTGTTTTCATCGCTCTGGTGGGATGCTTTTTTGTCTCAATGTTTATTTCTATTCCACAAATTGTGAAGATGATTAATGATATTAAAATGCAATACAGAAACATCTCCTGGCAGGTTAACCTAGAAGCACCAAAAGCAAAGGAGTTACTTTTTAGCCATGTCTTTTTTCAATTTGGAATTCTTTTCTTCTTCGTGGTAGCTGTTATTACATGCCTCTTGTTAATCATTTCTCTTTGGAGACACAACAAGCAGATGCAATCTAATGTCTCAGGATTCCGAGACCTCAACACAGAAGCTCATATGAAAGCCATGAAAGTTTTAATTTCTTTTATCGTCCTCTTTATCTTGTATTTTGTAGGTTTGCTCATAGAAATATTATGTTTTTTTTGGCAAAACGGAAAACTGCTATTAGTTCTTGGTGTGGTAATTGTACTCATGTATCCATGCTGCCACTCATTTGTTCTAATACTAGCAAACAACCAGCTGAAGAAAGTTTCCTTGAAGTTACTGCAGCAATTAAAAGTGCTGTGACAATGGAGAGCTCAAAGACACATAACAGTGTGGCATGGGAATGGATGCCCTGGTATAGTCTGAGAAGATCCTTGAAGACCTTTGTCACATGCACTAGTCCTTACAATAGTTTGTAGCTGAAATACCAAACACTATAATCTTCTGCAGCTGCTTTAACTGTATCTTGGGGATCTTTATCTGGAGCAGGATTTTTATCCCACATGCAAGTTCAACTGCTCAGTCAGCCTTCTGATGCTTCAACTTCTTTATTCACATTTGCCAGGGAAGCAACCCTTCTGTGTAAAGACTTTTGTAATGATTTGTCAGGTTGACTATGGAGGAAACAGAAATGGAGGAAACACTTGTGATCTGTTTTTTGTTGTTGTTGTTGTTATTTTGTTTTGTTTTTTTTTTGTTTTGTTTTGTTTTGTTTTGAAGTTCAGTACCCATACATGTTTCTGGGCCTTTTTTTCCCTATTTTACATATTGATCCCAGTTCCCTTTCCCTCCTTTCCTCCCTCCCTCCCACTCTCCCATGCAGCCCTGACCACCCTCCCATCCCATTCCCCCCCACTCCACAGGAGGGGTCAACAAAATCTGTCAAGTCATTTGAAGTAGGGACTAGGCCCTTCCTCCTGCCTCTAGGTTAAGGGGGTGTCCCTCCATGGGGAATGTGCTCCCAAAGTCCTTTTCTTGAGGATGGAAGACACTGGCTTTGACGTGGACCTTGCAGTAAGATGACATATGCCTTTAATCCTGATCTTGAGGTGGGAAGCCACACCTTTAATCTGAACTATGCTCTCATATAAGGATAATGGAGAAGGAAGGGTTTGTTCTTTGCCTGCTTACCCTTGTCTTGTCAGCACATCCATCTGTTCACATCATCTGTTCAGAAGTCTAATCCTTCTGAATTCCAACATAGACAGAAGGCCAGCTGAGACATCCAGCCTTGTGGAACTGAGCAACTACTAGACTCTTGGACTTTCCATTGACAGCTAGCCATTGTTTGACTCCAGCCTATATGTCATTCCAATAAACTCCCATATATACTGATACAGATATATAGACACATATAGATACATATATATATAGAGAGAGAGATAGACATAGACATATCTACATAGATATATAAACATACATATAAAGTTACACACACACACACACACACACACACACACACACATATATATATATATATATATATATATATATATATATATAGAGAGAGAGAGAGAGAGAGAGAGAGAGAGAAAGAGAGAGAGAGAAACCTTCATTCCATAAGTTCTGTGACTCTAGAGAGCCCTGACTAATACAATTTTCACTGGGAAAATAAACATTCAAAACAAGACTGGAGTGCTGATACCATTTCCACAGGAAGACACAAAGGAAAGACATCAAGATAAACAGCTGTGGTCACCCCTGATATTTACAGTATAGAGCTTAAGAACAGAAAAGAGCACCTTTGCTGTGTGCAGTTTTGTTTCTCATAAACTCACTGCTGTTTTCACCTATTAAGTGTCAAAGTTCTTGTTAGTAGTTGGTCCTGATGTAATAGCAACAGTTACAATAGTGAAGGCAACTCTGAAAGATAACTAGAGAAGAAGAGTCTATCTGCTGAGGAAAGAAGTCTTCATACTCTTCTTGTCCAATCTTCTAAAATGAGTCCATCCTACATCAGTTAGTATTGAGGACAGATTCTGCTGAGAAGGAAATTATTCCAAGAAAATCACATTCACACACACACAAAAAAATTATCATGTCTAACCAGAGCACAGAAAAATACGCCAAGTGTAGAACACGTGTGAGGTTTACTTATACATATACACATATACTTATACACAAACAAATACATATGCACATATGTGTACAGAAATGTATAATTATGAGTTTTGAGGTTTCTATAGTAGGTAATCTTACAGATATATAATAATTTACTTATCTTTATCATATTGTTTAATTTAGCTTCAGTTTCCTACTGTTTCAAACTAGATAAAAAAAATAAGTGCTATGAAATATGAACACTGAACCTATATATACTAGATATTTTTAGTGCTGACTCTGCTTGATGGTTAATATTCACTATTGAATAAGCAAACGATCTGGAATGTCACTGATGTCATGCAGTTTAGACTGAAATCTAATTAAGGTTAGGAGTGAGACCGAAGGAGCTGAAATCGGGGTTGGAAAATGGCATTGTGCATGGAAGGTGCAAAAAGAGAGAGTGCTGCACGGGACTGCACATCCAGAGTGACAAGTGCACAGATGACAGAGTTTCAATTATGTAAAGCCTAATTCTAATGGAAGGAATTTGGTAAATTCTGCAGAACTGCTCATAAAGCAACACTGTAATTGTGCATAAGTATCTATCTTCAAAATCACATCAACTTAGTACTTTAAAACTATTCTTATTATGATGCCTTTCAAAAACCACCTTCACGTTGCATATGTGGTTATAATTACATAGGATTATTAGCTAATTACATATGCACTTTAGGATCATTTATTATATGGTTGTCTTAGCAGTTGGTAAGCTTTCTATACATTAACGTTACGTTGTATTTGCATTGTGACACTTTTTCCTTTAGTTTGTATGTTTCAGAAATAGTATTGTTACATAAACTATTATCTGCTTCTTGGTCTCTTCTGTGCCTATTTCTGTTCATGCTAATTTAGTTGCATTGGTGCTTATTCCTTTATTCCTATAAAATAGTATAGATTATTGAACATAAAATTAGACAATAGAAAGGTAGAAATGGGAAAAGGATTTTAAATACTTGAAATAGTTTACTAACCATGATTAACATGTTTCTATATCAATGTTAAGATGAATACAAAAGATAAAAGTCATAGAGGGTAAAAACAGGTTATGGTAGGCAGGTGACAAATATAGATAATAGGTATTTTGATTGCCTCTATCTATAAACTGTAAGTGTAAGTCCTTTCTCTTTGGATGATAGAAGTATAGGTGAATTGAATTTACTTTCTTAAATGATCTATAAATTCCTAAATATTCTAGGTAATAATTCTTATGGCCAGAAAACATAATTTAATAAAAAATTAAAGGGTCTGAGAAATATGTGTGGTGAACTCACTTAATGAGAGACATGAAAGTGCTAACTGAAATGCTGTTGTCTTTACACTTCTTGTTTTAACCTGCAAACTTGTGCTAATGTATTTTTACTTTCTTTCACTTTGTTGAATTGGTCCTCCTGAGTTTTGTGATTTTTAATTTGAGCCCAGTTTATTTATTATCTGTGGTAGTTATTCTTTTCAGGTTGCAGTATAGGTTTTATTCAAAGATTTCTGCAAACTACTAGAATAGTCCTCTGTCATCTCCACCCCCTCCTGTTCTCAGCCGTCTGTTTAAGGGGAAGTATAAAGTGGCTGAGGTTGTGTGGTCTCACCACAGTCCTCTTCAGCAGCTGGACTCTGTGGACTAACTGCTTCTCGGAACAATGTGATCAGAGCCTACACCTACCTTTTTTAAGGGTCAGTTGAGGAAAGATCATTTGCATTGTACCACTATCTGTGTGCGGGTCAGACTAGAACAGGAGAGTACTTCAAGACCCATCTTTGCCACTCATCCTTATTTTTGAAAATCACAAACAAAACTTCCAGGGGCTACAGTGTAAAGAAACCTCAGTCTTATGTGTCAACAGGAAGGGAACACTAACATGTTCCATTCCAGCAACTATTTTTTTATAGCAGCGTGTATACAGAACCCATTTTCAGCATATCCTAAGACCCTCAGCCCTAATGTCATAGAGCTGGTTATCTTCAGAACCCTCACAACTATGGTCTACTGAGCATGGACCAGGTTTCACAAGGACAGACTGGTCATCTCACTTGACGTCTGACACCATGCTAAATCGGCAGAATCACTGTCTCTCTCTGCCCCTCATTTATCTCAATTGTATTGCAGTGAGGAGCCCAGCAAGCAGCCTAGACGATGAGAGTCACCTCACAGGAGAAGAGGAGGAGGATAGGCCTTTTTCACACGGTTAGATGAGCAGTCCACAGAGCAAGAGTCACCCACAGAGCAAGAGTCACCCGGCAGAGGCAGGCGGGGAGGGGGGGGAGCAGGCACTTTCAGATGGTTGGGTGAGCAGACCTCCTGGGAAACTGCCTGAGTTCAGAAAGAACTGGGACAGAAGGCTTTGTGGTTGTTAGGTCCTTTTTCTCTCATGCTCATGAGGACACTCTTTCTTTCTTTCCTAAATGTGATACAAGTTTCCATCCCAGCCCTACACAGATTCACAAGTCAGTGACACGGCTGGTTGCCACCACTCTCAGACACTTCACTGTGTTGAAGTGTCCCCATCTCTTCACCATACTTCTACAGAACACACCATTGCTTTGACATCTAGTGAGGATGGGACCATCAGAAAAGAAAGAAAAACCTCAGCCATTCTGTCCTGATCCCACCTGACCAAGAATGTTACCTTGATGTGGTCAGTTCAAACTAACAACCAAATCATACCTCAGTCACTCAGCCGCTACAAGCTGCTATCCTCACCTAAGACCACATTGATAACGTTGTCCAACTTCTACTTAAAGCTTTCATAACAGCTGGGCAGTGGTGGTGCACGCCTTTAATCCCAGCACTTTGGGAGGCAGAGGCAGGTGCATCTCTGTGAGTTTGTAACCAGCCTGGTCTACAAGAGCTATTTCCAGGACAGACTCCAAAAGCCACAGAGAAATGCTGTCTTGGGGAAAAAAAAAAACAAAAATAAACAAACAAAAATTTTCACAACAAACCAACCCTCCTCCACCCATCCCAACAAAAACACACACTCACAAACATCAACTCCCATCTACAAAGAATTTCAAGGCACTTGTACTGGGGAAAGCCCGTGTGGAACAAGGAAGACAGAGATTGTCATGACCTTGTAGACCATCATGCTTCGGTGAAGGTTTGGTTAGTGATCAGGAGGAAGGAATTAGCCTAGGAAAAGTTCTGGACTTTTATACATTGCTCTACCCTATCTCTGGAGGCACTCTCCATAGCTGACTAGAGAAAAAAAATGTTGGGGAGGGGATTGAGGGGGACCATGATGAAACATTAAAGAATGTTCAAGGAAAGAAGTTTAAAAAAAAAAAAACCTAACTAGGAACAGTAGGATAATAAAAGCCAGGCTTTGCTAGGAGGAAGTCTATGCTAAGGACCTTTCTAAAATCAGATGCACCACACATTGGCATTACTAGCTCCACTATCTTCCAAGGACGGGGTGAGGGGTAGACTCCTGTCACCCTTTCCCAGGCCATGACTGTTGTTTGTCTTCTAGGCTAGAAGAAGCTGCCTTTCTGAGGCCCAAAGGTGGACTTGTGCCAGAAAATGGACTGTTTGATTGACTCTAAGAAAAATGTCCATGTACATGCTGGAGTCGCCACTTTGGTAGATCCTTGGAGAACGGTGGAGAACGGCTCACTGCAGTAGCAGCATTGTCTAATATCGTGTTGGGCGATCCGCTGGCAGTGCCAGACCATGTGACTATCAACAGCAGCTTAGCAATAGACATTTTCACCCCCGAAAGCTGGGAATTGAATTAACTACAAATTTCTAAATGATGCTGGCTCTCTATGGGGGCATCAAGAATATTAGTTACTCCACCTATTGCAGCTCCACTAGTGGCTCAGTAGGCAAAACACCTGCAGGAAAGCAGCTCCATTCACCCACATTGGACCCTGGAAAGTACAAGTCCCACTTAGCCTCACAAAACCAAACATCCACCTGCAGCATCAGTTGCCCCTGAGAAACAGACACTGCCTGCACTAATTGGACAACGAGCGGGCCCCCAGAGGCACATATAACATCTACACTGGTTGAAGGAAGAGATGGGTGAATACCAGGCAAGAATACATTCAACAACACAAAGAGTTAAATGACACTTTCAGAACCTAGTGGTTTTATAACAGCAAGACCTGAACTTCCCCAATGTAAATAAAGAAGAAGAAAATGAGGTTAAATATAATTTTGTGAGGATGGTAGAGGCCCTTAAAGAAGAAATGAAAAACTCCTTTACAGAAATCAAGGAAAAGAAAACAAATATTTTTGAGGAAATCAATAAATATAGCCAAGAAAAAAAAATCAAACAAGTGAAGTAAATGGTTCAAAACATGAAAATTGAAATGGAGGCAATAAAGAAAACATAAACAAAGACTTATAGAAATAAAAAAAATCTGGGTAAATGAACAGAAATTACAGATGCAATATTAAACAACAGAATGCAAGAGATGAAAGAAAATCTCTGCCATTGAAGATACTATAAAGGAAATAGATTCATCAGTCAAAAAAACATTAAAGACAACAAAACTTGGCCATGAAAAGACAAAACCTAAGAATTATATGAATAGAAGAAAAATACCAGCTCAAAGGCACAGAAAATATATTCAACAAAATCATAGACAAAAATTTTCCCAACCTAAAGAAAAACATGCACATGTCCATGAAGATACAAGAAGCTTACAGAACACCAAATAGACTGAAGCAAAAAAAAAAAAAAAAAAAAAAGTCCTCTGGCCACACAATAATCAAAACAAGACACTAAACTTTCAGAATGAAGAAAGAATATTAATACCACTACCACTTTCCAGGCCCAGACCAAGGTTATGACTTGGCCATCCTCAACATCCACCTCATCTATGATCTGTTGCTGCACATGAAAGGACAGCACAAGCCCAAAGCAGCAGGATCTCTACAACACAGGACAGCAATGGAATACCCATAGAATAATAGATTGTATAAAAAATGTATGCGATCAACTATCAAATACTTAATTGTGGTGGCAACTATCAAATACAAAATAATGGTGGCAACTTTATGTCATATTTTCTTTTCATGATGGAATCATGAAATGTGTTAATAATAAATAGTATCATTTGTGGTATGGTTATGCTTTCCTTGTATTAATAGAAAGAAGCACTACTTTATTAAATTTTATCAAAGGAATTATTAAATATTAAGATTTTTTTAAATTCTCAGCAAATGTATACACTGATTCAAACTAGGTAAACTTAGAAGTGTCAGGTGAAAATATTCTATCATCTATCCTATCTTTGTGAGTCTAAATTGTTAACTGTGATTCTTACTTGATAACTATTGATAAATTTTGCTATGCTAAGATTAAAACCATTCTTTTTTTTTTTAGACAGAAAAGAGGAGATGATGGGACATTGTCATTCTGTAAATATGTTTCTCTTATTGGTTAATGAATAAAGCACTGTTGGCCAATAGGAAAGCAAGATAGGTGGGACTAGGAGACAAGCAGGAGAAAGGAAGTAGTAGGGAGGAGATTCAAGATGGAGGGCTGAGAGAAAAGAATGCCCTGGCCTCTCTCTGGTAAGATGAGACCACGAGGAACTACTTAGAATAATAGAAATGGGTTAATAATTAAGACAGCACTAGCTAATAAGAAATTATAGTCACAGGCTAACAGCATTGTATCGAAAGAAAGAAAGAAAGAAAGAAAGAAAGAAAGAAAGAAAGAAAGAAAGAAAGAAAGAAAGAAAGAAAGAAAGAAAGAAAGAAAGGAAGAGAGGAAGGAAGGAAGGAAGGAAGGAAGGAAGGAAGGAAGGAAGGAAGGAAGGAAGGAAGGAAGAAAACTGACAATTTTGACCTGCAACTTTTGAAACCACAACAGCCTGGCTCACCCTTTCATGCTGTAATTTCTAATTACTTTCTATTTAAAATGGTAATTTTGCCTCACAAGATGACCAGATTAACTAGAACATTAAGTCCCTGATGAAAGACCTTGATGACCTTGAAGGGAAATTTACACACACACATTATCTTACTGTTTGGCAATTCATCTTTTTGTCTAAAGTATCACCAGCAGTCCAACAAAAATCTACACATTTGTAGATAACTAG
The DNA here is from genome assembly GCA_030556225.1 of Cricetiscus sungorus. NCBI lineage: Eukaryota > Metazoa > Chordata > Mammalia > Rodentia > Cricetidae > Cricetiscus > Cricetiscus sungorus. The sequence goes on along the minus strand of JANBXA010000735.1, from coordinate 39,141,538 downwards.
ATGTTAATGTGTAGAGGGCTTACTAGATGCAGATATTATTGTCCACTTCTTCTTTAGTAAACTTTCTGAGGATGGTTTTCATAACTTGTTTGTATAGAAAATGTTACCTGGTAACATCTATGTAGTGAGGCTCTAGGATGAAATATACATATAGATTTTCTAGGCTGAGATGGACCAACCTTGCTACTGGAATAATAAAGTTGTTGCTCTGCATAAATTTATCACTGATAAAAATACATTTTGTTACAAGTGTTATGAGAGTTGATGTTTTATACCAATTAACTCAAATAGTAGTTTCAGGAAGTAACAGAGAAGTAGTTTTCTTGATATAAAGAAGAAAACCCACTTGAGTACTTTAATAAAATAGACAGTGACATTGGAAAATACTTTCCATGAGTCCTGTGCTGTGATATCAAAAATCTTCCCACAAATTATTGTCTGGGCCACAATTCAGCAATGTCAGACAAATCTAGGATAAACTATACCTGACTTCTATACCAGATTTGGAAAAAGCATAAACGGCATTCAGAAAGTCCCCATAAGCACTTTGAGGCACAGGGGACTATAAATTCTGTAAGTGATGACTTATTAAATATTGATTTTTGCCGATTTGGTCCAATGCCAAAATACAAAATGAACCTTGCTTCTCATAGATGCTCTAATTACCTTAGCAGAAGAACTCTCAAGAGCTACAAAAAAATAATAATAATAAAAATAAATTTTAAAAAAAGGAAAAGGACATCAGTGCTAAAATTATGTACAAATGGAGCTCTAGTTTCTATCTAAAGCTCTAAAAATGTTGTCAAATAACATCAATGCCTAATTGCCGAGATTACTCATTTTTCTATAATGTGCCTACTTGGTGTTTCCATCAATATAATTGACACATTCTGTGACTTTCTTTGCTAAGTTACTATAAAAAGTCATGAATTTGCTTCCTCGAAAGAACGAGGTATTTAGAAGAACCTAAATCTTTGTTCTAGTCCCAAAATAAACTGTCTCTTTTCCTGCTTTGATGTAAGAGCTATTTCTTTGGCCCTCGGTGGGTTTCTTTTAATCCTCTCCTCTCTGTAGCCTGGATGTGCTCACAAACACCACTACCAATGAGTCTCACATTTGTCTTCAGCCAGTCCTTTGATGATGTCTAAGTTGAACTTCATAACCACTGACACAGTGTGTTATGTAGATTCCTTTCTACAGAAGAAAGCACAAATGTGTTCATACAACATAGAATATGCATTAGTTACCTTTATCATTGTACCATTAGCAATTGTTTGCATAGACATGATAATTCTATATACTATTTTATTTATGCATTTAAAATTGTGCTTATAAGTGAAAATTATTGTGGTGATACAGTGTTTGTAATCTAATAAAGCCACTGGAAACCAGAATGCAAAGCTAGCCACAGCCACAGAATCTGGGCAGAGGTGGCACACACCTTTAATCCCAGAACTCAGGAGACAGAGGAAGATGGATGTCTGTGAGTTTAAGGCCACCCAGGGCTACATGAGAGTGAATGAGTCTTAAAGAGAAATGAAGCTCATGTCTTTAATCCTAGCACTGGAGAGGTATATAAAATAGGAGCAGGGTCTCGTATTCTGGCAATTAGTCTCAAGCCATGTTGAGGTCAGGATTGCCCCAGCCAGGATAAAGGTAAAAGAGCTCTCTGGTAGCTTGCCAGCTTTGCTTCTCTGATCTTCTGTTTTAACCCCAATATCTGTCCCTAGATGTTTATTAATCATGCTACAAAGTATGATGATTTTTCTCCCTTTTTTTTTTTTTTGTTCCTTTCCTTGTTCCCTTTTTTGTTTATTTGGAATTATAAAGGTTTTTCCCCCAGAGCTGTCACTGTGTTACCCAGGCTAGCCTCAAACTCCTGAAGACAAGTGATGCTACTTTCCCAGAGTAGTAGAGTGGATGGACTTAAGTATATGCCTATGACCATCTAGTGATAGTAGTTTCCACAATTAAAAGATGAAAACCAGTGTTAGATGCCGTGCTTTGTATCCTTGCTGCACATATCTCTGTGAAACAGAACATCTAAGGCCAGCTGATGTTTATATAATGTGGTACTGATTGGGTATTCAGAGTAAGTCAGCACAAAATAGCTGACATCAAATGTGAGGGAAACGCAAAAGTACAGCAATCTATTAAATACCTACTTTGAGTTGAGTGCCACTTTGGGGTGATTCTGAGATTAGAGAACCTCATCTTCATTTCCCACTTCACCCTCCTACCAGTAGGTGTGAGTTGGGACCTCATTCTTACCTCTGTGCAGCCTGCATACTGCCCATCTGTGTGTGGCCCTTTAGTACCAGAACATGCTTGGGTTCCTACTGGCATACCTGACCTGAAGCCTTCATCAAGAGTGAACAAAGTATGTTTGCTTATTCTGCCAGTGTTCACTCTCTCATCAGCATGCCAGCCTCCTGTGTCCTCCTCCTTTCCCTCTGTCAGACCATGGACCTCAAAACTCAACGCCTCTTCAAATGCAAAACAGTCTCACGGGGACAGGTAAAACAGGCAAAGTAGAAACACTCATTTACCTACTAACACATTGGAAGGGAGATGTTCAGTCTGCTGCATCCTGTAGACAAAGCCAAGACGTATGGGAGCAACTGGAGGGAACTCAATGAAGACATTTCAGATTCTACCACAACGAATTTTGGGGAGGGGGTGTTGAAGTCTTTAGAGGAGGAAGATCAAGTCACTCCTTTATTGGGCAGCCAATAGATGTGATATTCTACATTGGATAATCTAAAGCAGCTGCAGCGGAAGCCAGTTTAAATAAACATCAGCAGAGATGTTGAGCGCAGTGGAAGTTCTCCTCCTTACCATTGCGACTAGAGAGGCCGTGCCGGGAGTTTTAGGGGACGGATTCATGTCACTTGTGAACTGCACAGACTGTGCCAGGAGCAAGGGGCTCTCCAAGACTGGCTTCATTCTCACTGGCTTGGTGATATTCAGAATTTGCCTCGTGTGGATGTCAATCTCGGAGGCATACATTAGGATAACCTCGCCACAGTTGCTGTCTCCTACCAACGTCACTGAACACATCAGTTATCTATGGTTAGTTATCAGTCAGTTGAGTGTCTGGTTCGCAGACAGTCTCAGTATCTTCTATTTTGTGAAGATAGTAAGTTTTTCCCACTATGTATTTTTCTGTTTAAAAAGAAAAATTAATATGTTTTTTTCTCTTCCTGATAGGCTGCTTGCTTGTGTCATGGTTATTTTCTTTCCCCATAGTTGTGAAGATGGTTAAAGGTAATAAAGTGCAGTATATAAACACACCCTGGCAGATCCACATGAGGAAAAGTGAGTTAATCCTTCACTATGCTTTCACCAATGAAGGAGTATTTTCATTCTTTATGGTAACATTAATTGTATGTTGTCATTTCCCTTTGGAGACCCAGCAAGCGAATCGGGATTCAGAGACCTCAACATTGAAGTTCATGTAAAAGCAGTAAAAGTTTTAATATCTTTTTATCACCCTTTTTATATTACATTTCATGCATGTTAGCATCAACATAATATGTATGTTCATCCCAGAAAGCAACCTGCTATTCATATTTGGTTTGACAAGTGCATTCATGTATCCCTGCTGTCACTCATTTATCATAATTCTAGCAAACAGCTGGCTGAAGCAAGTCTCTGTAAGGATATTACAACAATTAAAGTGCTCTTAGAAAGGAAAATATCCCAGTGCCACATGACAATCTGGAAGAGAAATGAACGATCTGGAATAGTTTGTGAGAAAAAATCCCTGAAGACCCTTTTCTTTTTACTGTGTTCTTTTATTGATTTCAGCTATTATCAAACATCCAGATTCTTCTGAACTCTCATTACTGCCTCTCAAGGAATCACACCCACCCGTGGAATTTTAATGCTACTTGCAGGTCCATTTGTTCGGTCAATTTTCTGACTCCTTAACTTCTCCCTGTACATTCACCAGAGGAAAAACATCAACTATAGACTATCTAATGAAAAGAAGGGTTCCATTCTGTGCCTAACATCCAAAACAAGACTTCATTATTATTGCCTTGGTTTTCCTGAACCACTGACACCCTTTACCCAGAAGACCAAAAAAAAAAGGAAATCAAGACAGACAGTAATAATCAATATTGACATTTGGAACATGACACTTTTGTGTACATTTTTACTTCTTATAACATTACCTTTATTTAGTTGGTTGGTTGATTTTTTTGTATTTTGTTTTGTTTTGTTATTTGGTTTGGTTTGGTTTGAATTTTTGACTCAGTGTTTCTCTGTGTGGCCCCAGCTGTAATGGAACTTACTCTATAGACCAAGCTGGCCTCTAACTCAGATTTGCCTACCACTGCCACCCAAGTACCAGAATTAAAGATGTGCACCTCCACCACCCAGCAAGTTACCTTTATTTTTACCCATTAAACCACAAAGTTCTTACTATGATGGGTGTTTCATATAGTACTATGGTCATAATAGTGGATTTAGTGATGATAAGTAGTTAGAAAAATAGTAATAGAAAAATAGATCAGAGCACCCATAAAATGATTCTATGATTCTTCAATGCCAGTGACACCAGCAAACAAAATTTCAATGCCAAATAATGTCCTTCAAGTTGTCAGTCGGGGAGGGGGTCCTCTAGACCTTGAAAACAAAACAGCCTGTTGTCTCAGGTGTTGCTTACCCACTAGAACTTTATATTAAGACCTTATGGAAGAAAACAGGACAATCTTATGTCATTGGACATTGAGGCTGAAACTTTTACTGACGTGAATGGAAAAGAGAAATATTATAATTATGTCAGCAACTATGTAAATCAGCAAAAGAAATAGCTAGTTGAGTGACGAGACAGCCTGCAGAATGGGAATAAAACTTTATTGTCTAGCCATATATTCAACACAGGATTAATACCTATAATAGAGGATGAGTTCAAAATACTAAAGAACACCAAGCCAAACAACTTAATAATTAAATGGGATAATGAGTTGAAAAAAACAGCTCTTAGAAAACCCACAAATGCCAAAAAATATTTCAAATACTTTTCAACAACCTTGGCTATTCAACACAAATTAAAACTAATTGAAATTCCATCTCACCCCAGTCAGAATGACTGTCAAGAAAACAAATTACGACAAATGTTGACAGTGGTATTGGGGAAAAGGGTTCTTCTACATTGCTGGTGGGAATGTAACTTAGTCTGAATATTACAGGAATCAGTATGAGTGGTCTTCAAAAGCATAAATAGAACTACCATGTGGTCTATCTATAGAAATATTGACTACACATCCAAGGGATTCTAAGTCAGCATACCACAAAGACACTTGGGCTTCGTGTTTATTGCAACACTATTCACATTTTTCATGTTAAAGAAACTACTTTGGTGTCCATGTAGAACAGAATAAATAAATAAGGTGGAGATCAATTCTTCTGTAAAAATTAGTGAAGTATGTCATCTGTACAAAAATGGATGCAACTGGGGCAAACTAGATCACCCTCAGAAAGACAAACTTTGAGCATTTTGTCTCCATGAGCAATGAAAATATAAGCTGCCTGCAGAACGAAGTGAAATATTCATTATCTACCCATATATCTATAACGTGTGACATGTTCAAATACTAAATGTTGCCAAACCAAAAACCAGATTTTATAAAGAAAGAACATATAGGTAAACACATATAAACACACACACGTGCACACACTTGACATGAAAATAGATGAAAAATTGTCCAGGAAATAGGAAAGAAAAAGAAGAGAACAATAGTGGATGTTTAAAAATATTAAAATCATGATGTAGTTGAGTGATAATATCTTTATGAAACCTGTCACTAAATACAACTATTTAGTATAAATACACCTTTTTATCACTCTGAAATTTACCATACCAACAAAGGAGCTTATATTTTAATTAAACAATAATTTAATATCCCAGGATAAAGTGGCTGCATTTATATATCTCACTAGTTTTTTTTTTATTTGTACCTTCAGATTATGTCTATAAACAATGAAATTATGGTTAATTTTCTCCTTTGCTTCTTTTCCTTTTTTAAAATCCTATTTGTTTTAGTGTTATGAAATTTTCTTTTCTTCATAAGAAAGCTGTGGGGGAGCTAGCTGGTCTCAAACTCACAACTCTCAAAGAGCTGGTACTATAAACATATACTATCTTGCACAACTCATGATGGTGAGTTCATATTTAAAGCATGAAATTCAGTGTTGTTCCTGTTGTTTAATTCCTGTTATATATCTGCTACTCCTACTCAACAACCAGACTTATTCCATGTAAAGTAGTCTAAGAAAGAAGCAAAATAAATGAAACAGAAACTGTCATTTGCCTATAAGCAAAATACAATAAGATATTTAGTCTACACACAGATTCCACCACAACATATTCTTAATGCACTTTGAAGCCTTTATTTGAGAAAGAAGGAAAACGTATTCTACCTGTCAGTCAATATAGAGGACATTCAGCAACAGATAATATATTATGGAAGTAACAGAAGAAACTGCAGACATGCTGAGTGCAGCAGAAGGTGTCCTCCTTTCTGTTGCAACTACTGAAGTTGTGCTGGGTGTTATAGGGAACTCAGTCATTGCTCTTGTGAACTGTATGGACTGGACCAAGAACAAGAAGCTCCCTAAGATTGGTTTCCTTCTCACTGGCTTGGCGACTTCCAGGATTTTTCTCATAGGGATAATAACTTTGGATGCGTTTACAAAGTTATTCTTTCCGACTATGCATTGGTCTAAGAGTCTAACTGAAAGCGTTAGTTACATATGGGTGACTGTGAATCATCTGAATGTCTGGTTTGCTGCCAGCCTCAGCATCTTCTATTTCCTGAAGATAGCAAATTTTTCACACTGTGTATTTCTCTGGTTAAAGAGGAGGACTGATAAAGTGTTTTTCTTCCTAGTGGGATACTTGCTAATCTCATTGCTAATCTCCTACTCACTCGTTGTGAAGATAATGAAGGATAATCAAATAAAGCATGTAAACAGAACTTGGGAGATCTACCTGGAGAAAAGGGAATCAATTCTTAACTATGTTTTAGTCTATATTGGAATCATTTCTCTCTTTATGATGACCCTAACAGCATGTTTCTTTTTAATCATTTCTCTTTGGAGACACAGCAAGAGGATGCAATCTAATGGCTCAGGATTCCGAGACCTCAACACGGAAGCTCATGTGAAAGCCATCAAAGTCTTGATTTCTTTTATTATCCTTTTCATCTTTCACTTTACAGGCATTTTAATAGAAATCATCTGCCTATTTATCCCAAAAAACAAGTTGCTCTTTATTTTTGGTTACACAATGTCATCCATGTATCCGTGTTGTCACTCATTTATTCAAATTCTAACAAGCAGTCGGCTGAAGCAAGCCTCCGTGAGGGCACTGAAGGGGTTAAAATGCTGTGAGAAAGGAAAAGAGAGTCTGGAATAATAGGATGGAAATTATAGGTCTTTTTCATTTGAACAATGTTCTTACATTGTGTTTGGGGAGATGTTTCAGCTTCTTTTCAATTTTTATTTATTGTCCTGTGTGTCTATGTCTGTCTCTGTCTCTCTCTCTCTCTCTCTTCCTCTGTGTGTGTGTGTGTGTGTGTGTGTGTGTGTGTGTGTGTGTGTGTGTGTGTGTGTGTGTGTGTGTGTGAGAGATAGGGGTGTAAGATGGGATAGATGTGTTGGTGTTATTTCTAACACGGACCAGCCAGAGAGCTGGCTGTCTCCTTCCACCTTCAGGAAGGGGCCCTTTTTTGCCGTCTCTTTGATGCCTCTGGCTAGCTGAGCTAAGATCTTTCAGACAATTCACCCCTCCACACCTCCTTTCTCATAGTAGTAGCTCTGGAATTACAGATGCAGGCCATTGCAGCCAGTTTTTTAATAAGGGCTCCATGGATTGAACTCAGTTCATGTGGTTTCCACAGCAATCATTTTTACACACTGAGCTTTCTTGCCAGATCCTTCACATTGGTTTTCCACTGTTATATTAAACTTTATTGAAATCTTCCGCAACTGTTCTGACTGTATGTCTTGGAGCCTCACTGCATGGTGGGATTTTAATACTACATGAAAATGTGATTGCTCAGTCAGCCTCCAACTTTGCCCACGCACTTGACAGAGGAAAAACATCAACCTGCAGACTTCTCCAAATAAACTTATACATTTAGAATAAAAGTCTGAAACAAGATGTCATTGTTATAAATCTGACTTCCCTAGAGCTCTGATACCCTTTCCCAGGAAGGACTCACAAAGGAGCCAAGGCAGATAGTTGTGATCACTCTTCACACTTACTTCCTGAAACTGAAGAAGAGACAAAGGTGCTTCCTCTGTGTTCAGTGTTACCAATTACAATGGCTGGTATTTCAGCGATTCAGTCCCAAAGTGGTTGTTACCGGAGGTTATTTGATGAAGCAAAAACGTTTGGAGGATGGATGTGGCTCTGTAACAAATACCTAGAATTTCAGAGGTCATCTGTGGAAGAAGGGATGAGAGCAATGACAAAAGAAATGTCGATGCTGTTCAGCCCCAGGTATTCGAAATGAAGCAATCACAGACCAATTAGAGCTGAGAAAAGATTCTGCTGGAGAACACATTATAAGCAACAGTGTCTGACCAAAGCAGAAGCATGGACCAAGGCCAGGAGCTGACTGAAATAAGCAATGCCCTCTTAAAGCTTGAAACAAATATGCACATATGCATATTCATGTACCGAAACCCACGGGTGTATCCGGAAGGTTGATTTCTCAGTAATCGATACTCAAACTTCAGTAAATATTTTTGAAGACTAACTTTGACAGACACTGAATGGGTATCGTCTAATGAATATAGTCTAGTAATATGCAATGACAAGTATTCGTATTTGTATTTTGTAACAAAAGCTTCTGGATGTCGCTGAGCAAATTGCCCAGGGTTGTATTAGGGAGAAGAGGTTATCACTGAGAAGAAGATGGTTTACACTGAAGCTGAATAAGCTGAGGTGATGGGGAGAGAATAAGGTAGTTTCAAGATGGAAAAACAGCCATGCCAGGAAGCAGCCGAGAACACTGAAAGATCACAACGTAGTGTGGCCCAGGCACACAGGGAGGACTTTAGATAACTTAAGAAAAATTCTAACAATGAGGAATTGGGTAAATTCATCAAGGAATTCATAAATTCTTCCATCAAAGAGAAACCAATATTATAATAGTGAATACACTTATTGTATTCAAATCTAACAGCAAATAACTAGAAGCTATTTTTTTTTATTCTGTTCTGGTTCCAGAAACACATTTTTCTAAAGTGCATACATACTCCTTATGATGTTGACATTTTTTACAAGTTTCTTAGTCAACAACACATACATTTTAGAGATTACCTGTTTTCTTCTTAGCTTTTGGGTCTTATGATTTCCTTGTGGTAAATATTTATATTAACACTATGATATCTATATGTTGTCACACTTTTTCTCTTAATTATTTGTCTATAAAATGATTTGCGATATTTGTAATTTGTTTGCATTCAAATGTATTCATATTTTTCCTCTATGAATTCTCCTACTTCTATTTTAACAGTATTAGAAGAGTTTTACTGGTGGATTTTCCATTCAATAGCTTCATTAATATTATAAAATAAGACAGCTTCCTTAGACAAAAATTAGAAACAGAATTTTAAAAATAAACAAAAGTTGAGTATAAACACTTGTAATACTCAACTCTAAATGTTTAATGTTTCTGTGTAAATCTTAATATAAATACGTGATAGGTAAGGTTAGATACATAGATTATCAGTGCTAGGTATAGGAAGCAGGTAGTTAATAGTTAGAATTTTTTCTCATTTCATTCATGGAAAACCCGAATAAATAAGTCCTTTATCTCTGTATGAGTACAGGTGATCTGGGTTGTCCATGTAAATACTTTGTAAATTCCTGAATTTCTATGCAATAATTTTTATACTCAGAAAAATATAAGTAAATCAAAGCTAATATATATGGGGAAAGGGAAACATATTTGTGTCTTTCTTAATGAGTTTTTCTTAATTAAAAAAAAGCATTCCTAGTGTTCTCATAAGTAAGTCCTAGCTCTAATGTCAGACACTTTCACAAATCTGAATACTGAATACTCACTTTGCTTTCTGCATTGACCTTGATCCTGTTGCCTTGGCGCTCATTACACTTTGCACCTGCTTTCATTAGAACTTTATTTGTGGTAGTTCTTCAAGTTCATGTTCACAGTGTATTCTCCCAACTTTGCTTATAAAGGGAGGCTCTGAGTTCTTCCAGTCTTGACCTTCTTTAAAATTGAATTTGAAAATTCTTACCTATTTCTAAACCTTCCTGTGCTGTATTTCGCATAGTTTATGGCCCAAGGTTTTGAGGATCTTTTAAATAGTCATAAAAAAGTTTCTATTATGAAATATAGACAACATAACTTACTTTAACCTTTTTAAGAGTATAACTCTAGCGCACTGAATGAGTTCACAGTTCTGTGGAAATACTGATTCTTTCTAAGTTATTATGGACATTCTGAGTTACTCATAAATTTGCCTTAATCATAGCAACATTTCTATGAATGCTTTTTAAAGCAAATTATTTTACAATGAAATTCAATATTGCTCACTTTCTGAGCTCTTTAAATATTTGGTTTTTCCAGTTGCTTTGTAACATTTTGTACAAGGATTTTATGTCTTAATGACTGCTCAAATTTACTTCACATTTCAAGTCAACTGCATAAAAATTTTACCTCTGTTCTGTTATCATTAAAACCTGTATGATAATTAAACTATAAAAAGTTAACCTACAGCCTTATGAAAATAAATATTTTTAAATGTATACGATTGTTAATACTCAAGAATATAAAAGAGAATTCATTTTTAAAATTTCTTTTTAGAATAGCAGTGGGATAATATTTATGCTAGATGGAAAAAGAAATAAAATAACTACAAAAAAATTCTCATATAGGGACTGTTTCACTTATTTTGGAATATATTTGAAGCAAGAGAGATGGCTTAGAGGATATGGACCCTTGCCACCAAACCTGGAAATATGCATTCAATCTCAAGGGGCCACGTGGTAGAAGAAAAGAACCAATTTCTTCAAGTTCTCCTTTCATCTCTACATACACACACCACCCCATTATGCATGCATACACACTAAGCCAGCTAAGCCACAGAGCCCGCACACGTACACACACTCACATACAACATAAAGGTGATTAAAAATTACAAATTACACATTTTAGATACTATCACAGTTGGACTCATTGGATATGCATAATGTGTTGTTTATAGTTGTGTAAGGTGTTGGCTCTTTGCATTTTGTTTCTTTGTGTTTCCTTTAAGAAAAACCTTTTGGAAACGGTAAAGACAACTTGACAAAGGTAACGGCAGGTAAAGTGTACAGCTGTGGTAGTTTCCCAAGACGACAGGATTTAGAATCATCTAAGAGACAAAGCTCCAGGTGTGTCTGTCTGTCAGGTTGCTTCCAGGGAGTGGGAGTGAGTGGGACCCCAGGATCCACTTCTCTCTCGTTCCTGACTGCGAATATGTTGCAAGCAGCTGCTTCGTGGAACCACCACCAAGATTTCTCTACACCTGCCAAGTGTAAGCCCAATAAATGTTCTTTCCCATGATCTGCTTTTCATTGATATCAAATAGTTTTTAGTAACAGCTAGACAAATAATGAATGCAAAAAAAAAAAAGATGGTCCCAGAAGGTGGGGATGTTGCTATGGTAACCCTGACCGTATGTTTTGTAAAGCTTTGGAACTGGTTTGTGGGATGAATGCCCTTTTTGGTTCACCTTTTAAGATGCTGTCTCCTAATTTACACTAGACCCTCCCTTATATCACACAGAGAGCTATTTCCTGTCTCATTTTCACATTTAAAAGATGTGATGCAATGTTGGTTTTTGATTGTTATTTATCTATTTTATGTATTTATATATAGACATATATGACACTCTTATTTTATGATTCATGTTATTCAATGCAAAATAGTGTCAGAGGGTCAAGTAAAATCCATGAAACAGAAACTTCAATTTGCTTATTAACAAATTGCAAGAAGATATTTAGTGTGCACACATTTCTGTAGACTAGCTAAGTCTTACACAAGCCACAGGAGTGAACACAATAATGATAGCTCTCATTTTTCCAACACACATTCCTGAAGAACTCTGGAGTCTTTATTTAAGGAGGGAAGATAAAAATCACTTCTACATCAACTAAATCCTACTTGTAACAATTCTGCAGCAGCTGACCCACACCAGATACAGAAGTCTTAGAAATTAGCAGAGATGCTAAGTGCAGCAGAAGTCATACTCCTTCTTGTTGCCACTACTGAGGCTGTGCTGGGAGTTTTAGGGAATGCATTTATTTTACTTGTGAACTTCACAGACTGGGTCAGAAACAAGAAGCTCTCTAAGATTGGCTTCATTCTCACTGGCTTGGCAATTTCCAGGATCTTCACCATATGGATAATAACTTTAGATGCGTATGCAAATGTTTTCTTTGGGGATATGCTTATGTCTAGCGATCTAAGTGAATGCATCAGTTACCTATAGGTAATTATTAACCACCTGAGTGTCTGGTTTGGCACCAGTCTCAGTGTCTTCTATTTCCTGAAGATAGCAAATTTTTCCCACTACATTTTTCTCTGGTTGAAGAAGAGATCTGATAAAGTTTTTTCCTTTCTAATAGGGTGCTTAATTATAACATGGCTAGCTTCTCTTCCACCAACTGCAAAGGTAGTTAAACATGTTAAAATGCATCATAGCAACACATCCTGTTCGATCCACCACCTGGATAAAAGTGACTTACTTATAAGCTACTTCTTTCCCAATACGGGAGTCGTTTTTCTCTTTGCGTTGGCGCTAACTACATGTTTCCTGCTAAATCATTTCCCTTTGGAGACACAACAAGCAGATGCAATCACACGCCTCAAGATTCCGAGACCTCAACACAGAAGCACATGTGAAAGCCATGAAAGTTTTGATCTCATTTATCATCCTCTTTATTTTATATTTTGCAGGTATTTTCACAGAAACATTATGCTTGTTTCTCAAAGAAAAGAAAATTATATTTATATTTGGTTTCATAATGTCATCCATGTATCCCTGCTGCCACACATTCATCCTAATTCTAACAAGCACTCAGCTGAAGCAAACCTCAGTAAGGGTACTGAAGAGATTTAAGTGCTGTGAGATTTAACAGAAAAATGGACGGCCTGGCACAGTCCTGCAAGAGCATCCCTGACGCCCTTTTCCGTCTTAACTATGCTCTCACACTGCCTTTTAGCTGAATTATTAATCGTCTTTGAAACCTTTGACAACTGTTGTGACTTGCCTTGACATTTAGAACATGAACCTGAGGAGCTCAAGGAGTGTACGCGGTGTGTACGCGGTTTTAGTTCTTACATAGATGCGTTTATGGTCCCCGTTTAAGTATGGAAGTTCTAGTTACAGTACATGTTTGGTGCAGTAGCATCGGCCATGAGAGTAGACATGGGTCTGTGGAAAATAGTTGAGGAAAGAAGGCTGCCTGAGGAAGAAGAGACCAGAACACTGGTGACCCTGGTTTTCATGTGTGTCCAAAGCAGTCATTGCAGATGAAGTCAAGTTGTGTGCAGTGAGATACTCACCCCATCTGCACCTGTTGCACTGACCACGCCCATTGGGAGGTGGGGACAGGTGCCAGTAAGCTGAGAGAACTAGGTCTGGGGTCTAGGACCCCAGCACTCTCTCTTGCTTCCTGTTCAGAGACAGACAGCATTCCGAGGCATCCTTGGACTGGAACCTGCTGGAGGTCATCTGTCTCTGTTGTAAGTGATTTCTTCCTGAATAAACATCTGTCAGCCTATCTGTTTTCCCTGATCCCTGTGAAGGGAAGAGATCTGAGGAAATGATTCTGCTAGAGAAGATCCAAAGGACACAGTCTGCTTCTGACCAAAGAATCAAAGAATGCACCAGGAATAGAACCTATTCAGTATAGCATTCTGCCTTAGGGTTTCATCACACACACACACACACACACACACACACACACACACACACACACACACACACACAGAGTCATGCAAATAGACTCTACTCACAGACATATATATCTAATGTTGTTTATAAAGAGAATTTTATCTCCAACCTAATAATCTAGGAATGTATTATTTTGAGAACTTACAAAAGTACAAGTACTTTGGTTTCATGCGTATGAATGTTTATATTTGGAAGATTATATCCAGTTGCAATGTAAGATTTCTGAAGTAATAGTTTTATATTTTAAATATCTTGTTTGGAATATATATATATATATATATATATTATACATACATGCAAATTTTAATAACACCTTGTCTTTGAGAGAGAAAGAAATAGCATGGTTGGGTGGGTAGAAAATCTGGGAGGAGCTAGAGGAGGGAAAAAATATATTATATGAAAAAAGCAGTAAAAATTCCAAAAAATTTCTGATGCCACCAACCAGTTTCAACAAAATTCATTGGATCGGATCATTTGAAATCATGCTTATGGGCAGCTATGCTCTTTCTACAAATTATGCTGGCATTTATTGTTTTCTCATCTTGTAAGAAAACTTTTTTTGTAATGAAAACTTTTGAATAAATGCATAATAAGTTATCATGAAAGTGGAACATAAAATTCATATTTATATTATGCTGTGTATATTTAGCTGGGTTTCAATTTTCCACCATGTCATATAGACATAAAATGAAAATTACGAAGCATGAAAAACGTTATACTTTCATCCAATATTTTTGAAGACTAATGCTAGGTGTTGAACTAGCACAGAACTGAACTAAATATCAATACAATGATAATATAGCAAAAATTAAATAAGGAGCAATGACTTATTTATAATGCAGCGAGAAACAAATCTAGAGGGCTCTAAGCAGATGGCTTGACTTGGTCCTAGGAATGTAAAAGTGTCATGGAAGAGGACCTAGTTTGCACTGAAACCCAAAAGAGCATAAGAAAAAGATAGAACAAAGGAGATGGGTCGTGGTACAAAGCGGAAACATAAAGTAAGGAAAACCCATTAATTGGAAGGCATGATAATGCATCTACTTTGATATTCTCAGACTTTTTAAATTAAAATGTTTTATAGTTGTTAGTCTATTTGTAATGTCATAAATCAGTAATGTTTTAGAATTTGCATTTTAATAGTTTCCTTTTTTTTTTCCTCAAGAGTCTTCAGACATTCCCAATCCAGATAGCAGATCCTATTTTAGCTTATAAGTCTTTACTGTTCCCAAGTGATAGTGAAAAAAAGAGAAATACTGCAGTGTCTTGGCAAAATGTTCTTATAAAAAATATTCATAAAATGTCATTATAAAAGCACACCTCACCTGACATAATTAAAGTGTTAGTCACCCTAACCACATTGGTCCTCTTAAATAAGGATTTATAATCTATACATTTCCTTGCAAGTTGACAAGGCTAGCTTAAAGAGTGACCCAGTACCTTGAAATGTCTGTCTTCTTTATGAATTAGTACAAGTTAGTTGAGTATCTTAGATTTTTACCAAACTTGAGCCAATAAAGACCACAGGAGCCATCCACCTATGACAGAATAGACACAGTGTACAGTAAGGTAAACAAGAATACACTGGGCACACCCATGGAAATAACACCTATCTTTGGAGTGAAACAGCAAATTTTGCTTTAAACATTGTAACATTGATTTGTTAATTTTTTCGGTTTCATAGGGATTTTAGAAAGGTCAAAGTTGAGAAGAGAATATATTGACCCTGGCTTTTATTACAGCATTTGGATGATAAGTTTTGAGGTAGAATACTGTTCAGTTTGTGTTTAACCTTTGAGAAAGCAAATTCTCCATTTACATGCTTGATTTTAATTCCCCATTTTCTGTAAGGGATAAAAATGAAGCTGCGAGCATGTTCTGTGGATATGCTACTCTTAGAATGCTATAAATGCTTGATATTTCACACTGATAAATGATCACTGCAATAAAATGTTTTATGAAAATGTGTCTATGGTTAAACAGACTCCCTTTTTAAAACCACAGGTATCTTAAATAAATAATTTAATGATGTACCTCAAAGTGTTAGCAAATAAGAACTAAATACAACTTTGTAAATACAATGAAATAATAGACTTATTTAAAAATTTAATAAACTTGAACTAATAAAACATTTCAAAGGATCAATGAAACTAATAGTCTTTCTTTAAAAACATGAAAAATGCCTAAGCAAATGCTTACACAAAATTAAAGAAGACACAAATTAACAAAACAAAATCTAAAACAGGAGCCACTGCAACAGGTACCAGTGAAATTTATAGCATCATTGGGCAGGCTTTGAAAAACTATTCTCCAATAAGATAAAAAATCTAAAGTGAATGGATGCATCTAAACATACACTACCTAACAAAATTAGATCAAGAGAATATAAAACAATTAAACAAGTCTATAATGAGCAGACAGGTTAAAGCAGTAACAGGAAGCCTCCTGACTAATGAAAGACTAACAGATATATTCACTGTAGAAGTCTATAAGACATTTAAATAAAGTACACTATCCCTTCAGCTATTCAATAAAACAAAAATAAAAATAACATTACAAAACTGATTTTAGACAGCCAGTATTACACAAGTACCAAGACAGAATAAGAACACAACAAAAATGAAAATCTGAAGGTTGATATCTCTGATGAACGTGGATGTTAAAACTCTCAAAAAAATATCTGCAGTTTGAGGCTGGAGAGATGGCTCAGTGGTTAAGAGCACTGAGTTCAATTCCTGACTTCAATTCCCAGCAATCGCTTGGTGGCTGGTGCCCTCTTATGGCCTGCAGGCCTATATACAGGCAGAACACTATGCATGATAAATAAAAAATAAATCTTTTTAAAAGTGCATTTGCAATTTGAATTCAATAGCATATCTTAAAATGTCATTTTCCATGGTGAAGCTGACTTCATTCAAGGACACAACTATGAGTCGACACACACAGAACAATTTAAGTAATAAAGTGCCTGGAGTAAAGCACACAGGGTAGTTAGAATTAGAATGTTCCCTATAGGCTTAGGAATTTGAACATTTGCCCTGCTTAGTGGCACTGCTTTTGGGGGCGGAGAGTAGGTGGTACTGCACTGCTGGCATAATTCCATCATGGGGAGTGCGCTTGAGATTATATAGACTCACCCTATTCCCAGTTTTGCTCTCTCTGCGTCACAATTGCAATTAAGACACGATTGCTCAGCTTGCTGCTCCTGCCACTATGCCTGGCACTTGCTGCCTTGCCTACCCGCCATGATGGACTCTTACCCTGTACAACTGAAAGCCCAAATGAACTCTTCCTTCTTTAAATGTCTTTGGTCACGGTATTTTATCACCTCAAGAACAAAGTAAGTAATACAGCAGAGAAGCAGAGAAATCATATAATCATAGCAGTATATATATATATATATATATATATATATGTATATATATATATATACACAAATGACCTTTGACAAAGTACAACATTCCTTCATGATAAATCCATGAAAAATAAGAAAGGAATAAATGTAACTTAACATAATAAAGGCTATAAATGAGAAATATATGCCAATACTATACTGAGTTAAAAACTAAAAGCATTTCTCCGTTCAGGAGTGAGACAAAGGTGTTCACTGTATTCACTGACTGCAATGTGTGAAGCCCTAGCTAAAAACATAATAGAAATAAAAAGCAACAAATAAAAAAGAAGAAAGTTAAAATATTAACTTAGAGATGACACCACCCTATAGATCAAAGACCCTAAGGATTCCACAAAACAAAACAAACAAAACCATTATAACTGAGAAACACTTCCAGGTAAATAACAGAATGCAAAATCAACATACAAATCCAGTTGCTTTCTTCTTACCAATAACAAGCATTATGAGAAATAAATTAGGAGAAAAAAATCTCATTCATAATACCTAGGAGTAGTCACGACCAAGATGTAAAAAAAAACCCTCTACGATGAAGATTTCAAATACCAAAGAAATAAGACACTAGAACGTAGAAAGACTTATACCCATGGTAGGTTCAATCGAAATTACAATGACTTTCTTCATAGGAAAAGTACTAATATTATATGGAAGCACAAAAGATCCCAATAGCCAAAGCAATCCTAAATAGAAATTACAATGCTGTGTGGGTCATAACGTCTAGTCTCAAATTCTACTACAAAGCCACTGTAACAAAAACAGCACGGTACTGGCACAAAGGCAAACTTGCACATCAACTGAGTAGAATAAATAATGCAGAAATGGAGCCACACATATATTTGGTGGGACAGCCTCTCTAATAAATAGCATTAGGAAAGTATATCCATGTGAAAGAATGAAAATAGAGCCATACCTCCCACTGTTCACAAAAATCAATTCAAAATTGACCAAAGGCATTAATGTAAAATGTGCAACTTCAAATCTGGTAGAGGCAATAAAAACAAAAAAAAACAAAAAAAAACAAAAAAAAAAAAACACATTTCAAGAGACAAGTACAGGCAGAAACTTTCTTGAAGGTCTGTACTAGCACAGAAAATACCGCCCCCCCCCCCGCTCCAAAATATGGTACTAAGTAAGATTGCATGAAATTAAAAAGCCTCTGCACCGCAAATGGGGACAGTTAATTGAGTGAACAGCTGGCCAAGACAATGAGAGAGAGAGAGAGAGAGAGAGAGAGAGAGAGAGAGAGAGAGAGAGAGAGAGAGAGAGAGAGAGAGAGAGAGACCACGTAATGTGAGAAAGAAAGACGGGTAGAGGGAAGGGATTAATGTCTTTAACATTAAAACAACAAGTAAATGTGAAAAATCAAGCAATTCAATGAAGAAAGAAGCTAATGAAATAAACAGTTCTCAAAGGATGAAATTCAAATGTTGAATAAACATTTAGAAGTTTGTTCAGCACATTTAGCTGTTGGGTAAACGCAAATTAAAGTTTGCATTGATTTAATGTGGTCCTGTCTATTGATATTTGGCACTAGCTCCTATGCTATTAATGTTCTAGTCAGAAAATTATTGCCCATGTCCCGAAGAGTATGTTTTTGTCTAGAAGTTTCCATGTTTCCAGTTTTAAATTGAGGTCTTTAGTCTGTGCAATGTGAAAAATATAAATCTCATTTCATTCCTCTACAGGTGGATTCAGGTTTTGCCAGCATTTTGGTGCATGGGTAATCTTATGTTCAGTGTATATTCTGTAGCCTTTGTCAAAAATGAGGCAGACATACCTTTGTCTGCTTATTTCTGGGCCCTCTATTCTGTTCCATTGCCATACCTGTCCGATTTGATAATAGTGCCAAGCTGTTTTTATCACTATAGCTTTATACTACAACTTAAAGTCAATTATTCTCATACCTCCAGATGTGTTATTACTCTTTGGGATCACTTTACTTGTAGTATTTTGTGATTCCATAGAATTTTTGAATTTTTTTCTGTATCTATGAAGTTTGTTCTTCCAAGTCTCCCAAGGAGTTAGAGGCATAGGCAGGTGCCACAGTGCCCAGCTAACGATGACTTGCTATGGAAAGGATGAAATGCTAGTTTTGGCAGTTTGGATCCTGCCCGTGTTTATCTGACATTCCCATACCAGCATTCACTTTATCAAATGCAAAGCAGCATCTGAGGAACAAGCAAAATCCATGAAACAGGAACTTTAATTTGCTTATTTGTGCATTACAAGCAGACATTAGTCCACACACATTATTCAGGCAGGCTGAGTCCTAGAGAACAGGAGGGAACTTCATAAAGATATTTCTGGCTCCACTACAAGGCATTCTTGGGCCACTCCGAAGTGTTTAACTATGGAAGAAAATCGTCACTGATCTGTCAAGCTGCCATTATAAGCCACATTCTGCAGTGGATAAAAAAAAAAAAATCTAAAAGAGTTGCAACAGGAGCAACCCTGGGGGTCTGTGGAGATGCTGACTGTAGCAGAGGTCACCCTCTGATTTGCATCAAGTGTGTCCATGCTGGTAGTTCTAGGGAATGGCTTATCCTGCATGAGACCCGCATTGACTGTGTCAGGCAGAAGAAATTCTCACAGACTGGCTTTTTTCTCACAAGCTTGGCTATTTCCAGAATCTGTGTCATAGGTATAATCGTCTCTGATGGATATTTAAAATTATTTTCTCTGCATACGGCTGTCCCTGACACCCATGTTACAAGTGTTTCGTATCTGTGGATGATTACTAGTCACATGAACACATGGTTTGCCACCAGCCTCAACCCCTTCGATCTGCTGAAGATGGCAGATTTTTCTCACTACCTCTTTCTCTGCTTGAAGAGAAGAATCAATACGATGTTTGCTCTTCTTTTGGGATATCTTGTTTTTTGTCATGGTTTGTTTCTTTTCTACAATTAACAAAATCTTTAATGACAAATTGCAACACAGAAATATATCCTGAAAAGTGAATTCATCGCAAACCATACTCTTCTCAACCTAGGAGTCTCTTTCTTCTTTTTTGGTGGCTGTCATTATATGCCTCCTATTAATTATTTCACTTTGGAGACACAACAGGAAGATGAAGTTGAGTGTCTCAGGATCCAATAACCTTAACACAGAAGTTCATGTGAAAGTTTTAATTTCTTGTCTTATCCTGTTTAGCTTGCATTCCATGGGTATTTTCATACAAACACTGAGATTTTTCTGATCAGAAAATAAGCTGCTGTTTATTTTCAGTCTGACAATTGCACGCATGTATCCTTGCTGTCATCACTCATTTATCCTGATTCTAACGAACAGCCAGCTGAAGCAAGCATCTTTGAGGACACTGAAGCAACTAAAGCGCTGTAAGAAAGGCAAGGACGTCAAAGCCTTCAGATCGACATAGCAGAGAAATGAATGGTCACAGCAAATAGCCTGGTGTGAAGCGCTCTGAAGACGGTTTTCACTCCCACATTATCTTGCATTGATTCAAAAACAGAAACCAAACAAACAAACAAAAACTGTTATGGGATCTCATAAACCCTCCGCCCCTTGGGACTGGAGAGGTGGCTCCGCATTTAAGAGCTCACACGGCTCTCTTTCTTGTTGCCATTTTGGTTTGGTTTGGTTTGGTTTGATTCGGTGGTTTTTGAGACAGGGTTTCTCTGTGTAGCCCTGGCTGTCCTGGACTTGCTCTGCCTGCCTCTGTCTCCTCAGTACTGGATTGTAAGCATGTGACACATGACCCCTCAATTGTTTTTAACATATCTCAAAACTCCTCATTCTTTGATGGACTTTTAATTCCACATGCACATTTAATAACTTAGTCTCCTGACCCTGCCGCTCCTTCCTCCAAATTTCCCAAAGGAAAAATGTCTGACTGGAAGTTATTCCATGTAAAGTCCTTCAGCGTGAGGTTAAACACCCGAAATAGCAAATCGCGTTAGGATTAATCTGACTTTTCCTGAATACCGACACCCTTTCCCCAGGAAGACACAAGGAAAAAGCAAAGCAGGGCAATTATGCTCAATCTTGACGCGTAGAACGTGAAACTGGGAAAAGCAGTGGATGCTTTTATTGTGTGAATACAATTTTATTTCTCACAAAGTTACTTGTACTTTCACAGTTTAAATCTCCCAAATCCTTTCTACTTGGGGAAATTTTGATATAGTCTCAAAGATCTTAATGCCAGATGGATGGAACTCTGAAAAAAACAGCCAGGGGAGTAAAGAGTTCGTTTGAAAGAGAGGCAAGCCGAGCACCAGAGAGTGCCTACACTCTGCAGAGGCCGTGAGTCCAGAAAACCAAGAAAATGAATGAATTGGGTTTTAAGGAAAGCTGCTGCTGGAGCAGATGTTGAGAATTCATTGTTGTCGTTAACCATAGACAAGTGACTGAACTCAAGGGTACAAGGTGAGTAAGTATAGCATGAAATTTTCCACCTTATGATCACACACCACACGCATGCACACACACACACACACACACACACACACTTTACACACAGCTAAATTTCAAATGCAGCTTTTTAAGTGAGTTTTTATGTCCAAATCAGCAACACATCAGTATCTTATTAGTTTAAAAACGTGTGTGGATCTTACACTTACAGAATGGTGGCTGAACCCTGCGGGATAGGAAGACTTTGTTTTCTGTCTGAAGTTTTGATATCAATGTTTTTATATCTTGCCTAAAATTTCAGAATGAACAAATATTATAGTATGTCTTTTTAGTTTTTATGTGAGTGATTTCCTTGCATGCATGTCTGAGTACCACATGTGTCCCTGGTACCTACAGAGACCAGAAGAGGCTGTTGGATGATGGGAGATGTAATTTTGTAAATATGATTCTCATACTGGTTAATGAATAAAGCACTGTTGGCCAATAGGAAAGCAAGATAGGTGGGGCTAGGAGACAAGGAGGAAAGAGGAAGGAGTAAGGAGGAGTCAGCATGGAGAGCCTAAAGAGAACAGATGCTGGCCCGCCGCTCTTCGATAAGATGACCACATGGAAATACTTAGATAAGTAGAAATGGGTTAATTATTAAGACAGAGCTAGCTGGTAACAAACTAGTACCTGGCCAACAACCTTATATCAAATACAGCATCTCTGTGTGTTATTATTTGGAGCTGGCTCGGCAGTGGGACCAGGTGGGCTGGCGGAAAATGTACTCGCTAAAGTTGGATGCTCAGGCACTGAAGTTATAGACGGCCGTGAGCCACCATGTGGGTGCTGGAACTGAACCCAGGTCTTGGTAAGAGCAGAAAGTGCTCTCAAGCACAGAACTAGCTGTTCAGCCCTATAATAAAATTTTTAAATCTTGAATTTCACTACATATATTTAACAATATTTATCAAATCCGTTAAAATGTATAATACTGTCTGGGCAGCTGTGTAGTGGGATATTCACCGTGTCTGCTTCTGTAGCACTGACCACACCCATTGAGGGGTGGAGCCAGGGGCGGAAGTGACCTATGGAGTTTAGTCTCGGGAGGAGGCGGAGAAAGGCCCTTTCTGGCGGGACACGGAGAGAGGAGCATCCAGTTTTAACTGCTGTGTTCATCTGTCTGTGTTGTGAGTTGTTTCTCCCTTAATAAACATCTATTCGACCTATTTGTTTATCCTGACCCTTATTGAACCGCAATATCTGGTGTCAGAAGCGGGATTGAGAACTTTCGCTTAAAACTTAACAAAAGCTTAAAAATAGTTTTTAGAAACAAGGGAACAGAGACTAGCAAGACTTCTTAGTAGCAGCATTTTCTCCGTTGGATTTGTTTTGTTGTAGACAGAGATTTGCGTGGCTCCTTTAAGGGAAGTTTCCAAAATTAGCATAAGCGGCAAAAAGCCGCCTGGCTTTTAAAGAGCTCTGCTAACAATTCATTGGTGTGTAGGAGAGCTGCAATAAAGGTTTACACTGTGTTTTTAAAAATACGCTGGCTTGGGAGAGAAAAAGAAACAGGATACAATGGTTTAAAAAAGAAAAAAGGAAGTAGAATTAATCCTAGTACTCGACAGACAGAGGCAAGCAGATCTCTGTGATTTCAAAGTAAACCTGGTATGGAGTGAATTCCAGGACAGATAAAAGTTACACAGAGAAACCCTGTCTCAAAATATATAAAAATAGAAGTAGAATAAATAGACTAATAAAAAAGCCACGTAAAGATGGAAAGCACAGAAAAATTTTGGATACTATACCCAATTCTGTTGTCTTTAAATTATTTGATTGCTGAGAAAATAACTACTGATAAAAGAAAAGCTGCTGGATTAATTCAATTTATATATTTTAAAAATGCTTTGACTCCAAAATTTAAGCCTAAGGACAAGTTACTGGGGAAAAAGATTTCTATTTTTGTTTCCACAGAAAATGAAAAGCTACAGATTCTTTCCAGACTTATATGGTTTGATCAAGCCAGACCCCCTGAAACAGCTCCCCAGGTGATCCAACATTCAAAGCAGTTGAGACAAAGCCTGGCACACTACTGCCAAGATTTCTTAGGATCCCCATGACAGCACCCTCTACCAGCAGGAAGTAGTTTGGAAAGAACGACGCCCAAATTCCCAAATGTTGTTTATAAATGTTTGTTTTCATTTAAATGGACTTGGTTATAAATGGCTATAACCACAAACAATCTTTTTAAAGGTAAAAAGGGAATTATGGTATAGATATGAATACTTTGAAATGGATTTTCTTTTATTGATACAATTTAAGGTCAATTTTATGATATGTATATTTCTCCTCTTGTTTAGGTATTGTGTTTATATAGCTCATTGAAAATGTAATGTATAATTTAGTACAGTTAAAGAGTTACCTATGATAGTCAATACTTGGAGTTAAGTTAGTTAGGTTTTCTAGATATATAGAAATGTATTTGAGATGGATAGGATAGGCATTCTTCGAATCTTTCAAAGACCTATAGAATATGGCATTTAAAATGGTTTAGGGATTTTCTTGACAATAAGGCACAACTCCTGGTAACACCACCTGCATCAAAAAGGAAGATGGACATTGAAGAAACTCGTTATGAAGTTTGCTTCTAATATGGCAAGACTGGCCATTTGGACAAGGTACTGCTCTTGTCTAGACTGTTTGACTTTATGTTATAGAAACTGGACATGCAGGACCCACAAAAAGGTGACTGCTGATGCAAGATGGACATTGCTACAGGATTCCTGCTTCATGGAAGAGGCTGCCAGACAGCCAGACAGTCTACAGGACACAGAGAAAAGATTCCTGCCTTGTTGAGGTGTCTGGACACACACTATGGCCTATGGGCTGAAGACGGAACATTACAGAAGAACTTCGGGTGACTGACCAGGCAATGAGTTGTCTCTGTCATTTCTAGAGTTTATGTATTATGTATTATCCTTCTGTGGTCTTTGAAGGAGTTGAAGACACATAATTATAGTTATAGTTTCCCTTAGTTAGGATTAAAGATAAGTTACATATAGGACTTTAGACTCACAAAGATAGGATAGATGATATTTTCTTAAAGTCTTACAAAATGTTAATGGACTAAATATTGTTTACTATGATTCTTATTTGATAACTGTTGTATGATATATTTTTCTATGTTAAGGTTAAACCCCTTCTTTTACTTTAGACAGAAAAGAGGAGATGATGGGAGATGTTATTCTGTATATATGTTTCTCATACTGGTTAATAAAGCCCTGTGGCCAATAGGAAACAAGATAGGCGGGGCTAGGAGACCAGGAGGAGGAGAGAGGAAGTAGTGGAGTCGAGATGTAGCCCGGGAAGAAGCAGGAAGCCTGCCGCGCGGCTCCCCGATAAGACGACCACGTGGAAATACTTAGATAAGTAGAAATGGGTTAATGATTAAGGCAGAGCTAGCCCATAAACAGTAATGGTAACTGGCCGACGGGATTGTATCAAATACAGAGTCTCTGAGTGTTATTTGGGGCTGGCGCGGCTGTGGGCCCACGTGGCGGCGGGACCGAGAGGCTGGCGGGGAGGAACCTGCAGTAACACAGCTGTGTTGGAAATCTTAGTTATATTAGCATATAATTGATTCATTTTCCTATTTTTAAAGTTCTTTATAAGCATTTTCACTTATACTCTGTTGCTTATATTTTGTTTGGCTTGTTTTCCTATGTTTCAAATAAATATAAAATGACTATTATAAAGTATGAATGCCATACAATACATACATATATATATATATATATATATATTATTATTTTTATAGAAAGGTTTGGTTCTTTAGCCCAAGTTTGTATCAAACTCACAGTTATCCTGCAGGAATCTCCCAACTGCTTGGGTTGTTAGTCTGAGGTATCACCCATGATCAAAACATAAAACAAAAACAAAAAAAAAATCTTTAAACAATAATTTCATAGCTGTTGAAATTATAGTGTTGAGTGAGGTTACAGTGTAATAAATAATATATTCTAGCAAGAAAAATAACAAGAAATAACTAAAATATCCATAAAAAATCTAATTGGTGCTTAGCAAAATAATTATTGGGTCCCTGTGGGGAGAGAAAATTTCTCTGAAGTTAAGATAGTTTTGACTCAAGCTCAAGGTTAGGCAGTAGAGTGGAAATCAGGAGGAATTCTGAGTGGGAAAAAAGATTGTATACTGAAGGTTCTGAAGATATTGCAAGAAATGAATGTCCAGGGTGACCCAGTACATACCAACCAGAGTTTTAATTCTTTTAAGAGAAATTTTAATTGAAAGGAATTCAGTAAAATTCTTACAGAACGAATACCACTCTTCAGAAAGAGTGAAGAATAAGTATTCATCATCACCCAGTCTTACTATTCCTGGGATATCTTGGCTACAAAAGCATTTTTTAAAAATAAATGCACGTTTAGTATTGAGCTTTAGCAATCAGCATCTAAATTTTAGCAATTGTTTATATGCCTTCTTAGCCTTCTCAGTCTTAGGATTATAATAATGTTTTTCTTTCTTATTTTATGCTGTAACACTATGCCATAGATATGTTGTTATTGCTGATTATCTTCATTAGCTATCTAGAAAATATTTTGTGATTTTTTTGTGAAGTCAGTTTGCAGTTTATATCAATTCAAAATTATATTTTCTTTATGTTTCCTCCTCTTGCTATTTTTATCAATATTAATCCCACTTTAATTGTGCCTGTTCCTTTTATTGCAATGTTCCATTTTTATATAACTAATAGTTTCATAGAACATGATGTTATAAAATGAAAAGGTATGCAATAGATTATGATTATCTATACTTCCATTCATTAACTTATTATATTTCCAGATAGATAAATACATAGATGGGTATATACAGAGAGCATGGAAGGGAGGGGGTACTTTTATTAAAATTAAAAGTAACTTTATGTATAAATAATGAAGTACATGATGTTTTGTTTTCTTGCTAAATTGCTAAATTGTCTGAGTATTTTTTCATGTATATAAAAATAGATAAATAAAAGTTGAAATATGAAAAAAATCTGTATGGTTAAAGTTCTCTATTACAGTAGGAGAAGAGTCTTCACTGTGCCTTCATGGATGCTAATCACTGCTTTTCCTGACCTGATCAGTCATTTTGCTGTTCTCGCTGGCATGGTTCTGGTGGTCTAGACTCAGTGTATTTTCTTGCTGTGTAGCTAAGAATGAATTTGAACTTACAAGCCTATGTCTCTGCTTGTGAGCACTAGGATTATAAGGAATGTACTGCCAACTCTTATTCTATTGAACACGGGATCAAACCCCAGCCTTTATGCATGCTAGGCGAGTTTGGATTTTATGATTCTATTTTGAACCCACTTCTGTGAGAAACTTGTCTGTGGGGATCTAAAGTTCAAGTGTTCCCTGTGTTCTGCAAGCATGGGACTAATTGTGAATATTAATGGATGTCTAAAAGCATGACCAGCCTTGGAAATGTTTTTCAACAAGGTCTCACTATATAGTCCAGGCTAACCTCAAACTCAAAGTGATCTAATTAGCTTAGCCTCCCAGGCATTGAGTTTACGAGCATTTTCCATGACACTCAAGTTAGACATCATTAAATTAAATTTTCAGCCTATGAAATTTGAGGCAATGCAGACACAAATTTCAATTCCAAAGCACACATATTTGAGGCTGTTAGTAAAACCTTACAACAATCCCCCTTCCACTTAATACCATGGTTTAAAAATAAGTATCCCTATTTGGGCCCTTCTTTGAATGCATATTCTTTCCTCCTTTACTCATTGCAATACTTCTGGGGGCTCTTGTTTATTGATAGCATCCAGCCTTACTTGTAGTTTTGAAGGGGCACAGACAGATGGTTCATCCTGTGTGTGTGTGTGTGTGTGTGTGTGTGTGTGTGTATGTGTGTGTGTGTGTGTGTGTGTGTGTGTGTGTGTGTGTGTGTGTGTGTGTGTGTGTGTGTGTGTGTGTTCCTTTAAAAAAGAACTCTTGCTCAAAGGAGATTGACATCTTCCCCAGCAATCAACTCTTTCAGCACATTTTTTTTTCTCTTTCAAAATTTGTTCTATCCTACTTCATGGAGAAGGCATTAGTACATGTATGAGGGAGAGAGACAGTAGTGTTGGGAACCAGCAGTCTGCTGACCCTGCCCCCTACGATGGGCAGGACGCTCATGGCCATGTCATTGCTATGTCAGGCTTTACCTGGCTGCTCTAGCTTTACCTGGCTGCCAGAGGACTCAGTTAAGCATGCACAAGCCCCCCTAAAAAAGCAAGTGCACCAAGCACACTGATCTCTCTTTCTCTCTTTCTCCTTTTCCCCCTTAGGCTCCTTCTCTCTCTCTCTCTCTCTCTCTCTCTCTCTCTCTCTCTCTCTCTCTCTCTCTCTCTCTCTCTCTCTCTCTGTGTGTGTGTGTGTGTGTGTGTCTTTCTCTGTCTGTCTCTGTCTGCTGTCTCTCTCTCTCTCCTCTGCTTTTGGTTGGCCAACAGCTACCCCCCCTTCTCTCCCCTCTCTCAATAAACTCCACATGGGCGCTGAGTCTCATGTTTGTGTTTCTTAGGCAATAATTACAGCAAAAGAACAACAAGTAGTACAAGTAGTACATGTATTCACACTTCCCATTGCTTGTTCATTGCTAGTTTTTTGGTGTTGTTGTTCTTGTTGTTTTTTAATCTGGAAAAGAAGGAATTTTGTCGCAATCTTTTTTTCCACTTTCTTTTTGAAGTACATTTTAATTAAAATATAATTGCATAAGTCCTTCACTTCCTCACTTTCTTCTCCTCCCTCCAGTACATAGCATATCCCTGCTCATTCTAAAATTGGGTAGTGTTCCTTTATTTGATTATTATTGTTACACACACAGACACATACATGTATGAAAAAATACGTTAACAATATGCTGAGCCCATTTTTGTTTGTGTGTGTGGTTTCAACACTGAAGCCATATTCTTAAAAACAAAAATTTATCAGGCTATCCTTAACAACTTCCTTCCAGTATTTTGTTAATTTGTTAAGCACATTCAAATCTGTTTGTTTTAATAGAAGGTCTGCATTTATTAATAGTTCAGCTACTCCCAAGAGTTAATGCTGTCAAATTCAAATTCATATAAATAAGACAATTCACATTAGTGATACAGTTTTTGTGTAACCTTGCAAGACACATGTGACTTTCACAAGTTTTCCTCTCAAACAAACTCCAGTTTGTCTGTTTGGTGTGCTTACATGTGCTTTTCAAGTCATGTTGAATAATCTTTGTCAAATTGCATTTCTAGAACATTTACAACTAGATTTTCTCTGAAGTCTTATTGTTGCACATATTCTCGGGGTGGGGGGGCTCCATTAACTTAAGGTTTTCACAGTATGTGAAGGAGGGGTTCATTCTTTTCTTTTCCATGTGTGTATCTAGTTACTCCAGACATTATCTTAAGAATATTCTTTGCACCCTGGTGACACTCATATACAGTGTGCTTATGCCTGGTTGTGTTTCACTGTGATCTTCGGCAATCTATAACAATGAGTCTGGCCAATACAAAGAGGAGTCTTTCTCTTCCATAAACATCCACTTATTTATTAAACTGAAGATATGTCTGAGGGTAACATATACACATAACCCCCAGAATTCACAAATTCAAGTCTAGCCCAAGATGCATAGAAAAACCCATTCCACATAGAGATACTCTATCAGCCTAGACACATGGGGGAGGGCCTAGGCCCTGCTCCAAATGATAAGACAGACTTTGAAGACTCCCCATGGAAGGTCTCACCCTTCCTGGGGAGCAGAAAAGGGATGGGGTGGGGGTTGAGGGGGCAGGGGAGGAGGGGGAGGGTGAGATTGACATGTAAAATAAGCTTGTCTCAAATTTAAATTAAAAATACCATAAATAAAATATGTGTGATGGTAATGATAATGCAAATAATATCTATATTAAAGGTATATTTTGAAGATAAGCTGAGAAGATGAATCAGAAGTGTTTAATATAGTATACATTCACTAAATGTCTTTAATTTTAAAATCATCTATATATTTACTTGGGGTTTCCTGCCTCCTTGTTAGAATGCAAATCCCATGGACTGAGGAGATATTATGGGTTTATAAATCAGCATCTTACCTCAGAGAGCATCCTGAAACATTGAAGAGATATTTATTGGATGAATAAAAAAAAAAAGGATGTTCTTAAACAGAAATGTGGTAAGTGAATGGACTGGTCAAAATTCATCCGCACAATCTTCATGCATGAAAGCCACAAAACTCAGTATACAAATCACCGCAGCTGCTCTGTGGGGTATTTGTGAAATGCCTCAATTCTACAGTGAGCTTACAGTTCACTCAATTCAATTGCATAGTCAGGGGTTACCTTCATTTGTTCTCCCTACACACTTTATATATTTTCACTGTGATTGCAAGCAGTATAAATTTCAGGTATTGTTTTGTCTTTTCTTTCCGCGTGAGTTTTGGATTCTTCCCAGTTTCTGAAGCCCCTTCACTATATAAACCAGGTCTCAAGTCCCTGCATTCAAATGATCTCAGCTTCCCAAGGAGCTGGAACTGCAGGTTTGTGGCAGCAAGCCCACTTGACAATAGTGATTTCATTATGAAGAGGAGGCAGGGTAGTACCGATTTCTGTTGTCTTACCAGAGTGTCTGACACTCCACATTTGATTGTTAAATGCAAATAGTCTCAAAGGAACAAGCAAATTTCTTGAAGCAGAAACTTTCATTTGCTTATTAACAAATTGAAAGCGACATTAGTCTGCACACATCCCATAGGCAAGCTAAGTCTTCAAGAACAAATAGAAGGGAGCACCACAGAAATAGTTCTGATTCAATCACATGACAACAGGCCTTCAAAACTTGTTTCTAGGTAGATAAAGAACATGGCATAACTCCTCCATCAAACGGCATATATATATTCTACAATAGATGCAACCTAAGGGCTCTGCAGAGATGCTGAGTGCAGCAGAAGGCTTCCTCCTTTTAGTTGCCACTAGTGAGGCAGTGCTGGGAGTTTTGGTGAATGCATTCATTGCATTTGTGAACTGCATGGACTGTGCCAGGCACAAGAAGCTCTCTAAGATTGGCTTCATTCTCACTGGCTTGGCGACTTCCAGAATTGGTCTCATATGGATAATAATTTTACAGGGGTATGTACAATTGTTTGTCCCACACATGCTTACTTCTGGCAACCTAACTGAAAATATTACTTACCTATGGATAATTATCAATCACTTAAGTGTCTGGTTTGTCACCAACCTCAACATCCTCTACTTTCTAAAGATACCTAATTTTTCCCACTCTCTATTTCTCTGCCTGAGAAGGAGGATCCATTCAGTTTTTATCTTTCTGTTGGGATGCTTGCTTACCTCATGGCTACTGTCTTTTCCACACATGATAAAGATACTTCACAATAGAAAAATGCTTCAAGAAAACACATCTTGGATCCACCAATGGAAAAATAACTTCCTAATTGAACAAACTTTAACCAATCTGGGAATCCTTTTCTTCTCTATGGTAGCCCTGATTACCTGTTTCCTGTTAATTGTTTTCCTCTGGAGACACAACAGGCGGATGCAGTTAGATGTCTCAGGATTCAGAGAACTCAACACAGAAGTTCATTTGAAAGCCATGAAAGTTCTAATATCTTTTATGGTCCTCTTTATCTTGCACATTGTAGGCATTGCCATAGAAGTATCATGCTTTACTCTGCCACGAAACCAACTACTCTTTATAAGTGGTTTGACAGCCACATGCCTCTATCCCTGTGGTCACTCAATCATCTTAATTCTAGGAAACAACCAGCTGAAGCAAGCCTCTTTGAAGGTGCTGCAGAACCTAAAATGCTGAGGGAAGGGAAGAAGTCTCAGTCACACAAAGGAGCTTTCAGAGAAATAGACACTGTGTTCTTCCATTGATTTTCAACTGGTATTGAATGTTATTGAACCCTCCTGCAATGGTCAATGACATCTTAAAGAATCTAACATTCCGGTAATGTTTTAAGTTCATATGAAGCCTCAATTCGCTTTGCTACTTGACTATGCAAATTCTTCCCACAAGCTAACCAGATAGCAATCGCCCTGGAGACAAGTCCTTATGGAGACATTTTACAGTGAGACTAAACCTAAAAAGCAACTGGCTTCATTGTTACTCACTGAAACTCCCAGGCTGAGTCAAAGAAAAGAAAAACAGAGAGGGTTATGATCAGTCTTCCTGTCTAGAAAGAACTGGGACCAGAAGTTGATGCTTTCTGTGTGTGGGGCTTTTCTTCTTTACACAGATATTGTTGTCTTTGCTATGCAAGCCCTAATGTGTTTTGCTAATGGTATATATTTTATATAATAAAAATAGCAATAGTATTGAATATAATTCGGCCAATAGCAGCTAAGGAAATGGAGTCCATCCAAGAGAGGACAGTGACAGAGTCTATAAATCCAGCAAATTCACCTGAGGTGAAACAATGCCAGAGACCATTGAGAGTTGGGTGAATATTATACTATAATCCTGTACCAAAAAGAGTTAATAAGGTCAGCAACCAAGAAATAAAAATACTGATCTGGGGTAGTATCTGTGTAAAGTCTGGAATTTCTGCTCTCTATATTCTAGGCCATAAGGGAGGCATATCTTCTACAACTAATTTTCCAGTCTTTAAGAAATGTTGATTTGATTTTGTTCCGCCTTCCACCTTCCCGGTGGTGAGCGCTCTCTGGCGTAAACAAGTCCTTATTTGGTTAAGCCTGTGCAGCCTGTTTGCTTCTGCATTAGAGCAGCCTATTTGCAGGGTCCACGTGGCTCACTGGGGTTGGTCAGGGCAAGGGGGTTTAAGCCTGTGCGGGCATTTCCCCGGGGGCAGAAGAAGCTTGTTCAATGATCCTGAATAAGCTGCATGAAGAAGATCTTCCCGGAGTTGCATCGTCCTTGCTGGTCGAGGGTAGGCACGTTACATTTTGGGGGTTTATTTATTTATTTATTTTGATAATTTTTTCATTTAAACTTGAAACAAGCTTGTTTTACATGTCAATCCCAGTTCCCATACCCTTCCTTCCTCCCCTGTCCTCCCACCAAACCCCAGCCCATCTCCTTTCTGCTCCTCAGGGAGGTTGAGGCCTTCCATGGGGAATCTTCAAAGTCTGTCATATCATTTGTTGCAGGGCCTAGGCCCTCCCCCATGTATCTAGGCTGACAGAGTATCCCTCTATGAGGAATGGGCTCCCAAAGTCCATTCGCAAACTAGGGACAAATACTGATCCACTACCAGAGGCCAATCAGCTTTTTTAAAAAACTATACCTGGTTTTGGATATTATTTTAAATCAAATTAAAAACTTTATTGAAAATGAATAGGTATTACTTACCAAAATTAAATCAAGAACAGATAAGCAATTGAAATACACTTATAATCCCTAATGAAATAGAAGCTGTCCTCCCCAAACAAAAACAAAAACAACAGAAAAAAAAAAAAAAAACAGGGCCAGATGGTTTCAGTGCAAAATTCTACCAGAAATTCAAAGAACAGCTAATACCAATATTCTTCAAAGTGTTCCACAAATAGAAACAGAAGGGTCATTGCCAAACTCTTTTTCAAGGCTACAATAACCTTGGTACCCAAGCCATAGAAAGACACAACTAAGAAAAAGAACTACAGACCAATATCCCTCGTGAACATTGAGCAAAAATACTCAATAAAATACTGGCAAATCAAATCCAAAAACACATTAGAGAAATCAACCAACATGACCAAGTAGGCTTCATCCCAGGGATGCAGGGGTGGTTCAACATACAAAAATCTATCAATGTTATCCACCATGTAAGCAAACTGAAAAAGAAAAACCACATGATGATCTCACTAGATGCTTAAAAAGCCTTTGTCAAAATCCAACACCCCTTTATGATAAAGGTCTTGGAGAGATCAGGGATAATGGGAACATATCTAAACATAATAAAAGCAATGTACAGCAAACCAACAGCCAACACCAAACTAAATGGAGAAAAGCTCAATTTGATTCCTCTAAAATCAGGAGCAAGACAAGGTTGTTCACTCTCTCCATCCATATCTCTTAAATATTGTACTCGAAGTTCTAACTAGAACAATAAGACAACAAAAGGAGATCAAGGGGATACAAATTGGAAAGGAAGAAGTCAAACTTTCACTATTTGCAGATGATATAATTGTTTACATAAGTGACCCGAAAAACTGTACCAGGGAAGTCCTATACTTCAGCAAAGTGGCAGGTACAAGATTAACTCAAAAAAAAAAATCAATAACCATACTATATAAAGATGATAAATGGGCTGAGAAAGAAATCAGAGAAATATCACCCTTTACAATAGCCACAAACAACATAAAATATCTTGGGGCAATGCTAACCAAATAAATGAAAGAACTGTATAACAAGAACTTTGTGTCTTTAAAGAAAGAAATTAAAGAAGATACCAGAAAATGGAAAGATTGTCCATTCTCTTGAATAGGTAGGATCAACATAGTAAAAATGACAATCTTGCCAAATGCAATCTACAAATGCACTGCAATCCCCATCAAAATCCCAGCATAATTGTTCATGGACCTCGAAAAAAACTCAACTTTATATGGAAAACAAAAAACCCAGGATTGTAATATATATGTTTTCCACCAGCCCACCTGGTCCCACCGCTGCACCAGCCCCAAATAACACTCAGAGACTCTGTATTTGATATAAGGCTGCTGGCCAGGTACTAGTTTGATACCAGCTAGCTCTGTCTTAATGATTAACCATTTCTACTATTCTAAGTATTTCCATGTGGCACATCTTACCTGCCAGATGTTGGCGTGCTACCTCTCCATGTTGACTCCTCCCTCCTATTTCGTCTTTCCTCCTTGTCTCCTAGCCCCGCCTATCTTGCTTTCCCATTGGCCAACAGGGCTTTATTCATTAACCAGTATGAGAAACATATTTACAGAATAACATCTCCCATCACAGGATGGCGACAACAACCCTGTAAAATAAAGGAACTTCAGGAGGCATCACTATCCCTGACTTCAAGCTTTATTATAGAGCTATAGTAACAAAAACAGCTTGGCATTGGCAAAATAATAGACAGGTAGACAAATGGAATCGATCAGAAACTGTCAACTTTACAGGATCTAAAATCACCACACCTTTAATTCCAGCATTACAGAGGCTGATGCAAGACAACCTCTCAATTTGAGATCAGCCATATCTACAGAGCAAGTTCCAGGATAGACATGGTTACCCAGAGAAATCCTATCTTAAAAAAACAAAAACAAATAAATGAGATCAACAATAGATGGGCATCTGAAAATATTCATGAGGGATTGAACAGCAGAAATTGAAGTAGGAAAATCCACCCCAGTGACGACAGCATCATGCCATGAACTGTGGCTCCAGTCTGCATAAAAGGGGGAAAGATAGCTAAATATGAGCATTCATTTCTCACTCCCACCTGACTCTGGATGTAATGTGACTAGTCGCCTCAAACTCCTGGTGCCATTACTCCCTCACCATGATGGATTGTATCTCAAACTTTGGTCCAAAATAAAACTTTTCTTCCTTAGGCTTCTTTGGTAGAATATTTTTGTAGTCATGAGGAAAATAATTGAAATAGGAATACAGAAAGAAACAAAGAAGGAAGGGAAGGAAAGAGGGAAGGAAGATGATACATAATAGATACACAGATGATAGAAAGATAGATAGATGATAGATAGATAGATAGATAGATAGATAGATAGATAGATAATGATAGACAGATGATAGGTAGATAGATGATAGGTAGATGAAAGGTAGATAGATAGACACATAGATAATGTGCTGGATAGTTTTATATTAATTTAATACAGACTAAAGTCATCTGAGAAGTGGTAACCTCAGCTAAGAAAATGCCTCCATTAAGATTCTATTCTAGGCAAGTCTGTAGGGCATTTTCTTAAGTACTGATGAGAAAGGACCCAGCCCATTGTGGGTGGCGCCATCTCTGGGCTGGTGATCCTGGGTTCTATAAGAAAGCAGGTTGAGCATGCCATGAGGAGCAAGCCAATAAGCAGCACCTGTCCATGGCCTTTGCATTAGTTCTTTCATCCAGGTTCCCGCCTTCACTGCTTTTGATAGTGAGATGTTATATAGAACTGTGGTTGAAATAAACCCTTCCTCCCCAAGTTGTTTTTTGTCATAGTGGTTCATTGCAGCAATAGAAACATTAACTGACACACAGGAGACAGACAAATAACAGACTTATAGATATGTACAGAATATGAGGTCCTTATGCTGCTATGTTCCCTGAGTTTTACATGCTGTTTGTGTATTGATTGGGCAAGCCACCCATAGAAAATTGATTTCTACATTGTGGCCATTTGTGATTTTCTGTAATGGTCTCCATTTGCTACAAAAAGGAGCTTCTTTGATGTAAGATGAGAGCTACACTTCCCTGCCATTGCCCTATGAGCTCATTAATGAAGTGACCAGGACAGCAGGGATGGTAGACATGGATGGACTCAAAAGCATGAATTTTCTCTCATGGAGGATGACCTGGCTGCAATTTCTATTGAGTACCAAATATGTCAACAGCAAAAGCCAACTCTGAGCTCCAATATGACATCATTCCCCAGGGAGATCAATCAATGACCTGATTTCAAATTAACTACACTGGATTCACCATCAAGGTATTCTATTCAAGGTATTCTATTCTATTGCTCTTTTCTGTGAAATGTAATTCATAGTGAAAAAGAAAAAAGTGGATCTGGTCTACAGTCTCATGGTCATATAATTTACTGATTTTACCATGTATGTCTCCCTCTACCCTGGAACAGCTGGCTTCATAGACTGAATTTGGAAGAGTTATAACACAAACTAGGTGGTAACAACTTTGAGGACTGAACAAGGCTGATACTGATACTTTTCCTTCTTGTGCTGAGACCACTCTTAAGTACAAAGCAAAAAAATCACTCTAGAAAAACCTGTCTGTCAACCAGAGCTCCCTGACTCAACCTCACCAAGAGTTCCCACAGCTCATTCATTTACTTTTCTCTGTTTGCTTTTAAAGCTCTCCTTTTCTTTTTATAAACATGTAAATGAAAATATTTTGTTGCTAGTATTGAACTTTATTTACATGTACTTTCTCAATGTATTTTAATCTCTCTTTGTCCAGGTGCTGGAATATCATATCAATTTTTGCCTCTATTTGTTTCTTAGGCAAAGTGAATGCTTATACAAGTTACAATAACACTTCAAAGCAGTCCTTTATCTTACCTAGAAACCAGAAAAAAAACTAAAGAAAATCAAAAATAACAATCGGAGTATCAGAGTATAACAAGACCCTGTGACAACACACACACACACACACACACACACACACACACACATATATATATATATATATATATATATATGTATATATATATACATATATATATATATATATATATCACACAATCACTCACTCTCCTTGAGTGTATGAAACATACTAAAATGCAAACACTAGGTCCCTTATTTGAAACACTGACTGTAAGAACTAAGATATGTAGAACAGATTAGCATAACTCTAACATATCTTATTTGGTTATGAGTAATGGAGAAGGCTAGGTTATACAAATCATGATTTACAGCAATTCTATTTAGAATTTAGATTGTGCCCAAATCAACAAAATAAAAATCAGCTAAAAGGAGAATTTTTATCATGAAAACTATGCAGAATACATGCAAACAACTAGTCTAAAACATGCAACTCATTCAATTCCTCAATATCACAGCATATAAATAAAGGTAAATATAAAAGGAAGGGACAATTAGCATAAAATCCATAACAACAGATATTGAACAAGAAGTGAATAAACAATAAAATAAAATCATGAGAAAATACAAAAAAAAGTCATAATCTACACACTTAGCCTAAGCTGATGCCCATTACCAAGCATAGTATTCTAAGAATATTGAAGTATATGCAAATAAAATAATTATTTGATAAATAAGATTAGAGGGTGGAATCATCTATAATAGACTTCAAATGTGCTTACAATTAGATTTTTTTCATAGAAGCACATGCTATGATAAGCATTGCTTTTATTATTATGGCATAATTTGGACAGTTATATGAAAGTTTTCAAGGAGATAAAGATGCTTTGGCCAGGAAAGGAGGTAGTTTAACTTGACACCTTCATTCCTCCCTCCTATCCCCCAAATGCTATCCACTCATGCCCCCTCTGTAACACACCACCTGCTGTGTTGTCCATTCCTCTCTGCCCCCACCTCCAGTAGATTACACAGATCACCCCCTTCAAACTCCCTTCCCCTTCCTCTTTGCAATATCCCAGCCTCCAACTCCAGCTGGCATTCCCTGCCAGCTGCCTGCCAGAGAACAGCTAAGCAGGTAAGCTAGCTTCAGATCTCCATCTCCCTTTCCTCCATATCCAATGTCCCAGGCTCATCCTGCAGCAGACTACCTCTGTGGCCTCTCCTCATTCCCTGTCCCCATTCCCAAAAGACTAAGCAGATCCTGATGGAACACATTGCTTTCCTCCCCTTTTGGACCTGCTCAACCTCGCCCTTCCTAGCCCATTCCTATTCTTAAGTGTCAGACCCCAATACCTAGAAACACATTTCTCTGGGAACCCTCCATGACCACACTTATCAGGATCCCAGATTTCCCTACCAGGCAACACAGAGCCAGCACACACTCTTTAAGAATCCGAGAGCGCAACAGAAACAAAGGAACAAATCACCCACTCAACAAAAACAAAACCAGATATCGGCATCTAGAATTAAAATTTCCCCAAATTCAGATCCCTAAATGCCAGTGTGAAAACATTTTCATTAATAGCGATGACAATATGTTTCCACCTTAGAAATATTCACAGAGCAATTCAATGGAGTCCAGAAATAAATCCATGCATTTATCATCTGTCGATTTCCAACAGAGGTGCCAAGAACACAAGATGGAGAAATTATAGACTTCAATAAATAACTTAAGGAAACTATCTCTTCACACAATAGAATAAACCTAGATGCTTTATTGTACAACATACAAAAGTTAGCTAGATGGACTGAGACAAATGAACTATAGCCCTGAGATTTGTGGAAAAAAAAAGGTGGGGAAAGATCAACAGAATTGGTGTAGGGGAAAAAAATAGATTCCTTGACCCAGCAAGATAGGCAACAGAAGCATAAGTAGGCAAGTGAAACAATGTGAAAATAAAATGCTCTGTAAAGCAAAGGACACAATTTGGAGAGAGGAAAGATAACTGGTAGAGCAGAACAAAATATTTGAATAGTATTCATCTGACAAAGATTAATACTCCAGTGCAAGGAACTCAGGTGATTTGAAACAACTAGATGGCGTGGTCTCTGTGAATGTATGAATAGTGCCCCTTCAAAGGAGAACTAGTCATTTCAGGCATACTGTCAAAGAATAGCAACAGATGAA
Organism: Cricetiscus sungorus; assembly: GCA_030556225.1. Lineage (NCBI taxonomy): Eukaryota > Metazoa > Chordata > Mammalia > Rodentia > Cricetidae > Cricetiscus > Cricetiscus sungorus. The sequence continues at coordinate 39,102,372 of JANBXA010000735.1, read as the reverse complement.
AATAATACAAATTTGCTGGGCCCCTGAAAATGAGCCCCTAACAGTGATATCTGAGATTAAGTGGTCTGTCTGAAAATATGTTCAATACTAAAGAAATGTGCATTATCATAATAACTGGAGAACTCATAGTATGGCTGTTGGGGAATGAAATCTTTGGACTAATCAACTAGATTGACTGAGATGAGAAGCAAAGCATTGATTGCCTCCTTACCAGTTATCACTAGATTGTGTCTTACTGGTGTAATGGTATTGAGTGGTTTTACTCTTTTACACGGAAACTTATCAACTAGTAACAGCAGTCATTCATAGTGACTGTATATTCCCAAGTACTTAGGTTTATATTTTGGCTGTCATCTTAGCTTTTATTTCCTCACAGTAGCCAATTTCTCTCACCTACTTTTTTTCTGGCTGAAGTGGAAGATTAATAAAATAGCTAGCTATTTTATTAGCTCTCTGAGGGTGCAATTTCCCTACTGGTCAGCCTTATGCTACCAAAAGACGACTTTGAAGCTACAAGGAGAGACATCACCAAAATGTTTATGCCTTGAGTGCAAGAAAAGGGAGGGTGAGGTGGGAACACATCTACCTATTAACCTTTGTTTAAGCCATTTATTGCACCTCTGCTATTTTTTTTCTTTTAATCCTATCCCTACAGGGACAAGCTCAATTCAAAAGCTTGTGTTGACCCCAGCAAGGAAGCCTGTGTATCATGAAAATTATAACTTCATTTCCCTTTTTTATTTTTGTTTATATTTTGTATTTCTTCTCTTATGGTGACCTTTAACTATATCATAAAATTAGAATAACAATTAGTTGTAGCGATTGTGAGGACTTTGTTAGAATATTAGAAGATATGAATACCCAAGATTATTCTAGTAAAATATTATATTCTCAATAATTCTAAATAAGAATTAGTGTGTAGAGAATTCGAGTCTGGATTACTCAACCATAAATAAGAAATCTTAGGGTACATTGCAAAAGGTGTGAAAATATTATAAGAGCCATAAGCAGTATATGACAATAATGAAACAATGTTTTCCAGACACAATAAGACAGCCACACATATGAACGCACAGTGAATATGACAGCATGCATAAGACTCATAAGAGCTCAAGACAAACACAAATCTCAGCATGGAGGGGGACATGAAGCTCCCTATATGAAGAGCTATTAGCAATCGATAGCTGTTGAGAGTGGGATAATCTGTTTTCTTTAAGGATATAACCCTTGGTAGGTCAACCATGCTCTGGGGGCTGACCTAACACTCAAGAGTATTGGGGCAAAGCAAATTGAACTCAATAGCCTTCTACCAAAAGAAAGAATGTGAAGTTGGAAGAGGGGAGGGTCTGGAAGAGTTGTAGGAGGGATATGAATGTGATCGAAATACATCGTGTGATATTGACAAATATTTTATTTTTAAGAAAGAGTCTACAACTGGTATGTTGAATTTTATCTTCCTTGTGCTGCTAGAAAGAATAAGGATCTAGATATTTAAAAGAACTTTAGTGGGGGGGTGGAGCTGACATTGAAATATGGGATTTTGCATCTTATCCCTGAATATAAAACTATCCTTAAAGACTGATTATTTTGCTAGATTTATTGAGATAATTGTAATGTTAAAAAAAACAATTGCATGTATGTAGTATTAGTAATTAGATTAATTTGAAGACCATCAAGCATCTGTGATATTAGCACCATCATCATGAAAAATGGCACTTCCAATACCTTACAAGGTTTCATGAGAAAAGAAACAGCTCGTGTTTTTTTTTTTAATCATGGCTTCTTTACCTTATTATATTTCACATCATAAAGTAAGTGATGTGGTAGTTTAAATAAGTATGGCCCCATAGACTCATGTGTTTGAATTTGGCCCATGGGGAGTGGCACTATTAGGAGGTGTGGCCTTGTTGGAGGAGGTGTGTCATTGTGGAGGCTGGCTTTGAGGTCTCATATACTTAAGTTACACCCAGTGTGAGGCACAGGTCTCTTCTGCTGCCTGTGGATCAAGATCTCAGCTCTTTCTCCAGCACCATGACTGTCTGCACACCACCATGCTTCTCACCATAACAATAATGGACTAAACCTCTAAAACTGTAAGTCAACCTCAATTAAAAATTCTCCTTTATAAGAATTGTAGACATAGTGTCTCTCGTCACAGTAATAGAAACTCTAAGAGAAGGATCAATAAATGTCATTTTACCAGTAAAATGGTGCATTAAGAAACATTGTAAAGTCAGCTATGGGAGCTTGTGTCTGTAATCCCAGAACTTGGGAAGAGGAAAAAAAAAAAAATGATTTTGAAGCCAGCATGGGTTACCTAGTAAGTTCTAGGCCAGCCTAGGCTACTTTGAGATTTCATCTTACATCCATCAGAATGGCCAAAATCAATCAATCAAGTGACAACTCATGCTAGTGAGAATGTGGAGTAAGGGAAACAATTATCCATCGCTGATAGGAGTGCAGACTTGTCCACCCACTATGGAAATCAATGTGGTGGTTTGTAGGACCCCGAGGCATCATGAGCAAGCCTGAAGCTGTTGGCTGAAACATCCTGCACCAGAGTAGTTCTTGGTACTCTTCTTGATTTGCTAACACACATCTGCTGGGGAGGAACTAAGCCTGAGAACTTGTATGATCAACCCTTGATTGTTTTCCACTGTGCTGTGAGTCAGTCTATAAGCCCACTCCTTCCCCTCAATAAATGGCATTTGGCATTCAGCATTCCTGTTGCATGAATGACCTGCTGCTTTGTCTTTTATTTAAATCTCTAGGACTTCACCCGATTAGTAGCACAGATTGTCCTCCGGAAGATGGAAAGCAGTCTACCTCAAGATCCAGCTATATCATTCAAGGTCATACCCAGAGGTCACTTCATCCTACCCCAGAGAGCCCAGAAAGGTTTAGAGTCAGCTCTCCTGTGGAAGAGGAAGGTCACTCTGGGCCAGTGAGGGGTGGGGCCAACTCAGCAGGAACCTCGTGATTCACCACACAGTTTGCATGGGCTCCAGTGATGACAATGGCAATGGGCATCCATAAAGACTCCAGCTGCTGAAGGACCGAAGAACCAGAGGTAGTCATTGGAGGCAGTATGGGGTCAGATGTCGCCTTGATCTCAGGTGGCTATACAGGCCTATCCAGTCTGAATGGGCCCAGAAACAGCATGGTTGCTGGGCTCCAACCTGATCCCAATGTGGTAGTTCAAGCCCTTGGCATTTGCTGGGCCCTGATGGCAACAGGAGCCATGGACCTAAACACTGGCTGCAGCAGGGCTATGGGCCCAGAAATATCCACAAGCCACAGCTCTGGGCTAGCGTGGATATTCACCTGGTGTCAGTATAGACCACCCTGATCTGCACTGTACCAGCAGTTACATGACCCTCAGGCTCCAAGATGGCCTCAGATGTTGGCACAGACCCCAGGCATCTGCATTCCTTTGGTGCACCATAGCCTCGGACATTGATGCAATTCCTGGCTGCAGTAGGGCCATCGACCCAGACACGGCTGCAGTGGTTTGGGCCTAGATGAAACCATGGCCGTAGGTAGTAGTGGCATAGGCCACTGAGGTTGACAGTCCATCCTGGTCTGTATGTCCCTGGTGGCAGAGTGACCCTCAGGCACCAGCTTGGTGTCAGGTGTTAACCCATGCCCTGGGCATCTGCACAGCCTTGAGTAGTAAAAACATCCACCTACACTGATGCACACCCCTGCTACAGTAGTGCCACAGACCCAGACATGACCCCTGGTAGCAGCTCAGACACAGTCGACACTTTGGTCACTGGTGGCAGTGCAGGCCTCCTATATTGCCATGGCCCGGGTCTCAGCATGTTCCTCGGTCTTGAGCATGACCAACGGCGGTGACCCAGAACCCAGGCATCTGTGTGGCCCTTGATGGTGACACAGGCCATGGACATCAACACAGACTCTGGCTGCAGTAGGGCCTCAGACCTAGACACGGCCCTTGGCAGAGTCCAGGACCAGACCACACCATGTCCCTGGGTGACAAGCAAGCCTCCTACATCAGCCTTTCTTCACAGCTTTTGATGTGTTTCTCTCTAGGACGTGAACCTCTCTACTTCTCTCTCCTTCCCATATGCCACCATGTATTTGCTCACCGAATGGTGCCTGACCACTTGGTGCCAGCAAGGCCCCTGCCTTCTTCTCGCCCACCCATCGCAAACTGCTCCAGGCGGGCATGTGCCTGTCTATCTCTAGCTGTTCTTGGATTCTTGCTGTCCACCCTCCGGGTGAGCATTTGTGAAACACTCATTCTGAAATGTGGCATCTCTACCAAATCCCTCTCCTTACCATTCAGGGCACTCTGGGGAAGAAGCTTCAGAAAGAGTCTAAGAACCATAGAGGATGGGGACTCAAAGAAGATAAGCCCTCTAAATTACCATGATCCGTGCACATAGGAGCTCACAGAGACTAAGGCAGCACGTACTATATTTGTGGGGTCTGAACCAGGTCCTTTGTGTATATGGTGTGGCTTCTGGTCTAGTATTTTCATTCCCGGGAGTGCAAGGGGGGCGGGTGGAGGTCTCTGGTGTCTGTGCCTTCTCTGGAGTTCTTTTCCTTCTTCTTGTTTTGTCCTATTCTGATATGTTAAGTTTTCTCTGTTTTTAATCTTATTATATTTTATATTATTATTATCCCCTAAAAGCACGTTTGTTCTCTAATGAGAAACAGAAAGAGAGTGGATATGGATGGGAGGGAGGTGGGGAGAAACTGGGAGGAGCAGAGGGAGTGATGTCATAATCAGGGTATATTATGTAAGAGAAACAATCTATTTTCAATAGAAAGGGGGAAACAAAGGAAATAATCTGTGTCATACCCATTCATTTCTAAGAGTGTTAAATATATCCCCTTGCCAGTAATTCTAAAGTCATGCTCCAGTTAGCTCATTTTATCTTTTTTTTTTTTTTTGTATAATTCAATTACAATCAAAACTGTTTGTTAAGTCTCGGTGGAGTATTGTTTCACATTTAAAACATTTTTTCTCAAGAGATTGACTGTGATTAACTTTATTAATGGGATCAAAGTTCAAATTATCGAGAGAGTCACAAATTCCTCATGAATTTTAGTCCATTTCTAAACATGTTATGGTGAATCTGCTTTAGCCTTCTTAGTTTAGTCTCAAGTAAAATTTAACTTTTCTTCCTCCGATGAGAATCATGAAAGTGGGGTTTACCTAAGAGCAGTGTGTGACACGCTGCGGACCTGCTCTGGGTATTTTTGATGTGGTACATGAATAGGAAAGCTCCTAGGAGACTAAATAAGCCATGTGGTCTTTGTTTGCAGCCGGTGTGGCTGCTCCAGGCTGAGCATTGGGAAGTAGCCTTTACCTCCAATTTGTACGAGTTTTTAAAGGCAAAAACCCAATTGCAATGTGTACTGAAAGGCAGCTGTGAACACCTGTAGCAAGTAAGCATTGTTTGCAGATGCGGAGAGACAGCATATCAGTGGTCATTCTGTTCTCATAACCTTCAGGTCAGGAACACACTATAAGAATGTGTGTCTGGTCCTGAGATCCTTTTACTCTAGGCATTTATAGTGAATTTATTATTGGTCTAAGTGACCAGAGACCAGTTTACCCAAGACAGTTTTAGTATTCTTAGAGATTTTTCACGAATAGGCATAATTAAAGCTCAGTAGTCCACTTAACTGTGGCTGTCACTTAGAATTCTTTGTCTGATTTTCAGTTACGACAGTGGTTTCAAGATAGATCCATGCTGAATGTGTCAATCACTTCTTCCTTTTCAATGCCAAGAAGTACTTTATGGATACAATTTGTCCATGCACTGATTAATGATGTCTGGTTTGTTTCCAGGATTGAGAATTATGATATGCACCATAACCACCCAAATATCAACAGACATATGGGCATATACATTTACACCTGGTGGATAAACTCCATGACTGGGATGTCTAAGTCACATGTCTAACCTTTTAAGGAAATGCCTTCCTCGACATCATCACTGTTTCTTAGAAAGCACGTTGTGCCAGGCGGTGGTGGCACACACCCATAATCCCAGAACTCGGGAGGCAGAGGCAGGTGGATCTCTTTGACTTTGAGGCCAGCCTAGTCTATGAAGTGAGTTCCAGAACAGGTTCCAAAGCCACAAAGAAACCATGTCTCCACAAAAACAAGACAGGAAGGGAAGAAGGAAGGAGGAAGTTGCAGGGATCACATAAAAGACACGGGTGGAAGCTTCAGCTGCTTATTGACGCTTGGCTTTGCTGGAGTTTTCTTCTTTGTTCCCATTCATTAAAGTCAATCTGATGGATATGCCGTGACATCCTAGCACAGTGCTAATTTGTTTTCCCAATGACTAATAACGGTTGTAAATAACTTTTCAATGGCTTTTGTAAGGTTCATATCTCTCTGTGACAAGTAAGTCTCCAGTGAATTGTTTAAATCTTTCATCTAATTAATAGATGTTCCCTATGTGCTGCATTTTTAGAATGCCTTAATATTCTAAATGTAAGCTTTTTATGACAAATATGCTCGTAAGAATGTTTTTGTTAATCCTGTGATTTATCTTTCCTTTTTCATTATGGTGCATTTTTAAAAAAATAGAAGTTTAAAACTTAATGAAGTGCAATAAATCTTTTTTTGTTTGTTTGTTTTCAAAAGAAGGAAAAGAAAGGAGGGAAAAGAAGCATTCAACATTCAACTAGTGTTATGTATACACAAATAATGAAATTTCAAAAATTGGAGGACTAAGTTATAGGGAGAGTTAGTGTGTTAAATATCCTTAAATTGTCTATTTTTCAATGTGGATCCAAATTTTAAATTCTTTAGTAGTAAAAAGTTCAATTATCCACCAAGATGGGAGTCCTCCATAAATTTCAGCTGCTACCAATTTTTAAATTGTTAGAAAATTCTTGATGATTAGGTTACCTGATATAATACAGGACACCCAACTAGATTTAGCTTCAGTACTTCTTAAAAGTGATCTTTTGCTACATTCTAAGTTCTAAAATATTATTTTTAAAAGTTCACCATTTATCTGAAATTCAAATTTAACTTGAATTTTTATTTATTCAATATAGTGGCTCTGTTGAGGTTATTGGTAGATTACTAAATGCCAAATTTGTAAAACTTAGCCTCAGCTAAACAGCATGGGACCACAGGAAGGAGTTGAGTCAATTTGCATCTTGGCAAACAGTAGCTCAGCCTAAATTAACTGTGTATAGAAAAGAATGACCTCCTGAGAAGATAAACAGACACACAATATCTAGACTAAGGATGAACAAACACACTGTTTATCAGATTAATTGAGTTTAGTTAAACTACCTCCAGTCTTCCTCACAAGACAGGCTACAACATAAAGAGGTAAAGACAAGGACAGCAAACTCTAAACCACCAAGCGTAGAGACCAAACTACATCAAATCAATCAGAAACTAACTGGATATTTCTCTACTTAAAATGTCATATAAGATGTATACTACCTTAATGCTTGTAGCTGTTGGCGAGGCCTTGGTAGGGATCTCAGGAAACACATTCATTGTGTTGATAAACTTCATGGGCTGGATCAAGAGTAAGAAGATTGCCTCTATGGATTCAATCCTCACAAGTCTGGCCATGTCCAGAATTTGTCTACAGTGTATCATCCTATTAGATTGTTTTATAATGGTGCAGTATCCAGACACCTACAACATAGGTAAAGAAATGAGGATCATTGACTTCTTCTGGACGCTCACCAACCATTTAAGTGTCTGGTTTGCCACCTGCCTCAGCATTTTCTATTTCTTCAAGATAGCAAACTTCTTCCACCCTCTCTTCCTCTGGATCAAACGAAGAATTGACAAGCTAATTCTCAGGACTCTCCTGTTGTGCTGTGTCCTCTCCTTGTGTTTTAGCCTTCCAGTTACTGAGAATCTGAATGATGATTTCAGACGTTGTGTCAAGACAAAAGAGAGGATAAACTCTACTTTGAGATGCAAAGTAAATATAGCTGGACATGCTTCTGTCAAGGTAAATCTCAATCTGGTCATGCTGTTCCCCTTTTCTGTGTCCCTGCTCTCATTTCTCCTTTTGATCCTCTCCCTATGGAGACACACTCGGCAGATGCAACTCCATGCAACAGGGTACAAAGATCCCAGCACAACAGCTCACATCAGAGCCATGAAAGCAGTAATCTCCTTCCTTGTTCTGTTCGTTGCCTACTGTCTGGCCTTTCTCATAGCCACCTCCAGCTACTTTATGCCAGAGAGTGAGTTAGCTGTAATTTGGGGTGAGTTGATAGCTCTGATCTACCCATCAAGTCATTCATTTATCCTAATCCTGGGCAACAGTAAACTAAGACAAGCATCTGTGAGGGTGTTACGTAAAGTAAAGGCTATGCTAAAGGGAAGAAACGGTTAACAGCATGAACAGATCTGAAGAAAAGCTTTCACTTTCTAAGTCAACGGAAGACAGGTTCATTATCTTTTGTTCTTATGTGAATATTGGTTTCGTGCAGTGACATCCTTCTAATAGCCTTAAGATGAATCTTGGGAAATCTCAATTACAACAACTTTGCATGTATCTATCTCTGTTTCTCTCTCCCTGTCTACAGAGTTGACATTTCAAAAAAAAAAAATTTCTGAATAAATTATAATGAGTAGCCATTTTCATAGTCAGCTCTGGATCACTTCTCCAAATGCAAAGCCACCTGACAAATTCAAAACGACTGTAACAGCATCTCACTGTTGTTTGCATCCTCACAAAAAGAACGAGTTCATTCTTATTACCCTACTTAGCATTTACTTCTCAGGTCATCAAACTACATTCATGATTGGAGAAGAATCAAGTACCAAGTGAGGATTTTTGTTTCAGAGACGTGATTATGACCAGCCCAGTACATACTATAAGGACTAGACTGACTTTGAACTCACAGAGGTCTGTCTGCTTCTACCTCCCAGTGCTAGGATTAAAGGTGTACAGCTCCAGATCTGCCTCAGGTGATGATTCTTAACAAATATTTTGGAAATATATAATATATGGGAAATTAACTCTGAGTATAAACACTGTTCACAAATAAATTGTTATTAAATGTTATATTAAATTCAAATTTTATTTAGGATATACATCAGTGGATGAAAAACATTCTAGAAATAGGTAAGTAAGTTTTACATAGAAACTTACTTTTTAAAAAGTGCCTATGGCTGAATATTGAAGCAATTTTTTCCACAAGGAACACCTGTAACTTTGCTTCTGAACATCTAAACTGTATCAGGCAAAGATTATAAAGATATCATGACAGAATATGGCCTTCAATATTGAAAATAGAATCAGTTATACCAAACCTGGGTACATACCTGAAGACTATGTCAGCATGCTACAGAGATACTTGTATTACCATGTTTATTCCAACACTATTCATAATAGCTAATATATGAAACAAACGTATATATCCATCAACAGATGGACCAATACAGAAAATATACATACACATAATAGAGTTTTATTCAGTCATAAAAAAGAATGGAGTTATGTCATTAGCAAAAACATAAATATGTCAGACCTGGAAAAACAAAAACTGGGTGTTTTTTGCTGAAATGGAGAATATAGACTTGAATGGATGGATGGGCAGATATTGACAAAGTATCAAAATAGAAAGTGGACTTTTAAGGGTCTTAAAGAAGTCTAAAGGAACAGGAAAGAGATATGGAAGAGCATAATGGTGGTAAAAAAAAAAATAATGACAAATATCGCATGTCCCCTCATATATGGAACCAAGATTTAAAAGTGTGTGAGAAAGAGAGGTGGGGAGATAAGAAAGTGAAAATAGGAATATTAAGAGAAGGAAAAGGACCAACAGGAGGAGGGGAATGACAGGGGAGGACAACGGCAAATACAGATGCAATATCTGTAGTGCAATATCTAGCAATATCATACAGAAACCCATCATTTTGTATGCCTACGTAAAAAAAAAAAAAAAAGGTATAGTAAAAGAGCTAAGCATAACTGATGAGAGGAAAGGAAAGAGAACGCAAAGCCAGGAAAGGAAGTAAAGGAAATAAATGAGAGAAAAAGGAAGACCCGTGGAAGCGAAAAGAAGCAGGAAGAAGCAGAAAAAGTATGACTGAGGATGAGGGGGCGGAGCTACAGAGAGCTCAGTGTGGCCAGGCGTGTCTGCCACTCTAGCACTTGATAGTCTGGGAGAGATGAAGGAAGGGGAGTGTATGGCCAGTCCGGGCTACATAGCCAGGCCCTATCTCAAAGGATGCAAGAGCTCAAGGTGGAGGGGCATAGATGTTGGAGGGGAGAAAGAGAGGACGGAAATTCTGCAAGTATAGTAAAATATCAAACAACTTTTTAAAAAAATTAAAAGCAATGGGACAGGAAAATGGCCTGAGTAGTTGGGGCTTGATTAACAAGTCTGGTAACCTGAGTTCATTGTGTTAATTGTTGAAAATAGTGTAGAGATAAATAAAAATGTTGAATACTAGATTTGCATAGCTTCTTTTACTGTAACAACAGTGAGTTTTCAAGCTTTCTCTATAAAGGCTCAGTGAATGGGCCACAGGAAGCAAAGCTGAATTCCTTTCTGGTTCTGTTCCTCACATGCTCAGTAGCTAGCCATTCTTACCTTGAATATCTAGTCATCAGACACAGTTGTAGGTGCTGGAAATGCATATAAGATATGATAAATCTCACAGTCTTCTGTGAGGTACAGTCATGGAAAATACCACAGAAGACAAATAAGATTCAAATATGCATAGTTACAAACCATTACTATACAACTGGGAGTAACTAAAGATGAGGAATCACTTTGTACTGAATTAGGATAAATCTATATCAAGAAAGTAAAATCGGAGCTGACTATCAACCTGATTAGGCTTGGAATCAACCGACTGGCATGTGTCTGACAGGTCTGGGTGGGTGTTTCCTAGAATTCATTGAGGATGGAAGACTCTCCCCTAGAGTGAACAACACTTTTTTGGTGGCAGGAAAACACAGACTTGAGCTTACTAGTGAGTCACTCAGCTGCCGCCCATCCCACCACAAACCTTTGCTGACATTGGAACCTAGATGTTTTTAGCCCTTCCACAGTCATATTGAAGAAGAGAAAATTCGCATGCACCCTGCAGCCCTTCAGTGCCAGATTGAAACCCCTGAGGCACCCATCCTCGTAGATTGAGAAGATACTGTGTCCTCTGTCTCAGTGTGCCAGAATGTGTCATTGAACTACTTAGTCCATCATATAAACCATGTTTGTGCTATACGTGCATTCTGCCAGTTCTATCTCTCTAGAAAACTCTTAACACGGACTGCAGTATCAGAAGTGGGATCACTGCTATAATAAACTTGGCCATGTGGTTCTTAAGTCTTTGGAACGTGTTTGCCAGAGAAGTGTGGGAAAAAGATGTGACTTTGAACTATAAAAGCACTCAACTACTGAAAACAGTGCTTAAAGAGTTGTTCTAGTGGAGGTTTGGAGAATAAAAGTGCTGGAAGAAACACAGACAGTGGAAGTTTGTCTCATGGTGTTTCAGAAGAGAAAGCGGGGTATTGGGCTGGGTCAACGGGAAACTACAATAGTCAGTCCAGGTAGAATGACAAATGACCTAGACCCTTCAGGAATGAACAGATGGGTCACCCCTCCAGTCAAAAAAAACAAAACCTGATAAGGTGATCAATGAAGATGGAAGAAATACAAAATTAGTAGGAGAAGATAGTTATAAATAACAGGCATGTAACTAATTACAGAAATAAGGATTACAATTGCCATATTTCTGTCATACTTTGTGTTGTGATGGAGTATTTCTTTACACTGTGTGAAGATATGTCACTGTGATTGGTTTGATAAAAATCTAAATAACCAATAGCTAGGCAGAGTTTTGGGGACAGAGCAAACACTGAGAAGAAAAAAGAAGAAAAAGACAGAGTCTCCAGTCAGCAGGATGGGTACTATGAAGATGAGGTCATAAAGCCATGAGACAAAAAGTAGAGTAAAAAATATGGAATGAATTAAGATAAAAGAGCTAGTCAGAAACAAACCTACGCTATCTGCTAAGCTTTCATAATAAGTCTCCATGTCGAGATTTGGAAGGTAGCTGGAGGTACAGAGAAAAATCCATTTACACTTTGTTAAGAGTACATTTGTACATGTATGTCTACACATACAGTAAGCAGATTTTTTTCTCTCTTTCTTTGCCAGTGATTGCAATAGAATGTTGTCAAATTGTATTTGTGAGAGATTAAGCACTTCTCAAGGGACTCAGCCATTTATTCTGGCAAATGAAGACTGTGTTCTTGGCTGCACATTGGACAGTTATGTCATGTTAGGGAGAATCATGACTATCGTGGTTTAATAAGGATCAACAAATAGGCCAAACAGATGTTTATTCAGGGAGAAATAACTTACAACCTAGACAGATGAACACCAGCAGGTTCCACCAGACACTCTCCTCTCCGCATCCCGCCAGCAAGAAACCTCTACCTGTTCCTCCTCAGACCTAGTTCCCCAGGTCACTTTCACCCCTGTCTCCACCCCAAATGGGTGTGGTCAGTGCCACAAAGGTGACAAAGTGAATATCTCACCACACATGACCTTCTTATTGTTTTCCCTTAGAAATTAAATGTGGCATAGAATTGAATATCAAGTTGACAAGGAGTGGATTTGTGGTTAATCTTGATTACAAATATGATTGGATATGGAATCAACTGAAAGAGATGCCTGGAGTTGAAAACATGGGGCTAGAAGGGTAGAATCCTAGAAGGGTTAACGGAAAAGGTATGATGGTTTGAATTAGAGTACCCCTATAAGCTCATATATTTAATACTTAGGGAGTGGCACTATTTCAAAGGATTAGAAGGTGTGTCCTTGTTGGAGAAATTGTGTCACTGTCACTAAAGGTGAGTTTTGAGGTTTAAAAAGCCCAAGCCAGGGGCTATAGAGAAGGTTTACCAGTTAAGAGCACTGACTACTCTTCCAGAGGTCTTGAGTTCAATTCCCAGCACCCACATGGTGGCTCATAGCTACCTATAATGGGATCCAATGCCTCCTTCTGGTATTCGGGTATATAAGAAGATAGAGCACTCATATACATAAAATATATACAGCCCAAAGCCAGGTCTACAGGTTCTCTTCTTCCTGCTGCCTACACAGCCAGATGTCGAATTCTCAGCTGCTCCTTCTGCACCATGCCTGCCTATATGTATGCTTTAGGCCATGCTCATAATGCGCTAAACTTCTCAAACTGTAAGCTACCTCAATTAAATGTTTTCCCTTATAAAAGATGCCATGGTCCAGCTAAACACTGAACCAAACTCCTGGAATCCAGTTGCAGAGAGGGAGGAGTGATAAGCCAGGCTTCAGAAGCCCACAGAATCAGCTGACCTGAACAAGGGGGAGCTCACGGACCCCAGACCGATAGCTGGGAAACCAGAATTGGACCGACCCAGACCTCTCTAGGTCATCCTCCTTCCCTCTTTTCCTTCTCTCAGAAGTTTGATAGGTAGAAAGGGGTGTGTGTGTGTGTGTGTGTGTATGTGTGTGTGTGTGTGTGTGTGTGTGTGTGTGTGTGTGTGTGTGTGTGTGTGTGATGTTTCTTCTATGTTAATTCATGAAAAGCATCTGGTAAGAGAATTTTCTCCTGTAATTTTTTCTAAGCTGCCATAACCAAGTTCCCCAAACTGGAGGTGAGTAGGGAATGCTCCAACCACACAAATGTGTTGCATGATTTCTGTTACAGTTCTGGATGCTAAAATTGCAAAATGAAATAGAGCTCATTTTTTCTGAAAGCCTTAGGAAGATTCTTCTGTGGGTTTCCCTCTTACTTCTGGTAGCCCTGGGTACTTTATTAAACCCAAGATACACACAAATGTGGCAAAATGACACTTTGGCATTGAAATATTGTCAGAGAAGCTCACAATGTAAGTTTCTATTTAAACTAAGAAAAAGTTTGTGCATTGATAATTTGGTCACTGATTACAAGAATGTTGCCCTTTCCTTTTAAGAGCATGTTAAGCCAATTACTAACATCGAAGTGTCTGTGAAACTCCAGAGCACAGACCAGGTATTCTCTAGGGAGAACCATTATCTTAGAAGGAAAACAGGAGCCAAGGTATCCATGCTGATGATTTTATTGATGCTCTGAATTCGAGGGAGGAGAGGACCAAGTGGTTTACTCTTCTAAAAGTTGTTCATCGTTCTCTGAAACAAAGAGAAGGACTTTAGAAGTCAAGCAGTCCTACCGCATCTCATTAAAATACTTTAAATTGCTGGACATGGTGACATGTGCCTCCTAGCACCCAGGAGGCTAAAGTGTGAAGACCACTGAATGTGAGGCCAGCTTGGACTGCATAGTTAATTCCAGACCAGCCTGGGCTACAAAGTGAAGCCCTATCTCACAATAAGAGAGAGAGAGAGAGACCAGGAGAAGGGGAAGAGAAGGAAGAAGAGAGAGGAGAGATGATAGGAGAGAGAGAAAGAGAACATGGAGACACATTAAACTAATTGGATGAGAGAAATGCTGACAGGGCAGAAATCACACGTCCTGCTGCTAGAAGGAAGAGGGCCTGTCTATGTGTAGATGTGAGGCAGGGAGCACCATGGCAAGAACTTATCTGGGAAAGAATGTTAGAGGAAAAATAGAAGACGTAAAACTCCGAACAACGAGAAAAAATGGGGAATACAAAGAGAAATTAATACATGAGAGAGTGTAATCAGTCCCTAGGGAACCATTGGAGGCCATCTTTTTCTGGTTCCCCTTTGCAACGGACACCAGGGCTGCTGTCTTACTGACCTCTCTGGTTTCTCTTGCCACCTTTGCCACGTTGTGTTTTCTGGCCACCTTTTGCATTCTGGCCTTTCTCGCCTTTCTGGCCACCGCGGCCACGGCCACGGCCTCGACCACCTCTTCCTTGCTGATTTCCACTCTGACGATCCTGACCTCTCAAGCTTTCACCATCAGAGCCTCGATTACCACCTCGGCCTTTCCTTTTGTTGCGCTTCTCATTCCCTCTGATGAGGTTCTCAGCCATATTGCCATGCTCACTTATTTGTTCTTTAATGTGGTTCTTTATTTCCTTTAGCCCTGCATAGAAATTGCTAACTTTTGGGGGATAGAGAACACATATCCAGAAAAGATCAAAAATAGGGAAAGAATTACCATGAATTTAACAAGATAATCACAGAATCTATCATTGACTTTATTTAGTGAGAAACTGTTTTACTGGGGTAGATGGTATTAGGTCATGAGCAGGTCCAGTACCTAGAAGAAAAGGGTCAGAGCAATCTTGCCTAAATGTGTATAATTACTTAATTGGGAACATTTTGCTTCTCTGTCCCAATTTATACACCTGCTGTTATTATATAGTGCCATCCATTCACTATATATATATATATATATAGTGAACTTGGTATGTTACATATGAAATCACCCATATTTCTCAATGCCTGGGAGAAATCATGATATAGAGCAGTTGTCAGACAACTTGTCTGTTGCTTAAAGGATGAGTAGAAAATCAATGTGCCATTCATAATATATTTCATGCCCTGATGCCAACTCACACTTTCAGCTCCTCGTATTACTTCAACTATATGGCTTTTTAATCTTCTAGGACTAGTGAATATATGTATAGGCAATAATGCAAGCATGCATTTAGCTGTGGGTTATACCATCTCTTGTATGAGGTCTTTCTTTTCCTCCTGTACTGTGGGAACTATAATTTTCTGTGCCCACTTTCCTAACAGTGATCCTCATTATGCCCAAGCTTCCCCATCTACTAGACTCTAGGTTCCACAAGGAGAGCAACCATGCCCCATTTAGTCATTGCACCCTCACTGATGACAAAAGGGATATGCCGTGGCAACTGTAGGTGTGATATTTTTTAGTGAATTAGATGAGATAATATACCTAATCAAAATGTTTATTTCAGAAAATGATAAATAGGTGTGCAATCATAAGGGCAGCCAAGGCAAGGAAAAAAAGGCAGAGGAAAACAATAACCTCACATTGAACATCATTAAGGTGGTTCCAAAGCAAACACTTTTTTTCTTCCTCTTTCTCCTTGTCTTTCTCATTTTGTTGATATTATTATTGTTATTTTGCCCTTTTTAAATTTTTTGAGACTTTTACAATGTGGAACTAAAAACTAAATAGAATAATGGAGAGATGACAAATTTAAAGGTTAAGCATAACTTTTTAACCTAAAATGTTAGACAAATTTTATACTAAATGAGCTAGCAGTTTCTGTGGGTTTCCCCAGCATGATCTTGACCCCTTTGTTCATCACTCCTCCCTCTCTACAACTGGATTCCAGGAAGTCAGCTCACAGACCCCAGAATGACAGCTGGGGAACCAGCATAAGACTGAACCAGGCTCCCTGAATGTGGGTATCAATTGGGGACCTGAGCAGTCTATGGGGCCTCTGGCAGTGGAGCCAATATTTATCCCTAGTGCATGAATGGACTTTGGAAGCCCATTCTCTATGGAAGGATAGTCTCTCAGCCTAGATACACTGTGGAGGCCTAGATCTAGATCCTGCCCCAAATGATGTGATAGTCTTTGATGATCCCCCATGGGAGGCCTTACCCTCCCTGAGGAGTGGATGGGGGTATGGTTGGGGGAATGAGAGAATGGGAGGGGGGAACTGGGATTAGTATGTAAACTAAGATTATTTTTAATTTAAATAAAAATAAGTAAATATAATTATGACAAAAAATTATAATACCAGTAATCCAGAAGTTGCTATACATAATTCAAAATAATTTCCATTAATTTAATTGAAGCTGAACTATCTCACCTGAATCATGGGAGTCTTCCTCTTCATGGGGTTCTGTGAAGGAAGAACAGAACACCACACACACACACACACACACACACACACAGAATGAAATTTAAAATGTAATTGCAAGTAGAGAGATTATTAACAAGTCAGGAAGCATTCTTAAGACAAATGGCTATGTGACAGCTTGTTTGTTGTCATGGGATTGAAACTAGAGACTTAAGTGATAGGCAAATGCTCCACCACTGACCCAAATTTCTTTTACCATTCACATTAAAACAGAGTCTTGCTGAATTGTCTGGGCTAGACTTGAACTCACTGTGTAGCCCAGTTAGACATTGGACCTATAAACCATCCTCTTCGGTCTCCTCAGTAAGGAATAAAAGCCTGTGCCATCAGGTCCAGCTCTAAGAACTCTCTTTTAAACAACAAATTGGTTCATTAATTTATTTTATCTGATTCTACCATTTCTTTACTGAGATATTTACTGATTGAATAGCCATAATTTTTAAGTAAATTACCTAATATAATCACTGTTCAATGAGTTATATGTTGTGCTATCTGGTGTTATGTCAACTTGATACAAGTTGGAGTCGTCTGAGAGGAAAGAACCACAATTGAAAATATGCCGCCATAAGATCCAGCTATAGGCAAGCTTGCAGGGTATTTTCTTAATTAGTGATTAATGGGGGAGGAGTCATCCCATTATGAGTAAGTTCACCAGTGGACATGCTATAAGAAAGCAGGCTGAGCAAGCCTTAAGAAGCAAACCAGTAAACCATGGTCCTCCTTGGCCTCCCCATTGCCTCATGTTCTTAAAGTTCTTGCCCGGCTAGAATTCCTGCCCTAACTTCCCTCTGCAATGGACTGTTACCTGGAAACAAATGAAATAAATCCTTTCCTCTCCACATGGCTTTTGGTCAAAGTATTGTATCACAGCAATAGAAACTAGGACATATATCAATGGCATCAAAACCCTTGTAAATGGAGATTTGTGTTCCTCACTGTTAGCCACGGTCTGTAGGGCTTCTTAAAGAAAACCTTTGCAAATGAATGGTGTGTGCGTGTGTTCTGCTGATATTCAGGCACCATCTCACTAACACAATAGACACAATGTGAAACACTGGCTTATGTTTAACACTATGACTGAGTATTACTAAAACATTGGGGAGTTTCCACTCTCTCGCCTTTTGAGACTTCCTAAAATCAGTTTTAGAACTTCTAAATGACAAAAATGTAAGCAAACATCAAAGTGACATATTCTAAAGGGAAATGAAGCGTAGCCTTAAATAGAGACTTACCTTGCTCTTGAAGAGAATTTTCATCATCTAGAATTTTAAAAGAAAAATATAATAAATTTAAGATTTGAGTTAATGGATTCCAACTGTGCACTTTCATAAGTCAAGAAAATATAGATATAAAAGGAAAATGCCTAAGATGCTGCTAGGGAAATTTGTAGATATAGATAGATAGATAGATAGATAGATAGATAGATAGATAGATAGATAGATAGATATAGATATTATACACAAAACACATGTATATGTGGTTTTAATGCAATAAGCCATCATTTCCAAAGGAGAAGCCTAGTCCCTATCAGGAACTGAACAAGGAGCAAAGAGAAAATCATGCAACCAAATGAATTCCTCCTTTCACAGTGCACGATGCTTAATGATGTGATTTCCTGCACAGATACAATGTGAGAATCAAACCATCTATGGCATGTGACTTGCTCTACATTAGCAGACTTTTCAAACAAGGATTGCTTATTTCAGGAAACTATCCAAAACCCTTTTAATCAAACACAAGTCTGTCCAACTCTCTGAAGCCATAATTGTTTATTATCCATGATTCCTCTCATAGATCCTCCATCATATCATAAATTATATATATTTATCCAATATTAACAAAGACTTCATCCTTCCAACCAGACCTCAGAGCTTTATTTTTTTTTAATATTCCAAATTTGCCTCTTGCTTTTACCCAGGAATTAACGAAAAGTGACTCTTCCTTTCATCACATTAACAAGAAACTCATTTTTGCTCACCAACAGATTGTTGTGATGGTATCATGAGGTAGCCAAATATTGCTAAAGCTTCTAATTTATATTTTCACTCTGAGTTCCTCAGATTTCAGGAAATGTTCTAATTGGAGCCCTGCCACAGACCGACCAGTTGGTGGTCTCCTCCGTGGGAGAACAAGAGCTCCAGTAATCAGGTTGGTAAGGATTCGGCGAGTGACAGACACAATGCACAGAGATGCAGTTGGAATCTGCTGTAAGTTTACTTCAGTGAGAACATCAGATATATACACATGATTTAGGAACTAAGATTTTACCCCATGCCAGGTTATATAAAGTCGCATCTGATGAGTGGTTACTTATTGACAACTTATCTTGAAACTAAAAGAACAGAGCAGTAAGTACCCTCTGAGTACCATCTGGCCTCCAGACAGTAGTTAATAGTCTCAGACCTGAGGTCAATTTTATTCTTAGAATTCTGCTGAGTTGACTCCTATGTAAAAAATGCAGAAGTTTGCAAAGCTTAATATATTTATGGCCAGTCAGACCAATTTGGCTGTTTTTTGAAGCCCCCTCTATCCAACTTTTGGGGGAGGTGAGCATATAATTTTTGCAATTGTCTTGTTAAACTAATTTGGTCCCTTTTATCAATAAGCACCAAGGAGGCCTTGCTCTAGTTAATCTTTCCATAAAGTTAAGTGTGTAATACACTTTCTCTCCATCTATATTTACCCATCTATTTCCCTGATCATCATATACTCCTGCATATGGCATAGGAGGGGTTGTAGTCCTGAGTCTCTGTGGATTTTCCCTGTTTACTGGAGGCACCTACCATTGTCCTCTGAGTAGATAATGCCTTCTGCCATAAATTATAGTAGTAGGAATTTCTAGACTGTCCTTCCTAGCTCCTGGTGACTCCCTGGGTCTTTTCCCTACCAGCCTCTGAACTTTTATCCTTTCACTATCCACTATCCACCAAGACTTGTCCAGGACCTGTTATATTAATTATAGCCATAAAAGTAAAGAAAGATACGGTACAGAACTCAAATCCACAGAATTTGATCAGTGCACTGGAATAAAGCATAGCGGTAGGATACCAGGGACCTCCTGGAGACTAAGTTCCACGAAACACATGTCTCTGGTCCAAAAACATGTTTTTCACCATGTCACACAGACTCCGCCACAGTTGGTGGGCAGAGCCCTGTACTTTGCTGGACCGCAATGCTTTGAAAGGGAAGCAAGTGAATTTGGGAAGCAGCAGACCCGAATAATGAAACTTTCATTGAAGATGAATATTTAATAAAATTCTTAAGATCTATAAACATTTAGGTATTTGTCAGAAAGAACAAAATATTCAGGTAAATTATAACATTTTCTCAATATTCACACACAGAGAGTGTGTGTAAAATCTATGTATGTTAAAATAGTAAACGTTATAATGGAAAGATCCTGTCTTAGAATATACACCCAGATTTTCAGACCCGTATCTTTGCCATCTGTGAAAATGATACAGAAACTAATGTAAGAAGCAGCCCAACTGTACTCTTTTCCATGAATTTCAGCCTCCTTTTCCCTCTTACCTTCAGTGGCCTTCTGAGCTGAGGTCAGGGCCAGCAGGGCCATAGAGAGCAGAACCAGAAGCAACCTGGAGGCAGCCATGGTGTCTCTTTCCCTTGATGCTGGGGGAACTCAGCACAGCCTTTATAAGACCAAAGGAAACAACGGCACCTTGAAGACCTTGGGTTGGACACTTCCCACCCATATCTAATTTGTTACCTGAGCCTCAGCCAGACTATCTGGATTAGACTAGAATGGGTGGTGTTCTTCAAAGGAAACCTTTGTCAGGCTCTTTGAGACAATGGCTTATTCTGCTCATTTATTAATTCTAAGTGTTACTAATTGTCTTCCATGCTTAATATTCCACCTAGAACTGTGCTTTTCTGTTTTATTACAAGATCCAACACTGCTCTGACTTTCCACCATGGCAGTGACTTCAAGATAATTTACTATAGAATGAGCCAAGAAAGTCATAAGGAAAACAGATTCTAAAAGCAAAACAAAAACACAATTACAAGAAGAAAACATAGGTCAGGAAAACCTAGGATAAGCTATCTTCCTTGTCTTGGAAAAAATCAAGAATATTTGACAATAAAAGAGCAAACCCAATGTGCAAAGATTTCAAAGACAATTATTTACTCAGATTTGAGATCATGAATTTAATGTATTATCAAATCTTAACACAAAAGAATCAGAATACTGACTGGATTGGAAAACAATTTCTTGTAAGAGTCATTGAGTGAACTAAAGGTGTTCAGTTTGGAAAGAGTGGGTTAAAATTATGTACACCTGTCATCCTTAGTGATACAAAACAAAGAACAATCTTGTTTGAGTCCTTCTGGAGGGTGCAACTATCAATTAACAAAAGGAGGACATTTTGTTGGCTCTATAAAAATAATTCCATAGAATTATTGAAATATCTCACCCAATTTTAATTGATTTTTTAAAATGTTTTAATATTTTTAAACATCTTGGAAGAATATAAATAAATGTATTAAAATTAATGATACTTCAAATAATTAATTTTTCTCCATTAAAATGACTTATGGAACAGTTTTATATATAGACCCACCTGATAGGTATCTTTGTTTATCTGGCCAATACGCCCTTCTTCCTTCTCAAGAAAATGTGCTCTCCCTTTGTCACTTTCTCCTAAGAAAGATGACATGTCCTCCCCATGATATCTGTAATATGTACCCTTAAATATACAATTTTAATCTTGCTTCTGTTTTAGAATACATCCCATTTTTTCTTTCATTTAACTTTTACAGTAAATTTCATTGATTCATTACTGTTCCAACGCTGACCCTATTGATGGCAGTCATTTCCATCCGTTCAGCTATCGCTTCTACAGTAGTAATTTCTGCAGTTGGCTGACTGTCCAGTGTAATGTAAAACTTCATACCAGCTGCTTCGATGACTGGGTGTGAGGGAATAAGATTGGTAGCCATGGATTTTTTTGTTTCACGGAATAGAAACTACACTAGCCTTTCTGAGTTAGACATGCAAGAGGCAGATTCATGAGTTGTTATGGGAAAAGTCTAATAGTCCCTCATTAGTCAGTCAATGATCAGCCCTGATTTCAGAGTTCTGGAATTATGATTTCAAAATGGTTTCTATATAGAGCTCAGTTAGCCTCCTGTGAAGAAAGAGGGACAAGAGTAGATAGTTATAGATGGTTTCTCTCTGAGATACACCTTTCAGAGTCATAACAGGAAAGACCAGCCTTCTCCCACTGGGTCACAATGTCAGGAAAAGGCAAAAAAGAACAGAAATGGACACAGACACATCAGCCCAGGAACAGAATCTTAGCCCACAATCTCTATGCTGAGGTGCAGAGACAAGCAGATTATAAGTTGTTCACGACCAGCCTGAGGTACCTGATGAGGCCCTGACTCAGAAAACAAAACCAGAGTGAAAGGGACAGGACAGTGGACCATTCTCCAGACTAACAACAAGAAATGGGAACTTATTGCTCATTCTTTACACCCCTCAGGGATAGACTCAAAGCCACCCTTCATTGAAAAGCTTCTATTTTAAGTGACCCAAAACATCAGTACATCAGAACATAATTCAGCCATCAAAAATAATTCAACACATCCAAATTAAGTAATTATTAATGAAAAATGCATTACCAATATCTCACTTCTATATGAAACATTTCTTTCCATCTGTCCACTCATGCACCTATTTCTCTGTCTATCCACCTAGCTCCTTTCATTATCTTGTTATGAGTGTATTTATTGCATGAAAGAAAAAAATATATATATTTATGCCCATATTGGACATTGGTGTTAGGAAATATGTGAGGTTATAAACAAATTATTGTTTATTGGTTTATTTTTGGGAGATTGTGGAGGTCAGTTGAACTTTTTGTTGTCCTATATTGTTTAAATTTTTATAATGATGATGCCTTACATTTTAAAACTGCCAATAGAAATGAAGGCACACTCTGACTTGACACACTCAATAGACCATGCTGCAATTTTCCCCAACCTCAATTTCTTCCTTCATCCTTTGCTTCCTCCAGCTTAGATCTTTGTCTTTAGCAATGACCTTGAGCCTGAAGCTTTCTCCAGTCAACAACTGGCACACTCCTTTCCATTATCCAATAATGCACGAGTCTCAAACCTTAATTCCATTTTCCCTATGAGGATATGTCCTTCACTATAATTCCTTAATTACAGACCTTCCTTCCAAGTATTATGCTTTTACCCAGAATTGTTTTGAATGACTGGAAGTTATAGCCTCATTTCAGTTCTTATGCATTGAGAATGATGATATTTTGTGATTAACTCTTCATAGCCTGCCTGATTTATACACACCAAGTATTGTGTCTTTAGAGTTATTCAATTATTGCCCTAACTTGAAAAACTTATAAAGCAGGTACCATTATCACACTAATGTTTTAAGTAAGTAAAATGAGATGTAGATCATATTTGCCTGAGTTTGGGAGATGAGATTTTACTGGTCCATTTATTACTTATTTTTATTTTATGCATATTGATTTTGCCTACATGTGTGTCTATACACCACATTCATGCAGTGCCATTGGAGGCCGAGTCTTCCCACTGGATCTTCAGTGCCGTTGGAGCCCTGGAACTGAAGTTACAGATGGTCGCCATATGGGTGCTGGGAACTGAATCTGGGTCCTCTGCAAAAGCAACAAATGTTCATAACTTCCGAGCCATCTCTCCAACTTCTTCTATGGTCCTTTTAAATTTGGCATAATTTGTGAACTTACCCCCTAATTATGTCATGTACCATTGTCTGTTTATCCTTATTTTTTATGTTTCATCTTAATGTCTATTATAGTCTTGATTTGTTTGTGAGTTTCTCACATGGACTAATGATTTTTGGTCACTGTTCTTGGAGCACAGAGCATATAAAAAAAAAATGGGATATTTTTCCCTTGTGTTTTGTATCTATTTGTGAATCTTCAATTGTTTCTAGTTTTTGAACTTAATAAAAATACCAATTTTCTGATGCTCAAAGCAAGCAACACTGTAACCATCTGACTTTAGATTCTAAAATCAAATGGCAGTTCATAAGCATATAGCTTATGGGAAATGCAGGGCCCATGGGAGGCAGCAAGAAGCAAAAGGCAAAATACAGTTGGATCTCAAATCAAGTGTTTGTGTCAGGTCAACAACCCCTTAGAGTCCTAAAAAAAATTAAGTTTCACTCTTCTATGTTTGTTTATCTGACATGAAATTTTTCTTAATTATTTAGTTGACTATGAGTAGATTACATTCGCTATGAAAAATATATTGAATAAATACATTAATGAAAAAAATGTTCTCACATAAGATGGCTACAAAAAATAAAATAAAACAAGTTTAGATTTATGTCCACGCCAAGTTTGGAAAGTGAGAAGTTGAAAGATGTATTCCATACAAACGGCAACCCAAAGAGACAAGTGACGTGCTAAATCATGAAACAAGTCTTAACAAATCTGAGAAGACTGATTTCTGTACATCAATGAAGCAGAAGGAAAGAGCCAAAGTTCACAAATACATAGACATCTAATAGCCCACCTTTGAACAAGGTGGATCAGAGAAGGAACTTACAGAGGTCATCTTGATTCAGAAAACGCATTCAAAGAAAAGAGCTTCATGATAAACATTTAAGGAAACGCTCTGGGGTACCCACCAGAGACGACCTACTGAGACAGTTTTGGGCTGGGTTATCTGCATGGTTCGTGCTAACATGAGCCATTGGTACTGCTAGGATAATGGATAAGCAGTAAGTCACTGATCAAGTGGTGATGATATGAGCTGCACCTCCTACCCAATCCTTTCCTGTTGCCACTGGTGGTTCTCAGCAGAAGGCACATTGACAGAGGCTGAAGAGGAAAAGTAACTCTCTCCTCACCTCTGGAACTGGGGCTTGATCCTTGATCTCAGGGCCTAATACTTGATAGGCAAGTGCTCTACTACAGAGATATTCTCTGCGTTTACTTTCTTTCTTTCTTCCTTCTTTCGTTTTCTTCTTCTTCTTCTTCTTCCTCTTTCTTCTTCTTCTTCTTCTTCTTCTTCTTCTTCTTCTTCTTCTTCTTCTTCTTCTTCTTCTTCCGTCTTCTTCTTCTTCGTCGTCTTCTTATCACATGTGTGTGCTGGTGTGTTTTTCAGGCCTGAAGTTATGTGCCAAGTGTCTTTTCTTGATCACTTTCCAGTTTATTTACCGAGGCAGTCTCTTGCTGAACCCAGAGCTCAACAGTTCTGTCTGGTTTAGTTAGCCATTCTGCCTTGGAGATCCCCTGGCTCTGCCTCCTGACTGCTGGAAATACAGGTGGCTTCTGCACTGTTCTGTGTGGGTTCTGAGGATCTGAATTTCAGTTCTCATGCTTTCACAGCAAGTATTTTATCCACTGAGCCTCCCCCAGACCTAGTCATTCATTTATTTATTCTTATTTTGAGTCAGAGTTTTCCTAAGTTACCCAAGCTCGAACTCATGCTGTAACAAAGGATGTCCTGGAATTTATGATCTTCCTTTCTCATCCTGTTGGGTAGCTCTATTTTGCCAGGATTTACTATTTTTGGATGTTTTGGGACAGAGTCTCATTATGTCATACAGGTTGGGCTAGAATTCACAAGCCTCTGGCTTCAGCCTTTCAGCGTTGGGAGGGAGTATAGGTATATGCTACTTCACCTGGCTGGTGAAACTCCTCACTATCTGCAGATCACATCACAACTGCTCTAGGCAACGGGGCCCCGATCTGCACTCACAGCCGCCTAGTAGTCAACTTGGTGCATGGTGGTATGAGGGTAGTGATGGTCAGGGTGTGTGTGACAATGTGGAAAATGAGAACGTCTGTGCAGGCATTGTTTGCAATTGATGTCTAATCTCACATCCAAGTACTTTCTGTCACAGTCCTTTGTGCATGAGCTCTGGCAGGTTTGGAATCTTCATAATGGCCCAGACGCAGTCAGGGCCACAAAAGCTTGTGACAATGATGAAATTCCTGAGGTCCATCACACTGGCTTTCAGGCAGGGCAAGTGCATCTCATAGCTGGATAGTCAGAAAGAGGCTCTTCCCACAACTTGGTGAGAAACAGTCTGTGTTGGTTGTGTGCCCCAGACTGTTCTTACCCAGGGCCTTTATCACTGAGTTATAACTCTAACCCTGTTTGTATGCTTCCAAAAAAAAATTTTTAAAAATGTTTGCTGCTCTCCTATCTGTAGACAAGTCTTCATAATTATCTCCCATGATTTTATTTCTGTGGCATTAATTGGAAAATTCTGTTTCCCTTCTCTTGTCTGGCTTTCTTTAGTCTTATCAACGTTTGTCAACTTTATTTATTTAGAAAAACAACTCTTAGTTTTATTGTATTTTGTACTGTGTTTATATTTTCTCATTTTAGGTTTTAGGATCTTTTGTTTTGATTCTTACTTTTGTCTATTATAATTTAGGATTTGTTTTCTGTTTTATCTAGACAGCTAGCTTTGAATATTGGACTGGCTAATATCCAATTAACTGCTAACACTGAACAAGGAACCCTATGGCCACTTGGTGTGCATGGTCCAGGGGAGGGCTCAGGATTCCTGGAGAAATGGATCCACAGCATCCCCAGATCCATGACAGGAAATGTTTCAACACAACTTACAGGCAGCAAAGGATTGTTGCCTGTGCCCTCAATGAGCACTCACATATTTCATGTGCGGAGGAGACTTTGAAGTGCACAGAAGTTAAGTTCTTTCTGTAACAAGCCCCCAGACCTTAACAAACCAACTCCGTAGTGGAAATGCCATCTAGGCCACAAAAACTCAGCATGGAGACGGCACCACCGGCCAAAATGAACACAAAGACCTAATCCCTCAAAGGCCAGGGCTCGGGAAGCCTCTAAATCTACTAGCCTGGCTTTTGGCTTCTGTAGTTCCGTGTCTGGCTAACCGTTCTTGTTAACTGAAATACTCCCAGGACATGGATTTTGTGTTTAAAAGCTCACTCGGAGAAAGCTGTGGGATTACACTGGGATCCCCAACACCCAGTGTAATTAACAGACAGCTAACGAAGAACACAGGCCTCAGAACAAATATGGTGCATCTATATAGCTGGACTCGATTCAATACAAAGATTCTGAACCAAGATTGTAATATAAAGAGAGGATTGTAATATAAAGAGAGGATTTGTTATAGAATGGAATTCTGTGTGTCTTTAAGACAAAATATCAGTTCAAAAAACTCATGAATAAAACAGTGTAAGTCTCCTCTGCACATGAAATATGTGAGTGCTCAAAGAGAGCACAGGCAACAATCCTTGTGTAAGTTGTGTCGAAACATTTCCTGTCATGGATCTGGGGATGCTGTGGATCCATCTCTCCAGGAATCCTGAGCCCTCCCCTGGACCATGCACACCAAGTGGCCATAGGGTTCCTTGTTCAGTGTTAGCAGTTAATTGGATATTAGCCAGTCCAATATTCAAAGCTAGCTGTTTAGAAGGAAGTGGGTAGGGATCATTCCAGAAAGTCCCATTTGGGATTTCCCCCACTGTCATTTTAGGAATTTGCCTAGAAAACGAGGCCAGAGGGGTGTGGAGGTGCTCTTTGACTAAGAGGGAGCGTTTGTTTCTGGTTTAGGTCTGTCTGGTTTACCTGGGGACGAGCAGGTATTGATGGGCTTCTTTGGCCACAGCCATGGTAGCAAGGCTAATCACTGGGGCGCCTTCCCCCAGAAACTTTCAGAATCCGAGTTCTGCATCTTGGGAGAATGTCTTCACGCTTAAGAAGAGAGAACGGAGTTTGAGGCTCATAGAGAGTTCCGTGACAGCCAGGCATATATAGCGAGACCCTGTCTCAAAAAGAAAAGAAAGGAGGAAGGAGGAAAGGAATGAAGTAAGGGGGTAGTCATGATAGAGCAAAAGAACGGATGAAGAAAAAGGGGTGGGTGGACACAGCTACTTCTGAGCATGCTCAGTTCTGCCTTATAATAAGCCAGGCTTATTCTACATGACTAAAAGCCTTGTCTGGTTCTTTAGACATTCAACAAAACATTTCTACTGAAGCAAAAAAGATATGATGCTTTGAAGATGTCTGGGAAGAAATTTTATTCCCCGCCACAGCATGTGCTGATGGAAGGAAGGTTCCTGCGCCGTGGAGCCATTACAGATACATAGCAAGGGACCTGCCTAAGCCACTCTGAGACTTACCTAAGAGCTGGTTGAGTTTTATTTAAGGGTGTGGAAGGGGTGAGAGAGAGAGAGAGAGAGAGAGAGAGAGAGAGAGAGAGAGAGAGAGAGAGAGAGAGAGAGAGAGAGACTTTGCCTGGGGAGTGATCCAGGTGTCTTTCTCTATTGCTCCAATTGTGTTTTTTGATACAGGGTCTGTGAACCTACCACTCTCCATTTTGGCTGGATTGGCTGGACACTGGGGTTAAAGTTGAATGCTAGCATGTCCAGTTTTTTACATGAGTGTGTGGAATCCAAACTCCTGCTGCCAGTGGTTTCCTCTGCACACCCCTCCTGTGTAGCCAGTTGTGGCAAAATTATTTCGATAGTGGCTTCCTGTGCTCCTTAAATTCAAGGGTGGTGTGTCAAGTTCACTGAGAGGAAAAAAGATAGCATTTTTGCACACATGCACACACACATACACACACACACACACACACCAAACAGACTTGTTTCTCTCATACCTAAAAGTCTCTAGCATAGGCAGGGGTACTGGTTTGAAACTGGTTTTCAGATTCTCCGTTTATGAATCCTGCCCAGAGCATCAAGGCTTGTGAGCCAAAGAAGAACTACTTCTGGTCATCTGTGTCTTGCATAAAACTGGAGGGACTTTTTAACTTCTTCTACAGAAACCATACATGCAATTCATATCTGGGGATTTGGCAATGAAAGTCTCCAAGCGGACTCTGAGTTCTTGGCAATGTCATGGTAACCTGCAATGTCATGGTAAACTCCACACTCATGTCTCCCACCCTAAATTCTAGTGAGTTTCTGAAATTGTAGTAGCAACACAATGTAAGGTAGTAAATGTTATCAAAGCATGGTAAATTTTCAGTGCGTTTAGTTATTGTGTGTGTGCATATGAGCACAGGCACATGTCTTCCAGATGTGACCATGGCATGTCACCATGTGACCATTCCCCTCTCTTGGTTCCATGGCAAGCATTTTACCCAATCTGTTGGATCTCAAATGTGTTCCTCACGCACAGCACCAAAATGAATGGATTAAGTCGTTGGCTCCAACTGCTCCCAACTCTCCTGGACAGCAAACAGTACTACAAACATCACTATTTATCAACCAATATCCATAAAAAGAATTTTAGGAGGTTTGTTTTCAACGTCTGCATTTGCTAATTTTGGCAAATGCTTATCAGAGCATCACAACTTAAGATTGCAGCTATTCATTAGCTGAGATTTTAACAGTTGACTCTTACATGGTTCTCTTAAAGGACAGCTAAACGAGCTGAGTACAAAACAAAATAGCAATATTAATCTTAAATGGCCTCTGTGAAGTCCAGCAGAAGTTCTAGCCTCCTAGAATGTAATAAATGTTTAATAGTGTTTCTGCACATACCTGCTTAAGTAAGGAAACCTACATTAATGCAGGCATATGGTCTGAGGACACAGCTCAGTAACAGAATGATGGGACTGGCTTACTTAGGTCCCTGCATCCAGCAACACATTGTCAAAGTAAAAGTCAAAAGACAACCTAACTAACTAACTAACTAACTAATGAAAAACAGGTCTCAGCTCAAAAAGAGATAGTTTAGAGTTTATTCTAGAGCCAATATGTAAAATAACAACAATTAATTAATTAATTAATTAAAATGGCTTTTACCTCAAAGAAGAGGTAGTTTTATATTTTGTAATTTATTCTGAACCCAAATATGGTCTGGGAACATGGGTTTAGGTTACTTTAAATTTGAAGTTTGCATAGTAATACAGCAAAGAAAGTTGTAAACTAACAAGCTTTTCAGATTCGTTGGTGGAAGGATCAGGTGGGCAGATTACAATGAAATGAGAAACCTCTGTCACAGGCCCCACGTGCTGTCTGGTAACAGTGTTAGCTTTTGCGTGACCAAAAACTCGTGTCCTGTTCATACATCCCAAAGGTTTCATGTGATAGTTCAAATGACATCAGGTCACACACAGGAGTGGACAATGCATAGCTTTTAATGAATCTAAAAGTTGTTCAAGATATTTCATTCTGGATCTGCGCCATGTCAACGTCCCCACAGTCACTAAAGAGTGACTGGAGCAATGTCAGTGGACTTCAGTCGAGGAATATTGGAACCATTTTTCATACGTCTGCAATATGAAATCTCAAGCAACAGTTTAAAACGAGACAGCTTTTGTAAATTGGCTTGTATTTATCTCAAAGACATGCCATTAAGTAAGGAGCTGAAAGTGGAAATCAGTAGCTGTATTATGGCACATGGTGCATGGTTAAGTAAGTACATAAAATAGCATTATGTATTTACAAATACTCCTACCCAAGAATGCATACAAAAGTCTGTTTTTCTCATAAATCAAACAGACTATAGTGGAACTTCTGGTGAAGTTAGGAGAAAATATTTCTCCTTTTTATATAAGAATTTTAAAGATCTTTTTAG
Source organism: Cricetiscus sungorus (assembly GCA_030556225.1). Classification (NCBI taxonomy): domain Eukaryota; kingdom Metazoa; phylum Chordata; class Mammalia; order Rodentia; family Cricetidae; genus Cricetiscus; species Cricetiscus sungorus. Next base: position 39,072,013 of record JANBXA010000735.1, on the reverse strand, counting down.
AGCCTGGAGAGATGACTCAACAGTTAAAAGCACATAGCGCTGTTGCAGAAGACCCAAGTTAAGTTTCCAGCATCCGTGTCTGGCTCCTCACGGTCATCTGTAACCCCAGGTCCAGGAGATCTGACGGCCCCTCCTGGACACCATGGCACCAGCGTTCATACGCACTCACCAACCCACAGACATACACATAAACATAATTAAAAACAAATCTTTAAATACTATCAACAAAACTTAAAATATGTTCACTCTAAGAATTTTCTGGTCTTATTAAATGAAAAGCAAATAATAATTTAAAAAAAAAATAACCACTAAATCAATTAAGTCAGGTTAATGGAAAATAGTCTGATTTAATGAACAGCTAAAGTTATGAAAATCAACCCTTTCTCTAGCATAGCTCTAAGACTACCCCATATGTAATTGGAAACAAGCCCATTTTCTTATGTAGCTGCAAGCCCATTTCTCGTCTGTCCTTGGGGAACACACTCTGAGTGAACTCAGTAAAACAACACCAGAGCTTGGAGGAGAGGCAGGATAAACCCAGACCTTGACTGCAGCACAAGACTGAACTAGAGACAAAGGCTGGCCATGACATTCTAACAATCACAATTTCCTTTGCATTTTCTATTGTCATGTCAAGAAAAAAAAATGTGACTTAATCATTACATTCCACAAGAGATCATTTTAGAATTCTAAGAAAAATTATGAAAAGAGACACATGCATAGATACCTGAGAAGAATTTCTGTCTTGGAATTTCTTTTCTTTATTTTCCCCCAACATAAGAACAAATTGGAGTGTCTTCCAAGACAAGAACGTCTTCCTACTAGCCTCTCTTTGAATCCAAGCAAGTTATTATTCATGTGATTCACGTACCCTCATGCAATTAAATGTTAGGCTTCATTAAGTAATTCATAAACTAATGAGTTACAAAGTACAGAAAAGGGAATTATTCTTCACACTGAAGGTGACATTACTGTGCCCAGTGTTCTCCCTAATCCATTATTTGCTTTAATTTGGGAAGATTAGCAAATGTCAGTGGCTTGGATTTCCTCCATTTATTTCCCTAAAAATAAATAGTAAAAGATCAAATCAACATCAAATGAAATATCAAAATAACATTGACTTTATCACAATGCAGAACATGGACAGTACATGAACTAAGAATTACATACAGGAATCCCAGTAATCAGAGAGCCATGTCTTTTTGTAGAGTCCCTGCGTCCTCTAAGCTGCACATCATAAAGAAACTCCAGGGACCCCTCCTGGTCTCAAAGAATCCCATCGGGAAAACAAACACCATGTGCTTTGTAAATGCATTTATTCAGAACCCTGTTGACTTGATAAACAGATATGGGTAGAGAGATCCATTATGGCCACTACTCAGGGCCTGGCAGGGCAGAACTGATGACAAGGTCCCATTGCCTACTATTTACTTGTGCCTTAGATTGTAGAGGTGGATTGAGCATGATAAACTCAACCAAATCAAGCTGTGTCACCTCTGGCCACTGCTGGAAACACCACAGCCTTTCACAGCACCTTACAATCGGTAATGTCTGCACACATCTCCTGAGAACAATTCTTAGAAAGCAGATTCTTGCTTCTTGTTGTTGTTGTTGTTGTTGTTGTTGTTAGGATGAGGTCCTGTGGGGTTGACTTGGGTCTTGATTGCCACTTAGGATTAGACCTCAAGAGACACTTTAAATCCAGGATACACACCCAGCCTCTCCTTGCCTGAAAAAGAAAAAAATGTCTCTGCAGTGCTGGGCTTCAAACCCAGGACTTTGCCCAAGCCACATAAGTGATCTTCCACTGAGCTAGATTCCTACTTCACCTCCTGGTTGCTATATTGGTTGCTGGCCACTCATAGCTGCCTGTTCCTCCAGGCACTTGCCCTTGCCAGAGAGCCTCTAACATAATCCTACAATGGCCTGCCCTTCTTCCTTTGTGGAAGTCAATCTGAGAAGCAACTGGCACTCCAGACCCTCCTTTGATGGGTCAGGCTGGTCCCCATGTGAGGTTATGTTCTGGCTTCCTGGCTGGCTGGCCCTGGATGTCTACTTCTCTTTCTCCTCCCTCTCATTCTTTCTCTCTTTCTCCTCCTTATTTTCTCTTCCCACATGCCCTGCCTATCCCTCTACTGCTTAGCTATTGGCCATTCAGCCTTTTATTAGACCAATCAAGTGTCTTAGCCAGGCAAAGTGAAACAGCAACACATCTTTCATAATTAAGCAAATAATGCATAAACAAATGTAATACACCTTTGCCTCCTTAAAATAATACTCCATAGCTGATGGGAGATGTTATCCTGTAAATATGTTTCTCATACTTGTTATTAATAAAGCACCGTAGGGCCAATGAGATAGCAAGATAGGCGGGGCTAGGAGACAAGGAGGAAAGGGGAAATAGAGGGGAGGAGTCGAGATGTAGCCCAGGGAGGAAGGAAGACGCCCGCCGTGGCTCCCCGATAAGACGACCACGTGGAAATACTTAGATAAGTAGAAATGGGTTAATAATTAAGACAGAGCTAGCCCATAAACAATAATGGTAATTAGCCAACAGTATTGTATCAAATACAGAGTCTCAGAATGTTATTTGGGGCTGGCGTGGCTGTGGGCCCAGACTGGTGGGCTGGTGGGCTGGCGGGCTGGCAGAAACATACACGCTACACATAGCCAAATTCTAATGTTGTCTAAATAAAAAGGAAGGGTTTTAACTTCAACATAGTAAAACTATATACAATAAGAACAGTCATCAAGTAAGAATCACATTACAATGCCCAGTCCTTTGCATTTGGCAATCTGCAGAAATCACTTTATTGTCTATTCTAACTTGATGAGTCAAAAGCTCTGTACCTATTTTGCCTTCTAGTTTAACTGAGGAAACCTGTAACTATAATTATCACTCTTCAACTCCATCAAAGACCCAAGAAGGACACAATATTACTTGAGTAAACAGAAAGTACAGAACAAGCAACTTCCACAACTATAGAAACAGCAGTGACAGCTGGCTGTCTGGACAGTCACCCAAGGTTTCTCTGCAACATGGAGGCATCCATCTTTAGCCTACAGACCTAAAATATCTGGCAGACTTTTCTCTGAAGCAGGACTTTTGAAGGATTGTCCCAGCTTGTCTTGGAAAAGTTCAGCAGCTGTTTCCCTGTGCGTCCTGCTTGTCCAGTTTGTACAGCACACTGCCGGCAGTAAAAGCAAGGGCAGTCACTTGCCCAATGGCTAACTTTGCCACAAGGAAGGCAACCTAGAGGTTTTTGAAAGTCCATCATCCTCTTATGAAGGAGATTGGTGCTATGAGGAGCAGATGTACTCACTGCCATGAAAAGCCGTTTATTCTTCTTTATGATTACTCTCTACTGCCACTCTTACAATCACTCTTCCCTTATTCCACAACAAACTCAGAGAATGATTGTCGTCTCATGGAGATGAGACACGAGAAGAAGCAAATGGCAGCCGTGTCAACTCTAAGCAATATCGTCTGCTATCTGTACGTCTGTTCTGGGAATGGAGACTAAACATCTCAGATGGAATGCTGGGGTGAGGCACCCACTTCCCAGTCCCTTCCTCTCTAGATCAGTATCTGATGACTTTTGTCCCTTGATTAAAAGCAAAAATTAATGAAATGGCCTCTGGGCTCCTATACAGAAGACTGATGGGCTGACACGGTATTTTGTTACAAAATAATTCTGTAAGACTCATCACACAGAGAAGTTGCTGAGGAAAAAAAATAAGTAAACTGAGTAAGCCGAAACAACATAAAGATGCTGGAACACACCTGTTATCCCAGGACTTGGGAGTGAAAGCAGGATCTAGAGGACCAAGATCACCGTCCCTCAGCTTTATAGACAGCATGAAACCAGCCTGGGCTACATGAGAACCTGTAGAGGGATGGAGGGAGAGGGAAAGGAGAGGTAGAAAAAGGAAAGAGACAGGGAGGGGGGTTCCTAGCAGATAAAAACATTTAGTTGAGAATAACACACTGAATCATGCTAGGAATGTTGGCAAAAGCAGATGGACAGCAGCACCAAATGCAGCTCATGCCTATAACACTTGCTACATTGTAAACTCGTGTTTTCAGAAATATGTTTGCAACTGTCACTTTGAAGACAGTATTCATATTCTTCCTGATTTACAATGTTTTCAAACTGTTGTGTTATACTTGAGGCTCTGATTATCAAAGTGAAAACAAATTACAACTGCCTTCATGTGCCAGGTTTATGATTAACACACACACACACACACACACACACACACACAGAAGCTTGCAAACTTAAAAAAAATCGCAAGCTCATTTTGACGCTGGAAACTTTGAAAGCTAGTTTCAGTGGAGAAAGAATCAGAAACCAGGGCAGGTAACTCACGCCTGTAATCCCAGCACTCAAGAGGCAAAAGGCAGACAGATCTCTGTGAATTCAAGCCTAGCCTGTCTATATCACAAGTACTAGGCAATCCAGAGCTACACAGAATGACCCTTGAAGAAGAAAAGGGAGGAGGATACAACAGAAACCAGAGTAGTGTGTCTTGAATATTCACAGTGCAGATTCTGACAACAAAAGCTATTCTTTCAAGAAACTAAAGAGTTGGTTGGAAAAATTGCTAGTTTGAGGATTTGGTAGTTTGAGGATCAGCTTTTCACTAAAATTTGACCTAAAGGGGACAGGGGGAGGGGGAGACATGGAGGGACACTCCCTTAGCCTAAAGACACCAGGGAGGGCCTAGGCTCTGCCCAGAGTAACCTGACAGACTTTGAAGATTTCTCCTGGAAGGCCTCACCCTCCCTGGGGAGTAAGTGGAGAATGGGACATTGGCGTGGGGAGGGGGGGAGAATGGGAAGATGGGAGGGAGAGGGGACAAGGATCGGTATGTAAAATAAGAAAAAAAATATAAAATAATTTTTTTTAAGTTAAAAAAACTGCAACTTCCAAGAGAGGGAAATCAAGCGTGTATAACTAAGCATGAAGCTTAAATGCTGGTCTTTTTCGATGATGGTTGAGGAAAAGATTTCAGCTCATTGGACATTTCTCCTGGGGTAGTGTCTTTATTGTCATATGTGATGTGCACATGCCACCTAGTGGTGCTTCTAGGTATAGCAGCCTTTAAATTTTTTAATTATTTTTATTTTTATTATTTATGTGTACATTTAGATGATGCTTGTTTGTATGTATGAGCCTAATTGTCTGTATGTACATGTGTAAAGTGACCTCAGAGGCCGGGAAAAGGCACTGCATCCCCCTGGAGTTGGAGTTACAGGTATTTGAGAGCTGATTGATGTGGATGCTGGGAGCCAAATCTGGGTTTTTCCCCTCAAACTTCCCCCATAAAGAAAGTGTTCTTTTTGTTTGCTGGAGATTTGTGGAGTATGGCTTTGTGAGTTTGTTTTAAGACAGGGTCTCAGTGTGTACCTTTGTCTAGCCTGGAACTGCCTATGAAAACCATGCTGGCCTCAAATTCATAGAGATCCTCCTCCCTCTGCCTCCCAAGTTCTGAATTAACGATGTGCACTGCCACTTCCAGCTAACCTCAGAGCCATCTCTCCGACCCTTAGTGATAGCTTCTCTATCACCCATTTTACACACCATTAGAGTTCTGGGTACAAATGATAACATTCTCCTATTCTTTCTTGGTTTTGAGGGTTTTTTTTTTTTTTTCTAAAAACGGGTTCCTATTTCTATTTTCTTTTGACTAACACATAGCATTAAGAGGGAATAATGCAACTCAAGTCCAAAATGGAACAGCATGAGAAGCTATAAGAATTTTTGAATGAGCTACCAGAACAAAATATATAATCTGAAATTTTACATGAAACTGTTTTAGCATCCTAGGTTAATCTGGAGTACACGCAGTGGTTGACCTTTGTTGCCAACTCAACTAGATTGAGAATCACTTAGGACACAAAACTCTGGGTGTAAACGCTGACCTTCCGGGTGGTCCTGGGCTCATTAGAGGAGACAGTGGGCTGAGCAGCGGCATTAACCTCGCTGCTTCCTACCCTCAGATTCAGTGGAGCCATCGGCTCACACTCCTGCTGCCACTCTGGTCTCTTTCCTCCCAAACCATGGGGGTGGGGGAAAGAAAACAAAACAAAACAGAAATCTTACTTACACAAGCCTCATCTTGTTCCATAATCACAGCTGTGAGAAAAGTTGGTACCCATGAATGGAGCCGCTCTGATGTTAACCCTGAACAGTAGGAAGTTAGAACTGGATTAATGTAGGAATGTAGAAGGGTTTGGAGATGAAAACTTAGAAAAATCCCCAAACTCTGGCACCAGAGTTTAATGAGCCATTCTGATGGGCACTGGGAAAACCAGATGTCAAGAAAAACTCAGACAGACTTTCATGAAGTAACCTTTCTTATTGGAAGTGAGCCATCCTGTTATAGTCTATCAAAGAATCTGGCACACAGTCAATCCATGAAAAAAATAAAAAATACACAGAAATGAGAGCCAGGAATGGTGGTGCAGACCTTTAATTCCAGTATCATGGAGGCAGGGGCATCTTTTCAAGTTTGAGTCCAACCTCTTCTACATAATGAATTCCAAGACAGCCAGAATTACATAAGAGAGAACTTAGAGAGAGAGAGAGACAGACAGACAGAGACAGAGACAGAGACAGAGACAGAGAGAGGAAGAAAAAGAAGAAGAAGAGGAGGAGGAGAGAAGAAGAAGAAGAGGAGGAGGAGGAGGAGGAGGAGGAAGAGGAGGAGGAGGAAGAGGAGGAGGAATACAAGACAATGAGAATAGAGAGGGGCAGTTCTGAGGCTTGCACTAGCTGAGGGGCCCCTGACAGTAGAACCGTGTTTCAAACCTCATACCTGAGCTTATTAGAGCCCATTCCTTAGGGTGGGATGAAATGCTCCGAATTAGTGCATGAGAGAGGGGCCTGGCCCTGCCCCAACCCACTGGGGCAGACCATATTGACCCCTCATGGGAGCCCTTCCCGGTGAGGAGGAGGAGACTGGGGGTGGGCTAGATCAGTGGGAGGAGGCAAGGGGGTTGAAGGAGGGGTGAGAGGGAAAGCTGTGGTTGGAATATAAAATTAAATTTAAAAATATGGGGAAGAAATCAGCTCTCACCAAGCCCCTGTGGTTTAGAGGAGGGTCAGGGACAGCCACCACAGCCCTTGGCACAGAGCATAGCTGCACGTGCTCAGAAGTTTAAAGTTTGACTCATGCATCAGAGAACACTGCAAGTGTGCAGCTGCAGGCACCTAGTAAAGCAGGCCCAGATGGGGAAAAAAAAAAGGTTCCACTGTTCTTAAAAATGCACCGAGGTTTAAGAAGGGGAGGTGGGGTATAGACAGAAAAATCATAGAAAAAAACAATAGATTAAAAATAATAAAGCCTTTTTTAAAAGGAGTAAAGTAATATAAAAAGACTAAGCAACATAAAGATGAAGATACCCAGAGAGTCTGGATCCTGTATCGTGTTGTTCTGGAGTACACAGAAGGTATAACAAAGGTTGGCATTGGACTAATAAATGCAGATCAACAAGGGATAGGCAAGGTAACCCTTTGCTGTAGGGAAACACCCTGAGGAGTCTCCCACAAGCCCCTACATCAAATGTGGTTCAATCATTCCCTGTCAGCTTTGGAGAAACTCATTCACAGAGCTATTAAAAGAATTAATGCCTGTTGTTTAAAAACAGCACTTCTCTGGATGTCATCAAAGACAGAACAGTTTCTGTAACAAAAAGTTCAGGAGAAACCAGAAAACAAGTATTTTGGCAAACTGCTAACCCTGTATGGATAGAAAACTTGCCTTTAACATCAGAAAAATTACAGGCTCTGGGATAGCTGGTACAGGAGCAGTTAAATGCTCACGACATTAAAGAGTCAACCAGTGCTTGACATTCTCCTGTATCTGTCATGAAAAAGAATCTGGAACATGGAAAATGGTAAGAGATCTGAGACCCATCAATAAGGTGACCCAGTCAGTGGGGTCTTTACAGCCTGAAATTCCCCTTGCCTTTTTTATTACCTAAAAGATGATCTACTGTAGTAATTAATTTAAAATACTGTCTTTTTACTATAGTTTTAGAAAAACAGTATAGAGAAAAATTTGCCTTCAGTACCAACTATAAACAGAACTTGCTTTGTCTCCTGCCTGCCTGTTTCCAAATTCCCAGCAGCCACTTCCCCAGGTGCCACACAGAGGCTTATATTAATTATAAATGTTTGGCCAAATTGCTCAGGCTCTTATTACTAACCAGCTCTTACATTTAAATTAACCCATTTCTATGCATCCATGTTATTGCCACATGGCCATGGCTTTACTGGTCCTCTGTCATCTTGCTTCTTGGAATCTCCCCAGACTCTGCCCTTCTTTTCCCTGTATCTTGCCTATCCTTACTTTGCCTGGCTGTAGGTCAGTTTGGCTTTATTATTAACCAATAAGAGGAACATATATTCACAGTATACAGAAGGATTATCCTGCAGCAACTAACTTTTAATAATTCCCAATCAGTTAAAAGAAAGTGTTTCTGCAAGACATGTTAAGCAGCCCAACCTTGAGTCAATATTATATACAACAGCCATTAGAACGAATTCACAAATAGTTCCCTCAATCTATAATTTACCATTATGTGGATGATATCTTACTGGATGATTCAGATGCAGATACCTTAAGAAAAACTGTTTGATGAAGTAAAGAGAATTTCACCTTGTTGGATATTAAAAGTTGCTCCCGAAAAAAATACAAAGAGGAGAATCTATTAATCATCTAGGATATAAGATAAGTTTACAAAAAATTTGATCACAAAAAGTACAAATTTGGGGACATCAATTACAAACTCTTAGTGATTTGCAAAAATTACTGGGAGCTATTAACTGGCCACTGCCTACAACTGGATTAATAACTCAAGAACTAAGTAATTTATTTAAAACCTACAAGGTGACAAGGACTTCAATAGTCCAAGATAATGATGAGCCGAGGCTGAAAGAGCATTGGCTCTGGCAGAAAAAAAATTACAGGATGTGCATGTGGATGGCTGCTCTCGTGATATTACTAGATTTTCTAGAGACTCTTAATGTAGCTACAGACTCTTAATATGCAGAAATAGTTGCTTTACATATTTAAACTGCTGAACTTATTCCAGATGATTCAGAATTAACTTTGTTATTTATTCAACTACAAGTAATCAGAAATAGAAATCATCCCTTTTATGTAACACATATCAGATCCCATGCAGCTCTATCAGACTCTCTAGTGTCAGGACCATATATGGAATCCATTCCATCCTGCCACGTGTTCAGAGAGCCTAGAGCATTTCTATTGTCCTAAAGACATTTTAGTTTACTGGCTACAGGATGCCTGGGCCTTGGAGGTGAGTGGCTCTTGGCCATAGCAACAGGCTTGGGCCCAGACAGCTTCACACTCATCCTGAAGGCAGAGAGTACGTGCAGTTATGGAGAGTCTTCAGGATTAGGGGAAGTAATTGCTATTTGCCCTTTACACATAATAATAGGAGTCCTCTGCGTTTGACCCCTCCTTTTTGATTACTTAAGTTTGGAGATATGAAATGAATGGGGCATTCAGTATAGACTGAATCTGCTCTCCTGACCACTATCCTATGTTTTCGTCTCAATTCTTTTAGCTAGCCTTTCCCTCATCCATACTCCCTGACTCCGGAACAGATCTGGGGTGGCTCTGCTGGTTTGATTGCTGTCCTGCAGAGACAGCTTCCAACACTCTAGCACAAGGAAATGGATTGAACAGCTATTGGTAGGAAATGTGCTAGAAGCCTCAGAATTTCATAAGAAACATCAGGCTAGTAGCAAGGTTTTGAAGAAAGATTTTTCTATCACTGGGCAACAAGGCAAGGAATTTATAAGGAAATGTCCTACTTGTTCTTTGTGTAATCAAAACTTCATTACCAACAGGAAGTAGCCCAAAATTTATTCAAAGAAATAAAATTTGGCAAGTGAATGTGCTTCATTTTGCAGAGTTTGGAAAATCCAAATATGGGCACCATACCATAAACTCATATTCATGATTTCAACGAGCAACTACTTTAAGTTGAAAAGGGTGATTCTATAATTACACATTTATTAGAATTCATGGCAATTTTGGAAATACCTGTACAAATTAAGAATGGCAATGCTCCAGCATATGTCTCTAGTAAAACGAAAGTTTAAAACATAAAATATATTACAGTTATACCATACAATCCTACCGGACAAGCAGTTATAGAAAGATGTAATAACACTTTAAAATATATGCTTAATAAACAGAAGGGGATAGATTACACTGTACTTTATTAACTTTAAATTGCTTTTAATGCTAATGCAAAGGAATGACAGCTGCAGTGTTACATTGGATAATAGAAAAAAAAACTGATGAATTAAATCAGCCCGTGTATTTTAAGGATGTGATGACCTCAGAATGGAAGTCAGGATAAGTGTTACACACAGGAAGAGGTTTTACTTTTGTTTCCACTGTAAGACCCTCAGAATGAGGAGTCTCCCCGTTTTGGTCAGTACCCCCAAGAACTCAATGTCCAGTCCAGTTGATGCAACACCCAAGAGGCTTTAATAAATGGGAAATGTTTGTGCAAAAGGGCCCCCTCAGCACGCAGGCTGGAGAAAAGAAAGCAACATTCTCCAGGTGCGGGTACTTTTAAAGGAAAAAACCACAAGCTTAGGGAGGGGCTGTGACCCTCTGTCCATTGAGTACATGACCAGAGTCATGGGTTCTCATTTTGAGGCCGATGGTCTCACTGTTCAGGTCAGCAGACCTCAGGGCCTCAGGGTGTGCTAATTAATCTTGTCTAAGCAAACTGGAGTTGCAGCTGTCTCTTTGTTTCTTAAGGGCCCTATTTACCACCTGCTGACACACTGACCAGAGGGCAGTTTGAATTCTTGGTATCGGGCTATCTTAGGGCCTTGTAAGGGAAAGTTATGGGTGGTTAGCAAATTCCAGGAACTGGGTCATAGTGGCCTGGGTTAGCTTTCCTGGTCAGACTGCCCTGCATTCCAATTGGGGGGGGTTCCTTAACTGGACTTTACTTTTTGTCTTTCACCACAAGAGAAGAAAAGTTGTAGATACCGTCAAGATTAATAAAAATTAAATTTGAACAGGAAAGATCTCTTGATTAGGAGAGGTGATGGTGGAGGATATCCTGATTATATGTTTCTCTTATTAATTGATGAATAAAACACTGGTTGGCCAGTAGCCATGGCAGGAGGTATAGGTGGGGCTACCAGATGAGGAGAATTCTGGGGGAGAGGATGCAGAGAGGAGAAGCCAGAGAGATGTCACATAGATTAATAGTTATTGGATAATAATTAAGAGAGAGCTAGCCAGTAAGAAGCCTAAGCCATCAGCCAAACAGTTTATACTTAAGATAAGTCTCTGTATGTTTATTTGGGGCTAAACAGCTGTGGGACCAGGTGGGACAGGAGTGTCCATCTACAAGGCTATATCAAAAAGTGTTCTTATTCGATCCAAGCTAACTTATAAAACTAACAAATACTTTTCACTTGATCATATAAGAAAAATCTTATTAAAACACTTTTTTTCTCTTGCCAAAAAAAAAAAAAAAAAAAAAAACCATTTTGCCTTAGCGGAGATATAACCTACTTAGGCATTTTAAATCTCTCATGCAGCAGATCTCAGAGAGGTTAAAGGACTATAATCTGTTAAATACATCCAGGACTCACAAACTTCATTCCAGCCAAAGCTAGTTTCAATTTTTAATTGAATTAGGACCACCAAAAGGCCATTTATCTTTTATGTTTGTATGGAGCAGAAAAAAAAAAAAAAACATTTGAAAAGATTAATGAAATTCTATTCTGTTGGAGGTGTGTTATACCCTTAGGCCAATTTACTCTTTTTCTCAGAACATTTTTTTTTTTTTTTGATGATTCATCCTTCTTCTTCAGATACCTCTTTTTTTCCCAGTGGTCTTGAGAGTCTTTAATTGGATGCTTTTATTCCAGCCAGGACTTCACAAGCCCTGCATTTCCCCATCACACAGAAACTAAATGACAAAGATAAAGCTAGTTCTCTAAGAACTTGACCTTTATCCTAGATGACTGAATTCTATCAAATGCTACCGAATGTCAATTCCATCTTCTAAGAATACTTTCTTGTGTACCCTGAATTCCACCAAATGCCAATTCTATCTCCTAAAAATATCCCCTTATGCAGCGTGTGACTTTCTGTCCATTGGTGTCTGGCTTTTGAGTTGCTGTCCACTGGTGCCTAGCGTCAGCTTCCATTTACTCCTTTAACATTGTCTGTTAAGGTCTCCCTCCTCACATGCCCTGAATGATCACCCTGTAAGTAAAGATAAATGCGGTACAGGGGCTAAGTAGTAAGTGTGTTTGAACAGTGTTCTTGTCAGCAAAGGACCGCGCCAGCTTAGTTACCGTGAAGAGATGACCTGAGACACCGCAGGTCAGCAGACACAACCCAGACATGAGATGAGGGCAGCCAGCCATTTTCTCAACTGGAACTCAGTTATCTCTAGTTTCCTCTGAATTTAAGCCCCAGACAGAGGGTTCTGTCTCTCTTCCCTCTACAAACACTATGACAGAGAACAGTATTTCCTTGATATTCTTATCTGTCTTCTCACCGATGTGTCTCAAAGAGTAGTTTAGACACAGCCGGCGACCAGTATATAATTAACAATTTTATACAAAGTCACTAACATTGTGGGGATTAGGAAAAAACTCACAATTAATTTTTAAAGATGAAGTTTAAAATAAATTCCTCAGTTGGTGCTGGATTTCTGTGATTGCCTAGCATCCTTGGGGCCTGTATTTCCCTCTATTCTTGGTATATAAAGGAAAGAAATTCTTAATCATATTGGGAGGGCAAGCTGTCATTACAAAAACTAAGGATAAGCATCAAAAACTAAGCCACTCTGGTCACCAAAACTCCAGGTTGACTGCCCTCCTGTGGACCTTCTATACTCTTTAGGTGACTCCCTTACTGGACTCTGTCCCCAATTCCCTCTGTCTCCCCTCCTCATTGTTGTATCCTGCCCCCAACTTGGGTAGACACCCCTTGCTCAGTGGCAGGGCACACAAACCAGTAGACCAGAGAGGAAACAAAAGTCAAGGAACAGCAACACCCACCCAGAAAACAAACAAACAAAAGAACAAAAAACAGAAATCAGCACCTAGACATTTAATGACCTTTAATTACCAGAAACCCAAATGCCTAGATGCCAGCCTAAGAACAAGACAGTATGTCACTACCAGCGCCCAGCTTTCCTACTAAAGCAAGTCAGTCCTGAATATTCCAACACATCTGTTACACAGGTTCATCAATGGAATCAAACTGAAGACCCAGACATAAACCCACACACCTATGGACTCCTGACTTTTGATAAAGAAGCCAGAAAGACACAATAAGGAACAGAACACATGTAAAAGAATACAAATAGATCCATATTTATCACCCTGCACAAAACTTAAGTCCAAGTGGACCAAAAGACCTCAACATGAAACAAGATGTTTCCATCAGGTACCGAACCTGATGGAAGAGAAAGTGGAGAATAGCCTTGAATTCATTAATGCAAGAAACAACTTCCTGGACAGAATACTGATAGTGCAAGCATTAAGATCAACAATAAATAAATGGGACCTCGAAAAACTGAACACCTTCTGTAAGGCAAAGGACACAGTCAATAGGACAAAATAGCAGCCTACAATGGGAAAAGATTTTTACCAACTCCACATCCAATAGAAAACTAATTTCCAAAATATACAAAGAACTCAAGAAACTAGGCATTAACAAACTAAATAATTCATTTTTTAAAAAAATGAGCTACAGATCTAAGCGGAGGATTCTCAACAGAGGAAACCAAAATGGCTGAGAAACGCTTGAAAAAAATGTTAACATCCTTATCCATTAGGGAAATGCAACTCAAACCTACTTTGAGATACCATTTTACACTGATCAGAATGGCTAAGATATGACAACTCATGCTTGAAAGACAATCTTGGTATGTACTCACTTGCAAGTATATATTAGCTGTTACATAAAGGATAATCATGTTAATTCCAGACCCAGAGAGGCTAAGTAACAAGTTGGGCTCAAAGGGAACACGTGTATCTTGTTGGAAAGGGGACTTCGAATGGACTTTGTTGGTGGATTGTGGGCAGGTGATGATGGGAATAGGAGGGTTCAGGTGGAGGTGATGGAGAAAGAAAGCACAGGGAGAGATGACTGGAATTGGAGGACATTTGGAGGGGTGGGAAATGTGGGGATCTAGTGCAGAGGAAACTCCTTGGAATCTACAAGATGACCCCAATGAGGACTCCCAGAAATGGGGGATATAGAGCCTTAACCATGTATCTTCTGGAACCAGGCAAGTCTTCCAGTGGTGGGCCTGGGACACCAACTCAGCCACAACGCCTTTGACCTATAGTCTTTCCTGTGCTGGGACACTGGCGGTGCAGAACTTGCAGCAGTGGCCAACCATTAACTGTCTAATTTGAGTTCTAAGCCACAAGGGGGAGCCTGACACTGCCTGAATGACAAGGATCCAGAGGCTGGGTAGAACCAAAGAGGACTCTGTGTGTGTGTGTGTGTGTGTGAGTGTGTGTGTGTGTGTGTGTGTGTTGTGTCTGTGTGTGTCTCTGTGTGTCTGTGTGTGTGTGTGTCTGTGTGTGTGTGTGTGTGTGTGTGTGTGTCTGTGTCTGTGTGTGTCTGTGTGTGACTGTGTGTGTCTCTGTGTGTGTGTCTGTGTTTGTGTCTGTGTGTGTCTGTGTGTGTCTGTGTGTGTGTGTTGTGTGTGTCTGTGTGTATGTGTCTGTGTGTGTCTGTGTGTGATATTACACATGTACTATATATCAACCAGGTTATATATAACGTAACAATGTATAACATATACATATATACATATATATATACATATATATATATATATATATATATATCAATGAAATGATCCTTAATGATGTTCTGCTATACTCAGAGAGACTGCCTCCAGCAGCTGATAGGTGCATATGCAGAAACCCACAGCCAAAAATAAGGAGAGAGAACCCAGCTTGGAAGTCTCCATTGAGTTTCTCTCTCCTCGGAGCTCCAGGGAAACCCATGGAAATCGGGAAAAGAAATTGTGGGGAGCCAGAGAGATTGAAGACGCACAGAGAACATGGCCCACAGAATCAACTAAGGGATTCAGAGAGACTGCATGTTAGCAAGGCAGCCACAGAGACTGCATGGGTCTGTGCTAGGTCCTTTACATGTATGTAATGGTTGCTGGCTTGGTGTTTGGGGGGACTCCTGACAGTCGAAGTGGTGCTGTTTCTGATTCTTTTGTCTGCTTTTGGGTCCCTTTTCCTCCTACTGGGTTGCCTCACCCAGCTTTGATGACAGGGTTTGTGCCTGCTCTTATTGTAGTGTTGGCTTGATATCCCTGGGGTGGGGGGCACACACCTGGGGGAGGGGGGGACTGGGAAGCATAGAGAAAGGGGAAGCTGAGGTCAGATGTGTTGTGTGAGAAAAGAAGAGAATACATGTTTTAAAATAATTTAAAAAGAAAAGAAAACTAAAGATTGTTCTCTGCCTCCAAGATGTAAGAATTCAGAAGACTCACACAACGAAACATACCTCTGCTCAGAGAGAAACCAGGCGAAAAGTCTGATAAGAGGGAGATTAGTTCTTAAGACTCTCCTAACTCATAATTAAGGGAAATAGGGAAGAGTGGGGAGTCATTAAGAGAGGGCACTCATTAGGATGACTGCTTAGAGATGGAATGCAAAACAATCAAACAGGTTAGTCCTGCTTCCACACCCACTACAAAACACAAACATCCACCTTCATCAAATGCACACACACAGAGATACACACACTGACACATATACTCAGACACACACACACATACACACACACACAGAGATATACACACTGACACATATACTCAGAGACATACACACACAGTCACACATAGAGAGATAAACACACACACACACAGACTCACACACAGACACACACACACATACAGTCACACACAGAGAGATACACACTGACATATGTGCTCAGAGACACACACACACAGTCTCACACACACAGGGATACACACACTGACACATGTACTCAGAGACACACACACTCACACACACACTGTCTCACACACTCACAGTGAGACAAGAAAAACAGCTTACACAGAGGAAATGATTTCACAAAAACAACAACTAGAAAAACAAAAAAAAAGGAAAGTACACAGAAAGCATTAATATTAAAAGGAGAGAGGGTCAGTCATTATAACTGTCTTAGACCTGACAATATTTAAATTAACAAAGAGGTTCATCAGTTAAAAGATTACTGAAGTATTTAAAATAAGTACCATGTAAGCATCTGCTCTTTAAACAGCAGTAACCAGCAGAAAATGGAGATTTCTTTTAAGCCTTTTTACGAAACTTCAGTGCCAGATCTTTAGAAGAAAATCAGAACAGTACTGTCGGAGTTTATGGAGACACAACATGGAGCAATAATTCATATTTAAAGTTGGGAGAGTTATTCTAAACTGTCAATTCTCTCTAGATTGTTCTAGCAAGTCATGAATCTTAACGGAACTTTTCCACAAGATTTACACTTTCTAAAATTAATCTGCCTCCTCTCTGAATCCCAACCACCCTGATAAAAGAAAGAAACGTGCTAGAAAGGGAAAAGAAAAAGCAGGGGTGGCCACATTGGATTAGTAAAGGCACGTTAGTTGAGTACACGCTGGCGATTCGAGTGTTCTTAGGCATATGATTAGACACCTAGCTGAAGAACCAGGAAAATGCTAAAATAGTCCCTTAATGCTTCAAATGAGTAATGTGAACCGGTACAGCCTACAAGGCTCATAAGCAGCCAGGGCTTAGTGGAGCCTAGAAGAAATACAATGCTGTGCAGAGCTCCTCTCACGTTGTGGGATGTTTCCAGAAGTAGGAAGCAGAAAGTGTAAGTTGTCAGGGAGTCTGGAGTAAGCGGGAACTGCTCCTTCAAGTGTCACCCAGGATAGCACGTCCACAAAATGGAGCAACAGAAAACTCTTCTAAGGGCAGAAGACTGACAAGGCCAAGGAAATAGAACACAGGAGGACACAAGCCCGCACAGATAATGTGCTCTAAGGCAGATTCCCAAGTGAGCAAATCATTGTTGTTTATGAGACGGCAATGAAAAAATAATCAACTCCTTGTATGAACGGCATTTATTATCTCTATCAACCCTGTGAGAGGGAAGAACATTTGATTAGACATCAGAAGATCTTAGATTCTCTTCCTTGATGCATCATTGGCCAGTCTTGAAATTCAAATTACTTAGCAGCTGATTTTTAAATATGAAAATTGAAGAGGAGGGAGGCCTCTGGGTGAAGGTGGATTGACTAATGATCTCATTCAAGCCCCAGCCTTGTACTCAACTTTACAAACCAAAGCAAAACAACTCCCTCTCCCAGCCCCAGAAGACTCAAAGACTGGGATGCATTTCACTTGGCTGCAGTTGGCTTTTATCTCTCAGCCTGAGAGTCATTTCCGAGGAAATCCACATGGTGGCAATAACACTGAGCAAAAGTAAATGAAGACTTAAAATTCTCAGAAACCTGCTCTTCAGAAGCTAATGTTTATGGCTCTCCCTTCCCTGTTTTTATGAAGTCACCAGGCTGCTGGCGCCAGTAGAACAAAGGCCACACACAAAGCCTGAGAGTGGGAGAGATGACTCCCAGGAGAGACCCAGCTGTGATCAGGCCCTTTGCCACACAAAGCAGGCTTTACTGTTCTCCTACTGATTTGAAAGGGAGATATGTGAGATGGAAGAAGGAAGAGAAACTACTAAAATGTCAAGTTATTGGAAGCAACAGAGGTAGCAAGCAATGGCGGCACAACCCCATCCTTAGTCAAACGTCTAGGATTTTTACCCTCCAGCAAGTTGATACCACTGAACTAATCCAAAGTGGCCTTCCTTCCTAACCAAAAAATGATACTTTCATTATTTTCTTTTTAAGAGAAAGGAAGCTTCATCAAATTGGCTCCTTTTTACCACAGACTAATACAGATGGCTTCCTAGTCTCAACTAAATAAAGATTTGATAGCACTAGCAACTTCAGCTTCAGATTTTATGTCAGGGCCACTCATATTTCTCTCCTACCGCTTAAACAGTTCGCAAAGAGCTGGTAGTGTACAAGTGAAGGTCTCTGGATTCAATCTTTGGCAACATGAAAATAAATAAATAATAAATAAAGCAGGGACAGTGTTTTTCATTGCCTCTTGTGTTACTAGAGGAATTTAGAGTTAAACAACAGCATTTCTTACCAATTGAGTTAAAAGGGGAAGGAGATGGCATTTAAAGTTAATTATGGAGTGTTTCAAAGTATCCAAAGGTAAAACGCTTCTTTGGTACAAAATTTTGAAATTAAAAAAAAAAAAAATCAGAAAACCACCTATAATTAAGATATTTTTTTTTTCATCCTGGCTGTAATGGTTCATTTTAACTGTCAACTTGCTTGACATATCTTGAGTCACCTGGGAAGAGAAGGATAGTATAGATCAGGTAGGCCTGTGGACAGTCCCTAGGGTGATTCGATAAGATCAAGTCTAAGAGTCAGTGACAGACATTATTCTCTGGGTTTGGGTCCTGAACTGTATTGCACTGGGGAAAGGGAGCTGAGCAGAAAGTGTGGTGAACTGAGCAGGAAGTGTGGTGAGCCCAGCAGGAAGTATGGTGAGCTGAACAGGAAGTATGGTGATCTGAGCAGGAAATGTGGTGAGCCGAACAGGAAGTATGGTGATCTGAGCAGGAAATGTGGTGAGCCGAACAGGAAGTATGGTGAGCTGAGCAGGAAATGTGGTGAGCCGGACAGGAAGTATGGTGAGCTGAGCAGGAAATGTAGTGAGCTGAGCAGGAAGTGTGGATGCATTCATTACCTCTGCTTTTCACTATGGATATGCCTAGCTACTTCAAAACTCACTGCTGTCAATTCCTTGCCATGATGGACGTGAGCAGAAATAAATACTTTTTTTCCTCCCAGTCCCTTTTATCAGGATGTTATATCACAACCACAGAGATGCAGACCAAGGATCCATAATCCAACAATATTACACCTAACTGGAAGTGATGGCCATGCTTCTAGCCCCAGCGCTCTGAAGGGGGAAACAGGAGAAGCTCAGTGAGTTCAATATCAGCCTGGCAGTAGAGTGAAAGCCTATTTCACACCACCAACAACAACAACAGCAAAAAACCTGGAATGGGAAATGCTCCAAAGTCAAAACTTTTTGAGTACCAACATGATACCATGCATGGAATATTCCACACCTGACCTCACACAATGAGTCATACTCCAAACACAGATGTAATAAAAATATACTATATAATTACCTCCAGGCAATATGTGTAACTTATGTGTGAAACAGAAATGAATTTCATGTTTAGACCAGGATCTCTTCCCTACTGGGTTTCTTGTTAAGTATATGTAAATATTCCATTTAAAAAAAAAATTAAAGACATGAAATACTTCTAGTCTCAAAAATTTGCAATAAGGGATTCTCAAGCCACGTTTTGTTTCTTTGTGTTCTCATCCCCATACCTTTCTTGGCATGCCCAAAGAATGGTTCCTTTCTGGAACTGACTCTTCTCTCTCACACATCTTTGACTCTAGTAACTACAAGAGACAGTCCCATGCCTTTGATTCCTTACCCACAATCTCTTAGAAAGAAACTTTCATCTGCCCTGATTACAGCTGCAGGATAATTAAACATTAGCAGGAGTAGTGATAATCAATGAAGGACATTAGGAGATCCAAACACCTTAAGAAAATGCCAGGCTAGATAAAAAATGGGTGGGTGGTGGTAAAGAAAATTACTTAGGGGTTGGGGGAGAGGGCTAAGTCAGTGGTGACATTATGCAAACTTAGGGACATGAGTTTGACCTCCAGGACCCACACACAAAAAAGCCAAGTATGAACACCTATAACCTCCGCACTGGCAAAGAAGAGACAGGAAGATCCCTGGAGCTTGTGTGCCAGGCAGTCTAGCTGAAGCAGTGAAGTCCAGGTACAGTGATAAACCCTATCTAAAAAATAAGGTAGAAAGCCATTGATGAAAACATGCGACATAGACCTCTCCTTGCCTCTATACATATGCGTGCACAAACAAGCATGAACACAGAAACATAAATTCATTAGTTAAATTAAGGATTTGAACTCGGGATGTAGCTCAGTGGTAGATCACTTGCCTAGCATGTGAGGCACTCTGGGTGCCATCCCTGCTATAGAAAAATAGATGAATGAATGAATGAATGAATGAATGAATGAATGAATGAATGAATGAGCTTATTTCCCAGATAAGCAGAATGAATTCTAAGTTATTTGGCATATTTATGCACATCCCTATTACCACAGTGGTAACACTATAAAACTTACAACAAAAGTATTAAGTAAGGTACAGATTTTGACAATTTCTCACAGTATTTAAAGTTAGGTAAAAAATTAGAAAACTCTGAATTCATATTTATAGTACCTATACCTCACCCACTCGTTTTAGTATGACTTGCTTTGTTTGTTTAATATGGGTTGATGATAGGATCAAAGGATAAGTATATGAGAGAATCATAGATTATTTTAAATCCTCTTACTAATAACTTGACAGTTGCTTCACATAACAGTTAAGAGCACTGTCTGCTCTTCCAGAGGATCCAGGTTCAATTCCCAGCAATCTTGTGGAGAGTTATAGCCCTATATAATAACTCCAATCCTAGGGTATCTGGTGCCCTCTTCAGGCTTCCTTGTACATGGTACACAGACACATATAAGCAAACACTCATATGCATAAAATCAAATGGAAAGAGATGCAACAATAATGGATGAGTTTACAATAGTACCAGGATTACCCAGACGTGAGGCAGACAGAATGAGAGCCCATGCCCCTGGGAAAATAACATAACCAGACTTGCCATCAACCTTCAAAGTGCAAACTCAGGAAAGCACCTTAAAGTGAGATACATTCAGAGAAGACAAAATAAAAATGTGTACTCAGATTGTCACAGTTTTATCATGGAGTGTAGCGCCCGTGCTACAACCTGTTCCACTAATCAGGTGAAGGCCTAGAGAGTTAAATAAAAGACAAGACAGCGGGTCATTCCTTCAACAGGAATGCCAAATGCTATTTATTGAGGGGAAGGAGCAGGCTTATATACTGACTCACAGTACAGTGGAAAACAATCAAGGGTCAAGAGTGAAAGTTTTCAGGCTTAGTTCCTCCCCAGCAGATGTGTGTTAGCAAACCAGGCAGAGTACCAGTAACTACTCTGGTGCAAAACGTTTCAGCTAAAACTGCATAATGTTCAACTAACATCTCAGGCTTGCTCAAGGGGCCTCGGGGGTCCATGCAGGGCCCTACAGAGTATAGTATAATGACACTGCCACAGAGTGTTGTCAGGCTGTTTAGAGTTGACTGAGATCTGCTATTTACTAAGACTAGAACCCAAAGACTTCCAAGCCTCTCCGAGGCTGTCTATTGCACACTGGTTTTCATAATGCCCATTGAAAGCAATGCTACAGGAGCTGGAGCATGGCTCATCAGTTAAGAACACAGGCTGCTCTTCCAGAGAACCCAGCCTCAATGCCCCACAACTACATGGGGTTCACAACTCCATGCAGCTGTCCCAGAGGATCTGATGTTCTCCTCCTGCCTGCATGGACACTGGGCAAATACTCGTGGCACACAGACATACATACAGGCAGAATGCCCATAAACATTTTTAGAAAGAAATAAAACATGTATAATGCTGTAATTTTTTAAATGCAGTGAAGAGAAGTAATGCCATACAGCAGGACTCGCATAGGAGGAGGCTTTTTGGAAGAGGCGAGAGAAGGGACAGAAACGGTGTTGGGGGAGGGGTAGAGACTGGTCCTTGGGGACAAGAGTGGTAGAAGAGAGAGAGAGTGAGTGCGGAAGAAGAAGAGAGGGGGAGAGAGAGAAAGATGGGAGGTGGGCAAGGCCCTTTTAAAAGGGAACATAGTGAATGTGCACAGGTGGTGCTCTTAGTGGCTGCAGCTGAGGGTATATCCTGTCAGAACCCCGAGGGCAAGCCGGTACAGACGCCTGAATACTAAGACATAGTACCAGTTGACACATATCAAAATGTCCAGAATGTACCAAGTATTGCATAGCAGTAGCCAAACCATCATCACAGCCCTGAGAAGCACAAAGAAGTCAGCTCATTTTGTTCCTACCAGAGTACACAGGTTTCATCCTAAGCACCATCCCAGCCATCACGCTTTACATACAGGACAACTGAATTATAAGACTATAGCTGCATAGATGAAAACTCAAAGTCAGCGCCAAAGCTAACTGCTTGGCTCCCTGCAAATGTAAGCTTTCTTACCCCACCTTTTCCATCTCAAGTGCACTTGCCGTAACCTTGACCCTAGGGATTCCCACAGCAGAATGGCTTCCTAGTCCCGATCATTCTTCACTCTAAGTAACGTCTACCTCATTTCCTTGTCCCGTGCTGGGGATCCAACCCACTGCCTGAGCATTCGAGGCATACGCTTTACTACTCAAGATTTAATATTAGGCATCCAGTGTTATGTATTCAGTATTAGTCTTAGGGAATCAGTCTCCAGTCATGTGAAGGACAGGACTGCCCCAGCCTTGAGAGAGGTGAGAGTTCTCTGGTGACTTGGATGCTTTGCTTTACTTCTAAATATGTCTCCAGCCCTTGAGTCTTATTTTACCTTATTATTATTTTAAAAATTCATCTCAAAGCAGGCTGCCTTGAACTCATTCTGCTGCCCATGCAGTCCTTGAACTCAACTTCAACCTTCTAAAAAGCTGAGATTACTGATCTGAATCACCAAATTCAACAAGTTCACTCTTTTTATATCTAACTTCAGTGGGGCCTTGTTGGTGGATCTTATGACAAAGTGAACAGGGATGGAGGATTTGTTTGGGTTAATTTAATATATTTTCCTCCGTTGTTCCAATGGTCTTTAGTCTTTCAGTTAGTCTATCCTGGTGTAGAATTGGGTCTGACATAAATCTATAATATAGATGCCCATCTTCCCTAACTATTCAAGCCTACAGGATTGCCTGGTTTGTATTATATTCTCAGTGACATAAAATGGCTACTTTTGATTGCATTTGCATGCCTCTCTATTCTGTCTCCACAAATAGACACCTGCCCAATGAGTCTTACTATCTCTCTAGTCAACAGGGTAGCTATAAATGGGTCACTCAAAGGTTGCATACTTCATTACTCTGTCTTAGCTTCATATTTAGCTTCTAAATACACCAAAATACATTCTTGATTTTTGCTGTTTGTTTGTTGAGGGGGTTGTGGGTTTTGTTGATGCTGCTGTTTTGTAGCCAGGCTGTCCTGGAACTCATGACACCCCTCAGAGACTCAGAGGTATGTCTCCTGGGTGACTAGAAACCCAGTCACCCAGTTGACAAGGAGAATTCATCATGACACAAACCAGCTTAACTAAAACAATAGGTAAGCATCAGAAACAACCTGCTTGGGCTCTCGGAGACTATCTTTTGTGTTTCAAAATTTTATTTCCAGCCAGAGAGATGACATAGTGGGTAAAGGTGCTTGCTACCAGTCCTAGCAACCTGAGTTCGAGCCCCAGAACCCACACAGCACAAGGAGAGAACTGATTCCTGAAAGTTATCCCCACAATGGCATGTCTCCCATGGGGCACAGGCATGAACATGTACACAAACACACACACAGACGACTAAATTAATCAAATTAATGACCGTAAAAGATCATAAGCATGTTTGATGTTTCATTTGATTCTGCTCAGTTACGGCAAGCATGGCTATAAATAGCAGTAATTTGTGTCTTTATCGTCACAAAGTTCACAGACATTGCATAAAGTTCTTTATGGCCTATAGCAGGTCTCGAGGGTTCTCTTCAGGCCCACCTTTCACGGTGTTATGTGAGGCAGCGCTCCGCCACTGCCTTAGCTCAGGACGTGATACTGCAATAAAAACTATGAGCAAAAGCATGGCGGGGACGAAAGGCCTTACTTCATCTTATCCTTCTGGGACTCCGGCTTGGTGGCGTTTCTCCCTCTACTGCAGAGCTCCTTCTGTCACTGTGCAAGCTAGCCAGAGCCAAGAAGCTGGCAGGTCATTTCCAGCTTGATTTCTTCATGTCCTCTGACTACAGTATGTGGTGTCTTTACCAAGGATGTCCAGCCCCACCAGGGCTGACCAGGAGCAGGTTCCACAGCCCAGCCAGGTCTTCCCATTGTAATTCTCCTGCCCCAGCCTCCTGAGTACCAGGATTACAAGCTTGTGACTCAACACTGGGCCTTCTGCAGCATTCCCCCCTCTTCCATCACATGGCTCTGACGCCGTGCTGCATCTTGTGTCCGTGTGTCTCTTTAGCTCCCTTCATTTTGAGCATATTTCACTTTTTAATATTATTGGCACTTTTAAAGAACAGTTTCTGCCTTTTTTTTTTTTTAATGCATTGTTCCTCATTTAGGCCTCCCCTGAGATGGCCTTATCACTGCATAGAAATGTTTCACTAGTCGATAGATTATCACCTTGGCCGTGTGTTCTTTCCCAAGCTGATTCTTGTCTACCCAGAAAGCATGGATTTGAACCTGCAGCTGACCCTTTCACATCCACACTCGGCTCTCAGCATTTTGTTCTGAACAAGAGCCCATGTTTCTCTCCATTTGTTTACTTCTTGTCAGCATGATTCACCGACCCATACTTTCCCCCTTACCTCATTACTACACTTAATTAGGTAAAACAAACTTTCAATGGAGGTTATCTCTAGTGAGTGGAATGATGGGGGAGGCTTGAGAGGGATTCGAAGTGTGCACCCATCACACCTAGTTTTTTCTTTCTTTTCACTCAGAGAGAAAAATAAAGAAGTTGTGAAAGAGAGAATTCCTCGGGCTCCCGGGGCTGAAAGGCAGGAAGTAACAACATGGCCTTGAGCTGCTCATGTTCCTCAAGCTGTTTCTCATTGAAAACGTTAATGTCAGAAGGACAACTTCAGAGTTCCACTGATGACTCATGGACTCCAATCTTCTTTCGATCAGCAGGCTGGGTGCGCAAATTAGTTAGGATTAGTTCTGGAGTGCAGTCTTCAGACAGGGTAGAAGCTAAACTTTTTGTTGCAAAACATCTGCACGTTCTTGGTGAGCTCAAAAGAAAGTTCTGAGCAATCCTGATATGAAGACAAGCCTTTTTCACGAACTGAGTATTTATAAATGACGTGGAGCTTATTTGCTGTAAAGAAAATGAGATCAAATCAAAACCTGGCATGACATGAATGCTCACTCCTCTAACCCTAGTGGAAGAGTAAGGCGGGAGGATCACCTCAAGCTCCAGGACAGCCTGGGCTGCACAGTGAGTTCAAAGCCAGTCTGGGATACAAAGTTCCAGGCGGGCCCAGGCTAGTGATCGAGACCCTTTCTCAAAAGTAAACAAAACAAACAAACAGTTTATATCCTGAGGTGTGTCAAAGGCAGGAAGTGTCTAAGAAGAATCAAGGTCTGGGGTAGTGGAAATACTGTCCCTGTGGTGACTCAAATGTCTGTGTTAGCTTGCAAGAGAGGGCTTTTTTTACCTGTGTCCTGCAGGAACGGAGACATTCTTGGAAATCTTTCTTCCTAAATAGTCCTAGAGTCTACCATTCATTATGCCTGCCAGGGCCAAATAGGGAAAGAGCAGCTAGGAGAGCCTGAAGCAAGGAGACCAGAGCTTAATGGGAAATGGGAAGTTGCTCCTCTAAGCCCAGCTTTCAGTCAAGCCTCTTGATTGGCAGAAACACTTCTTTGCTCTGGCCTCTAGAATCTCCGATCACATCCAACTATTTGAACGGAGGGGGGAGAGGGTGCCACCTCTCTCTTAGCTCTTTTCATCCAGTCCCTAATGAGAGCCCAGACTACTTTTCCCTTTCCAATTTCAGGTTTATTTGATTCTAAACAATTTCCTAGGCCCCAGAAATGCCCTACTCGAAAGAGACTGCTCGGTTGTTTTTCTAGCAGAGCCGCAGTGCTGGACCTATTGGAACTGGTTGGCACATAGAGTTAATCATAAGACAGATGAGTAGTGCTTGACTCACTTTGTGAATTAAGCAACAAGATGCCAAAGTGCCCCCACTGAGATGCGCAGCTGCACAGATGCCCTTGAGAAGCCTAAACACATCCTAGCTTATGCATCATAAGAACTCACCGTGTGATTAGTCATGGAACATCAATCATCCTCCACTGTATTGTAAGAGAGGGGTGGCCATACACACCCATATTCTCCAAGGCTGCTGTGTAAGTGCATTCCCTACCAAAGATAAGAAAAGGCAGATTGGGAGGATTTGGCTGTAGCAGGTACTAGTCTAAGTCCTTGAACGCCTTGTCTCATTTGATCAACACAGCATCCTTAGAGAGAGAAACCAGTACTGTCTCCACTGTGCATTGATGAAACAGAGCCTGATTTCACAATCTGTAAGATGAAAAGCCCGGGAAATATAGCTTTACACCTCCACTCTTAATCATCATGAACACTGGTCAGAGAACCAGTTATTTTCAGTCCCTTTCAAGTTCCAGTCTCTCTGCAGGTCTACGCTAAGCAAGGGTACCGGAAATTACACTTCACTAAAGCTGGCTCTCTGGTGAGAAGGAGGCCTACCACCAGTTTAGCATCTAGGGGAAATGGTTACACAACCCTTGAAACAGAACATTCAGCAATTCCTCTGCTACACTACCTCCCTGTGGACCTCCCACGGGTCTCCAACAATGCACAGAACAAGACCTGTCTGTCTGCATGCTCCTGATTGCTGTGGAAGGTCTTTTCCTTCTCTTTTTAAAATGGTACACCGTTCATTCATTCATTTACTTACAGTGCACTTGGGGAGGTCAGAGGACAGCTTGCAAAACTTGACTCTCTCTGTCCTTCATGTGGGCCCCAGGGATCACACTCGGGTTATCTGGGTTGGCAGAAGTGCTTTTATCCCCTGAGCCATCTCTCCAGCCCACCCACCAGCTTTTCTAACTGGGAGAAATCTGAACTGGAAAAGAATAGGGCTCCTTAAGGTAAAGCTTTCCGGGAACAAGGTTAATCAGTTTTGCTCCTGCCCCACCCCATCTGTGTTGCGGGACACACACACACACACACACACACACACACACACACACACACACACACACACTGGGCTGGAGGGCCACCAGTCCTTTGTGACATCCCACTAGCCTTTTATTGAATACAGTCAGTTTCCTTTAGCTCTCTGGGAGACTTGGGAGATTTACTGGAAAGATGCTCTGATTTTTAAGTTCCGAAGAAACAGCTTTCAAATAACTCCCGCTAGCTAGCCAGGGGAGCACATTGCCCAAGATCACAAAGTCCACCTGGCCTGACCTCTTCTCTCATTTCGTGGGCCACATTCTTCTCAGTATCCTGCCATCTCCCATCTCACTGTCCCAAGGTAGGAATGTCTCTTCCCTCGGGGTAGAAATTCCAGTCTGTAAAAACATTCTCAGTTTCTGGCAGGTAATCACGTTCATAATTCTCCCCATGGCTTTTGCTTAGTTCTGGCAGCGCCCCAGTGTGCTCACCTGGGTACCAGGAGGCCAGGTGGTTGTCAGTCCAGCTTTTTTTTTCTGCACAGGGGGTTTCTCTGTGTAGCTTTGGCTGTCCTGGGACTCCCTCTGTAAACCAGGCTGGCCTCGCCTACTGATATTCAAAATTCTGACAACAGGCAGCAATTTAAGGTTTTTTGTTGTTTTTTTGTTTTGTTTTTTGAGACAGAGTTTCTCTGTGGCTTTGGAGGCTGTCCTGGAACTAGCTCTTGAAGACCAGGCTGGTCTCCAACTCACAGAGATCTTGGTATCTCTGCCTCCTGAGTGCTGGGACTAAAGGCGTGCGCCACCACCACCCGGCTTGGAGTTTTGTCTTTCATTTTTGGTTATTTGTTTTAAAACATTCATTCATAAATAACAATCTTAATATGAGAATTTTCTCTAAGACATTGCAGAATATAGCAATCTTGTGCTGTATTCTGTATATTATTTTATTCTCCTCTTCCTCTTCCTCCTTCTTCTAGTATAAAGGTTTCATCTAGGGTCTAGCACACCTTAAGCAAGATTTCTTTTTTCCTACTTTTCCTTTTGAGGCAAAGTCTCACTAAGTTATCACAACTGACTTGGATCTGTTGTGCCCTAGGCTGGCCTTAGGCTTTCAGCCTCCATCCCCAAACTCCCAGGTGGGGCTTTGTAAGCAGACACACAAATTGGACACCTGAGTCCCAGTGAAACTGGCCAGTCACCTGATTTGCCTGTGTTTCTGGGACCAAGGTGTTGCCAGAATGTGGAACTTTATATTAAATGTTCATGTTGATTTGACTTCAGTGCTAAAATCTGTAACCTCCCATGACTCTGATATGAACCATAACGGTATTTTTGTAGTTTTTGTAATCTTGAGAAGAATAAAAAAAAGTTATGAATGCTATTATGTAATATTCTGGCGTGGAAATCAACCAATATAGTGTCAGGGCACAGGCAGACAGACAGGTAGGAAAGAATGGAAGGAGGAAGACGAAGGAAGGGAAGGAGGAAAGGAGGGAGAGAGGGAGAGAAAAACAAGGTAACATGATAGAAGGTAATTATTTATACATAATTCCTTAAAAAGACAAAACTAGAAATAAGAATAATGCTAAGTCCCCAGGGCTGACAATAGCAGAGTAGCTAAAGATTCCAGGTTTTGCTGGGTGGCTGTAGACCAGCACTCAGGAAGGGGAGGCAAGTGGGTCTTTGTGAGTTCGAAGCCAGCCTGGTCTACAGAATGAGCTCAGGACCAGGTCAGACAGCCAGGGATGTTACATAGAGAAACCTTCTCTCAAATAAATAAATACAATACATACATACATACATACATACATACATATAAAATCCTAGTTTTAGAAACAGAAAACTTAGTTACTAGATCCCAGCTTAAGGGAAATTACTATAAGGACACACCAGACAAGATCTGCTGAGTTCAGTAAAATGACCTACGACCCAGTCAACCCTGAGGGAGAGATCCCTGGATAATAAATCACAACTCAGTTTGTTCCCTTCCTTCTGTTTCTTAGTCATGCTTACCAGTAGCTAGACCCAACCACAAGCCAGAGGGCACCTACAGAAACTCTCCAAGTGGAGCCTCTTAGGGCTCAGAGCAAGAAGGAAAGAAAGATAGCAAGACTGGACCTAAGGTACACATACTGAGAGAGAGGGGGAGGAGAGAGGGAGAGAGAGAGAGAGAGAGAGAGAGAGAGAGAGAGAGAGAGAGAGAGAGAGAGAGAGAGAGAGAGAGAGAGAGAGAGAGAGAGAGAGAGAGAGAGACAGAGAGAGAGGAAAGAGATAGAGAGAGGCAGAGAGAGAGAGACAGAGGCAGAGAGAGACAGAGACACAGAGAGGGAGGGAGGGGGAAGGAGGAAGAGAGAGAGAGAGAGAGAGAGAGAGAGAGAGACCTACAAATTTTCTTTTCTATGTGTTGGGCAAGTACTCACTCTATCGGCCCTTTTATTTTTTTCAATGTTTTTTTTTTGAGATAAGGTCCCACTTAGTTGCCCAGGCTAGCCTATACTCACTCTGTAGGCCAGGCACGGCTTCAAGGTTTTTTTGTTTGTTTGTTTGTTTGTTTGTTTGTTTGTTTAATTTTTCAGTGTAATTTTTGACAGTTTCTCAGTGTGGAAACATATTCATCCCCACTACACTCCCTTGACCTTCTCTCTTATCTGTTACCCCCTGTTTCCTTCCCAAGTAGTTCCTGCCTGCTTTCATATCTTATTTGTGTGTGTACAAGTCTTGTGCGGGTGGCCACCGTTGTATGTCCATGGTCCCATCAGTCATGTCATGTCCAGAAGACAGGCGGTTTCACAGTACTCCCTGCATCCCCCACTCTTAAAGTCTTTCCATCCCTTTCCTGGTGATGTTCCCTGGGCCTTGGAGAGGGATCTATCCCATTTGAAGCTAAAGACTCACAATCACTTTGTCCAGTTATGAGTCTCTGTGTTAGCCAAAACCATTCACTGAGCCAGGGCTGAGAGTAGCACTAGTCTGAGAGCATAAACACATTTAAAAGGCACTTTGTCTATGTGCCCACTCAGCACAGCATGAATATTAAGGTCCTCCTCAGGGGCCTGTGAGCTCTGCAGCCACAGGATTTCCCCCACGTTTACAGCAAAATGGGAATTCCTTCCCGCGGAGAAAATTAATCATGCCCCAATTACACCAGTAGGAACATCTTGTCTAGCAGGCAGGTAGCAATGGTGGTCTGCAGCTTTCACAACTAAGCACAATGATGCCCTTTTGGTCCCCCATGGGTCTATATGTCACCTGCTGGTACCATGGATGCTAACAAGTGGGGAGGGAGCTTCCAATTTGATTTACATGTGTATGGTGTCCCAACTATGTGGTGTCTTCAACAATAGTGTCCTATTATCTAATTCTAATGGGTGTGACTAAGAGCAATGACAATAGTCACCCTTGGTTTTGGAACTCTCTAGGTGATCCCTATCCATACAGGGAAATATCCCACCCCTGGCAGTGGGACCTTTTGCTTTTGTTTTTCTAGACAAGATTTCTCTGTGTAGCCCTGGCTGTTCTGGAACTCTCTCTGTAGACTGGGCTGGTCTCAAACTCACAGCAATCCACCTGCCTCTGCCTCCCATCTGCCGGGATTAAAGACATTTGCTACCACCTCCCAGCTGGCACTGGAACCTTTGACTATGACTTATGGATTCTGGGGCAACATTGTTCACTAATATAGTATAACATTATTCATATTTTAAAATAATAATTACATCCTCTATTTTGCTTACAACACAGTAGGTTTCTATAATTGCATTTGTCTCTCTGGGCCATGGTTACCTAACTCTGTATAACACCTCTCTTTGGTAAATGGAAAAATTTCCCTTTTTTTGTCACTTGCAAGAATTCTATTGGGTACATGTACCACATTTTCATTATGTCGTCGTCATCTGATGAGTATCGAGGGTGATTCCATTCCTGCGCTATTGTGAGTAGATTTGAATGAGCAAGTGTCTATGTAGCAGGATGGAGCCCCGTGGGTATATGCCTAAAACTAATATAGTCGGGTCATGTGGTGGTTCTGTTTTTTAGTTTTTTGGGAAACCTCCACACTGGCTTCCACAGTGGCTACACCAGTCTACAGACACAGCAACAGTAAAATGGGTTTCCTTTTTCACACCCTCACCAACATTTGCTATTTGTTTTCTTGATAGTTATTCTTACTGGGATGAGATGGAATCTCATAGTCCTAATTTGCATTTCCCCAAGGCTAAGAACATTGAACACTTTTAAAGATTGTTACTAGCCATTTCTTTGCATTTCTCTGTAGCTCATTTAAAAAAAAAAAAAAAAAAAAATTGAGGTTGTTTTCTTGAGGTTTCTTTGAGTACTTTGTATCATCTTGATATTAATCAACTGTCAGATATATAAGCCATGAATATTTTTTTCTCATTCTGCAGGCTGCCCCTCTACTCAATTAGTCAGTTCCTTTGTTGTGCAGCATTTTTAATTTGATAAGCCTCCTCTCCTCTGAATTTTCCTCATCCGGTACCCTTGCCTATACTTCCTACGGCTTGTCTTCTTTTTGTCAATTTCAAATTAGCCTTATCTTAGAAAGTCATCCCATCAGTGATTCACACAGCTCTGCCTGTCCTTCCCATTCATATTCAGCCTTCGACTCCTACATAGAGCACACCCATCGTTCTGCAACCCACGTTCACAAGCACATTGTCCACTTTGCACCAATGCCCAAGCTTATAACCAGGCACGACAGTGATCAAACATGGATGGGGGATGGCCCTTTGTACATAGAGAGCTGAATAGCCAATATGGAGGCAGGAGGAAGAGTCAGACTGATGTCAATGAGTTCTGGCCAGCCTGCCCTACATATGGAGTTCTAGGGTAGTCAAGGATGCACAGTGAGACCCTGTCCCAAGAAGAAAAAGAAAAAGATAGCAAGAGCATCATGCCCTTGTTGTTTCTCTCACTTTGAATGTATCCTCTCTCCTCCTCTTAATTTCCATGCACTGTGCCTGGGGGAAGGAGGTAGGGAGACAAAAGTAACCACACTCTGAAGCCATTTCCAAACATCTGTAATTTTTATCATGTCATTTTCAAGCAAGTGAGTCACTTGCTTTTACACAGGGAAAGTAAAACAAACATCAAAGATCCTGGATTTAACTAAACCGGAATTTGAATTTCCTAACCGATGACAAGGTCATGAAAACAGTCTGAATTTAGGCTTTGAAGGTCTGATGGAAGAATTACAAATAATAAACTTAAGTCCCCTTTGCAGTACCATAGAAGACACCAGAAAAATAATAGTGCCTCCTACTAATAAGAAAGTTATAATGCCAACCTCCCCCCCCAAAAAAAAAAATAAGCAATCCTGAAAATCTGATAGATCCAAACTGAAGTAGACTGAGCATGGTGGCTCATAAAAATGTGGGGGAAACTGAGTCAGAAGGATCAATGTAAGTTTGAAGCCAGCCTGGGTCAGTGAGTTTCAGGCCAGCCTGTGTCCACAGAATAAAACCCTGTCTCAAACTGCTAAAGAAAAAAGAAATTCTCTAAAACAAACAAACGAAAAACCAAACTGGGATTATATAAAAAAACAATATGGACAGTCTCAGTGATAAAATCTGTAAGAGGTGTGTAAGTCTGTTCTTCATTGTTCTTCATGGGAAGGATGGGGATGAGCAGGGACAAGGACATCAGAAATCCCAATCAAACATTTTCTTGACACTATTCTATCTCACATAACATTGTGGCCTATTTCTGTAGGCACATGTAGCTTGCTTAATAGTCTCAGCCATAACAGAAGCAGGGAGAATGCCAAAAAATATTGAGGGACAAGAATATATTGAGATCAGAAACTAAGACTAAGGTGTGCCCAGTTACGCCTGCTGAGCAGTGTTTCCGGAGGTAATTCCCTAAGCCTTGGAGAGTTGACTGATGAAGGGAATGTGGTCCATGCTCTAGAGTCAACTTCATCTAGTAAATGAGGGTAGCAGAATAGCCACAAAACCCATCTCTGTATCTGTCTCACAGTCAAGACTATATCCAACTATCATCCAAGCCCAGTCCATGAAGATTGTGGGTATAGTTCCCATCACTCCTTAATGTCATTGTATTTCTACCCTTTCACGCTTTAAAAATAAAATTTTAGCTTAGAGGTGGCAAGATGGTTCAGTGGGTAAAGGTACTTACTACAAAGCTTAATGACCCGAGTTCAATACCCATAATCCACATGGTCAACAGAGAAAACTAACTCTCATAGGTTGTCTCTGACCAGCACATCCATGTCATAACATACACGTGTCTGCTTCAGAAGTATGGGGGGGGGGAGAGGATAAATGAAATGGGTTTTGTTTGTTAGGTTAGTTAGGCTTTTGAGGTAGGATTTGTCTGTGTAACACCATTGTTTGTCCTTGCTTTGTAGACCAGGCTAGCCTCAGACTCACATTAAAGGTGTGTACCATCACTTCCCAGATAAAATGTTTTAAAAGTATCTTCCTACTTATTATTAGTGTGTGTGTGTGTGTGTGTGTGTGTGTGTGTGTGTGTATTGTTGCAGCTACCTATGCACATATACATATGTGACAGTTAGAAGACAACCTTCATGAATTGGCTCTCGGCTTCTACCATGGATCCCAGGGACCGTGTTCAGGTGGTCAGGCTTGCTGACAAGTGCTTGTCACACATTTTGACACTACTAAGCTGATAACCTTCTTGGTATATTTTGTGCTATTACTTTACTCGTATAATTAAATAGCTAGTCAACATTCATACATATCAGAACAACAGCATTCTTCTGTTTTCTTAGGCCTTTATATGTTTAATGATGACCTTTAAATATACCATTTCTTACTTTAGTATTAGGAAAACAGTTCATTTAATGGGCATTATAGGCTGTGAATCTTTTCACGTTTGAGTGAGGGAGGTGAGATAGAGCCTCACTATACAACCCAGGCTGGTCTCAAACTCCTGATCCTCCTGACCTGTTTCCCAAGTTCTAGGATTATAGGTATGTGCTCACATGTGGTACAGCTTAGGAATTATGAATGTCAATAAGCCTCATGAGATCAAGAATGGAGCAGTCATAACCTGATGGTGTAACTCAAATCTTTACTACAACATACTTCCTAACACTGCCCACCTTCTGATTTATGGGAATATGGGGTTTCTTGTTTTGTAAAATGACAAAACATAATAGCAGACACTCAAAACATCATCCCCCAAGACACTGCTCCCACTTAGAAGTACAAATCTAATTAGGCTTATTAAATAAAAACCCAGAGTCAGATATTAGGGGTGAAAGCTGAAAGATCAGAGAAGCAGAACACTAGAGTTCTTACCTCTCTGAAATCTCAGACCAAGGACAGAGCTCCTGTCTAACACCCTGCCTTATCACTTCCTCTCTCCAGCCAGACATATCACTTCTTGTCTCCTGACTGTACAGACCTCCAGACCTCTATGGCTAACTAGTGGCTAGCTCCACCCTCTGATCTTCAGGCAAGATTTACTTTACTCATCAGAATACAAACAAAATATCATAACATTTCTCTTTATTGTCTAAAATAAAAAGAGGTTATAACTATCAGAAAAATTATGTACAATAAGTACAATAACTATATACACTATATACATATACATATATGTAATCAAAAATTCATTAGAAATGTCTAGTCCATTAGCATTTGACAAATTTAGAGAAAATATTCCATTATCTAGCCTATCCTGGTGAGCCCAAAATATTGTACCTAAGTCATTTTCTATTCTTATAGTATCAACCCCAACCTATCTTTTTATGTCTCTCAACCCCATACGCTTTACGCTTTTTTTGTTTGAGTTTCTTTTCCAAATTTTCTAACAAGGAAAACTATAACTATAACTTTGTAGTCTTCAACTCCATCAGAGCTACCCAAGAAGGAAATAATATTACCTGAGTAAATAGGAAATACAAGCAAGCAACTTCAAAAAATTGTAAGAAATGACAGAAACAGCTGGCTGCCTGGATCACCACCCAAGATTCCTCTGTGACATTGGGGCATCCATCTTCAGCCTACAGGCCTAGAATATCTGACAGACTTCTCTGTGAAGTGGGATATTCTAAAGGGCTCTCCTACCTTGTCTTGGCAAAGTTTGGCAGTCACCTTCCTTGGTGTCCTGCTTGTCCAATTTGGACAGCATACTGTCATCTGTCAAGGCAAGAGCAGGTTTTTTTTGTTTTTGTTTTTGTTTTTTGGGGGGCGGGGAGTTGCCCAGTGGCTTACTTTTGCCATAAAGAAAGTAAACTACATATGGAGTTTCTTTGATGCCAATCATCTTCTCTGAAGTAGATTGGTGCTGCCAGGAGCAGCACCAATGTCTCATTGTCATAAAAAAGAAGCTTATGTTAATAAAACATCTTAAATGTAATATTCTGTAGATCTCTGAAGTGTTTAAAGATCACATGTCTATTGAAATATATCACTGTTTGACCTGAAAAAATAGCTAATGTGACTACAAGTTTGATTGTAATTGGTGACTATTAACCTGCATTTCATATTATCCTAAATAGTTTGTAATAATAACCTCCAAGGACTATAAATTTGCATTACATTGTTAAATGAGCTGTATAGGTACAATACCTTGAACAAGAATAGTGATGTTTGTACAGTATGTTCTAACTAAAGTACCTCAAATTTGTATCAATATGCAAAAATCCATATCAATGTTAAATATTTAAGACTATTAGTTGCTATTTGATTTAAAAGTAGATGCAATAATCTACCCTTATCCTATTATATCTATCTCTTCCCTTTTTTTTCAGAGTAGATTCAATAATCTACTCTTTTATTCTATCATTTCTGTATCTCCCTTTTTCTAATCCTGATTCTAATCTTCTCTGTTCATCCTTTTTTCTGGCCATTACCAATAACAACATGTAACCAATCTGCCTAAACAATATCAAATACCCACAACCCATTGAATGACCAAAAACCACCCACCCCACCTCTTGGGAATAAGGGCATCACATCCTTAAAATTACTTCCTTCTTTCTGGAGGTGACAACATCTTTAAGGAACCCTGAAAAATTGGTTTAATAGTCAAGTCCTGGGAAAGCTAACTACATCAATTTTTTGTTGTTGTTGTTGTTGTTCAGTCTCTGTGTAATAGGAAATCTCAAGTCTTGACTAGAGCAGTTTGTGATGGTAGACCATCTCAGCTAGCCGCCCTGACAATTTCCTGAGCAGTATGTAGTCCAAAGCCAATCTTTGGGTGCTGTTTGTCAGCTTAGTGGAATTATCATCGTCCTCATAGAATCATAGTTGTGTGGCCCTTCCTCCTTTTGGAGATTTCCAAGGTTGGTATTAGGCATAGTCATGATTCACTGCAGAAAACTTCAATATTTTAAATGTCAGATGCAGTGTTAGAATGGAAAAATTCAGCCTAATTCCCCAGAAAACCCAGGAAGCTGGGAGTCTTAAGTCCCAAGCTGACAGTCACCTACTTTAATGTTTATGGTAGTGAGTGAACACCCAGAAGCCTGTGGGAAAGCAGACTTCCTGGGCTAAGGGTGGGGTTGGATACTTTAAAGTAATTGGTCTGCACTGGATACTACAAGGTGATTAGTTCATGATGCACGGGCTTGGTTATGACCCTATAAAAGCTGTCTCAATTCTTTGCTAGAGGTCATCGCTAAGCCCTCTACCCTGCATGGTGTATGGCTGACGACCCCAGTATACTGGAATATAAAGGACCTTATGCGTTTGCATCAAGACCGCTTCTCATGAGTGATTTGGGGAGGGCGCCTTTCCTGAGTGGGACCACGCTCTTGCGGGTCTTACATTTAGTGCATTTGCTGGGAACTGCGACCACCCCTCTCACGCCCGAGAACCGACTTGGAGGTTCCAGAGGGATCCCTACATGTCTGTACGTGTCTGTATGTACATGTCTGTACGTGTCTGTATGTGGCCTCCGTCTGTTATTGGTCAGTAGACCAAACTCTGTTGTGTTCCATGGCCGTTTGTCTGGCGCCTTTATCTGGATCTGTTTATGTTTTGTGCATTTTTGTTCTGTGTGTGTTTGGTATCTTTGTAGTTTTATCATAGGACAGACTGACTGACAACTTGACCTTAGTTTAACTCTTGACTATTTGACTGAAGTAACAAGTTTTTGATGTGTATGAGGGCTGGCAGGGCTTCGCAGTGACTACATCTCCAAGCCGGCAGCATGCTTCTGGATGGCATGAGTACAGCTCTCAGTTCTGGCGATAAAGGTAGCCGCCGCCATCTTAGATAGATCACGCCAAAAACAGCCATGGCTTTCCTGTTAGCAATGTTGTTGGTTAACAGATAAAGACTCGTTGTCAGAAAAAGAGAAAGATTTACAGTAAAGACAGATTCACATTAGGAAAAACTGCTAGAGGTTTACAATGTGTTTTAAAATATACATAGGCTTGGGAAAGATAAGAAATGGTTTTAAAAGACAGAATGTGGCTGGGTATGGTGGCACACGCCTTTAATCCCAGCACTCATGAGGCAGAGGTAAACAAGTTACACAGAAAAACCCTGTCTGGCACACGCCTTTAATTCCAAAACTTGGGAGGCAGAGATAAACAAAAACCTGGATAAAATGGTTTTAAAAAGACAGAGAGGAGCTGGGCGTGGTGGCACACGCCTTTAATCCCAGCACTCGGGAGGCAGAGGCAAGCAGATCTCTGTGATTTCAAAGTGAACCTGGTATGCAGGGAATTCCAGGACAGATAAAGTTACACAGAGAAACCCTGTCTCCAAATATGTAAAAATAGAAATAAAAGAAATAGATTAATAAAAAAGCCACATAAAGATAAAAAACACAGAGAAACATTGGATATTGTACGCTGTTGTTATCTTTAAATTGTTTGACTCCTAAGGAAATCACAACAGTTAAAGGAAATACTGCTGGATTAATTCAATTTATATATTTTAAAAATGCTTTGACTCCAAAATTTCAGACTAAGGACAAGTTACTGGGGAAAAGATTTTTTATTTTTGTTTCCCCAGAAAATAAAAAGCTGTGGATTCCTTCTGGACTGATGTGGTTAGGGCTGCTCAGCTCTAACCTTATAATGCAATGCTGAGATTGATTCTCCTTTAAATTCCTCTATCTGGGCTTGAATAACTCCATGATCTGTTTTAATACTTTTTTTTCTAAAGTTTGTATCTTGGAATTCATATTAACCAACTTTTTTTAGAGACAAAACAAGAATAATCAAACCTATAATGTTTATAATTGACATTATGTAAATCCTATCTAATTTACTCTTATTTACTTGTTCCATTTTAAACCACCTATTGTGTAACATGCAGGGACCTAACTCCCTCCTACGTAATAGTGTTTTCCTTTTTTTTTTTTTTTAATGTGGAAAAGACTTTCTCTTCCTCTCTCTTTTTAACTAATTCCTCCCTTTAAAAATTCCCAATTGTCTCACCAAATCTGCTGCTAATGGTAATGAATGAAGATGGTAACATTTGAGGCTGACTAGTGTGTAGAACAGTAGAAGCTTGAGTGGGTTTTCAAGGCAGCTACCTAGATTGGCAGCATCCGAGGAGCAGGTACAAGTAAAATCCAAAACCTACCTGGAGAGAGAGCCCACTGTCTGAAAAATGCACACAGAGGGTTGTGGGGGAGAAACACATGTGGCAGGAGCTGCCCAAAGGCAGAGCCAGTGGTGGCGAGGGTCTAACTCCTGTGACATTTGGAGGCCAAGTATCTGTGGAATTTGCTGCAGAGAGGCTGCAACAGAAAAATCCTGGACTTGTGTGGTGACATATTATTTATGATTCATTAAAGCTTGCCTGAAGATTCATAAAGCAAAGCCAGCCACAAGCCAAAGAAGCCAGGCACACACCTTTAATCCCAGGACTCAGGATTAAGAGGTAGACCCAACTCCATTTAGTTCACTGAGCCACAAGAAATATATCCAGTCCTAAAGAGAAAGAGCTCACACAAAGATGATCTCAGCACTTGGGGTCACACGCCTTTAATCCCAGGACTCATGAGAGGTATTTGAGACAGGAACAGGGTCTCAGAGCTAGCAATTCATTCTCCAGGTGGATTGAAGCTAGGAAGGCATTGAAGTCTCCAGCAGCACCGAGGAGAGCATAGCCGTTAGAGTGAATCTGAGGAGCAGTGAAGGTGGGAACAGTTTGAGGATTGCCCCTTTGGTCTGAGCTGAGGTAGAGGTAAGATCAAGTGGCTGGCTGTTTTGCTTTTCTGATCTTCAGCTTGAACTCCAATATCTGTCTCTGGGTCTTTTATTTTTTTATCTACAGGTGTGGGACACTTCCCTTCAAGTTGTTGGTCAAGAGTATCCCAGAGACCCCCAGATAATACAGGCTAACACTGTTGCTTTTTTATTGCCTTTAAGAACTTGATAGAAAAATCCATAGCAGAAGACATCACAAATTTTGGTCACAGATATGGTAAATCAAGCTGATTCTGGTCTGGAATTTCCCTTCTTGCTGGCTAGCTTTCACAGTGCTAAAAGGTGTTGTGTAGGCTGCGGGGAAGAAAATACACCAAGGGTTTTACTCCCCAAGCCCATCATGAACACTACAAGCTACAATTATGGCCAGCCTGGCAAAATATATTCATTTGCGCAAAAGTAGCTAGTGGTGTTAATGTTGTGGAGGTAACAACTAGCTTTATGATTGGATTTAAAACCCACTTCACAGGAGGGAACTCATGCCAGATACTATTAACTTGACCCCAACCAAATCCATAGTTAAGTAGACCACAGGCTCTAGGGAAGAAAGTACTTAACTGTTACTCTGCTATTGGACATAGCATCAAGCTGCCTTCTAAATACTTGTTCTCATATCTGTAGATTAGTGAGCTCTTATTCACCATCAGAGAAGTTTATGATTGCACCAGATGGACATTGACATAGAGACTCACAAAAAGTCAAAGTGCAGAGAACTGGCCAGTATGGGATGCTTGAACCCAAATGGGTCACTGTATCTTCCCCCCTCAAGGTTCTCATAGAAGAAAGTGTGGGGCAGATTGTCAGAGGCAGAAGCCAAGGAGAACTGAATGAAACAGCCTTCTGGACATGACAGGCCATTGTATTCCTGAACTCAGAGCAGCAGCTGTGGTGGCCTGTAGAATACCAAGCCTGTCAGTCAACATTCCAGCATGGATGGGGAAAGGGCTTGCTCAGGAGGCCACGCCCTTAGCTGATAGCTACTGTCAGTTGATGGCTGCTAGGGGCAGGAGAGTCAGTTTTCTTCATGGGTGTGGCTCCTCCCTCATAGGTTGGCCTTGATCCAGTGGATGGCCCTACACACCCATGTGCAAACAGGCAGCTCTGGTTAGACTGATTGGGATATATGGTAAAAGGAGGAGGAGGACAAGAAAAGAAGAAGGACAGGGAGGAGGAGGAGAGGGAGAAGGAGGAGGAGGAAGAAAAGAAGAAGGAGAAGAGAATAGTAAGTTGAGAGGAAGAGGTTGGGGTGGTAGCATTTATGTTAGAAGAGGCAGGGGGAAAGTGATTGATCTAACTGCAGTGTGTGCTTCTACAAAACTCTCAATAAATAAATTCAAATTTCTAAATTAGAGCTGGGGAGATGGCTCCAGGCACTGAGGCAAATTTATCTTAAGGTCTCACTGTCCAGTCAATCTAGCCAAAATGATAAGCTCTACATTTCTGTCCCAAAACCAAGTGGAGAATGATGGAAGAAGATACTGTATGCCATCACTCTCTGTCATCCACATGTATGTGCAGGGGCAAAAGCATCTGTACGTACACACACACACACACACACACACACACACACACACACACACACAAAATGAGAAGAATTACAATTAAAGGCTGGACGTAGCTCAGTACTGGAGTAATTAATTACTTGCATGCACCAAGTGCACTCTTCAGTGCCATAAGAGAAACAAAGAGAGAAGGAGGTGGGGGTCTGGTTGCTGACTCACATCTTCAGTAACGGCACCCGGGAAGCTGGGAATTGAAGAAAGTTGACTGTCAACCTGAGGGACACAGTGAGTTCTAGGCCAGCCTGAGCTACACAGCATGATGCTCTCTTAATAAAAAGAGAGAGAGAGAGAGAGGAGAAAGATGAGGAGGAGGAAGGGAGGGAGGGAAGGAAATGGGGCAAAAAGAAAGGAAGAAAGAAAGAAAATCTAATTAACAGTTGTATGCAAGAGCACGCACTAACAGGCCACTGCAGTGAGTAGTGTAACATGAGAATCAGGGCAGAGGAACCCATAATTTGAGAAGAAAAGGAACTTCCTTTCCCCCTTTCCTTTTCTTTTTTTGAGACAGGGTCTCATGTAGCCCAGGCTGGCCTTGAACTGGCTGTATAATTGAGTAGCACCTTGAACTTACCATCTGTTGGTCTCCACTTCTAAACACTGATATTACAGGCATACCGCACCGGGCCTCAAAAGGAACAATGTTAAGAAGAAAAACATAAGAAGAAATGTACTATTTGTCTTCTGCAGAGTGAGGGTGTGTTTCCCAGAATTATCATTTGTTTTAAAAAATTTAAGACATTATATCTTCTAGATGGAAGTTGATGTTAAGTATTCCATAAGGTTTCCACAGAGATAAGGACGTGAAAGAATGAAGTATGAACTCATGAAGTAATTAAGACAATTACATGATAAGAAAAGCAGATTTAAAAAAGGAAAGGAGAAATATGAACTGAGAAACATAAAGGCAGAAGAGAGCTTTTTCAGGAAGAGGTTATATTTTAGTCCTCGTTTCAGAGTGTTCCAGGATACTCCAAGGAAAATTGCACGCAGCTGTTTGGTTTCCTCTCCAGAGGTCCTAATTGGAACGATCTGCCCTTCTTCAGTAGCCAGCAAGCCTCAGGACACTGCAGACGACTCTGCACATTTGCAGGTTCTTTCCATTTGGGGAAAAGGGCGAGACTCAGACACTGGGTTCTTCTTTGCTGTGAAACGGCTGAATTGGTTCAAAAAGTGGTTCATCTTCGTGCTCTGCTACCTCTCTCACAATGAATAGTGTGGAAGTGGGTATCAGACATGCTCCCTGTCCCAATCTTCTTTAGTTGGTTCTTCTGACATTGCACCAATACACTAATATAAATCTATCTAAATGGCTTAGGGGTAAAAAAAAATGTTGAAAGTTGCCACTTATTTGTAATATTGACATATGCAGAGACAACCTTTTTTTACCTTCTAACATTTTTACTACTTCTCCATAGTTGCTTCCTTTTTCTTTCTGGAATAGTCTCTGGCCTAGAAATACAACACTTTCTGAACACTAAAACCCAGTTTCCACAGGGCTGTCATGTTAACCTTCTCTTTATTACTTGTTTCCCCCCTCTTTTTAGTTATTTCTTTTTTAAAAGATCTATTTTATGCATTTTACTTTTAATTATGCATCTGGGTGCTGGGACACGAGATAGAATACGTGCACATGAGTACAGGTCTTGTGTGGCCACTGGCCACAGCAAACACTTTGACTGTCATGAATCCAAAGCGTGCAGTGAGTGTAACATACAAGACAAGATCTGGAAGTACTAGCCAAAATTATTTAAAAATTTAACGAGAATGGGACATCTAGGAGGTGGCTCCTTGAGAAAGAGATTGTCACAGAAGCCTGACAACCTGAGCTCAATCCCTGGAAGCCATGTAAAGTTTCAAGGACAGAAATGAAAGTTGTCCTCTGACTTATACTTGTCAACCATGACACACTGGTGCACGCGCACATAAACACACACACACACACACACACACACACACACACACACACACACACACTTAATATATCAAATGTTTCAAAACATCAGTCACTTTTATTCTGACCCAATGTAAAAATTACACACACACACACATAATTATATATGTATGTGTATATATATATATATATATATATATACATACATACATACATACATACACACACACACACACACACACACACACATACATACATACATACATATGTTGGAGCAGTAGGTGAGAGCTACCTGCAGGCATGAGCTTTGGAAAACTCAAAGCCCACCCCCGGAACATACTTTGTTCAACAAGGCCATGCCTCTTAATCTTTTTCATCCTTTCAGACAGTTCCAACTCCCTGGTGCGAGGACAACCTGCCATGTGGCTTAGGGGGGTGGACCTCAGGCTTAGTGGCAGATAGATGCCTTTACCTGCTGAGCCATCTTTCCAGCCCTCCTGTGTTTGTTTGAGTTCTTCCTTAACACAGTTAGCATTTAATAAAGATATTTTTATAGGCTTAATCACAAGAGTTAAGACAAAGAGAAGTACTCAGAATAAAGCAACAAGGATGGATTTCTAAGAAGAGTCCCAGAAACTAATACATATCCAAGTATAGGCTTTGGGTCGGGTCCTCCCAGATTCTGATGACTTACTGAATCTAAAGCAAGGCATTGTGGCTCATGGCTGTTATTCCAGAACTGTGGGGGCTGAGGCAGGAAAATCATTATGAGTCTATGTTTGAGGTCAGTCTGGCTACCCTGTGAGCTTTATACCAGCCTAGGCTATAGAATGAAATCCTGTCTCCCCAAACCAAAGAAAGACTGGGGGTTAGATTAGAATAAGAATGCCCCTCTCCACCATAGGCTGATATATATGAATGCTAAGTTTGAAAGGATCAGAGGGATTAGGAGCTGTGGCCTTGTTAGAAGAAGTATGTCACCAGGAGCGGGCTTTGAGGATTTCCAAAACCTGTGCCAGGCCCTGTCTCCCTCTCTCTCTCTCTCTGCCTGTGGGTCAGAATGTATCACTCTCAGCTACTGCTCCAGAGCCTGCCTCCACAATAATGAACTAAACCTCAGAAACTGTAAGCAAATCCCCAATTAAATGCTTTCTTTAATAAGAGTTGCCTTGGTCATAGTGTCTCTTCACAGCAATGAATGATGACTAAAAAATATATGCACACATAATTATAAGTATATATATACATATATATGTATAACACATACCCATATACTATGTATATGTGTAGCATGTATATGACATATGTATGTAATGTGTATATTGTGTGAGACATACGAATGTATTGTATTATATGTGATATATAGATGCACACATGTGCATATATGTAATATTTGGGGCTCCATATACATTTCACTTGGGGCAGTGCTAATCTAAACCATAATCTCCTCAAATATGGGGGCCATCCTTGTTTTCTTCTATGTGGCATCATTAGCACCTAACGAGACCAATCATGGTCTATGCTGAAAGCAATGTTAGCAAATGTGAATGGAACGGAATGGAATGGAATAATCAGGGCCCATTTCCTCCCAATACAGCAGGGGAAACTGAAAATGTTTACCTTCTATTCCTACCATAGGATGCTAACCTGTTTCCCTTCTCATTTTAGCTGACTGGTTTTAGCTCAGTCAGTCAGGTTTACTGACTGTTTTCCCTGTTTTCCTGGTGCCTCTTTAAACCATATATAAACACCAGTCAACTAGGACCTTGAGGTGATTTCCTGCATAGTCCCCTGTCAACTCAATCTCATCCTGAGCCTCTTCAAAGGCAGGAACTACACTTCCCAAAATCCCTTTCTCTATTGCATACTTATAGGTGGGAATCTGTCAGCAAGAGGTTTAGAAAGCAAAAGAGGGGAAAACCAGTTCCAGGAAGATGCCTGGGCAAGCAGAGGTTT
Organism: Cricetiscus sungorus; assembly: GCA_030556225.1. Classification (NCBI taxonomy): domain Eukaryota; kingdom Metazoa; phylum Chordata; class Mammalia; order Rodentia; family Cricetidae; genus Cricetiscus; species Cricetiscus sungorus. Next base: position 39,027,395 of record JANBXA010000735.1, on the reverse strand, counting down.
CAAGATGCTACCAGAAGAAGTTCTTAACCAGATGCCGGCACTGAGAGAGCCTGGTCCAGGTCTGGTACCGTGAAGGGAATGCACGTCAGGACTCCTGTCTTTTGAGGACTTTTAGTAAGACTCTAGAATGGCCTTGGCAAAGTTGGTTTCAAAACTTTTCTATTGCTATGATAAAACTTATGGCTCCTGAGGGATTAGACCACTGTGGTAGGGCATCATGGTACCAGGCAGCAGGCATAGTGTCAGGGACAACCAAGCGTTCATATCTCAAACGGCAATTAGGAGCAGAGAGCACACTGGCAATGGTCAGAGACTTTTAAACCTCAAAGCAACACACTCCCTCCGATCGTCACACCGAAAAGCTCCACAAACAGTGCCACCAAATGGGTGCTGGGTGCTCATCTCAAATGCCATCACCTCCAAGTTCTCAAATGCCAGAGCCCATGGGGGAACATTCTCTTCAAAAGACCAAGGAACTATAATTAAAATAAAACTATGTATTTAACTTTGAGGACGTGACACATGCTCAAGTGTGGTGGTCAGAGGGTAATCAGTGAGGATAGTTTCTCTCCTTCTGTCATGCCCGCCTCAGAGATGGATTTTCAGTCACCAGTGAAGTGGCTAACCCCTTCACCATCTTGCAGCCTTTTATTTATTTTTAAGAAAGAACTCTAAATTGTATTGGCTTTAAGTATCATAAAACCTAGATATAGCTGTGAAGGGCTAAGCACTTCCCAGAGACAGAATGACTCAAGAGGGACACCAAAGATCTTTGGGAATGCTGCTCTGACTCTCTCCCTCTGCCTTTGCAGCCCTCATGGATGCTCCGACTTCCTTCTTACAGGGAATAGAGTAGCATTCGTTCTCAGGACCAAGATAGCCAGTGCTTTAAAGTGATGGCTGTCTGCAATTAGACTTTGCATCCATGCGATCTCACATTTTAGGAATAACAGCCACAGGCCTGTGGGAGAAACAGTAAGTGTTGAGTCCTAAAGGTTCAACACTTGTGAGTCTGAGACAGCAGGACTTTGTTGAGCTCCAGGCCAGCCTGTGCCACATTGGGAAATCCTGTCTCAAAAAGCCAAACAGTGTGAAAAGTTTGAAAAAGATAAGGGAAACACGTGAACGTCACACAAAGGTCCCAGAGGGAGTAATCTTGAGCAGCATCTAGTCTTTACAGCGCAGTGCTTTGTCCAGCACATAGGAGGGCTTCATGGATGAGTATTCACGAGTGGAGGAGTGGGTGTCTATGTCCATTTCTATCTAAGGTGGTTCCAAGTGAAGACTGATTATTAAGAAGACATAGGTCATGTTGATTTTCACTCATTCTCCCTAGATTTAGCCAGCTCAGGATCAAGAACGCTCACTCAGCTGCTTTTATTGAATGAAATGATGAGTAGCTGGGGAACTATTCCAGGTCAAATTCTAGGAAGTCCCAGTAAGAACATCTCCAATTCCTCTGGTCTTCCGGAGGCTAGGAGTTATTCTCTCATAGTGAGTATGGTTTTCTTACTGCCACCTGCGGCAAATCCATAAATGGTATTCATGTTTTCATTTGATTTCAATACGGAGCATGCAATAATATTGTTTAAACACTGAGGATTTTAATTCTAAGATAATTAGACTATATTTTTAATTTTAAGGATTATTTGTTTATTTTGATTTTATGTTTTATTTGGGAAGATGGGATTTAGTTATGCAGATCAAGCATGCCTTGAATTTATGATCTTCCTTCCCGCCTCCCAAGTCCTGGGATTGCAAGGTTGTGATACATCAACTCTGTCTAAAGTAGAACTTATCTTTATTTACTTTTTAATATCTTAATTAGTTTTTATTTAGTGGTATATGTGTGTGTGTACCATAAATGACATGGGTGACATGCTTGCCACAGCACAGGTTTGGACGTCAGAGAACAGCTATCTGTAGTTGGTTCTTCCCTCTACTCTGTGGGTTCTAGGAATTGAACTCAGGTGTGGCAACAAGTACCTTTACCTGCTGAGCCATCTCACCTGCCCAGCTATTAATCTTTTGTTTATTTGGGTTTTTTGTTTGTTTGTTTGTTTGCTTGCTTTTTTTAAAAAAAAAAAAAAGACATGGTTTCTCTGTGCGACAGTCTGGCTGTCCTGGAACTTGCTTTGCAAGCTGGCCTCAAACTCACAGAGATCTGCCTGCCTCTGCTTTCCCAGTGCAGTGATTAAAGGCATGTACCATCATGTCATGGTCTTGTTTTTTAAAACTGTATTTGTCACAGGTGGACTCTATTGACAATGACTACACTAGTAAGTACGTGAGCTTTTGTTGTTTTCATTCTGCAAACGTTTACTGTGTGCAACGTGTAGGCTGTAGATTGTGCTAACCAGTGGAAGGATAAAGAGTTGAGTTGTACTAGAGAGCTACCATCTTGATGACATGACCAGCAAATTCTAGGGGGGGGGGAGATAAGGGTAAATATTTGGGGAAAGAGGGAAGTTTAAAAGAAAAGTTTCATTGGACAGGCGCTGAAACCATGGCAACTCTTCCACTTGACAAGCTGCTTTGCAAAACTCTCAAAAAGATTAGCAACTCCAGGGCACTGAGGAGTTGAACCATAATTACTTGGTTACTAAGGTGAGGCACCATTTTGAGCTATAGCAGCCAAATGGCCCTGTATTCCAGATAGTCCTTGGTACAGGTCTCAGTATTTTGGTCATGTGTTCAGCATCACTCTGTACAGGGTAATGTGTGTTCATTGGCTAGACTGCTTAATGGTTGAGCTGCTTCTTTTATTTCTCATTCTAGAGGCCAGGATGACTCTTTGGCTTTGTTTTCCTTAACGTTGTTTTTTAAGATGAGCATGGTGGTGCATGCGCTTATTCTCAGCATTGGGGAGGCAGCACAGGAGGATCTCTCAGATGCTTACCGAGGGGTTCAAAGACAGCCAAGTATAACACAGAGAAACCTTGTCTCAAACAAACAACAACAAACCAATTTTTTATTCCTTGTATGGGGGGGCAGGGCAATATGCTGCTGCCACAGCACGGGTGTGAAGGTCAGGAGTTGAGGGAGTTGGCTTTTCTCCTTCTACCAGGTGGGTCCTGAGATCAAACTCAGGTGGTCAGGCTTACCTGGAGACAAGCCTTTACCTGCTAAGCCATCTTGCAGGCCCTGCTCTCAATTGCTCAAGCTTTCACCAGTTTAGAGCTAATTACAGCCCACTGGAACAAAAGGCATGATGTAGATTTATTCCACTATTTCAAAGTAGGTTAATAAATATTAACAGATTATTATCTGTTGCTTGTAACTGGTGTAAACCCTGCATCATTTGCAGTAATTCTATAAGGTCTAGATTTTGATTTTCTCACCTGCAGAGTCGCTTAATGAGGCCTTAAGATTTCCTTGCATTTTTTTTTTTTTTTTTTTTTTGGTTCTGTTGGGGGAAGGGTGTTCCTTCGCGCGCAGTCTTCAAACTTCTTTTGCAAATGATGACCTTGAACTGATCCACGCCTAGACCCAGGGCTATGTGCGTGCTAGACAAGCCCTAGCATCTCCAATCCTTGTTTCTGTGTTATTTCTTGGGAGAAGGGGTAGTTGAGGCACAGTCTCAGTTGCCCATGCTAGGCTCGAACTCACAGTGATGTTCCTGTCTTCTTAAGCACTAGCATTGCCGGAGCTAACCAGCCTTGGCGCCCGGGTTATTCCAGTTCCAAATCGCAGCACCCAGAATAATTTCTGGTGCCTACAAGATACGCAAATGTAAAAGGGGATTTGGGGGTTTTATCTTTTCTTAAGACGGTGTGTGGCTGCCCCACTCCACCTCTCCGGGAAGCAGGCTCCGGCGAAAGATGTCTTGTGGAGGGGGATCCTCCTCTGCTCTGCGGCGACCCAGACAGGGAGTCCAAGTCCCGGGGATCACCAGCCCGGGGACACCTTGCTTCTCCGAGAACCGCGGGTGCCTTTAAATGCTAATGAGCAGCCGCGCCGGCTTTCCCCACCCTCTCCCCGCCCACCGCCCGCCGCCCGCCGCCCGCCGCCCGCGAGCACTTGCGCGGGGCCATCTTCGGGGCCGGGAGACCCAGCGAGACCGCGAGCGCGCGCGTCCCCCGCCCTCGAGCCGCCGCCCGCCGCCGCGCCGCGCGATCCGCACCGGCCTCCCCGAGAGCGAGCCGGCCGCCGCGACCGCCACCGCGCTAACCGCCGCCAACCGCCACCGAGGTGCCCGGAGAGAGCGGAGAGGCGGCATGAGCGAGGCGGGCGAGGCCACCACCGGCGGCACCACGCTCCCGCAGGCCGCGGCCGACGCGCCCGCCGCGGCGCCCCCGGACCCCGCGCCCAAGAGCCCGGCGGCCGGCGGCGCGCCCCAGGCCCCGGCGCCCGCCGCGCTGCTCGCGGGGAGCCCCGGCGGAGACGCAGCCCCCGGGCCCGCCCCGGCCTCGTCAGCCCCCGCGGGCAGCGAGGACGCGGAGAAGAAAGTTCTCGGTGAGTCCTCGGGTGCAGCGCCCGAGAGGCGGCGGGCGGGGATGGACACGGATGCAGGGCGGGCTGGGACACGTGGACCGGGACTTGGAGTCTTTGCTGTAGGTCCGGAAAGCGGCGCGTTTCCTTGGGAGGGAAGATGGGATTCCGGGGAGGGATGGGCGGGGTGAGTTGGGAAGACTTTATTGCCTTTTTTTTTTTTTTTTGGTTTTTATTTATTTATCTTCCTGGCCTGGGAGAGTCAGGTGTCTGTCCCCGACGCCCTTCCCTCGTGGGTTTGGGACAGCCGCCATGCTCCTGCCGGCCACATGCCGGCACTGGGATGTTGCAACGGCTCGGGAAGCTTGGGGCGGGCGCGCTCCCCACCCCTGGCCGTGGCACAGATGCAGAGAGCCTTCCAGCGCCCACCATTTGCTGCACATTTCCCTCTCCCCGCACGCACGGTGGGAACGCGCGTGGTGTGGTGGCTGGGAAAAACTTGGTCGGAAGTGGAGTAGGGCGTGTGTCCAAAACATGGTTGGTTACCTTGGAACATGTAACTGGAAGGGAAACGGGAAGGTGGGAGACTGGAGATTTTAGGGGGCAGAGACTTTGCAGCCCCCTAGGTGTTGGTTTTGTCCTGTAGTTCGGTGTCCTCATCTTCCTTAAGGAACGCCCGGTGTGAGCGAGGCCTTCCACGGGCTTGCAGAGCAGGTGGGTGGCGAGTAAGCTCCCTGAAGGGTGTGTGTGCGCGCGGCGCATGTGGTTCGCTCTCTGAAACAGGAAAGTTAACAGATGGTGTGGGATGCTTCCGAAATGTTCACTGCTTCTGGGTGGGGCCGACTGGGCTCTCCTGCCCTCTGAGTTTCCTCCCCATTTTGCAAGAAAGCTGAAGGCATAATTGGAAGAAATAGAACAGCATTAGGCGTTCTCCATTCTCGACAGTCCTTGGGTTCTTGTTTTTCCCAAGGCTTTGAAATCTCGGTTCCTGCCAAATGACGTGCTTTTCCCCACTCCCTATCTGCACCGAAAAGTTCCTTAAAGGTCTTGCGTTTGTGGTACTTTTCCCTAGATGCTGCTTGGGCCACTTCGAAAGGCGGAGGGAACCCTGCGTTGCTAATCAAAGCAGGTTCTTTAATGATACCTTACTGAGGGGCCGATGGAATTCCACAGGTTTTCACCTGATCCTTTCACTTGTGGTAGATAACATCTTTGGAGATGGAGGAAGCCAGTAAATGAAGGTGAATTTCCGCAGTCTCCAGCAATTGATTCTGCTTCTGCCAGACAGATTGCTGGTGACGAGCATATGTCTTTGATCCTACCTCTCAAAAGGGAAGGACAAGCCTTCCTTCCACCTGACACTTGAGCACTGTTTGTCTTTGTCCAGTGTGGTCTGGCCACGTCCTGTGCCAAGCAGACACATGGATGTCCAAAATGTTCTGGGCCCGGTGCTGACTGAAACGGATAGGTGTTCTTGAATGTCTCGGTCTGGGCTTCGCAAAGGGGCCTCGACTTTGGTTTATAGCGTGTAGTCTTTCAGGGATAACAATTTATGCTAGTGAAAAGTGCCGGGCAGGAGACCTCCACCAGTCCCTCGTTGAGGACTTGGAGTGGATTTGTTTGGTTATACTAAGTCCTTGGAAGTATTTGGAGAATTAGTTTTTGTTTCCTTTTGAGATGGCCTCAGGCCTCAACTGTATAGACCAGGCTGCTCTCCAACTCACAGATGCCCACCTGCCTCTGACTCCCAAGAGCTGCAATTAAAGGCATGAGCCGCCAGCACCACCTAGCCAAACAAATAATTATTTTTTAAACTATTTTGGGAAGTTAAAAAAGAAACCCTTCGACCTTGGAAACAGACTTGAGACTTTGTCATCGTCCCGACATTATCACTGCCTTTGCCCCCACCTTCCTGTGTGTGTCTTCTGGATTTCCGCTTCTGTTTTGTGTTTTTCCCCCCACTCTGGTCTCATGAAGCAGCCCACGCTGGCCTTAACCTCACTCATTTTGTAGCAGAGGAGGACTTTTAACTCCTTACCATCCTGCCTCCACCTCTCCAGGGCCGGCCAGCATTACGGGTGTGCACCACCACCATATACTCACCTAGTGTTGCCCTTCTGTCAGATCTATAGGGCCAGAGGTTTTGAAAGAAGCACAGAACCCTCGTATGTAGAACCCTGACTTAGAGCTCATACTGCTTATCCAAATTTGACCCCTCCCTCCTGTGTGTTGATATCTGAAACATCCACTTACCCCCTTTCTTTGAAAGTGAAGATGCTTTTGCAAGCTTGTCCCAGTGTCAGACTGGGAACAGCCCCCTCTGTCTGAGAGGGAGGCAGCCTTGGTCTGTACCATTCCCTCCTCAGCTTTCCCTTTGTAAGAGCATCTTGCCAGCTTTTCTGTTTGCCTGAGTCTTGACGACTGCTTTGTGCATTTCCTGGGTTTAGACCAGTCTACTTCCCAGAGATGCTAAATTTGACATTCATCATTGATTCTAGCAGTCTTATCTGGAATAGCTTAGTGCATAAATACAAGATTTAGATTTTTTTTTTTCTCTTAGTGAATTCTCAAGTGAGGCATTGTAGAGAAATTATTCTGCCTGTGACAGGATAGAGACAGTAATGAAGTTGACTCTAGAGAGTGCCAGGTCCCCTTCTCAGCTGCTGAAGCAGCAGGTAGAGAGAGATGTTGGTGTGCAAATGGCCTGTTGTGTCCTGGATGGTAAGTATATAACTGGGGTGAGCCAGCATCGCTTCTGTTTATTAATACCCTGCACTGGTGAGCCACCACTCACTTGGCCACCAGACAAGTCCCTTTACATATTTGTAGGTCGGTGACTAAGAAGGAGCTACTGTGTTGCTCATTAAAGTTTGCCTTTCAAAGTTTGGAAATGATAAGATGGCCCAGCTATCTGTACATCCTCTGTGGCTCTCCCGTTGCTTATAGGAAATGCCTGTGGGTGAATAACTGGAATGTTTGTTTCTGTCCTTTGCTAGTTGTTGATTTGGTTGTACACTGCAGCCCACACCTGTTGCCTCCTGAATGCTAAGTGTTCTACCACCGAGCTTCCTGGGCCTTTTTTGTTTGTAGGTTTTGCCTTTTTCAGGATGGTTTTATTTAGCCCACGTTGGCTTCAGGCTGCTGATCTTCCTGCTTTCCCCTCCCAAGTGCTGGGTTTGCAGGCATGTGCAGCTGCTTCTGCCTTAGAACCCAGTCTTTACCCGGCTCATTCCCTCAGCCACCTTTTTCCAGGAATTCTCCAGGCTGGACCACGCCTTGAGGCCTCGGTGAAGAGTACTGCAATAATCACAACTCCACATTCCTCTTAATTTTTTTGGTGGTGGTGGTGGTGGGGGGATTAAGCCATTAATGGTTTACTCAAGGGTGTTTAGGCTTTGTGTAATGATACCAGGACCTTAGTGATATGAGTTTTATCTCTTTGTAGGTCAGGTGCTAACATATCTGCTTAATCCTATTTTAGCCACCAAAGTCCTTGGCACTGTCAAATGGTTCAACGTCAGAAATGGATATGGATTTATAAATCGGTATGTGTCTGTGTGTTTTGTACCCATCTTGTAGCAACAGCAGTTACAGATCCGTTGTCCTGCTCTATTAATAGGCTGTATGTATACATTTTGAGATTCCTGAGCCAGGTAAATAATCCTCATCCAAGCTGCTGATCATTAATTATATTGAGGCATTTAAAATCATTCGTATCCTCTAGCATTTAGAAGAGAGATGAAAACTACAGTCAAATGGGAAGGACTTTAGTTAGTCCTTATCCATAATTTCACAGATGGAGAAGAGAGAGCCTGGTTAAGCAGCTTTCCTTAAGGTCACACACTGGCGAGTAACTGGGCTGGGGCTGTAAGCCCAGCTCTGGTGTGGTCCAAGTCCTGTGAGGAAACCAGTGTTTAAACCAGGGTGCCTTGTGACCATGGGGGAATGAAGGGTAACCACAGCTGCTGGGAGACGTGGGGATGTGTTTTACAGGGTGTTGGAGAGTTTGTTTCCTTACTTTTGAAAAGCAATTCCTTCGTTTTCTTCCTTATCTGTCTGGGTGGAGTGGAGCTTAGGGTGGGGTGGTGGGAGGGCTGTTTTAAGTTTCAGTGTAAGGAGAGCCTAGTTCACAGCTGTGCCCTGTCCTTTTGACTGTCTTGCTTTTGCTGGGAGGAAAATTTAGGGCTCTGATTACATAGCATGTGATTGGGAAAGACATGAGAGCAAAGGGGTGTTTCTGTGTGGAAGCCAATGCCTGCATCTCTGCATTGCAATGTGGAGCAGTGGAGTGGGGGCGTCTGGGAGAGATGGGGATTATGGGAATTGGTTATAGACGTCTGTTTTGAAAAGACCAACTATTTAAAAGGTTGTGATTTTTAGGTCTTGGGAATCTCAGCTCAGTACATCTGTCCTTTGAAGCTTTTCTGAGTGGTCAGAACCTTTAATTGTGAGTTTGTTTTTTTTTTTTTTTCTGCCCCCCCAACAGAAATGACACCAAAGAAGATGTGTTTGTACACCAGGTAAGAGGGATTCTAGCAATGATAGCTACATTGGCTGTGTTTTGCAAGTGATCGCAGTATCCTGAATTCCTTTGGAGGTGTTTTTTTTGAATGAGGGTTCAGATCAACATTACTAAGAGAGGCAGATAATTCTTCTTACCCCACCATATTAACTGTTTTCAAGCACTTGGGTTGTTTCTTTTCAAATTTGCATGAAGTCATACTCATTAGACCACCCTTTGGTTTTTAGAGCATATGAGTCCTTATGCTCTAAAACTGCTGCTTTGGGGTCAGCTTCTTCCTGGCCCGATGGTGTGGTTCTTCTTGGTGCCTGGCCAGAGCCAACCTGAGCTGGTGCTGGATAAAACGCCTTTGTCTTGTGAACAGTACCCAGTAGTAGAAAGTTAGATGTGTGTGTCTCAGACGTGAGAAAGCTTCCCGTTCCTGTGACAGTTCTCCCTCCCGTTGACTGAGACATGTCCAGCGCATGCCCAGGTCCCAGGACCACCACACCCTGCTCCCCCTCCAGTTCCCTTCTGTTTGAAAGAGAAAGGGCACCATGGGATTCTGCTTCGCATGTCTCAGTCCTCAGCTGGCCTTTATTATTACCCTGCCTAGATTGTTTGCTTTATAGAGTAGGTTAGGAGAGGTCATACCCAGGCTTGCTGTCCCTTTTGTGTATGTGGTTTTCGGAGTCTGGATGAGCAGTCTGGCAGTGGCACACCCACCGGCAAGAGCTGCCACCCTTGCTGTACTCCCTAGTTAGTGTTTGGGCGCTTGTGTGCGTTGGGCTGGAGTTTGGCAGTTGGAGATAGCCACTCATAAAATCCTGTAGTCGTAGTTTCTGTCCCTCGTGTCTGTCCTGTGGGATACATTTCTGTTGTAGTTAGATAACTGGAGTGGGTTTGGTGAGATACGTCCTGGCAGCCTGGAAAGGAAGTGTCGATCTGGAGGTTAATGGCCTTTGGGAGACGCACCCTGTCCAGTGACTGCTGGGGGAAAGGGGTTTCCATGCTGGTGGCGGCCTCTCCGCCTGTGAGCTAATGACCCGATTCCAGCCCCATGAGGTTGTGTGGTGAGTCACCTCAGTGTGTTGAGGCCTGCCCAGTTTAACAGGAAAAAGGGAACGAGCCGGCAGGGAGGAGCTGGTTTTTGGAATGGCTAAGTGCTCATGTTGTGTGCATATGTATCCTGTCCTGAGCTGCCTCCTCCTTGAGAGGGTGTGGTCTCTGTCCTATTGGCTCACTTTCCCCCTTCTTTCCCTCCTACTCAGTAGATAGAGGAAGGCTGGATTATACATGTCTAATCGCTTTATAAAATAAGGTTGACCTAGTTCCATAGAAACTCCCCAGCTTTAAACTAAATACAGATGGCTGGCCAGGGAAGGGGAACTTTGTTGAGGAGTCTTCTCTCTCCCTGTATTTGGAAAAGAGGAAGGGCCTTCCTTTTCTTAAGCAGGTGATGTAGGTGCGGACTCTGGTGTAACGTACCATCTTCCCTTCTACTGATAACTGGCATGTGGGGTGAGAAATGTTGAGAACTCACAGATACAGTGTAGGGATATGAATCCTCCATTTGAGCCTGTGAGCTCAGAGAAGTCACCTGTCGGACTCATGTTTCCTCATCCATAATGGGATAGCTCATTGACACCAGATTACACTTGTGCCTTATCATTCCTGTTTATTCACTATATTATCATAGTATTTACGGTCATGGATATTTATCTCACTGACATTTTATTCCTTTTTTAATCACTCATTTTATTTATTCATTTACCTTTGTGTGGCAGTTTCTTACTCTTGTCTACACTGCTCTTGAATTCTGTTGCCCCAGTTGGCCTCAAGATCATAATGCTCCCCCTACCTCATCTTCCCTAGTGTTGATAATTTCAAACATTAGCCCTGAGCCTATCTTTATTCTTGAGAAAGAATCTAGTGTTGGGACCCTGATCCTATGGCTTCTGCCTCCCAAATGCTAGCATTACGGGCATGCATCACTCTCCAGCCACACATACATTTCTTTCAAATTCTCTTTTATTTAAGCTTTTATTTGTGTGTGTGTGTGTGGGGGGGGGTAGTTAATGTGCACTTGAGTGCAGGGCCTTTGGATACCAGAAGAGTCACCAGATCCCGAGTGACAGGTGGTTATCTTCCACATACTGTGGGTGTGTAAGAGCCCAATTCAAGCCCTTGCAAGAGCAGTGTGTGTGCTCATAGTTACTGAGCCATCACGCCAGCCTGCCTCCCTGTTTAAAAAAGCTTTGAGGCTGAAGGTTTCTCTTGTGTATAAAACCTCTGTGCCCAAACCGTGTTTATGTGTATATAAGGTCTCATGTAGGTGTTTTTGCCCTCGTGGAAGGAGCCGTAGACAGAACCTTAGGATCCTCTTGGCTAGATGTAACTAAGAGTCTTGCCTGAGTGACAGGGTGCACAGTAGTGACCCATCTCTAACCCACCGGCGGGAAGCGTTCTAGAGCATCCCGGAAATCGAGAAAGAAATGTGCACTGTGGTGCAGGGTAACGGAAGACCTTCTTTTGTTTGTTTGTTTGTTTGTTTGTTTGCTTGCTTATTTATTTGAAATAAAATACAGCAGGTTCAGTATTTCAGCTAACATGAAATTGATAAATACATTTCAGTGTTGGAATTCACCTCCAATGGAGTTTTCTGTTTTCCTTGACAGACCGCCATCAAGAAGAATAATCCACGCAAGTATCTTCGCAGTGTGGGAGATGGAGAGACTGTAGAGTTTGATGTGGTTGAAGGGGAAAAGGTGAGGAGCTGGTGGAGTAAGAGTGTGCCTGCACACACTTCTGTCGCATGATAAGTGGCTCCTCAGCCTCGGTGAAGTGGTGCTGTTTCAGTATTTTGTGATAGGAGGAAGTGGAGTCAGGAGTATTTTCACTGGGTGCCACTATAAATATTCAGTATGCTGTAAATTTTAGCTTCATGTTTAATAAAGGAACTCTAGAATAAATGCTAGTTCCTTAAAGTCTAAGGTACCTTTTACTTTGGACCCCAAACTGTCTTGGGCAAGGCTTGTAGCCCAGTTGATAGAGTGCTTGCTTAGCATGCATGCAACCCATGGTTCAATTCCCAGCACCACAGAAACCAGACATGGTGGTAACCCCTGTGACCCCAGGGCTAGAAAGACTGAGGGAAGAAGAATGCTATGAAGTTGTAAGGCCAGCCTATGTTGTACATTGAAACCGCCTCAGAAGCACTGCAACCAATTAAGCCGACCAGTTTTCTCTCCTGGTGGATCCTGGTGTGCAATGGCTGCAGACAGCAACCTCCTGGGTAGTGTACGCAGCCTGTTCCTTGTATAGGTTGCTCTAAGGGACCTAGGAAACAACTCTTTCCAGTAGGTGTTCTTGTGTCTGATCTCACGCTGTCTAGAGTTTAGAGTCCAGGCAGGTGTGCAGGACGACTTTGGGAAACCCTGGGCTTGATCACCAGGATTTACACTGGCCAGATCATTCTGTACCTCTGCACCTAGTTGCATCGTAAAAAATAAGCAGTTGGGGGTCTCAGACGGGAGAAGTTGCAGTTTCCTGATCCCTAGAATATCCTATGTCTCAAGGAAGTGGGGCTTTTCCATACAGGTTTGTGAATTTGGTGGTGTGGCTGGGGGTATAGCTTAGTGTTAGAGTATCGTGCCTAGCTTGCCTGCCCTTAGCTTCGGCCCTAGCACCTAGGGGTAGGAAAAACTCTTAAGGGTCCTGGTCATATCTCAGGGTACACAGGTTTCAGCACATGGTAGTAGGTTTCGTTGTTGTTCAGTTGTCTTGCATTGAAGTATGTTGTCATTCATGCATGTTCTACAAAACACGCACTGCTCCTAAACACGGCTGAGCAGACAAGGGGATATGTAGTTCAGGAGGTCAGGAACTCATTGAGGTGGTAAGCACTGTTTTCAGTATCACAGTAGGAGTTCTTAACACAGCAGCTGTCTCTTGCTGGAGGAAGATTAGAGACCCTCTCTGTTTTCTTCCCCAGGGTGCTGAAGCAGCAAATGTCACTGGTCCCGATGGAGTTCCTGTAGAAGGGAGCCGTTATGCTGCTGATCGGCGCCGCTACAGGCGAGGCTACTATGGCAGACGCCGTGGACCTCCCCGTAATGTATGTTGTCTGTCCCTAACTGATGATTGCAAGTAGTCTCATGTGAATGAACATAGGAACGGATAAGTACCATATTTGAAGATGCAATGTCCTGGAGATAGAGACATGACTAATCTTTGGAGGGGAATTTTTAGTGGCCAGACTTTATTCATAGCTACCTGTTCCATTGGAAACTTGACATTCAGTTGTCTTGGAACTAGCAAATTTAATTAAGGTGTCCAAGGGCTTCCTCTTTGGCCAGATCCTCCTTGTGTGGCATTCACTGACACCCAGATTGGGGTTCCCGTCACAGCTGCTCAACCTGCTTTCTTTCTGCCTTGGTGCTGAGTCAGCTGGCCTCTTGAAAGTCTGCATTTGGTTGGCAAGGAAAAGTTGGGGATGTCTTGGATTCATTGCATGCTGGCCGCAGAGGTGCTGAGCGACTCAGCACAGGGAAAGCCATTTGCTCTTATTTCAGAGTAAAGAAGAGGTGGTTACTGATCTCTGGTCTTTACGTTAGTCTCAGTCAGGGGAAAGCATTTTCAGGTGAACCTGCTGGAGCATGCATAGGCAGAGTTTAAAGGAATATTCTCAAGGTAAACACGGACCCTTTGTGATCCCGAGGACCTCGCCAGGTGTGAATTAAGGTGTGATAATGATAGCAGTCTTCATCTTGGTGTTTGTGGAAGTAGAACCCAGGGCCAGCACCATGCATGTCCAGCAGGGTACTCTGAGCACAGTGGCTTGTGTCATACAAAGAGATTTAGAAAATTCTCGAAAGGTCAAAATTAGCCAGGTACGTTGGATGGCTCATGTCTTTAATCCCAACACATGGGGGGGGGCAGGGGTAGGCAGATAGTCTCTTGAGTACCAGGCCAGCCAGGGCTATGTAGTAAGAGCTAATCTCAAGAAAAAAAAAATCTACAGATAAAAATACTTGGCTCCCTTTTGGTAGAGGTACATCTTTTCCTACGTGTCTGCTTTCCAAACTGTTCTCTCTGCCCCTGTCCCCTGTCGATTTTATTGCATTCTTTACATTTTATCTGTTTGTATTTTTCTTGCTGTTTTTGATTTTAAAGTCACTAGGGCTGGGGAGAAAGAAAGCTCAGAGTTCCTGCCTTTCAGACTTGAGGATCTTCAGGGTGCTGCTGATAGGTGTGTGACCCCAGGTGCAGGGCAGAGACACTCGGTCCCTGGAGATCATCATCCAGCTAGCCTAGCTGAATCCATGAGCTCCGGGTTCAGTGACAGTCCCTGTCTCGAAAAATACAGTGGAGAGCGATTGAGAAAGAGACCCAGTGTCAACTCGAGGCCTCCAGATGTACGCGCACACACAAACACCACTTAGGCTTTGACGGACAGGGGCAGGGATGGGAGGTTTACTCTGTTGTGATTGTAACTCATTTGTTCATGTCCCAGATCTTTAGCTGTGATCCGTTTGATGTCTAGGTCAATTCAGAAGTAGATGTCATAGAAAATCTTAGGAAAAATTTTTTTCCCTCCAAGAACTGGAAAAGACACATAGTTTATCTATGTGGAGGTCTCCCATTATCCTGACTAGAGTGTAGTCAGCGGTGGTAGTGCCATTGTGATTGCCTCACAAAGTTCTTTATGAAAGATTGAACTGCATGAACGTAAGAGATATGCCTTCAGAAATTGATGTGGTGAATATTTTCTATGCAAAATATATCTTTACATAACTGTGCATCATTTATTCATACAGGTTTTATAAAGAGTAGAATGAGCCAGGCCTGGTGGCGCAGGTCTGTAATCCCAGCTACTCGGGAGGCTGAGGCAGGAGGATCGCAAGTTCAAGCCCTGTTTGGGCTACAGAGTGAGTTCAAGGCCAGCTTGAGTAACTTAGTGAGACTCTGTCTCAAAATGAAAAGTAAAAAGAGGGCTGGGGTATAGCTAAGTGGTAGAGCGCTTGCCTAACACGAACCAGCCTTTGAGTTAAGCCCTGTACCTCAGAGAACAGTGTGCTGTTGGTTTGTGAATATAGAACAAACCAGTTCTGTGGGGAGTTTAGTTGGGCGTGTGGGTTTGGTGTGGAGGCTCTGAATCTTTAAATCCATCCTCAAAGAGAAACTGGTTATTAGCTTAAAGGAATTACAGGTGTTACTCTTAAGACTAGCTTAAGTGTGATTTGAGATAAATTCTTGAGGGGTGTTTGTCAATTAGTTAAAATAAAGAATAGGCAAAATAAGTAGTTAATCCCCTTTTAAGTCCAATATTTAGAAATGTTAGTATTAAGATTTACTGCTATTAAAATACAGTTAAACCTTATTTCTGGGTATTCAAAGGGAAGGGCACCCACCATAGGTCTTAGCCCTCAAGCTCTTTGATTTTTGAACCCACTTTTAGGCTTAGCTGGTGTTAAAGATCTCAGAATTATTGACAGTGTTGATACTGCTATTATTAGAAATTAAATTAATACAAAACTACTTCTTACATAGTGATCAGATATTTCAATTGGGAATCCTCTGCAGATTGGGAGAGCAGACTGGCATCGCACTGCACCATTGCGTGTCTATGGCGTATGGTTTAATAGAAGATAGGTGCATTCTTGGTCTGTTTTGTGTCTGGTCTTCTGAGAGAATGCATGCCATTGTATCCTAGAAGATCCCACCACATGCTGGTGAGCGATGAGCATCTTAGTGGAGTTTGGGGAGTGCTTTGCTTTTATTGCCACGGGAAGGCTTCCAGAGACCCAAATGCCCTAGGACCATACTGCCTAGGTCAGATCTGCTGATGACATTATGAAGTTTTTTTTTTTCTTGACAGTTCTTGACACTTTCCCTGCTGGGTATATTTGGGAGACATATGAAAGGAGCTGTTGTAATTGAGTGCCGTTAGACTTGGTAACAGATTGATTGCTCTTGCTTTTGTGCTGCTCGGTATGTTACCTGCATAGATCTGCCTTGATCTTCATGTAGTTTATCCCAGGCAATCGCTTGATCTACCTACCTGCCTGGTGCCTGCGAAGTGTTGTGTCTGCACAGCGAGCGGTCACTGCTCTGGGAGTTTGGGTGTTTCCTGGTGATAGCCATCCTAAGTGGTATTCTTTGGTTCTTGTCTGGCTGTAACTTCTTCTGAAACTCTGTTTCTTTGCTTCGCTAGTACGCTGGGGAGGAGGAGGAGGAAGGGAGCGGCAGCAGTGAAGGATTTGAGCCCCCTGCCACAGATGGGCAGTTCTCTGGGGCCAGGAATCAGCTGCGCCGCCCCCAGTATCGCCCTCCGTACCGGCAGCGGCGTTTCCCGCCTTACCACGTGGGACAGACCTTTGACCGCCGCTCACGGGTCTTTCCCCATCCCAACAGAATGCAGGTAAAATGCACCTGGGACTCTTCCTCAGCAGTCCTCGCCCTTCATCCTTCTCTGCCTCCTTCTCCTCCTCCTCCTCCTTCAACTCCAGCTACCGGAAGTAACACATTACTTGCAGCTTCCTATATTATCAAAGCTGAGCCGAGGCCCATCTGCCTATGGAGAATGCTCAGAAACATATTTTTTTTGAAGTACATCATGACATGCATATGGGGTAGGGTGTCTAGTTTGTACATTTGTAAGGAAAGCAAGTCTGGCATGGCAATGCACATTGAGGCAGGAGGCGTCTGAGTTCAGGGCTAGCCGGTGTGTGCTACATACTAATACAGATGATACATGTAAGAACTTGGACTCTGCTCTCAAAAAGGGTCAAATTTTAATCCTGTTTCTGCTACTGGTTATTTCAAATTTTGAGAAAATCATTGTTCACTCCTTAAATGGAGGCATTGAATGCCTTTACTAGAATGTTCTATTAAACAGGAAGGTAGAGCACAGTGGAAAATGTATCAAATTAGATGTGAGTGCTGGAAATGAGGAGAGATTTTGTGAATCTGTAATAAGCTTTACGCCAGTGTTTCAGTTCCCAGGGAACTTGAGTCCTAATTTATTACCAGCTACAGCTCTTTTCTCCTTAGTGTACTTGGGCTCCACCCTCCCAGCCCCCATGTTCTGACTGAACATTATGTTCAATCCCTTTGCTACACTCCTCCCATTTCCATCATGCATGACTGTTGTTTCTACAAGGCTTCTTGTTTTTCCCCTTCTAACTCTTCAACAGCTGCCCCTGACAAATGTGCTAAAAATAACAAGTAGTGTCAGAGATATGGGAACACTGGGTACAAGAGGCATAGTAGACGTCTTCAGGGCAACACTGGGGCTTCTAGGAAATGAAGGCAAGAGTAGTCAGCAGGGTTGTAACATTGGTTATATTGCTTTAGCAGTGGCTGCCTGGGGGTAATCATACTATTTGGCACGTGTAAGGCATACTTCTGAGACCATAGTGATTATTTCACATAGATTTGTAAAAGAGTGTAGTTCAATGATTCCTTTGTGCCATAGAGTTATTGCTGATTTTCTAGTAGCTTGCTAATTCTCAGCAACACATTACTTGCATGTGGCTGCTTGTAATGCATGCCGACCATGGTCATTCCACATTGAAAACAAAACACATACTCGATGTTTGCAGCAAGAGTGTTTCATGCACACTACTGCAGTGCTGGTACATAATCACTAAGTCTTCTTAAGCCAGATCCATCAACAGCTGAAATAAGAAACTTTGTAAAACTTTTGTTTGTTTACATGTTACTAGGCACCTTTAATGTCATTGTAAATTATTCTTAAAAATAAAGGTAGCTCTCTAGGGTAGTTAAAAAGTATGTAAGTCCAGATGGAAAAGGCTTTGGCACCTGCCTGCTGCCAGTGGCCTTCATGGAGCAGTGTCATGCTTAAGGGCAACTCAAAGGGACTGATTGAGAGAAAAGGAAACGCCTGCCACTGGCAGCTACCAGGTGGTAGGTGTTTGAAATCAGTCTTGATTTATTTCGTCCTACCTGTGGCCTATGAACGAACCAAGTAGTGTGGCTTCCATATTTTTGTTGCTTTTCTTAGAAATAAAGGGATTTGAATGTTCTTTAAAATTAGCAACTTTGGGGATTCAGGTTATGGTTCTCAAAGCGCTTGCCATGCAAGCATGAAGATTCGATCCGGACTCAGACCGTTAGAAACCCTGCAAAGCTTGTCGTAGCAGTGTGTGTATATGGTGCCTGCTCTCGTACAGCAAGATTGGGGACATAGGAGAAACTCCTAGCTTGCAGGCCAACCAGCCTGACTTCCACAGTAGCCAACAACAGGAGACCCTGTTTCAAGCGTGGTGAGATACAAGGACCCACACCCCAGCTTCACTTCTGTCCTCTACGGGTATACCGTTGTACTTATGTGTCCATTCTCCCACACTGACACATCCAGGACACATCATATAGCCGGAGTGGTGCATCATGGCTTAGTCCAGATTCTGAGTCGGAGGCCAGCCTAGTGTACACAGTTCTAAGGGCTACACAGAGAAACCCTGCTTTGAGAAACTAAAGCAAAAAAGAAAAGAAAAGCAAACAAATACATACCCTAACACCCCCATACAAAGATAATGAAATGGTGACTTCTGCCTGTCTTATTTGTTGTTGAAGTGTTGAGGGATGGGGAGTGATGGGGTGAGATCTTGTGGAAGGCAGGTCATCGTGCTCAAGCTTGGTAAAGACCTTTGTCTTGATGCAAACCTGATGAAGCCAAGATGGGCAGCTGAGGCAAGAATGGGCATCGTGGCATTGTCTGCTCTTGAGGACCAGGCTGTAGGGGACCAGGCAAATGAAGGAGACGGGCCACTATCAATGTGTGAGTCAGATACTGCATCTGCCGAGCAAGTGAGGCTCCCTGGTCAGGGCCAGGGTATGTGGTGTGAGGAGATGCTACCTCTGTGAACTTCAGCAAAATATGTGAGAAGAGTAAAGAAAGGTGGAGTTTCAGGAGGAAGCTGAAACCGTTTTGAAAGCCTTTCTTCCATAGCAAGGTTGGCAGAAAGAGTCAGAGGTCAAGAGTAGCTGAACGAGGGAACTGTTATCTAGAATGTGATAGGGGATAGCCTTTGGTTCTTGTGGAGAGGTTTCAGTGCATCTAGGACAGAAGAGTGAGGAGTGTCCAGCGAAGGGAGATGCAGCCACCGTAGCATTTGTTGCCAGGGATGCGGTGTCAAGGCTGAGATTGAGAGGGTGAATATTAATATTCCCTGGCAAAGGGTTGTGGTAAGGGGCCTGCTGGGAGGGTACTCCAGGAAGGAACGGTTACAGGAAGTTGAGGAATAGAGGAAATGAGGCTGACATTAGTGGTTGGGTTTGATAACTCGGGGTGTTATGGTGAGAAGTTGTAATGTGTCAGGAAAAAGAGGCAGTATGCTCTTTGATGTTCCTGATGGTTGGTAGTGATGGGGTTAGGTTCTCTGTAGCCAGCGTTATCTGTAAAGGAGCTCAGAGAAATGTAGGATCATGGCGAGATGTTTTCTTGATTTTTTTTTTTTTTGGTTTTGTTTTGTTTTGTTTTTTTTTGGGGGGGTTATGGTGCTGCGTTCCCCCTGGCCTCTCTTGCCTCTTATGTGAAGCACTTACTGCCAAAGCTGCTAGGTGGGGCAGATGAAGGTAACAACACGTCGGACTGCCTGTGTATGTTCTGTGAGAGCATTGCTGCTTAAAGAGTCCCAAGCGGGACACCCTAGGAGAGCTGAGCACAGCTCAGCCCTAGTTGCTTGTTTCTGGGTTCATTTCTTCGACAGAAAGAAGCCCCTTTCTAGAAATGTTTGCTTTCTGAGCTGGATCAGAAAATACAGTACAAGCCTTGAACATCCTGTGCCAAAAAGGCAGGAAGTAGTCTAAAGAATGTTGGAAACTTGTCAAGAGGCTGTGAGCCAGAATCCAGGAGTTCCTATTTATTGGCCAGTAATGAATGTAACAGATTGTAGCTTGCTGTCTAAAATGGAAACCCATGGGTCCATACAGGTGAAATAAGTATGTGAGCATGTGAAAGCTTTGAGAGATTGTACAGGCTGTGAAGGGACTTCCTTTCAGAACATCCAGTGCAGACCTTTCCTATTGGAGGTATATGAATTAAATGTAATGCATCCCAAATCTAGGTGCTCAGATCACGAAAGCCAAGAGAGATGAAACATCCCAGCCTAAAAGAAATACAAATAAGCTTGATCTAATACATGATTCTTAGTAGACCTTGCTGTGAGGGACATTGACACATGGTAAAACTATAATGTTCTCTGAGGATTGTTCTGGAAAGAGATGGGTGTAGTTTCAAGAGGCTTCCCGGCCTTAATCAGTGATAGAGATAAATAGGGTTAGTCTGTTTAAGTGTTGAGAACAGACATGTGACCATGAAGCCCTCATCCGGGGTGAAGTAGAAATTGATCATGAGACTAGTGGGTGGGCATGCCGGTGAGTGGGGAAGATGTTCGTGTTTCTTTTATGCTAAAAAGGTGGAGGGTGAGGTGTTTTGTTTTTGAGACAGGGTCTCATTGTGTATGGAGGTTGACCTTGGGCTTTTGCTAATGTCCCTGTCTCAGTCTACTTAGTGCTGGGGTTATAAGTTTGTGCTATTATGCCTGCCTGGGGTGCATTGTTATTTTGTGAGTTGAATAAATAGGTGAAGGTCAGAGGTCAATGACCCGCATCTACATTATATTACTTGACTACTATTTTGTGTATGTGTTGGGGAGCAGCATTTTGCCTTTGTGTAAGTTTGTTCTACATGCATGCCTGACGCCATTGGAGACCAGAACTGGACTTAGAGGAGGTAGTCATGGGCCACTGCATGGATGCAGCCACTGCCCTTAACCCCTGAGCAGTCTCTCCAGCCCCATCTACCTTATTTTTGAGACACAGGATCTCTCTGAAACTGGCCTATGAGCTCCAGGAATCTTCCTGTCTCTGCCTCCTTAATTATGGGGTTACAGGTGCTTGCCTGGCTTTTTACATTAGTGCTAGGGATCCAAATTCAGGTCCTCTAGCTTGCAAGAAAGGCACCGAACACACCTTTTCCATCATGTGGGTTCCTGGGTGCCAATCCAGGTTGCCAGTCTTAGAGGCAGGGAACAATATCCACTGAGCTGTATCACTAGCCTAGGAATTTATAAGCTGGGGGTGGTGGCTTCACACTTGTAATTGTAGCACTTGGTAGACTGAGGCAGAGAGATCACACATTTCAGGGTAGCCAGGTCCAAATTGGCAATACCCACCCCCCAATAACACATTATACTTGTAAATGTTACATGACACAGCAGATGAAAGAAGAGCTATAGGTAAAGTTATGCTTAAGATTTGTCAGTACAGCGTTGAATCCTAGCAGGCATTTCAGTCCTACCCTCAGCTACTTCTGGCCATGGGCAACACAGTCATGATCTTGTGACCATAGTGGCATGGGTGGGAGACCAGTGCGTCGGAGTTTGAAGCTGTTGAACATGTCCCATTGCTCAG
This sequence comes from Cricetiscus sungorus, assembly GCA_030556225.1. Lineage (NCBI taxonomy): Eukaryota > Metazoa > Chordata > Mammalia > Rodentia > Cricetidae > Cricetiscus > Cricetiscus sungorus. Next base: position 39,006,022 of record JANBXA010000735.1, on the reverse strand, counting down.
AAATACAATGTCATTTCCTTTTATAAAAGAAGTTTTGTTTGGTTTTTGCACTGGGAACCAGTTGTTTGCACGTGCGAGCTGAGAGCTGTGCCAGAGAGCCTGGGACCCTGAAATAGTCTCTTCAGTGTTGAAAGGGTCAGATTCGGTGTTGCGGGGAAGCTGGGGAAAGCTGGCTCCTGTAAGCGAGCGGGGAAAGGCTGTTGGCAGTAGTTTTCTTTGCCTGTCGTTCATGAAACGATCAGTAAGTAGCGGGCTGGGGCATCGGGCCGGGTGACAAAGCTCTTGACTCTGATTTGCTTTTTCAATGTAAAGCCAGTCTTCTGCACAGGACTGTGTGCTTTGACCCTCCTTGCCCTGCGTCCCGACTCATTTCCAGCTGTCGTTGCCCTCTCTAGGCTGGTGAGATTGGAGAGATGAAGGACGGAGTCCCTGAGGGAGCACAGCTCCAGGTTCATCGGAATCCAACTTACCGCCCAAGGTTCCGCAGGTATGAGGGGCATCGGGGTGGACGAGAGCACGGTGGGTCTGTTTCCTGGCTATGCTATTATTGGATGGTGTGGTGGCTTTGGTCACGGGCCTGCAAGTTTCTTTTTTTGGTAGGGATGGAGCCCAGGGCTCCACACAATGCTTAGATACTTCAGTCGCGGCCTGCACTTTGAAGTCAGATACATTACTTAATCTTTCTACTCTTGTTTGTGTTGACACAGGGTCTTTACTGCCCTGTGTTTCCTATGTAGTCTAGGCTGTCCTCAAGTTTGAGCTCCTCAGACATACCCTCACCCATCCAGGTGAAATTACAGGTGTTTGACACCATGTCTAACTTAATGCTTAACATTTTACATGTGCCAGCAATGGAGAGAAGTTGAGATATTGAATATTTTAATCATCAAAGCATCTCCTGGGGCTTTTGAATCTGGCTGTGGAGCACATAACCCATGAAAACTTAAAAAGTTTAGTAGCTGCATGTCCTTTGGCACGTTTCTGGACTCTGCTGTGACCGCCACATCTGCACATTGGACATTTTAAGAGGCATTCAAGCTGGAGGCGGAGACAGCTGGATCTCTGGGTTCCACACTACTCAGGGTTTAACAGTGAGGCCCTGTTTCAAAACGTCAGAATGGGGGGAGTCGTTCAGTGGTAAGAATGAGCATCAGTGAGGCCCTGTTTCAAAACGTCAGAATGGGGGGAGTCGTTCAGTGGTAAGAAGTTTAAATGAGCAAGTGATCTGTGAAACTTACCGAGATGCCCTTAGTAGATCCCGGCCTGGGTGTCAGTCCCCTTGTCATCTCTGTTAGTGAAGGGTGGGCCATTTGAATGCTTTTCCTCTCCCGAAGCCTCATTTGGGCTGGGCTCCTTTGGGTGACTGCTTTGTTTGGTTTTATCCTTAAATACCGTTTGCAGTGTCCTCAGCATGTATGAGTAGGTCAGAGGACAGGTCTACCCACAGGTTCCAGGATGGAAACTGGGCCACAGGTCAGGCATCTCACTGTGGAAGCCTCCTAATAGAGTCCTTAGTCAGTTCCTCCTCGCCCCTACGGTGAGGGGAGCGAGTGGGACTTCCTGCACGGTGTGTCTTACATGTTCCCCTCCCCTGTCTAAAACCTGGCTACCAGAGGACCGTTCCCACTTCAGCCTAGGCACATTTGCCTGTGTTTCACTAGTTGAACATGCTAACTGGAGAATCCTCATGCAGAATGCTCCAAGGTGTTAGTAGGCTTTTTAAACGGTATTTTGACACTCAAAAAAATTCAGATTCAGTGTTTTGGATTTGTATGTTAGGGATGCTCAACCTCTACCTTCTAATTTATCAATAAGGATTTAGTCAAACAAAAATAAAGTACATTGGGGAAGGATTTGTACCACGACCGTCCTCACATTGTTGATTACGTAAGGCTTGGTCATGACTTGGGTCATCTTTGCAGAGGCTGTGTCATTTTCCTTTCCTAGGTGCCTATTAAAGAGCCTTGTAGGACATTGTATTTACCATGTGCTTGTTTACTACAACTGTGTGAATAATGGAGAAATAAGGTTTGTCATCTCCATCTGCGGATCTGGTCTGTGGATGACCCATGACTCAATGAGCAAGTTCTGGTCATTCACCTTTTCTGTAGTAAACCGGCCCTGTGTCCTTGATTTCCCCACCTCCTACCCCCGGCCACACATTGCCTTCACTCAACTGTATGTGTTCACATGTAATGTTACGCCCTGCTCTAGGGGACCTGCTCGCCCACGACCTGCTCCTGCTATTGGAGAGGCTGAAGATAAAGAGAATCAGCAAGCGGCCACTGGTCCAAACCAGCCGTCTGCTCGCCGTGGATTCCGGCGCCCCTACAACTATCGCCGCCGCCCCCGTCCCCTGAACACTGTTTCACAAGATGGCAAAGAGGTAAAGGCAGCAGCCAGGAGGGCCGCACCCAGGGGATCTTAGTTGTGCCATCTTCTTTATCATCCTAACAATGGTCTTGCTGTGTGTGAAACGGGACACTTGAAAGCACAGCATTCTCCTTAGGAGCCATCTGTAGTGAGTGTCCTCTGCCTGTAAGTCACTGAGCTTTGAGCTTGAGCTTGTTAACAGTCTCCCGAGGAATTAGTCTAGCGTGATTGGGGTCTCGGGATGAAGGGCAACAGTTAATAGAGGAGGAAATCGATGGCGAGCCAGCAGAAAGTGTACTCTGGGGAGAGGGGTATTTATGGGCCAGCTGGAAGCCGCTTAATCTCTGACACATGCAAAAGGCGTGCAAATCTGGATTGTTACTTTTTCTTAGGTGAGAAAGTTCTCTTGGGAGACCTTTGCCCTTTAATACACAGTCCTCTGGGGGATCTTAATTCTGGTTGTGTTGTTTCAGACCAAGGCAGGTGAAGCACCAACTGAGACCCGCGCTCCAGCCGCCGAGCAGAGCAGTGCCGAGTGACCCTGGCCCCAGGCACCTTCACCACCAGCAGGGTGAGCCTTGTCCTCTCGGCACCTGTGACTACTGTGCCCATCCTTGGTCTCCATTGCAGCTCGGGTATCGGTGGGGATAGTTGGCTGCACACGTGTGGGGGTGTGTGAGAGTGATTGGCCCTATTTGAGTAAGTTGAGGTATAAATAAGGAGACAGACAGGTTTAAGAATTGTGTGGATGCATGTGTCATGTGTGTGGAGGTCAGAGGATAACTTTTGATCATGTGATCTGGGAGTGGAACACAAAAGTTTTGCACAGAAAGCACATTTACCCACTGAGCCAAGTTGTTGCTCAATTGTATGTCTGTATTCTTTATTTGTTTAGACAATGTCTTTTTTTTTTTAGTTAGTGTGTAGGTGTTTGTCTTGTGGGGCTATGTGAGTGTGAGTGCCCTCTGAATCTGGAAGAGGCTCTCAGACCCTCAGGAGCTGGAATAGGTAGTCAGGAACCACCCAGTGTTGGTGCTGGAAACTAAACTCGTCTTCTGGATGAGTAGCAAGCACTCTTTACCACTGAGCTGTCTCCCGCCCGGTCTCCTGTGTTTTATGCATGTGTTGGTGGCATTTTGTGATAGGGTCTTTCATTGTAATCCGGGCTGGCCTGGTACTTGCCCCTTTGAACTTGATCCTATTTCAAGTTCTGCCGAGCGCTTGGGTTTATGGGCTGGTGCCCACATGCCAGGCTTGACAGTCAGTCACCTTTTGTGTAGAAAACAGGGGTCACCTTTTCCTCTTATTCCATTTGTTGAGGCAGGGTCTCACTGAGTCCATTGCGAGAATTGCTGGCCACAGACTCCAGGGATCCTCCTCTGTCTTGTACAGGGCATGAGGGTTGCAGGCAGACCCCTGCCACCCACTTCCTGTGACTGCTGGACTTGTCCCCATTCTTGTGTGGCAGGCACTATACTGAGCATTTCCCCAGCAAGGACGCTTAAAAAACCTGTGCCGTTCTGGCGCCTACTAGTCAGTGTCGTTTTGGCTTTTATGACAGATGTGCTGCTATGTACCTTTATACATACCCATAGAAGACTGAGTTCCGGGACAGCCGGAGCTCTGCTGTAGAGAGCCGAGTCTCAAAGACAAAAAGAGTGAGTGTAGCGGGCTGTCTGACCTGACATCTGATCAAGGACTGCGAGCGTGCACCGCCACGCCGGGCTCAGTTTGGTTTAAAGGATCCGACCAGGGGACTGTGTTACTGCAGCATAAACTTTGTTTATTGCAGCCCATCTGATCAGCGTTACTTATTTTGTGTCAGTACAGTGTAGTGTGAGGTCTAGTGAGGCCCCTGCAGCTCTGGCCTGCTTGGGGACCAGAGATTGAACGGTTTATCCTCCGCCTCTGGCTGCTGCGGGTCGGAGAGCAGACCTGGATAGGGAGGGCTGTCACAGGGGTGCTTGGAGTGACACAGGTGTTAGAATGGGAATGGAGAAGAGCAGCCTCAGTGTGAGGGTCGGGCACCTGTTTTTCCGTCTTGTAGCTGTCCAAGGATTAGGCTAAAAGTTTATACCATGCTTGATTGGATCTGGGTTTGCCTTGCGGGGCGGGGCCAGAGGGGAGGGCTCATTCTGTAGCTCCTGGTGCCTACCACTCTTGCGTAGCCCATGTTTGTCAGTGTTGAGATTGCAGGCCTGTGCTACCACGCCTGGCTCCTGCCCAGGTTTTTAACCTGTCACCCTTCTAACTGATTTGTGTATATCTCCTCTTGCTGCCCTTGGTTGTTGTAAAACCCGCTCTGTCGAGGCCACTTTTTGAGAGTGCAGTTTGGGGTTTGTAATGAGCTTTCCCGAGCAGTGCTGTGGGATTGGAGTTGGCTCTCCCAGAGAGCACCATTCAACTACCTTAACCCATTCTGTTGTGTGTAGTCAGGCTATAGCCAACAAGACCCAAGAGTTCCCCAGTTCTGTCTTTCACAACACTGGGGTACAGGTGGCATTAAGGCTTTTCATGTGCGCTGTTGTGTACTGACTCCTACTATGTATTTCACCACAAGTAAGAATTTTCATCCCGTTTTAGCCATGCAAGATATGTACTTGGTTTAGAGCCTTGTAAATAATTTTGAATTGTATGAACATCACTTTTGCCTGTTTGTCTTAACTTTTGGTCGTTGTGTGTCATTTTTGCTAAGTCTGTTTTAAATTTCTTCCAGGTGACCTTAAGAATTAATGACCATTCAAAAACAAGGCAAAAAGCACACCCACGACCTTACCAACACCAAAGAAACATCTAAGCAATAAAATGGAAGACTAACCAAGATTTGGACATTAGAATGTTTACTGCTATTCTCTACGAAACTAACAACTACAAAGGGAATGAGACAGCAAGAGTCCCACCAAGCTGCACCCCGGGACCTGCACAGGCGCAGGAGAGCGGCCTCCCCAGTTTCAGCAACCACTAGCTTTATATTTTTTTCCTGGTTTTTACTGTTTTGGTAATATGAATTAAAAGAAGAAATATTAATACCAATGGGGATTGCCCCAACCAAAGAAATCTGAAATATATAGTAAATGCTCTTTTTCCTTTGTTGTTCATTTTGGATGCTGGTGCTAAACTTCCAAGTGTCATGATTTAAGACGAAATTTTATGCCCTTATTTATTCCTAGGATGAGGGGAGAACATTTTTGCTTTCTTACATAGCTCTCTCTGAAATGTGCAGTAACAAGTTCCTCAAAAATAAAATTTTTACCTTCAAAGGAAAAGCGGTGTGAATAGTGTCTATTTTTGGCTGTCTTTTTTTCTTTTTCTCTAAGTATGTATGTCAGTAGCTACATGAATGCCTGATGTTCTGGGGCCAGAGAGTGTTAGATCTCCCTGAAGTGAAGGAGTTGCAGGTGGCCATAGGGGTGCTGGGAGTGAAACTGGGACTCAGGAGGGAAAGCTTGTCCATATCCCCGGTCCCGTGTTTCCAATCCTTTCCCCTGTGTCATTGGTTCCTGTTAAATGTTGAGCCGAGCACAGATGAGTTAGTGTTTGAGGCCATAGGAACTGGGTGTCTTTGCAATATGCAACCTAGAGATAAGTTCATTTCTGGTAGGGAGTGGGTAGGTAGGATAAGGTGTCAGTTTGAGATCTGCTGTTTTCTATAGATCTATGAAGTACTCTTAACTTCACACCTGAGATTTTGACACCAAACCATGTCCTATGTGTAAACAGTTGTCTCCTATTCATTCAGGGGTGAGTCTGAACACCCTACATGCCATGTCTGCACTAAAGTGGGACTGCCTAGCCTGCCTTGTCATTTCTAGGCTGTCCCAGACAAGGTAAATAGTCCCGAGGCTGCGTTTACGTAGTTTGGGTGATGGTGACGAGAAAAGGTCCCCTCTAAATATTTTGAGAGATAAGGAAAGCTTGGATTTTCCATGGATTCTTGTGGATCAGATGTATCCAGGTGGCTCACAGTGCCAATAGGAGAGATGGGACATAGAGGGAGCCACGGGCAGAGCCTGGAAAGATGATACCAAAGAGGAAGGATGATCTGCATATGTGAGCAGAGCATAGGGCATAAAGATGTACAACCTGTCCAAACAGTTGCGTTTTTAGTGGGTAGAGAGGGTAATCTGTCCCAAACGAGTGTTTCCTGTGAAGTGAGTGATGGATGGCCAAGTCGGATTAATTATGTCATCTGCTTCACTCTGAAGGATAATGACAGCTAGACTGGGAAACGGGCAATCCTTCACGCCCAGCTGTACTCAGCAGCTTAGGAACTGGTAGCCCTAATAGACCAAAAAGACAGCAGGGTTTCTACACATTGAGCTGCACTATTCACCTCCCCTCCAGAGTCTGCGTTCTCTTGTCCTCACCAAGAGAACAGTCTGCTTTCCAGGTTCCATCTCCGCATCCGTTCATACAGCCAATGAGTTTGCTCCACAGTCTGGTGTGAAAGGGGGTAATGTCTGCCTTAGGCTAACTAGGATTGCCAAACTGTCCCTGGAACAGTGACTCCTGGGCTGAATACAATGGACAAATAATTTTCTTTATGTAGTCATGATGGTGTGCGATGTGTAGTACTTTAGCTAGAATATAGTAAGACTGCAGCGTTAATTTAGTATTTTGCATTTGCCCCAGTTATTCTCCCTTGTTCTCTCTCCTGATCCCCTTCCTCTTAGAATTAATATTGAGTGTGTGTGTGTGTGTGTTGTGTGTGTGTGTGTGTGTGTGTGTGTGTGTTGGTGTGAGTCTGAGTTTCATTGGGATGTTAGGGTTGGTCTCGGGCAACTTGCCAGTGATGATGAGACTAAGCAATTTTTCTTCAACTGCCTACCATCCTCACGATGTAAACAGTCCTAATCTTGAGCAGGCCTCCAGGCAACCACTTTGAAGAAGATGACTTTTTAAACGTTTATTTAGTGGGTTGCTCTTTGATCTTGTGGGCCCCAGGGATGGAACTCTGGTCTTGAGGCTTGGTGGCAAGTACCCTTACCTACTGAGTGCTGAGCCACGACAAATGTCAGTGGTCCTGTGTTTTTGTTAAACACAACCAAAAACAACAAAAGAAAAACCTAGTGTGTGTGTGTGTGTGTGTGTGTGTGTGTACACACGCCACACAGTGTATGTGGAGGTCAGAGAACACGTATGGTTGATTGTGTTCTCTCCACTGTGATCTTAGGGATTGAACTGTCAGGCTTTGCATCAAGAGCCTAACAAGTACCAGCTTTAAAATCACCGCCCCACCCCCAACACACACTGTGGCATGTCAACTAGTTTTGTCATTGTGTGGGTTTTGTTCAAGCAAACATTTTAGTGATTTCATGGGTACAGGATCCCTGGCACATCTCGGAGCACTATAACAGGACAAAACGGCCCTGCAGCTTTTACACTCTTCTGACCATTGTTCAGTTTCCCCGAGTTTTATTGTGATGTTCCTGTTTGCTTTGTTTGAGACTTCCCCATGCCTGTCATGCTCAGTATTTTCCTACCTTTTAATTCTTTAACTGGCAGAGAAAAGAAACTCCATCAAGACAGTAACACTGTGGCAGCCGGTCCTCAGGGAGGCTTCCCCGTCCATTCAGCTTTGATTCTTTGAAGTCCTGTACCCATCTTGTTCAAGTCGGGAGTAGCAGGAGTGTTTTCCTGCCAGTTAGTTGTTGCTTGGTGTCATTGCTAAGCTATCCTATATCCATGCGTCAATAGAAGAATCACTTCACCATCTAGGTTGAGTAATCTGTGCTTCAGTAATAGTCTCACATCTGGGGAGAGACAAAAGAAACTTGGTTCCACGTGTTGACGGGGTTATTAAAGAGTCCATCAGACCTCCAGCATGAATCTTTGCTCCCCTCTGCTTTAAAATTTTGCTGGTAGACTCACTTAGGGCTAATAGAAATCCATCTGAACTATTTGAAGTTTAAGGAGCTGTGTGGAATGAAAAGAAAGATGAAAACTGAAGCAAACTAGGCATGTCATCTCAAGTCTGTAACAGAAGTGGGAGGGTTAAGAGTTCAAAGTCAACTCAGCTACTAGTAAGACTGAGGTTAGTCTGTCGCAAAAAGACAAAACAGGCCAGGTCGTGAGATACTGAGTTCTTTTCCTTGTGTCAAGAGGTAAGGCTGAATAAAGAGCAAGTGATGATAAATCAGAAGGATTCTGATAAATCAGATCGAGTTTCATCGCTACATAGCACCTGATCCAGCTGAAGTGGTACTAAACTCCTTCCCCAGCCAAAGGCAAAGCCCCTCCTTACAAAACGTGTTCACTCACCTGCATGTACAGACAACACCTCCAGGGACAAGACCATTGACTTTCAAAGCTATCTGTGAAAGGTTCAAGCAAAAGAGAATTATAAGGGGGAAATGCACACCAAAATTATCACTTAAGGGAATGGCTGGGAGGAGGGAGTCAAAGACCAGCAGCAAAGGAACCTTGTTTCCATGTTTACTCTCGGGAATGGAAGAGGCTGATGCCATGGAGGAAAATAACTCCCCCAGCATGCTGGGAAAGTTGGTTTTGTTTGTTTGTGTTTTGTTGTTGTTTGTTTTTGCTTTTTTAGTTTTATTTCATAGTGTTCTGCGTGCTCGTGTGCCTGCAGGCCAGAAGAGGGCGCCAGATCTCATTAGAGATGGTTGCGCCACCTTGTGGTTGCTATGTGTTGAACTCGGGACCTCTGGAAGAGCAGCCAGCACTCTTTTGTTTTTAAATTTTTTTATTTTATATTTTTTTCTTATTTTTACATATCGAGTGATTCCAGTTCTCTCTCCCTCATATTCTCCCATGGCCCCCAGCTCTCCCTGCCATCTCCTCCCCAGGGAGGGTGAAGGCCTTCCAGGAGGGATATCAAAATCTGTCAAATCATTTGGGGTAGGACCTAGGCCCTCCCTCGTGTCTCTATGTTAAGGGAGTATCCCTCCATGGAGAATGTGCTCCCAAAGCCCTTTTGTACACCAGAGACTCCAGAGACTGCCCAGGCCTCCTAACTGAGACCATGTTCAGGGGGTCTGAGTGGGTCCTATGCTGGTTTCCCAGCTGTCAGTCTGGGGTCCATGAGCTCCCCCTTGTTCAGGTCAGCTGTCTCTGTGGGTTTCTGCAGCCTGGTCTTGCTTCTTTTGCTCATTGCTTCTCCCTCTCTGGATTCCAGGAGTTCGCAGCCAGTACTCTCGCTAACCTGAGTCATCTCTCCCGCTCCTGGAAGAGGTTTTTTTTGGTCTGGTTTTTTTTTTTTTTTTTTTAACGACACTGAAAAACAGAAATATAGAAATATCACCTAGAGGAATCCTTGAAGCAAACAGGTTGGTGAAGGATTGAAGAAAGAAAAGATCAGAGTCTCACAAATATGTGGTTGAGGGTGGTGCCCATTCCTGCTACTGAAGATTCATTAGCAGAAGGTGAGAAGCCGGTACGTGTGGGACAGAGCCAATGTAACGGCCTAATAAGTTCTAAATCCCCACCATGCCCCACCCCACACAAAGTGAATGCATATTTGGGGGGAAAATGGCAATAAAGAAGTGACATTGTCTAAAAAGAGACTTCCTGGGACCGAAAATACTGAACAGAAACAGAAATACCTGGAAGGTTGGTGAGAATGTGAGTGTTCAAGAAGGTTACCGATACTCAGAAAGGGCCAGGCAGATGGCCCACTGCTTCAGAACACTGGCTGCCCTCACAGAAGACTCCAGTTTGAGTCTCAACATCTACAGAGCAGGTCACAACGATCTGTAACTCAGTCCCAGAGGATCTGACACCCTCTCCTGGCCTCTGTCGGCACCAGGCACACACATGCTATGCAGACATATACGTGGTCAAAATACATGTATGATGTAAACAAGTCTAAAAGATGTTTTTAATACACAGGAAAAGAGACTCAATAGGAAGAGGTGTATATATATATATATATATATATATCTTCTAATGCCACCCCAGTAATGAAGAAATTCCTAAAACAAGGACTTTCTAAAGGAGAACACCAAAAATAATCTGAACAAACTTACGAAAGAACTCCTACTCAGTATTTAAAACTGGTGCCAATTCCTGAGTAAAATAAGTAAGTAAATAAATAAATAAGCCCCAGCTGTTAAAAGAAAATGTTTATTATGTATGTACACACACACACACACACACACACACACACACACACACACACACACACACACATGCACACACACACGCACACTTGCATTCAAGGGCTTGTGAAGGCCAGAACATGAGCTGACCCTTCCAGGAGCTGCAGTTACAGGCAGTTGCGAGCCTGTAACACATTCCTGCACTTCACTGTAGGTAAAGGTGAAGGTTTGTAGAGGTGACTCATTCTACTCCTGCATTTAAGTCACAATACCATGGTGCCACATCCTCTATGGCAAGCATAGTGTGAGTTAGTCCTGAAGTCGGAAGTAAAGCAAACACAAAATGCCAAAGAAGGCCTGAAGACACGTTCTTGGCAGGTTGAAATTACTGGCCCTTTGCCCCCACCACCTGCTTCTGCTAAGTCCTTTTCCTGTTATATTAGTTTTCAATGAAATAATTGTTTTTCTGATGCCATGTACAACTTGGAATCATTCTTGTCTCAAGTAGTAACTTGAATATCAATTTTTTTTGATTTTTTAAAAAAATATTAGTTGTACCATTTTTTTAAATGGATGTAACAGTTGTTGGGAAGTTGTGACCATTAAAAGTAAATGTCTCTTTGGCTGCAAGATGCCTAGATTAAATATTGCTTGGAGGTATGTATTCTAGGTAAATGCATTTTTTAAAAATGTTGGATTTTTAAACTTTTTATTATGTTATTTATTTATTCATTCATTCATTCTTTTGTTTTTATTGTTGTTGATTGTTTTGAAGAAGGTCTTATATAGTCAGCATGATCTCAAAGTTATTATGCACCCAAGGTTAATCTTGAATTCTCTCTCTCTCTCCCTCCCTCCCTCCCTCCCTCCCTCCCTCCCTCCCTCCCTCCTTCCCTCCCTCCCTCTCTCTCTCCTTCTCTCTCTCTCCCTCCCTCCCTCTCTCTCTCCCTCTCTCTCTCCCTCCCTCTCTCTCTCTCTCTCTCTCTCTCTCTCTCTCTCTCTTTCTCTCTCTCTTGTTTTCTCTCTCTTTCTTGAAGGGGGATGAGAAAGGGTTTCTCTATTTTGTAACTCTCTATGTAGACCAGGCTGGCCTTGAACTCAGAGATGTACCAGGCTCTGGCTCCCAGTTGATGCTTTTCTATCAGTTTAGCAGCTGCATATGAATCTACTGATATTTTAATTATCACCTGTGGCCCCACATCCCCACACTCAGTGGGGCTTCTGGTCCCATGACAGGGCTCTGCTATGACCTCTATATAGGCATAAATTGAGTCTCTGTCATTCTATTTATCAATAAGGTTGGGAGTCAAAGAATTGGGGGTGAAACCTGCCAGGTCATAGAGGTTAGGTAGCAACTAACTGACCTTGACTTTAAGCCAGAGATACTGCAAGATGCAGGTCCCTTCCCTTGTCCCAGAACCAAAAGGAAGCACCAAACTCAAGCCCGTTCCTTCCTGTGCATCTTCTACATCCAAATTGCTAGGTTCTCTATGGCCAATTCCAGTCAGACACTTGCTACCACCACCTCCAATTCAAGGTTTAACTTTATTGGCAAGTCTCAGGAGTATCAGAGTGTGTTCAAAAATATTCTACTACATCTTTTTCCTTTTGTCTAAATAAAAAGGAAAGGTATTTTTTTTAACTCTAACACAGTAAAACTATATACAATAAGAACAATTATCAAGTAAGAATTATATTCACAATGCCCAGTCCATAGGTAACTGTCAATGTGGAGAAAGTACTGTATTACCTATCCTATCCTAGTGAGTTCAACATTTTATACCTAAACCACTTTCTATCAAAACTTGCATTACCATCCTAGAAATACTTTTTAGAGCTTAAAACCATCTTCCTAGATAAACAACTTAAGCTTTTATGTCCTTCAAACTTACACACATTACCTGGATGGATTGTACTCAAGAGTTCCTTTTTTGAATTTGGAAACAAGGAAAACTGTAACTATAACTATGTAATCTTCAACCCTATCAAAGGCCTGAGAAGGATATAATATTACTTGAGTAAACAGAAAGTGCAGAGCAAACAACTTTCAAAGCTATGGGAATAACAGAGACAGCTGGGTGCCTGGACAGTCACCCCAGGTTCCTCTGCAACGTTCGGACATCCATCTTCAGCCTACAGACCGGAAGGACTTTTCTGTGAAGCAGAACTGACCTACCTTGCCTTGGCAAAGTTAAGCAGTCACATTCTTTTGTGCCCCTCTTGTCCAATTTGGACAGCATACTGCCAGCAGTTGAGGCAAGGGCGGTGTTTTTTGTTTTTTTGTTTTTTCCAAATGGCTAGCTGTGCCACATCAAAAGTGAACTCCATATAGAGTTCTTTGATGCCCATCATCTTTTACTGAAGTAAATTGGTGCTGACAGGAACAGACATGTTCTCACAGTCATGAAAAGTATTAGGTTATTGAAACATCTTAAATGACACATCCTGTAGGTCCCTGAAGTGTTTGAAGACCACCTATCTATGTAAACTCTATCTCTGCTCAATGTGGAAAATACACCTAAAATGACTATAAGTTTGATTATTATAGATGGCTAACTGCTAATCTGCATTGTAAAATTATGCATTACATTTAAAAATGAGCTGCACAGGCACAATACTTTAAACAAAAGCCGAAACATATATACAGTATGTTATAACAAAAGTAACTTTAAATTTGTATCAATGTGCAAAAATCCATACCAACTTAAAATATTTGAGACTAGTAGTTGCTTTTCAGTCTGAAAGTAGATTCAGTAATCTACTCTTTTATCCTGCTCCAACTCCAAAACTGTCTTTGATTCTTAATTGAATCAGTACCCAAAAGACCACTTGCCTTTATGTTTGTAAAGAGCAGCAGAAACAAATATTTGGGAAGTTTTATGAATTCTACCCTGTTGGATGTGTGCTATATACCATTAGGCCAATTACTCTTTCTTGGGACATTTTCTCTTTACGATTTGTCCTCCTTTTTTCTGATGTCTCATTTGTCCAGAGGTCTTCAGATTCCTTAGTTGGATACTTTTATTCTTCTGAAAAGACGAAAACAAAACCCTGTTGTTGTGGATTATTAGTAGAAGATGTATTGCGTTTGTTTATGCTGTGGATAATGGTGCAAAGATGTGTTGCATTCTTTTATGTTGCATTTGTTTAACTCTCTGAAGTTACTTTGACTATCTAAAATACCTAATTGGTCTAATAAAGAACTGAACGGCCAATAGCTAGGGAGGAGAAATGATAGGCAGGGCTGACAGGCAAAGAAAATGAATAGGAGGAGACATCTGGGAAGAAAGAGGGGGGATTGACAAAAAAGAAGGAGAGAAGGAGATGGGGGCCAGCCACCCTACCCAGCAAGCCATGGAGTTTGTAATGTTTCTTTGTTTGTTTGGTAACATAAAAATTATTATCATTTAGTAATAAAAAAATTAATTTCTTTTTATACCTAATCAAATGAAAGGCATTTGTTAGTCTTAGGAATTAGTTTAGATTGAATGATCAAACTGATAACAGAACTATCACCTCTCCTAATCCAGAAGTCTATCCTATTTGAAACTAATCAATCTTGAGAGTATACAAAGCTTTTATTCTTCTGTGGAGACAAAAGCAAAACATCTTTCCCAATGTAACACATATTCTGGTTTCTATTCTGAGCTCAACACATCTTTAAATTATATAAGCTGATTTAATTCAGCAGTTTTTTTCCCCATTATCCAATGTCTCTCTGAAGCCATTGTTCCTTTTTCATTAACATTTTAAAAAAATTAAAGTTCTGAGCCAGGTGGTGGTGGCACACACCTTTAATCCTAGTACTCAGGAGGCAGAGATACCAGAATCTCTGTGAGTTCGAGACCAGCCTGGTCTACAAGAGCTAGTTCCAAGACAGCCTCCAAAAAGCCACAGAGAAACCCTGTCTAGACACCACCCTTTCTGCCCCCCCCCAAAAAAATTAAAGTTCTGGAGGACTCTGGGGTAAACATGCAAAATAATTTTTGTTGTAATATTCAAAACAGTAAGTTTTATCTTACTAAAGACAAATGCTGGAGTGTTGTCAGACTTAATTTGTACAGGTATCCTCATAATGTCTATGAATTCTAATAAATATGTAATTACAGAATCAACCTTTCAAATTATAAAGCAATTTCCCAATGAAATTCTGAACATGTATCTATGGTATGGTGCACATATATTAATTTTTGAAACTATGCAAAATTATAGACATCCATTTGCCTAATTTCATTTTAGAGTATGTTTTGGGTTACTTCTAGCAAGTAATAGAGTTTAATTATACAAAGACCAAGTAGAACATTTCCTTATAAATTCCTCGGCTTGTTGCCAAGTGATAGAAAAATTTTTCTTCACAACTTTGCTGTTAGTGTGGTGTTTCTTATGAAATTCTGAGGCTTCTAACACATTTCCTACCAATAGCTGATCAATTTCATCGTTACCTTGTGCTAGAGGGCCTGGTAGACCTGTACATAGTCTGAGATGTGTTATATGAAGGGGATGATTTCTATTTCTGATTACTTGTCATATATGAATAAATAACAATTATGAATCGTCTGGAATAAGTTCAACTGTAGTGAGATATTCACCCCGCCCGCACCTGTTGCACTGACCATGCCCATCGGGGCGTTGGGACAGATGTGGACATGACCTGTGGGGTCTAGGTCTGGGGTCCCAGGCCCCAACTCGCTCTCTTACTTCCTGGTCCTGTTCGAGAGAGCATCTGGGGGCCTCCTTGGAGCGGGAACCCATGGCAGTCATCTGTTTCTGGTGAAAGTGATTTCTCCCTGAATAAACATTTTTAGCTTATATTATGTCCCCGAATCTTATTTCTCATTCCATATTCAACAGTTTCAATATGTAAAACAATATGGAAAATTAAGAGGTTCTGAAATTTTAATAATATCATGAGAATAGCATATCAATTTTGATTTTTTGAACTGCTTCATAATGGCTTTTAGCTACTTTACTTATTTTTCCTGACTTATAACCTGCCTTTCCTGATTTATTTCTATCAGTATAAAATGTAGGGACTCCAGAATTTGGTGTGCCCTTTGTTATTTGAGGGAGAATACAATTAGTTCTTTTTATATAAAGGAAGTTTCTTGCTTTTGGGATATGTGTTTCTAATCCCTCCCAAAAAATTACTGCAAGCTCTTTACCAGTATTCATTTTCTATCCACATTGAAGCAATTTCAGCATTAGCAAAAGGTACCAAAATTTCTGCTAGGTCTATCCCTGATCTCAGTTGTCATTTCAAAATCAATTCAGAAAACTTTTCTATATAGGTTTTTAATTTCTTACTCATTTGTGCGGTAAAAACATCCATTCTAAGATAGTATCGTCTTTCCGCATAAAAATCCCTGTAGAGAATCAGTAGAAGGTAGAATGACTAAGGCACAATTTAGCTCTCAATCCACACGTGCAAGCATCCTGTAATTCCTTTTCTACCAGAGCCATTCCTCTCTCAGCCTTGGCCGATAGTTTTCTTGGCCTATTTAAGTCCTTGTCACCTTGTAAGATTTCAAATAAATTACTTAGTTCTTGAGTTGTTAATCCAGTTGTGGGCAGTAGCCAGTTAACATCTCCCAGCAGTTTTGGAAAATTGCTTCTAATTTGTACTTCCTGTGGTTGAATATTCTGTAAACCTACCTTATGTGCTAAAGAATTAATAGAATCTCCTCTTTGTATTTTTAAAGGAGCAATTTGTAATCTCCAGCAAGGCAAAATTTTCTTTCATTCAACATTTTTTCTACAGTATTTATATTTGAATCAGCCAGTAAAATATCATCCATATAATGGCAAATGATAGATTAAAAACTGTTCATGAATTTGTTCTAATGGCAATTGTATAGAATGTTGACACAAGGTCAGGCTGTTTAACACACCTTGTGGAATAAATTTTCAATGGTGCCTTTTAACAAGCTAGGACTTAAGTAGGCACTGTGAAGGCACAGTTTTCTCTTAAATCAATCACTATTAGACCATGACTTGGGCAATAAAGAAGGCTACGGAATTTCAGGCTGTAAAGAGCCAATTGGCTTAATCATCTTATTTATGACTCTTAAATTTGTCAACACTCTCTACTTTCCAGATTTCTTTCTAATTCGGAGGACTGTCTGATTCTTCAATATGTTGTGCATTTAACTGTTCCTGTAATAGCTGTCCTAGTGCTTGAAATATGTCTGATATCAAAGGCCATAACTCCACCCACACAGTTCGTCAGTTAGCCAATATTTTGGTGAAAAATTATCATTAGATCTGTTCTTGTTTCTACCAGACCTTCAATTTTGATGCCATTTATTTGTATTTTTACCTTTGTTCTCTGATCATTTATAGCAATTTGCCAAAATTCTTATTTTCTGGTCTCTCTCTCGAACCTTTCATTCTATTACAGTTGTTCTGTCTTTGATGACATCCAGAGCCGTGTGTATTGAAGATCAGGTGCTAAGTCTTTTAATTGCTCTGTGGGGGAGTTTCTCTGACTTCGACAGGGAATGATTGAACCAAATTTGATATTGGGGCCTATGAGATGCCTCCTAATGTGTTTCTGCATGGCAAAGCACTACCTTGCCTGCCCCTTACTGATCTGCATTCATTAGTCCAGTTCTGGCCTTTGATATCTTATGCATTCTGGGGTCTACTGTTTGGATTATCTCTAAAAACAAACAAACAAACAAACAACAACAACAAATATTGTTTTCTAGAAACACCTTGCCCACAATCCATTTTCAAATAATCTTGTTTCATACAATCAAAATATCTCACATTTTGATTTTTCTTGTAATTTTTTGAAATCATTTCTCCTACCCAAGTATCGTCATGAGTGTGAGATCCAATATCAGATGTATCTTGGACCATTCATCTACTGGTGCTACTGATTTTCCCTTTAAAGTCATGACGATCACCCTTTTGCATTAGAAATCAGCATTTTCAAAAGCCAAAGATTCTATTAATATTTGTCTAACTCCTGGAACTGATACCATTCTATTTATAGGCAAGGTCAATCCTTGTAAAAATCAGTGAAGGCTTCTTTTGGGCTTTTTATAGTAAATGACTCAGATTCAACTATGTCCCAAACATGCAAAGCTGTTAGATGACATAGAGGCAAGGTGTGATTATTAAATGTAAACTGTCTTTGCAAACCAGCATGCTGGCCTTTACTGAGAATCTGATCTTGGAAAGTTCAATATCTTTAGTTCTACCGCATTGTTCTATGGTCCTAGTTTTGTCTCTCCACCATGTTTTCCATTGTAACTGAGGACCAGCTTCCAATATTGCTGTTGCTGAATCTTTCCAACCTTGTGGTATATTTCTGTTCTGAGTTGCCCATATAGTTAACATCTGCTTCACAAAAGATGAGTGCATACCATATGACATCTCCTTAAATGTGCTACTTCTACAGGATCCCAGTTAACTCATGCATAGCCACGAGGTGCCTATCATCTGCTGTTGTTCTTGTATGGTAACTGGATAAATTAAGATTGAGTTTCTAATAACCTTAGACCATTCCTCTTCAGTTTCATAATGCAATGGTGTGGTCATTTTTTTCTCTAAATTCCTCTATGTCTGGGTATTTTTATTTTCATTAGTAGGTCTTTCTAAGGCTTGTATATTCTTAGTCAAACTTTTCTTATTTTCACTAGTAAGTCTTTCTAATACGTCTATCTTATCAGTAGTATTTCTAAAGCTGATACCCCATCAGTAGTAAGTCCTTCTAAGACTTGTCAAATTTTATTAGTTTCATTAGTGAGTTTTTCTCAATAGGAAGTCTTTCTAAGGTTTGTATCTTAGCAATCATTTTCATATTTGGCATGTTTATGGAACCACTTTTTAAGGATAAAATATGAACTTCCAAACTGGTAGTATTTACAACTGGCATTCTATCAATCTCGGTGAAGTGGTTTATCCTCTCCTTTATTTCTTCCATTTGCAAGTCATCCATAGTAGCACAGAGTCCTAACTCCCTGCATCATGATATTTCCGATTCTTAACGTGGAAAGAATTTTTCCTTTTAATATTAACTCTCTCCTTAAGGACTTCCCAAGTGTCTCACCAAATCTGCTGACTTCTCAGTTTGTCGGCAGCAACAGGGCCATCAGTGGTGAGCTCAAGTCCCTTCCATTATTTCCAAGCACGAGCCTTTTCCAGAGCCCCCTGAGTGGCTCTTGACAGGGCCGAAGCAGGGATTGTGCAGTTCCAAGCTGGCATGACTTCTCTGTCCATGTGGTCATACCATGCCGTGAAGCACAAAAATGGTATTTTTATGTCAGCTTAGCGGCTGCACGTGAGTCTAGTGATACCTCAATTTTCTGCAGCCCCACAGCTCTGCAGTCAGTGTCCCGTGGCCACTTAAGCTGGCACAGCTCCCTGTCCTGTGGGCTGGCTCTGTCTCAGCCCCTACATGTAGGTTTAAACTAAGTCTCTATCATTCTGTTTATCAATAAGACACGAGAGTCAAAGGGGAAAACCCGCAGCTCAGAGAAGTTGAGTAACAGCCAGCCGACCTTGGTTTTTGTCCAGAAGTCCCGCAAGAGACAGGTCCTTTGTCCCAGAAGCAAAAGGAAGCACCAAACCCAAGTCCCTACCTTTTCGTCCTGTTTATCTTCTACATCCAAATTGCTGGCTTCTCTGTGGTCAATTCTGGTCGGCTAATTGCTGGTTCCACCCCCTTCCCCCCTGATTCAAGGTTTAACTTTATTGGCAAGTCTTGGGAGTGTCAGAGTGCAACCAAAATATACCACAACATGCAGTGGTGTAATTAAAGGCATGCACCACTGTGCCCAGCTACCCTGGAACTCTATCTTTCCACATTAACCTTCCAAGTTCTAGGCATGCAGGCATAGCTTAAAGCTATCCATATTTTCAAAAATGTTTGCCGGCACAATATACTTTTCTCAGTAACTATGGCAGTAAAATTGGCAAAGCACAGGCTTGTCTTCATATAAATGGAAAAGGAAACAATTTAATTACGAGAGCTGGATGTTTAGACACACAATAGTAGGAAGCTTCTGTGTGAATTAATCACTACATCCTTCTCATTTCAAGGCAATTCTGTTTATTATTTTGAATTTATAAGGTTTTTTATAACAATATAGACTCATTCATTCATCAAAATCGAAAACAAGAATGTATCTTCTATGGGGCTGGAGTTAATAGCTCAGTTGTTAATATAGTTTGCTGCTCAGTCATAAAGGCCAGAGTCAGAACCCCAGCACCCATGTTTATCAGCTCCCAATGTCCTGTATCTCCAGCTCCAAGGGACCCAGTACCTTCTGGCCTCAAGAGGCACCTGCCAACCCCCTAAACCAAAAAGGGGGGCATCTTCCACATCATTAGTTTCTTCTTTTCGTGTAATTGTCATTCTTTTCTTAGGATGCCACCCCTTCCCTACAGGACATAGAGTCAGCAACTGCCATTGTGCTATCATCATTGTAACCTATGAAATTTCAAAGATTTTTAATGAACACTTACTTTCGTGTATGCCTCCCCTTCTCTCTTCTTGCCTTCTGTCTTCTCTTTTCTTTTTATCTTCCTTCTTCTTTCTCCTCCTTCTCTCCATGGCTGAGGACTAAATCAATCTTTGTGTCTTCTTCCTAATTTATATATAGCTCACTAAATAATCCAGCGGCAGGCATTGTGAAATGGTGTATTTTATCTTTATTGTAGCTTATCCTATTTCCCTCTGCTGATACGGAAAATGTGCGTCTGAAATGTTCCTAGGATAGCTTTCCTCAGAGTAATTAATGCCAGCTGCTGACCTAACAGCCTTAAATTCCAGCGGCTTAATGTTAGTTTTTTCTTGCCAGTGTGTTCGGTTGGGTGACTTTCCCTAGGCATGTTCTTCCCTGTGGCTACTCAGGAATAAAGTTTCCTTCATGCTGTAGCTCTGTCACCTTTAAAACGTGGTTTCAGCCTCAGTTGTCATCCATCCAGTACACAGGGCTGGTAGGGAGCCCGTTTGCTTCAGACTAGGAGTGTCCGTCCTTGATGCTAATGGTCTATAGCAAGCGCTACTGACAACATCATTACGGGGCTGGGAGAAATGTGAAAATACACTTATAAAAAAAGAAATCCAGATTAGGTAAGATGGACTGAGCAGTCTCTGCCACAATTCCAAGGCGAAAACTGCAAAGAAAAGGACCCAATTTCAAACATGCTCTTTCTGCTTTGTACATTCTTGTTTTCCTATTCATGCTGCCTTGCTATAGAAGAATGTGAGGACCACAGACACAACAGCCTTCTACAAGGACAAAGCCAGGGCAACTCAGCTCATGCTCACGCCTTCATGAATTAGACGATTCTTATCTCGTGAAGGATTGTTGGATGCTGCGTTTACATAAATGATGTGTAAAAAGACAGGGTTTCATAGTGTAGCCTTGGCTAGCCTGGAACTCTCCTGTATACCAGGCTGGTCTCAAACTCAGAGATGCATCTGCCTCTGCCTCCTCAGTGCTGGGATTAAAGATGTGTGCCACCACCACCTGGTAAGAAGTAGCATCTTTTTGTTTTTTTTATTTAAATTTGAAATAAGCTTGTTTTATACATCAATCCCAGTTCTCTCTCCCTCCCCTCCTCCTCACCCTCCTCCCCTCCTCCTCTGTCCCCCATATCCCATCCCCTTTCTGCTCCCCAGGGAGGGTGAGGCCTTCCATGGGGGATCAAGAAGTAGCATCTTAGTAAGCTTAATTTTAGAAGCTCCCTGGAATTATTGAATCCTCTCTTTTTCAGAAAGATTGAAATGGATGTGTTGTGTGTGTGTGTGTGTGCTGAACATATACATGACACTAGAAAAAAGACTAAGTGAAACACTGATTAGAGAATGAGGTGAAAAGAAAAATATATTGAAGTCAAAACTGCTACGGAGAACATTCTTTTAGACACGAAACACTGTAAATAATAAGGTGGGCTAAGGGTTTGGTGAAATATGTGAGTGATGTACTTCTAAGTTGGGAACATTGTATCGGAAAGAGTCAAATCAATTGCCTCAAAACTGTGCAGCCGCACGGTATGCTTACACTAGAATGAAATATAGGCCAGGGGTTGCTGACATTACCCATTCTTCTCACAACTATGGTGTGGCTATTACACGTCATACATCGTTTTAAGGACTCATCTGTGAGCAGACAAGCTCCTGTGCTATGGAGTTAGGGAAGAGAGAGGAGAAATAAACAAGTAATCGTATGTCTGGGGGTTAAGTCCTGAAAGGTGGATAATGCTGAGAGTGATGGAGATACCAAGGTGGGGCGGGGGAGGGGGCTGAAAGGCTTCACCGCTAAGTTAACATCTGAGTCAAGAGTTCTCAGAAATGAAGGGCTCAGGATGCAGACCCCCAACTGCTCCAGGAGCATTAAACCACAGAGATGCGGGTCTGGAAATGTTTAGTCTCTTTAGAAAATGACTTTCACAATCCCAGGCGAACCTAATGTGCTTTGATTGTACCTCCATTATCTTATCTTATGTCCTTCTAATTCTTCCCAATTAGTCCTGACCCTACTCTATGTCTTTTGGGGGTGGGCAGCCCAGTGTTACTTAGGTGACAGGCAGGAGTGGGATGGGAGTTGACTTACAGGAGAGCTGACACCTTACCAAATGGTTATACCAATGAAGAAAAGGTCTCTCACTCTTCTAAAAATTGTTATCTGCCTTAGGTCCTCCGGAATGTTTGGGGCTTTTGATTGCTCTCCAGTCTGTGATGGAGTTGTTAATGACCCAGACTTTTGCAGCTGGCCACAGGTTCTGTAAGTTCCAGAGTAAAAGACGTGACTCTTGAACTTCCTTGCTATTTATGTCTTTGGTTTTTGACTCTTTCCCAAGAGAACTTTAGAGACATTATTAGGTCAATTACCTGAGATAGCTCTGATTCTTTCTTCGTGCAAACATCCACAGACATGAACTTTCCTCTTAGAAATCCATTTGCTGTACCCTAAGGTCCTGGTAAGCTGCGTTTTCATTTTCATTTGATTCTATGAATTTTAAAATTTCATCCCCGATGGTTTTTTAATTCAATGGTTTTTTAAGAAGAGCTAGTTCCAGGACAGGTTCCAAAGCAATACAGAGAAGCCCTGTCTTAAAAACAAAACAAAACAAAAAAAAAAAAACAAAAAACAAAAAACAAAACCAAAACCAAAACAAAAGAATGTGTAGTTTAGTTCTGCACATACATGTTAGATTTTTGTAGTTTTACTTCTTGTTGACATTTGTCATGTTTGTCTAATATGCTTTGATAAGGTACATGAATTACTTTGATTATTTTTAAACATTTTAATTAAAAAACCTGCTAATTACATCTGTTTATTTTCTTATTTGCATGAGTGTCTGTCAATGTGTGTTTGTGCTTGTGTGTGTGTGTGTGTGTGTGTGTGTGTGTGTGCAGGGCATGTATGTGGAAGACAGAGGACAACCTGTGGGACTTGTTTCTTTCTCCAATGTGGGAGCTGAGACATCAGTCTTGGCATCAAGAATGTTTATGAATGGAACCATTTTGTTAAGACTTTTTTTTTTTTTTTTTTGGCCTAGAATGATATGCATAACAGTGAAAGAAAAGTCAGACACACAGACGACAGGTGTGGTCATGTTCTCTCTGTAACTCCAACACTCAGGATTCTGAGGCAGGAGGATTACAAGAATAGGTCAGAATAGGTTCCCAGTGATTTGAAGGCCACCCACAGTGAGACTCTGTCACCTTAATTAGAAAACCACCCCAGTTTTTGGATGAGGCAGCCTAAGGTTAGGGACATCTCCCCCAAGCACTTCCAAGACAAACGGGAACAAATTGGACACCAGTAAAAAGGTTAAGAAAACTTTTAATGAAAGCTGGAACCCAGGGGAAGGACAGTTAGTACGTATCCTTGCCAGAAGGCAGGTTAGGTGAATGGGGAAAGTACAAAGAACAGTTGTAGCAAGGCTTTGCTTTATTACGGCTGGCATAAAAACTGTCTTCTATCCAGAATCATGTGACACTCCACCTCTTCATGCCAATACAGGAAGAAATAAACACATTTTACTTCTGTTGATTTAATCTTGCAGGCTGTTCCGTGTAACCCAGTCCTCAGGATGGGTGTATGAGACAGAGTTGATAGCTAATCAGACATACCACTGAGAACTTTACCTTTCTACACCTTTTTGAGGTTGGGCCAAGAAGGCACAGCTATTTATAATTCCTGTCACCTGTTTACACTAAAGGTTCGGGGACAGAGTAGAGCCCCAAGCCGCTCATCTGGTTCCTCGTCATCTAAACAATATAAGCATTTTGAGTGCTGTTTAATGAAATGTCTGTCTGGAAAGCATTAAGCGTCCTCACTGAGAATCTGCTTTCCCTTCCAGCTCCCTGACTCCCTGTCTGCTCAACAACTTTCTCCCAGAAGAAAACAAGGTTCTGGTGATGTACTTCAGTGGTAAAGCGCTTCCTAGTATCTGTGAGGCCCTGGGTTTGACCTACAGTACTGAAACACGTGAAATGACTCCACCTGTTAATGGCTTGCTAGCTTTGATGGTGGATGAAAGAACTGGGAAGTAAGCTGCTGATGTTGGGTCCTGAGCCCCGAGAAAGCTCAGACAGAGCTGGATGCTAACCCAGCCCTGATGCTCTACTGTGGACAATGACTACAGGAAACAGGAGTTTGCAATGAGTGTGGGAGAAGTCTCAGATGTTGGAAATGCAAGGAAACATTTTCCCCCGAGGTCCCCCAGAAAGGAATATATATAGTCAGTCATTTTAGTACAAGGAGACCTTTGTCAAACTTTTGGCGTGCAGAACTGTAATAATGCTGTCGGCCAAGCAACTTCATTTGTGTAATTTGTTTAATCAGCAGTAGAAAACTATCATACAGCCGGAGGTAACCTAGGATATAAAACTAACACAGCACTTACATGGACGTTTACTCATGACCAATGTTCTTTGGCCTACATCAATCCAGTGTTATCATGAGGTCACACAGCCCACATTTACTTCCCTACCTTTAGTGGATTGTAGAATATATATATATATATATATATATATATATATATATATATATATATATATATATTTTTTTTTTTTCTTACAAAACTTTCCCTCAATTGTCCCCAAAACTCCTCAGTACGTCGAGGGAAGTCATGACCACCAGGCTAAATCTAACCTAACCAGGGTCCCCCAGTTACTGTTGCCTGGCTTAAATGTCCCCCGGCACCTGCGAGTCTCACTCATGGTGCCAAGCGTGACCACAGCTTCCATCAGAGCATCTCTGGTGATCTCTTCTTGTCAGGGAGGCCTTTCTGGTAAAGCGTGGGGGCGTGGCTAGGTGTTGCTGCCTCTCTGGGAGGGAGGGATGGGGGAGGGGGTGTCTCTGCTTTCAGACAAAGTTGGAAGAATCATTGCCTCCTCACTTCATGTGAAATGGCTTTCAAACAGTTTCACAGTAGTTTGCCTCAGGACTGGGGTTTTAAAAGGCCCTTTTGGATGACATACTTCTACCAGCTGAATTATAATCCTCCCCTTAGACTCAGCTGTAAGTCAAGAGGGCTTCCAGACGTTTCCAATCTTCCTAATGCTGCCATCCTTTAACAGCCCCTCATGTTGTGATGACCCCAGTCATAAATTCATCTTGTTGCTACTTCATAATCATAATTTTGCTACTGTTATGAATCGCAATGTGAATATCTGAAGGGCAAGATATCTGATACGCGACCCTCCCCAAAGAGGTCTGAGATATTACTGGCTTAGACAAAGGAGTATAGGTAACTATTCTCCCATAGGCCTTTTCCCAGGAGGGTCCCGCACATAATGAGTTTCTAAAACTTCATACAAGATATATTACGACCTACTTCTAGGATTTTCTTTTGCATCGGTTCCTTTTAGGTTTACTTGGGTCTTGGTTGTGGTCCTTATTACCTTGTAACACCTGGCAAAGCCTTGGGGTGGGGTGGGGAACCTTGACAATTGTTAAATTTCCGGGGAAACTGCTGATACGTCATCTGCCAGGAGGTGGCGCTGTTGGCCTTCGTCGTGACTCCATGTCGACCTGAGCAGACTTCTCCCCGGCACTTGCAATCGAAAATAAGCACATCGCTAGGCAACAAGTCCAACTTTTACAGTTTGGGCCGAGGTTTCCTGCTGGCTGCTGTGTGGTGAGTTCCGGAAACCTCAGAGCCCTCAGACTTCCCCTTGTGGGGCACCCGCCCAGGCTTCATCCTCTGCGGCAGCCACGCCCACTGGGGGAAGCTGAGACTGGAAAGCCTTTCCTTGAGGCTGGCACACCTTGCTGGACCTCACCTGTCCCCTCCAGTCCCCTGACTGGCCAGCTCCATCTGAAACCGGAGTTACCAGAGGAGGGACAAGGTAGCAGCTGGCTTCTGGGGGTTGCATCTGGGGTGGGTTTGAAGTTTGCAGAGAAGAGAAGGGAGGAGGGGGAGCTGGTGGTAGCTCCAGCTGTCAGTCTGAGAACCAAGGAGAGTTGATCTGTATTTCTTTGGAGCAAGTGTTTTGTGGCTTTTGACTTCTGGCTTCTTATGACATGGAAACTTCAGATTTGGCGATGAGAACCTAAGATGAAGTTCTCGGAGAAGGGACAGCCGGGACGCAGACTGTACAGAAAAAACGAGGTCCATAGAGTACCTTGTGTTTAGTACATTCAGCCTGGGAATTAGGCACCGCAGTTACGGTTACTGCATACTATTTACTGAATGATATAATATTTGTATTATCTCATGTTTCAGAACTGCGTTCTGTCCCTCGCTGGGCCAAACCTGTTTTCTACTTTATTATCTTTTTATTTTCTTCTTCCTGTTTCCCCCTATCAGTCCCGCAGTCTCATTACCATCTTGTCTCTTTTGACTCTCTCTCATCTGTGTTACTTCCTTCTGTAAAGAGTCTTCTCCCCACAGAGTTTCTTCTCCCCTACAGAGTTTCTTCTGTAGAGACCATGCCTTACCCCCTACTCAGACAGTCCCTGGATGTCGCGGGTGCGGGGAAGCAGGGAGCTGCTGGCTCACTGCCGTGGCTCTCCACAGACACTGGACTTTGCTGACTGCCTGGTTTATTGTTCTGCCACCATCAGCATCTTCATTCACAGACACCTAGAGACTGATCTTTTCATGGAGACGTCAGGAAGCATTTGTGCAGTTGCAAATTATAACCTCTCCCCCATGCCTTCCTTATTGGCAGGAGGATAGGGGTTTGAGCAATCAGAACTCTTGTTTTAAGTTGTGGAAATACAAGTTCAAAGTCTATGCGTCTGGAGGACCATTGCTTCTGAGCTCTGTGAAGGATTTGTTGTGGGCCTCATTCTGGGTGTCCCCCTCCTCCTACGTCTGTCTGCCTTTGCACCTTCCTTTAAGAGCACATCGGTCATATTTGACCAAGATCAATCCTCTTATCTCATCTTTTAATAGTTCCTGTTGCTAAACAATTTCAAATTTGGGGGTGGGAGGTTCTACAGTGTCAACCTATGAATGGAGTGGGTCACAACTCAACCAGCCCACGACAGTCGTTTAGTCTTTCTATGTGCTCAAATGGAGTCCATCACCTGTGTGCTCACAGGACATCTTAGGAACGGCTCAGCTGTCCCTGCTGATGCTTCTCCCCACCTTTGCCACCCCTTGCTGTGGTCTCAAGGACAGTGTGCTCTGAAGGGGCACGATCTGTTGTGTTTTAGCACGAGACCTCACCTGTGCTGTGGCTGCTGTAACAGTAACCACACACACACACACACACACACACACACACACACACACACACACACCCCCAAACAAACAAAAGACAAAAACTGAACCTCGCAGTCTTGTCTTTGGGTTCTGTGGGTTTGAAGTCAAGCAAGGGTAGGTGGTCTTCCCTCCGGAGGTTCTAAGGGAAATTCACTTCCCGTCTTACTTGTTGCTGGGGCTTCGCGCACTTTTCTGAGCTCACGTGTCTTTGTCCACCGTAAAGTCCATGCTGCCCGGGTTCCGTTCCTTTAGTCTTTCACACTCACTCTTTGTCCGCGTTTTGACCATTTAAGGACCTTTGTGACTCACTGGACTCACTCCATTATTTGGGGTGATTTTCCTCTTTCCAAGTTGTTGATTAACTCCGTCTGCAATGTTAATTTCCTTTTGCTATTAACACTAATAAAAACAACCTTAAAGGGGCATTGTGAGAAGAAACCAATTATGTCTTTTTTAGTCCTGTATTGAGTCTTCAAATTTATTAATTTATTATCATCCCCTCCCCTTTTTTTTCTTTCTTCATTATTGGGGATTGAACTCAGTCCATTGTTGCTATATTCTCTGAATATTTTTTTTTTTTTTACAGATTTTGCTTTATTAATTCTTACATTATGTTGTAGTCTATGTGTTTGTGTGTGTAACTAATATACAGACACACAGACACATTCACTATAACATGGGTTCATGCACAGGAGTGCAGCCAAGAGGCATTGGATCCTCCAGAGATGGAGTTGCAGGCAGCTGTGAGCCATGGGAGTTAGGTGCTGGGGACTGAACTTGGGTCTTTCCCAAGAGCAATACACGCTCTTAACCACAGAGCCATCTTTCTAGCTCCTTCTTAGCCATCCTTTTATTTTCTACTTTTTGGAGTGGGGGGGTTGCTTGTCCAACCTTGTCTCGAACTGACTCTGTGGCCAGGCAGGTCTTGAACCTTCTATCTTCCTGCCTCAATTTCAGGGTTAACTGCTAGTATTCTCTTTTTACCTAAAGATTAGTATTTTGCTTGTTATGTGTAGCAAGGAAGTTTAAATCCCTTTTATGGAGAAAAACATCAGCTTGCCTAAAGAGGGAATGAAAAAAACACGTGTTCACTGGACAGCAATTGGGTGCTATGATATTTTCTGTATCATAGTTTAAAAAAAAAAACACTCCTTGGGACGATGAAATGGCTCAGTACGTAAAATATCTGTCACACGGCCTGACAACCTGAGATGAACCCCAAACCCCAAAAGCGGAAGGAGAAAATGAAGTTCTAAATGTTGTCCTCTGATCTCTACAATGAGTGGTGCCAAGTGTGTATGCACACTCACTCACACACACACACACACACACACACACACACAGAGGCATGTACACACATGCACAGGCATGTACACACACACACACACCACATGCATACACACACACAC